>OW386290.2:124007676-126507676 GCA_936432065.2 Rutpela maculata | reverse complement strand
TCTGGTATGGATGTCTTCAGACTTACTAAGCGTCTTTGATCTTTACTGAACCGCCAAAGACGCCGACATATTTTACAGGCATAACATGTGAGTAGTCAACTATAACTAATTTCAGTCGCTAGCTATATTTTTTTCTGGAAAAATTATTTTTTTTTGCCGAAGGATTGAACCCATAATATATTGACTAGGCACGTTGAAGGCAAATATGAGTTTATGACACTGAGAATTCCTGATAGAAAGTCTAAGGAAGAGAGCATTTACCATAACAAACGATGTTTCCAGAGCTACAAATTACCTAGATATTACCGTAAATATGTAAGTCTACGTCTTCTGAATCGAATACTTGGTATTTTTTTATGTTATATAAAAGAAAAATGTACTGAGGGTTGGATTGAACTCTATTGACAAAATATCCAAAATGGTGGCGTTCTCAATGATGACCAGCTGCTGGAACTAATATAACAAATGATAAGCACCACGGTGGTTGGGAATCTACCACTGGCAGAGATATATCTCGAGTAATCAATTAAAAATTAGCATTTATTTCCATCGACAATAACTTCGGAGAAAAAGATTCCAGTTGGCGTAGAATTTACTTTCATGAACATGATTTCTTCTGAAAGCTATTCTGTTGTTTCTTCAAGTGTTTCCAATTTTGCTATCAGATTAGCTAATTTAGAGAAATATGGTAATAATATTTGCAATAAATACATATTTCAAATGATTTTCCTTATTCTTTAAATGAATTTCTCGAACGATGAGGAAAATATTTCCCACACCGTACGAGAAATTTTTTCCGCAGTTGTTCGGAAAATGATTATTTCCCGCTCGCTAGAAAAGTGTGGGCCATTTCCCGCAGGCTCACAGGAAAAAAGAACGCTTTACTTAGAACGCATTAAATAGAAATAATGTTTGTATATGCTTTTCATTCATATAGCTTACAGTTATTTATGTACCAAGGGTCGTAAGTGCGCTTTATTTGGTCGAGAATACAGTTTACAAACCGAGGCCCGTAAGGCCGAGGTTTGCAAGTATTCGAGACAAAAAATCGCACTGTATGTCCCGCGGTGCATATTATAATTTTCATCATACCCATGAATCATTAAACTAGAAAATAATTTGAGAAAACTAGTGGAAAACTATAATTATTTGAGTCAGGTTTCATATTTGCTAAGCAGATAGTAAAGATAGCGATGCTTGGAATATCCATGGCAACCGTCAATAAAATAAATTTAAGACGCGGCTTTAATTCAAATGACAACTACTTTTGAAAATAATGTCTGATATAGAAGATATAACAAGTAAGGCTTGTTTGGATTTCCTTCCAAAAAAAGTTAAAATATTTACTACTTGCTACATAAAAGAGAAAATTTTCCCGTTATGAAAAATAATGACCCGTTGCCAATGGCATAAACCGTCACTTACAATCGACAAAACAATGGAATTAGAGTATACTTACGAGGGAGTGATGACGAAAAGATATAAAAGCGCTAAGAGTTCTTATAAAAAATTTGAATGCGAATGAGTAACTAAATAATACTCATTAACTGTGTTACTTTGGTTTAGTTGTCTACTACACTCAACTTACATTTTACAAAGTAAATTTATCATTTTCAGGAAGCAGTTATAATTGCAATTAGAGTAAAAAATACATGGTCTACAAAATTCTGCATCGGTGTTATGTTGGTTAAAGTCCTTGATTAAAATAATTATCTCTAATGTCTTTTTATTAATTAAAAGATCTTAGTTGCATTGTGTTTATGATCCTTCAAATCTAAGATTTCGACACGCATTTTATTATATAAGTAAATGTTTTCATATTTTATAATTATTGTTAATATTAATATCTAGGATAATTCACAAGTAACTAAGAAAGCCTTATGAACTTATTAGTTACACAATAGGCTATTGACTATGTACAAAAAAAAGAGGAAGTGAGGAACAATTGCGTTAAAGGGTTTTTATTGTTTCATCAGTGTTTTGGCCACCTAAATATGATAAAATCACAAAATGCTATTATATTTAGGGGTGCATTTTTGAGGATGGTGTGAAGGAGGTGGTTTTTTTTTCAATACAACTCAAGAACTAAGCGGAACTCAAGAGTACAATGAGGAAAATTTTCTAAGAAATTGAATTTCCCATTGAAATAGCTTGCAATTTCGATAAAAATATTTGTTGTAAGCATATTTTTTGTAAGCATAAACCAATATAAACAAATGTAAGCATAAACAAATCTGCAAAACAGACGGAAAATCGCAGATTTTTTTTTACATTTTCGCTTATAACATTTTCTGAGCGAGGATAGACATAGGAATTGTTTCAGAAAAAAGAAAGAAGAGATTCCAGCCGTTAAAATGAGCTCTGAAAAAAAAATATAACAAAATTTTAATAAGATATTGCCGTTCAAAGTTTGCTATTTTTAGTCGTTTTTTTGCCGCTTTTGCTAACACGGTGTTTCATTAATAATTGGACATACGCTAACTGAAGAATTCTTAATCCAAATATGAAGATTTAACCTGAAACACTTAGTTAAAATGTGCCTCCTTACTGAGATACAGGGTGTCAAAGTTGTATTTTTTTTTCTTTTTTTGCAATATCTCAACTACCTCTTGACCGATATTCCCCCAATTTTGTAAGGAAACATTTTTTAAGCTAAGAAACAATAATTTATGTATTACATCACGCTAGCCCGTGGAGGGCACCTCATGAGCTGCACCTGATGATGAGTGGCACTTTTGACTGGAAAATCTCATGCAGGAGTTATTTCTACGTAAAAAAGGTACACTTGATAGATCTTGATAATTCCAACAATTTTCGAGAAAACTGCCGCATAGATTTCAAAAATTCTTTGAAAACACCCAATTTGAAAAGGAAAAATTGTTTTTATTGGAAAGTGTACTTTAGTGACGGTAATACATAAATTATTGTTTTTTAGCTTAAAAAATGTTTACTTACCAAATTGGGAGAAGATCGATCAAAAGGAAGGTAAGATATTTATGGTTTTTACAAAAAAAGCCATAAATTTCCCACTGTGCGTCGGTCACAGATCTTGTAAGCACGATATCAATAATAAAGAGACCGATTATGCTTAAGTTTGTTGTGTTAACTAGATTTTGAAGGAATTATGTAATATTATTATGGAATATAAAAGATGTGATACATTTTATTAAAAAACATTGTATACCTAATAAGAGTTCTGGCCTTTGTTAAGATTCTATAAAAACAAAAACACTGCATAATATATTGACGAGCGTTTCGTCAACCAAGCTCGTATCATCAGGAGATAACTAAAATTAAAAATGTAGCAATTAACCCTAGCAAATTACTTACTGTCAAAAACAGCGACGAATATCCTGTAAAATATTAAACGATTATATAAATTGAATATATGTATATTGTTGAATTCGTTTTAAGTTATAGAATAGAATGTTTATTGATCATTTAAGAGACAATTTTTTAAGATACAATATAACATTTGATATAAAACTAAATATTATACTGCAATTCCATCACAGTTCATTGTATTATATTTTCTTGAAATTTCTAAACTAGGGAAAAAATATGTCACTGGAATAAATATTCATATCAATGTTAATTTAAAATAAGGATAATGTATTATTTATTGCAAATAAATTTAAATTGGAAAGTCCATAACTTTAGACGACGCCATCTGTTTTTGAAACATATTCTTAAGCTATATTCCGGTTCATAAATTTATAGTATCCACAGTAGTAATATGTTTAATTTATACTACATTTTAAAAAGTATTTCTTATATGTTGAAAATGCTATTTGGGATTTATTTTGCGTAACTTGAATATTTGAAAAAAATTCTATTAAATCAGCTATCCTTTAATGGTTACTCTTTGTTTTCTTTTAATTCAAACCAAAATAAGAATAATTTTCATAGAAAATTATTATATCTATTTGATTTGATCAAATGTAGACTATTAGACTATTTATTATAAACACGATAACTTCCTTTAGACCTAAAATATTTATTTCAAATTTGGCACGTGTGTAAAATAGCATGGTAGAATACTGCCCGTTAAAATTGGGCACATCCGTTAAACAAGGCGATATAAGCTATCATGTTTTATATAAACTGTGCTTCATTACAATTTTAGAGTAAATGTTACTAACGTATTTAATTAAGCACACAAAAATATGAAGATTTACACGATATCGAAGCTATACTGGGTGTTTGGTAGAGCGTTGCTGACCCTGAACGGGGAGGTAGAGGAGATCATTTGGCGTCGATATGAAAAATGCTACGATTTTTCTCATAATACAGATATTGCACTTTTTTTTTAAATCTGTCTCTCATCATTTAAGTAATTATTATGCAATATGTTTAATTTTTGACACTCTGATATAGTTCTTTATTTATCCAAAATAAGTAAACTTTCAAAAGAAAAATAATTTAAAACTTTCTCTTACAAAAAAGTAAGAAATTTATTTATAGGAAAAATATTGTTATAGTAATTTAAGGTGTCGAATTTGAAAGTCATATATATTTTTTTAAAGTCATGTGGATAATAATAATAATATTTATTTACAAAAAGAGCCTTATATATAAAAAACACACAAAAATATAAATAAAGGTAAATAAACGAGCAAACCCACAAAGATTATTCTTGTCGTGAGTAACAGATAAATTATTTTAATTTATAACAACAATTATGCTTAAAATAGTATCAATTTAATACAAATATAAAATAAAAAAAATTGCATATATAGATTTATGACAAACAAACAAGAAATTACCATTAACTATAATATAAAAAGTAGCAAGAAAGAAACACATATATATTTATAAGTAAAATTTTAAAAAACATTAAAAAAATATATTCACTAATTTCTCTGAGACCTTAAAATTATATACTCTATGACATTTGAGTTGTATAATTTTTAAAGTGAATGATTTGATGAATCTTTGATCTTGGTGTTAACTTTAGCCAGTTTTTTATTTTTCGTTTGTATAAGGTAAGGCAATTAGTTTTTCTTAAATTTATTGAAATAATTGTATACACAAATGAGCTCAAATAATTATAACTTCTCTTTTTTTTTCATTTTAGGGACTACAGGCTGCAAATTGACTCTTGACCTTGTTTCAATGCTGTGGGTGGCAAGACTAATGTGTTCCTTATTTTTATATAAATTAATGGTCATGCTTAGGAAGAAAAGTTGTCTCTGGTCAAATATTTCGATTTCTTCAAACAATGTTGTTGTTGGGTAAGTATAGTTTTTTTTATATATAATTTTGTGTAATCTTTTTTGTATAGATTCTAAATTTTTTAAATAGTTATTCATTATACCTCCCCTGCAAGTAAGTATTCCGTAATTAATGTGCGGCTGTGCTAAGGCATAGTATAATATTTTGAGTTGTTTAATATCGAACATCTCTCTAAGGTGCTTGATGTGTTGGTTCCATCTTAAATGTGAGTCTATAATTACACCCAGATATTTCATTTTCTCTGTTAAATGCACGTTTTACTTTTTTGCCTAAATCAATTTCGAGTTGCGTGTAGTTAGGTAATTTATCTTTATAACAAGCGAACGGCATAAAGAATGTTTTAGTGTAATTTATAGTTAAGAGCCTATGATTCATCCATAAAGCAATTTTTTTTAAATCCTTCTCAGCCTTCATTGTTAGACTTGACCAATTATTACACGTATAAAATACGGCGGTATCATCCGCAAAACTTATTATTTCGCCGTTTGTAGAGAAAGTGAACAGATCATTGATATAATATTAAATAGGACGGGCCCCAAAACTGTTCTTTGGGGTACACCATAGTCTACTGTCCTTGTGGTGCTTTGTATATCATCTATAACTACTTGCCGTTTTCGATTCGTTAGCTAGTCATTAAATCAAGTGCTATACCTCGGAAACCGATATTTTGTAGTGTTAATAATAGTTTTTTATGGCTGACTGTCAAATGCTTTTGCCAAATCGATGAAGATGCACAGCAGTTGTGTGCTCTGATCTGGTGTGCTGGATGTTACAATTATTTTAAAAACTTCTCTATTTTATCCTCTATTATTAGTATTATCATACATATTGTTAGTATTATCATATTATCATATTGTTAGTATTATCATACATATCATCATCAAGTTTTAGCAGTTACTAAAAAAAACAAAAGAATATCAATCGGCAATAATTTTTCGATCTATAAGGTGACATTGTCAATATCACGAGTAATTTTCACACATTTAGAGCTTCATCAACTTTAGCTTCACATACAGTTTTGATGCACTATCTCCCTTTGCTTAAAAAGTTATCAAACAAGAATTCTTTTTTTTTTAAATTAAATGCTCTGCAGTTCATTTCTTATTAGGGGCATAGACGACAAACATATTTATGTTCTGCTAATTTATGAGAAAGTAATATGATGTATAAAAAGTTTGTGAGATCATTTTTCTTTAGGAATGAAACGTAAATTAAATATATGAGAAAATAGAATATTTGCTCCAGAGGTATACCATAATTTTTTAAAACACAGCCCCATCAAGTTCCATATCTACGCCACTGGTTGTGCTGGGAGGATTTATGGACTTTTCACTCAACGATTATGTCTTAAACTATTTAATACAACTGCATCAATTTAAGCTAAATACAAAGCTTAGTCGCATTATCTTTTTATGTTGAAGTTATTAAACAATTTTTTTTTTTTTTTTTCGGAAAACTTACGCTTTATATTGTTACGGCCGCTTGGTTCGTCATAACTAGAAGCTCTGTCAGAACATTTTTCCAACGCAACTAAAAATTCTGGTAGACCATGTTCGATTTATCGCATTGCATTTTAGCAATTTCCACGCCTCGAGGTTAGTCAACCATGTATGCCTAAATTTAAATTATGTGTATGTGGAGTTGCCTAACAGTGCCGTCCACTTGGTCTTGTTTACAGATTGAATTTCGGAAAAAGGGGGTAGTATAGTAGAGTGACGAATTTTCGAGGTTGGGTTGTTGGTTTCCTTGGTTCTTGGGAGGTGAACGACGCCGGTCATAGGCGATAGCGTTTTTAGCATTTTGTGAATATGAATAACGGAGTTTTAAAGCGTCCCCTTGATCGCAGAGGTTTCGGTTTGATTGTTGGTTGATTTTGTTGGAATAGTGGCGTAGAAACCTCTGGCGAAACTAAGTGTTGTTAGGACCTCGTGCTGCCGTACTCCTACATTTTGCTTCATTAAATTTGTCTTTTTTGGAAGGAATCGGCGGCAACCGTAAGTACTACCTAACGCCTTTACCTCTTAACGAGGAATTAAGTCCTATTTTTGTCGTTGTAAGTTGGGGTTCCTTTGGTACCCCGAAAATTCCATTTGACGCTCCAGAGCTTCCCCATGCTAACCCTGGAAATTTAAGTCTGCCTTTGATTAAACCCCCAGTGTGCGTAGTAGCGAATCTGCAGAGTCCTTGACAGATTTCTTTTCTTCTCCACACCCTAATAGCTCCTCTAGGCACCTCAAGAACTTTCACCATGAGGTGAAGTTTTATGTTGGTCTCTGGATATCGTATCCTAGTATGAACCTTAGTAGCGAGGAACAGTCTGCAAACAGCGCGGCGGTGGCAGAGCTGGACCATTGCTACTCCCTTGCCAACGACCCTTGGCCGTACGACCCACTTCGGTGACCTATTGAGAAGACTGGAACCCCCGGAGTGTCACTATAATATGTCAGACCCGAAAAGCACCCGACTGTAAGTAGTTTTATGCACTTTTATTTTCGCCTCATCGCTGTGAGTTGGAGCGAAGCGCTAGATCACAACCTCCCCCTCTGAACGTGTGACTGTTAATATTTCTTTGAGTCGATCTTAGTGAATATTTTGGCGTTCATGTGGTATAGATAGGCCACGTTGGTATCAATTTTTAATCTTTTTCATGTTTATTTATATTTATTTATGTTGAGATTCTTTGTGCAAGTTAGTTATAGACCTGTCATTATGGTAATTATTTAATTTGAATTCATGTGAGTCCCTAAATAGTTATGTATTATCCCCGTGTAACCAAATAAGTGTTATTTTATATTAGTGTATTGGTAGTAACAAATGCCATGATATTTAGTATTCTGTTTACGAAGTAATCTCTGCCCGTATTGTACAACGAGCAACAGGCCTTTTCCTACGTTACCAGTGGCAGATAGTTTTCTCGAGGATATCACTTTTTTCCTGTCCTTCAGGCCTTGCTTTTCAGGTCGTGCCCATCTGGGTACTGTCAAATCGCCCTCAAAAGGGGCCCACATGTACATAGATACCGTAATATTGTGATACTCGTTACTTGTTACTGTTGTTAAATATACACTTGTTAGATCATTTTTGGTAGTTTGTTTTCAGGTGACTCTTACAACTGAGGCCACTTACCCGTCCACCTTAACTGAGCTTAGCCATAGCTTGTAATCATTTTTATTATATCCATCTTATTTACATCCCCTTTTTAACCTCACACGCAGGTTGTTCAATTTTTGTTTTGTTTTTAATCCCACTCGATTAACATCGAAAATAATTAAGAATATTTAAACTTAAGTATGTTATTATTTTTTTTGGGGGGGAGGGGGGGAATCTTGGAGACAAAGGCATGTAGTAGGGTATAATTTTATACAAAACAACACCTTTATTTTTTACTTACAAATACTATTTGTTCTCAATAATT
Organism: Rutpela maculata; assembly: GCA_936432065.2. Taxonomy (NCBI): domain Eukaryota; kingdom Metazoa; phylum Arthropoda; class Insecta; order Coleoptera; family Cerambycidae; genus Rutpela; species Rutpela maculata. The sequence goes on along the minus strand of OW386290.2, from coordinate 126,499,026 downwards.
TGGTTGAATCCTGTATATTTACAATCATTGTTTTCTTTTGCATATGCGATTTTAATTAGCAAACTCCAGACTATAGAAATAATTTAACTGTCGCCATCACATTAACACAACGGCATTTGTTATTAATAATAATGGTTACTTAATAACGTTGCGCCATAACAATGTTGACAAAAGTACGAAGCAAATAATTAAGATCATCAATTTCAACCACAAAATCAATCAGTCAGGCTTTCTTAACAAAGATAGGATTACAGGTAATGGGAACATCAATTTTAGTAAAATATGTATTACAACCGTTCATTACATAACGTTACTTTATTAAACCATATTTTGTTATAATTTTTTACCCATTTTATTAAATTACTATTTATCTCTTTTTACTTAATATGGTATATAGTTTATCTAATAATTGTAAGGCAAAAACTCACTCTTATTTTGCGCAGTCATTTGGAGTTAATAAACTTGTTTAATTTTTTGGAGTTTTATGTAGAAAAGCAGAATACGACATTGTTCAAAGTGCATAGGAGGTCAGTACGCTATTTTAATAGACGTTGTATAAGTTGATAAATACACCATTAGCTTTTTAAATTCTTTTATACTACCACTATATGTCTTACTTCAATCGATAAAAAAGTTGAGATATTGGATACTAATATTCACTACGCGTTTTTCATGAAAAATAAAAAAAAAAGAGGAAGAAATGAGAAATTATTTTGCAACTCTTATTCGTTTCTTAATAGTCCTATTATATTGTGTAGATTGTAGATCGTTTAACGGGTCGTTTGGCCCTGAGTTGGCCTTTCTGCACCTCGACCTAAAAGATTATTTGCGTGTCACCATTTTGATTCCCCTCTCAACATACAACTGTTATTTAAAACATGTTGGCTTTGTGCATTGTTTTCAACATATTTGATTATCTCAAGTTAAATGGCGCAGCCGGTGGCGAAAGTTCAATAAATATGCATACTTGAGGAAAATTTTAAAGTTTTAATAATTACAATTAGGGATGGGATTTGCTTTAGACCAAGACATGTTCTATGTGAGAAATTTTAAAATGAAAAAACTCTATAACATAAAATACAGTACACTCTATGCTGGTGTGTTGAACTCTTTATATAATTGTCACACATTCTATAAAATACATTTAACAGTTTTTTTGCAAATAATGTTAGTTACTGGACATTTCCAATTCTTTGATGCCAACTTAGTGAAACACTCGTCAGTATGTTAAAAAAAAATAGTAAAAAAAAATAACTACATCTCTCTCGAACCCGCGATTCTTGTATTTCAGGTCAAAATATTAACTATTAAACCAGTATACGTCGTTATTAAAATTGTCAATGTTTAATATACAATGAGATTTACCATGATATGTGGAAAACAAAATGGTGTACTAGTCTTCAATGTGGGAAGGCTCCTGCAAGATTTTAGAGTGTTCTGAGGTAATTTAGTATATTAAATTATTAGTAAATTTGTGAATATACACTACTGTTATTGACTAGGTCAGTAATAGGGCGACGAACTTACTTGTAAAAGAACATATTGGAGTTGTTTATATTTCCTTAATTGGCATAAAATGTGAAGCCGGCGAGTACGGTCAAAGTGCCGCGTTTTTTGGTTTCGGTCGAACAATCAGGACACCGGCGTGTTATTGACGGGTTCAACTAAATATCTCTTATATCTACTTGTTGTTTCAGAGTTCACTAGCCTAGGGTCAATGTCTTTTCAATTTATTTCGCTATTTTTGCAGTGTGATTCGATTAAAACCAAAAAGTCACTTCTACCCTCTCCAGCTTTGCTGTCAATAGTGTCAATCCCAAGTTTGATAAAGTGATATGGTTGTAGTTGTACCGCGTTACGTCAGATTGGTTAAAGTCAGTCAGTTTTTTATTTTCCATTTTTTAGCTACTTTCAGTGGGAACAACCTACTGTTAAATATTCCGCATGTCATGGTAGATCACGCTGTATATTATTTGGAAATCAAATTAGTATATTTTTATTATATATTTATTATGATATATATAAGCAAATAATGATAGGAAATAATATATCGTAAGATGTCTAGTTACAAACCATAAAAATTAATAACAGTTTTTTAAATTTAAAAATGAATAATAACGTTTTACTACGACATCCAGTGGAAGTGTAGTAATAAAAATCGTTGGGTTCAAAACCAAATAAAAGTCACAATTTTCAACGAAACCTGAAAATTCTTGATCGAAAATGTTTCTGAAGAAATTTCGAGTAGTTATACGAACTCTGATTTTCCAATTGTGTCATTGCAAAAAATAACAATAAACCTATGAAAATTAAAGTCTGGAGTTAAAGATAAGCAAATAACTCCCTAATCTATGGGTTTTAGGGTTTATGAGTTTGAGTTTTATGGTTTTATTTATTAGAGAGGTTTGTTCATACAGTTTACTTATTCGGAGCCTATTCGTTTGGGGTTTTCGATTTGGGATCTATGGGTTTGGAGTTTTGTATTCGGTTCGGTATGTATTCAGTTTTTATAGGTTTAAGAACTATGGTTTCAGTATTGAGGGGATATGCGCTCATTCTTACGTTTTTTTTTAACTCAGAAACGTTAAGTTTCATAGGATTATTGTTATTTTTAAATTACCAATGAAATATTTTGAAAATCAGGCTGCGTATGTCTTGTAGACATTTGGCCAGAAACATTTTTCAATTTCAATTTTTATATTTCTTTGAAAATTGTGGCCTCTAGATGGTTTTGAATTTGGTCCCCAGTATGTGTCGGTCTGTCTGTCTGTAACTTTTTTTGTGCGCACGATTACTCTGGAATCGTTTAAGATATTAACTTGAAATTTGGTACACGTATGTATTTTAATGAGATCCGAAAATAGATTTTTATCTTATACCGTTGAAGGGTTGGGGAGTAAATTGGAATAAATGGAGGTAAATAGGTAAATCAAGCAAGTAAGAGTTCATAAAATTGGTATTTATTGTATATAAGAGAAGCTGAAGGTCTCAAAAATTTTTGGCATTAGCCACCCCCATTACCACACCCTCACCCGATTATTAAAAGGGGTGAAAAAATCATAATTGTAATTTAGTATCTCTACAAGAACCAAAGGCCACCCCTCTGTCACCACCTTCACCTCCACTACCGATATGGCACATCGTCTTATGAGTTTTTGAGGTCGACGATTTCAAATATTATATTATTAAAGTTCCATAAACAATTATTTCCACACAGTGGAGTGCAAATATAGTATCAAATTTTTTTTGCGTTGTGAGAGACTTGGACAGAAAATCTGGATGTGGAAGTAGTGATTCCTTGGACAGCGGTTTTTATTTACTGACTGATTTTGTTCAAAGGCAATAGAGTTCTTCCTCTAGCTAATACTAACTTACTCTCCAAATTTCAGTACAATCGGATATTTCTTTCTTAAGTTCTTGGGCTTACAAGAAACGTGACGGACAGATTGACAGACAGACATTTTGAAAGTTGTTCAGAATTTATAAAAAAAAATATACCAAAATTGATGAGTAGGGAAAAAAAAATTGGGGACAAAATATTTTTTTTAATAAGCAGAGCAGAGCACAAAGAGCTCACGATGACCCTCATGCCTTATCGCGCGCCCCTACATGCATCTGGATAATCCGGTTCTGGTCACACCAGACATAATATATCCTTATATAATCGACATATGAGCCTTCACGCAACAATGCAGCTATCTGATATTATTACTCTAACTAAATCTATAAAAATTTTCTCCAGTGATAATAAACATACGATACGGAATTTCTATTACGTGTTCGGAACACGGAGGTAATATATCTTCCCATGTCAACAGGTATTTCCATTTCGCCTGATAAATTGCTGCGTATCAAATATCATGAAGACCGCTTACTAAATCATCCTTATCTAATTTCCTAATTTGCGATAGAGTTTTGATTATTACATTCTTTTATTACATTCAATACGTAAATATGAATGTCAATGTTCTCCTCGGTCCGATACCCATCCGTCTAATTTCAAGGAAACCTCCAATTAATATCCAAGTTCATTATCATATAATGAGTTCAAGAACCTGAGAAAGAAGCAAGGCAGAATTACATTATAGTGAATATATAGAAAAAGTAAAAGTGAAGTTTTTTCAATTGCCTTACGTTAACTTTATTCAGCGTTAAGATGTTTGATTTATTACCTAACTATTATTTAAATTAGTCGTTAATTGATCTTCTAAGGTTATTTAAATGACAGCGCTGCACTTCAGAAATTTTAGTGATAGATCAATGTTGATTTTTTTAGTTAATTAGCATTAGTTAATATTTGCTTAAAAGCGTTTGACAGTGATGAATGTCGTAATTGCTGTATTGAGCTATTGCTGAGCTTGTACTACTGGATGTTTGTAAAACACGCAGAGTAATGGATGTTTTTACTTTTTGTGTTAGAAATATGCGAATTATGTAAAATGAGATGAATCCACAAATACCAGGTGTAACAGGATCATGCTACACCCTCCTTTTCTCCTTTAGTTTTGAAAATAATTGATTGAAATTTGGGATGTGCTATATACGTAATGACCGGCACTTTTTGACATACAAGTGATATTTCTTTCATTTCCGGTTTCGCCGGAAGTGACACTAACTTTCGATTTTTAAATAGAACACCCTGAATATTATTGCATTTTTGAATTCTGTATAATTTTTCTGAATCCAATGATACCAAATAAGTGACATTCCAAACGTCAATATTTTTTTATAATATAATTTTTAGTTTTCTATTTAAATGTGCCATGACGGTGATAAATAAAATTCATCAAAATGGTTTTTGAGGCAAAACTCATTTTTTCAAATGGAACCATATTGGTACTGTGATACCATTCATTAGAACTTTGATAAGGAATTTATTCATATGTCGTAATAAAATGTGCGATAAATACAAATAAAATTACAGCTAAAAGAAAATACAATTGGCTGTAATTTTGTTTGTATTTATAGCACATTTTAATACGACTATAGCATTAAAGCTATTTAATAAATAATAAGATCGATTTTGAAAGGATTTAATTTTGGTTTCAAAATAAGTTTTTATAATAATAATTGCTTGTTATTTTTATATCCATAGTTATATATAATAATCCTAATATGTAGATGAGTACACTATATGTACTCCCCCCCCCTGCAAAAGAGAGATCAACCAAGGTATCAATATCAAAGATGACATTTACAAAAGACAAGTCAGATTTGACTGACAGTTGACCAAATAGAGATATTCTATATATAAAAATGAGGTAATATACCGTCAATCCTCCAAGGAACATATATACTTAATATATTTAAATCATAGTACATTCCAAGGTTTTTGTTTTTTAAATTAAATAATTAATCCATTAAATATTTCACCAATTCATGGAATTAATCCATATAGATTCTATTAAAGAATGTTTTACCAATTCATAATAATAAAATTATATTCATAAAAAAAACAATGGAAATCATAAATTTGATTAATAAATATTTTTCATATAGCGTCTTTCGCTGATCATAAATTAATTGTCAAAAAGTAAATAATTGATACATTGATACGTTGATAGAATGATCTAATACTGCAGGGAGTATAATATAAATAGGGAAATCACCAACACATTTACATAATGTTATATGTAATTAAAAATCTTCTGCAAAGAAATAAACTTGGGATTGACTTCGGCTGTGTGGATGATGTGGGGGACTTCATGGCATCTTGGTAACTATATATAATTCCTTATAGATCTTTATTGTAAAGCTGTCAGGTTGCATATTTAAAATAAATGTTCATTAGAAGACGATGTCCAATTAAGTTAACAAACTTCTGTCAAAAATTTTCAAAAAATATCTTTCGCAAATTTAATGCTTAAATTTTCATTCACATATTTATAGCTTTTCCTATCCAACAAAATAATATGTGCTTCTTCATAATGGGTTATTCTTCCTTGAATTTGAAAATTTTAAAATTTTTTCTTCTGCCTTTAACTCTCGTGGACGATCAGGAGGCATGTAACGCGTGAAGACGTTCGGGGTCACCAATTATAGCATTAAAGCTATTCAATAAATAATGAGATGGATTTTGAAAGGTTTTAATTTTGATTTCAAATTAGTTTTTATAATAATAATTGCTTGTTATTTTTATATCCATAGTTATATATAATAATCCTAATATGTACATGAGTACACTACAACGACATATGAATAAATTCCTTATTAATAGAACTATTAAATAGTACCAGGGTACCAATATGGTTCCATTTGGAAAAAATGAGTTTTGCCCCAAAAAGCATTTTGATGAACTTTATTTGCTCATAAATCACGTAATGTAGTATTTTTGACGGGATTTTGATTTTTCTAGCATTACACGACTAATTTAGAATAAATCAGAACCGTCAGGGTACACTTAAATGGAAAACTAAAAATTGAGTTATAAAAAATATTGACGTTTGAAATATCACTTATTTGGTATCGTTGGATTCAGAAAATTATGCGGAACTCAAAAATGCAATAATATACAGGATGTTCCATTCAAAAATCGAAAGTTAGTGTCACTTCCGGCGAAACCGGAAGTGAAAAAAAAATCATTTCTATGATATCCCAAATTTCAATCAATTACACAGTTCTACAAAAAAAATTCTGCTTCAAGGACTAAACCTATCATGCCTTAAGTATTTTTATGTGCTGAATCCAAATTATCAATTAAAAAAATTTTCTACCGCGTAGATTTCGAATAAATCCCGGTTTTTATTGTCAAAAAATCGTATTTTGACGATAAAAACCGGGATTTACTCGAAATCTACGCGGTAAAAAAAAATCGGCACACACAAATACATAAGAAATGATAGGTTTAGTCCTTGGAACAGAAACTTAAAGGCTTAAGAAGTAATGTCATGTGGAAAAATTATAAAAATTGGAACGTTGTCCCAATATTTTTTTTTTAGTCCAATAATCAAAAGTACTTTTTAAAACCTAGAGTTATTTTTTTAAATTTCGCGAAAATTACGGAGTGGGCTATATCTACATTCTCACTGTGTAACTTGTATAATAGTACAGGAAAACTTTACTTTAACTCGAAAAAAATTTGAGCAGACCTTAAACTTTGGTTATAGATTCAAAATAGGCCAAAGTTTACGAAACAAAAAAGTTTAGGAGTTTTACGGATCCGCGGGAATCTATAGAGGGGTGAAAAGAGTATTTTTAATTAAAAAAACGATTTTTCTCTATTTTCTCGGATAATATGGCATTAACAAAAAAATAGTTCAAATAAAAGACAAAATTATCTTTAGTTTGGGGTTTTTAAATTTAATTTTATAGCAATAATTAACCGAAATACTACTACTAAAAAATTTGGAATTTTAGCTTGAAAAAGTGGTGTTTCAAATACGTTTTTGTCAAATAACTCGAAAGGTATTACATTGAGCAAAAACATGCTAGAGACAAAGAAGAAAGCAACTAAATTAAAGATTAAAGTCAATGGTTTCGGAGATCTGGGAGTCTAAAGGTGGCGTCTGAACGTTTATAAACGTTTATTTAGTTTAAATGTTAAATGTCTCAGAAACTATGGCATTTAGGCAAAAACGCTAATAACCAAAATGAAAAACTATTAATTAGGCTTTCAAATGATTTATTTCCTATTTTTACAATATAAAAACAAAGAAGTTATGACCGAAACAATGTAATTTTTCACATTTTTTTAAATAAAAACGTCGCAATTTTGTTAATGTAATTACTCAGTAATTAAAAAAATATATTCCCATATACCGTTTTTCGTTAATATATAGTGTGACTTAGATGCTCAAATTTTCATCGGCTGCCAGTGCTTGCTTTAGAGAAAAAATTGCATTTTAATCTGTAAAGGGATTTTAGAAAAAACGTAACATTCTTGTTTCTCTGCAAATATCTCAATAAATATTAGTTTAAGAGAAAATATGGTGGACATCAAAAATGAAGCTTATAAACTGAGAATAAATTTATTTTGTTTATATGTTTTTGTAGGGTTGATCGTTTCGGAGATATTTAATTTTATAGATGGCATCCGACCGTTTTTAGGATGAAGTATTTAGTTTAAAATGTTGAATATCTTAGACTCTGTGACACTTCCATCAAAAGTTCTAAGAAACAAAATTAAAGGTAGTTAATCAATTTTTAAAATAATTTTTAGTTTGTTTCTATATCACAAAAAATAAAGAAGTTATGGTCGATTCAATGTGCGTTTTCACATTTTTGTTAACAAAATATCGGCATTTTGTTATTGTAATTGCTCAGTAATTAACTCTTCTTTCAAAAATGCTGTTTTTCGTTAATATTTAGCATGACCTATATGCTCAATTTATTTCGTTCCTTTAAAACACTTGTTTTAGAAAAAATTCCATCCGCCATCCCGCCATCGAAAAATGGCCGTATTTCCGTTAATTATTGCTATAAAATTAATTTAAAAACACCAAATTCAAGATAATTTTGCCAGAAACAACTTTTATTTGAACTATTCTTTTGTAAATGCCATATTTCCCGAGAAAATAAAGGAAAATCGATTTTTTTATTAAAAATACCCCTTTTACCCCCCGTAGATCCGTAAAACTCCTAAACTTTTTTGTTTCGTGAACTTTGGTCTGTTTTAAACTTATAACCAATTTTTAAAGTCTGCACAAACTTTTTTCGAGTTACAGTGATTTTTTTCAATATTTCCCTGAACTATAAAACTGAACAACAAATCTATTTTCTATTGACATTTGATGGAAGGTTAACTTTATTGCTGAAACAAATCTCAGAGAATTCACTTGATAAAATTATTTTAGGCAATTTTTCATACTTGTCCTTTGTTATTAATACTTTAGGAAGTATAAACACCACCAAACATAGTTTTGCTTTATTAAACTGTTTTTCTAATGTCACAAATGCCAATTATATGTCAATACTTTGTTGTTCACTATTAGAAGAGCGCCATTTGTTGGTGGGTGATTTTCGCGAATACTGAATTGTTTAAAAAAACTAATTATTAACTTTTTCATTTGTTTTAAGTATAAGTACATGTTTAATAGAGGCCTTGTATATCTAGGTATGTTTTAGATTTTATTGCGAAAATATTCATTTTTAACTTTTGCAATACAGCCAATACGAGCGGAGATATTAGCAAAAAAAAACCAGAAAAAACGATGTTTTGCGATTTCAGTTGTTAAAACGAATATGTTTCCAATATCACACTGTGTCATTCGATAGACACTAGGTGAATAATAATATTAACTTAAAATGAGTTGTATGCTGCTATTATGAATAAATATGAATTTTTTACTTAAAAAATCGCATCTTCTTTAGCAATAAAACTTTGAGATATACAAGGAACATGTTAAAATTGACTCCGATACATAAAACATGTACTACTAAAATATGTGAGTACTTCTTTCTTTTCTCAAATTCAGATTTCTTTACTACTCTAACTTGCCAAACCTCTAAATGTATTCTGTAACTAATATGTCGTAAACATTCAAAGGTTTTAATCCACGCGTGAAGTGTAAATAAACCATGGGTACAATAAGCTCAAGCTTCAGTACAGCGGGACTTCGGCACCGCAACCCATAAGGAAAAAAAAATAAACCATATTTATAATTTTCTTTTGAATCGAACTTTTTTTAAATTGGCACCACAAATATAATAATTTTGATTATCCCTTGTGTTGGTTAGAGTATGCACACATTTTTCCGGTTCTTAAATATGTATTTAAGAACCACGAGGTACCTTCCAGGCTAGGATATGGCAACCCTATATTACTTCCATATCCAGTGGAAGTATAGTAACGCGAAAAAAAAATTTATTGCTCAAATAGACTTAAAATATCATGAAACGTCGAGATTTTAAGTTTGAGCAAAAAAATTCTGTCGGTTTGTCTGCAACTTTTTTTGTGCGCACGATTACTCTGATTACCGCACGATTACCATTTAAGACATTGACTTGAAAATTGGTACACGCATGTACTTTAACGAGATCTGGAACTAGATTATATTTTGATCTTATTCCTTTGAAGAGTTGCGGCACAAATTGGGGTAAATGGGAGTGAATAGGTAAATCAAGCAAGTAAGAGTCTATTGTTTATCATTGTGTGCACAAGGTTTTCAGAGTGTGTTTCGGGTTTATTTTAGTGTTTCAAGTAAAGTATTTATTTTGACAATAATGTCTCGCAGTGAGTATTATTCAACGTTACAAGATGATGTCAAGTGTCGTTACGATGAAAAATCGACGGTTTCGACCCTTACACTCTTAGTTCCGGTGAATTTTTGGAGGACCTAAGTTTTTTAGCAAGTGTTGGGATAATGGACATGGTAAATTACCTAATCTTAACTCACAACTTTTATACAGGACAGCAGTTAAAGGCTTATAAATCCTTACAGGGTTATAAATATTATGAGTCTGGATATGTGCAAGAAGTAATAACAGTCTGTTAATAATAATAATAATAAAAAATGCCTTTATTCATTGTGTATACAAATTAAAGTACAATAAACAAGAAAAAAAATTAAACAAAGACAAATGAAAGGACGAAGTTCGATGGTACAGTAGTACACCCGCTCTTCCACTTAACCCAGAGAAGACTATTAATTATTAAATCAAAATGTACTAAATTAATTCAGAAAGTACACATAACAAAAACTTGTAATGTGCAATTTATAATAATTATGTACGTGCATTAAATAAGATTAAACCTATTACCATATGTTAAATAATGTACCAAATAATGTGCTATAATGATTTAACTACAATATAGACAATGAAAATCTAACTTACAAGAAGACGTATATTATGGAATTAAATAATAAGTAAACTAATAGAAGATATTCATAAGCATATGTAAGGAGGTGTAAAGGCCAAATAGAGAGAAAAAAAAGTGAACGAGATTATTAATAAAATTAAAATCAGCAAAAAAGAAAGGAAGAAAAAACGGAAACACAAGACGAATAAAAGCGGAATTTATTGAGGTTATTTATTTTAATAATATTATTTTCTAAACAACTATGATAACAACCATGAAAATGTCACAAAAACGATTTAAATTATTAGGATAAATGAACACCTAGAAAAGTAAAGTTTTATCAAATAAATGTTCTTTTAAATGTTTTTTAAAAGTATTGATAGGCAGTTTTTTTAAATGATCAGGTACGGCATTATAATATTTACAGATCGAATAGGAAAATGAACTCTTATACATTGCAGTAGAACGCCTAGGTACAAATATTTTGTTACGGTGACGAGTATTAAGTTCATGCAATGCATTGCCAAATACAATTTTAGAATATAGATAAGGTGGTGTCTTATGAGTAACGACTTTATGATAAAAACAGGAGCTATGTAAAATCCTTCTTTCTTTGATGTTAAGCCATTTTAGCTCCCGTGATTTATACGATACAGACTGATACTTTCTAATTCCAAAAATAAATCTAATACATGCATTTTGCAAACGTTGTATCCTTAGTTGGTCAGACATAGTCAGGCATGAGTGATACACCACATCTAAATAATTGAAATGGCTTAAAACTAACGAGTTGCAGAGAATTTTTAATTTTTTATCTAATATGTAACTGCAACCATATAATAGCTTTTTATGCATTTGGTAATGTGGTGACTAAATTTTAAACTGGGGTCAATTTGTAACCCTAAATTCTTCGTGATATCTACAACATTTAAAGGTTCATTACCTACAACGATATTCAAATTATGTAAACACTGCTCACGTTGAAAATTTCTTCCAAGTAACATAACAGCAGATTTATTAGGATTAATTGTAAGTGAATGATTAGATGACGCAACTATTAACGACTGCAAATCAGCATTGATTTTTAAACACGCATCGTCCATATCAGTAATATCGAAAGATAAATATAATTGGGTGTCATCTGCATAGTAATGGGACTCACAGTAAGTCAAGTAAGAGTGAAAATTAGATGTATATATTGTAAACAATAAGGGACCCAAAATAGATCCCTGTGGCACCCCACTTTTAACTTCCAAACCCTCCGAGAAGATACTACTTAACAAAACCCTCTGTTTACGTCCTACTAGATAGCTATTTAACAAAGCTACAGGATCGACACCAAAACCAAAGTAATGGAGTACTGCCAAGAGTAACCGATGATTAATCAAATCAAACGCCTTAGAGTATCTAATAATACAAGAACTGTTAATTTATTTTTGTCAATAGCAGACCAGATATCGTCGGTCACTTTTAGCAGCGCAGATGCGTAGCTATGTCCAGGTCTGAAGCCTGATTGGAAAGCGGGTAAAATTTTATGTTTATCAAGGTGCTCACGAATTTGTTCATTCAATATTTTTTCAAAGAGTTTTGAAAATACTGGCAAGATACTTATAGGCCGTAGATCATTCATATCCGTGATATTTTTAGATTTAGGAAATGGAATGATGTGCGCTAACTTCCAGCATTTAGGAAAATATATATTTTTTTTCAATACGAATTAACAATATGCGTAAGGAAGAGCAAAATATAAGGGCAACATAAGAGAATCATATTAATATTAAGGTCATCACAGCCAGCAGCTTTAGTTTTGATTGAGGACAGATGCTTAAGTATATCATCATTAGATATTAACATAAAATTAAATATGTCAACTCTAGTTCTAACATTAGTATTATAATAGTTTAAACTATCCAAATGTGGTTCATTAGAATTTTCAGAATTTATAAAATATCTATTTATATCATCAACTTCACGTAAGTGATCAGGAATTACATTAGTATCAGATTTATCATAAATATCTAGTTCTTTAAGATCTTTCCACAGAGTTTTATGATTGTTATTATTTAACTTAAATTGAAAATATGCCCCCTTTTCATTTTTAATGGCCACATTTGTAAAATTTTTTAGTTCTTTATAATACTCTCCGTCTGTGTGCTATTTACAAATAACACTTATAAAATAACAGGTTTTTTTTAAATAGCAACTCATCTCTAATTGTTTTCACCTGCATTTCCTGTTATTGGATGAGGTTTCGTGTGCCCTCTAGACAGCTGCGTCAAAGTCACGTGACCGAAAATGATCTATAGATCATTTTCGGTTGACGTCACGCTGTCGGCGTGGAGGGCACACAACTAATTATTTTGTTTTCTAGAGTTGCGTACAAGCTGTTATTTTTTAATAACAGGCTTAAACTGCTTCTGCTGTTTTGAAATATCAGTTTAAAAATAACAGATCGCTGAGAAGTACTGGCATTCGCATATACAAAATCTCATTTACTGTTTGTTTATTATTGTGTGCACAAGATTTTCAGAGTGTGTTTCGGGTTTACTTTAGTGTTTCAAGTAAAGTGTTTATTTTAACAATAATATCTCATAGTGAGAATATTCAACGTTACAAGCTGAGGTCAAGTGTCTTTACGACGAAAAAGTGGCAATAATCGACGGTATCGACCCTTACACTCTTAGTTCCTATGACGTCAACCGAAAATAGTATCTTGGTATCTTGGCTACTGCTTTCTGTTATTTTCGAACAGAAATAACAGTCTGTTAATGCTATTTACAAATAACAGTTACAAAATAATAGGTTGTTAAATAGCAACTCATCTCTAATTAATTGTTTTCATTTTAATTGCCTGTTATTGGATGACAGCTGCGTCAAAGTCACGTGACCAAAAATGATCTATAAAATAAAAAGCTTTTTTTAGGTTAAAAATCTAACCATAATTAGCAGTCTATTTTTATTAATCATCAATTTTAAAAAAACATTTGAATACATTTTTAAATATTCACTTGAAGCCAGTATGGCTCTAAGCTAAAAATGCGGATACAAACATTAAAAATCAGAATAAACTTAAAAAACCCAAAATTTGAGGTTACGTTAGTTACATGATGCACATTTCCTGGCTACTTACAGCAACGACGATTTTATTTAAAAAATGTGAAGACGCACGTTGTCTTTGTCATAACTTCTTTTTTATTATGCTACAGGAAAAGATAAAAAACAATATGAAAGCCATATGAATATTATTCTTAATTTTGGTACCTAGCATTCTTTATGCAAGTATCATTGTTTCTGAGATATTTAACATTTAAACTTAATACTTCGTGTTCTAACCGTCCAGACGCCATCTTTAAACTTTCATAGCTCCAATACCATTAATTCTACAGAAATTAATCGTCTTTCGTCTTCAGTTTTACAAGATATCTTATTGGTCTGCAGTATTTTGTCACTAAGTGTGATACTTTTCGAGTTATTCAAAGAAAACTATTTTGAGACACCTGTATTGTTATGTAGAATCTCAATTTTTAACTTAAAGATCAATAATTTATGTCAAAAATAGCATAGAGACTTTTCTCTACATTTTATTCTCCTTCAGTTCCAATGGTTTTCATTTTGATGCCACCCTCCGTAAATTAGCAAGCCGCTGCATGATAAGAGCTTCAATGTATTTAATATTAAATTATAAAGAAACGAAATTTAACTCGTATGGCAATGTTTATAAATTAAAACCTTTAGTTACTGTACTATAAATCGATATAAACAAACAAATTTCTATTAATTTGGTCTGTATGCTTCTTTTATGTTAATGAATAATCACATTCATTGCCCCAGATTGGTCTGGGCAACAAAATCAAGCAACCCGAAATACCAAAAAAACTTGACAATGCCGTTGACACTTTGAAAATTAAGTCCAAAATTAGTTCGATTTATTTTTTTATGCGCGTCCACAACCAATAAAAATGGCTACCTGTCAACCTTGCGGTCCACCATGCATTCCCGTGATAGCAGACAACCTCCCGAAGTACCAAGTACCCAACCCCTGCGACCCGAACAAAGGAGCTGGCGAAAATGGTTGCTGCTGCAACGTCTGCGTGCCTATTACAAGACCTAGAGCCCCTGAGATGCTACAGAGACCCAGAAGAAAATGTAAGTACATCCAACCACCTAGACCCAAATCGTATGCTCCTCTAAGAAAATTCATTCCACCAGAGATGAAAATGGAGGATAATACCATTTACAGGAAATCTTACATTCCTGTCGATGGAGAAAGACCAGATAAAATTCTCCCTGTACTGAATCTCTGTGTCGGCGAAGGAAAAATGTCCGATAATACCATTAACAAAATGTCCTATCAACCACACTGCGTCAAGCCGGCATGCCCCATATATCCCTGTGAGCACAGACTTTTAGGGGAGGGCCCGATGCAAGACCTAACCACACAAAAACATGATTATGTTCCAAAACCATATGTAAAACCTGAAGCTATTAGACCATTTACTAACTTGTATACCTCCGAGTGTCCCTTAAGCGACAAAACCGTTAATAGACTTTCATACCTGCCCGTCGATTTGGGCAAAGTTAAAGTTCTGCCCATTTTGCCAGTTGCAGCACTAGAGAAACCTTGCGGCAAAATTAGCGATAAAACTGTCCAGAAAATGTCCTATCAACCTTGGAAACCAACTGAGCCCATGGACATGCCGTGGGCTATGAAGCCCAAGTTTGTACCACCGAAGATGAGAATGGAGGATAACACAGTTCAGAAAATGAGCTATGGTCCTCCTGGGCGGTATATTGAGTGCGCTGATGATGACCCGGATTGTGTTGATTGTCCCGAACCTCCGTGCGCAGCACCCAATCCTTGTGAAGGGCCGAAAGAGTGTTGCATGCCCTGTTGTTGTCCGAAAGCTGCCTGCTGACTGCTACGTGTGCTTTCTGTGTCCGTCGAAAATTTCAGTGATATATTTGATATATTTTTAGTCTTATTGTTGTTTTTGTTTTATATATTTATAATATTTATATACAATCGAACTAATTTTTAAAGGATTTATAAAATAAAATGCAACTTTTACAGCACAATAAAATATATCAGTTTATGTTCGACTATACCTAACAGTCCAGTCTTTGAAGGTATTTTCCTCAAAAAATTTGCAAAATTGGTAATATTTTTTTAATGAATTGGTGAAAGTGCCTAGAATAATATTCTGAAAAGTCTACATCTCGCTCGGATGCAGAACATTGAAAAAAACATTTTTTTTCATCCATTTTTTCAAAATTTTGAAATTAAGTCAAGGTAGGAAAAGATAAAAAATACAGACGGATAGACCACGTGTTTATGAACAAAAAATGTTCTAACAAAATTTATCATTAAAGCCACGGTATTCCCGAAAAAAATAGTCAAGTAACGTTAATACTCAGAGCGTGATCCGTGAGGCCCATCCAATAAATAAATAAATAAATAAACCCAGAACGCTAGTGGGTCTATGAACATAAGTAAAATATATATGATGAATTTTGTCACTGTAGCGAGAAAAGATAGATTAGACTAGATTCTTTATTGGTCTTTTGTTGCTATATACATATAGATATAAGACAGGTCAATAGGTGATTCTGATTACGTAGTATAGACTAGTAGTTAAGTAGTGCCGATTCTGGACCAAACCCGTCAGTAGAGTAGCAATCAGAGTTCTGTGTGACGTCATCATTCCGGAAGCCCCGCGGGGGCGCGCAGGTGCTAGATGATAGATCCTATTATCTAGGTTGTAGTGTGAGGTGGGATCTTCTTAGATGATAGGTCCTAGGACCTAATGGGAGGGGGGAGATGGGAGATCCAATCCCTGAGCTTAGATAAGAGATTATATCTAAAAGGACGTGGCTAAGAGTATACAGGGTGTGTCTAAAATAAGATGGCTGCTGTTTATTGACTAATAGTATTGTATGTTTACGTTAGTGAGCGTTAAGAAAATGGCTACTGACGTCCATCATTGAGATTAAATAGACAAGCCTTATAATTATGAGATAAATATTCATTTACTTCTATATGTTAAGATTTGAATGTAAAACTGCGGTCAAATGCAGAGACGTTATCGGATTCCAGGAAATTGTTAATGTAAATAAATGCGGCTGTCTACGGCTATATGTATATTTAAAACGTGATTAATTACCTTTAGATAACTACAGCGGCTAGATCAAAGGAAATATCGAGACCCAATATAAACGCTTTTCAGACAAGTCTAGACTTGTTAGCCTGAGTTTTATATAAGATAAATATTCGTTCGCTTCTCTACGTTTAGATTTCAATGTAATAAGAATATAATGCAGAGCCGTTATCGGATTCCGAGAAATTGTTAATGTAAACAAATGAAATCATTTCTGATAGCCTACTAACATAAGATAGGTATACGGTAAAGATGCATGCGAAGAATTTTGTGTCTTACAATACATGGTTTCTTATGGGAATATGTAGCCACCCCGCAGCGATATAGCAATTTAACATTGTTTTATATGTAAAAGACGAACAGATTATGAAAATTCGGGGGCCTTTTAGAAATCGTTCACTGCAAAGTCACGTGACCCTCAGCCGCCGAGTATAAAAGCAGCGTCATCTCCCCACCTCGATCATTAGCTGTTTATCTCTCGCGGTGAACGGTTGTCTAATTGAAACAGTATGTCGTCTACCGAGACCGTATCTAAACTCAGTACTGATATAATTAATTTAACTAAAAAATCATTGCTGCTCTTAAAGACCGATGATGAAATCGACCAACATATTTCGATAATTAATAGCAATATTAAACTAGTAGCCAAGGCAATTAAAATCAAAATTCATATCGATAATAAAGGTGAAAATATATTTAAATTGGAAAATAATTTAGCGCTTTTAAAATACTACCGAGAGCAATTGAAAAAATTAAAATTAAAAAATAAAATATTAGGCGGTTCCTTAAAGCCGGCAGCACGAAAATATTTAGTATATCAAGAGGTAGAATCTTGTTTTAAAAATCGTGTTAAGTCCGGTATAATAACTAACGTACAAATTAAAGAACCGGTATTATTTTTTAAAAAAGCGTTTAGGAGCTTCTCTATTCAAATTAAAAAATGTTTGAAAGATGGACTAATTAAAGTAAATGTTATTTTTGAATGTAACTTCGTACAGCCTACTAATGGCACAGTGGAATTAAAAACATTTGCTACAAGGAACGCTGTGATAGACTTAAATACGAATTTAAAGGAATGGTATAGAGAAAATGTATCCGAACAGTTATTGAAACATCTAGAAGACTTTCAAGGAAAAGATTCAGGCTGGGCCTTATCGGAAATTATCGGGCTAAGAGTAAATGTTAATAAATATTGTCCTATAACAGTGGGATTATCAACATACGCTGAAATGCCAAACTTTATAAAAGAAAAAAAGTGCGTTATTAACGTTAAAAATAATGACGAATATTGCTTCTTATGGTCAGTAGTTTCGGCATTATACCCCGCTAAAAATCATGTTGATAGAATTGTTTCATATCCTCATTTTAAGGAAGTTTTAAAATATGACGGCATCGAGTTTCCGATGGAATTAAGAAATATTAAAAAATTCGAACGCTTAAATGATATTTCGATAAACGTATACATCGTAATTAAAAGGGAAGTTTTACCTGTATGTTTAAGTAAATACAGTTTTGAACGGGTCGTAAATTTATTAATGATTCCTACGAATTCTGCCGATAATTTTACTGAAGCTACGCAATATCATTTTGCTTGGATAAAGAATATGTCTCGATTATTATCTAAACAACTATCTTCACACGGACATCAAAATTTTATTTGCAATCGATGTCTTAATCATTTTACTACTCAAGAACTTCTAGACCGACATTCAAATGATTGTAATTCGAAAACTAATACTTGCAAAATTGAATTACCCGACGAGGATGAAAAGTTTTTAAAATTTAAAAATTACCGATATAAAGAAAGGGTACCGTTCGCTATTTATGCTGATTTCGAATGTATCTTAGAGGACTGTGATGCTAACACGAATCAAAATACGCAAAATTACCAGAAACATGCAGCTTTTAGCGTCGCGTATTACTTAAAATGTTCCTATGATGACAGTCTATCACAATTTAAAATGTACCGAGGCGCCGACTGTCAGTACTGGTTTGTTAAAGAACTTGAAAAAATTTCAGACCGAGTTAATGTAATCATGTCCGACATAAAACCTATGGAATCGTTAAACGAGACACAAAAAAATGAATTCGATCTCGCGCAGGTCTGTCATATCTGTGAGGGGCCCTTCAAAGAGACGGACATTAAAGTAGCCGATCACAATCATTTAACTGGGTACTATAGGGGACCGGCGCATATGAGATGTAACATTAATTATCAAGATAGTCACGTGATTCCGGTTATATTTCATTGTTTATCAGGTTACGACGGCCACCTGATAATCAAACAGCTAGCAACGGCATTTGACGGACAAATTTCATTATTACCGATTAATAAGGAAAAATACATTTCTTTCACTAAACGAGTTAAAGATACGAAAATTAAACTAAGATTTATTGATTCGTTTAGGTTTATGGCAGACAAAATCGAAAAACTAGCTTCCTATCTCGACGATGACCAGAAACGAATCACTAAATCGTACTGTAATAATGACGAACAATTTCAATTATTAACGCGGAAAGGTGTTTTTCCTTATGATTATTTAAATTCTTGGGAAAAATTAGACGAGACATCTCTACCGGCTAAAGAAGAATTTTACAGTAAACTGACTGACGAAAACATAACAGAGGACGATTATAACCATGCTATAAATATCTGGAATAAATTCGATATTAAGACATTAGGGGAATATTCCGATATATATTTAAAAACAGATGTATTACTGCTAGCTGATATATTTGAAAATTTCCGCGAGACATGCATACAGACGTACGGACTTGACGCTTTAAATTATTATACTGCTCCGGGGCTGGCATTCGACGCGATGTTAAAAATAACTAAAGAAAATTTAGAGCTTCTCACAGACATTGATATGATACTGATGATTGAAAAAGGCGTGAGAGGCGGTGTAGCGCAGGTATCTAACAGATATTCGAAAGCTAACAACAAGTACATGGGGGATGCGTTTAATCCCGACGAAAGAGAGACTCACATCATGTACTTTGACATCAATAACATGTATGGAGCCGGGATGTCTGTTCCGCTACCTACAGGTGCTTTCGAGTGGGTGCCAGTCGAACAATTTTATGCCTTAGATATTCCAAATTTATCGGACGAGTCAGACATCGGTTATATTTTGGAAGTAGATATCGAGTATCCACTTGAATTACATGAGCTACATAAGGATCTCCCGATGTGTCCAGAACATATGGTGCCGCCCGGTTCAAAACATTCAAAATTAATGACCACTCTGTTAGATAAAACGCGATATGTAATGCATTATAGGACTTTAAAAAAATGTTTAGAACGCGGATTAAAACTCAAGACGGTACATAGAATTTTAAAATTTAAACAGTCGCGATGGCTAAAGAAATACATTGATTTAAATACGGATTTACGAAAACAGGCAAGTAATGAGTTTCAGAAAAATTTCTATAAGCTAATGAACAATGCGGTGTTCGGAAAGACAATGGAGAATGTCCGCAAGCACAAAGATGTTAAATTGGTAACTAAATGGGAGGGGAGATGGGGCGCCAAGTCTCTGCTCGCGAAACCGAACTTTCACAGTTCGACTGTCTTCGGCGAGGATATGATTATTATTGAAATGAATCGACTAAAAATTAAATTCGATAAGCCAATATATGTGGGGTTCGCCATTTTAGATCTTTCAAAAATTATTCTTTACGATTTTCATTATGATTATATTAAAAAAGAATTCGGTGAGCAAGCCAAACTACTTTACACGGACACAGACAGTTTAATTTACGAATTTAGCGACGTTGATATATACAAGTACATTAAAAAAGACATCCATCAGTTCGACACATCGGATTATCCTGTAGACAATGTCTACGGAATACCTCATGCAAATAAGAAGGTACTAGGCGTAATGAAAGACGAATGTCAAGGGCGCGTAATGACAGAATTCGTAGGACTCCGTGCAAAAATGTATAGTTATAAAGTGGAGGGTGTGTCGGTAAATAAAAAAATCAAGGGTCTCTCGCGTTCGGTAATCAGAAAAATTACATTTGAAGACTTTACGAATTGTCTATTTAATAAAGAAATTTTGACCAAAGAGCAGCGATTAATTCGATCAAAGAAACATGAAATATATACCATCAAACAGAATAAGGTGGCACTCAGTCCGTATGATGATAAAAGAATTATAAATTATATAAATACCGATACGAAACCTTGGGGATATAATTTCCAACAAGTCTCGGCTCGTCAGATGACGTCATCGACGCAGTGAAGCGCTTGGCAGTAGCCGTTCGGATTCATTTACTTTAGAGACTTTGATCGCGATGGACGGGTTAGAAAAAGAATTGCAGTACAAGCTTGTACTTATCACTCGCGACATATATGAGAGGTACATTCAAAATGCATTGAATCGGGGTAATTATCAATTAGTTCATAAAATTTTAGAAAAGATTGTTATACCGGACAAAGCTTTATACTGGATGGCTTTAAGAGATAGTTCTAATTTCGATTTAATGAAAAAAATATTTACGAAAAAACTTCAAAACGATATTTTTATTCAACAGTTGGAATATATTTTCCAAAGAGAATGTATTACTCACCTTACCGTGTATCGATTACGAGAAGTAATTAACAGACATTATCCCGCCGCGAATAATAGTTATTTTAGAATTTTTTTAGAAGAATTATTAACGTGTAATGATGATTATATGTCAATTGATTTTTATTCGAAATCGTACCCGGCTAAAAATATTTCTGATAATTATAAAAGTATTGATTGGTCGATTAATAAAGCATTTTGCGAGGCAGCTTACTTTACACAATACGAATTTCTTGAAATTTTGTTTCGAGTAATTGGTAGGAATAATATACATTTCAAATTAGATATTAATTTCAATGAAGAGCATAAGCAGCTAATAAAATGGCTGGAGGATAATATATCCAAAGGTCGCTCTGGGCAGCCGACTGGTTGGAGCTCTGGTCCAGACAGCGGGCACTGGCCATCGACTACCTTAGAAGATTATGTTAAGACGCTTGACATAGTTCGTCTACATTTTTTGTAATTAGTATTAAAGTATTGTAATATAAATATTTTACATTTAATAAATTAAATTATTTATAAAATGCGTGTTTTTATTTCCTAATACCTATCCTGACATGATGATCATGAGAGAGGCAGGTGAGACAGCTTGAACAGCTCCAACAGCTCGAACAGCTCCAACAGGTGTAACAGGTACCGTACCTGTTACACCTGTTGGAGCTGTTCGAGCTGTTGGAGCTGTTGGAGCTGTTCAAGCAGCCCATATACATATACATATACGTGTATTATATATGGTTAGTTTCAACAGCTCGAACAGCTCCAACAGCTCCAACAGCTCGAACAGGTGTAACAGGTACGGTACCTGTTACACCTGTTGGAGCTGTTGGAGCTGTTGGAGCTGTTCAAGCAGCCCATATACATATACATATACATGTAATATATAGGGTCAGTTTCAACAGCTCGAACAGCTCCAACAGCTCCAACAGGTGTAACAGGTACCGTACCTGTTACACCTGTTGGAGCTGTTGGAGCTGTTGGAGCTGTTGGAGCTGTTCAAACAGCCCATATACATATACATATACATGTATTATATAGGGTCAGTTTCAACAGCTCGAACAGCTCCAACAGCTCCAACAGCTCCAACAGGTGTAACAGGTACGGTACCTGTTACACCTGTTGGAGCTGTTGGAGCTGTTCAAGCAGCCCATATACATATACATATACGTGTATTATATATGGTCAGTTCCAACAGCTCGAACAGCTCCAACAGCTCCAACAGCTCCAACAGGTGTAACAGGTACGGTACCTGTTACACCTGTTGGAGCTGTTGGAGCTGTTGGAGCTGTTCGAGCTGTTCAGACACTTAATAAGTATGAGATGCTATCAACTCATTGAAATAAAAAAAGATTATTAATAACATTTTTTATTAATATAAAAAAATTATAATTAAAATTGTGTAGAATTAATAAAATAATAAAAACACTGGTCTGGCTATCCGGCAGGAGGGCAGATCGTATGTTAATTAAAAAAAGAAATTTATTGGTCTCGCCGGCTGACAGATCGACCTCTCCAAATCTCCGAAGAAATTCTGAGTTCAATGGAGTCTGTAACAATTTAAAAAAATATCTATAAGTATTGAGTTATACGAAACAGAAAAAATATTTTAAATACCTTTCATGATGTCGGCTAAGAGCATCAGCCGGGGCATCTCCTGTGGTGGTGGTGGTGGTGGTTGCGTTACGGGGTCCTGGGGCTGAGGCAGCCCCAGGTACCTCCAGCCCTCCGGTGGGACTTGGCACATCGAACATTGGCAAATATTGCCCGCTATCAGCTCTCTGAGCCCCGTTTGATTGTGCATCTTTGCAACGTCTAACTGATCACCGCGCTCTGACTCGAGGCGAGAGCTCTCCCCCCACTTCTCTCTCTCTCTGCCCCCCACCCCACTCGTCATTCATACACGCACACATGTATACAGAAATAAAAGCCAGTATGGTTAGCATAAATTTGTTTATTCAAAATCCTTATCTTTATTTACAATATACCACTGATATATCGAGTATACATTCTGCCTAGAGCAGCGTAAATGATTATTAATATGTTTATGACAATGATATTCTAAATTATTTAACATTAAACTATTCATATTATTACAATTATATAAGTCTATAATATTATTATTATTAGACAGATAATGCTGAAGCCATCGCTTCTTTTCCAGTCCCTTGACATAAACTTTTGCTTCTCTCCCAAGTACGTGGCTGTCGATGAAGTCCTGCAGGTCGCCGTACCGGAGATTATCATAAGGCGTGGACCATTGGAGACCGTGCACATGATCAGTTATCCAATTAATTTGCTTCTGAATATTGTGTGTAAGAAGCCCGTAACTAACAGTCGGTTTAATTATCCGATGTACACACGAGACATCGGTAATATTAAAAATTGAAATTTCTTTACATGTAAACGCTAACTCCTTTTTATGCTGGAAGCCCTGCACGTCTATTATATACATATTAGTATGGACGAACTATACTGGTTAAAGGATTGTAATAAATCAATCTATCATGAATTATAAGACAATATGCAGCAGTGTCTTTCGGAATATTTTTATTAGTGCTAAATTCCAGCCTAATGTCCACTGCACTCGACTTTACAACCTCATTCTGACACGAACAGTCGATAACTACCAGAGGAGCTTTAGTTTTAAATTTATATTTAGTAAGCAGAGGTTCATTTTCTTTCTCATAATAAGATTTCTGAAATTGACAGAACATTTCATACAGAGTAGCACAGAAATTCTTCTCAAAATTAATATTCAAGTTATCATAGGGATATGATTCCGAATTTAAAAAAAGTTTAAAATTAGTCAACTCGCAGTGATCAAATTCACTCATACGTTTAGCGACTGCATTTTTACGACCCGTTTGAAGGCCGAAAATAATATATCGCGGTGTCTCTAACTGAGACGAAGTTTTAATATTCCAAGTATGCGTCTGCGATTCCATCAGCATGGGGTATTCATGTAATTCCCAGCTTCTAAACGGTACAGGCAAATCGATATTCCTCTCTAGATATTTCATTAATTTTAATCGCTCAACGTCAGATACAGTCACGTGTGGTACACGCCATTGAACGATTTCCAATTCTACTTTAATATTTTCATCGGCTACAAGATTTATGATTGCGTTTGTATCAATACTACTGCGAACGAGTACCAGCTCTTGACGGACATTTAAAATAATTCTTTCAAAGGTCTCTGCGAACCCCAGACATATTTTTAAAGGTATACATGCGTCAAAGTAACCGTTCTCGTCTGCAAAATTATCATCCACATCAGTCCACCCAGCATTTTCTAAGTGATTCGCGTCATTCGGAGTGAATGATGCATATCCCTTCATAACAGTCGCGAGGCCTGGATTTCTACTGCTGTCCACAATTTTACCGCTCACTTCGTATCGTATCTCGTCAAACAGATACAATAACCCCATTTTATCAAAGACCGCTGTGTTCGAAACCGTACCATCCTCTTTAAGTAACCGGCCCCGCATATACAGCGAACTAGCATACGGCGCAGTATACACATCCTGCTGCTGAATGGGTATACGAATTTCGTCGTTATTATTTAAATTTCTGATTGAATATGGTCCATGACTATGATTTTCAAAATTAGTTATCGCGGTTTCAAACGTAGGCTTCTCAAACACGTTTAAAATATTCGGATTCATATTAGCACTTTGTAACCGAGAGAGTAAAGAAAACGTCTATTTTTAGATGTTAACACCTTGAAGGTTACAGGTGAACTGTTTCTAGCGCGAGCAGGTGTTCCTTTTAAACTATTTCGGAAACTAAGACCCATTCTTCTTCAAGTGCAGTCTTACCGTGATGACCTCGCCACGGAAATTAACAAGATCACCGTCTTGATCGACTATCTTAATTGATATGCTATCTATATGCCTCTTATTAATCGGTAGGTAAATTGCATTAGCGGGACACTCTATTATTTTATAGCCGGGAGGCACGCTAGGAAAAAATTCATGAATAATGTGTACAGATCTATCATTCATGTAACTGCCCGTGATGAGATTACACTCCACGCATATAGCGTTTACTTTTTGAATTTTTGCCGGGAAATCAGATATATGTTTCTCGAGCGGTTTTAGACGACGAGATGTAAATCCTAACAAACTGCCAATACCGCCGGCCTTTTCAAAATTTATCATCTTATTGGATTTTATTTCCACTTTTAACGTATTTTTATTGGATACTATAGAAATATGACTATCGTTACCATGATTCAGAATAAAATGCTTTCTTACGTAATTATTTATATCTTCTATTTCATACGAGCCCTCCGGAATTTTTATAAACTTATCGTCTGTATCATAATATATATGATTATTTGTAGCGTCTATGTTCGGTATGGAGTTATACGCCTCGAAATTTATTAAAGCAAGCGAATATTCAGCGCCGTCTTCAAGGTCTATGGGTGGGGAAAAGTGCGCGGTTAAATTAGATGATTTGCCGGATAATGTAAACGTACAAGACATGTTGCAGCTTCAAGGTTAGCTCTGAGAATGAACGTGACTTAAAAGCATGACGCATTATATAGAAATTGTAAACACAGATGTCCACAATTTACTGTGTCATAAGACTGATACTGCTTGTGATTGTATTCAATAGAACAATTTAAATATTTTATTAATTCGAGAGGAGGCTGTAAATTACCAAAACTATCATAATAAACGGCTTTCGAACCGTTCTTAAAGTATGCAGTCCAATGAGTACCATTACCGCTATCACTATCCAAGTTCACAATGCCCGTCTCAATTTTATGTACGCGTTTAGGTAGTCGGTCTCGCATAAATATTCCTCGAAAATTAGGTATATTTAACATCTTAACATATTTTTTCAGATCCACGTCGGTGAGCGCTCGATTTGGTAATTTTACTAGTCACTTGCTGTTGGTGTTTTTATTCATGTATAGTCCAAGTCCCGTTCGATAGGGACGAAGATAGAGTCCCTTACCTAGGGCGATACTCTCCATAGCCTGATTGTGACGTTTAGATTCTTTAAGCTGGGAGGCTGCCGCCTGAGAATCTCTTACAGCTTTCGCTATACCTGCAGATCCGCCGGCTAGCGCTCCCAGAGCACTAAGTCCGGCAAATATTGGTATTAGCGGTAGAACGCCACCCGTCTTCGGTATAGGAATAACGCGAGCAGCCATCGGTGATATTTTTTTATCTTTTTTAATACGCTGTACTGCACGAGAGGCCTTTTTAATAGCATCCCCGACAGAGGGAGCTCCACGTACTAGTTTACGAATTTTATTGGATATTTTTTTAAACGTCATCGTACCGCCACATTTTCTTTTTTTACATCCCAAGCCTAATTTAACTTTAGCACTCATGATGCCTGCTACACCGGCTGCTGCCGCTCTTTCTCCGATGGACGAATCCCTAGCAAATACTCGCTTCAGAGCACGTTTTGCCAATTCTTTATCGGCAATATGCCGTCCTTTCACATCATTGACTTTAGAATATTGTATGTCGTGGTCACGACACGCCTCATCTAGACCATTAATTCCGCGATCTCCTCGCGCCAGTCTTTTTTCTAATTTAGTACCCGGACCGCAGAAACGATAGCCAGGGATATGGGCTTCGAAAGGTAATTTATTTATGAGAGCGTTTACAGCCATGTTACCTCTATCACATGTAATAGTAGACTGAGGTGTTACAGGTGATCGAAAGCTATTTATACTTAAACTCCTGGTGGAAATACCTCAGTGTCAATCATGCGTTTCATCAAGACAGGTAACAGTCTGAAAATCGATAATCTCGATTTCGATAGTCATGTGAAAAAAGATAGTAGACATGGTCCTCTGTTACCCGACAGCATCAGGTGTATCATTTGCGGACCTTCAAATTGTGGGAAAACAAACATCGTGATAAGCCTGCTGACTCATCCACACGGCTTGCGTTTCAAGAATGTTTACGTCTACTCGAAATCTCTCTACCAGCCTAAATATGAATATCTTAGAAAAGTACTCGGCTCGATCGTGGGATATCATGAATTCAAGGATAGCGATGTAATAATGACGCCTGCGCAAGCTAAAATTAATTCCATTTTTATATTTGATGACGTAGCTTGCGACAATCAAAGTGTGATGCGTGACTACTTTAGCATGGGACGGCATAAACAGATAGACAGCTTCTATCTCTGTCAGACCTATACTCGCATTCCAAAACATCTGATAAGAGACAATGCAAATTTACTGATATTATTCAAGCAGGATGACATGAATCTTAGACATGTATATTCCGATCACGTTAATACCGATATGAGCTTTGAGGATTTCAAACATATGTGCTCGTTATGCTGGAAAGATAAATACGGATTCCTAGTGATAGATAAAGATAGCGATATTAAACATGGCCGATACAGAAAGGGGTTTGACGAGTATATATACCTGTGATTTTACTATCTCAATCAGTTGATAATTACACATGTTATCTGACGCACCTGTCGACATGGACATTACTAATAAAATTATCGAAGCTCGGAAAGCCGTAAAGCGCAAATTAGAGGCACTCAAAATGCACGATCTGCAAATCGAAAAGTCTTTTGCCCCAATCACCGCACCTTTACATTCAATAGCTAAACATATCAAGCTTGAGACGGACGAGAATTTAAACATTAAGAAAAAGTCTGAACCCTCAGAGGATGAAAAAAATATTAATATTACACCGTCACCGTCGATTGTCGACTCTGAAGAAGGCGACCAGTCAGATGAGAAGTATCTTGAGAAATTTAGCGATCTGCCTAAAACGTATATATCTGAGATGATGCATGATACTGAAAATACACATGATTTTCGATATGGTGTACGATATAATCCCGAAGAAGATAAATATTATATTGGAAATTCTGTCATTCAGTTTGACGGTGACAATTTAATAATAAATAATAAAGAGTATCAGGGCACTCGCGGTCTTTATGAATTACTATTTAAAAAACGTTCGCATCACTATAACTATGATGATAAGAAACAGTACATTGATATTGTAAAAAGGACTAGCGCACATAAGAGAAATTATGATTCTGAAAAGCAAAAGTCTGGTAGTAAGAGCTGGAAGTACCTGCATATTATTAAACCGATGCTTTACGCTCGCGAACCTCGGCAACGTGCTCCTGGTAAAGTAAAAGGCGGCGAATTAATGATGCAAGTCACCGATAATGCTATTGATTACGTATATTGGGACGATCCTAATGAACTCGTCAATCGTCTTAGGCTTTTGATAGCTTCACAGGAGGCAGGCAATTCAAGTCATACGAATGAAATAAATAGAATTTTAGAGGAACTATTAGAAAGTAAAATAATCGAACCGCTGGATTAATTTAACAGTACGTAAATTATTGTTGAACTGTAAACATGTCTGCTATAAAAAGAGATATTGTTAATGAAATACATAAGCCGGCTAGAATTAACTTTAAGAGACGAAAAGTCGTAGTTAGAGGTTTAAATGAATTGCTTCAGGCTGACTTAGTCGAAATGATTCCATATGCTAATTACAATAAAAATTATAAATATATTCTCATTGTAATTGATGTTTTTTCAAAGTACGTATGGGCTGAACCAGTTAAATCTAAATCTGGCGTAAATGTTACTCGAGCTATGGAAAAAATATTAGTCGCAGATAAACGAATCCCCGTCAATTTACAGACTGATAATGGAACCGAATTTTATAATATTAATTTTCAAAAATTAATGAAAAAATATAAAATTAATCATTATTCTTCGTATAGCACTAAAAAATGTTCAGTAGTCGAACGCGTAAATAGGACTATAAAATCTATGATGTATAAAGAATTTAGTATAAATGGTTCTTTTCGGTGGTATAATTTACTTGCTGATATTATTAAGAAATATAATAATACTAGGCATCGTACCATCGGCATGAAACCTGTAGATGTAAATAAAAAGAATGAAAAAATACTCTTGAAATCCGTTTACAATTATCCTACAATTACATACTCGCAATTACCTAAATTTAAAATTAACGATCATGTGAGAATAAGCAAGTACAGAGGCGTGTTCGATAAAGGTTATACTCCTAATTGGTCTAATGAAATATTTACTATTTCAAAAATTAATTACACCAGCCCCATAACATACTTACTGACCGATGCACAGAAACAACCAATAGAAGGATGCTTCTATACTGAAGAACTGCAGAAGGTTAAACATTCAGACATGTATCTCGTTGAGAAAGTTTTAAGGAAGAAAGGAAATAAGGTTTTCGTTAAATGGCTTGGATTTGACAGTTCCCATAACAGTTGGATTGAAAAAAGTAGCATTGTTTAATTTTTATGCACTTATATTAATTATTATTATTATTATTATTATTATTATTATTATTATTATTATTATTATTATTATTATTGCTATTATTTTTATAGGTTATGTATTCCATGTACATATATAAGCTTTATTACTGTATTATGCGTTCAGATAAATAAAATATATTATAAAAATTAAATTATTTTTTTATTTTTCGTCTGGGGTGGCTTTATTTTTTAAGATTTAATTTTTTTGATTGCATATTTGAATTCAGCATTAAAAAACACATAAAATGTAGCATGAACATTTTCGTTACAATAAACTTGAAAAATATGAATTTTTTCATTTTTTGCCTGGGCTGGCTTTATTTTTTAAGATTTAATTTTTTTGATTGCATATTTAAATTCGACATTAAAAAAGACATAAAATGTAGCATGAACATTTTCGTTACAATAAACTTGAAAAAAAAAATCTGAATTCTTCATTTAATTAGGAAATGGGTAATAATAGTCAACCATTTTTTAAATTAATTTATTAATACATATAAGAAAGAGGTTACATGTTTTGTGATATAATAACAGAATATTTATGTTCAAGTACTGGATTAATTATTTGAGCGTATCGTAATATTTTAATTTGAAAACGATCTCGATCGCGGGCGTCTTGCATCCAGTTACCACATCTAGCAGTTCTATGGGCATAGCTCCAATGGTAAATGTGATGAATTTTAACGTCCTCGCTGAACTGAACTGTTCTTGGACTTCTTCGGCTGGATACTGACATGTTGAAATGTACGTAAAACTTCAACGTACTTAACGTCTTCTCTGAGTAATTTTAAATTGTTCATAAATTGCTGTAACCTCTTCTTATATGTTTCGGGATCCATCTTTAGGACTCGATGAATTCGATGTTAGTGGTCGTGCCTGCTAGCCCTCTATATACTAAGTACACTTCTTTTAGTATAATGGTTTGTTGTAGCGTTACCATATCATCATCAGAAATAATGCGTGAGTATCTGGCTGGTAGACTCACTTTACAATTTTCGAGGATTACTTGGACCTGGATACCATATGGTGAAAGTGCTTTATATATATCTAGCACTTTATATTTTCTATCGACTTCCAGCTCATAGATTTTCATGAACGGCGTGACATGAGCTTCAACATTAATTTTTGCGAAAGACATTGCTGCTGCTGCTTGTATATATATATATATCGACTTTAAGATTGTGAATGAATGCAGCGATCTCAGGTCTTTACTTTTATGCTGTATTCCACCCCCACTTTCGTATCGAGTAAGCAGAAAAATATGGGAAAAAATATGATGATTTCATTGTTTACATTATTTCTCTCCAAACCCTGAGACGCTCCTTATAATGGATCACGTGACTTATTAGTCATTGTATTATAACCGTCGGATGCTGTTATCTAAAGACAATTAATCACGTTTTAAATATACATATAGCCGTAGACAGTCGCATTTATTTACATTAACAATTTCCTTGAATCCGATAACGTCTCTGCATTTGGTCACAGTTTTAACATTCAAATATAAAATTTACGTATTGAAGTAGATGAATATTTATTCCATATATAAGACTTGTCTATTTAAACTCAATGATGGATGTCTGTAGCCATTTTCTTAACCTCTAACGCCCTCTAACGTAAACATGCAATACTATTCGCCAATAACTATAAACAATAAACGGCAGCCATCTTATTTTAGACACACCCTGTATACTCTTATCCACGCCCTCTTAGATATAATCTCTTATCTTTAGCTATAATCTAATATCTAAGCTCGGGGATTGGATCTCCCATCTCCCCCCTCCCATTAGGTCCTAGGACCTATCATCTAAGAAGATCCCACCTCACACTACAACCTAGATAATAGGATCTATCATCTAGCACCTGCGCGCCCCCGCGGGGCTTCCGGAATGATGACGTCACACAGAACTCTGATTGCTACTCTACTGACGGGTTTGGTCCAGAATCGGCACTACTTAACTACTTAGACTAACTAGACTAACAGCCGGTTTTGCAATAGCAAGTTAACTTTGGTTTTAGTTCACTCTTACTTGCAGGTTTACTACAACTTTACCGACATTTGCGTTTTTCAATATAAAGTTAAGTGATGATTTGTAAACGAGAGGTTGTGAATAAAATTTATAATGTTGGTACTAGAAATATGGGTAATATCCATAAAATGCATGAATTTTTGTCAAAGTCACAGGTACCTACTGTCAAATATAAATGTCAGAAGCGATTTATGAGTTAGTGGTTTCTAATTAAGTATGTACTACAAAACATAAAAAAATGTGTTTTATTTTAAGTATTAATTACATCATGGATAATAAAAGATGCGCAAATTTTTCTGCAGACGAGGGGGATATTTTCGTAAATTTAATAGAAAAATATAGAAATATAGGGCATGTGCATCATATAACTAACATAACCTCAAATTTTAAGTTTATTCTCATTTATACTCATTTCATAGACTGGCGGTACATGACCAGTCAGGTGCAACGTTTTTAAAATATATGCCAAACATATATATGAATGGAATTACCATGAATATGCCAGAAACGCAAATTTTAGGCAGTCGTCGCGTGCAGAAGTGTGTGCAAATCGATTTTTTTTTGTGTTTTTTTTTTATTTTAAAATGGATGCCAATAGTGCCAAACGAAAAGCCGTGAAAAAGAATCCAGCAGAAATTCACTGGCATGCAGTTTCCGCGCGCAAAACAACTCTTCATGCGCACATTAAATTGTAAAATTTTTTGGTGTTCTTGATTTTGGATTTTTTTTCAAGGCTTTTCATTTGGCACTATTGGCATCCATTTTAAAATTTAAAAAAAAACAAAAAAAAAAACAAAAAAAATCGATTGGCACACCCTTCTGCACGCGACGACTGCCTAAAATTTGCGTTTCTGGCATATTCATGGTAATTTCATTCATATATATGATTGGCATGCATTTCAAAAACGTTGCACCTGACTGGTCATGTACCGCCAGACTATCAGCTTGGAGCAATACTGGCTCCAAGCAAATATTTAAAAATTCACGCAAAGAATTTTTCAATACTGTTGATTAATAAAAATAGACTGCTAATTACAGGTAGATTTCCAACCTACAAAAAGAGCCCTATTTTATTAGGAGAAAGTATTTAGAACTTCATAAACATTACACTGAATTAGATTTCAGTTGAAAGTGTGGAAACCAAGCTGAAATTTTAATAACAGCTATGAAATACTCATAAATCTTAAGAAACATATATTTTTGAGGTTAGCTGTGATGTTACGTGCACATGCCCTATAGAGAATAAAAAATGTATTTTTCAAAAAAAGTTAGGTCTACACCGGATTACCTTGGGCCTTCTTGGCTCCTCATCACTGCTATACGCATTTACTTCCTACGTATCCATTTTTAAACGAAATATCAAAACATTATTTTGTGAAATTGCTAGTAAACTACTACTCACACCTCATCTGCTGGTAAAGTTAATTACTAGATAACTACGACCTTGAAAATGACAAGCTATTGTAAAACCCAATTTCTATAATAACTTGAAAGTTAACTCTGACTGGCAGTTAACCAGCTATTGTAAAACCGGGTGTGAATCATACAATCACAATAAAAATACTTCTCGTCATACCTCCTTCGAAAGTATACTCTAATTCCATTGTTTTGTCGACAGCAAGTGGCGCTTTGTGTACCAAATACTTGTTGCCATTGACAACGAGTCGTTATTTTCCATAACGTCCCTAGGGAAATAAAGTAAATTCGGGAGAATTTTCTCTTTTAGATAACAAGTATTAAATTAAACGTTTTAACTTTATTGGAAGTAAATCCAGACAAGCCTTACTTGCTATATCTTCTATATCCGACGTAATTTTCAAAAATGTTCAGAGCTATTAATTATAATAATATAATTTAATTTATCTTGACAGTAGTTGTCATTTGAATAGAAGCAGAGTCCTAAATTTATTTCATTGACGGTTGCCATGGATATTCCAAGCATCGCTACTTTTACTATTAGCAAATATGAAATCTTACTCAAGTAATTATAGTTTTCCACTAGTTTTTCTCAAGTTTTTTTCCAGTTCAATGATTCATGGGGACGACGAAAAATATAATATGCACCGCGGGTCGTACAGTGCGATTTTTTGGTCTCAAATACTTGTAAACCTCGACCCTACGGGCCTCGGATTGCAAACTGTATTCTCGGCCAAAAAAGGGCGCTTACGACCCTTGGTACATAAATAACTATAGGCACACGAAAATATAATTTGACAAGGTTACGAAATTTGTTTACAGAAAAATGAAGACATTTCGACTGGAAAAAATTACGAAAAAGCTGTTTTTTTGTGAAGACCTTCATTGAGGTGCCCTTAGTACATCCTGAGAAATTCGAGCAATTTAAGCCATGGGTTTTTTTAAGGGGAAATTTTCAGTTTTTTGCCATTATCTCGAAAAGTATCACTTTTTCGACAAAAATAGTTATGATCAAAAACATTTACTACAAAATTCTACACAAGAAATGTCATTACACTTTTTTTCGTAGGATCAATCGTTTTTGAGTAAAAGTTACGGAAAAATACAATGTCTGTATTTTTTTAACAGTAACAAACAGTAGGCCTAATCTACATCTGACACTCAAAACAACCCTTTGCCTAAATCATTCGTTCTCTTCTAGCAGATCTAATTCCGTGTCAACTTCATCGTCCTCTTCATAAAGAGCTTCGTCAATTGGCTGATCAGTTGATGGTGTCGTATCTTCAACTATATCTTCATCTACAGGTCCGTTGTTATTATCTATTTCTGGTATAATTGCAGAATATAGTATTGATCAACTGATCGGGAGCCGGTGACAAGTGGTTTTGAATAGGTTCCAATCTATTGTCGATGATCTTCCATCCCCAGTCTTCAGGATTTAACTCATTCTACTGGTACTAGAACCGACGCGCCTCTGGTGGTTGTAAGAAAAAGCAAACGGCGCGCGGCGGATGGCGGGAACGTTGTATAATTTTGATGGTAAAATTTAAAATATGCAATATTAGACGAAGGAAGAGCTGGAGTAGAGGATGGAAAATTTTATCATTTTGGTTTGGGATAAATATGTTATCAAATGTAAAAAATATGCTGATCACGATGGTAATGTCAAATTTTTTTAAAAAAATGGGCCCTTGTGAAATATTTTCGGAGAGCTGAAAAATTGCACATTATGTATGGTGTTAATTATTTCTTTTCCTTGCAGTTTTCTGAAAAAAAAAATGGTAAGAACAAAAGTTGTTTGATATCATGTTTTCCATACGGAAAAAATATGAAAATCAAAGTTCTACACTTTTCAGAAAATTTATATTGGAAATTCGCTCTGGAGGGAGATTATTTGAAAAGGGTAGCACACACAAATTTGGACATCACCATCGTGATCACTCTGCATCTTTTTACAGATAAAAACGTATTTCTCCCAAGGATAAAATTTTATCAACTTAATCACCAGCTCTCCCTTCGTCTACTGTACTTTATTTTGTTAGGGTGATTTTGAAAGCAGGACTGTGCCACATTTGATAATTATATGTATTAAAATAGGTTTAGCACAGTTTCTGAAGCTCTGGTATTATACTGTATATGCAAATAGTTTACATAATAAAAATATTCAATTAATGCTTAATACTTACTCTATTTTAAATTATCGGATTATTTTGATACTAATGACAGCGTACGTACAATACATACATACTTTTGTATCTATATTTCTTTTGTAACCTTAATGAAGTCCATCCATTAAGAAACAAATGAATTTAAAAAAAGTTGTCTAGTTTGTTTCTCTTTATTTTAAGAACAAATACAGTTTTTACATTTCTTTTATTGCTTGTTTTATTGTCGTGCAATATTTAAATGACTGAATGAAATTTAGTTGCAAAAAGTATATCTTCTATAAATTCCACCCCCTTTTAACATATAATATGGCTGTTTGGGGATTATCTACGAAAACAAATACAATATTTATAAATAAAAACAACAGTAGAAACAGTAGAAACTAGAACTAATTTATCTGCAACCGCATTTGGTTTTTCTGCTTCTTCTACTATTTGTTTATTACTGTTTTTCTACTGCTTGATGACTTCTAACGGTTTTTTAAATCGATTAATGTCTTTCTTGGATTTGGGAACGGATGTCTTTGTGAAACTTTGTCCTTACAATTAGACACACAACATTTTATGTACATACTGTACGTACGTACTGTATCTTTGAAACGATTTATCCTACGGAAAAAGCGTAATGGCGTTTTTTGTGTAGAATTTTATAAGAAATATTTTTGCTCATGACTATTTTTGTCGAAAAAGTGATACTTCTCGAGATAATGGCAAAAAACTGAAAATCGACGCTTTAACCCCCCTCAAAAAAAAACCTATAGCTCAAATTGCTCAAACTTCTCAGGATGTACTAAGGGCATCTCAATGAAGGTCTCCACAAAAAAAAACAGCTCTTTCGTAATTTTTGCCTATTTTGGCCTCAAATTTGTCTTTATTTACTGGGATAGTCATCGATTCCAAAAAGATAAATGTACTATGTTTCAAAAATAAATCAATAATACTCTTCAAATATTTTTTTATTTTTTCGATTTGGTTGTGGTTTCGACTAGTTGGGGGCAAGAGACCTTCTCGGGACCATATAAAAATCAAAGATACCATTTACTACAAAAAAACACAAAAAGAAATATAATTACCTATGACATTTTTCTGTTTTGCATCTTTTTCAATTTTTTAGTCTTTCAAAAGTTGTTAATTATTAATCTAGAAATTTTAAATTCAAAAACATATAGTACACGGAAATTAGCAAAAATAGAAGAAAAAAATATAATAAGCTGATATTTTCTGAATCGACAATTGATAGAGGTAGGAATACAGGATCAAAAAGTTCCCAACCCTAACTGGTGAGCTTCATCTCTTTTTCACCCTTATAATGACACCGTGTGGGTTTTTCAATAATATTTTGGAAATGTGATGTTCTGTAGTATAGGTTTTGCATTTTTCTAGTGGACCATCGAAACCCGAAAAAAACGTCGGATCGAAATGAAAATCGTATCCATCGACTCGAGAGCGAATTTAGAAAATTCCGTCCATCGGTCAGTCGGTCTGTCACGCTCAGCCCCCCCTAATCCGTTTTAGGATTTCGATGAAACTTGGGTGGTTGATAGGAGGCCTTTAGAAAACCTTAACGTTGGAAGCTCGGCTCCGTTCGGAAACCGGAAATACCCGATATAGACGTTTCAAGTTTTTCTGGAAAAATGGAATAACTCGGTAACGGGCAGTCGGATCGAGATATTTCAATAAAGAGATGGTGCCGCTGGCAACGATCTACAGATAAATATACAAGAGACTATGTCGAAAAACAAAAGGAAATTGAATTTTTTTGCAAAAAACTGGTTTTCTCGAAATCGGGCTAGGAAGCACGATAACTCTCCAGAATATTGATCGATTTCGATGAGACTTCTTCGCAGGATCAAAGATACACGGCCACAAATGAAGCCTATTGCTACCGGCCCAAATTCGTTGACCGCAAGTATTTTTTCCAAGGCCGAGTATGATTTTCCAAAGAAATTGATAACTCCCGAACCAATTTTGATTTTCAAAAATGGCGATTATAGGACTCGATTAAGTTTATTAGGTGACGTTTGTGAGAAATTTGACAAAACAAAAGCGAATATACAAATCCTGGAAAACTTGATTTTTTCGATAAATTCTACAAATACCGAACAGTTTCCTAATAAAAATCGAAAATTAAGTATTCCGTCGATCAATATCTATAAACCAGTATGAGGCACGGACCTTTTTGGACAAAAAATCTGAAATAGTTTTTTCGAAAAATTAAAAATAAACGAGTTATTTACAAAGATGCATGACCACAATATATTCGATGCCATTTCTGTATTTCAAAATGTAGTTAGCCTTTACTTTAGTCAATGCAAAAAGAAAAAAAAGAAAAATAAAACATGTCAAAATGTCATCCTACGACCCTCTGCTGAAAAGGTACTGAATCATCCCAAGAGGGATAAGAAGCATATCAAAATGTAGTTTTTTTTAGCCGCACCCACTTATAGGTCATAGGCAGGTCAAAACAACCTCTCTCTCTCTCTCTCTCTCTCTAGCGTGTTTATGAATAAGGCGGTTAGAATTGTGCTGGATCATTTGAAATATTATGAGGCTGCGTTATGTTCGATTAAGTACCGTATTCAGTATAATCAGACTTTCATTTTTGTTTAACCCTACAGTTTACGATTTAAAAACATAAAAGGTAATAGATGTATTGATACATAACACACAACCTTTTTTGTAGGGAATTTTGTTTTCCTATACTTATGTTTTTTCCCTAAGATAAAGCGTTTAAAAGATGTAAAAAAACTAGTGCGGTGTCCCTAAAGGGAGTGAGATAGAGATGAAGCTTACCCATTAGGGGTGGGAACTTTTTTGATATGTATTCTTACACACATAAGCTAACTATTATAAACATTTCAGCTTATCATAATTTT
This sequence comes from Rutpela maculata, assembly GCA_936432065.2. Classification (NCBI taxonomy): domain Eukaryota; kingdom Metazoa; phylum Arthropoda; class Insecta; order Coleoptera; family Cerambycidae; genus Rutpela; species Rutpela maculata. Next base: position 126,460,747 of record OW386290.2, on the reverse strand, counting down.
TTTTCTTCTATTCCACATAAATTTGCCTAATTTCCGTGTACTGTAAACAACTGTTGCGTTGTTGACCAAATGTCAAAATTACTCTGAGATGAATTTTGAGGCCAACCAAATTGATATACTTCCCGTTCCTTGGTCTCAAATTGTTTCCGAAAAAAGTTTAAATAGACTTTTATAAAAACAAGCTGATCGAGGATATGATATTTTATCAATTTGTACATAAATTAAATCATTAAATAATCAATTATGTATGTATTTGACTCGATAGATTTTCTCTAATATTAATAATATTAATTACATCATGAAAATTAATCGTTTTACCGTTTTATAACAACGTTAAATAATAATATGCAACTTATAGCTTGTGGAGTTTTAATACGCTTAATAATACCTGTAGATAGTTTTTATACAGAATTTTGTAGTCCACATTTTTTAATCTAATTTTACCTAACTGTTTCTTTTAAAATGTATAACAGATAGTTATAATTTATAATGGTCAAATAGTAATGTAGGTAATTTGAGCAAAATTATAGCATGCTTTATAGATATTACAGTAACTTTAATTATGATCTAGTTTTTGTTTGAATCCAGATCTTCATTCAGTTGAGATAAATAGTAACATTGGGAATATTCAATAAATTAAATGAAGCAAATGTGGGTAATGAGCCAAAATAAATAAAACTACTTTGGGTCAGAATAACTATATAATGTTTTATGTCTGCTAAAAAGTTCGCAAAAGTGTACAGATATAGACAATTTAGCCGCAGAAATCTAGAAAAAGGTTTGTGTGTGATTCCTGTCATATTTACAATTTATTAATAAGGATGATAATAAATCAGGTGTAAAGTCTTTCTTATTTTACAATAAAATAGTACTTACTATCTAATAAAAATAATACGTGTTGATTTATTAAGTTTATATACAGAATATTCAAAAATAAGGACAAAGTATCGGTTGCTAGATAAATATAAAATCAAGATTTGTATTTGAATTTTTTATCCACATTTTGAGTTTCTTACTATATAAAATGATGCTACTATTAAATAGTGTCATTCGGAAGCACTTTGTAAATTTTGGTTACGTAATACAGGAACCATTTTTAGTGGAGTGCCGTTAGATTTATACCTAGGAACCCGGTTCCTATGAATCAATTTTAATTAAACTTTTTGCACTGTTGCTAAAACCTAATACTAAAATGTTTATGGATTAGAAATTGACGTTTTTTTTTTAATTAAACGTTTATCCAGATTTTCTAGAAATTCTTTGAACAATACTCAATTCACATAAGTTTTAATATTTTTTGTTCTATAGACAAAAAAATCGTACCTGAGTAGTATTGTAGGTTTGTGATTAAAAATTTAAGATAAAAAATTACAAATTCAAAATGTTGGACCCAAAATGGCGGCCAAAAAACTTTAAAATAAGACATCATTAATACAGAAAACATTAAAATTTCTGTAGAAACAAACTTATTGTTAAATCACATAATTCATAATAATTTAAAAAATATATACTATTTATCTTCGATTTCTTCGTTTTCGACATGGTTTATTTCTATAATAGGAAAAGGGTTCGAGCAACTATCACCATTGTATCCGGAACAAGCTGCAGTGCAAGGTAAGATTTCTGCATCCACAAGCAGCTCCGCATCCTATTTTACATGTACAAAAAGTAATGTTAAGTAGATTTTCAGGGGCTGATGGCTTATTCAACGAAACTGATTTTAGCAGCGAAACCAGCAGCGAAAACAAACATTTTTTGTTTGCATTTTTGAATAGATATATTTGTAGGTAATAATAATATCAACATTTTTACCTACAAATTATGACCCAGGAGCTAATAAGAAAGCTATTATCCTCAAATTCTCAAAATAATTTTGACGACCAACGCGTATTTTTCAGGTAAAACTCGTAAAATAGTAACCTGTCCCTATTCGGACCGATTTTAGTCGAAATGAGGGCTCTTTAGCTATAATTTAAAAAAATTAAGTCCTTAGCACATTTAACATAGAAGTTAATCGGGAAATACTGGTTGACGGCGTTTCCGCTGCTAGCGCATTTTTTATATTAAACTAAAATAAAATAAGATCTATTAACCTGGCCCTTTTCGGACCCATTTTAATCGAAAGGTGGGCTCTTTACTTTTAATTAAAAAAAAAAAATAAATTAAGTCCCTAGCACATCTAATATAAAAGTTAGCTGCTTGTGGATGCAGAAAGCATGGATTATCTTACACTGCAGCTTGTTCCGAATGCAATGGTGATAGTTGCTCGAACCCTTTTCCTATTATAGAAATAAGCGTAGTTGAAAACGAAGATATCGAAGATAAATGGTATATTTTGCTAAAATTATTATAAATAATGCGATTTAACAATAAGTTTGTTTCTACAGAAATTCCAATGTTTTTTGTATTAATGATGTCTTATTTTAAAGTTTTTAGCCGCCATTTTGGGACCCACATTTTGAATTTGTAATTTTTTACCTTAAATTTGTAATCACAAACCTAGAATACTATTCAGGTACAATTTTTTTGTATACAGAACAAAAACTATTAAAACTTATGTGAATCAGTATTTTTTCAAAGAATTTGCAGATCTCGATAAACTTTTAAATAACAAAAAAAGCGTCAATTTCTAATCCATAAACATTTTAGTATTAGGTTTTAGCAACACAATGCAAAAAGTTTCATTAAAGTTGTTTCATAGGAACTGGATTCCAAGTTAGTTTTCACACCTAACGGCACTCCACTATTTATGTGGAATAGGAAATATATTTATGGTATTTTGTAGTTTGTTTATGGTATTTTATAGTTTGTTACATTTATATTCAAAAAAGTTTACGAAATTTTTATGCTTGTAATAATATTTTAATATGTCAAATATATCAGTTCCCTTAACGTGTGAACATTAAATTCAAAAACAAAATTCTAGTTGGGTAACGCATTGGTTTTTTGAAGATTATTTTAATATATATTTTTTTAATGCCTTATTTATATTAACGTCCTGGCGAAGTTTAGCTAAGGCTACTCTACCGTTTAACCAGGACGGCGAGATGAGATACGGTCACCCATTCAAGTGATGGACTAGCCCGGCGCGGCGTGCTTAACTTTGCCGATCGAGCTCTCGTAACTGAAACCAATCAATCAATAACAGTTTATTTCAAATTAAAGTTACAGGAATACGCCTAATCGGATCCCGGTCCAGAGCTGGTCGCGCAATCACGGCGCGCAGTGTTGTGGTGAATGCGCGGCCGGATGGAGCGGGTCCGGTTGGGCTAGAACGATAGATATTTAAATGTTAGAGCTCCTGCTTCAAAGATAAAAGCTTAAATCTAACAATTTGGTTATCTATAGAAACTAGAGGACTTTTAAAAACTTAATATTACAGTATTGGTTTTTATTTGCACTAAACACTGTACACTTTTTACAAGTCTGATTGTTGATACGGGGAAAACTCAACGTTCGAGCTAATAACCGGCACCATATCTCACCTTTCTATACCAATTATAAAATGGAAATAATTCGTAATTTCTTTCTGCAGACCGCAAGCACAGGATGGCCGCAGGAGTTTAAACAGATGATTCGTTTACATGCTTGTTTTAACTTTGGAAATGTTAATGTTCGTATATGGGGCCAGAGTTACGAGTTTCGTCCAAGGCCGCTGACACGAAAATGCCGAGGTCAAATGACGTAATACTGAGATACGCAGCGTTCGAGTGTTAACATCTGAACTCGACAACGGTGTCGATTGAAGGTGGGGTACATATAGATTAGAGATGGGTACTCGTATGATTCGTATCACTGGTAGCGGTACGAAACATACGAAACTTTTCTCGATACAGATTCGTTTGGTACGAATCGTTAAAAAGAGTCGAATCGCCCATCTGTAATATAGAAAGCGCATCCCTCGGCCGCCGGCGAGCGACGTGTAGAGTAGAGTGGAAGTGGACGAGTGGAGTGTTCAGTTATAATATCATACTAGCTTAATGGAGTAGCGTCTCATTTGATAGGACGATCGGCGTGGTTATTTTGTAGCTATGGATTTTTATAGTTATTTATGTTATAAGGATCATAATGACAATCATTATGGTACTAGCCGTGAATATTTTCTGACGAGGCACTAGCCGAGCCTCATAACATGGTGTGTACCATAATGATTGTTTATGATCCAAATTTCATACAAAATTTTATCTTCTGGCGTAAGTTAATTAAAATTAAAAGTAATATGTATCTCTATTGTATTTTGAAGCTTTGGGTAGTAATTATTTCAAATTGACATTCAAGTAGGCTACTGTCATGCTACTTAGTATGATGTGTCCTAGGGTGGCCCATCTTTTTCGAAATCGAAATTTTTTATTTCTCACCCCTGCAAATGGTTCCATTTGAAGAAAAAACAGTCCCCTCAAAATATTATTGAGGCAAATTGAAGGCAAGAGGTGCCGCAGAATGCATTATTATGCAATAATAAAAGTAAATGGAATTATTTACATTCTTTGGTTGATGCATTGTTTTTTTTTTTTTTTTAATCAGCAACATTTATCTTTAGAATGACTAATCAAGTCATACAAATATCAAAGACATTATCTGTTGTGACTATGACATGTGTCATACTACTGTAAATTCGTAGTCTAAGAAAACTAGACTTTTTTTTTTTTTTTCGTGAGAGGGGAAATCCTCATGGACACCCGTCGCTTAGAGCCTATCGCGAACGGGTAGTGCTGGACTCTAACCAGCTAAAACCCCTCCATCTCTTCAGTGTTTCCTGTTGGCCTGGGACTGCTTTCGCTTTTCATCGGACCCACAGGTCATTTAAGATTGTCGGTGTTAATTGGCGTTTCTCCATGGGTTCAAACCCATCTCTCTTTCCTCCTCTTCCTTCTTTTTCATAATGCGGGTTATTGCCTCCTCCGCCCTTCTCCAGTTCTCTTCCGTTTCTAACATCCTCCCTATCATATCTTCTGGAGACATTAACGATGCCCCACCGTCTCGTCTCTCTTCTCTCCATCTGTTGCATGCGAACACGGTGTGCTCCACGTCATCGACCTCTCCACAGTATGCGCACTCTCTGCTGTCAGTCTTGCCAATATCGTATAAGTACTCCATGAAGCACCCATGTCCGCTCAGGGCTTGGGTGAGGTAATAGCCTACCTCACCATGCCTCCGTTCCATCCACGCTCTGATGTTCGGGATGAGGCGTCTCGTCCACCTTCCCTTGTCTACAGTGTCCCACCGCCTCTGCCATCTTTCAAACAGCCTGTCCCTGGCCTCTGCCTTCCCGACTCCTTCAAAGATTTACAGCCGTTCTTTGGCCATCAGATCCAAAGGGGGGATCCCCGCCACTACCAACGCCGCCTCGTACGAAATCGTTTTGTATGCACTGCACACCTTTAGTGCGGCGCATCGCTGGATCCTAGCCATCCTCCCTCTCGTCCTATCCACCTTCATCGCACTTTCCCAGACCGGAGCTGCATACAAGAGGATAGAGTGCACGACACTGCACAGCAGTCTCCTCTTGCTCGCTCTTGGTCCGTGCGTATTGGCCATAAGCCTCCCAATGGCTGTGGCTGCTTTTCCCGCCTTCTCGGCCGTCTTTGTGGCATGGACACCGAAGTTCAGCTTGGAGTCCAGCCAAACCCCTAGTTATTTCAGGTGGTTCCCTGAGGATATCTCCACCTGGCCCACCCTAACTTTCATGGGTGGAAGATTTCTTTTCCTCGTGATAACCAGGAGCTCCGTTTTCCCGGCAGCTAGCTCGAGCTGCATTCTTCCTAGCCACCTCTCAATATTCCTGATGGCCTCGTTGGCTGCTTCCATTATTTGGACAGTCCACCTTCCAGTCACCGTTATGGCCAAGTCGTCGGCATACCCGATGACCTTTACACCCTCCTCCCAAGGTAATCGAAATATATCGTCAAACATCACATTCCACAAGGTCGGACCGAGCACCGACCCTTGTGGAACCCCACACGTGATGCTTTTCCAGATTATCTCTCCCTCTGATTCGAATCCGATCATCCTGTCTTGGAAGTAGCTCATCATCACCCTGACGAGGTACGGAGCTAACCCTAAGCTCTGCATCTTCCCGACAATCATCTCCCATCCCGCTATGTTAAACGCGTTTTTGACATCAAGGGTCACAACAGCACATATCTGTTTCGTGGCTAGGGCTTCCTCTGCCGTTTCCTTTAACAGCCTAATGGCTCCTACCGTTGATCGTCCTTTCCGAAAACCGAACTGGCTTTCAGATAAGCCACCCTTCTCTAATCTCCCCAGTATCAGATATTCGAGGAGCTTGCCCATCGCGTCAAGTAAACATAGCGGTCGGTGGGATGACGGGTCCTCCGGCGGCTTGTTCCCTTTCCGGATCAAAGAAAACTAGACTAGAAGTTTTTGAAATAAAACTCTCGTTTTATCTTTGTGTATTTTATTATGAAACGTTTTTTTCATACATAGTACCAAATATTATCCTAAATCTACAAGACATATAGTAATAAAAACAATATTTTTTGCACTAGGCCAAAGCATGCGACAGGGTTTCTTTTTTTACATTTGGAAACTGATTTATAATCATTTACAACTTGGAGTAAAAACTGTTTTTGGTCTTCATTTTTTGTTAAAATGTCATTATAGTCAGTAATAAGTTTGATTCCTCTCTCAGCGGCATCATTTACAACTTTAATTTTGTTTACAATATTGAAACATCGGGTATAACTTTCATTTTCCCTCCATGTTGTTGGATCATTTTCCAAAAATTCCATAGACAAACCTAATTTTTGAAAAAACTGTTTAGTGTCCTCGCATATGAAGTCCTGGATTTCCTCGTTTTCAACGTCAGTAATGTTACTAATCATAAGTCGTTTAATACCCTCTTGATTTGGTGCTTTCCTATTCAAAGCTTTAACCATTTCTCTTTTAGTGGTAACTGAAATATCGTCATCAAAGAAAGATAAGCCAACATTTACTGAATTAAGGTACCACAAATGGTTCACTATTTTCCTACTTGCGGCTTGAGATATTTCTTTGTCGATATTTTGATAATTAATGAGTTCTTTACAAAAGTCTAAGTCATGAAGCGGTGCTTTACTAGCAAATGACGCTGTAAACCAGGCCTTTACATAAACCTTTACAATAAAGAGACATAAATCTTCAATACCTATTTTTTTCTTTTTTAGTTAGTTGGAACTGATCTTGGAAAAAAAATATTTTTAGACAGTAAATGGCTTTGGCGATCCAACGTGCATGATGAAATGCCGTTGGTTGATAGAATGTCGTGTGAGTGGGCTCTTCTTCAACAAAAAGTTTAGAAAGCATTAAAAATTCTTTATAATCATCACGAGGCAGTTGCAAAGTTAAAGCTGCATTTAGAAACTTTACAATTTCGGCTTTAACTGGTTGTAAAATGTGTTTAATTTTTGATACCTGAAATCCAGTTTTTAGTTTATTTTGATCTATTTTAGGCCAAAATTCCCTAAAACGTTTAAATAGTGGCACATTTGGACCAGATGACGAAGGCATTTTTGTGTCAAATACACTTCTCAAAACCACTTCAAAAATATGATGTCTACAAGGAAAATATAGAATATCTCTTTCTAATTTTTGTTGCAATAGTGTGGCTGCCCCATTTATATAACCCATATTTGATGCTGTTGTATCACAACACAAAGCGGCCTTTTCGTCCAAATTCCATTCACAAAGCACATCATAAACTGCTTCAGTCTGTTCTCTTCCAGTTGAATTGGGCAAAGCTGGTACTCCAAGTAGTTGTTCAATATCTCCACTAGTAACTAAGATAGCAAGTCTATCGATATTTCCCATTTCAGTGAGACAAGGTAAAAGTTTTCCATCCCAATGGATGACTGGGGCCGGCAATTCAGAATTACCGAAGGCAGTTTTTAATATTTCAGCTCTTTCTTCGCGGATGCGTTGTCTAGAGCGCTGAAGTGTGGTTCTGCTGATGGACAAAGATGTGATGTCATGTCCTAGTGCTTCTGCGACTGCCGTCAAAATATGGACTCCATACCTGTCGCTTATTTTGCAAACATCAAATGCAGCGGCTATTTTTGGTGTGATGATGTTACATGTTCCATACAATCTCCTCTTTTTTGGCTGTGACGGGCCAGGCTGGTCTTGTAACAACTCTTCTTGGGCTTCGATTATTTCATCTTCATTTTCGTTGGAGTCGGCTGAATTACTACTTGATGATGGACAGAGGTGACTGTTTCCTCTAATCTAGCTTTTTCTTGTTAACTTCGTTGCATTCGTTCGGATAATTTCTGTAATTTCTCCTCAGCTGATTTTTCTTGAGAAGCAAGTTGGTAATCAATACCATGCATAAATCCAGGACGTCCCTTTTTTCTTTGGTTAATTAAAAACTGCTTATCTTCATCTATTTTCATCAACTCCAATGCATTTGTATGAGAAATGTCAAAAAGATCGTCCAATTTTTCAACGAAATTTTTTTCTTTACTCCCGCACTGGCCCTTTTAGCCGATTTTTGTAAGTTCCTCTGCATAAAGTTCATCTAGTTGTTTAACACAATGAAAATCCTGACGTGTCGGAATGCGAGCTTTATTCCAAAAAACTGACAACCTCTTTTATTGTTAATTTAGCACTTTCATGTACACAGCGTCACTTCACGAATGTTATAAAAGAGCACTTGTAATACTTGTCTATTAGACGGCAATTTATTGCCAATGATTTGTGACGAATAATGTCCAACTAAGTAAATGAAAGTATCCTTTCGTAAGGATCTAACATCAGCCATCGTTAAATGTTTTTTCAAAAAGGAACGTATGCTAGAACTTATAATGTCACCACTGTAAAACACAATTGCAAACTGACATAAAAACCTAACGTAGGTGCATTATATTTCCAAACTTCCAAAACAAATAATTTCTAGGAAATAATTACACCAATAAAACATTATGAGAAAAGAGGTAGATATTTGTATTTTAAGTAAAATTTAAGTGTATTACCGTAATAAAATCTTATCTACAAATTTCTACCTGAATGCGGCACGGGTTACCGTAATAAAATCTTATCTACAAATTTCTACCTGAATGCGGCACGGGTTACCGTTCACCGAATTATCTGAAATTTTGACATAAATTATTCCTAGTATAATAGTATATTTTCATGGGGTGAGACTTAAAAAATACGCAAAAAAAATTCACCCCCTATAGAGATGGGCCACCCTAATTTGTCCAAGTTACTAAGTAACTGTTTAAAAGTTGTTTATATTCATATGTTATTGTTATAAAATAATATTGCTAGTTTTCCCAAAAAATGAGCGATTTAGAAAATAGTTTACCGCCATTGAAGAATTGGCAGAAGTCGTAGTTGCTTCCCTCCTGCCCCAAAAATCTAAAAGCGTTTATGAAAAAATGTATGACCAGTAATTTTACTTTTTTTATGATTATAGTACTGAGTACTATAATGAAATCATTATAGTACTCAGTCCGATAAAGTAGATCATTTTGAAAATGATGTCTATAATTAAGTCATTTTGACACGTCAAAAGATAAAATATTATTATGTTTCATACATGGTGTTGTCATTTCCAATGTCTCCGATGGTTGCAAGCATTGCGAAATCTGTGAATTTTTAATTTGGAACAAAATTATTGAAGCTTTTATTGTTGCGCTAAACATTGGATTAACTCAAACACAGCTGTTGTCAATCATTTGCAAATGTCGACAATGGTATTATGCGACAAAACTAATATTGTTCATGTAACAAGCTAAGTGGTAAAAAATAATCTATTCTGATCTTTTATCGGGTATTAATACACAAGAGGTTGATTTTTTACCTGGTAATTTTTTTTTGACGACAAAAACCTGTTTTCCCTTGAAAATTAGTCGAGAATTAAGGACAGGGAAAAATCGCGACACGAAGTGGAGCGACTTTCCTATGTCCCTTAATTCTAGCAAAATTTTCATGGAAAACAGGTTTGAGTCACTCAAAAAAAATTTACCCGAGTAGAAAATCAACCTCGTGTGTATTACAGAAGATTAATATATGATTAAAAAATATCTAAAATAATTGATAGAACAACAAAACTGTTTATTTAAAGTTTAAAAAGTAACAATTTATAATAAGAAATGGAAACTTTTTCTAATGTTTTTTATCAAGTTATAACCGCAGTCTGTCAAAATATTTGCAAGTTTATCACTCGTATCTTTTTCGAGGGAATAATGAATGCCTCTCTTTGAAAAGAAGCTTTAAATTGTTTCCATATAGAATTTTTAGTGTTTCTCGTCTTAACTGAGACATTTTCATTGATAGCTTCGTTGATATTTTCTTGTGAAACATCACCAAATCGCTTTTTCTAGTTCATTTTGTGTACAAAAATCAAGATGAAGACGTGAAATGTCAGATTTTAACAAGCTAAAAACGTACTCTTCGCCGGTTTACTAAACTTTTTATATAATTGTTACACATTCTATAGGATACTCTTCGCAGTATTTTGTAAATAATGTTAGTTTTAGACATTTTTAATTTTATAGTACGAACCTCGGTACGAACTTAGTTGGTGAAAGACTCAGTGTAAAATAAAGTAAAAATCAAAAAAAACTATACCATACCCCATGTGGGTTTCGAACCTGGGACCCTTGGATTCCGAGTCAAAAGCGTAAGGACTACCTAACACGTAAAAAATTGTAAAAAAATGTAAATTTTTACAAAAACAAAAATCAAAAAAGTTCCCAAATTTAAACCATTAATAACATTTTTATTTACTGATCGATTTTGTTCAAAAACAATAAGATTCTTCCCTAGCTAACACTAACTTACCGTCCAAATTTCAGTACAATCGGATTTTTCTTTATTGAGTTATCGTGCTTACAAGAAACGTAACGGACGGACAGACGGACATTTTGAAAGTTGTTGAGAATTCGTTCACTAACACAATGATATGAAAATTTTTTGTCTGCGAGCGATATTTCCGGTTTTAGAAATGTGCCGATCAAATGCAATATACTCTTCGTTTGCGTAGTTGCGAAGAGTATAATAATTTCAATGACTTTTTTAGTTTGACACATGGCTACTACGAAAAAAGTAACGTACATTTTTCTCGATTTTTCCACAGATCGATAGTTTTTTTTCACTTAAAAAAAAATTCTATTGGTCGATTTTTTTGAAAATCTATGTTTTGATTGGTTAATAAAGTAAGCATATATTAATCATTATTATAACACCTTTCTCTTACCTATATTAAAACTAAGTACTAAGGTATAACTTCTATTAATATACCTAATTTTACTGCTATGACTGCCACTTACCTTGGGTATGCCAACCTCAAATCCGATTTCAGCTTGGCCAGTAATTCTGACACAGTCCCGAATTGTCTTAAGGTCATTTCTGACCCCGAGGATGTCAACATCGGATTGCGATAATCTCTAAAAGAGTTAGTCTGTGATCTGCTACATTCTATCTCGGATGTACTGGAATTGGTGTAGAGTGATATCATTCCGTTTGCTGACTTCTTACCCCACTTCTTCAGTAGGATGGCATAATCCTCAGGGTTGTAGATAGGTGGCCGTTGCTTTTCCTGTAAGAGAAAATAAAATTTAATAAAAAGTGAAACAAATAAACAAAGTGGGAGAGAGTTGTGATTCTCTCTGATCAGTTTTTTTTTTAGCTTGACGTTACTCTTGACCTTCACCGTGAGTCTTCGACACTCTAAGGTGTCAAAGTTCAACCCTATCTTTTATATGCCAGATAAATATTACTATGGTTGGTGTGGCACTTTAAGGTAACTTTGGCCCTGATTCATGGGCCAAAGTCATAGATCTGTTCAAGGTAGTCGAGTTTCATACCAGAGTAATATTTCTAGGGTCAAAGAGGCACCTGAAGGTGACTTGGTAGCTATAATAAGTGATAGTTCATACGACCTTTGACCTTCAATATCTCGAACTTTAGGACATTTTGGACTTTGTGGCCATAAGCACTTTTGATCAGGAAGTTATGGACTATAACATACCAAATTTTCAGGCAAATCGACGGCTGTATGAAACCTCATGTATTGTGTGCGTGGTCCTTTGATTTTATTTTTTCACGAAAATATAGCTGTTGGTGGTGCAATCATAATATCTTAAATTATTCTTCCATTATAGTTATTTTCAAATTAGCGACAAATTTGACTGCCACGATTGGACTTCTTTTATTTCCATTAATATCATTGACCAATATATATGGTGTGTTTATTATTTATAAGACTTATAATAGATCATGAACATAATATTATGATATATATATCAGATAGGTCTATATTTTTTACGAATTTTATTTCAAATAAGGCAGCATCTCGGGCAGCATTTTTAAAATTCCAATTCGATTATTAATACAAGATATATTAAGTAGTTAAGTAGAAAATCCGTGAAGGCACGTCAATAAGTGCATATAACTTTTGACGCACAAGGAATTCTTTTGCCCAAATATTTTTTTCGTAATCAGAAGGTCATAATACATAAGACTCAACAATAAAATTTCTTGTGGAATGTTGTTGCTGAAAAAAAAAAACTTCCCAAGGAATCACTACTTCCACATCCAGATTTTCCATCCAAGTCTCTCACAACGAAAAAATTTTGTATGTGGAAATAATTGTTCATGGAACTTTAATGATGTAATATTTGAAATCGTCTACCCTAAAAACCCATAAAACGATATCCCACATAGGTAGTGGAATGAGGGTGGTGGTAGAGGGGTAGTACTGGGAGGTGCATGAAGTAAAAAAATATTTTGAAGTTTTTGGTTCTTGTACACATACTAAATCATAATTTTTTTCGTCCATTTTAATAATGGGGTGGGAGTGGTAATGGAGATAGCTAATGCTTGTATGTACTATATACCAATTTTTTGGGCTCTTACCTGCTTGATTTATCTATTTACCCTCATTTACCCCCTAACCCTTTAACGGAATAAGATGAAAATATAATCTAGTTCCAGATCACGTTAAAATACATACGTGTACTAAATTTCAGGTCAATATCTTAAACGGTTCCAGAGTAATCGTGCGCATAAAAAAATTACAGACAAACGGACAGACAGACCAACAAACAGATTTTTTTTTTTGCTCAAATTTAAAATATCGACGTTTCATGACATTCTAAGCCTGAGCAATAAAAATTTTTAAAAATCTTTTTGTCTTTATTATACATCCACTGGACATGGAAGTAATATAATTAAATCAATACGACTGTACTATAATGCCCAATCCGGACTATTTGGAGCTTGAATGCCTCATTGTTAGTGTCAACGCCTATAAGTCACTGCTTTTGACCTTTAAGGAAGAACTTTTAAATACATTAAAACATTTGGGCTTCCGCCCATCTGATGTTTTCACATATTCACTTTGAGTCACAGTTAACAACACCACCGTCGCGTCATCTGCATACAAAAGTACACCGACATGGATACGTGCATTATTCATCGGACGCCTCAAGTTAAAAATAATTCTTTGTATATTATACAAGGTGTCCCAACTGAAAGTGGCCACCCTGAATAACTTTGGAGGTAATAAATGTTTGAGAAACTGGTATAACAGAGGAGGAGTGGCTATAAGGCCGGTTTTCGATCCTTTTTATTTTTGGTCAAAAAATTTCGAATTTTTTTTTATCATATGTATTCAATATCTAATCTATTCCATCCCCAAACAGAACTTTCCCAACCCTCCCCCTCCATGTATCACCTTTAAATTAGTAAAGAACCAGTTTACATTAGTACACATGCTTCGATGTTTTTGATCTTGAAAATCACATTTCCTTTGGACAAATTGCACCCTGAGCTCCCCCTACTACTATACTATATACTATAACACCCCAACACCCCAAACCCTCCAACGACAAGTACCCTCTCCCCCCACTAACATAAACCTTTATGCTTCTACCAAGTATAAAACACACACTCTCCCGAACCATTCCCGCCATCATCATACTGCTACAAGCTTGAAAATGGTATAACGAAGACTTTTCTTATACTTTTTTTATCGGTTTTCATTAGGGCCTCGACTTAAACAACATTTATCAAAATCCTTACTACTCACCTTTTGTAAGGCAAAGGCCATTTTTTGTCCCTACTAACTGGATTACAATTAATGTATCATGAACAAGTTATCATTTATGCAGAGTGCGCCACTTAAATCTCCCCAGGCTTGTAACTTTATTATTTTTTAAGCGACGACCATGTTGGACACATCAAACTGTATATATTTTTAAGGCATTTAAACATGTACACAGAATGATTTAAAAAAAAATTTTTTTGAAAAAATTGTTAAAATAGAAAACTTAATTTCCTTGAATATTTTTTTACCCTAACCTGTACACGAACTGCGTTAATGTTTTCTTATAAAGGTATTAATTAGCTTCAATTTATGTCATTCCATAATATTCGAAATTCTTTTTGATTTTAGAAAAAGGAATTAAAAACACTCTTTCCGATTCCAAACTGTTTTTTTTTAATTAGTTTGAAAAGAAGGTAAACAATAACTTTATGCTTTATTTGCAAAAAACATATCACAAACAATATTCAATGTCACAAAACAGTAACAAGAAACAAAAGAAATAAATATTTTTAAAAACAAACTTATATTAAAATGTACTAAATAGGAAATGATAAAATTTTTATTTTTTTAAATTTTTTATTTTAATAACATAAATTGTTAAGTTAATTAAAACCTTTATAAGAAAACACAGTTCATGCACAGGGTGAGGTAAAAAAACATTCAAAGAAATTAAGTTTCCTTTCTTAACAATTCTTAAAAAAAAAAAATTTTAATCACTCTATATGCTTGTTTAAAGGGTTTAAAAATGTCTACAATTTGATGTGCCTAACATGGTCATCGCTTCAAAAATAAAAAAGGTACAAGTCTGGGGAGTTTTAAGTGGCGCACTAGCGATTGCTTTATATAGAATTCAAGATTTTTTTTAATTATCGAGAAATAGTCACGAGAATTTTAAGTGGGACACCCTGTATACTAATGTCAAACTTTATTGATGTGTGCTAGAAAACAAATTATTTTATTTATCATAGCGAATGGCAAGCGTACGTTAAAACAAACAAATTATATTTCTCTAAGATAATTTCCCATATGTGGACTTTCCTCACAATTAGCAATTAAGAAAAGTGATTATTAAATAATTTATCCCATATATACGTTTATAATTTCAAAATAATTGCAGACAGTATTTCATAAAACAATGTAGTTAATAAATAATGCATACTGTGGATGAATGTGCATTTACGCCAGATATTGTACTTGAAAATTAAGCATTTAAAATGCCATTGTTTTAAGAACAAAAATTATATTTTAATTGCGTTTGAGATCTGACTTAAGTAACTTGTACGTAAGCAATTACAAGAGATGATTTATTACAGCTCTTTGATAAGTGTCAAGAGTGCATAGAGCACAGAGCATGAACTCAGGAAAAGTCTTTTATGATGATGAAGGCTGAAGTTGCAAACTTATAATGAAAAAACGCGTCTTCGATCCTTAGTAAGGTAATAAATGCGATAACCAATCTCTGAACATATGCGGTTATGATAAAACCCGCACGGTGGCCTACAATTAAATTTAAATCAAAGTTGATGCCACTCGGAATTTTTTTTTACACATTCTTGGATGTATATAGAACTAATTTCCACGATATTTAAAATCATTCATTGCAGAAATTTTGTTTTATAAATATTTTACTTTTTTTAAGGGTGAAAAATGAGCCAATCTGACAATTCTGACTTCGGATTCGGTTTTATCGGGTCCGAATACATAAAGATACACTGGTGTGGTCCGCAGGCCAGATCACTTTTTTTTTTGTTTTGGGGGGTTGGGAGTGAAAATCGAGCGAATCTGACAATTCTGACTTCAGATTCTGTTTCAGAGGGTCCAAATCTCGGTCCAAATACATAAGGACACCCTGGTATAGTCCGCCGGACAGATAATTTTTTTGGGGGGGGGGTTCTTTTGGGGTTAGGGGTGCAAAACGAGCCAATTTGATAATTCTGACTTCGGATTGAGTTTCAGCGGGTCCAAATACATAAGAATACACTGGTCTAGTCCGCAGGTCAGACCACTTTTTTTTTTGTGTGGTTGTGTCATTAAACAAAAAAAGTAAAATACTTGTAAAAAAAGAATTCTGCTATGAATGATTTTAAATATCATGGAAATTGGTTCTATATACATCCAAGAATGTGTAAAAAACTCCGATTGGCAGAAACTTCGATTTAAATTTGATTGTAGGCCACCGTGCCCGTCATAACATGCGACATTATAGACTGGAGGTACATGACCAGTCAGGTGCAACGTTTTTAAAATACATGCCAATCATATATATGAATGAAATTACCATGAATATGCCAGAAACGCAAATTTTAGGCAGTCGTCGCGTGCAAAGGGTGTGCAAATCGATTTTTTTTTGTTTTTTTTTGTGTTTATTTTAATTTTAAAATGGATGCCAATAGTGCCAAACGAAAAGCCTTGAAAAGAAATCCAAAATCAAAATCATCCAAAATCAAGAACACCAAAAAATTTTACGATTTAATGTGCGCATTAAGAGTTGTTTTGCGCGCGGAAACTGCATGCCAGTGAATTTCTGCTGGATTCTTTTTCACGGCTTTTCGTTTGGCACTATTGGCATCCATTTTAAAATAAAAAAAAAAAGAACAAAAAAATCGATTTGCACACCCTTCTGCACGCGACGACTGCCTAAAATTTGCGTTTCTGGCATAATCATGGTAATTTCATTCATATATATGATTGGCATAAGTACATTTTAAAAACGTTGCACCTGACTGGTCATGTACCGCCAGTCTATTAGTGAGGTGACGCTCTCAGAAGCGCTCCACAATAGGCTCATTTAACATTTTTTTATTATTACATATTCTGAAAGAGCTTGGCGAGTATAGTAAGTATGCCAAAAATTAGAATTTTCTGACGTCGCCTTCATGTATAAAAAAATTATTAAAGTCGGCGCGCTTCAAAACGCTCGGGATAACCATGTAGTCGAGTTGTGACGTCAGATGGCTGAACCGCCCAGTGAACACGGCTGTGAATGCAAGTTAGTAGAGTAAAATCTGGAAGTACAGTCGCTTAGTTTTCGAGAAAAAAACCGGCGTAGAACCAAACCGGACTTAGTGGGATTCTTTAGTAAGATAATCGTGTACACGAAATCATTTTTTACATTTTTTGGTGGTCGAGAACTTTTTTATTTCGGAAAAACTCAAAAAAATAGATTTTTAACGAAATATGTTTTTTAACGTCTCCACCGCTATATCTCTGAAAATATTTGTGCTATCAAGCTATTTTTTTTTTGGATTAAAGTAGACACAATAGCGCTTCGAACAACGTCCCACGTGAACCCAATTTATTTTTTTTTTAAGTTGGAAAAATAATAGGAAACTCAAACTTGTTATTTTCAGTAGCGTAATTTTAGACAATCGAGAAAAAAAATTATTTATGAAAATTTGTATGTACACGCTGCATACAAATTAAAGCCAATAGTTGAAAAAATTTTTAGGATAAACATTTTTCATGTCCCGTTCATAGTATTGAGTCAGCGATTTTTTTTAACGGGCCAAAGTCATATTCTTGCGCGTTCGGCTGTAGCAAGCCTGCCGACTGCAACGATCTGACGGTCCCGGTCGGGGTGTATGTAGTAGTTTAACTTATATCAATAGATAGAAAACCAGTAGTGATCAAAAGCATCTAGGGGATCAATATTATTGTTCAATATATTGTACAGTAGTATTGATCATATGTTGTTAATATTAAGAAATTGTACAATAAATATAAAATAGTCTCCTTTTAATAATAAAAAGACAGGTAGGTAGATATAAATACCTAATCTATAAATATCAATCAGTGTTACTAACTACCCACCTAATTAGTAAGTTTATTAGACATTTCTAAATGAATGAAAGTAAAAACGTACGCATAAAATGAGTTTTATTGTTGAAATAAATTTTTTATTTGGATATATATGTAGTATGTAGTTTATGTAAGCCCTACATTAATAGCATTCTAATTCGTTCATATCTGCCTCGAAATCTTTAATAATGTTACAGGAACAACATTTGCGCTCGTTGCAACATTTTAGGCCTTCCTTAAAACAAGCACATTTTCGATTGTCACAATTTTTATCCGAACAATGAATACTTGAATGATTTTTGACAACCGCCATTTCTACGCGACTAATCTGACCAACCCTGCATGCGAGGTGTATTAATTGCGTCCCAATGTCGCATTTAGCGCTGATAAAAAAAATCGCTGTTGCCGCACGGTACATTTTAGGAAAAAATATATTGTTTCAAAAACTTTTGTGATTATTAGGCTTTATTTTCTTCGCTGCATGTATGTAAATATTTTCAAAAATAAAAAAGTTTATCGATTGGTGAAGATTTCAATACATAAAATATATATTTTTAGTTTATCTGATTTTTAGAGAAATGAAAGTGCGAATTGTGCCCAAACCGTTTATATTGGTAAAAGCGCTACAGTGTGTGCTTTAATTTGACACAAAACAAAGTTCGGTACCTTTAATAGTTTTAAAAATATGGCGGTGGAAACAAAAAAAAACAATTTTATTTAAAAATACTTTTTTTCACTTTTTATTGATTTAAAAAGTTCGAGACCACAAAAAAATGTCGTAAAATATGATTTCATATACCCGGTGATATACTCAAAGGAACCTAACCTGTTTGACGTGGTTCTGCGCCAAAAAAAAAAAACGACACGATAGACTTACGAAATCGCTGCTCTAATATTATAGGTATCGGCGCACGCCAAGTGACGTCACTCTACGGACTGTTGGCCGGCCGAGCGTGTTTCTATTCAAATGCGAATATCTCTGTGGCTATTGATTCAATTGAGCTGAAATTTTTTTCTGAGGCTATTGGTTTGTTATACTTTAAAATGAGGAAGAAAAAGTAGGGAACTGCCATATCACTAAATGACCCTATTATGTCAAGTTCAAAGGCTGGCCTTTCTAGGAATAACAGCGCTAATCAGAACAACTCCAACGATTTCAGTGGAGGTCATTCTTAAACTCTTCTTCTTCTTCTTCTTTTAGCGGGGCGATGAAGGGTCGCCGCACTCAGGCCTTGTGGCCCATTGTGCTGCCGCTACGAATTTATTGGAATCCCCCATTTAGGCCGGATTCTAACAAGGCCAAAATCCTTCCTATAGGGGCATTCCTTATTTCCTCCAGCACCGGAAAACCAATGCCGAAGTGTTTGTGCCTCAAGTTCATAAGACTAGGGCAGGAAGTAAGGACGTGGATGGAAGTCTCCTCCTCGTCCCCGCAGAATCTGCAGTCGGGGTTGTCGACCACTCCTATAGTGTGCAGGTGTTTTTTGAAAGAGCCGTGTCCAGTCAAAAGACTAACCACGATTCTGACCTGTTTCCTGCTTAATCGCAGGATTTGTTCTGATCTCTTCGGCAAGAGCCCTGAGATTAGGAGCTTCGCTTGCCGGAGTCCTGGGTGTGAGGCCCAGAAGTCAAAGAACTGGGACCGTGTCTAGCTCTCTACTGACTTCTTGGCACTTGATCTAGGGTAGCCGAGAGCAGGCTCCGGACCCAGTAGAGGTCTCTGAGAGCCTCCTCTGGTCAGAGCGTCTGCCCGTTCGTTACCCTCAATGTTGCTGTGTCCTGGCACCCAGAGAAGCTTGACCCAGTTGGATGAGCCAAGTTCACAGAGTGCCTGTGTACAGTTTTGAACCAATATTGACTTGGTCCGTACCGATGCAAGGGCCTTGAGGGGCGCTTGACTATCGCTACATATATATGTGCTTGTTGGATTATCTCCTTGGGATATTCCCCTGTGCGCAGACCAAAATAGTGAAGATCTCGGTCTGGAATACCGTGGCGAATTTGCCCAGGGCATAAGAAAATTCAGCTCTGGGCCTTTCACCGTATATCCCTGCTCCAGCATTTTCCTCAAACCTCGATCCGTCTGTAAACCAGACGATATCGGCAGGCCTGAGTATGTCCTCGAGTGGGTTCCAGTCTTCCCTTTTGGGGATGACAACCTCAAATGGTTCCGAGAAGGAGAAGGAAGGCACCATGTCATCACTCCTGGCCTCCAGAAGTGAGTGAGTCCCTATCACGTCGGAAAGGACCCTCGTGTGCCCTAATTGTTCTCCTCCGGTTTTCCACTGACCACCATACCTCAGCCTGTAGGCCGCTTTCCGAGCCTCGGCCTCGATCACCAAGTGAAGGGGCACGAGATCCAGAAGGACCTCCAGAGCTGCTGTGGGGGTCGTGCGTATTGCTCCTGTTACTCCCAAACAGGCCAGTCTTTGGAATTGTGTTAGTTTCTGTTGAATGTATAGCCTATATTCTTAAACTCACTGCATGTTGAAGTGGACTGGAAGCCAGGAAAGCAGCAAACAAACTGTTCAAGAATGAAATTATAGAATACGACGGACCGAAGTCTGGGGCACACAAAGTCTGTAGCTTTACTGGTAAGACACCAGGGTAGCTATTAGCGTGCAAACTCGACAATGAAAGGTTACCGTCTGCCAGTTGGTAATCGAAGAGACCATATAAATACCAAAGTCTATCTCTGGAAATTTTTGGCGTGGTGGGGGATCAGGAGGTGGGAGACATTTTTTTTTTCCGAATAATTATCGATATCTGCCCACATAGGTAGTTAGTATTATGTACATCACATATCCCAATTACGCTGACAGACGAAACTTTCGGCCGGCACGCGCGGTAACCGGAAATTGAAAAAAAAAATGTTTTAGTTTCTAGGTTTTCCAGGACTCCTGGAAGTTTTTTCCAGGTCTAATAAAGAGAAAATATTTACTGTTTAATGATATGCTAGAACGAATAATTCGTAGTTTTTTATTATGAGTGTTAAAAATTTTCACTGACATTTTTAGAAACCTTCAAATTTCCTGTTTTTTCAAGTTTTGCAGGTTTTCCAGGTCACTATGAACCCTGTAATTTGAAACAGGACCAATTTCCTTCATAGATTGATACAGTATTGGATGTCTTTACATAAAAAAATGAAAACGACCAATGTTGACCCAACTTCAAAAAGAAGCGAACATCTTAGAAATTACAATCGAGAAAATAGGCCCTTTGCTGGCGGACGTCTACTATTATCATTTTATCAGACTCTTTCTAAAATAATATACACGTATTTGTATAAGCATGTGAATTGCCTGTAAAATTGAATAAACAAATATTGTTTTGTGTTATATTTAGTAAAGTTTGTCGATAAAAATTACTTCTTTGGGCAATACATTTTTCTCTCTAAACATTAAGAATCCCAGAAAAGCTTTTGATGAAAACAGTATATTTTAAATTATTTTCAAAAACCTCACCTTAACATACAGAGCAATATATGATTACTCGAGACTTATTGATTTCGTGAACTTCACTAGGATGTATAGGTGGAATTAGCAAATATGCATATTGTAATTCGTTTCAGGATGCCACGTAGATTAAACGATAGTTTTATTGATTACGAACATGACCCTGAATTTGGGCCACTTTTTGACCGCCGGAACATTATTTATTTAACGATTTATTGTTGAAAAATTCCAAAAAATCGACTTTTTTAAAGATAACTCAAAGACCTTTGATGATAGGTTTTTCAATTAGAGTAAAAACACACTAAGCGTTTTTCGCCGAGTCGGCAGCCGACTCGGCAGCCGCCTGTAACAACACACACGAAGCGGTTTAACTAGTTGTCGCAGAAAGCATCAAAATACAACGTTGTCAGTTCAGTAGTACAGCTAGGAGGAAGAATTAATTCTGTTGGGTTTATTATATTGTCAATCAAAAAAAAGAAAAAATAGGCGTATGTGGGAACATCCAATTGTTAAGGAACGCCAGACAAAAAGTTTATATAATACCTGTCACCCATTCTTGTCTGTTATTTCACGCAAAGTATTTGTAAACAGATTTGATTTGGCAAGCACGCATCAAATTTACAACTGAAACACGCAGCCTCGTGTGTGCGGTTACATGTAATACCCATATACGAGAAGACGAGCGTCAACGCCCCTCAACGAGCGGCCCATGGTTCAGACGATGTGCCGAGGCGTGTCGCCTAAGATCAAAATCACGTGTGTGCGCTTCTATGATTTAGTATAGAACCATGTGCCGAGTCGTCTGCCGAGTCGGCTGCCGACTCGGCGAAAAACGCCTAGTGTGTTTTTACCCATACTGTTAGAACTTTGAAAAACGAGAGAAATTTGAGAGGTGTTTCGTTTAAAACGCTTGAAAATTTGTTTAAATAATTGCAAAAATCCGCAATAATTTTCGCAGTTTGCAAATATTTTTCATTCCTTAATGAAAGCACTTTAGTGCTTGAAACTTTGACAAAATATGTCTTTTATCACCCCAAAGTTACCTCTAAAATTTCATAAAAAAATGTTAATTAGTTTAAGAGATATTCAATTTGTTTATTAAAAACATGATAATGTAAAATGCAAATTCACCCAGTTCCCGTTGTCGTAGAGGATTGATCTGGACATCATTTTTTTCGTTCAGAATTAAACTTTATGTTTCCATTAATGGTAAATCAAATTTGCATTATTTTCAACTTCAAAATGGCATTTGAAAAAGTGTCACATTTTGAGATTAGGTTTTTTGCTAATAACTTTTAAACAAATGAAGATTTTGCAATATCGTTCTGATATCTTTGTTGCTGGGGTTTTTTCACGCATTTTCAAAAAAAAATGACTGTAGCCTTACTAGAAGCCGAGAAGATTTTTTTTTTTAATAAATTCGTAATTCGTTTATTAATAAACATTAACAGCTGAAACTTGGCGAACAACTAGTTTAATAGTCTATCTTTGTAATACAGCTGAGTTTGGGTAAAAAAATTCAATTTGCAACGATAACAATAATTGATTTTAAATCAGCGTCAGAACAGGAGTGAGAAGCATGTAACACGTTCATAAAATGATCGAGACGAGTTCAAATCCGTCAACCAAAAATTTACCGTTTCTCCGATTTTGACTTTTTTTTTAAATTTGGAGTAGCGTGATGAAATAATAATATCTGTCATGTCGATTTTTTCCTAATTAAACAATAATTTATTATAAACAATTATTTTTTGTTAAAAAATTTTTTACGAATTTATTTTAAAAAAAAATCATCTCGGCTTCTAATAAGGCTACAGAGTCATTTTTTTTTGAAAATGTGTGAAAAGACCCCAGCAACAAAGATATGAGAACGATATTGCAAAATCTTCATTTGTTTAAAAGTTATTAGCAAAAAATCTAACCTCAAAATGTGACACTTTTTCAAACGCCATTTTGAAGTTGAAAATAATGCAAATTTGATTTGCCATTAATGAAAACATAAAGTTTAAGTCTCAACAAAAAAAATGATGTCCAGATCAACACTTTACGACTACGGGAACTGGGTGAATTTGCATTTTACATTATTTATGTTTTTAATAAACAAATTGAATATCTCTTAAACCAATTAAAATTTTTTGATGAAATTTTCGGAATGACTTTGGGGTAATACAAGACATACAACTTCAAAGTTTCAAGCACTAAAGTGCTTTTGTTAAAGAATGAAAAATATTTGCAAATTGCTAAAATTTTCGCGGTTTTTTGCAATTATTTAAACAAATTTTCAAGCGTTTCAAACGAAACATCTCTCAAATTAATTGTTTTTCGAAGTTCTAACAGTATCTACAAATTGAAAAACCTATCGTCAAAGGTCTTTGAGTTATCTTTAAAAAAGTCGATTTTTTTGAATTTTTCAACAATAAATCGTTAAATAAACAATGTTCCGGCGGTCAAAAAGTGGACCAAATTCAGGGTCATGTTCGTAATCAATAAAACTATCGTTTAATCCGCGTGGCATCCTGAAACAAATTACAATAAATTTCAGTCTTTTTTTTACTAATTCTACTGGACTAAACCAATTCACAATTTTGAAATTCCCTGACATTTACAGGTTTTCCAGGACTTCTCAATAAAAGTGTCAGAAAATTTTTCTGTTTGAAAATGAGCATTGATGAGCGGGGGGGATATATGTAGTTTTGATATATTTTCCCTGACTCTTTTTTTATAAATTTATAAATTCTCTGACTTTTCCCAGAATTCTCTGACCAAAATCAAATTCCCTGAATATTTCAGGTTTTCCCTGTTTTCCAGAAAGTATACACCCTGCTTTAGATACACTGCCGGAAAAATTTTCAATTACGAATTTTGTTCCTAATTTTGTAAATTTTTTCCACTTTTATTGTGGTAAAGACGAACAATTAAATAATGAAATCGACCTGTTCAAGGTTTTATCACAACTTCTTAGTTTCAGAATTATGGATTCAATTCTTCACTCCTGCAAAACTGAGTAGAAAAGATAATAGCATGAATTTACACTCTTCCATGACTTGCACTCGCCTTTAATTTAAAACAATACATTATTTTTCTACGCAGTCTGCTCCTCCTTAATATAATCACTATACCGGCGATTCGTCTAAGTTGTTAATTTACTCGGAAACTATTTAATTTCACTTTTTTAAACATACATTATTTCAACCTCAATAGAAGATTAATATTTAAATAACCCTGTTTAATTATAATGTTTTAAATAAAATACAAATAAATAATGTTGCTTGAATGCAGCATTTACATTAATAACCTACATGAACACTCTGCTTTTTCCAGGTTGATAAATTATATGAATTTCTATAGAAAGTATTAATATAATAAGTAATTCTATTCCGAATAATTGTCCGTAAATATAGAGTAATATCTATAATTTTAATAAATTATTTATAATATTAGGAAATAGTTTAGATTGGTGTATTTATGCAATACATTTTTTCTGTGCATTTTTCGAACTAGTTAGACAAATTATGAAGGCAGTAGAAAGTCAAAAGGGGCGTAAAGCTGACTGGCTTTTTTCTATACCAAACTGGTGTTTTCATTTTATACTGAGTTCAAAAAATTGAACCAATCTTCTAGTATGTTAGAAATTCATTAAATATGTTCGTATACTATTAATGTTGACAATATATGAATATATAATATTTGAATTACAATAATGAATATCTATCCGATCATCAACAAATTACTAATTCTTTTGATAACTTTTTTCAGCAATCTTATTCTGAATCTGAAAATATCACGCATAATTTTAAAAATTTTGATGAGACAGCTCATATTTAAATACAGCCTGTTTTAAGGAAGACGAAATATTGACAACATTAAGGAAAATTAAACCGAAATTAACTTCTGGGCCCGATGGGATCCTCGCGTTCATATTACGTGACTGTGATGCTATTTTTGCTAGCCCCCTTACTACATTATTTAACTTATCACTAAAGTTCTCTACATTTCCACTGTAGTGGAAATTATCAAAAATAATTCCAGTCTTTAAGATGGGTGATAGATCCGATATTCCTAACTACCGTCTCATAGTAATAATAAATAATTTTGCTAAAGCATTTGAAATTATCATACACCATTTTATTTTTAGCCATGTAAGGCATCAAATATCAATAGCTCAATGCAGATTCTTCAAAGCCCGTTCAACAGCTACGAATTTAATTAATATTACAGAGTTTATTTCTGACTCTATTGATAAGGGTATACACACAGACGTTATATATACTGACTTTTCTAAGGTATTTGATAGACTGAACCACGATATCCTCTTAGAAAAATTTGAATTTGTTGGTTTTTCGGATAACCTCATTGCGCTTTTTAAATCCTACCTAACTGATAGAAGACAATAATACAACATATTGTCTTCATGGTGTTAAATCTGTCGAAATCTTAGCTACACCAGGAGTCCTTCAAGGTTCAAATTTAGAGCCATTTTTTTAAATTTGTTTGTTAACTACAGAATAGACAAGATCACTTTAACTGACTTTTATATGCGGATGATTTAAAGCTATTTTGACATATTTTGTGTGAATATGATTGCCTGGCATTGAAAAGTAATATTGATCGTGTTATAGAACACTGGGTGTTGTCATTAGAAACTCCGGACATTTTAATAACGTAAATACATTAAAACAACTACGCACTACTCTAGTTAGACCACATCTTGAGTATGCTTCATAATATGGTGTCGTTTACAATGTGCATATATAAAATTTGGAAAGGACTCGATTTCTAAAATCTGCGTCTTATAAGACTGATGGAACCTATCCTGCCATTGGCTACCCCTATCAAGAACTACCCTCTAAGCTTTCCCTAGACAGTCTAGAAAACCATAGACACCGATCACATTTAATTCTTTTATATAAAATTTTACATGGTAACATCGACTGTGGAGACATTTTAAGTATGCTTAATTTCCAAATTTCTAGGACGGCTTCTAGGCACAACTGCCAATTGCTATTTTCAAAGAAATTTTCTTGTATTTAGCAAATGTGTAATATATATAATAATTTGAATACTTCTTTAGATATTTTCACCTGCAGTGCTGCAAATTTAAAAAAATTGTCTACAGCTTAAATTTTTTTTGTTCTCTTGTTGACTTGCGAACTATTAGATTCAATTTAGAGTGTACTTCTTATATTCACTTTTTGTTTGTATATAACAAATGCATTGTATTAATTTAATTTAGTTTACTTTAGTTTAGTTTATAAGTTTAATTCAAATATACGAATAATATTTGTATATCTTTTTGTTCATAATCCAGATAAGTATTGAATTATTTTTTATTTTCCTATTCTGTAAATGGGTTTCACCTGTTGAATAGTGTACCAAATAAATAAATAAATAAATAAATAAAATAAGTATAGATACAGTTAAATGTTTAAAAAAATAAATCTGTGAATATTACAGTAAATAATTTTCATGAATATCATCGAGAAGAAATATTTACATAATTATTGTACAATAGGAAATCAATAACCACTAATAGGTTATGGACCGAAATTGTTAGAGGAAATGAAAAGAAAATATTTAAAACCAGAAAAAGATGACAGGTGAAATAAAAATTGCAAAGAAAGGTCTAAACTTCATTCTCTTATTAAAAATTCATTTATATTGTGACAAAGACCGTTTAACGTACCTAAATTATCTGAATATTTTCAGAAACTCCAAATTTGTCTTGTATAGAAAAATCTACTTCCTTGCAGTTGAAAAGGTCCACTATACCTGGCATTTTCTAACTTTTGTTTTGCCTTTTCAGCAATGTTTCCCGAATTGAAAATATATTGTCGAAGATTAGAAAATGAGGATTTTTTTTAAACAATTCGCTTCAGAGTTATTTAACATTTGAAATATGTAACTTAAAGGGGGTCGTAATTGGAAATACATATATCAAAATGTTGTTAGATTTTCGGTATAGGGGTTCTAAGACATGCTTATCAATAATGTTGTGTTATTTTTTTTTTTCAATAAAAAAAAATCCTAATATGATAATTAATTTTTTTTCTTAATAAAAATGCGCCAACAAATTTTGTTTTCTTCAAAAAAAAAGATGCATTTGGCACCGTTCCAAATATGATTCAAATCGGATAACTAATAACTGAGGCATGGAGGGTGGGGGTGGCATTAAAAGTATGACACGCTGTATTTAAATAAAAATAATAAAACAATTTATAATAGTTACAATAAATACTTTCTATAAGGAAGACCAGATGTTATTACCTTTATCAGCTGTGCAATAAAGGATTGGTAACTTCTAATATAGTAAATAATAATAATAAAACGTCTTTATTTGCCAACTATCGTTTTACAATAAACTTATAGATATTAATTTACATATGGCCATTAGGCGAAGTTCAAATCTATAATCAGATTATAGATCTGTTCTACCACTTCACCTAGATTGCTGCACCACGTGCTACTAACTATGCTAATAATGTTTCTTGGGACTCGAGAAAAAGAAACAAAACAGAAGATTAAACAAGGACAGAAAATTTAAAAGTAGATAACAAAAAAGAAACTAACTAAAAGATCTAACTTTGTTGGCATTGCTGACTAAATAAAACTTTTTTATAATTCGATTGAAACTGACTCAAACTCATTTCTTTCAAGTTGTTTGGAAGACCATTGTAAACATCGCATATTTGATAACTGAAGTACCGTTTAAAATATTCATGATGATAAATAGGTGGTGTTAATAAACCCTTAAATCTTATATTAATAGTATGAACATCTGTTGTAAACTGCATTTTGTTATATAGGTAATAAGGTATTTTACGCACAATAATTCTATGATATAAACATGCCGAGTGAAAAATTCTGTAACGTTCCATATTTAACCACCCCGTATCAATTAGTTTATAGGTTATTCTCTCATGCCTGCGAATACCATAGATTAGACGCAGGCAAGAATTTTCATTTTCAAGGTCATGATTAAATTGTTAGCAGGCTCTATTCACGTCATCAAATTTAAATGAAATATAAAGTTGGGTGTCATCGGCATATAAGTGGTGTACACAATATTGAAGACATTTAATTAATTGGCTGGTGTATATATTAAACAGCAACGGGCTTAGAATACAACCTCGAGGAACACCATACTTTAAGGTTATGTAATTTGATTCTTTATTTTGAATTACAACTTTTTGTTGTCTATCTTCAATATAATTTTGAATAAGTTTAACTGCACTATCTGTTAGTCCTATATATTTTAATATGGATAATAGAATCTCAAAATTTAGGGTATCAAAGGCCCTACTAAAATCTAATAAGATCAAGATAGTGCATAAAACCTGATCTGTCGCTCTCACTATATCATTGACGATATGAAGAAGCGCTGTAGAGTAGCTATGCCCTGGCCTAAACCCAGACTGTGCTAGAGGTAGTAATGACACTTCAGAAATATACTCCCTAATTTGAGTTTCCATTATCTTTTGAAGTATTTTTGATAAGGTGGGAAGTATACTGATAGCCCGAAGATCCTTTAATTAATCTGGATTTGGCTTCTTGGGCAACGCGGTTACCACAGCACTCTTCTATACAGTTGGAAAACACTATCAAGCAGACATATGTTCACTAAATGAGTTAAATAAGGAATGATATGTGGACAGCACAGACTTATCATCTTTATATTTAATCCGTCACACCCTGTAGCATTTGTTTTTATTTAATTAATAATTTTTAAAACGGTAAATTCGTCTATTTGCCGGAATTTAAAGTTGGGATCAAATAATGAATCATTTTTATATTTGTCTAGAACAGAGTTTGATGCGGATGTAGAAGGTAGGGAATTAACAAAAAAGTCATTAATTTTATTAGCATCACTTAAGTGATCCGGAATATTGTTTTTGCAAGTGGGAATGATATTTGATTTTAAAATTTGCTTGACGTTCACATTGTTAATATTAAAATTAAAATATGCTTTTTTCTCCCTAAGTACTGCTTGAGTTGTATAATTACGTAACTGTTTGTAGTATAACCAGTGCTCATTATTATAAGTAAGTTTAAATTTGCTTAACGCGCGATGTCTTAGTTTCATCATTGCTTTTAATACGTCAGTAAGACAAGGTGCATGTTGTTTTGTACATCTCGATGTTATCAGTGGAGGATGCCTATCGAACAATTGTATTATAATGTCTACAAGTAAATTAACTTTTGAGTCTATATCATTGAAATAAAAAATTCTATGAAAAGGAATAGCAAACAAATCTTGTTCAAAATTATTATAGTTAAATTTTTTAAAGTTTCTGTAAATAACCATTCTGGGCTCGCCATGCCTACCATATACTTTTACCTTGCAATATACTAGCTGATGATCCGATAGCTCACTGTCGATGACACCACTTTCTGCGTTTAAAACAATTATAAGGTCAATTAACGTAGCAGTCGTGCTGGTAATTCTCGTAGGAGAGTTAACTATTTGAGAAAGATTGAATTCATCCAGAATCGAATATAAATTTTCAACATGCGAATTATTTAAGTTACATAAGTTGATATTAAAATCTACAGTACATATAATATTAGTAGCGTTAGATGAAATAATACCCGGAGTGTCCTCAAACTCGGACAAGAAATATCCAATATCTTGGGACGGTGGCCTATAGCCAAAGCCAATTACAATATTTTCCCTCTTTTTCCATAGTTGTTCAATGTTATCATTGTTGTAGATTAGTGAAGTATTCATAGAGTTACTGGCATAAATACACACCCCACCACCTCTGGTTCCTCGATCATTCCTATACAGTTTATAACCATCAATATTAATTAAGTTATCATCTATACCACTATGCAGCCAACTTTCGCAAATACAAAAAATATCATATGAATTGAATGAAAGTAAGCGTTTTAGTTCAGGTAATGATGGTAAAAGCGATCTTATATTTATGCTACCAATTTTTATAGATGAGAAACACATAGTTTAAAACAGAGTATCAACACTAGTAAAAAAGAAATGAGTGAGTCTAATGAAAAAGTTAAATAATTGAATGTATAGATAGATTCAAAGCTTAAGAAAGGTACAGATTAAGAAAAAGTGTAATGAAATGGCTGTAAGCACAAAAACAAAAAATTATAATAGCAACAAGAACCTAAACTGGATACTATCTGTTGTTTCTTTAGCCCATGCTGTTTTTTTAATAAAATGTATGATACATACAATACTAACATACTACCATTATTAAAAACATGTAATTTTAAATTTATTTAATTACAAAATTAATTTTTATGAATAACACAATAACTTATTGATCAAAAACAGGTTTTTTTTGTTAAATTTTGTGATACATCAATACTAACATATTACCAGTATTAAAAACATGTTATGAATAACACAATAACTTATTGATCAAAAATAATATTTTCAATGTCATTCTTTGAACGAATTTTAACCAATACTATCTTCAATTTTTGCAAAAACATTCCCTTCATTGGTCCATACCATACCATTTCTATTACCAATTTTTTCTAATGCCATTTTTACCAGCTTCACCCTTTCGACTGTTAGATCTACCCTGATGACCACTCCAGTGCCTTTTAAATTTCTTTTATTATAATAGATATTACGTTTTATATCAAGTCGGGTAAGTTTTATAATGACGAGGCGATCTTTACCAGTTTCATATTTTCCTAATCGAAAACAATCCTCATTTTTTGTCTCCTTTAGGGTTATACCAATTTTTTTAGATAAAAAATTAATTACTGCCTTCTTACAGTTTTCATTTTTAGGCTCCTTTAGGCCATAGATACGAAGAGATTTGTCCTTGAGTGTTTGCTCACATTTTTCATTTTTAGCAAGTAGATCTTGATATATTTCTTTTTAAATTAGAATTTTCCTTTTCTAAACTTGATATTCTTTCCTCATACTGTACACTAATAGTAGTAACGATCGATTGTGTTAATTCATTAATAAATTCTTCTGATGTAGACAATTTCAAAACCAATGTTTTCACAACGGACTGTAGCTCATTCTCATTTTTATTTACATTAGTTTTACCTCTGTTAGACATTTTTAAGAAAAATTTGTATTTAACAGTATATAATAAAATTTCCTTACTTGTTTTTATATGTAGGTGGAGTATTGCACTAAATAGTTCAACTAGAGTAACCAAATGTAATTATTTGGTATGTTTCTTGCAGGTACACAGTAATATTTTTCTTCACTGAAAGTGTTCCTGCATTGTTATAAATAAAGGAGGACAAACTGACAATACAGGCAACACTCTAGTTTATGAAAAAAATTATAGATTCCTCTTAAACCGATCCTGATTTATGAGCTATTAGTAGAAAAACTCAAAAAAATAAACATGGATCAAATTCAATAGTTCTTTTTTTTATTTCTTAAGGTCAGTTAAAAATATAAGTAAGAAGAATTCTAACAAATGAAACTTACCTTATTCATCATGTCGTCTGTGAACGCAAATCGACCCATCCTGGCTGTTTCCTCAGAATTAGGGGCCATGCTGCTACCAGATTCAAATAATTCACTGGAAATAAAGAAAAGATATATTTTCGCAATGAGTCACTAAAAACCTTTAGCAAATAAAAATAATTTAACTAAGACTAAGGCAGTTTGCAACTTTATAAATAGACATGACTTTTTAAGGATTTAAATTTCTATATAATATCGCAAATTTCTTAAATATTCACAGATAGAATAAACATAACATAAACACATAAATACACCACCCCAGTCGTTGAGGATAGTTACCTCCAAAAACTTGCAAAATGAATAATTTTTTTTTTAATGAGTTCGCGAAAGTGTATAGAATAATATCCTGAAAAGTTAATATTTCGCTCGGATGCAGAACATAAAAAAAGTGAAAAAAAATTTTTTTTGCACCCATTCTTTTAAAATTTTGAAACTAAGCTAAAGTAGGAAAAAATAAAAAATACAGATGGATAGATCACGTGTTTATGAACAAAAAATTATTTAACAAAATTTATCGCTAAAGCCACGGTATGTTCAAACACAAATTCGTTTACTTGTATGCATTTTTTTGAAAATATGATCAATCATGATCAGAAATAGCGATTTTCACGATCTTATCCTTATAACTCTCTATAGTTTTGAATATAAATTATGGAACTTTTCCAATACATTAACAAATGTATAAGGAATCCATTGGGTGAAGTTGAAATGTGGATAGGTGTATCTGTAATAAATACAATACAGTAAAGGCAGG
Source organism: Rutpela maculata (assembly GCA_936432065.2). Classification (NCBI taxonomy): domain Eukaryota; kingdom Metazoa; phylum Arthropoda; class Insecta; order Coleoptera; family Cerambycidae; genus Rutpela; species Rutpela maculata. Next base: position 126,428,219 of record OW386290.2, on the reverse strand, counting down.
TAAAAATTCATGAGAGTGAGGGCGCGGCAGATCTGCTTAGATCCAGCGGCTATGTATGGTGTCTGTGTATGCGTTCATAATTATATATTTTCCCTCTATACTCACTATTTATCCTTCTATTCACTAAGAAAAATGTTAAAAATGTATAATGAAAAAGAGAAAAAAGCTTTATTTTACTAGTTAGAACTGCTAAGAAATATTGGAGGTTCCATAGTACAGTTCTCGCAACGTAGCTTAATACTTGCAAGATGAATACGCAGTAGACTTTAGGTGAGATAGTGGCAGCACCGACTTCTTCACAACACAGCGCTCTCCATCTCATGTCCTCTACTGCGCATTTCGGGTATCAAGCTACGTTGCGAGACCTGTATGCATTAAACCGCGCGCTTGGCCGCGCAGAGTGACACAGTTATTTCACTATTTTTCTGCAGGAATAGCGTGGCTTTAGCGATAAATTTTATTAGGATATTTTTTGTTCAGAAACACGTGGTCTATCCACCTGTATTTTTATTTTTTCCCACTCTGACTTACTTTCAAAATTTTGAAAAAATAAATGAAAAAAAATTTTTTTTCACTTTTCTTTATGTTCTGCATACGAGCGGAATGTAAACTTTTCAGAATATTATTCTATACACTTTCACGAATTCATTAAAAAAAAAGTTTGCAAGTTTTTGGAGATTTCACTATAAAATTTCCTCTGTCGTCTGGGCTAAGTAGACAACCTCCAAATTCAAATCCAAGGATCTCCGGAAAGATGTTACATGTTTGGAAAAACGTAGACATACATTCATACCCCCGACATTGTTAGTGCCGTGGCTGGGCTCGAACACAGTAGTAGTATGTACAATGCGATCAACATATTCGCCATACAATACACCTTATCCGACTGGGCTACCCTGTCGAAGAGACAACAGTTACCAAAATATAGGAGTTTTTTCAATAGTTTAAATTAAAATAACACATTACATTTCGCAGCTTTTGCCAGGAAACTACCAACATTCCTACCGTCCTATATTGTGTTGACTTGCTACTAAAGGGAGTAAAGCTAGATTCTCGGAGTGGTGTACCAAACCCAAACGAAACCAGTGGGAGGCAGAATAAAATAATGTCGCAGTAAGTGATAAATCCACCAGTTGTTTATGGATTGACGATAAAAGGAAATCAAAAGGAAATAGTGAGCGGAGGAATTTATAATTTTCTGTAAAATGACATACAGCACCTATATCAGAGGTTATGTATTTGGTGCATTCTGCTATGAAGTAGTATTGACGAAGGATGTATCATCAAAATACTGAAATCATAACACCAGTAACTAGAAACACAGATGAATACTAACAGATTTGCCAGTCCGACAGAGGAGCTGAAATTTTGAGAGAGATACAAGACACTTCCAGAATAAATGTTAAGGAAGTGCGCATGCGCCGAGTGCACATGCTTCGCTTGTGACGTCTCTCCTTTTGTTTATACATTCCTTGCCCGTAAGCGTTCCTTGCGCGTTTCAGATTTTTATCTTGCTTTTAGTGTTTTGTGTCTTTAAATTATGGAAAATTTAGAGTCGGCTGTGTCAAAGCCACCATCCAGTGGGACTCGTTGTATCTGTATATATAGGGGACAACCTTATAAAAAAGCGCGCCATATAATCTATCTCAAGGTGGTGTGAAAACGAGTATTGAACATTGAGCTATGCGTAGCAGATATGTAAAATCAACTGTATTTGAGTATTTTCAGGCATGAAAACAAATTTGGTCACAGCATAAAAATACCCCTTCATAAAAATCGTCCTAAATTGAGAAATATTAAAATTTTGTCAAGAATGCTTGACTTCGATCGGCTGCTGCACCGAAACTATTCAGTTTAACGAAATGTATAGAATAGATTTTGTAGAAAATTTAATGCTCTTTTATTTTTATAAGAACATTTTTTACCGTATGAGGCACCCGAAGCGAGATATTTGAAAGAAACTATTTTTGTGCGTCATTTCTTCAATATGGCGGCATCGGCGCTGAGATCACATTTTGAATTTTTTTATTTCATTCAGGGCATTGAAATCTACAAATTCCCAAAGTTTCAAAACTAACGCACTTATTCGGACTAAACCCCTTGTTTTACGCTCTTTCCGCTGTATTACTCGGTATATTGTAAAAGTCACGTGTAGATCTTGCGATGACAGACAGAATATTTCTAACTCTACAAAGTGAATAGTCTAGGTGCCCGCGTACATAAATGCAATTTATACATATCCTCGTATAACTTCTTGTACGGCATAATTGCGCCTGGTCTATCACTATTTTCCTCTGCGAGAATTTTTGTAAACGCGGCGTTCCTCCTCGGCATGAAGAAGACGATTTCCACACGTCGAACTGGAAAATCGGCAAATATATTTTGTCCGACAATTCGAAAATTGGATTCTACATATTTTTATTAAGCAATCTTGAAAAATCAGCTGGTTATCAATACATGTTTTAAAGTTATGTTATATTATGTTTAGGGTGGTAGACACCCTTAACGTTCCAAAATTTTTGTTGGACAGTTTGTAGAAATATACAGAATATATATCGTCGGCTTCACAAACAAACCACCTAACTCCAAATTAGCAAATTTTACAGGAGACACAAGAAATGTAAATGTAAATGTCTTTACAAGCACCACACACTGTCAACAGCTGATGCATACTAATGGAGTCTTATGGAGATACGTGTTTGGCAAAGTACAAAATTATACTACTGGAGATACGGGATTTTCTCATAACAGATCTTCAGTGGTTAATTAAATTTTTGGAGTTACGCAAATTTCTACAAAGAAAGGTTATTTTTTTCCGCAACAGATGACATCAAAATGTCAATTTTGACCAAAAGTGGAGTTAGGTGATTTGTTTGTGAAGCCGACGATATGTAGAATCTAATTCTCAAATTGTCCGACAAAATATATATGTCGATTTTCCAGTCCGACGCGTGGAAATCGTCTTTTTCATGCCGAGGAGGAACGCCGCGTTTACGAAAATTTTCGCAGAGGAAAAAAGTGATAGACTAGGCGCAATTATGCCGTATAAGAAGTTATACGAGGATACCTATGTATAAATTACATTTATATACGCGGGCACCTAGACTAGAACGTTTTTGTCAAATGAATGACCTTCTAACATCTGCTTCAACGGGCATCAGATGAATTTTGAAATAGTTTGGTATAATTTTCATATCTTCAGATGCGGACCAGTATTTGTTACCTTACCATGTGTTGATCGACACTGTGTGAAAGTACTAGTTATTTGACATTTGGTTCTTTGGTATATTTACGCAGATGAAGTTTTCATCAATAATCAACAATAATATTTACTGTTGATAACTGGATGCAAAATCCGAAAATCATTGAAAAAAAAACATTCACTACAAAATCAAGTCGTAAAATGGATCAATTAGAGACCAAAACAGTTCAATATAAAATTATTTCCATTACTCTTTAATTTTTATACTTTCATACGTTTATTATACGTAATTACAATAAGAAATTGTCATCATTTGAAGCAACTAATAATTGCTCTTTATTACCCTGAAATTTCTTGTGACTGTTTAATGGAACTTTGGAGAAAGTAGAAAAGACAAATAAATGTAACAAATTTGCAACAAAACGTCTACAATTAAGTCGTAAATGTAAACAATGCGCGGTTCTGTGCTTTGCCTAATCAGCTATGGTAATAATAATACAAAGAAAAATCGTAAGCATGAAATTAGAAAACTGTTTTTAGCTATTAGTGTGAGCGTCAAAGGTCATAAACTAGGATACCATATGCTCCTGAATGAAACTATTTGAAAAGTTGTATAGGTCTATTCTTTAATAATTTTTCTATAAAAAAAAAAGATTTTTGGTCATTTCGGAGACAGTTCAGACATGATTTATCCGGCAAAACAGTTTTACAGTGAAAACAAATTTACATGCCTTATTTATTTATTTATTTACGTATTTATTTATTTATTTAGATTGTTATTATACTTATGGCTTAGGGCTTCGAGCACTTTGCGAAAAGGTCAGTGTTTGGTAATAACGTAAAGTGCTCGCAAGCAGTCGAAAAAGCTCGCAAGCACTTTAGTGCTGGGGAGCATTCGAAAAGGCTCGTAAGCACTAAAATGCTTGCGAGAACTCCAAGCACTTTATGACTTATGAGCACTTTAAAATTTCCACAAGCAAAGAATCATTTGTGCTTGAAGTTTGTGAATTCACATCCAATTTAGAAAAAAATTTTTAGACTAAATAAAATTTATTTTATAACGAAGAAAAAATATATAATTAATTACATCAAAATTTGATTTACATCCCATCTCGTGCAATAATAATAATTCTTAAGAAAATGATTTATAATGAATTGTTTTCATTCATTACTTTTTGGTCTCAAATATTTTTTTCTAAATTGGGTGCATGCCAAGCCAATGATGGTTTCCTGTTTCATTTTCATTTTTGCTCGAAAACGGCTGGGATTATCAAATTCATTCATACATCATCTTCAGTCATCGTATTACGTTACATTTTACATTATAAGCACAATAAGCATACTTACCAAATTCACGTAAAAATGATACCTTTATCATTTATCATATTATTATCTATATTCTGACCTAGTCAGAAGTACAAAGTGGTGTACCCTCCTACCCTCTATCTAAAAGCATGATGTGAGATGTGATAGTGATAAATTGTATCTTTTCTTAAAAAATAATTCTCCACCAAGAATAATATACCGTATTACAGTGTGTCCCCGGACGAACCCAACAACTAACTATACTTGCAATCTTTCTTATTTTGCATTTTTAGAGAAAAAGTCACTCTCCATAAAATGTTTTACTTACTTTGAAAAGTCCTTAGCTATAGTCAGAATTTCGAAATAACGTATAGAATGGTTAACAAATAAGGAAACGTGAATTTGTGCCAAAAGTAAAGTATAAGTATTTTGAGAGGAGATTGTTGCAGGAAAAATTTGTTTCTAATCTCAACAAAAAATCAGATATGAAATGTGAACGTCGCGTCGTATCAAAGTTGATATTTTCGCCAAAATTATGATTAAAATAATTTTAAAAAATGAATTAAACAAATGAAAAATAAAAAATATATGTCTATTGATGTTTTGTTATCTTGTTATTATGCACTTTGGTTCAATTTAATTATTTTAATTAGAATTTCGACTAAAATATCAACTTTGTGATACGACGTTGAAATTTCATATCTGAACTTTCATTGGCACTAGAAACAACTTTTCGCTGTAACATATTACCTCTCAAAAAACTCTCAATTTCTTTCTATGTTGTTTTTGTTGACTTTTTTATAAATAACACATACATTCAATAAATTTCTAGCCTCAATCAATAGATAATCCATTATTTACATTTTTAAAAAGTGCTTAGTGCTCCTGAATTTAAAGCACTTAGTGTGTTTAGTAATCGCGAGCACTCTACTATTAAGAGTGCTTAGTGCTCGAAAAATAAAGCACTATTTTTGAGTGCTTAGTGACCGCGAGCACTTTTTAGCAGTGCTCGCCCAGTTCTGATATCGGCACATTTCTAAAACCGTAAATATCGCATATATATCATCGTGTCCGTGATCGAATTCTGAATAACTTTAAAATGTTCGTCCGACCATTATCCAACTGCTCGTCTACACGTCTGTCCATATATCTATCCGTTTGCTTGTCCTTCCGTCCATCCGCATTTTTTTGTAAGCACGATAACTGAAGAATGAAAATGAGCTACTAGCAGATGGTTCATCCAAAGCCAAGAAGGAAGATAAAAAAAGAACGAAAATAGAAATCTTGTGAAATATTATTTCCTATCACAGTCTGTTTGTATATTTTACTAATATAAATTTCCAAATAACATAAGCCGTCAAAATTTAATTTACAATTAGAGCATATATAATATAGACATTAACGCTTACGAAAATAAGGAATGATGGTCTACTGGTTGCATTTTAGACTTCAAATTCAAGGGTCGCGGGTTCAAGGCGCAAATAGGTTCGATTGTAGACTTTCTTTTTTTAATTTACTTTATACTGAGGAGGATTCTGCGAATTTAGTTGGTATCATACAATGAAAAAAGTTAAAAAATAACACCGTTCAAAAAAAATTGAGAAGAGTATCCCAATTCAATAAATCAGCGAGTTTAAATTTAGTGATAATCTATGTTTTTCATAAAGACATAATATACATGATTTCTTTAAGTTTATGCCCATTTAATAAACCCTGAATGAACCAATGGTCACTGTTAAATTCATCTTCTGATGAGCTGTCAATTAAATGTAAAACTATACGAGAAATTATTGTGACGTTACTTTTCAAACTACAGTAATCGAAAATATGTAACTAAATTTGTATATTCATGTTAAATGAATAATAACGTTAAGATTTTCGAAATAATTGCAAAATATAACATTGAGATATTATTATACAAAGGCAAAACATTCTCAGGCAGCATTATTATTTAGGTGGCTTGTTTGTGATTATGTAGATACAAACACTAAATATGTAAATGTAAGCATTATAACGCAATTGTTCATTTTATTCATAATTTTTATAGTGCTGTAAAGTTTTATGCGGTATATTTATTTTTATTTAACTATTATTTACACTTCTTAACATGTTCATGTACGTAGTACATAAATAAGGATAACGTTGAAAGCTATATCTTTATTACACCTTAACTGTCAAAGGATGAATAAATTGCAGGTAATCATTGCGTTGACAGATCCTATTGGCGTTAACACAGACACACAAAAAATAAAAAAAGTCATATACTTTTTACCGACTCTCATATCTATATTTATTTTGGGGCCCTGAAACCGAAACTCAAGGTCAGAATTATCACATGTCGTCAATATTTTCATGTAAGCTCAAAAAAGCTTAGAAAATACTGACCTCGATTCGTTTTCAGCGCCCCAAAATACGTATAGAAACATGGGTCAACTCGTTTAATCCCCCACTTTACTTTTATCCGGTTTCAGGATTATTCTAAGCTGTTTTTTGAGCTCACATGAAAATATTGACGACATGTGACAATTCTAACCTCGGATTCGGTTTCAGCGCCCCAAAATACATATAGATATGATAGTCAGTAAAAGATTACATGACCCTTTTTATTTTTTGTGTGCCTGTGTAATTTTTACAAAGGCTTATCAAATTAACATCTCACAATGATAAGTGCCGCTTGATAGCCTTGATAGTACAGCTAATCACTATCCTCCTTTCACTGTTAAGGTATAATTATTGTATAAATATAATAACACATGAACGTAACCTAACCTATATCTTTCTTTATTAAAATGTATTAAAAAAATATACAGAATCGGAAAGTGTTGGTATTGCAAGCGAGACCGAAGCATGCAATCATGTATAGATTCTCTTGATGAGGCGTGTCACACTTTACCTCTGCTAGAGTACTGGTAGGCGTCTTTATTGTGGGCGGTCGGTTAAATCGTTGAAACTAGTGCAATTCCAAAACAAACACTTTCCGAATCTGTATAAATAAAAAGTCACTACAGAAACTCTCACAATAAAACTCACATAATAGTATATTATTTTATTAGGAGTAAAAGTGATATTTTTATGACGAGTTTGTAGGTTTTCCGGACGAACGAAGTGAGTCCGGCAATTGCAGACGAGTCACAATAAGTGGCTTTTACTTCTAATAAAACATGCTTTATCTTCTTCAAACGTCGATTAGTTATAAAAAAGTAAAGATAAAAAATCTCGAATTTCATCAACAAAAACGCATTGTGTTAATATCGCATGGCGTATTAAATAAAATACGTTTTGTTATGCACATCACTTTTTTTGTCGCTCACAGCGCCAGCAAAAGTACTTTTTTCCACGACTGCCTACGAAAACGACATATAACGCACAGTGACCATTACTAGAAACTGTTTTTTTTCACACGATGTTTGCAAAAATCCAAAAAACACAGTACTGTCATGTTTTTCACACAGTCCTGTCAAAAACAGAACTCACACCTTCATTTGAATTTTTTGAAGTAGGCTAGCCTATTCAGGTTCATAGCAATCGACTTATTTAACAACTAAACATCAGTTTTGAAGTCTTCAAACTACATCGCTTTTAAATAAGTTTATTAAAAATTGTTAATCTGTTACTTATAAAATTGTTTGCTTTCCTTGCAGTCGTAGAAAAAATATTGTAAACAACACGTTTGAAAACATCTTTTTACACTCATTAGACTTGTAGAACTCGCCTTCGGCTCGTTCTACCACTACCACTGTCTCATTTTTGTGAAAAGATTCGTTTTCGAAACTTGTTGTTTAAAATACTATTACCTCCGTTGTTAATGGCAACGCACAGCCCTCTAAAAAGTTAAACTTTAATGTCACGAAATGAGTTAAGAAAGGTCATGTTTTTCTGATGTTTGAAGAAAAAACATATTTTATATAAATAATACATTTTGACGATACCTCACATTTTAAATTCTGTCTAAAGTCAATTGGAAAATCATAAAAAAAGGCCGACAAGCACCGAGGTTTGATCTGTGCCGCCTATCAAAATACCGCCACGGTACCGAACAACGTCACTTTCTCAATTGAAGAGCTAAGTGGATAAAGGTGTTATGTCACAAAAACACGTTATTGAGTAATTTAACTCGAAAGTTTTTAGGCGAGAACTTTTTTGTTATAACGACTACATAGCTTGCATTTTGCGATGATATTGACATTTGATGTACTTTTCAGAGACAAATAACTAAAGTTGTCAGTTGTCATTATTTTAGAAAAATTAAAAAAAAATGAATGAATCCGTTCATAAGTTTCTCTTAAATGAATAAGGAATTAATGAATAAAAGTGTTAAGAAAGTAAACATATTTTATTATTAGTAAAACATTGTACAATTTTTAGGTAGTCAGACAGTTCTACGGATTTGAGCCACAGGTTGGTCATTTTCAAGTATGTTGTGATAATACGGCCTGTATGAATGGTAATTGTTCTTTAAGTTTTTCTACACTCAGGCTGCCCTTGTTTTCATTAAACACCGTTAGAGCAATACCGTCGGGATTTATCTTATACGTATTCCTTTTCTTTAAAATATCGACTTTGTAAAATGAAGTCATTTCATCTAGTGATGTCTTATAATAGTGGCACCCATAGGTGTCTACACGTATCCATTTTATACCATCGCCAAAATAAACCTTCTCATTGTTCAAGTTTTTCTTCCTGTTGTACAAATTGAGTTTTGAGGCAATTTCATCAATATCCTTGAAATGGTTCTTCATATCTATGACAACGGCGTCTTTGGGAGTTCTTAAATTTTCTCGACACTGGTCTGGGACGTAGATGTTTTGATGTTTCCTTAAAACTTTCTCGACTCTGCCAAAGTCTCTGTCTGAATCTAAATATGAATGTCCCACCTCCGAAAATTTATGGTAGATAACTTTAAATTCTCTCTTTAAAATTAACAACTGGTAAAGTGTAATGGTATTGAAGTTTTTATTTTGTCCACCACAGGAGTCGGGTCATATTATAATGTGATCGATCTTTTCTTGTAAATATTCGTTGTAAATTTGTGAAAAGGTGTGTAAGCAACTAGCAATTTTTAGGCTTCCACGGGCTGGCCATATCTTCAGTCCATGTGAAAAGAACGTTTTTTTTTTCAGTATTTCTCCCAAGGTTGTAAAATCACATTTGACGAAGGTAAAATGCTTTCGATGTACTTAATTCTGGCAGTGGCATGGTTTGTTGAAGATCTAAAGTAAGATACCCGTACTACCTTCTGTAACTTTTGCCCTGTCACGCTTTTGTTGTTTGAAAGCTGCTCTGTAGTTTTCTTCGTATTCTTTAGTATTACTTCCAGCATCACATTTGGGAAAAATGTGTCATTTCATGATCTCAATTAAGCAATTTTTAATACCATGGGCGTAATTTCAGCATTTTGATATGGTAGGCATTCAGCATTTTTATTGGGTAGGCAGGGATTTTTCACAGATAACCCAATAGATGGAAGCATAGCGAAGCCTGTAATTCTTAAACAATAACCCTATAAACCCAAATGACCTTTGACTTGATTGGCGTAATTATCATACTTATTATTTTTTCCGCGAGAATTTCGGAGTTCGCCAGATTTGCCTTAAACAATTTAATGCTTTTTCAAAATATTTTGTGGTCAGTGTTGCCTACCCTTGCCCCCCCCCCCCCCCCCGAATTACGCCTATGTTGACATTTTATTAACTTTTTGCTAAATCCATCCCTGAATAAATGATTAGCTTATAGTACTTATTTTTTTTCAGCTAGCTGTATATTTCAACACTCACTTGTATTATATTTATTTGTAAATATGTGTTAATTATTTTAAGAAGCCATGCCAGATATCAGTTTTGCTTTTGTCATAAAAATTTCTACGGTCCAGCCCTGGTTCTACTTGCCAGCATAAAAATGTTTTACTTTTTTATTTGTACAAAAATCAACACCGCAAAGCGTCACTATCCAGTATTTCTGATTTACAGACTAATTTGCTAGAATACTTTGGTAAATTCGTATTTTATTATTGCATTTTACATTGATAATGTTTTGCTTTATTTTATTCATTACCATTTGTAATATCAGTTTACTACGACTGGCCATTTTCACTATAATAGTAAGAAACACTTAACACAACTTGTCACATTAATGTCAATATAACATAACTTTAAAAGCAAAGTGTTTTGGATTAAAACAATTTAATATCGCACAGTAATGGATAAAGGTGGTGATATTTGATCATGATGCCTTTATCCATTAAATTATATAAAAACCCTATGTACATAACACTTTTTTCAAACTTTAGAACGTATTTAGGAAAGGTTTATTATCCCAAAAACTTATTGAAATGATAGATTATAAGTTAAAATGGTTGTCTGTATAGAAATCTCAAAATTTTCAAAAATGTCACATAACACCTTTATCCACTTAACTTTTCAATTGATATTTGCCATAATGTAAAATTATTATGTCACCTAATCTACGTATAGTTCGTTTGAACTGTATATTATAGAGTTTCGATATCCTGCTCATCTTCATGAGCAGGAGTGCCTAATCAAAAATCTAAATAAAATTTTGCTCTAAAACTATAATAGAACATAGTTTATATAATATATGGCAGTAATGTATTCCCTTTTATCAGGGCACAAGCTTTTGAGAATTAACTCAACATAACTTATTTTTTTCGTTTTAGTACACTGAAATAATAACAAAAGTTTGTTTTTAAAAAGTTTTTTTACATATAATTTTATTCCTTTACATATTAAAACACTGCATGTATAGTTTTATGTTGTATGTCTGAACGAAATGTTGCTTTAAAATCTCCTTTAATAATGAAAATAGCTTCATGCATCTGCCAACCAAAATAAAATGTTGTGTTTCTTCTTTTTATAGTCATTAACTTTGTTGTCTAGTTTCACTAAGAAAACTACTGGAGTATATAATTTATTTCAACATACTATATTAAATTATATTTCAAATCTTTTTGTTGGACAAAAATACACAAAGAATAATTAGATTATGATCTTAACAAGCCGGTACAACCCACACGATTAATGTTGTAACGTATTTGAACCTATTTGGAAAGAATACGACGTTATTTGCCCTCAGGCTTTTGGAATTAGTTATGCCCGAATTATTTTTTATAATATGCAATATACGTTTAAAGATACTTTAGAAACGCAGTATAATATTTAGGTGAACTATAACACGCAACGCATGTTTCAAAGTCGTTTTTTTCTGCTTTTAATTATAGTCCTATTCCATATACGAATGTTTTTGGTAGAAGGCATTACTTACAAAGATAATAATGGATTAGGTTTAACAGTTCTATGAGCTTTTTAGCCTAGGAGCTATACAGATAACAACGTGCAGTTTTAGAAAAATAGCCAATTTATTTTTTTGGTTAGTCGACCTTCTTATTTATGCTTAATCTTTTTTGTTCAGTGGCTACCTGCTTTAAACTGTATGGAAATCCGTGGACCAATTAATGATTGGATTATCTCCTATGTAACACATCGAAAATTAGTAGATTGCTACTCTGACCGACCAATCTGATGTTGAGCTTGGTACGCGTATTAGGACCGTTGTTGTTTCTGCTTTACATAAATGATCTGCCACTCTATATAAAGGAGGGGAGGTTGTTTATGTACGCTCATGACACAACAATAATAATATCTGCAAATACCAGAGACGAGGTTAACATTCTAACAACTGGAATACTTAAACTTTACACAGAGTGGTGTGCAAGAAATCGCCTAATTATTAATATGAATAAAATAGTATGCATTGAATTTACAAATCCCTACAAAAAGCAAGATTTAAATCTAAATTTTAATATAAATAACATTAGTTTACAAGTACAACTCCAAAATTTCTAGGTATCACTAGGCTGGGGTAACCAAATTGACTCCGTCTGTGCTAAACTTAACAGTGCTTATTTTGCTTTAGCTACATAGGTCTTTTGACGAGAAATCTCTTATGAATTTCTATTACGCCACTGTGTATTCTTCAATTATTCTATAATATTGTATCATGGGGACAAGCTACGGATGTGCTACGGGTCTTTATCCTACAAAATGGGATAATTCGTCTCATAGTCGGTTCATCCTGTAATGAGACATGTAGGAATACAATTAAAAGTAAAAAATTCTAACCCTTACGGGAATATACATTTTTAAATTATAACAGCATAATTATAAAAATGTAGATAACTTTTAAAAAAATTGTAACCTCCTTTCCGATCCAACGCGCAAAAAGAACAACATACATATTGCTAGCTTTAAGCACACTTTTTGTAAGAAAGCTCCGAATTACGCGGGATCCAATTACTTCAATATGTTACCTGGAAAAGTTGGAAATGTGTGCTCTTTGTTTAGATTTAAAAATTGGTTAAATTCCTTATTGTTAGAAAACTGTTTCTACAATTTAAATTTTATTGTTGATTTTAATTTCTATTGTTATGCAAATGTTCTATTTTCTGTGTAATTTTCTATGTGTTTTTTACAAAATAACTTAGACACTGGCGTCTTTTTACGTACCTTATCCATTTCTTTGTATTAAGGATTATTATTATTATTATAAACTATTGTTGTACTTTTTGATTTTTTTTTTGAGGTTTTTACATATATTATATATTAAAAAGCAGAACAAGAGCCCCATATGAACCTCTTACCATTAAGCTCCTTTAAACTAGCATGGCCCTGGATTGTTTTATTCCCAAATGATGTAATTTTTAGTGCAAAATGTATATGGCATAAACTTGGACATCCTCGCTGCTTTCCACCCAGCTCCTCTACTATTACATCTTATCCTAAACGAATATATTAATAGAGATCACGTATGCGGAACAATAATTTAATAAAATAATAATGTTTAGAAGATTATTCAACAACGACGGCGGCATGTGTATATGGTACTAAACCGTAATCGATCTTTCGAGCATTTAAACTCACAGAATGCATTTTTTGAACCTCATTCTGCTGAGTATGCAACTATGTGAGTCAGTTCAGATTCAGATTCCGGTCATAACTGTACGCTTTGATTGTCGCTCGTTTTATTGCTCTCTAGATTATATCAAGCCAACTGAGATATTCTAAATCTTGCAGACATGTATACTGTGATTTAAATGAGGCAGACAGATAAATTATTTCAAAGTTTAAACAAATGTAGATAAAAGGGCAATGTGAATAGAAAGAAACAGTGTTAATATCTCTCCGCGTTCTTGATATTATACACGGTCTTAAGGACACAATGTTTATCCGTTCAGGAGCTGATTATACCTACATGTAAAATTAGTAAGAAATGTTCCTTTACACGTGTCCAAAAATGTTACCTAAGTGAGGTACGACTTTCTGAAGGTGGCATCCAATTAGTGGATTTTACTTATTATCTTGAAAACACCACATACCAAAAAAAAACTTTAAATAACTGTAGTTCGAATTTATCCTTCACACTGAATAGAGATGGCACGGCATGCATGTTTAATCAAAATATCGATAAAAGCTCTCTGTAATAATTTTAGAAGCATTTCATATAACTTTTTGGCAAATGGTTTTTTTCCCCTATTTCGACCCCGCTGAATTCGAATCTGCTGGTTGCCAAACCGAAATCCCGACCGGAAGTGAGATATTCAAGATGGCGGCCAATATGATGCCGAAATCGGAAACCGGAGCTGTAAAGCCCCCCTTTGACACAGGAATGCGTCCAAAACATGTAATTATATGTTTTCGAGTATGGGGAATTAAAAAATACACTTCAAAAAAACATTGGTTGGGTAAATTCAAGATGGTGGCCAAGATGGCGCCACCATCATCCCCATTTTTGACGTAAAAACGAGTGTGACGCGTCTCTATATATGTTTTTGAGCATGAGGATTCCAAAAATTACCTCTAAAACAAAGTTTGAACTATACTTTTAATTCAGTTAGGAAAAAAGCTATATTTTTAGGAGAAACAAAAGCTTACGTGAACAAAAACATAAAAAAATTACTTTGCCTCTCCAGAATTGAGACAGGTACGTTTGCAGGGAGTACAGAGTTTTAAGCAAGGGACATTTGCCTTCCTACAACTGCAGTTCTTCGAATTACAAAGTCCTTTACAGTGGCAAATGACAACTTCTGGACACGTCTTGGGAATAGGGTCCAGTATCATGAATCGTGGGACAACTTGATCGCCGTCAACGGCCCAGCCGCAGTCTTCAAGTGACGGTAGCGATGGCGTATACACATACCTGTCAAATTACAAATAGATTAAATAACGTTTTCAGTCATTTAAGTACCTATTATAATTCAGAACTCACTTGGTAGAGGCACCTTTTGATGTGAAGGGCATCTGTTGTAGGAGGGAGTGCTCCTGGCTTTTTCACAGCTCCAAATAAAATACTGTGGGCATCATGTACACAAGCAACGCTAGGATCAACCTGCATTAAAAAAAATATATTGTTAGAATAATTTTTTTTCATGAGATACCGTTAACTCAACTTAAAAACGTATGTCTACGTACCTTATAAAATTCGACGACGAAAGCCTCTACGTTCTTGAGAACGTTCTCACCAAGTAGCCAGCATCCAAGTCCGTTCAGAAGCTGGCAGTTAACGGTATCTCATGAAAAAAAATTATTCTAACAATAATTTTTTTTAATGCAGGTTGATCCTAGCGCTGCGTGTGCAGTTGATGCCCGCAGTATTTTATTTGGAGCTGTGAAAAAGCCAGACGCACTCCCTTCTGCAACAGATGCCCTTCGGCTTTACATCAGAAGGTGCCATTACCAAGTGAGTTCTGAATTATAATAGGTACTTAAAAGACTGTGAAAACGTTATTTAATCTATTTGTAATTTAACAAGTATGTGTATGGGAGAATGCTCGTCTTCCCACGCCATAGCTGCCATCACTTGAAGACTGCGGCTGGGCCGTTGACGGCGATCAAATTGTCTCAAGATTCATGACACTGGACCCTATTCCTAAGACGTGTCCAGAGGTTGTCATTTGCCACTGTAAAGGACTTTGTAATTCGAAGAACTGCAGTTGTAGGAAGGCAAATGTCCCTTGCTTAAAACTCTGTACTCCCTGCAAACGTACCTGTCTCAATTCTGGAGACACAGTAATTTTTGTATGTTTTTGTTCATGTAACTTTTTGTTTCCCCAAAAATGTAGCTTTTTTTTCCTAACTGAAATAAAAGTATAATTCAAACGTTGTTAGTGGTAATTGGTTAGTGGTTGTGGTAATTTTTGGAATAACTCATGCTCAAAAACATGTATGGAAACGCGTCACACTCGTTTTTACGTAAAAAATGGGGATGATGATGCTGCCGCCGTAATAGCCGCCATCTTGGCCGTCATCTTGAATTTACCCAACCAATGTTTTTTTGAAGTGTATTTTTGAATTCCCCATACTCAAAAACATAAAATTACATGTTTTGGACGCATTCCTGTGTCAAAAGGGGGCTTTACAGCTCCAGTTTCCCGTTTCGGTATCATATTGACCGCCATCTTGAATATCTCACTTCCGGTCGGGATTTCGGTTTGGCAACCGGCAGATTCGGATTTAGCGGGGTCTAAATAGGGGAAAAAGACCATTTGCAAAAAAGTAATATGAAATGCTTCTAAAATTTCGCTTTTCTGAAAACTTGACTTAACCATAAGTTATTACTTCCACATCCAGTGGCAGTGTAGTAACGCAAAGAAAAAAATAAAAAAATTTATTGCTCAGATAGGCTTAGAATGTCATGAAACGTCGAGATTTTAAGTTTGAACAAAAAAAAACTCTGTCTGTCTGTCTATTACTTTTTTGTGCGCACGATTACTCTGGAATCGTTTAAGATATTGACTTGAAATTTGGCAAACGTATGTATTTTAACGAGGTCTGGAACTAGATTATATTTTGTTCTTATTCCGTTGAAGGGTTGGAGAGTAAATTGGGGTAAATGTAGATAAATAGGTAAATCAAGCAAGTAATAGTTCGTAAAATTGGTATTTAGTATATATAAGAAATTTCACATCCAGATTCTCCATACAAATCTCACAATGAGAAACATTTGTTCATGGAACTCTAATAGTATTTGAAATCGTGTACCAAAAACCCATAAAATGATATGCCACATCGGTAGTGAGAGTGGGGAGTGGGGGTAGGGGGTGGTGGTGTGAGTGGATAAACTAAAAAAATTTTTTGAGGCCTTTGGTTCTTGTATACACACTAAATCACAATTTTATTTTTTTCATTCAATTCAATAATGGGTGGGTGTGTAATGGGGGTGGCTAATGTCAAAAAAAGTTTTTAGATCTTCGATTCTCTTATATATTAAATACTTTGATTTACATATTTACCCCACTTTCCCCAATTTAACCCCCAACCCTTCATGGAATATGATCAGAATACATTCTAGTTCCAGATCTCGTTAAAATACATACGTGTACCAAATTTTAAGTCAATATTTTAAACGGTTCCAGAGTAATCGTGCGCACAAAAAAAGTTACAGACAGACAGAATGACAGACCAACAGACCGACAGAATGAAATTGTTTTTGCTCAAACTTAAAATCTCGACATTTCATGACATTCTAAGCCTATTTGAACAATGAAGAATTTCAAAATTTTGTTTTGCCTTACTATACTTCCACTGAATATGGAAGTAAAACTAAGGTCTCAATTTTTTGGCACTAACGGAAGTACCCCCACTATTAAAGGGAGTAACAAAAATAAAATTGTGATTTAGTGTGGGTACAAGAATCAACGGCCTCAAAACTCTCATCTATAGATAGTGATTTTTATTCTGCAGAATAAACTGTCTCCAGGAGATAAGCGAAAAATTCACAAAAGTGATGTTTTAACTTCTAACCCAACTTTTTTAAGTTTGGTTTGTTTTATTATATTGTGTTTCAATTCAACTTTAAATTTATAATTAGATGTAAATAGTTATATTTACTAAAAAGACAATAGTAGAATGACTAGTAGGTACATAGACTACTTATATTGTAAGATGCATGTTTTAAATTCTTTGTTCTAATCCAATAAGACTACTTTTGTAGGTTGGAAATCCAACCTATAATTAGCGGTCTACTTTATTTATAAACAATATTGAAAAATGATTTCATTGGATTTTTAAATGTTCGCTTGGAGCCAGGTATATCGCTACAAGCTAAAAATGCCATACCAAAATTAAAAACCGCTGCCCAAAGACTCACTACTTCCACATGCAGGTTTGCTACCAAGTCTCTCACAATGGAAAATTTTTGTATGTGGAAATAATTGTTTATGGATCTTTAATAATATAATAGTTGAAATCGTCTACCACAAAAACCCATAAAACGATATCCTACATCGATAGTGGGGTGGGGGTAGTGATAGGGGGTGGCAGAAGGAATGGATGAGGTAAAAAATATATTTTGAGGCCTTTGATTCTTGTACATACACTAAATCACAATTTTTTTTCCACTCTTTTTATAATGGGGTGGGGGTAGTGAGGGTGGTGGCAAATGCCAAACATTTTTTATGCACTCTTACCTGCTTGATTTACCCCAATTTACCCCCTCAACGAAATAAAGTGAAAATATAATCCAGTTCCAGATCTCATTAAAATACATACGTGTATCATTTCAAGTCAATATCTTAAACGGTTCCAGAGTAATCGTGATTCCGAAAAAAAATTAAGGCAGACAGACCGACAGAATGACAGACGGAATTTTTTTTTGCTCAAACTTAAAATCACGACATTTCGTGACATTCTAAGCCTATTTGAACAGTACAAGTTTTCTTGAATTTTTTGTCGTTACTATACGAGGAGCAAACCGCAAAGGAAATATGGTTACACTCAGAAGGAAATCCGACGAAATCTTAAGGAAATCCGAGGAAATCTTAAGAAATCCGAGGAAATCTTGTGCTTTTTGGATTTCTCCCCCACTTTTCAAAAATGTTATGAAAAAAATTCGAGAAAATCTGTGTAATCTTCGTCAAAGAGGAAATCTGGTGTACAAAATTTTGGGCGCGGTTGACTCCTCGTTATTATACTTCCACTGGATGTGGAAATAAAATGAAAATAAACTTAAAAAACTTAAAATTTCCGGTTGTTAGTTATATGATGCACAACTATTTCAAATAATATGATAAACAATCATGAACATGACGAAAATGTTATGAACTGACAACAAACCACAGGAAGGGGATCTTTTCTATCTCTATTTGAAGCGTAAAACTTCCTTACTTTACAATGTTTTTACTTTGGGAAGTACCTAAAGGCATATCTATCGGGTATACGAAGGAGGGTATATCGAGGGTATATTTTGAATGAAAATACGCATGCAAATTATCCTACAGATAGCAAGTTCTGGTTGTCTTATCCGTCAGATAGTTATTATATTATATACACGTTTTTGTATTACTAACTCATAGCATTTTCCTTACAGAGAAACAATTTTCAAACAATCGCTATTATCAAACAGTAACAACTTTAACAATTCAAAAATCAAGTATGTTCAAATAAACAAAAAGTGTGAACAACAGCATCAATGTTTAGCTCATATAGAAAATACTTTAAATATAATGTACATATTTAACATGTTCTGTAGATTCAGGTAAATAGAAAATATAAGTGTGGCAATAACTTTTGTATGCTATAAACACTTAACGCAACTGTTCTGAAAATAAAAACTAGTACCATGCAACTTATATCGGTAATAGGTCACTATTAATAGACTGATCAGCTTGATTGGATTCAATTTAAGACGATGATATACAAATAAAATAAAATATTATAAACGTATGGTAATCTAATTGCGGTACATTACCTTATATGCTAAACAGAACGAGAATCTATAATAGGGGACAACATGAATAATCACCTTTCAATTTCAATTTCTTAGATATTGTACTCAACATTATGTTTTGCCTTTTGTATAGGCCTATACTATACTGATCGTCAATGCTATACTATCATTCTTGGAAATTCAATGGACGTTTAAAAAAATTGGTGTGTCAAATAGACCAAATAATCTTTTTCGTTTATGGTGCGGGAGCTAAGTGGCTTTTTCGGACACTCATCATTACAAGCATTTTCTATGCGCTGATTAATTCTATCGAACTTAAATAACGACAAAATAGACTTCTGGCATATATCAGCCCGTCGAGTTGGCCATGGTTCAAGATATAAAAATCAGTGAAATTATATCATCGTTACAAAGCCTTTTTTTTTGTGTGTACACATTTTATGTTTAGAATTAATAAAATAAGATCGCCAGAAAGTGTGGGCCATCAGGGGCGTAACCAGAAAGGTCAAAGATGTAAAAAAACGAAGTTATATAACATGATCGTTACAAACTTTTTTAAGGTTGAGCATGTTTATTTAAATGTTTTGAACACAGAAAAAAATTCCCAGAAAGAAACTCCCGTCAGTAAAGCTAGCCAGAAAGAAAATGTTTAGGATTTTTTAAGAAAATTGGATTTTTTTTTCGCATATTTCATTTCAGAATTCTAAACTCATCGTTACAAGTTCTGACTCCTTTTTAAAACGTAAATATAACCTCCTTCAACAATAGAATAGCTTCCCCGTAAAGTTCTTAGTGTCAACAAAAGTACCATAGGCTCTTAAATATACAGGAATTTAACACTTTCGGCTAACTTGACTCCGTACCGTGCCTCAGATGTATTCCCAAGTAGCACAGAATTCTTTAAGATATCTTTAAGAAGTTCTATTTACTGCCCGCGAGGATATCTTGTATTTATGTACTCTAGAACTCCTTCCGAAATCAAAATGAGAAATCTTTATATGTGCTTAACTTGTATGCACTGGGGAAATGTAAACTGGGCATTATATAGGAATTTCAACTTTTGTTAACCCACAGACATCTACTAGAAGTTCTAAAAGGGAATTACCATACAGCTCAATTTTCTATGTATTACAGATATCAAATAAAGTATTAAAATGGAAATATTATTATTATTATCGCTAATAGAACACCTATAGAAATCGCAAGAAGAAATTATTTTAATGTATAAAATTTGTTTGCTTACCACGTAGTTTGTTACAAAAATTATTCCTAGATGACGCCACGTACAAACCACTGATGATAATCAGTCATTCATTATCTTATACTCATGAATTTATAGAACATTAATAACATTACTGCAACGTTCAAATTTTCTCAGGGATCATCGATTTATTTGGATGAATCTTATAATGATCTCTAATCTTTGGTTTGGTTTGGTGATGTCTCATACTGAGATTTTGATTAACCAACATTTCACCAGCTGCCGCTGGCAATTCTATAAGAAGTGTGTATTGGTACATCTAATAGAAATCCTATAAAGATGTTTTCAGTACCGTTTATATTGAAAGCGATAAAATACCCGAAAGATTACTACAGGAATTAAATATGTTTGCAGGATCGATGCGGTACATCTAACAGAGATCCTATAAAGATGTCCTCGGGACCATTTATATTGGCAAGCGATAAGATATCCTAAAGATTACTATGGGAATTCTATAGGTATGCAAAAGGCAGCTCACAGGATTCTATACTAATAGCTTTTTCGATTACCATGGGAAGTACTATTTAATACTGATATGCTGACATTTGCCCGTCTTAGGGAACTCTTACTGACCTCTAGAAGATATTTTCTAATTCCTAAATTTTTATCCTCAGGATATCTTGAGGAATTAATTGTGCTACTTGGGTTGTATCATTATTACCTCTCTGGCTGCGCCTCCTGACGGCCCACACTTTCTGGCGATCTTATTTTATTCATTCTAAACATAAAATGTGTACACACAAAAAAAATGAGCCTTGTAACGATGACATAATTTCACTGATTTTTAAACAGTGTTCGTGACGCTCCTGACAGGAGGTGCCCCGCCAGAAGTCGATTTTATGAATCGTTATCATCCATTAAACCATAAAAATATCTCAAAGTTCATAAAACGATGAGCCGCCGAAAATCCACCTAGCTCCCGCTCTATTAGTTGTCCGTTGACGTAGTGGAGTTCAAATATTCTGTTGTATAATATAAATTTCATAAATACAACAATTTTTGAGAACCTGGTAATCGAGTTGAGAACAACTTGTGTGATATTTTTTTAAGCATGGAAAATAATAATGGACAGGTTTTGAACAAGGAGTAACATATCAATTTCTTTTAATTCATATATTTCATTAGTTGGAAATTCAAAACAAAATTCAAGTTGAACATTTAAAAATTTTATTTTGAAAAATTTGTCAAATTTTTAGGTGAGTATCTTCCTCCCCAGACAATGATTCCTTATTAAAATATCGATTCTGCTAAGGCGTTATATTACAAGTTAATGTTTCTTCTTTTATTATATCTCTATAGTTGTAGAATATATGAAAAAGCTTTCCAACTCTGAAAGTTATTGAATATAATTCTTCTACTTAAGGAACTCCTCTATAATTATTCCTAAGTAATTAATTTTTGCTTAATTCTTTTCGAGGATTTGCAATCGTCGACGCTTTTTTAACTAGATTCATGTATCTTATTAAAATATCAACTTTTTTGTAGACGATTTTCTTAGCTAAAAAATTTATAATTATTTTTGTTGTAGAACTAATAGATGACGAGATATTCACTACAAAATATTTTCCTTGATTTTAGCGGAGTTCATATCGATGGTGATATATTGTTTAAAATAATGAAGAAGAATTCATACGCAAATTTAGCTTGCAGGGAATTTTTCCTCAGAAAAATTTTAATTTCTCTGGACTGTATGTAACATGATGAACTCTACTTTGACAGTTAAAAAACCGCTGCCCAAGGAATCACTACTTCCACATTCAAGTCTCTTACAACAAAAATACTATATTTGCGCTCCATTTAGTGGAAATAGTTGTTTATGGAACTTTAATTTGAAATCATGTACCCCAAAAACCCATAACATTGTATGCCACATCGGTAACAGGGGGTGGTGGTGGGGTTGAATAAAGTGAACAAATTTTTTAATGACTTTGGCTCTTGTACACACACTAAATCACACTATTTTTTCACCACCTTTAATAATGGGGTGGGTGTGGTAATAGGTGTGGCTAATGCCAAATTTTTTTGAGACCTTAGCTCCTCTTATATTTACTAAATACCAATTTCATGGACTCTAACTTGCTTAATTTACCTATTTACCACCATTTACCCCAATTTACCATTCAACTCTGCAACGGAATAAGATCAAAATATAGTCTAGTTCCAGATCTCGTTAAAATACATACGTAATCGTGAGCACCAAAAAAATACTAGACTAACAGACAGACCGACGCGACAGACAAATTTATTTTGCTCAAACTTAAAATATTGACGTTTCATGACATTCTAAGCCTATTTAAACAATGAAAATTTCCAAATTTTTTTTGCGTTGATACACTTCAACTGGATGTGGAAGTAATACTCAGAAAATGGCAAAGATATAAAAAATCATTGTGTGCCGTAAACTACACGATAGGAGTAAAGCCTCTACTTCAAGCATTTTCTTCGAGGAAACCTACTACGCGTCCATACTACCCAAGGTAACTCACTGTGCATCCAATTTACTCGAGGAAAGCCACTGCGCATTCATACTTCATAAAGTAACCCACTGCGCATCCATTTTACTCGAGAAAACCCTCTGCGCATCCATAACACTTGAGATAACCCACTGCCCATCTATAGTACTCAAGAAAAGCCACTATGCATCCATACTACTCGTGGTAACCTACTGCGCATCCATACTACTTAAAGTAACCCACTGCGCATACATACTACTTGAGGTAACCTACTGCGATCTGTAATACTCGAGAAAAGTCACTGCGCATCCAAAATACTCGAAGAAAGCCACTGCGCATCCATAATACTCAGGGAAACCTACTGCGCATCCATAGTAGTCGAGCAAAGCCACTGCGCATCCATACTATTCGAAGTAACTTTAACAACATAATATTTGAAATCGTCTACCCCAAAAACCTATAAAACGATATGCCACATCGGTAGTGGGGGTGAATGAAGTAAAAAAAAAATTGAGACCTTAGTTTCTTGTATACGGTACACGGTAAATTACAATTCTATTTTTTAACCTCCTTTAACAATGGGGTGGGAGTAGTAATGGGGGTGGCTAATGCCAAAAAAAATTTTTGAGATCTTAACTTCTTTTATATATACTAAATATCAATTTTATGGACTCTTACCTGCTTGATTTACCTATTTACCCCCATTTACCCCAATTTACACCCCAACCCTTCAACGGAATAAGATGAAAATATAATCTAGTTCCAGATCTCATTAAAGTATATACGTGTACCAAATTTCAAGTCAATATCTTAAACGGTTCCGGAGTAATCGTGCGCACAAAAAAGTTACAGACAGACAGACCGACAGACAGAAATTTTTTTTGCTCAAACTTAAAATCTCGACGTTTCATGACATTCTAAGCCTATTTGAGCAATACAAATTTAAAAAAATTTTTTTTGTCGTTACTATACTTCCACTGCATGTGGAAGTAATTAATATTCAATAAGAAATACTTCTTTTTTTTTAAATGTTGTGCTCTACCAAACATGCATACAAGCTTAGCATTTATTTAATTTTAATGATCTTTCAGTTAGGTGGCAGCGTAAAAACAGTTTCTGATTATTGTGACTGTGCAAAATATTCATGAATGGTAAGTAAGACGGGACATAAAAGTCTCTAAAAAACTAGTTTGAATCTAATTTCAACGACACAATGCACGTACATTTACGATTTGTAAAGGTTGCTACAAATAAATAAAAACACGAACAATGGGAAAATGAGACGTAATGATTTTATAATGATAGACCGCGGTCGCATTATAGACATATTAACCTAAAAATACTGAGAAAGACTGAGACAGATCAAAAAGTAAAGATAATTGAAAATAAATCACCTGATAGTAATGCTTGTTATTTTCTGGGTAATGACAGACAGAAATATTGTTTCAGCGAGTGTAAATTTGAAAAATAATAGTAGAATTACCTAGTTAGATTTGATTTAGTTTATTTTATGAAGGCGAAAGGCAGTGGAGGCGAAATGTTTGTTACTTCAAGGTCACAGGATAGAAGGCAATAGAATCGTTTTTTATTAACCACAACACTGTAAATAATTACTAAGATGATTTCGTTAAACATTAAGATTAAGAAGCATAGACATAGGAAGCATATAGCTAGTATTAAAGATAAAATACATATATCAAACATATAAATCGTAAAAATGTATAAGCAATAAACATGTATACAAATATAACTTATAACACAGGAAATATAAAATCACGCTTCGAAATCTCCTCCTCTAGATTACATAACACATGTAGTTTCCATCACGAACACAGATTGTCTATATGAATAGAGAAACCAAGTGATGAGTCGACAATAGTCCCTAGAAATTTTATTAAACTACTATTTCCTACACAATTTATAATAGAAAGGTAATGAAGAAGAGAAATAAAAGAGAACTGTCTTACTGGTGTTATCTATAAGGGATTTTTCTGACACCAGTCTGATTAATTGTTTTAACTACCTTAGATTCTAATCCCTGTATACTTTTAGCATTTATGAATACCGAAGTATCATTAACGTACAAATAATGGTCATTGCAGTAGAGCTACGTTAGACGTAAAACAGCTAGAGCCTCGAAAAATAGTTAACCAAGACCGATTTTGATGAAACTTTTTTAATGGGTTCTAAATGACATTCATAAAAATGTATGCTCTTGCCTCATTAATTGTTAAAAAAATTCCAACAAAATTGGTCTCTCACTTATTGTTATCCACGTGTAGCATAGTCTCAATTGTTTTAGTCCATTGCTGTTCAGTATTAGCGTCTTCTTCACTAAATGTGTTGGGTTCCTTTATTGAACATATTACCAGAGCTTTATTGCATACTATCCCTTTTGTTATTGCTTTCCCATCCTATTAATGTTGAATTCTGTTATTCCTTTG
Organism: Rutpela maculata; assembly: GCA_936432065.2. Taxonomy (NCBI): domain Eukaryota; kingdom Metazoa; phylum Arthropoda; class Insecta; order Coleoptera; family Cerambycidae; genus Rutpela; species Rutpela maculata. The sequence goes on along the minus strand of OW386290.2, from coordinate 126,402,818 downwards.
GTTCTATTGTATTTACGAGTAGTCAGACGATATCGCTTTCAACTCTTCTCAAACTTTTTCTGTTGGTTTTTGTCTTTGTCGCGTTTTCAACCCCATATGTCATCGTTGCCAGTAGGATGGCTCCTCTTTATCAAGTTCTATGGCGATTTATTCTTCTAGGAAAGGTAGAATTGCTCTTGTTACTCTGTATACTATTTCAAATCTCTATTTTACGGTGTTTTTCCTTTGCAGCTGGATCTTCAGATATACACCTAGGTATTTCAGTTTGTATTCTAAGATTTTACGGTAGAAGAATTGCATATAGCTTGCAATAAGCTAAACCCAAACAAAGCACCGGGACCAGCGTACATCCCAGTGGAAGTCCTGAAAGAAGTAGTGCACAATAAACCTAAATACGCACTAAGGGCTTACAATGAGCTAGCGTACAGAGGAGTATTTCCAGAAGACTGGAAGCAGGCTAAGCTTGTACTACTTAGGAAAGGAAATAAACCTCTAGACCACACGGAATCGTATAGACCCATATGCCTCTTAGACGTAGAAGGGAAATTGTACGAGCAGTTCATCTTAATAAGGCCCAAAGAAGAACTAGTGCGTACTGGTGGACTGGCAGATAGACAGTACGGCTTCATGGAATGTTGACAAACGGTAGTTGCTATAAACAATGTGACCCAAATCGCCAAAGAAGCTGCTGCTTACGCGCACCAGCATCGAAAACTATGTGCCATAATAACCCTAGATGTGCAAAATATCTTCAATAGCGTATCATGGCAAATCATCCTGGAAGACCTGCGAAGAAGAGGAGTAGAAGAGAGCCTAGTCAGGGTAATAGCATCATACCTATCTCAGAGGAAAATAATCCTGGAAGCAGAAGACGAGACAAAGACCGGAGTAGTCAGCAGTGGCGTGCCTCAGGGATCACTCGGTCCAACCCTATGGAACGTCCTGTATGATGATATCCTAAGAATGGAACAGCCAGCGGGTGTTAGATTAATCGGCTTTGCGGACGACGACGTAGCCATGACAGTAGTTGTAGAAACCGAGAACATACTGATGAACAAAGCAGATACTGCCCTCCAGCGAATTGCAGAATTGTTCGAAGCAAGAAAACTAAAGCTGGCACCAGACAAATCGGAGGCAGTCCTCCTTACCACTAAAAGAAAAATAGGCTCGATCAGGCTCAGCAAGGCGATAAAATAACTAGGAGTGTGGCTTGATACCAAATTTACCTTCGTGGAGCACGTCAAAAGAACTACCGAAAAAGTGGAAAAAATAGTCGCGGCATTGATAAGCCTTATGCCCAATATAGGAGGGCCGAAAGCATCGAAAAGGAGAGTAATGGCAAGTGTGGTCCACTCTCAAATACTGTATGCTACACCAGTCTGGCATACGAAATAAAATAAAAAATTAACAGCAAAGCTGATAAGACTCCAAATCTGATGTCAATCAGAATCGGCAGCGCATACCGCACCATTTCAACTGAGGTAGTGGGGGTCATAGTGGGAGTCCCACCTATAGAATTTCTAATACAAGAAAGGACAGAAGAATACAATGGAGTGGAGGCCAGAGTAGCAAAAGAGAACGTTTTCACAAGATGGCAACAAAAATGAGATACCGCAACATATAGACGATGGACCTATAAATTGATACTCATCATTCAGACATGGATAAATCGCCCCTACGGAGAGGTGGATTACTACCTATCCCAAGCTCTCTCGGGGCAGGGGTATTTTAAGAAGTATCTCTACGACTGTAGAAGGGCAGATACAGACACAGCTACTGCGACGAGGTGGATGACGTAGAACATATCTTGTTTACTTGCATTAGGTGGATTAGGTGGGAAGAGACTAGGAGGAATTATGCCCTACAAACTTGGTCAACCTTCAACTACATAAACATGATAGCCAGCTTATGCGCATTCGAGGAATCATAGCAGCAAGAGTACGGAACAGTCCGTACAATAATATAGACGAAGGAAGTAGAAAGCCGATAAAGGAAGTAAAAGGGCGACTTCCCACTGAAATAATGCGAAAGCGGTTTCCGGTGGGAGAAGCGAGATGAAGGGGGATGGGTTTTACTCAGTAGGAATCTGACACTCTCGACATTATTTGTCGGAGTTTTATGCAAGATTTCCCGTCCTCCACAAAAAAAAGGGTATTTCAGTTTGTTCGTCATTTTTAGGGCAGCAGGGTTGGGGGATAAATTGGGGTAAATGGGGGTAAATAGGTAAATGAAACAGGTAAGAGTCCATAAAATTGGTATTTAGTATATACAAGAGGAGTTAAGGTCTCAAAAATTTTTTTGGCATTAGCCACCCCCATTACCCCATTATTAAAGGCCTCCTATGTTGTACTCTTCTCCACTGGTGGATCTCACACTATATTTGAAGTTTATTTTTAGCCCATATATGCCCAGTTGCGATTTCATATTTTCTAGGAACTTGAGAATATCTTGCTCTTTTTACTTCCACGTCCAGTGGAAGTATAGTAACGACAAAAAAAAAATTAAAAACTTTCATTGCTCGAATAGGCTTAGAATGTCATGAAACCTCGAGACTTTAAGTTTGAGTGAAAAAAAAATTCTGTCTGTCGGTCTGTCTGTACCTTTTTTTTGTGCGCACGTTTACTCTGGAAATGTTTAAGATATTGACTTGAAATTTGGTACACGTATGTATTTGAATGAGATCTGGAACTAGATTACATTTTCATCTTGTTGCGTGGAAGGGCTGGGGGATAAATTGGGGTAAATGGGGGTAAATAGGTAAACGAAACAGGTAAGAGTCCATAAAATTGGTATTTAGTATATACAAGAGGAGGTAAGGTCTCAAAAAAATTTTTGGCATTAGCCACCCCCATTACCACTCCCACCCAATTATTAAAGGGGATGAGAAAAGATTGTGATTTAGTGTATGTACCGTGCAGAAGAACCAAAAACCTCAAAATATTTTTTTACTTCATCCACCCCCCATTACCCTCTATCACCACCCCCACCCCACTATCGATGTGGGGTATCGTTTTATCAGTTTTTGGGGTAGAGGATTTCAAATATATTATTAAAGTTCCATAAACAATTATTTCCACATACAAATTTTTTCGTTGTGAGAGACTTGGTAGAAAATCTGGATATGGAAGCAGTGATTCCTTGGGCAGCGGTTTTTCGTAATAGTTAGGTGATCATCGTCACATGCTAGTACAATAATTGAAGTCCTCAATGTTTCTATGTCTTCATTATAATTTGGTATTTCCTTTATTGTGCTTTATATCAGTTGACCTAAGAACGTGGTGAATAGTCGGGAGGATAGGGGGCACCCTTGCTTAACTCCTATATTTTTCTGTTTAGTTTCCGTCATTTGTCCGAACCATCAAATTGTAGTGGTTTTGTGCAGGAAGGCTTTTATTGTTCCGTTTATTAGGTAGTGCAGTACATTTCTTCTGCGTATGGCGTTGACTGTGGCTTCGTGTAATGTTGTTTAAGTCTACCAGCTAGAGTGTCAGGAAATTAAGCACATAATACTGATCAAATCAAATCAAATCAAATCAAATCAGATTCATTCCATATTTAAAAATACAATTTCTGCTCGATACTCGTTTCCGTGTCCAGCCGGACATCCGCTAGCCAAGGCTCCGCGGCAATTGACGAGTTCAGCAGGAACGAGGCCGAGGTTCATTAGGGAAGTAAGGTAGTTATATGTCTTACTAGTTAACAAAAAAAAAATATATAACTCGTAGACAAAGCACATACTATTTTAAATTTGGATTGTTGAGACAGGAAATCACCCCACTGAAAATACCTGCTGTAGACAATAAAACGCAAAAAGAGAAAGGCTATGCCACGCTGTTGAACTTTCTGTAATTATTAAGTTTTAGTACCGAATGTTTTTGAATTTTTAAATAATTATAATTGTTTTCAAATTTAGAATAATAATTTAGAAACAAACATAAATAAGCAATAAAAACAAACAGCACTGACCGGTGTACACAGAGAGAACTAGTAAGACATCTGAAATTATCGTCCTCTGTAGAGAGAGCTATATTAACTAATTTGTGAAAATTTAATGTAAAAAAATATTGATTGAGTATTATACGCATATAAGCGGAATTAGTATCGTGGTGATTAACACAAGATTGTTTTAGTGTAAAGGATTATATAACTGTAGTTAAATCTGCAATAAAATATTTAGTGGAAAGTGTCCGGTATCTCTCTGTTGTCCCTCTTAAATAAAGTGGTGCTCAACTCTATCTAGAACAGCGCAACTGCCAAAATTGAAACAACGCACAGTGGTCCCAAAGTGACTTTTTTAAAATCAGTCTGCAGGTCTTAATATTTAATTAATTAGAAAGTTTTTTTAATCAATCTCCGTTTTTTAATTCTTTCGATTTTTTCGATTTTCGATATTTGTCAATGATTTTTCAAAAATTTTCGTCAAAAATTTTGAAAATCAGGGACAGAAATCGAAAATTTGGCTCGACAGATCGATAGACAATTAAAAAACGAAGGTTAAAAGAACTTTCCGATTACTTAAGCATTAAGACCTGCAGATTGATTTGAAAAAAAGCCAATATGCGACTACCATTTCCCTGTAGCAGCTGAGCCATCCACATGGTGGTTATAAAATATATCGCGATCATGTGTGGTTTTGTGTCTTCTGTCCAGTTTCCTTCCAATATCCTTCAAGTGGTGTATAAGTCTGTTCGCTGATAGAATCCTGGTCGTATAGTATAAGAAATGTCGTCCGAAGCTCTATCCTTCCTTGTCTTTATTGAAATATTGTTTGTAACCTAATCTGTAACGTAAGTTTTAATCTTTGTGGTCAAGTTATGACCGACGTGCCGCATTTCTATTGTTGGACAGCAAACCAATTTGCGTAACGCGTGTCGTCGTCGAATGCGGTTGGCGATTCCAAAAGCGGGTCGATTTTATCGGAAGTCGGGTATAGCACTTATTTCAATTAGTGCCTAAGAGGGCAATTCTAGTCTTCTATTGTTAAAATAGTACACATGAATCCTGGTGAATTTTTAAAGCTGCAATCACAGCAGTTAGTTTTGAATTTGTTGGAATACTTTCAAAATGAAAATGAAAATGGTGGACCTTTATTGTCAATAAAAGGTGTTGGCGAGTGGGTGAGGCTTTAAAAATCGATAAAGAAACTGTAAGACAAATAGCTAAGCTGAAAACACGAAAATGTGGAACCTCAAGCTTCGGTTATACGCAATCATAAAAGGTCCAAAACAGAGTTACAAGATGCTGTAAAATATAAAATAAAAAATATTATTTACGATATGGTGTGTAATCATAAACATATTTCCTCGGCTAGCCTTTTAGAAGAGCTAAAATCTAGAGCAATAGTTGATATTGGCCGTACCACTTGTTCTTAGACGAAACTGGGATCTTTAGCAGAAGAGGATTAAAACGTTCTTGGCAAGATGATCCCAGTAAATCGAATAGGCGTCGTACAGCTGCAGAAGGTAAAAGATTTATAGTTGTACATGCAGGATATATTCATGCTGAAGATGCGAGTTTAGTTTTCTCCACCAAGAATAAGTCAGCAGATTACCGTCACAACATGAACTTTGAAAATTTTGAAAAGTGGCTGACAGAGAGACTTTTTCCGGGGGTTACAAAATCCAAGCATTATTGTTTTAGATAATGCTAAGTACCACTCTCGGGTTGAGGAAAAACAACCAACCCAATCTTGGACGAAAGAAAAAATACAAATATGGTTAAAGACCAAAAACATAGATTTCAGTGATACCGCATTTAAAGCCGAATGGCTCCAAATAGCTGGAGCTAACAGAACAGAACAACACTATGTTGTCGACAACTTAATTAGAGAGCATGGACATAAAGTACTGCAGCTTCCACCATACCACTGTCGGTTCAACCCAATAGAACTTGTTTGGGAAATTTGTAAGGAGTATTAAAGTAGTATTACTATGATGACAGCAAAAGATATGCGCAGGAACGAGTTTGTGCACTTCATCATTCTAAGCCAATGGGAACGAATTACGTGACATTCAATGTCGACGCCAGTGGCGGCGGTGGCCTGTAGTAGAGTGGCAGCGGCAATAATAATAATAATAAAACAACTTTATTAAGCAAAGTTTAGTACAACCTATTATTTTTACATTTCTCCTGAACAAAGGTTACTCCTAACAGTTGACAAGTTTTAATCTACTCCATTATACAGCTCCTTGAGTGCGAAACTTTTATTGCAATTACACATTCTTTTACTCCAGATAGCACTATGCCCCTCGTAAAAATATCCGCGCATGTTGACTGCGGCTCTGTCATCTCATAATACTACTCTACGACAAACACATCGGGAAAGATGGTTTTACGCCGGCTCCACACACTGGGGCCAACGTTGGTCACAACGTTGGCTCATGTTCGTGCTGTTATTTGTGTAGATATCCACACATTGGAGCCAAGCTTAGTTAGTTTCACACAGAGCCAACATGAACAAGTGAATACGTCCGTGACCACTGGGTTCCATAAAGTTGGATTTGCTTTTCTTGATAAAATTTTTTATTAGTGAATAAAAAAAGATACCCCAGTCTAAAATCAACTTACTACAGAGCTGCAACTATTTAAGTGTATTTATTTTGTATATATGCTCTATCATATTTTTTACTTGAAACCAAAACAATCTAATCTTATAATTTATTTATTTAACTTAAATCACTATAAATTTACAATAGATTTATTATATATGGTTATAATTCAATTTCCTTTAAAGAAATCTAATTAAATACATCAAGTAAAGTATAAAACAAAGCGACGCCACTGGGCATTCGAAATCACCAACGAGCCTACGGCATCTTAGTTTAGACGTTCGTTACGTCACACCGGGACTTTATCAGCGAACAAACTTTACATGGTCGTCCGTTGATCTGCCTTTGACAAATGCTATCTAGTAGGCTAGATATGTTTCTCTAGCTGCTCGAGTAGGAATTATGCGTATTGTTTGTATTCTATGCTGAAGAATGTTATTATTCTCTAATCATCTCACTCTGTAGTAAGTTGATTTTAGACTGGGGTATTTGTATGGTCGTATTCTGTTACCTTTGTAGAGGTGTGATTTCGTCCATTGTTGTAGAAAAATTGTATTTACATGTTAGGTTAAAATATGTTAAATACAGTTCATATTTAGCTATATGTGATGAACAGTCCTATATAATTATAATATTTACGTGATTTATGATAATTAATTAAAATTAGTATTGTGTGAAAATGTTAATAGCCATGTTTTGGAGATGTTCACCTACATTGCTGTCAGAGGAGAAATAAGTCAAGACGAACTCTCAGTTTGTTATTATTGAATCTGTGAACGAATTTGTTTCACCTTGCAGTAAAAGGACGTTTGCGATATATCAAGTAAAATTGTATGAAATGATTTAATCAATAAATATAATGAAAGTAAATCTCTTTTCACTGTTTTTTAACATATTTTTTTATAACTCGCCATATGGTGCCAAATATTTAATGGGTTTTTAGTAATAACCAATACAGATGATTGGTTCGCAATAGGAAGATGATAAATTAATATTTGACATTACAAATGAAGAGAAACTAGTAAAATGTTTTGGCCGTTAATTGAATATTATTTGGAAAGTTTATAATTTTGCATCTATTTTTCTTCTATAAAGCTGAATAAAAATTCAAGTCATAGTTTTAAATAGCCTAAAATAATATGGAATATTGGATTGGAGTTTTATACAGGATGTCAACGAAAGCTTGTGTAACACTCACTTAGTTCAAGTAAAGCATATGTGCTTGGTGGCATACCTTCGTGAGTGACCACTAGAAAAATTTGGTTTAAGTGAATAACCCACCAGAAGATATGGGTGGCAGTGCATTCTTAGTAAATATCCTATTAAATATCAATTTTTTGCAAAAATTGTATATAGTGCTTTTTTGTAATTAACAAAATTATTAATGTTTTTCTGCGATAATAACATAGGCACACAAAACAAAAAAAGTGGTCTATCCTCGGCACTCCATTGGGTGACCTTATATATTTTGACGTGTTGAATACGAATCAGGTGTCCGTTTAGCTCCATCGCTCACCATATTTTGTAAATTGCGAAAATAACCTAAAAAAATTTAGGTTAGTTTCGCGATTTACTAAAATTGGTGGGTGATGAAGCTAAACGGACATCTGATTCGTATTCAACATGTCAATATACCTGGGGGTTACCCAATAGGGTCCCAGAAACAGCCCAATTTTCACTTTTTTTGTGTGTCTGTTTAGGGTGGCCCATCTTTTTCGAAATCGAAATTTTTTATTTCTCACCCCTGCAAATGGTTCCATTTGAAGAAAAAACAGTCCCCTCAAAATATTATTGAGGCAAATTGAAGGCAAGGGGTGCCGCAGAATGCATTATTATGCAATAATAAAAGTAAATGGAATTATTTACATACTTTGGTTGATGCATTGTTTTTTTTTTAATCAGCAACATTTATCTTTAGAATGACTAATCAAGTCATACAAATATCAAAGACATTATCTGTTGTGACTATGACATGTGTCATACTACTGTAAATTCGTAGTCTAAGAAAACTAGACTAGAAGTTTTTGAAATAAAACTCTCGTTTTATCTTTGTGTATTTTATTATGAAACGTTTTTTTCATACATAGTACCAAATATTATCCTAAATCTACAAGACATATAGTAATAAAAACAATATTTTTTGCACTAGGCCAAAGCATGCGACAGAGTTTCTTTTTTTACATTTGGAAACTGTGATTTATAATCATTTACAACTTGGAGTAAAAACTATTTTTGGTCCTCATTTTTTGTTAAAATGTCATTATAGTCAATAATAAGTTTGATTCCTCTCTCAGCGGCATCACTTACAACTTTAATTTTGTTTACAATATTGAAACATCGGGTATAACTTTCATTTTCCCTCCATGTTGTTGGATCATTTTCCAAAAATTCCATAGACAAACCTAATTTTTGAAAAAACTGTTTAGTGTTCTCGCATATTAAGTCATGAATTTCCTTGTTTTCAACGTCAGTAATGTTACTAATCATAAGTCGTTTAATACCCTCTTGATTTGGTGCTTTCCTATTCAAAGCTTTAACGATTTCTCTTTTAGTGGTAACTGAAATATCGTCATCAAAGAAAGATAAGCCAACATTTACTGAATTAAGGTACCACAAATGGTTCACTATTTTCCTACTTGCGGCTTGAGATATTTCTTTGTCAATATTTTGATAATTAATGAGTTCTTTACAAAAGTCTAAGTCATGAAGCGGTGCTTTACTAGCAAATGACGCTGTAAACCAGGCCTTTACATAAACCTTTACAATAAAGAGACATATATCTTCAATACCCATTTTTTCTTTTTTAGTTAGTTGGAACTGATCTTGGAAAAAAAATATTTTTAGACAGTAAATGGCTTTGGCCATCCAACGTGCATGATGAAATGCCCCTGGTTGATAGAATGTCGTGTGAGTGGGCTCTTCTTCAACAAAAAGTTTAGAAAGCATTAAAAATTCTTTATAATCATCACGAGGCTGTTGCAAAGTTAAAGCTGCATTTAGAAATTTTACAATTTCGGCTTTAACTGGTTGTAAAATGTGTTTAATTTTTGATACCTGAAATCCAGTTTCTAGTTTATTTTGATCTATTTTAGGCCAAAATTCCCTAAAACGTTTAAATAGTGGCACATTTGGACCAGATGAGGAAGGCATTTTTGTGTCAAACACACTTCTCAAAACCACTTCAAAAATATGATGTCTAAAAGGAAAATATAGAATATCTCTTTCTAATTTTTGTTGCAATAGTGTGGCTGCCCCATTTATATAACCCATATTTGATGCTATTGTATCACAACACAAAGCTATTACCTTTTCGTCCAAATTCCATTCACAAAGCACATCATAAACTGCTTCAGTCTGTTCTCTTCCAGTTGAATTGGGCAAAGCTGGTACTCCAAGTAGTTGTTCAATATCTCCACTAGTAACTAAGATAGCAAGTCTATCGATATTTCCCATTCCAGTGAGAGAAGGTAAAAGTTTTCCATCCCAGTGGATGACTGGGGCCGGCAATTCAGAATTACCGAAGGCAGTTTTTAATATTTCAGCTCTTTCTTCGCGGATGCGTTGTCGAGATCGTTGAAGTGTGGTTCTGCTGATGGACAAAGATGTGGTGTCATGTCCTAGTGCTTCTGCTACTGCCGTCAAAATATGGACTCCATACCTGTCGCTTATTTTGCAAGCATCAAATGCAGCGGCTATTTTTGGTGTGATGATGTTACATGTTCCATACAATCTCCTCTTTTTTGGCTGTGACGGGCCAGGCTGGTCTTGTAACAACTCTTCTTGGGCTTCGATTATTTCATCTAATCTAGCTTTTTCTTGTTGACTTCGTTGCATTCGTTCGGATAATTTCTGTAATTTCTCCTCAGCTGATTTTTCTTGAGAAGCAAGTTGGTAATCAATACCATGCATAAATCCAGGACGTCCCTTTTTTCTTTGGTTAATTAAAAACTGCTTATCTTCATCTATGTTCATCAACTCCAATGCATTTGCATGAGAAATGTCAAAGAGATCGTCCAATTTTTCAACGGAATTTTTTTCTATACCTTCCGCACTGGCCCTTTTAGCCGATTTTTGTAAGTTCCTCCACTCTGCATAAAGTTTATCTAGTTGTTTAACACAATGAAAATCCTGACGTGTCGGAATGCGAGCTTTATCCCAAAAAACTGACACCTCTATTATTGTTAATTTAGCACTTTCATGTACACTTAGCTTCACTTCACGAATGTTATAAAAGAGCACTTGTAATACTTGTCTATTAGACGGCAATTTATTGCCAATGATTTGTGACGAATAGTGTCCAACTAAGTAAATGAAAGTATCCTTTGGTAAGGATCTAACATCAGCCATCGTTAAATGTTTTTTCAAAAAGGAACGTATGCTAGAACTTATAATGTCACCACTGTAAAACACAATTGCAAATTAGAGAATATTATTTAGGTATTATGCAAATCACAACTTACACACTTTTTATTTATTATGAAAATACCTACTTTCTGTATATTGTTGCCCTAATCTGGGCACGCTAATATACTAGTCAGGTAAATACTTTAAAACACTCATTATTGGAGAATCAATCAAAACAACTACTCTTCTAGCTAATACTGATGAAGTATTGAATTACATGATAGGATTCTTAGCATTTTAAAGAAAAAAAAATATATTGAAAATACTTAAATCATTTATTCAAATTTAATCATTCACACTTTTTTATTTAATATGAAATTATCTACTTTCTGTATATTGGTGCCTTAATCGGGTCACGCTAATATACTACTTAGGAAAACACTTTAAAACACCCATTATTGGAAAACCAATCAAAACAACTACTCTTCTAGCTAATACTGACGAAGTATTGAATTACATGATAGGATTCCTGGCATTTTAAGGGAAAAAATATATTGAAAATAGTTAAATTATTTATTGAAATTCAGTCAATTTCAATAAATAATTTAACTATTTTCAATATATTTTTTCCCTTAAAATGCCAGGAATCCTATCATGTAATTCAATACTTCGTCAGTATTAGCTAGAAGAGTAGTTGTTTTGATTGGTTTTCCAATAATGGGTGTTTTAAAGTGTTTTCCTAAGTAGTATATTAGCGTGACCCGATTAAGGCACCAATATACAGAAAGTAGATAATTTCATATTAAATAAAAAAGTGTGAATGATTAAATTTGAATAAATGATTTAAGTATTTTCAATATTTTTTTTTTTTTTCTTTAAAATGCTAAGAATCCTATCATGTAATTCAATACTTCGTCAGTATTAGCTAGAAGAGTAGTTGTTTTGATTGATTCTCCAATAATGAGTGTTTTAAAGTATTTACCTGACTAGTATATTAGCGTGCCCAGATTAGGGCAACAATATACAGAAAGTAGGTATTTTCATAATAAATAAAAAGTGTGTAAGTTGTGATTTGCATAATACCTAAATAATATTCTCTAATCATGATAAAAGCAAATAAATAAAAAATAATTAATTGTAAAAAAACAATTGCAAACTGACATAAAAACCTACAAATTTCTACCTGAATGCGGCACGGGTTACCGTTCACCGAATTATCTGAAACTTTGACATAAATTATTCCTAGTATAATAGTATATTTTCGTGGGGTGAGACTTAAAAAATACGCAAAAAAAATTCACCCCCTATAGAGATGGGCCACCCTAGTCTGTATATTTCCAAACGCGGTTTTCTAGAAAATGGCGGAGGATCTGTTGATCTTCATAGCCACACACAAAATGGCCTGTTTTTGGGACTCCAATTTTTGTTGTTTAAATAGGCTTAGAAAGTGAAGAAAATTCGAGATTTTAAGGTTGAGCAAAAAAAAGTTTTGTCTGCCTGTCTGTAACTTTTTTTTGTACGCACAATTACTCTGGAACCGTTTAAGATATTGACTTGAAGGGACCCCGCTCAGATCTTATGGGAAGTGAAATTGGCTGAATTTTTAATATGTTGTAGATTTCGACTTTCTGGTCAAAAGCTCTCATGGGCCCTACTCGATCTTATGACTAGTTTCCGTGATACAACTATAATTCTTCTAAAATTCTGTATTTTGTCGAACTTTTAATTTATTGATGGGGTATTAGTACAGTCAATAAATGGTTTCTAGAGGGAAATGCTGAGATCACAATTTTTGACTAGAGGACTGTGTTTGGACTATTTAGGAGGTAAACATACCAAAAGTCCCCGAACGTAGGAGGTGGGGGGGTGCAGGGGGGCACGAAGAAGGTCCTGGTTTTTGGTTTTTCGCTCATATCTCGAAAACGGTTAGCCCTAATCAATATGGTTATATGCAAAATTAAAGCTGACTAAATTTTCTACAGTATTGTTTCTATTAATTTTTTTCGTATCTGCTATGGTTCAGTAATGAATTGTATATCTTTTGACTGTATCCTAACTTTATTATAAATTGAAAATAAATTTTAATAATCACCGTAGAAAAAAATTTCTTGTACGGATATCCGTTTCACAACAGACTGAACTGAAAGATCGAATAAAAAATGTCTTTGCGTCTGTAAGTATGTGTGTGCGTGTATATCTATGTGTGCGTGTATACCGCTTCTTGTAAACACGATAACTTCTGTTAGACTTTCAAAATATTTGATTACAATTTGGAACATATGTAAAACAGCATATTACAATAATCCCTATTGAAATTGGGCCATATCTGTAATACATGGTAATAACCAGAGGCCTACAATTTTTACTTCATAATAATGTTTTTAAAAATACCATGTTCCATATTTTAGGATAACACTGATATATCATCTAATTTAAATAAAGTTGGTTTGCCTAACATACACCCGGTATATTGCGGTTTAGAAATCTTATACATCTTCTTATTTTTGTATGCTTAGTAATATTTTGCTCTGAAATTAAAATAAAACGTATTTTACGTATGAGAGTTTGCAGGCTTCTGGTTATAATAATAATAATTTATTTAACCACTGTGCAATTTTACAATTGATGTGAACGTCAATAAAAAGAGATAATGTTTAATTCGTACCCGAAACTATAAGGTACAGTGTAGAATAATATTTACAATTTAAAAATACAGTCATTAAAATGTTTAAAAACTCATAAAACACACGTATTTAAAGATAACTTACTATCCGATACACAAGAAAAAAAATTACAAATTAAAAAACTGATTTACAGTATAGAAGCAATTTTCAATTAAAAAAGTTTTAACTTAGTCTTTATATAATTTATACGAATTGACGTTTTTAATATCATCCGGTAATTTATTGTAGAGAGCAACTGCATTATAATGTGATTTTTCGTAAAGAGCTGTTGCATGGTGAGGAGATCTTAATAAATTTCGACACCTTGTGTTGTGAGAATGATTGTCACCATTCAGTTCAAAATCTTTTAGATTTAATTTCACGTATTTCGGTACAGAAAAAATATAAATAGACGGTACAGTCAATAATTTATTATTTATAAAGTAATTCTTACAGCTGTCCCTTGGCCCAACTTTAAAGATATTTCTTATCATTCTTTTTTGCAAGACAAACACTCTTTGTATGTCAGCACATTGGCCCCATAATATAATGTTGTAAGATAGATGGCAGTAGGCTAAAGAAAAATAAACGTTTAATAAATGTCTGATGTTCATTGTAGGTTTAAGCTGATTTAATGCAAAACATGCCTTATTTAGTTTTTTGATTAGTAAGTAAATTCCTAGAAATTTAACTTCTTTCGTAGGTTTTAGATTTAGGTCTGAAATATGAACCGCAAAATTTTCCGATAATGTTTTTCTTTTGGAAAAAAATATACATTCAGTTTTTGCTAAATTTAATATTAATGTATTTTTGTTACACCATTCATAGAACTGTTTTACAACTATATTGACAGTGGTTTGCAAGGTTTCTACATCAGCAGCTGTTACTACCATTGATATATCATCTGCGAACATGGTTATTGTCGTTTGGGATATATTTTTGGAAAGATCATTTATAAAAAGCAAGAAGGACCGATCCCTGACGTATTCCCATACTAACGTTATATTCTTCAGATGATTTATCGTCAATCTTCACTTTTAGTTTTCTATCCGTTAGAAAAAATTTGATCCACTCTAGAGTAGTTCCTCTGATACCCAAGGAAAACATTTTTTTTCAGAACAAACGAAATATTAATGGTGTCAAACGCTCGAGTTAAATCGAAAAATAAGCCGATCACATAATTATTTTCATCCAACTCATCATAGATGGTTTGAAGAAATTGAACTGAGGCAGTTTCCATGGATTTCCCTTTTCTGAAACCGTGCGGATTATCTGAAAGTAATTTATTTGTTAATAAGAAGTTTGTAATTCTATTCAACACTATTTTTTTCAAAATTTTTGATATTATATCACCACGTATTACAGATATGGCCCAATTTCAATAGGGATTATGGTAATATGCTGTTTTACATATGTTCCAAATTGAAATCAAATATTTTGAGTCTAACAGAAGTTATCGTTTTTGCAAGAAACGGTATACACGCACACATAGATATATACACACACACACACACACTTACAGACGAAAAGACATTTTTTATTCAATATTTCAGTTCAGTCTGCTGTGAAACGGATATCTGTACAAGAAATTTTTTTCTACGATGATTAGGTATTAAAATTTATTTTCAATTTATAATAAATGTATAATAAAGTTAGAATACAGTCAAAGATATACAATTCATTACTGAACCATAACAGATAAGAAAAAAATTAATAGAAACATAATTGTAGAAAATTTAATCAGCTTTAATTTTGCTTATAGCCACTTTTTGACTAGGGCTAACCGTTTTCGAGATATGAGCGAAATACCAAAAACCGGGACCTTCTTCGACGACTTTTGGTATGTTTACCTCCTAAATAGTCCAAGTCACAGCTCTCAAGTCAGAAATTGTGATCTCGGCATTTCCCTCTAGACCCCCTTATTGAATCTTCATTGACTGGGCTATATTAGAGGTCAAAGGAGCAATTACCGAAAGTTTTTCAATTAAAGTTTTTTGATCAGGAAGACGCATACTTTATGCAAAAAATGTTTTATACAATTTCATCAAATCTTTTTTTCACTTGTTATTTTTATCTAGATTTTCCGGCGCCTTCGCCAACATTTTTCAAACTCTAATTTTTTTCTATGCCATTTTTATTAAAACAACAAATATTTTTAGTGCAAAATATTGTAAAGGGCTATTAGAACGTATCACAACATAAAATGTATGAAGAAAATCATGAATTCGAAATTTTTTTTATTGTACAAGAGGTCATTCTTGTACATTTCTTGAGCTGTACCTCGGAAACTAGTCAGAGGATCGAGTTGAGCCCATGAGAGCTTTTGATCAGAAAGTCGAAATCTACAACACATTAAAAATTCAGCCACCTCCCATAAGATCTGAGCGGAGTCCTTTGGTGCACAAATGTATTTTACAGTGGATCTGGAACTAGAATATATTTTCATTTTATTCCATTGAAGAGTTGGGGGGTTAGCCGTTAATATATAGGTAAATCCAGCAGGTAAGAGTCCATAAAATTGGTATTTAGTATACAGGGTGTCCCAAAAGTCAACGTCATCCCTTGGAGGGCTGATAGGCCAGCTCATGACTGACCAGAATATCAAAATATGACCTTAGTAAAAAGTTGTTAGTTTTCGATATATGGTACTTTTATGAATTTTGTGAAGATCGACACCTTAAATCGGTTCTTCGAGTGCCACAGCTACAAAATGCCATATTTTAAGGTTCTAATTCTTGTTACGCAACCCTGAATTGCCCTGCTATTAATCACAGTCCAAAATAAAATTAATAGTGCCATACATTCGGAAAAAAAAACATTTTTAGTCAATTCATTTTAAAAATCACATTAAATGAGCAATTTTTTAAAATAACTTGCCAGGTTAACGTGGTAATTTTTTTACAGTATGAAGTTTAAGTTAGCTAATAAAAAAAATTAACTCATAAATTAAGCAAAAATTTTTTTTCCGAATGTATGGCACTATTAATTTTATTTTGAACTGTGATCAATAGAAGGGCTATCCAGGGTTGCATAACAAAAATTAGAATCTTCAAATATGGAATTTTTAGCTGTGGCACTCGAAAAACTGATCTAAGGTGTCGAACTTCAAAAAATTCATAAAAGTGCCAATATCTCAAAAAATAACAATTTTTACTAAGGTCATATTTTGATATTCTGGTCAGTCATGAGCTGGCCTATCAGCCCTCCAAGGGGGACACCCTGTATACAAGAGTAGCTACTGTCTAAAAAAATTTTTGGCATTAGCCACCCCCATTACTACCCCCATCCCATTATAAAAGGGGGTGAAAAAGAAATTGTTATTTAGTGTGTGTACAAGAACCAAAGGCCTTAAAATATTTTTCCTACTTCATCCATCCCCACTACCACCCCCTGTCACTACCCCCACCCCACTACTGATGTGGGATATCATTTTATGGTTTTGGGGTAGAAATATTTTCTATGCAAATAAGCATTTTTGACAGAAATATCGTGATTGTAGTTTAATATTTCAGAAGTATTCATTATTTCAAAAAATGTCGCGTATGATATTCTAAAGATTTAGGAATTATCTTTAATGTGTCTTTTACGTCCACACCCATTGGAATAGGTATAGTAACGACCAAAAAAAATTTTAAAAATTTTTATTCTTCAAATTCTTAGAATGTCATGAAACGTCGAGATTTTAAGTTTGAGCAAAAAAAGTTTCTGTCTGTCGGTCTGTCTAACTTTTTTTGTACGCACGTTTACTCTGGAACCGTTTAAGATATTGACTTGAAACTTGGTACACGTATGTACTTGAACGAGATCTGGAACTAGATTATATTTTCATCTTGTTTTGTTGAAGGGTTGGGGGGTAAATCGGGGTAAATTTGGGGTAAATAGGTAAATCAAGCAGGTAAGAGTCCATAAAACTGGTATTTAGTATATGCAAGAGAGGCTAAGGTCTCAAAAAAATTTTTGGTACTAGCCATTCGCATTACCACCCCCCACCCCATTATTAATGGGGATGAAAAAAAATGTGATTTAGTGTGTGTACAAGAACCAGAAACCTCAAAATATTTTTTTACTTCGGTCGACCTTCACCGATCAGGTAACCGAATAAAATCTATTTTTTATGAAAAAAAATATGCTAACAAAAGTAACGGTGATGGGTTGCTTAACGAAATATGTTCACGGATATATTTAATTGAAAATTCAATAATTTTTTTTTTTCCATACCTTCACCGATCTTCTAACCAAAAAAATTTAACACTAATCGAAAGTAAGAAACCTATAGAATATGTAAACATAGAGTTGCTTACATTCTTCCGTTTAAGGCTGTATGGTTGCTAGGTTTAAATAGGTGAATCGAAAGTGGTACCTTCACTGATCTGGTAACCAAATATATTATATATCAAAAGAAAGATAATTTTAGTGCGAAACGATAAGTATAAATAAAATTAAAAAAAAAAATAAAAAAAAAAGCCTTGAACATATTTCGTTAAGCAACCCATTAACATTACTTTTGTTAGCGTTTTCTTTTTCATAAAAAATATATTTCATTCAGTTACCTGATCGGTGAAGGTTGACCTTAGTACGTATCTTAGACTATAATAATATTTTGAAAATGAGCCTGCAAATGTAAAGAGTTGCTTCATCCTGGTACTTCGCCGCAATGTTCGCTTAGTTATTAGGATATTACTGAGCCAAAATATTTTGGTAGGACAGCTGTTTAAAGTTTAAAACCTATTCTATATAATGGTGTTAATTAGGAAGTTTCCTATTTTAGAAATATCATGTACATTCAACCTCATTTAGTAGTCTTTCAGATAACTAGTCAAACAAAAAAAAAATTATCTCGATATCTGAAAAACTCACGAACTTATTCAATTTCTTATTTGAATACTTCGCCTCGGCTGAAGTCCACCGTAACGTCACAATACATAACGCGCTGACTTGCCATGCCAGCGGCCCGCCGTATGTTACCTTTATTTAGTGTATGTGCTCGATTTTCTGAAATGTCACAAAATGTCACTTTTGATTCGTTCGTGCCGAGCCGAATTTTCGAATTTCGCCGTGCAATTTACGATCAAGTTTATCTGGAAGACTTCCTCTTTACGTCGGAACATCATACGGCCGTCCCAATGGTGTTTTTCGAAAAATGTGAACATGCCAAGATTGCATATTTTAGCAATTTTTTTGGCTTCCAAATGCAAGCTGTTTTTTGCTATTTTTCTCCGAAACGGTGGGAGTTAGCTCGAAATAAAAAATAAGGTCAAATGAGTATTTTCCACTGCGAATCTTTCACTTCCATCAGAATTTTGATATTTTTTTTCGTTTCGGAGATAACTACTGAAATGTCGACCATGTCCGGCAAAAAATCGCAAATTTTGAGCTTCTACAGCTGGCAACTTTTTGATCTGGGCTCCTACGCCAAAAGACTACTCTAGCTAATTTAAATTAGATTAAACCTGCTAAAACCCTTTTTTCTATTTTTTGAATTCCGACAAAAATGAAGGAATTAGAGAGGGCGGGATTTGGGTTTTTTTGTTTTTCGGTAAAATTTCTCCATTTTGTTACCGTAATTAATCGGTAATAAACTGAAATCGATCTAATATATGATATTCAATTAATTTCATGTACTGCTTTGACACTCCGTTAATCTCGACCCTTCGAAAAGGTTTTTGAGAAAAATTGCTTTTTAAGATTTACATACACTCTATAGAAAAAGTGTAATTTCCTACATTTCCTCGAATCTCGATAATTATCGGTTTTTTTTTCGAAAAATCTGTAGACAGCTTATGTAATGACCTTTCCGACACTTTTTTAATTTTTTTCTCTAACATAAAAAACAAAAGACTTATGACCGAATATACATATATTTGATGTCAACCTCTTGTACAATTTACTAACGTTTATATATTTCAATGAAGTGCCAACGCCAACTTTCATCCACACCTTCACTTCAGGATGCACAAATTTCATATTGTTTAACATTATTATAAATATATCGTGTCTGAGCATCGCGCGAGAACGTTAAATGGTGGCTGAAGCTCTTCGAAATTGTAGACATGAAGTCGGGAGGGCGCGTCGATGGATCTCTAATTTCAATTTTTCGACCTCGACAGGTCCCTCTCAAATCGTTCTCGTGATCTTTGATCGAAGGAGAGGAATTATCAAAAACGATTATCACAAACTGTGCATCATTTCTCAAAAACATATGCAACCATTTTTTTGATTAGTCATTGGTGCTACTACAAAATCGTCTGCAGCTCGACCACTAGCAATATTAAAACAAAAAACTGTCTGTTCTTTAATTAATTCTCTACCAGCGGAGGTAGAATGTGATTTTTAATCGAAGTAGTGCATAAAATGCTTGTAGAGAAAAAATCAGCTTTGTAGACTAATATTCAGTATTATCAATTAACAGATAAAAATAGCTTAAATAAAAGTTGTAGCTCTTTTTTCTAACATGACGGCAGTAGCAGCAAAGATATGTTTTTGAAGAACACTAATTATTAATAGTTATGACGACCCCCCTCTACATTATACAAATTAAAAATTCCTTGCACGAATTATTCACTGGTCAAATAACAAATTGAAAGCAGCCTATTTTCTAATCTCACTTTTGAAATCATTCAACCGGAATTTTGTAAACTAAAATTAATCTAATCAGAAAATGAGCTGAAACACCTTGTATAACACGCGGGAAATAATCTCACATGAGCAACAATAATTATTTATTTCCCGACACAATCCAAATCGATGCAATAATTATTTCTAATAACTAGTAGATCCAGTGAAATTGATTGATGATGCCGGTCTCATTCCACTTCAGGCCAATGATTTATCATCTAACATTTTACGAATCAGTGTAAATCAGTAGATAATCACAACAAACTACCGCATTTAACAATGACAATCGCTCCAACATCCCGTTGAGCCGTGTGAAATCTTGAAAAATTCGCAATGAAATACCAAGACCGAGTATTAACGAGCAAAAAACAAGGCATTAATCTAACTGAAATAATTTTGATAAAATCTCACAGTGTCTCTCGTGCAAATTAACATTCATAATGAAGTGTGATTTTTTCGATGAGACTATCGGGCATCGGATCAGAAGAGGAAGTGGGCGGGGTTTACCTTCGATAAGTAAGCGAGGTTCGACCAACTGGATCTTCTTTTCAATGGTTATTTATTAGCTACATTAATACATGTTCTTTTGGATTAATGCTGATGATTACATGATTGAGTGATTTTTTTCCAGCTTTATAATTAAGATTGTTCAAAGGAAGAAGACTGAAAGAAACTAGTCTTTTACTTTCTAGTAAAAATCTCACCTGCCTGCGAGTTGAATAACTACTGCAAGTTGCGAACAATTTTTGTTCGGTTGATGATATGAAATAGGTAAGACAAATTTCTTAAATATTTACATAATAGAACTAAATTCATTTCTTCAAAATTACGAAATTCCAGCTAATGAAAAACTATTCATAAAAACCAATATCACGAAGGTTTTATTTTTAGGCAATTTACAGTTAATTTCCTGTTATTCATTTCCCGTGGTGTCACAATTACAAAAACGCAACTATCCGATAAAGGGGGCCATGTCTGCTGCTTTCATTTCGAAAATTTTGACTCAAAAAGTGACTAACATCAACCTAACATTTGGTCTACTTCAAAGTCATCTTGTTCCACAACGTCGATGGGATAGAACCGCTCTCTGACGTTCTAAACGCGAATTGTTGTATTTGTTTGACTTACACCTTGAGTGAAATGTAAGACTTTTCACTCAACGCTTACACACATTAAACTGCATATTTTTTATCACCTTCGGAATTCAATCACGAGTGCACTGGTATTAAGTGCCTGACTTTTTGGCTGAGATGAGGAAGCACCAGAGTGAAATAATATGCGAAGTCAGACTTTGTAAATAGGACACTATTTTGCAAGTAGTTCATTTGTAGCACAGCATATTTTTTGTGCAAAAGCAAATGGATATTATCTTTTATTTCATAATTATTGGAAAATGTTATTTTGTATATTCGGCAGATAACTTTCATACTTTCATAGATGTTTAGCATCTATTAAATATATGATATTGAATTTATGAAAGTTATCTGTTAAATATCCAAAATAACATTGTTAGTACAGTGAACGAAACTCAAAATGGCGTCCAAATGAGAAAATTTTGGAGAGTTTGAGATATTTGGACCCTTTATATAAAAACATGCGCTAATCACGAAAAGAATACTAAAAAAAATCCAAACATGTCTCCACATGTTATCTCAACATGTTATATATATATTTTTTTAGCAAAAAATGCAAATATATCATAAAATAAGCATTTTTTTGAAAAAAATACAAGAATAAAAAGTGTTTAAAATCGCATTTTCCACTATGGCATAGTTTTGCAATTTTCCCTTTAGTTTTCCTCAATTATATCGCTAGGTATGCGTTTTTTCAAATAATTTATAACAACAAAAAGTGTTTAGAATTGCATTTCCCATATGGCTATTCTATTAGATTTGCAGTTTTATCTTTAGTTTTATATGTTAGTTTTTCCGTTTTTCTGGAAAACTAAAGGGAAAATTGCAAATCTAATACCATGGTTATATGGAGAATGCGATTTTAAAAACTTTTTATTCTTGTATTTTTTTCAAAAAAATGCTTATTTTATGATATATTTGCATTTTTTTGATAAAAAAAAAATATATAAGAACATGTTCCGACACGTTTGGATTTTTTTTTAATTTTTTTTTTTTTGATCAGCGGATGTTTATACATAAAATATAAAAAAAATATCCCAAACTCCAAAATTTTCCCTGCCATTTCCTTCGTTTACTGTACTATGTAACAATGTATCACGTTTCATAAGCTGTTTATGCGAAGACATATATCGCGTTCCAAAAATGTATTCATTGTGTACTAGTGCAATATATTATTCTAGTATACGGTATGATGTTATTAATATTATGTATTTTAATTGGTGAGAATATCTATGATTTCTCGTCCTCTATGTGGTCTGTCTGCTACATTAGGAAACCAGAATTTAATGTAGTGCGAATAACACTCAAACTCATTATACTTTTATGACCACCAAATAGTCGAAGGGAATTAGTCATATTCTATGCAATTTTCGAACATACAGAAACAGACAGTTAATTTTAATGTAAAAATACCTAACAAAACATATTGTGACATGTTATACCCCCTTAGACGTCTATAAGAGTCCCTCTAAGTTCCTTATGTAAGCAACAGAGAATTAAGTTAGTTATTGGTTAGTTAGTTAGACAATCAACCCAGAGATGGCGCGTGGTGTCAGAACCTGGAAGTTGTAGAGAGCCTACTAGAAAGTGACAGATTAATCGAGAATATTCTGGAGCCCTCATTTTTGGGTGTATGAAGGCATGGAGACGCCGAGAGGGGACAGTTTAGATGGTCAGACAGTTTAGTTCAGATAGTGAGTTGGGAAACATTAAGAACAAGTAAGCAAAGTGATCGAGTGGCTGAAGTAGTGGATTATAGTACCTAGTGTAATATTAGTAAAGTAATTAATTGTTGTAATTAGTAAGTAAGTTAATAAATTAGTATTTAGTGTTACCCTGGTGTTATAATTTCCGGATCCACGATACAGGGTGTTTACAAAAGGGATGTAAACACGTAACAATATTTTTGGGGTCGCGATTTGATTTTGAATCGCAAAAGTGAAGAAAATTGCCCTTTTTCATCTTTTTTACGAAAATTACTATTTCCACATTTTTCATGATTTTCATGTGAAAACATATTTTGGTATTACAATATTCAAACATTTCGCTTTCCAACGGTGTATATAAAAATAATATTTGTTATGACTGAAATATAAATAAATATTAATGAAAGAGTTGCCATTTTTGCGTGTGGCGAAAAAGTGTGGATCGAGGGAACTTTTATGTTTTTCAAAATAACTGCAAGGAGTAAGCTGTAGCTAGTGGAATGTGGAACGTTTTTATTTGGAGCGTCTTTTTATAAAATGCACAGTAAGTGAGAAAAGGGCCTTGTAACACGAACATTGGTCTGGCGCGCAAACCCTAACCATATCGGGTAACAAATAGTTTTCATTTTATTATATTTCTATGTGAATATGGAGTGTTTAGTTCACTAGTATTTGTTTTTTAGATTATATTGTTGTAAATATTGTTATAATTTAAAAAATAGACAGTATTATTTCAACTGGTTATTTCAACTGGTTTATGATTAAATTTATATTTATTTATTTATTTATTTATTTATTTATTTATTTATCGAACAATATCCAAACATGTATGACATGAAGAGATCAGGTGAGAAATTTTTATTGTAAACATATGCAGGAAAACGTAAGTATTTAATCTACTAATTTCTAAAAAAGTTTTGGAATCCCGTCATTTTCTGAAATTAATAAAAATTGCGCATATGTTACTGAAGATTACTTAATAAGAGTAGCCAAACTAAGATTTCATTTCATTTTTTCATTTATTTTCCATTTTGCTACAATATATTACATATTTCAAATTAATACCTTAATTTGGAGCACCTAAATTAAAAAATTTGTGATGTGCTCCATGTAGTTTATAGATGTGTAAATTAAAGCAAGTGCTTAATGTTATTTGATGAAATGCCCTTATGTAAATACGAACATGGGTGTGAATTGCAAAAAAGAAAAAAATATATATACATATATAACCTATATCGAATGTTTACCTACCTATATATAATATATACCTAAGCAACACAGTTACATTAAAAGAATCCATTTATTCAAAGATACTGCAGGAGAACAGAGAACCAGACCTCAGTCTGTGTGATTTAGCAGAAAAACTATTAAACATACTGCATGAAGTGACTTTTGTTTTGTATAACGTACATTTTTACTTTATTTTTAAATGCTTTTAAATTAGTTAATGTTCTTATATCATTTGGTATATTATTATAAAATTTTGTTCCTAAAAAAGAAAGAAATTTCTGACATGTTGTTCTTGTAAAAAGCTGTTCTTGAATATGATTATTTGTTATTGCCAGAGTGTTGATATTATGTTTTAACGAATTTTTGTCACATTTTGTATGTACGAAGACGATTGACTGTATAATATACATAAGCCTAACATTTAATAGCAGTTGTGTAGTTGCAGTTCCAACTACTTTGAAAGGAAAAACCAAGGGCAGATAGCCATAAGGTCATGAAGTCTGATACAAAGGATAAAGCTGGATAAGTAACCCTTTTAGAAGCGTACAATTAAAATACACTTCAGTGATTATTTATCTAAGAAATTTATTAGATGCTCCTTCTATTGGATGTGGTATTTCAGTATTATAAAGCAAAAAATATTATATTGTAAAATATGCGCTTGTTATTAATACAAATATAATGGAAACTTGGCTTTGCTGATCACTGCTGTTTTCCATTTCTCGTATTTGTTCTGACTTATTTCTTGTCTTTGCTTTTGCCTACAAGCAGACGATATCACTGATGTTTCTTATAAAATTACTAATTTTGTTCCGAAATGTATATCATTTTCCAAACACATACTACCCACCTATGCAAACTTATCTACATTTTTTACACTTTGTATTTAACTTTAAAATGTATTCACTGGAAAGAGTCGCAGAAAGTAGACGTCCGACTTCGAACACAGCCAACCAAGGACCAAGAAACCTTGCCTATTTATTTAATCGTATAATTATTTCAGCGAAGTATATTATGTTACATTTCTTATCAATATTATTTTGACAAATATAAAAACAATGAATTATATAATATAATTAGTACCAGAATATTCGTTTCACAGAACGACATATAGTGATAATTTAGTTATTTTCGTCACTTAGAAGTTATTTTACTGATCTATTGAGACTAGTTTCTGACAATAACAATAATGAGATAACAGTATTTAACAGTTTTGGTGCCGTATGTGAAATTAAATTCTTAAATTTAGATGCGATATATTGCAGTATTGAATAGTAATTACTAGTCCTTAAGTTGGCATCATGGATTTGTGATTTTAAAACTAATAACTGAAATAAGTACTATAAACATTTAAAACTAACAAGTTTGTACATACGTGCGCAATATAAATACTTAAATCTCAGATTTATTTTAAATTAATTATTAAAATAAAGTGTCACATGTTCCCTAATAGGTATACAATATACATATCTTATACACGCATTTTGTATTCTCTGCACTTTGTTACTTTCACAATATCCAGTGCAAGTATAGTAACACCAAAAAAATTGAGAATTTTTATTGTTGAAATGGGCTTAAGATGTCATGAAACGCCGAGATTTTAAGTTTAAGAAAAAAAAATTCTGTTTAAGATATTGACTTGAAATTTGGTATACTTATTGTACAAATACAGATGCAGATACAGATACAGATACAGATACAGATACAGACACAGATACAGATACAGATACAGATACAGATACAGATACAGATACAGATACAGATACAAATACAGATAATAATGTCACCTAAATTATAAAAAACAAAAAAAGGAGCTAATTTAACATGAGTACTAAGTATATGAAACAATACATGCACACAGAATTACACTATTCGTATAGACATTATACATTAAAACAAGATAATACAATTAGTTTAAAAAATAAGAGAAACATTAAAATATCTAAAATTTTAGTTAAATTTATTGAAATTTAAAAATTCAGCGACTGTATATATATTTTCACGAGATCTGGAACTAGATTATATTTAAATTGGGCCAAATATAGCTAAACAGGTAAATTAAGCAAGTAAGAGTCCATAAAATTTGGTATTTAATATATATAAAAGAAGCTAAGTTCAAAAATTTTTTTGGCATTAGCCACCCCCATCCTTTCATTAAAATGAGTGAAAAAAATTTAATTGTGATTTAGTGTGTGCACAAGAACCAAAGGCCTCAACAAGGCTTGAACAATTTTTTTTACTTCTGAAAAAAATGTAAAGGGTACCCAGATAATATCTTTAACACAATTTTATGTGTGGCAATCGATTCACCACGTTTCAGAATATTTGTATTACAATTTTCAAGCATAACAAAGTTATGAGATGAAAAATGTAAAATATTGTATTTTCCATAAATTTCATGTAAAAGTGGAGAGATGCCTTTTTTCCGATTTTGCAATTCCGAATCGAATCATGATCTTCACAATCAGATTCAGCAGGTCATTTTCAGAATTTGTTTGTTCTCAAATTGCATAGGTTTTTTTTATTTTGCATATTTCGAAGGCTTCACACTCTCAGTATTATCAAAATGGTGGTATATAACCATTTGTATCCTGAATTTCACAGTAAAAAATTCTTCACAGCAATATAGGTCGTACCTACTAACATAACTCTAAGAATATAAATACTGATTTAACTACCTTTATTGCCATAAAAGACTAATAATTTTAAAATGTTTTAATGAACTGACAGTTGCAATATAGGGATATTATTATAATTGCACGCCATATTGTGTGCAAATGAAAATATTGGTAATTAAGTAGAAAGAGACATGACGGAATGTCGTCTGCATTAAGATTTAATCAACTGTCGGAATCGTGGCTCTGACCCGTGCAGGGGTCGATGAAAAATGTCCACCTCTAGTGACTCACGAATTCACGTTAAGACAAATGTTACCGACTCCAACAGAAGAACATTTAATATAAAGTCACAATACTACTATAAAATAAAGATGATATTCTTTTACGTTTCAGGTTATTACGTCATCATCAGAAATAGTCCAGTCGAATTAGACATCATAAAACATTTTGCGTACTGCGGACTTTTTTTTGTGGAAGTTGTTTAAGAGTGCATAATAAGCAAGCACAGAAAACTACACCCTGCTACACCACGTGCGTCCCCTATTTTTAGGGGTTGAAACTTTGAAATTTTACTTATGTGTCCATATCTTTTTCCCTTTTGCCCGTAGGACTCTTTACCAAGTTACACTTTTTGAAGATTCATCCCTCCTGTACATAATATATATTACACATTTGCCGTAGGACAAACGGTTTTGGCTGTACGAGGCCGGAAATGTCGCGCTGTCCGAATTTGGGGGTCTTCTGTACAGGACAAACGGCTATTATTTCCAATATATAATACTACACATACCTACTAATGTCCTTAAGGAGGGATGGTGATTTGTGAAAAAACTTCCATCGAATACCTCGCGGTTTTCATGATACGGGATGTTGAAATTTTGAAAACCCCTTTTTTAAAAAAAAGTGAACCTACTTTTTTTCGCTCATTTTTTTTCATGTATTAGTCCAATCAATGAATGCCCAAAAGGGGATCGTAGAGAACATTTTGGAGGGGAGAATTTTTCTCTTTAGGGATGTGTTGGGGGTAGTCAGGAGGCAAACATACTAAAAGTCCCCGCCCCTAGCCCCGCCGCTTCAGGGGAGAGGTGGGGTGGAAAGGTTCCTTTTTTCGATTCTTCGCTTATAACTCGGAAACGATACGTCGTATGGGAAAAGCTAATCTATGCAAAATTAAACTTAATTAAATTTCCCACAAGAATGTTTATATTCATTTTCTTCTTATGTGTTATATTTTACGAGATATTCGCCAGCGAAAATCGATAATTAATAAAAAAAAAAAATCAATTGTGTACCTTGAATATTTCTATCAAAGCGGTTTACTGTGGTCTGCTAATAAATCACAGTCACAAAACAATCTATTTTACAACACTCGACGTATTTAATAACGTAATATTTTGTCGGAGTCTAGACATTTCCTTAAATATACAGTGTGACTCACTTAAAATGAAGATACCCTTATAACTTTTTCATTTTCTTTCTGATTTGAATCAAATTTTACTCAAGTATAGAACAAATTAGGATCTACTTATGACCAGAAAATCATCCACCTGCTATAAAGGCAAAGCCACCTGTGGTACCAAAATATGCTGAAAAAAATAAAACATTTTGAATGTTAGAAATTCTAAAAAATGCATCCAATCGGCACCACAAACGTATATACACCAAAATTTGATTTGATTATTGATGGGGGATATCTCATACATAAGCTCATCTGGCAAAGGGGGTCCTCAGTTTCCGCAATTTGTGGTGGCTACGTAAAATTCATCTTTCGTAAGATTAAAAATCAATATGATTTTTAATCTTTTTCCTCATATTTTGGTGCCGATGGTAGCTTTGCCTTTGTAGCAGGTGAATTATTTTTTGGTCATAAGTAGATCCTAATTTGTTCTATACTAAAGTAAAATTTGATTCAAATCGGAAACAAAATGAAAAAGTTATAAGGGTATCTTAATTTTAAGTGAGTCACACTGTATATTTAAGGAAATGTCTAGACTTTCACAAAATATTACGTTAGTAAATACGTCGAGTGTTGTAAAATAAAGATTGTTTTGCGACTGTGATTTATTAGCAGACCACGGTAAACCGCTTTGATAGAAATATTCAAGGTACACAATTGATTTTTTTTTTATTAATTATCGATTTTCGCTGGCGAATATCTCGTAAAATATAACACATAGGAAGAAAACGAATATAAGCATTCTTGTGGGAAATTTAATTAGGTTTAATTTTGCATAGATTACCTTTTTTCGTACGACGCATCGTTTCCGAGTTATAGGTGAAGAATCGAAAAAAGAAACCTTTCCACCCCCCTCTCCTACTGAAGCGGCGGGGCTAGGGGCGGGGACTTTTAGTATGTTTACCTCCTGACTGCCCCCAACACATTCCTGAAGAGAAAAATTCTCCCCTCCAAAATGTTCTCTACAACTCTTTCATTGACTGGACTATATGTACGACCCTAATATAAGAAAATTTACGTTGGTTTCATTTTAATACAATCGTTGGTTTAGGAGCTAGACAGCAAAATATGCCAAAAATTGCTATTTTGGTATTGTTGCATTAAAAACACCAAGACCAGTATAATTCTGGTAAATATTTTTGTTTATCGTACAAGTCCAATTCATTGCGCATAGAAAATGTGTTTTTGCATTTAAGTAGGATCAACACTTATTATGTAATAACGATTTATGTCATGTGTTCTCCAGTCTCCTTTTTCACAATTTTTTTTGCGGCCTTATGGTTCATAGTAGGGCAGAAAGCAATGTATACCTGAACAGGGCACATATTAGGGTGTTAAAATGGATCTCTTGTTAAAATGCGATAGGACCTACCGTTTTCGAGTAAAACGCACTTGTTTGGTTATGTTTGCTTTGAGTTTTCGTTGTGTTTTGAATTGTGATCTGATAATTAAATTCTACATTTTGGTGTTTTCTTTCTTAGGAGTTTGTTTTTTTAAATCATTTTCCGATGAAATGGACATATAATAGCTGTTTCTCGAGGAAGGTAAAATTACTGTGGATTTTGTTATAGACACAAAATAAGTTGCAATGATGATTCGAGACAAGCGTGAACCTTCAAATAGGGGAGTGAGAACCCTCTATTCTGTCCGAGTCCCTTCATTTTTCATTAGCAATGTCCCTCATAAACAGAGAAAGCAAGAAGCGACACATAGTTTTATTTTTTCGTAGTCAGCGGTGAGTATTTACTAGTGACTCGATGAAAAGTGTGATCTGAAATAATTTTTTGCAAACAAGTGCGTTTTACTCGAAAACGGTACGTCCTATCGTATTTTAACAAGAGATCCATTTTAACACCCTAATATGTGCCCTGTTCAGGTATACATTGCTTTCTGCTCTACTATGAACCATAAGGCCGCAAAAAAAAATTGTGAAAAAGGAGACTGGAGAACACATGACATAAATCGTTATTACACAATAAGTGTTGATCCTATTTAAATACAAAAACACATTTTCTATGCGCAATGAATTGGACTTTTAGGATAAACAAGAACACTTACCAGAATTATACTGGTTTTGGTTTTTTTAGTGCAACAATACCAAAATAGCCATTTTTAGCATATTTTGCTGTCTAGCTCCGAAACCAACAAATGTATTAAAATGAAACCAACGTAAATTTTTTTATATTAGGGTCGTACATACATGAAAAAAAAAATGAGCGAAAAAAAGTAGGTTCACTTTTTTTAAAAAAAGGGGTTTTCAAAATTTCAACATCCCGTATCATGGAAACCGCGCTGTATTCGATGAAAGTTTTTTCACAAATCATCATCCCTCCTTAAGGACATTAATATGTGCAGTATTGTAGATTGGAAATAATAACCGTCTGTCCTGTACAGAAGACCCCCAAATTCGGACAGCGCGACATTTCCGGCCTCGTACAGCCAAAACCGTTTGCCCTACGGCAAATGTGTAATATATATATTATGTAGAGGAGGGATGTCTCTTCAAAAAGTGTAACTTGGTAAAGAGCCCTACGGGCAATAGGGAAAAATATATGGGCACATAAGTAAAATTTCA
Source organism: Rutpela maculata (assembly GCA_936432065.2). Taxonomy (NCBI): domain Eukaryota; kingdom Metazoa; phylum Arthropoda; class Insecta; order Coleoptera; family Cerambycidae; genus Rutpela; species Rutpela maculata. The sequence goes on along the minus strand of OW386290.2, from coordinate 126,371,930 downwards.
AAGTTTAAAAATAGGGGACGCACATGGTGTAGCAGGGTGTAGTGCTTATTATGCCCTCTTAAACAACTCCCACAAAAAAAAGTCCGCAGTACACAAAATTTTTTATTATGTCTAATTCGACTGGAGTAAAATACTATAATGCAATACAAAATTAATTAATATTTTCTTTACATAATATACTTTTCAAGGGATTATGCGTATTTTATTATTTGCAGCTATTATTGTTGATATAGTAAGGAAGCCAAAATAAAATAACTCTTCAAATAACGATTTCCGTAAAATCGTAAACACTTTGTTTTCTTGCAAATATCTCAATTAATATTAGTTTTAGCGAAAAAATCAGGGAGACCAAAGAGAATGCTTATAAACTGAAGATGAATTTACTTTTATTATTAATTTATATAGAATCAAGTTTCGGAAATAAGGAACTTTAAATATGCGTCTGAATGTTTATAGTAGTGTTTAGATTAAATGTTAAATATATAAGACGAAACCTACTTATACTCATACTACAAATTAAATTAAAGGTTATTAATTAAGCTTTCAAATATTTTTTTATTTGTTTCTGTGGTACAAAAAACAAAGAAGTTGACTGAAATAATGTGCGTCCTTGCTCGCATTTTAACCTCCCCACAATAAAATTGTGGGAGGTTACTGAAATTGGTCCAAAATCAAAAATTGAGATAACATCAAATCTTTACGTTTTTAGGTCCCAGGAACACAATAAAGTGATTTTTGAAAAATGTCTGTGTGTGTGTGTGTGTGTGCATATATGTTAGCACGATAGCGGCGAAACTACCAAACGAATTTGGATGAAACTTTGCATGAGGGTTTCTTTAGTGCTCCAGAAGATCTGAAAAGGTTTTGGTTGAGATCGGATTACGTTTAGTGCCGTTTTGGCACAACAAGTTGTTTATCTTATGATTGCTTACAGTTTGTAATCGAACCATTGAAAAGCAGTAAAAATTTCGATTTCACACTTGCACCCCTTCGATTTGGTTTCCGTGAAAAAAATTAAAAAACAAAATAACAATGTATAGAGTCACGCTTCTTGTGCAAGTTATATTTTATGGTCTAACCTAACTTTCAGTAGATTAGTGTGTTAAAGCGTGCAAACTATACACGTGTTTTCTCTGAAGACGTCATACTAGTGATATTTCGTGAAATGTGCAGTTAAAGCTGTGTGAGGCCTACACAATACATAAGGAGCCCATGTGTGCGTTACGGACAGTCCTTAACCCTTTCAGGAGTAGTGGTTATCCTGCGGAACCAACTTATGTACGCAAAAATGAACTTTGACAAATAAATTATGTGAATTTTGTGATCCACTTGTAAGACATATTTAAATCGCGAACTATCCGTTGGAAAAAAAATTATAATGATATTAGTAGAACTGGCAGACATACATATATAATTTTTTTCCAACTCGGATAAGAAGTCTCTAAGAGAAGACATCCTTACATATATTGATGATAATAGTAATAATAGTACATACATGAAAAAAAAAATGAGCCAAAAAAAGTAGGTTCACTTTTTTTTTAAAAAAGGGGTTTTCAAAATTTCAACATCCCGTATCATGGAAACCGCGCTGTATTCGATGAAAGTTTTTTCACAAATCATCATCCCTCCTTAAGGACATTAGTATGTGCAGTATTGTAGATTGGAAATAATAACCGTCTGTCCTGTACAGAAGACCTCCAAATTCGGACAGCGCGACATTTCTGGCCTCGTACAGCCAAAACCGTTTGTCCTACGGCAAATGTGTAATATATATATATTATGTAGAGGAGGGATGAATCTTCAAAAAGTGTAACTTGGTAAAGAGCCCTACGGGCAATAGGGAAAAAGATATGGGCACATAAGTAAAATTTCAAAGTTTCAACCCCTAAAAATAGGGGACGCATATGGTGTAGCAGGGTGTAGTTTTCTGTGCTTGCTTATTATGCCCTCTTAAACAACTTCCACAAAAAAAAGTCCGCAGTACGCAAATTTTTTTATTAGGTCTAATTCGACTGGAGTAAAATACTATAATGCAATACAAAATTAATTAATATTTTCTTTACATAATATACTTTTCAAGGGATTATGCGTATTTTATTATTTGCAGCTATTATTGTTGATATAGTAAGGATGCCAAAATAAAATAACTCGTCAAATAACGATTTCCGTAAAATCGTAAACACTTTGTTTTCTTGCAAATATCTCAATTAATATTAGTTTTGGCGAAAAAATCAGAGAGACCAAAGAGAATGCTTATAAACTGAAGATGAATTTACTTTTATTATTAATTTATATAAAATCAAAAGTTTCGGAAATAAGGAACTTTAAATATGCGTCTGAATGTTTATAGAAGTGTTTAGATTAAATGTTAAATATATAAGACTACGGCACCTACTTATACTCATACTACAAATTAAATTAAAGGTTATTAATTAAGCTTTCAAATATTTTTTTATTTGTTTCTGTGGTACAAAAAACAAAGAAGTTATGACTGAAATAATGTGCGTCCTTCCTCATTTTACCTTCCCCACAATAAAATTGTAGGAGGTTACTGAAATTGGTCCAAAATCGAAAATTGAGATAACATCAAATCTTTACGTTTTGAGGTCCCAGGAACCCAAAAAAGTGATTTTTGAAAAATGTCTGTGTGTGTGTGTGTGCATGTATGTTAGCACTATAGCGGCGAAACTACCAAACGGATTTGGATGAAACTTTGCATGAGGGTTTCTTTAGTGCTCCAGAAGATCTGAAAAGGTTGGTTGAGATCGGATTTCGTTTAGTGCCGTTTTGGCACAACAAGTTGTTTATCTTATGATTACTTACAATTTGTAATCGAACCATTGAAAAGGAGTAAAAATTCCGATTTCAACGGTATATCACACTTGCACCTTCGATTTGGTTTCCGTGAAAAAAATTAAAAAACAAAATAACAATGTATGGAGTCACGCTTCTTGTGCAAGTTATATTTTATGATCTAACTTAACTTTCGGTAGACTAGTGTGTTAAAGCGTGCAGACAATACACGTGTTTTCTCTGAAGACGTCATACTAGTGATATTTCGCGAAAAATGTGCAGTTAAAACTGTGTGAGGCCTACACAACCCATAAGGAGCCCGTGTGTGCGTTACGGACAGTCCTTAACTGGACCCAAATTAAGTTTTTTGCTCAAAACTATTAAAAGTGACAGTGATATTAAAAGTCTGAGAAACTTGAATCCATTTCCGGCACAGCTCCGGAAAAATTTCCTGCAGTCACAACTTAAAAAACATTAACATAATCTAAAAACCAAACCAAATGCAATACCAACCTAAAAATTTTCGACAACTGTCAAAAATAAAATTTCCCAGCAAAGTTTAGAACCAGAATTTTTGACAACTGTCAGTTTGACAGATTTAGAACTAACAAAGTTTAGCGACAAAAAAATTGACAGCTGTCAAAAAATCTTCTTCTCTTGGCATCTGTCAGTTTGACATCTGACGTTAGCTACAGGCAATCAAACAGCAACCTTCCCCGACTGATTTAGTGAAAAATCGCTTGAGGCTTGAAGATAAAAATAATATTTATCAGCTCAAATTGAAACTGACCAATGAACACTTCACCGGCAACAGCTGGCAGAGAAGCTGTCCACAAAGAATTATATGGTTTTTAAAAATAAATTAAAAAACATAATTAAATGAGATCGTTCATATTTTTTAGTGCTCTTTTCGGTTTCAAAGATCCACCGGGTGGGGAGGTTCCAGCCGCTTTCCGTAGCTACAGATTTTTTTATTTTTTTTATAGTAGGGAACCAATTGACTGAGCTGCTTGTGTGAAGCGTCATATAAAAGCTTACTAACTGCTCAACAAAAAATTCCTGAGATTCAACCGTGTACGTCCGCCATATTGGAGCCGCCATTTTGAATTTTGCAAATATTACACTTTGTATTTCAAATTTGGAGTTCCTGGCTTATCCGAAAGTACCCAAGCAATTCACCTGACAGATAAATATAGGTAAAAACAAACAAATACGAGACCGGCTCTGCTTTTGTATGTTTAAATGATTCTCATCATTATAAGGAACTTTTACTAGAAGAATACCTAAATAAATAAACTTCTGAATTCTATTAATGTAGAAGTTACAAAACAGATTTAAATATATACATATTTAAATAAGAATAATTCTTCACATAAAAATAACAGTACATAAAATATTTGAAATTTCAACACCGACTAACGTTAAAAGATACAAATTTAAAACACTAGTTTTACATCTAATATTATCAAAAATGTAAAAAAAAAATCTCTTAATTTGTTATTACCGTATTAAATGAGAGGCAATCAGGATCAATTAGCTTGTTAAAATTGTTAAAATTTTTAATAATGTGCTAAATAGATTTCTAACAAGCATTCTAAGTTAATTACCAACATTATTAACATCGATTAAATATTTTGTTTACCTGGTTTAAAACATCTTTATACTGAGATTATGTAAGATATCAGTTATAATGCTACCCTTCTCATTAGAGGTTATGGCAAAACGAAATTAAATAGATTAGTTAACAAACTATTATAATTATGTTTTACTGGTTAATTAAATACCACTATAATAAATTATTTAGTGCTCATTAAATTAAAAGCTAGGATTATTGCGAAATGAGCATTAAACATAACATTAAACTTCACAGTTGCAATGATTATGTATGATATTTTATCTAAGCAAATGCTCTTTAAAATAAACTGCTTCCACTTAGGCAGGAATGTTGTAAATGCAGAATTAATTTTTTTTTCCTGTAAATTAGAATTTATTTGAAGGCTCTCTGAAGTAAAAATTTTCGCCAAATCTTGAGTTGAACATAACTCCTACATCTGACATTCATTCATTCATCCCAGCATATACCACGATGAATGAATTCCTTTCTTTTCCCTTTACCACACACACTAAAAAAAATATTCGGAGCAAACAAAAATTTTGTTGCGTATATACAAAGTAATTTCTTGGTTGATGTTAATAAATTTTTGTTGCCTCAAACAATTTTGTTTGGAGCAACAAAAATGTATTAACATCGACCAAGAAATGTTAATACATTTTTGTTGCTCCAAACAAAATTGTTTGAAGCAACAAAAATTTATTTGTGTAAAATTTTGCAATTAATGTTATCCTAACATCAACGAAGAAGACAGTAATGATCATCGATGTGATAAGTTTTAATAGTAGATGGCTTGCAAAGTTTAATTTCACTTCTGTGTGGGGGTTCGAGGTTACAAGATAAAACTTAAAGTGAATCAAAGCTTATGCCCTGATTATTCAAAATCCCAAGGTCGTCAAAAGTCAGAATGTGCAAAAGGGCACTATAATTAAAATTCGAGTTTTCCACACCACAATACACAGGAGAACTCGGGAGTAAAAAAGTATTAATAGAGGGGCAAACCGCGAAGGAACTCTGGTGTACACTCAGAAGGAAATCTGAGGAAAGCTTAAGGAAATCCGATGAAAATTGGAGGAAACTCAAAATCTTAGAAAATCCGAGGAAATCTTTTTTTTTTCGGATTTCTTCGCACACGTTAATATATAGACTGAATGATCAGATCACTGACCATAAATCAAGTCAGTAGGAGTCTTTTTTTAACTATTTATTTAACGTCGGCCTATTTCCGCTACCAGGGCCTATCACCGACGCCAGGAGATGAGCTACCCCCAACCTGGAAATTTTGCCGACCCTCTTCTCTTGAGAAGAATAGGGATCTCTTACTTGCCTAACATTTAATAGACAAGGGACCGCTTGCTTTACATCCCCTCCGAAGGATGGTATATCTACTAAGCAATCCTCTTAGTGAAATTACATCGCTTCCGCGTACACACTGATATACATTATATACAAGCCCCTAGAAGGTGGAACGAGATAGCTGTTCCAAAGATTTATTTCACCCATTCAACTACTAACCGCGCTGAACGTTGCTTTACTGGAATATCGAAATACAGCACGGTGAAGACGCCTCTACGCTCGCTCCTCTTATAGGAGATGAAGGAAATACTAAAATTCAATACATTTTTTTAATTTACCGTGAATACAGTATATTGTGTATTTAGGTGTGAAAGTAATACATTCCCGGACGACGATGCAAATTGAGCATCGAGTTCGGGAATGTGCTTTCACACCGAAGTACTCATACTATTTTTTCTGAAATCACAATCAATATTATTATAAATTAAGGAATTTGTATTAATGCATAACATTTCTTCATTACAATCTAACCGCTTACTAATAAATGCAATTTTAATGTGAGTTGGTTTGTCTGTGTGTATTTATTTAATGTCTAAAAAATCGTACGGGAATGTTGATTGTTGTTTGGCAACGGATCTTTTCCGGTCTATTTTCTGATATTTTCTTAGCAACGGACTAAAATACTGGAATTGTGCATTTTTCGATCTGAAATCGTGCCGAAAATGTAGACATTGCCGATCGATTTCAGAAAAAACTAATTTCAATAGTTTTGTGTAGGTATACATAACGTGAAAACAAAAAATTGTATATTTTTGCGAACATTATTGCCTGATGAGATAAACAGAAAAACATATAAATCCTCGGTGGTTAATCTCCTATTTCAACAAATGACCTACAAGATTTTACTTACGTAACAAATTACCTTTCATGTAAAACTAGTTGTGACTCCTTAGAGTGACATTCACGACATTTAAAAGTAATTAAATTTAACATTTAATTACTTCACAGAAGAGAAATTTCAATAGTTATATGAAAATTTCACGGTTAAATATAATTTATTTTATAAAAATTAGAACATATGTCATCTCACACATGACGCTGATATGGAAACTTAAATGAAATGTGAGCTGGTAATTATTGCGAATTTTAAAAACGCAATGAAGAATAATAATTACTTGTTTCCTTTACTCATCTTATGAAGTTGTAAGGAATAATGATATGCAGGAAACACTAGATTATATTATAATAGTAGAAATAATTAATATAATTTATTAGCAGCGATCACGCGCAGGTGACGTGTGATGTCTTATTTGACGACACATTTGGAAATTATTAGTAGCAAATCATTTAAACAGCATCAAAAATATTTTTCAGATTTATATTAAAAATAAGTTACTAAAGTAACTTCAAGCAGACTACTAATTATTGAATCCATTTTTATGAGGGAGGTTAATATATATCTCAAATTTAGGTATCAAGCAAACTTTTGGGATTATGGAGATTAGTGGAGTCCTATACAGAAAAATTTTCATGGCAGGAAAAATCTATGAATAGGTCTATATTTAATATTTTAGACATCAGAGAGAGTCTTTTTGTCTGCCCTTGACCAAAATCTTTATTTATTTTGTTTCTTTTTTGTAAATGGCGAAATTTTTTATATTTTCTATTAGTACAAGATCCGGCATATGAAGTTGTTAATACCCTCATCTGTTATTCATATAAGAAATAGTTTTTATGAAAGATAACATGTACGCTAATAGATCGCGACTAGGTTGCCTAGCCATATCTTGACCCCATAACATTTAATTTGAAAAAAAAAATTAATTTTTTCTTTTTTTTTGTCAGGCGAAATCGAAATTTTGTTTTGAAACGTATATAGTAGCGAGACAATTAATCGTACAAAAATTTTTCGAGAAAACAAATTCATTATTATTTTATAGTCTTTCTAATAGATCCCTACCAGTTTTATCCTAGAACCAACGTCTATCGCAAGATATTCGCAAGAGATGAAAAAAAAAACATGTCTCCTTGGAAAAGGTAAATTTCCAGTTGTATCGCTCCTAGCGTCCTTATTTTTCGTCGTAGGGCAAAAAATTGTGGCTTATTAAATTCTCTAAAAATTCGTTAAGTCGTAGTTTTTTGCCGTAGGAGCACAGTTCAAGCAAAAAAGTGCAAGACACCGCCATTTTAAAAGGCCCGCCGGGACCAATCCAAGAGTCACAGTAAAATTTGGAACGCGGCAAAACGTTCCTCATATTATGTAGTTTTCCTTTGAGAGTTTTTATTTTTGCGCTAATTTTCACGGATTCCGAATTATGGGCGAAAAACCGTTTTCAGAGATACTGAATTTGTTACGTCCTATTGCATCGTAAGTAACAAGAGATACAAGGGGAACATTTCTCCACCCTTAGCAACCCATTTCGGCGGCTTGAATACGCCACTGTGTGTTATTGAGTGTATATAGAGTTGCCTATTGTCAACGTCCGCAGAACTTGGAAAATAGGAAAGACGATCGCAGTGCTAGCGGTTAGTTCTGTCATTTGGTTTTTGTTTGGTCGTTGCTGAAGCTGGAAGAAAACAAGTCGGCGAGGGCTAGCGTTTTATAATTTTGTGATTATTAATATCGTGGAAACACGGATTAAATGTAACCCTCAGTCATAGGGGCTTCTGGTTAGTTGTTTTATTGGAAATTGTGTTGTGGTATTTTGTCGAAGCCCCGATGAAGCCAGATTTCCTGGGATTCGAGCCGGTGTGGTCTTCCATCTTGGTTTGCTAAAGGAACCGGTTAAACCGTAAGTTGCGCCTTGATGTTTTTACCTGTTTAACTAGGATTGAGTTCTATTGTTATTATATTTCAGGGTTCTTTTTCCTACCTTTTTTTCGGGGAACTTCATTTTTTTTGTGACACCCCGAAAACTTATTTTTGGTGCCTGCACCCTAGAAGTTGGTTGTTTTGGACGCCCTGGATGTTTGGGATTTATTATTGATGTCTTGAGGACTTTCTTCTTGGAGCCCTTGGTAGTTTACCCCTAGCTGAGTTGTGAGTGGACAGGGTAGGTGACCCTCCGAGTCCTTGGTAGTTTCCCCCTAGGACTTCAGGAGCCTTCTTTCGACAAACCTTCGAGAGCCTATGTTTTGTGAGTCACAGCGTCTGGGAACAACGCCTGGTGACAGAACTGGAGCATCTTTGTCCCCGTGTCGACGACCCTTAATCGTTGGATCCACTTCAGTGGTCTAGCTAGAGTATCGGAACCCACGAAGTGTTACTGTAAGCTCAACCCAAGAAAGCACCTGCCTGTAAGTAGCTTTGTATTTGTTCATCTTTCTCCTCTCGTCGGAAGTTGGAGCGTAGTGTGACACCCCCGACCTACCCCTCTGTGTGCGCTTTTATTATTGTTTGTCAGACTTAAATTTTGTATTATTATTTTAGGGCTTATGTGATGGGAATAACCCACAGTGATATAGTTATTTGAGCCGTTTTGTATTTACATTTGTGTATGTCAATATTTGATACGTAGATTATTTATCCATAAGTATCGCCCTTATGGCATCTGTCTCATTAAAGTAAATCACATTGCTATAAGACTTACCGCCTAGTTATATTGCCCCTTTGGCATTTGTTTCCTGGTTTATTAGAGTAAATTACGTTAGTACGAATTTTTAGATAGCCGCATTGCTCCTGTTAATACTCATTGAATTTTGATAGAAATTTTGAATAGTCCTGGTATTCTGGGAATTTTTAAATATTTATGTAAATAATTAAGTGTATCAGTAGTGTGATTTTCACTGGGGTTTTTGTACAACGAGCGAAAGGTCTTTTACATGTTACCCCCCCAAAACATATAGATTAGGATTCTCCATATCGTTTCGTTCGGCAGCCCCTCTGGCTCTTTAATGAAATTGTGCCTCTCTAGGTACCATAGATTAATTTTATAAAAGTAGGTGTTTGTCAATGTGTTGTTGATCATTAAATATACATTTTGTTAAAATATGTCGTTGTTTGTTTTCAAGTGACCGCCACAGCTGGATAACCACGTGCCCACCCCATCTTAACTGAGCTAAGCCAGGTATATAAATTTTTGCCGCCTCTCGAAGGGTAATCAAAACGTGCCAATTTAGTTTGTTTAGTCAATTACTATTTTAGTAGTCCTTTTTCCCCTTATCTGACGTTGGCACGTTAAGATCCCCCCCCCCCCCCCCCCTTTTCAGACGCGACAAATTAGAAGGGAAATTTTCGTCGAAAAAATGACGTCTAAATATATTTTCAAAAATACGATACCGCGACGCCCGTACCATGTCAATACGGAAAGAGGAAGACTTGTAGTTGATCCGCATCGTAAATCGCACGCCGAAATTCGAAAATTTGGCCCGACACGAACGAATCAAAATTGACATTTTTGGCATTTTTCGTTTAACGTTTATCGATCGCGATTTTGTGTTAGGATAATGTCTTTCGCCCATCTCTTTCCGTCGCAAAAAAAGAGATAGTCGACCTTCCCCCGTTAATAACTAATCAACCATAAATAATACAACGAGAGATAACCTAACAGACGTGGAATTTAATTCCAAATCGATCTGCACCTGTCCCGATCCCGTCAGATATGTTTAAAAAAGCCTTTGTTAATGCAAATTCGCAAAGAGTAAGGGGTACAGACGTGTAGAATTTTACTTGAAAAACCCGTTACAACAGTCGAGCTATCTTTTATTTTTTGCCCTACGACAAAAGATAAGGACGCTAGGAGCGATACAAGGAAAGAGTATAGCCGGAAAAGTTATAGAAATGTGCCCCCGCACTTACTTAGTTAAAATGGCTTCCAGATGATGCAGTTTATAGAGTATATTACAGGTAAAATTTTTAACCCGCTGCTACCCCTACGAAGGTGGGAAAAAAATAATATGTCTTTAATTATTATATATATATTTTTTTTTTCGGTTTCTATGCAACCGATCGATTTGAAATTTGGCACGAGTATTGCTTGCATGGAGATAACTTACTCCAAAAAATAAGGTCATATTATGACCATTTTAATCATCGGAAAGAAAATATAAATTTTTTTTAAAAGACAAAAGGGTGTCTACCCTTCGTAGTACAATCACCATTCTATGATATATTATGTTGTGACACTTCTTGATTATCATACTAAATTGTCAGATTTTTTGCTGTGGTGGAACAATATGGAAAAAAATAAAATTGGGTAAAATAAAATATTTACACATGCCTCTTAGTTGTAACAGTTAATACCTATAGCCTTACAAGGTATTGTTGCATATCTACAACCGACCGCGGGTGCCAGTGCGATGTTGCCAAGTCTACTTTTTCCCCAGATGTACGGAAATTCGGCACAATCTGGCAATACCACTTCTGGAGGTCCCAGGGGCGAAGTATTAACTCTCTAGGATCTTGGGGAAAAGTTTAGCAACGAATGATGTTCATTGTAATTACTGTCGCATTACCACATCTAAAAAACGACTTACTGAACCAGATGAAGAAAGTGAGGGAAAGATCGAAGAAGACCAGCCTTTTGTGCCTTCGACATCTTCTAGCACTACGACTAGTGACTCTGACGAAATAATGGAACTACCATTGCAAAGACTCGTGCTACACATAAATACTGTTGCATATGTGGTGATGATGAAGAACTGACCATAATATCCACTAATGTGAGACTACAGTGCTATTGAAACAAACAAATAGACATCCCCGAGGCAATCGTTGCTGTAAAATACAGTTGATTAAACATCGCTTTTATGAAGACGATATTACACATCTGGAACCATATGCCAATTGTAGCTCGATTCCTAGATCGGATTTATGCATTCTATTAAATTCCTTAACCCCAATAAAAGGCTCTACAGACCACTGCGGTTTATCAGAGAAGCAATTATTAACGTTTACAGGCTTAACAATAGATGCCATTTACGAATTAAAGTCACTGTTGGAAAATTCCAGTACAAGAACTTCTTCTGTCCTTGTTTTTCTACTAAAACTGAAAACAGGTAGTAATAATGATAACAGAATGACCTATTACTAAATTGTTCGATATGGTGCGTGCAGCGCACTTGCTAGGAAGCTGAACAAATTGACCATCGTCAGAATGTTATCATTGGTATATTATTAAGGTTGTAATTAATAACCATAACCCTAATAAGATAGTCTGATAAACCGCGGTGGTCTGTAGAGCCTTTTAGAGTTGTTATGTTATTGGGGCTAAGGAATTTAATAGAATGCATAAATCCGATCTAGGAATCGAGCTACAATTGACATCTCGTTTCAGATGTGCAACGTCTTCATAAAAACGATGTTTAATCAAGTGTAGACACATTTCGCGCCCAGGGATCCATCAGGGCGACTTAAGTTTACACATAGACTGGACCACGGATAGTAGGTTAAACCACAAAGGTTATAAAAACAAAGGCATATTAGGAATCAATATCACAAGTCAGGATAAGTATTGACAAACGACAACTAATGTTAAACAACTGTACCATACTGAGATAAAAAATTATCCATCTGCGTAGCTGGCTGATGGAACCCATCCAAGGCCAAAACAGGGGGAAAAAATCAAATGTATTTTACAGCAACAATTGCCTCGGAGGATGTATATTTGTTTGTTTCGATAGCACTGTAGTCTCGCAGTAGTGGGTATTACGGTTAGTTCTTTACGGTAGTTCCATTAGTTCAATGGTAGTTCCATTATTTCAATGGTAGTTCCATTATTTCATCAGTCACTAATAGTGCTAGAAGATGTCGATCGTTCCCTCACTTTCTTCATCTGGCTCAGTACGTCGTTTTTCAGATGTCGTAATGCGACAGTAGTAATTACAAAGAACATCATTCGTTGCTAAACATTTCTCCAAGCTCCTAGAGAGTTAATACTTCGCCCCTGGGGGGTGAACCCTGGAACCTCCAGAAGTGGTATTGCCAGATTGTGCCGAATTTCCGTACGTCTGGGGAAAAAGTAGACTTGGCAACATCGCACTGGCACCCGCGGTCGGTTGTACATATGCAATAATACCTTGTAAGGCTATAAGTATTAACTGTTACAACTAAGAGGCATGTGTAAATATTTTATTTTACCAAATTTTATTTTTTTTCCTTATTGTTCCACCACGGCAAAAAATCTGACAATTTAGTATGATAATCACGAAGTGTCAAGACATAATATATCATAGAATGGTGATTGTACCACGAAGGGTAGCCACCCTTTTGTCCTCTAAAAAAAATTATATTTTTTTTCCGATAAAATGGTCATAAAATGACCTTATTTTTTGGAGTAAGTTATCTCCACGCAAGCAATACTCGTGCCAAATTTCAAATCGATTCGGTTGCATAGAAACCGACAAAAAAAATATAATAATTAAAGACATATTATTTTTTTTCCACCTTCGTAGGGGTAGTAGCGGGTTAAAATTTTTACCGTGTAATATACTCTATAAACTGCATTATCTCTAAGCCATTTTAACTAAGTAAGTGCGGGGCACATTTCCCTAACTTTTCCGGCTATACCCTTTACATTTTCCAAGGAAACGTGTTTTTTTCTCATCTCTTGCGAATATCTAGATAAACGTTGGTTCTAGGAAAAAACTGGTAGGGATCTATTAGAAAGATAATAAAATGATGATGAATTTGCTTCGTTGAAAAATTCCTGTAGGATTAACAGTTTCGCTGCTATATACGTGTAAAGACAAAATTTCGATTTCGTCTGACAATTTTCAAATTAAATATCATGGGGTCAAGATATGGCTAGGCAAACTAGTCGCGATCTATTAGCCTACATGTTATCTTTTATATAAACTATTTCTTATCTGAATAACAGATGAGGGTATTAATTTCTTATGCTGGATCTTTAGACTATATCGTCTTCCACATAAAATGAGAAATATATGATTATAAATAAAAACATTAACCTGAAATTCATATCTTTCGAGTATCTTCTATAATTTACTGAGAGAGATTCAATTTTTTTCCTGCTAATTATTAAAATTATCTTATTTGGTAATCAAATCTATTCAGATAGAAATACTCGATTATATTTTTTATTGCTGCTACACCACTGGTTTTCACTTAATTAATTAGTTTATATCGCTCCAGGGAGCACGTATAAATCACAAGCCTTCCTCGTGTCGATGCTTTCAAGCGGGACACTTTAGTTCGTTCCTTTTTTAAGTTTGCTTTAGCAGGTTCCACGAATTGTTAATATTGGTCATTATTTTCACATTATGTGATTTGAATTAAAAAAAATGTACTTGTATTGGATGAATGACATCCCGTATCTAATCATGATTTAATTACACAGGTCTATAAAAATAAGAAAGTCTTGTCGTAAGGTTCTCACCTAACTTTTCTGAGGTATTTTGACGCACTGAAGTCAATTTTGAACAAGAAAAAATTTTTCTTTATAGTGCCAGTTTTTGTCTGTCACTCCTTTTATCCCCTAAAAAGGCCAAAGAAAGTTTTGTCCTAAGGTTATGTTCTAACTTATCTGAAGTATTTTGATGCGTTGAAGCCAACAAAAAATGTCTATCTTGTCAGTCTCACTCTACCACCCCCCTTTATCTCCTAGAGGGAAACTGATACGATAGAAATTTGTCTTTGTCCAAAATTTGCAACAGCGCACCAAGATACCTCAAAAAAGTTATATCAGGACAAGATCTTTTTTTTATATTTTTAGGGGATAAAAGAGGCGGTAGACAAAAACTGGCATCAAAATTTTTGAAACGTTGTTTTAAAATTTTGGTTAGAAGTCTATTATTAAACCACTTAATAGTTGTCACATAATCTTTTTCAACTAAATACTTTAATGGTTCCCAAGTGTTACTGTTATAGAATACTATAGTGTCTCGTCAAAGCTAGTGATGTGCCCCTGCATATTAAGATGAAACAAATCATTAACATATATACTGAAAAGAAGGTGACCTAAAACAACCCCTTGAGGCACTCCAAATTCTACAGTATTTTTTCCAAACTTTTGATATTTCTGATTCCCACGCATTGCTTCCAAAACCAAACTATCTGTCTGAAATAATATTGTATTTATTTAAAAAGCTGGTAATTCCTGTTACACAAATATTTCTTTGTAGCGCAGTGTCATCTACATCTTGACATATTAAAAAACGATTCATATTCAAAACTGAAGCTATTCATTCTGGCGATTGGCTTCAACAGAATTCAAATATCTACTATTTAAAAAAAAGTTTTTATTGGTAGACCCTGTATACAAATATAAAGAAAAAAAAATTTGTATCACCAATTTCAATTATCTTTTTCATTATGCTTTTAATTTATTTCAAAATCCATTATTTTAAAAGTTATTTACGAGAAATATCGTTTGGTTCATTTAACCCATTACTATGACGATTTTCAGGTCGAGGCCGACTTTTACCTCTGCAAACATTTTTCAGTTTCATTGCATACCCTAAATACTACTTGAAAATAAAAAAATAATTTGGTTAGCTAATTAGTTCAGGTTTTAGTACATCGGGTACACCAAAGAAAGCTACACTTTTTGATTGGGATGTGCCGCTTTCTGTGGTCATAGTTGATGTCAAAAAGGTAACTTTTGAAATAGGAAGCCGCTTGAAAATCAGTGCAGGTCACCAAAATGGCGGCCATTAAAGATGACCGCTTTCAGCCATCTAGGGTGGCCCATCTCTATAGGGGGTGAATTTTTTTTGCGTATTTTTTAAGTCTCACCCCACGAAAATATACTATATACTAGGAATAATTTATGTCAAAGTTTCAGATAATTCGGTGAACGGTAACCCGTGCCGCATTCAGGTAGAAATTTGTAGATAAGATTTTATTACGGTAACCCGTGCCGCATTCAGGTAGAAATTTGTAGATAAGATTTTATTACGGTAATACACTTAAATTTTACTTAAAATACTCTTTTCTCATAATGTTTTAATGTTTTATTGGTGTAATTATTTCCTAGAAATTATTTGTTTTGGAAGTTTGGAAATATAATGCACCTACGGTAGGTTTTTAAGTCAGTTTGCAATTGTGTTTTACAGTGGTGACATTATAAGTTCTAGCATACGTTCCTTTTTGAAAAAACATTTAACGATGGCTGATGTTAGATCCTTACGAAAGGATACTTTCATTTACTTAGTTGGACACTATTCGTCACAAATCATTGGCAATAAATTGCCGTCTAATAGACAAGTATTACAAGTGCTCTTTTATAACATTCGTGAAGTGAAGCTAAGTGTACATGAAAGTGCTAAATTAACAATAAAAGAGGTGTCAGTTTTTTGGGATAAAGCTCGCATTCCGACACGTCAGGATTTTCATTGTGTTAAACAACTAGATAAACTTTATGCAGAGTGGAAGAACTTACAAAAATCGGCTAAAAGGGCCAGTGCGGGAGTAAAGAAAAAAATTTCGTTGAAAAATTGGACGATCTTTTTGACATTTCTCATGCAAATGCATTGGAGTTGATGAAAATAGATGAAGATAAGCAGTTTTTAATTAACCAAAGAAAAAAGGGACGTCCTGGATTTATGCATGGTATTGATTACCAACTTGCTTCTCAAGAAAAATCAGCTGAGGAGAAATTACAGAAATTATCCGAACGAATGCAACGAAGTCAACAAGAAAAAACTAGATTAGAGGAAACAGTCACCTGTCCATCATCAAGTAGTAATTCAGCCGACTCCAACGAAAATGAAGATGAAATAATCGAAGCCCAAGAAGAGTTATTACAAGACCAGCCTGGCCCGTCACAGCCAAAAAAGAGGAGATTGTATGGAACATGTAACATCATCACACCAAAAATAGCCGCTGCATTTGATGCTTGCAAAATAAGCGACAGGTATGGAGTCCATATTTTGACGGCAGTAGCAGAAGCACTAGGACATGACACCACATCTTTGTCCATCAGCAGAACCACACTTCAGCGCTCTAGACAACGCATCCGCGAAGAAAGAGCTGAAATATTAAAAACTGCCTTCGGTAATTCTGAATTGCCGGCCCCAATCATCCATTGGGATGGAAAACTTTTACCTTCTCTCACTAGAATGGGAAATATCGATAGACTTGCTATCTTAGTTACTAGTGGAGATATTGAACAACTACTTGGAGTACCAGCTTTGCCCAATTCAACTGGAAGAGAACAGACTGAAGCAGTTTATGATGTGCTTTGTGAATGGAATTTGGACGAAAAGGTAATAGCTTTGTGTTGTGATACAACAGCATCAAATATGGGTTATATAAATGGGGCAGCCACACAATTGCAACAAAAATTAATTAGAAAGAGATATTCTATATTTTCCTTGTAGACATCATATTTTTGAAGTGGTTTTGAGAAGTGTGTTTGACACAAAAATGGCCTAAAATAGATCAAAATAAACTAAAAACTGGATTTCAACACATTTTACAACCAGTTAAAGCCAAAATTGTAAAGTTTCTAAATGCAGCTTTAACTTTGCAACAGCCTCGTGATGATTATAAAGAATTTTTAATGCTTTCTAAACTTTTTGTTGAAGAAGAGCCCACTCACACGACATTCTATCAACCAGGGGCATTTCATCATGCACGTTGGATGGCCAAAGCCATTTACTGTCTAAAAATATTTTTTTCCAAGATCAGTTCCAACTAACTAAAAAAGAAAAAATAAGTATTGAAGATATATGTCTCTTTATTGTAAAGGTTTATGTAAAGGCCTGGTTTACAGCGTCATTTGCTGGTGAAACATCGCTTTGTGACTTAGACTTTTGTAAAGAACTCATTAATTATCAAAATATTGACAAAGAAATATCTCAAGCCGCAAGTAGGAAAATAGTGAACAATTTGTGGTACCTTAATTCAGTAAATGTTGGCTTATCTTTCTTTGATGACGATATTTCAGTTACCACTAAAAGAGAAATGGTTAAAGCTTTGAATAGGAAAGCACCAAATCAAGAGGGTATTAAACGACTTATGATTAGTAACATTACTGACGTTGAAAACAAGGAAATTTAGGACTTCATATGCGAGAACACCAAACAGTTTTTTCAAAAATTAGGTTTGTCTATGGAATTTTTGGAAAATGATCCAACAACATGGAGGGAAAATGAAAGTTATACCCGATGTTTCAATATTGTAAACAAAATTAAAGTTGTAAATGATGCCGCTGAGAGAGGAATCAAACTTTTTACTACAAGTTGTAAATGATTATAAATCACAGTTTCCAAATATAAAAAAAGAAACCCTGTCGCATGCTTTGGCCTAGTGCAAAAAATATTGTTTTTATTACTATATGTCTTGTAGATTTAGGATAATATTTGGTAATATGTATGAAAAAAACGTTTCATAATAAAATACACAAAGATAAAACGAGAGTTTTATTTCAAAAACTTCTAGTCTAGTTTTCTTAGACTACGAATTTACAGTAGTATGATACATGTCATAGTCACAACAGATAATGTCTTTGATATTTGTATGACTTGATTAGTCATTCTAAAGATAAATGTTGCTGATTAAAAAAAAAAACAATGCATCAACCAAAGAATGTAAATAATTCCATTTACTTTTATTATTGCATAATAATGCATTCTGCGCACCCCTTGCCTTCAATTTGCCTCAATAATATTTTGAGGGGACTGTTTTTTCTTTAAATGGAACCATTTGCAGGGGTGAGAAATAAAAAATTTCGATTTCGAAAAAGGTGGGCCACCCTAAGCCATACTATTTTTTTTTATCTCAGCTCCTAATGGTCCGATTTCTATTTTCTTTTCTTGTTTGAAAGCTTTTGTAAAGAGGACACTTTTTGTCCCTATACATTTATCTCTACACCTAAATTTTCAAAAACCTGAGAATTTCACTTTTCTCACAAATTTCATTGATAAGTAAGTTTTAATTGTGCTCAATATCCATTTTTTTTACACAAAAAAAGGTTTACGTATATGGTGTTCTGTATGTCAATAGAGACTTGTTTTCATAAACAATAGTGATTTTAATTATTTTGAAAACATGTATTACATTAAGAAAAAAAATTTACAAACAGAAAACTCCTAAATACTAAGAATTATTCATGTAAATGAACTGCTTCTATAGAGCTTACGACCCTAGATCACTCGCAATCATCTTTTTTATCTTCCAATTCATCCCTGGAACTAAATCCAATATATAAAAATCTCGTGTCACAGTGTTTGTAATCGAACTCCTCCGAAACGGCTTGACCGATTTTTATGAAATTTTTGGTGTATATTTGGTAGGTCTGAGAATAGGTCGTAGGCTATTTTTTATACCCCTAGGTGATAAGGCTATCCAGAAATTTTATTTTTATTTTTTGGACAAAAATTTATAATTTATATGGTAAAACAACGTTTGCTGGATCAGCTAGTAATTATATATTATTATATTAAGGAATTGGATCAACAATGCAATATTATGATCTTGAAATTGTGAAACGAATTTAAAAATAATCAATTAAACGCATACCTTCTATTGTATTTATTGCTGCATTGTCGACCCCCAGTGCAGTTCGTGCAAAGTAACGTGTATGGAACCTTGGCTTTTGAGCAGGAGAGTCGTGTACGGCATCCAGAGCAACTACACTTAAGTATTTCTCTGCAGGCTGCCATACGAGAAGGAAGAGAAGACCAGACCAGCGTCCACTCCCCTTCAACCGTGGTCCATCTCCATCCTTCTGGCCCTGGAATGTTGTCCATAACTGAGCATGTACGACTCCAAAGTCCTGCATGGTATGCTGAACGAAGACAATGCTGCTTTAGAACCTCTTTTGTTGGGGGCAGACTTTATAGACCGCGACTTTTTGAAGTAAAGAGAAGCTTTCTAACATGATTGACTGAGAAGTCTTCTGCGTCTTTGTAATAAAGCAAAACAGTAAACTTCTCTAGAACTTGAAAGGTCTCGTCAGAAATAGACTGTTGTGGTATGGAGGTAGCTTGGAAGGCCTCAGCAGCTTCAGGAAATGATGGTTAATGGCGGCCATTTTTAATGGTCGCCATTTTGGTGTTCTGCACGGATTTTAAAGTGGATTCCTATCTGGAAAGTTACCTTTTGGCATCGACTATGACTACATCAAATCAAAAGTTCAGCATTTTAGCTTATATAGCCATGTACTCGACATACTATTTTGACGAATTATATTCTTTGGAAAATGTATTATTTCAGTGGCGACTAGTGTATATTGCCTAGCTGACAGATGCACGAATGACATACTAATACTTATTCAAATTAAATAATCAACGATTATCCAAAAGCTACAAGTCATTTAATTACAATGTACCATTGTTAAATATTAAATACGATTTGAAAGAACTAATAGTATAATGCTAAATTTGCATTATTGTTCTTGGATTAGTGCTTGACTGATGTTTTTCGTTGGCTGGTTACGAAACAATTAAAAATTTACATTAATTATAAGTCACTTCTTTATATTATTTAACACGAGATTTAACAGTACTTGCAACTACATGCTTGCAAATTACTCAAATTATGTGTGTTGGTAAAAAAAAAACACATGATTTTGTTCTTATCAGACTGCGATCATTTGGGTATTCCTCGCAATTTCACAAGATAATATAGAGAAACGAGCACATAAGAAATTATATAAAAATTACGCACACTAAGCATTAATAAACACTCATTTCATAAAAACCGCCTTAAAATTCCGTGAATACAGAGTTATATATTATTACAGATTCTTTGTGTAAAAAGAGCAATTGACTTATTTAACCACTTATTCGTTGTTTCATCTTTAGGACATATGGCGTGATTTCTTTTTGTATTTACTACTTAACTCTACGATCTTCCATCTATCTGTTTAACTCACCGCACCAGGTTGAAATGAGCAGTGCACACAGAGCTCTATGTGCCAGTGTTGCCAACGAGTAGATCTTAAATAACCGCAAAATTCCAAAGGAAATACGCGCATTACCCGCCAACTATATGAAATTACCCACCAAAATACCCACACTGGAAAAACAGATAAGCATTGCAATTTTTTTTGGTTGTTTGTGGCTTGGTCTGGTGCTAAAAATGTTTACCGGTTTAATAGTGATGCTCATACGAAGGAAGGGGAACATAATAAAACAATATAAATGCATAATTTAATGGGTATTTTTTAAATAAATATAAAACACAATAGAAACTATTTAAAAAACAACAAAGCTCTAACAATGTAATAACAAAAATATAAATATAATACAAAAATAAATATAATGAGTAATGACACAGCGCCAGCCAGTGTGCACATAATAGCTGTTTTCCTTCGTGCTGAACGAACTGATTGCAATCACTAAACAGCTAATCAAATCGAGGTATTTTTGAAATCCTTGATCTCTATTGGTTTTGCTTACTGATTGTGTTCACTTTGAATGAGCATGAAAGAAAATAGCCAATGGAGTGAACTCGAATAGCGGAAAGGTTCTGTGTCTCCCTTGCACTTGTTAAACTATGTACTAGGCAACAGAGACAGAGAATCTGCTGATGCGAGTTTAACCCCCTTTGCGAGCACAATCCAGTATGTATAGAGCTCACTGGTGCCAGATCTCAAAATACCCGCATTTTACCCACATAAAGCCATTACCCACCAAAATAACCACACATCACTAAAATCCCCACAATTCGGGTAAATACCCACCAATTGGTAACACTGCACGTGCCGACTGTTTTGATCGAGGTCCAAAGCAGGCACTAGTCAGGAATCAGGAGCCACTAAATCGATCATAGGGTGTGCACTCGAAGATATAGTTTTTAAAAAATACATACATTATCCGAAATGACCTTGCGGATCTGAATCCAGAGGGCGCCATTCTGTCCGCGATTGCAAAAAAGCGTAAAAAATTTTTTTCCGAAAATTTTTGTGTCACTAATTATTGATTAATTTTATATTCCCACCGCATTTACAGGCTTAATTTTTAACATTTTTTAATGATTTTCAAACCAACGGAAAGCTTATTCTTTCTAGATTCCGGTGCTGCTAAATACTTCTCATAATTGTTGTTAACAAAGGCTACAGAAATTGTTTAAACAAAGAGAGCCCAAAGAGTGCACGGTAAATTTCAGCATCGAGACATTTTTAAAACTATTATCGATAGATGCATACTTCTATGACATGAAATCTGCAAAACATAATGGAGCAGTTTTTAGAGAAAGAATTATCTACATTGCGTTATTGTTGTAAAAGATACGATTATTTTTGTACAGCACGCATTGTGATCCGGCTCGTCTTTTGGTAGATATACAGAGTACATGTATGTCTCGCATTGCCTCGCTCTCTTTAGGCTTGTTGACTACCTGCTGAGGTGTAGCGTAATAACAAAAAATCTTATGAGTAGCGTATACAGTAACTGTGTTGTTTATAAATTCATGTAAAATATATTTAAAATAATTGTTGTATTAGTTTAATAGCCTGTATATTTACATTATTATTGCAGAGTATCCGATGAAATTACAAAAATAATAGCGCAATTGCATTTTTCTCATCATAATCATAATGAAGCCGACACTAGAATATTTGCGATCATCCTATATTATCAAATCTGGAGTATGGTAGAATAATAATAGAAGCTATAACAGATATTTTTGTCTTATCCCTGTATTTTGTGTCTAGAATAATGGTGTCGTAGATCTGATGTATTTATTTATACCGATTCATCATGCTGTGCGAGAATTAACTATAGAGAAGACAATAAGTGCTCAAATTAATTTGGGTAATTTATTTTTGTGCATTTATGCTTTGACAGTCAGTTTTCTATTTAAAAAAGGAAAAACTAACGCTGTAAAAAATGTTTAAGACATACAGAAGATAAAGAACTACAAAGAATACTTCAATGATTTCATTACTTTTCAAAATTTGGCCAGGTATTTTTTTAAAAACCGCTGGAAGGAATTCACTACTTCCACATCCAGATTTTTCATCCATGTCTCTCAGAACGAATAAATTTTTTATGTGGAAATAATTGTTTATGGAACTTTAATAATATAATTTTTGAAATCGTCTACCCCCAAAAACCCATAAAACGATATCCCTCATCGGTAGTGGGGTGGAGGTGGTGATAGAGGGGTGGTACTGGGGGTGGATGAAGTAAAAAAATATTCTGAGGTTTTTGATTCTTGTACATACACTAAATCACAATTGTTTAAATCCCTTTAATAATGAGGTGGGGGTGGTAATGGGGGTGGCTAATGCTAAAAAAACTTTTGAGACCTTATAGCTTCTCTTGTAAATACTAAATACCAATTTTATGAACTCTTTCCTGCTTGATTTATCTATTTACTCCAGTTTACTCCCCATCCCTTCAACGGAATAAGATGAAAATATAATCTAGTTCCAGATCACCTTAAAATACATACGCGTACGTACCAAATTTCAAGTCAATAACTTAAAACTTTTCCAGAGTAATCGTGCGCATAAAAAAAGTTACAGACAGACAGATTGACAAACAGAATTTTTTTTCACTCAAACTTGAAATCTCGACGTTTTATGACATTCTAAGCCTATTTGAACAATAAAACTTTTCAAATTTTTTCTCGTCGTTACTATACTTCCACTGGATGTGGAAGTAAATGTTATATGGTCGACGATAAGTCTGATATAAGGAATTTATCGCCTACCGAAGATTCTTTTTATCAACATATGTTGAGAGCTGCGTATCAAATTATTCTGTGGAAGAGTGCAACTGAGATAAACCCAGAAATTCCCGATCCAATTGATTTTGGTTGGGATTTGAAAAATAACGTACTTATTCCTAAATTAATAACTATAAATGTTCGTCCCAATATAACTTCTCAAAATGTATTTTGTAAATGTAAATTTAAAAAATGTATCGGAAACTGCAGTCGTAGCAAAGCTGGGTTGGAATGCATAATAGATTGCTACTGAGAGGGTAAATGTATTAGCTGTTAATTTAGTTTAAGTATAATGTATGTATGTATATTATTATTTTTGTATTTCTATTTCTCAAGCACAAAAAGTAAATTTAAGTTCATTTAATTAGTTATATGGCTTTCTGTCTCTAATCAATATTTTAAGTTAAAATATAATAATTTTGGTTCTCAAGTAAACTAATCTTTAAATACCTTCGTTTTTTTTCATAATGACAAATGATAATATTTACGTATAAGTAATACGCATCGTAATTTTTTTGCAATCACAGTATATTGTCAGCAAGTTACCGATCGGCCACAGCGCGCGAACGTGTCAGCCAAAACGATAGCGGAAATAACGGAGCGCTGTACAAAAATAGTCATATCTTTTACAACAATAAAACAATGCAGATAATTCTTTGACCAAAAACTGCTCCATTCTATTCCGCAAATTTCATATCATAGAAGTATGCATCTATCTATAATAGTTTTTAAAATGTCTCGATACTGAAATTGACCGTGCACACTTCGGGCATGCTTTGTTTAAACAATTTCTGTAGCATTTGTTAACAATAATTTCGAAAATTATTTGGCAGTACCAGAATCTAGAAGGAATAAGCTTTCCATTAGTTTCAAAATCATTACGAAATATTAAAAAATAACCCTGTAAATGAGATGGGAACATAGAATTAATCAATTTTCAGTGACACAAAAATTTTCGGAAAAAATTTTTTTATGCTTTTTTGCAATCGCGGACAGAATGGCGCCCTCTGGATTTAGATGCGCAAAGTCATTAAATTTTTTCAAAAGTATATCTTTGAGTTCACACCCTGGCATTTTAGGAGCGTCTTTTGAGAAGATTGATTCCCGACTATACGCAGGACCAAGACGGCCTCAGGCTATAACCAAAAGGATTACGGCAGTAAAAACTTAAATAAGAAACAAATTCACTCTCAGTATATGCTTAATTTTTGATATCACCATTTTTACGCTAAAATTAATATTTATTGATATATTTGCAAAGAAACAAAAATTTCACGTTTTTTTCGAAAATCCATTTATGGTATAATATGCAATTTTTTTCTAAAACAAGTGCCGTAAGCCGACGAAAAAATTTGAGCATTTAGGTCATACTATATGTTAACGAAAAACAATATACGAGAATATATTTTTTTAATTACTGACTACTTACACAAAGTGATATGACTACTTTAACAAAGTGGCGACGTTTTCGTTAAAAATATGTGAAGAAGTTCATTGTAGCTGTCATAACTTTTTTGTTATGCTGTAGAAATTGTCAAAAAATCATTTGAACTTTTTATTGTTCCAGATCTCCGATACAAGTAACTCTACAGAAATTAAAATTAGGGCCCCATTCACATTGAGATCTGTATCGCTACATGTTACAAGTATCGGTATCATGATACAAATATCTATGTGTATTTAATTGTTTCAATATCATTGTATCGGTATCAGCTGGTATCGCCGTTTGCTTCACTGTCGAGAAACTTCGATACCGTGCACCTGAGACTGATCCCAAGTAACAATTTAAGTTTTATCACAATCTACAAGAAGTTATTAAGTCTATATAATAAAACTGATCGTAAAACTGTTTATACTAGATAACCTCTTAAAAGCTACAATAAACCTGGCATAAAACCAAAAAAGACCTTTTATAAAGGTTATAAATATCTTCCTTAAAACTATCAATAAAACCAACAGTACTTTAGAACCCAAATCTACAAGATGTTTTCAAGTCTACCATAAAACCTTTTATAAAATCTTCTTAAAACCGTTAGTGTTTGCAATCAAATTTTAAGCTTTCTTTGAGAACATCATAAATAATTGTGTCTTTAATAATTCTTTGTCGAAAACTTGTTGCACTTAAACTGTCTAAATCAGAAAATGTCGCCAAGTAATAAAATATGTCTGCATCAATTAAAATATCTGCATGTGCTAACGTTTTAAAATTTGATATTAATAAATAACCTAGTATCAAAAAGTTGTCAACGCAGACCACTTTATAAAAACCACCAAAGTATATCAAAAAACTTTTAAAAAACTATTAAAAAATTACGCGCCTTTAATTTGTTAGCTTATTAATTATTATTTACAATTAATAAAAAAAATAGTAAGCCTAGTTTTAGCTTACTCAGTATGATTTTGGGCTTTTTAGGGGTTTAGGGGTTTAGGGGTTTATATAACATATTAACACATTTTAGATAGTTGCAGGCTAAATGTAAAATATAACTAAACACTGTTGCCCCAACTTTGTTCAAACATGTCTGCCATACAAAAAAAAAACATGGCTGAAAAATTAATAAAACCGTTTATTTTAATAGAATACCCTATTAAGAGTTTGTGGCTTTAGGAAATATTTTTATAAAACAAAAAGTTTTGTTAAATTCCAATTGCTCCACTTTATTACTATTTTAAAGTCTGTAAGACTTTACCCAGCCTTACTACTCTTCTTTAAAACCCTTAAGATTTGTCTCTGACAATCTCTAATCCAAACGTACTTAGCTTAGATAACATAACCTAAAAAAACATTATTTATTTCGTGTGTTTTTGAGTGTGCGATCATTAATTTCTCGTTATTTCTGTGATTATGGCGTTAATTGAGCAAGAAAAAGTGAAAAACTACAAGTAAGTAGATTTTAAACAGTTTCCTTATATCCTTTGAATATGCCCCCTCTCTCAAAGTTTAAAGGCGTAAGTGGGGGACCAAAGGATTTATAAATGCTTTATAAAAACCAAAAAGTTTTAACATATCTTAATAAAGCTACCAAAAAACTATTAGGTTTTAAGGAACTTTTACCAATTATCGTTAAAAGCAAATAGTATTTATGATAACATATATTAAAGGTAAGACTACTTAAGAGTTATTAGTTTTATTGCTTGATCATAAGGAGTACTTAAAGACCATATTTTAAAACTCCCATAAAACCTAAAGACATCTATGTCTACCACAAAACTTAAAATATTTAAAATCCACTATAAAACTTAATGAGTTTATTGTGGTTTTGAATAATGCAGCAATTAAGTGGCTATAAAACCAGTAAGTCTTAAAGAGCAAAAAGGTTTAACAAATTGCTTTAAAGATAACTTGAAGGCCTATTTTTAAGTTCATATTATCTGCAGATAAATTGGCATGCTCAAAAGAAATAATAAAACCCAGTTCGGTTTATTTACCATCTTAAATCTGTGATAAAACCCGATAAATACTTGTTGGCATTTAAATTATTACTTGGGATATTTGTTGCAGTGTGTATTTTCCTGTATCTAGTACATTTCTTAAAAATAAAATAAATAATATGTCGGATAATCGAGAATTTTGGGAGGAATTCTTAAACATGTATAGACTGTATTCCTGCTTGTGGAATTCTACATCAAAAGAGTATTCAAATGGGCAAATTCGTGAAGTAGCAACCAGAGACTTGATTGACAAGTGCAAAGAAATGTATCCCAATGCGGACAGCAATTTTGTTATAAAAAAAATTCATAGACAGTACTATTGTAACTGCTATAATTACCGGTTGGAGAGGTAACATTTCAGATGCGCGTATTGAACTGAACTGATGTTTCATGATTCCGTCCCAATATGTATGACAAACTTGATACTTGAATCAAATCTCAGATACACGTATTGACATTTGTAACGATACATGTAGCGATACAGATCTCAATGTGAATGGGGCCCTTTGACGACATTCATGCTTCAATTTAGCAGTTTTCTTATTTGTCTCTAGCTTGTTTTCGCTCATTGTAATACATTTCAAGTTATTTGACGAAAATCTATTTGAAATACCTATTTAAGCTACAATCCAAATTTTCTTGTCGTTATAACTTAAAGACTATCAATCTATATGAAAAGTTGCATAGAACCTTTTCTTCTCAAAAGAGTGGCCCCAAAAATCGTCCATTTTCTAGCCCTCGAATTTTGTTTCAAACTAAGTGCTAGATTATTGTTAATAATGAAAACATTCTGAATACTAAATTTCAAGATGAGCTTATGTTTGGTTCTTGAGATATGAGGGATTGAAGTTGTGATATGCTAAATGCTATCAAAAAATACAGAGCCCCACAAAAAATGAATACTCATCAGCTATGGCAGAGCAATCAAGATATTTTTAGTATTTGTTGACGCAGAATTATTATCTAATATCGACGAATCCGTATATCCACTGATTACTTTAGAAGGGCCAAAAACATCACCTATATATGGATGAAAATGGGAAAAAATGATGCTATTGAGCTATAGAGCTTCCATGAACAGAAATGTAGAATAAGTCTATTGGCTGAAAGCATGAACCAAGGTTTTGACTAGGGCTTACACAAGGTAATTGACACACCCTTAAGAGGGTGAAAACTACCCCAATATTACACAAAACTGCATAAAAACTCCAATAACTGGCAAAAAAGCTTGAATCCTCTAAGCTTTATTAATAGGAACTAAACATAAATCTGTTACGACCTAGTACACGAAAACAATCTATTATAGGGTAAAAAACAACCCCTTATATTGAATTATGAACTTGACTCTTTTTTTTACTTGATTCTAGTGCACGACTTGTTACAGTTTCATTATTACAGGGAAAAGTGGAACACATTTGTATTTCCAAAGGCATATTCTGGCTTAACACATCGGAAACTCCCTGTATATAATATACGATTTTTTACTTAGAATCACTAACTGATCGATGTTCGCTGAATGCAAAAAATAGTACCAAAAAAAATCACTGCCTGATTAAAAGAATCTCTTCTAATGTACCTTATTGTAAAAGCTATTCTCTATTATATTGATTTTTTCATTTGAAATAGTCTGTCAAAAAACTAAAAAGTTTAGCCTTTGAAACTTTCCCCTAATGATTTTTTTTAAGGATACTCCCATGAAAATCATGTCACTTCTAGTATAGTACATTCCTTTTACAGATATATTCATATTTTCTCTGGAGAAGTATTTAATTTCTATATAAAGTATACAAGGGGACAGCAAACGTCCTTGAAAAGTAGGCATTGCAGGTATAGTAGGGTGGGAAAGCTTATAATTATTTATGTCATTAATTTATAATAATTATTTAGCATAAGTTGTTAATAAATTATTTTCTATAAAAATTGATGTACTTGTATTATTTGAAGACCTAAGTGGATAAAGGTGTTATGTCGCATTTTTAAAAAAAAATTACTTTATGCAATTTTTGAACACCCCCGATATAGATTTAACACCCAATAAACGGTGAATTCTAAATTTGTAATATTTTATAGAGACTTTTTAATTATAAAGGCGCCATGTCATACATACAACCAGTAATTTTAGTGGATGTACACAGTTTTGGACAGAAAAATCTAGTTTCATAACAGCTTGATATTGTTCTTTAATATTAGTGTAAACAAAAGAACATAACTCAAAATTATGTATTTTATGAGGTATTATTTATCTGAATCGAAGACAAAATAAATAAGTTCCAACTCAGAATCGTTTTATTTAATTTACTCAAAACTTTAAAAGTGTGACATAATACCTTTATCCACTCATTTAATATTTCTTTCATTTATTTCGCTTCTTAGAGCTCTTGCTTTCTTCAAATTAATTTTAAAAGTTTCGTTGTTCTACAAGTACTTTATAAACAACCCCGAAAATTATAACAATCATACATGAAGTATTGCAAAATTCCGATAATTGTATTTTTTGTGTTTGGTCCCTAAAATAGCTATTTTACGGACTCATTTGAGTCCGTAAAATGAGTCTTTTCAGAACTCAATCCCAAAAAGTTGCCATGGCAACTTTTGAGAATCATTTAGGTAAATAAGGCAAAATGGTTCATACAACAATTAAACAACTTTATTTAATCTAATAGGTACAACAATATGACTTAAATATTAGGTGTGTATGTTAAATTAATAATAATTAAATGATTATGGCCCAAAATGAAAATTAAATGAAGAATTTTGAACATCTTCAAAACGAAATACCCGAACCTGAGGGTATCGTGTTAATTTTTTTGATGTTGTGGTAGTAACTTCGGTAGTAACCGATATTATGTTACTCGATGGTTCGATTTTCTTCTCCCCCATTAACATTCTGCACACTTTTTTCTTCTCAATTGATTCTTCTATACAGGGCGTTTCAGCTAAAAGTCCCCGGGTCATTATCTCCTAAAATAATAAAGGTACTGAAAATTTGCAAATCGCGGATAATTGACACCAAAAAGGTCTTAAATAACTGCAGTTAGAATTGTTCCTTCGCAGTGCACAGAGATGGCGCTGCGGTGAGAAATTATTTTTCGATGGCTGGAATCTTGAAACATGATTCATATAATTAATGAACAAATTGTGAATAATTTTGCCTATGTAAAACATTTTGTAAATTCCAGCCGTTTTGGAGCTACATGAATTTTTTTCTTCATTTTTCTGTCTCTGTAAATTTTGAAAACTTCTGTAACTTTTCTGTTTATCATTTTAGAACACTAATTATTTAGAACTTTTATCTTATTATATTCCATACTTCTTATATTATTACATATTTTGAAAATTTTTACTAATTTCAAATTTAAAAAATTAGTTGAATTTAAAAAATTCCGAAAATTATAAAAATTTTCAAAATATGTAATAATATAAGAAGTATGGAACATAATAAGATAAAAGTTCTAAATAATTGGTGTTCTAAAATGATAAACAGAAAAGTTACAGAAGTTTTCAAAATTTACAGAGACAAAAAAATTAAGAAAAAAATTCATGTAGCTCCAAAACGCCTGGTATTTACAAATTTTTTTACATGGCCAAAATTATTCACAATTTATTCATTAATCGTATGAATCGTATTTCAAGGTTTCAGCGATCGAAAAATAATTTCTCACCGCAGCGCCATCTCTGTGCACTGCGAGGGAACAATTCTAACTGCAGCTATTTAAGATCTTTTTTGGTGCCAATTATCCGCGATTTACAAATTTTAAGTATCTTTATTATTTTACGAGATAATGACCCGGGGACTTTTAGCTGAAACAGCCATATGACTTTGTGAATACAACCTGGAATTAGTTATTATTTAGAATCAAAAGACAATAATTTTGTGAAAAAACTTGCTTCCATCCTCCTAGCCGTTTCAGCGAGATTAAATCGACGTCAGCATCTGCCGCAAGAGACGCAGAACTTCGCCAGAAGCAATGCCCTGTATACTCTGTGGATTCCTACACGTTGTACCGTACATTTTCTCTTACGATAGGAAATAAAAAAATAATCGTGTTTAGCATTCGCTGGTCGTAGCCGTATATATTTCTGGTACACTTCCATGGAATTGACAGCTTCACCTTCAGCTACCACGGGAAACACTCTCTTAATGTTGGTCTTCGTATCGGGAATTATTATAAGAAGACATCATGTGTCTTTTTGGACAACATCTTGTATTTTTAGTGAGTGTAGCTCTTCGCGCCTGCATGCACCACACACGCCAATGAGAAGAGCAACCTGCGAAATTAAATATGAAACTAATAGTCCAGGGAAATGAGTAAAAAAAGTACCATGTTCGGGACTGTGACTCATCCAGGCAGAGACCACGATTTTTAGGTAGTATAGGTGTCAATAAATGAAACCTATATAAAATCTGCGGTCGATTTTCTGCGTATGTTTATTTACAGCCATTTTAATGCAAAAAAATGGAAAAAACGTGTTTTATCACACTTTTTCACCTGCCAGTAAAAAGTAAACTATCTTACAGATAAATCAAATGAATCACCTTGTAGGAAATTAAAAAAGCTTTAAAATGGCGGTTGTTAAATGTCGATATAGTTAATTGTTGCTAAGATAATTGCAAAATGCGGAATTTTATTCAATAAACAATATCTTGTGTAAAAAGCAATCTACTGTTTTGTCCTTGCGTAAATAGTTGACTCTCATAGTGCTTAATATCTGGTAAAAATTTCAAATCGATTCGTCAAATAGTTTTTGCAAAATTGCATTAATTTATCCCAGAGACCTTTTTTTTGCAATCCCACCACGTCCAGAGAAATCAAAATACAATGATTCTACGGCCTCCACCTGAAAGGGAAAGACTTGATTTACCAAAATGCTTTGTTAGATATCGAAAAAATTAATTTTCAGACCTGCAAAATGACGTTGCAAAAGAACTCAGATTTTTACCTTATAAACAAATGGAATAATTTTTTAACAATTGATTGTAGAGCATCGATATTTGAAAAGCTGATATTTTTACACGAATTTTGAAAAAAAAAAGAAGGTCCTAGGTCAATTTGGGGCAAAGTTAGCAATTTTTTTTCAAAAATTCATAGCTCTTTTGTTTATAATAATTACGAAACGTAACAAGCGCCATTTTAAAGGGGAAGAGTTCAACTTTTAGTGTATATGTGAATCGACAAATATTCTGTATTATTATAAATTACAGCGTTATTTATATCGAACAATTTGTTTCTTTTCACACTTTACAAATTCCATTGTTTATAACTTAATATAACAGTAATTTATCTATTTAATTGTACACAAACCTTTCCTATAATTTTCAATAAGAATAATACAAAAATTTTGATAATGTATAAAAATATTTTTTTGTAAAATGTTTAAACAAATTACAGGTAGTTATTACTCTCTTATTATTTTGGAGCAGATGTGTTGTTTTATTATTTATTAATAATTAATAATACGCAAATTAATAAGAGCACTTTTCATAAATTGTATGGTAATTTTGCATTTGAAAAATATCTTAAAAATGTAAATTATATCGAATAGAGTGTTTTTATTTCATAAATTTGAAAAATTCAATTGTTTATAACAATAAGAGATATATTTACGTGTACATAAGCCTTTTCTACAACTTTCAACAAGAACAAAACAAAAAATTTTGATATTTTGCAAAAAACAAAATTTTTTTTTAAATATTTAAACAAATTACATTGTTAATATTAATGTTAATAGTTTAACAGATTGAATATTATTAACGTACGCAAAAAGGTACCCCAAATTGAAAAAAGAAACATCAAAATCGGTTAACAAACACCAAAGTTATGACTTATGTGGTCAGTTTGAAGATGCTGTTTCAATTTTTGAATGCGCGGATTTGAGGGTTCCCCTCCACAACCTCCGAGCTAAGTTGATTCGAGCCTCATTTTAGAAGCTTTGCCAACAGTTTTGAGAAAGTGCAATCATTTTCAAATTTTTTACACTAAAAGTTGAACTCTTCCCCTTTAAAATGGCGCTTGTTACGTTTCTTAATTATTATAAACAAAGGAGCTATGAATTTTTGGAAAAAAATTGCTAACTTTGCCCCAAATTGACCTAGGACCTTCTTTTTTTTCAAAATTCGTGTAAAAATATCAGCTTTTCAAATATCGAAAAACCGATGCTCTACAATCAATTGTTAAAAAATTATTCCATTTGTTTATAAGGTAAAAATCTGAGTTGTTTTGACGTTATTTTGCAGGTCTGAAAATTAATTTTTTCGATATCTAACAAAGCATTTTGGTAAATCAAGTCTTTCCCTTTCAGGTGGAGGCCGTAGAATCATTGTATTTTGATTTCTCTGGACGTGGTGGGGTTGCAAAAAAAAGGTCTCTGGGATAAATTAATGCAATTTTGCAAAAACTATTTGACGAATCGATTTGAAATTTTTACCAGATATTAAGCACTATAAGAGTCAACTATTTACGCAAGGACAAAACAGTAGATTGTTTTTTACAAAAGATATTGTTTATTGAATAAAATTCCGCATTTTGCAATTATCTTAGCAACAATTAACTATATCGACATTTAACAACCGCCATTTTAAAGCTTTCTTAATTTCCTACAAGGTGATTCATTTGATTTATCTGTAAGATAGTTTACTTTTTACTGGCAGGTGAACAAGTGTGAAAAAACACGTTTTTTCCATTTTTTTGCATTAAAATGGCTGTAAATAAACATATGCAGAAAATCGACCGCAGATTTTATATAGGTTTCATTTATTGACACCTATACTACCTAAAAATCGTGGTCTCTGCCTGGATGAGTCACAGTCCCGGCCAAAACCTCATTTCCCTGGATTATAATGCATGTCATTAAAGTATGATTTTAAACTTACTTTATTAATAAATACTTCTCATCGTCTGCATTTACCAAAAATATATTAATTTCTTGGCGCGTCAAAACTTTTCACTTTGCGGGCGCTTTAAAAAAACTATGATTCGAATTTGTTTATTTTCTTTGACAGACAAAACAGCTTTTATCATCGAATATTTTGACTAGAGAGTATATGGTTTTACTTCTTGCGACTGTAATAGGAAAATACGAAAATAGTCACAATAATAATTTACATATGCTATTAATATTGTAATATGTTGCACCCCTTAAAATTTAAGGTTATGTTACTAAAAAGTAGGCAGACTTCAACAGATCGAATGTCTGAATGAATGTAGTGTATTTGCACCTACTCGAAAAAGAACCTACCAGAAGATTCCAAAGTGACATCTGGAATTCTCTAGAGAATGGTGGCGTCATCACAGAACAATCGAGATCTGTCATTTTTAGGTATAAAAGACCAACCGCATTCTCGGCGAGTAGTTCAGAAGTTCAGAAAGTATAGAAAGTGAGGTTAAGAGTTCAAAGAGAAACAAAGTGATAAACATTGTGGATTTTAGTCAGTAAAGTGTATTTAAATTAATAATAGTATTGTGAAGTATCCAGTAAATATTTAATAAAGTGTGTTAGTGGACATCTCTTGTTATAATTTTTGGAACCCACGGAATTTGCAAGGGGTAGTTTCCTAAGGGTGGAAACACGCGACAAATTGGTGTCAGAAAGCGGAATTTTATGACAAGAGGAGCTTTGAAGTTGTGCTGGAGTGTTCGAGAAGTATTCTCGAGGTTTAGTGCTAACACGGAGGACTCATTTACTGGACATTTGTTCGAGGGTTATTTTCGAACAGGAAAATAGTGTTGAGTGCATTTTTGAGACATTGTAGAACATTTTATTAGGACATTAGTGTGATAATTAAATCCTTTGAACTGAGAAGTGATAGAGACACTGAAAAAGACTCATTTAGTGCGTGAAAATTTCTAGAACTTTTCTATTTGGACATTAGTGGAGATTATTAAATTCTCTGAACTGGATAGTGACAAAAGACTCTGGATAAGACTTTTTCGTGCTATTTCGAGATTTGTCTAGAAAGTTCCATTACCGATATTGACGTGACAGTTAAATTTAT
This sequence comes from Rutpela maculata, assembly GCA_936432065.2. Lineage (NCBI taxonomy): Eukaryota > Metazoa > Arthropoda > Insecta > Coleoptera > Cerambycidae > Rutpela > Rutpela maculata. The sequence goes on along the minus strand of OW386290.2, from coordinate 126,337,223 downwards.
TTTATTTTAATTTCATCGTATGCCCGTAACAACAAGAAGTATGGCATCCGATAAACAAATACAGGACTTATTCGAACAATTCCAAAAAATGATGGCGCAGCAACGGCAGGAAGACAAAGAAGAACAGGAGAAAAAACGTCAAGAGGAGAAAGAAGAACAAGAAAAGCGACGTCAAGTAGATAAAGAAGAGCAAGAAAGAAAACGCCAGGAGGAAGAAAAACGGCGTCAAGAAGAAAGGGACGAATTAAAGAAAATTATGGAAGATCAGGAAACAAGACGTCAGAAAGAAAAAGAGGATGAAGAAAGAAGACGTCAGAAAGAAAAAGAGGATGAAGAAACAAGACGCCAAGAAGAAAAAGCCGAATTGAGAGAAATGATGGAGGACCTGAAGATACGACAGCAAGAGGAGAAAGAAGAGCAAGAAAGACAACGTCAAGAGGAAAAAGACGCACTCAGAAAAATAATGGAAGACTTGGAAGAAAGACGCCAGGAGGAATTAAGGAAAATCCTGAGCGATCAAATAAAAATACAACAGGATGCAATCATTTCTGTCAAAAGTGAAGTCAAAGAAGAGATAAGCAAGGTAGAAGAAAAAGTAGATAAGGTCGAAGATAAAGTAGGTGAAGTCAAGACCGAAGTCGGTCAAGTAAAAGGAAAAGTAAATCAGTTTGAAGAAAAGATGAGTGAGTTCGAAGAAGAAGTCAAGGGAGAAATAGACCGGCTTAAACGACAGTTGAGAGATAGAGGAAGCCAGCAGGTGGTATCATCAGGTCAGCGACTAAAACCTCCTTCTTTTGACGGCCAAAGTTCCTGGACGACGTACAAGAGGCAGTTTGAGGCAGCAGCATGTGCGAACAACTGGGATAACGAGGAAAAGGCCATGGCATTAGTTCTGGCGTTAAGGGGCCAGGCCTCAGAGTTGCTTCAGACTATCCCAGTGGATAAACAAAGGGACTTCAAAGTCTTGGAAGCTGCATTGGACTTGAGATATGGCGACCAACATCTCGCCCAAGTATACCAAGCCCAGCTAAAATCACGAATACAAAAGGCTGGAGAGAGTTTACAGGAATTCGAAGCTGCGATAGAGAGACTGGCACACCTGGCGTATCCGAGTGCACCTAGAGAATTTCAGGAACAATTAGCCGTAGGGGCCTTTTTAGATGGTATAAGGGACGAAGAGGTCAGGCGAGTTCTGAGGCTGACGAGACACCAAAGTAGTAGCGAAGCTTTGGTGCGTGCACTCGAAGTAGAAGCCGCTTACAGGGATACTCCAAGGAGAGTGCGAGCTGTGACTCTTGAAGAATCGCAACCAGAAATGAGCCAGAACCCCTTGCTGACTGAGATGCAGAAAATATTCACCAAATTATGCGATAAATTGGATGGCCTCAGAAACCAAGAAAAACAACAAAATAGAGGAAAGCCGAGCGGAGGTATTAAATGTTTCAACTGCGGCAAGGTAGGACACATGAAGCGAGACTGTCGACAACAGAATTCGGAGAGTCGAGTAAATGCTGTGAATCTTGAAGAGAAGCAGGAAAACAGTACCAAGGGGGTTGTTCTGGCTAGGGAATGCAGTGACCCCAGAGAAATAAAGATTTCCCAGCTTCGAAGAATTGCAAGCAGTCTGTCGTTGCAAGGATATGTGAACGGAAGAAAATGTTTGTTTACCATCGACACAGGTACTACGTCATCAATAGTACGTCCAGGATTTATATCGGGCATAAAGATTACCAAGAGGCAAAATGAAGAAGTGATCGTCCGGACAGCTACGGGGGACAGGGCTACGGTTCATGGAGAAGTAGACCTGGGTTTGCAGATTGGACAATTAAGGTTCGACCACAGGGTCATCGTGGCTGACATCACGGATGACTTCATTTTGGGACTGGACATTATGGAACAGTATGGGTTTATCGTTGAAGTAGGAAAGCGAGTCTTAAGGATTGGGAACAAACAATTTATTCTGTCAAAAGTGAACGACCAATGCGAGAAAACCAGGCTGTTGACAACGCAGGCAGTCAAAACTCCTGCATTATCCAGAAAACCAGACAAGGAAGATTGCAAGCGCTACCCTCAGGTGAGAAAATTGCCGAACATGGTTGAAGTGAACACTATCAAGGTCGATCTTCCAGACAGTTGGTCAACGAAAATTCTGAGGCGAGAGCAATTGCGCGATGTAGAAATCGGACCTATGTTGCGAGCAAAAGAAGAGGGAACGCGTCCAGCATGGAAGGATATTTCCGACAAAGAAGTGGGGCTGATGGCTTTATGGTCACAATGGGATTCACTTATGGTCGTGGATGGGCTTTTGAGGAGAGCATGGGAAAGCCCAGATGGGAAGCAGGTTGCCATGCGTCTAGTGATTCCCAGGTGTCGTGTAACCGAAGTACTCCAGGAAGCGCATAATGAAACGTCCAGCAGACACTTCGGCATAAACAAGACATTGAGTAGAGCACGAGAACAGTTCTATTGGGTTAATAGTCGCCAGGATGTGGAGGCCTGGTGTCACAAGTGTAAAAATTGTGCTGCCCGTGGAGAACTATTTTCGATGAGCAACTACAGAAATGGAAGTCGAGAACAGCCAAAGAATGATCGAGAGCAGATGAATAGAACTAGTAACCGCTTGAAGGCTCGTTATGATCAGAATGCCAGTACAGGGGGATTCAAGGTGGGGGATCTGGTTTGGCTGTACAACCCACAGCGGAAGGAATGGAGATCCCCGAAATTTCAGCCTCCTTGGGATGGACCGTATACTGTTATTACCCGAATTAATGATGTCGTCTATCGTATTCAACGAAACAAAAAGTCCAAGATGAAGATCGTACACTTGGATAGACTGGCGAAGTATGTGAAAGAGGCTGAATTGCCTGACCGGGACGTTCAGGCTTAAGGAGGGGGCAGTGTAATATGTTGCACCCCTTAAAATTTAAGGTTATGTTACTAAAAAGTAGGCAGACTTCAACAGATCGAATGTCTCAATGAATGTAGTGTATTTGCACCTACTCGAAAAAGAACCTACCAGAAGATTCCAAAGTGACATCTGGAATTCTCTAGAGAATGGTGGCGTCATCACAGAACAATCGAGATCTGTCATTTTTAGGTATAAAAGACCAACCGCATTCTCGGCGAGTAGTTCAGAAGTTCAGAAAGTATAGAAAGTGAGGTTAAGAGTTCAAAGAGAAACAAAGTGATAAACATTGTGGATTTTAGTCAGTAAAGTGTATTTAAATTAATAATAGTATTGTGAAGTATCCAGTAAATATTTAATAAAGTGTGTTAGTGGACATCTCTTGTTATAATTTTTGGAACCCACGGAATTTGCAAGGGGTAGTTTCCTAAGGGTGGAAACACGCGACAATATTGAATGTAAAGAGCTTACCTTTTCATGTAAATAGTTTAACAATGCATCTTCGTCTACAATTACAATGTTTCCTTCCATCGAATGAATGCTTCATATTCCTTTTCATAAATTTGACGAGATTTCACTGGAATTAAATCTAACACAAGTTGCTTCACTTTTTCAGATATAATTTGTGGATTATGCATTTTATACCGTATAAAAGTAACGCGTCAAAATGTTTTTGTTTACATTAAACAATCTGGTTACTATCGTCGCATGATAACTAAAATTCGAAGCTCACTATTTTCGAGAAATATTTGCTCTGATCAAAAATTTAACTTTACAAAAACTTTTAACAAAAAATTTTGTTTCTAACACGTACCTAAAATCAGTTTTTTGTAACTCATCGGTTATTCCCAAAAACATGATTTTAGGTACTTGTTACAAAAATAACTATTTTCGTTGAGATTTCTAAACTTTTTAATCCTTTTTTTAAATTTACGGATTTTCGAAATTGCGGTAATTTTCAATGGGTAAACTTTTTAGTTTATGGCATTAGAAATCCAAAAAAATCATTCAAATCCATTCATTATATGTACCTGTGTTCCATCATTTTTTATTTATAATGACTAATTGCACTGGCCTAAATTAACAAGGAAACCGATTTCCTTGGTACTCCTCCCATTCGAAGTGAATCCTCTTCTTACCGATGCGATGCATTTATGGCAATTTATGTTTAAAATTAAAGCGAATAATATAATTAATTCATTAACTGTAATATAACTGTAAACTCGCATTCAACTAAAATAAATTTGTTGGCGAAATTAACTTTACTACATCTCGTAAGTATACAAAACGAGTTCTATTCATCGTGAGAATATCGTAATATTTGCAGTACTATCTATAGACCTCAATGAAATACATCATTTAAAATAAATGTCGGCAATAATTACAGTGAAACACATAAAGCCATAAATTATGGTGGTTATGTTAATGTGCCGCAGTGGAGGAGTAGCATCGTAACACGTTTGTCAAAAAAAGAGGATTAATGTACGTGTGAATACATACATAAAATCTGCAACTTATTACACTACATGCGTACGGTTCTATCCAAAGAGAGAAACGCAAAAATGATAAGTATTGACCTTAAATATCAACAAATTTACGCGACGAATACATCGATTGATTGAAGTTGATACGTTTGCTTGTATTTTTGTATTATACAGGGTGCCCAATAAATAATGGTACATAGAGCAATGGCAGATTCCTTAGATCAAAATATTACGAGTTAACCCAACTTACCTTAATCCAAAAGTTGATATTAACAGAGATACAGGGTGTCAAAGTAAAATTTTTGTTTTGGTTTTTTAAATATTTTCTTCAAAAATTGAAATATTTTAACAAAATTTGGGGATTGGGGATTTTTTGAGGCGAGGGACTCAAATCTCTACTTTTGCTGTTATTTGTAGAGCGCCACCTACGGTAATTTGCGTGTCGTTTATATGTCATATATTTTTGGAGAGTTTTTTAAATTTTTTTTGATAAATATTTCTATTTTCCTGTCTTTTTGATATAAAAACCTTCTAAATGTCACTACGAGTAACCGTTTTCGAGATATTTGGTTCTAAAGTATTCAATGCAATCAATTTAAATCATGATTTAGGGATGTACAATTTTTCAAAGTAGGCTTTGATTAAAACAAAAATAATAAAAGACTCTTTCAAAATTAATATGTCGAACCTACTTGTTGTGTGTCCGCATTTTGTGTGTTGGTAAAAATTATCTAACAAAAGTAAGCTTAAAATGCTAAGGCATAATTTATTTTCAAACGAAGATATGGGCAATATGATTTGCGTATACACCCAAGAAAATTTTAATGGACGCAGAGCTCATCTTCGATATTTGAAAATTTATCCAAATAGGAGGCAACCGGATTTTAAGTTATTTCATAATACAGTAGATTGGGGGAAACCGAGATACCGTGGGACCACCAAAAAGTATTACTGTGGAACAGGAGGAGGAAAGCTTGGTCCGTGTTGCAGAAACCCAGAAATAAGCATGAGGCGTATAGCTGCTGCTACTTGAGTAAGTAAGTCAATAATTTCAAGGATTTTTCATCAAGAAAAGCTTTATCCGAGCCATTTTACGCCTCACGGTGGTCGGAAAAGCGAAAAAGCTGGCCAAAACTAGAATAAGTTTCCGAAATTAACTAAATCTTGGATACCTAAGTTTTTGAGGTCGGTTAATATGAATTTGAAACCAGAATTCAAAAATTCAAAACGCGGACTCAAAGTGGCCGACGAATTTTGAAAAAAATATTTGATTTGAGTGAAATTTTGTACACTTTAGTTTATGAGGTCGCTGAATAAGAATTTGAAACCAAAATTTAAAATGGCGGACCCAAAATTGCCGACGAATTTACACAAAAAATATTTGATTTGAGCTAAACCTTGCACACTTCAGTTTTTAAGGTCGCTGAATACGAATTTGAAACCAGAATTCCAAAACTCAAAATGGCGGACCCAAATTGGCCGACGAATTAAAAATACATATATTTGATTTAAGCGAAACTTTCTACAATTTAGTTTTTGAGGTCGCTCTAGTTATTAATTATCGCCGAATCATTCGGCACGAAAACGATTGCTACAAAGAAAACCCTAGCATCGGAGGAAAAGCTTTTACTTTGCTTCGCCAACTGTTTTCCTATGCTCGATATAAATGGGTGTGATGTAATTAATAAGCGTTGAAAAACATCCCGCATCGTATTATCCCTAGAGCTTTTTCGAGAAAAATGTTCCCGATATTTTTTTATATCTTTATTTCTTGCTTCCTGGGCATCTTCTGATATTTGCCCAATTGGAAGCAGGGCCCATTCAATAACCTGAATACCATATATCAAAACCTTATGCACGGTCGTTGGCATGAAAAACCATGGGTATAAATTCACAAACAGTTTAGCAGTATCGAGACAGTATTTTCTAAATTCTTCAATTTTGACAGCAAACCCACTGGACATTATTTGCAGTGTGATGAAATTTATGGATTAAATGTTCGTCTACTCCCAGGATTCTAGCAGACACTGTCGAATTCTCAAAGAATCGCCTCACGGAGTTACGATCGTTAGTGGACACAGAACCTGGTTTCGGACAGTCAATTTTCAAATGCAATTCGTCCTCAAAAGCTTTCTGAATAACAAGTCTGCGCTGTTCAATTATTCCTTTGTCAGTCTCTTTACGCGCTTGCCATTTATGGATACCAATCCTATAACCGACATGTAATAAACGTTCAAAGCATCATATCCATGAGTGCAAATTTTACAAACCCAGCTTTAAGTGCTCTTCACGAATGACTTTTTTTTTAATTGCTTCATTGTTATTAATTTTGGAATTCTGGTTTAAAATTCGTATTCAGCGACCTCAAAAACTAAAGTGTACAAAGTTTCACTCAAATCAAATATTTTTTTCAAACTTCGTTGGCCATTATGGGTCCGCCATTTTGAACTTTGGAATTCAAATTCGTATTCATTCGTATTCAAAAACTTAGGTATCAAGATTTAGCTGATTTTGGAAACTTATCCTAGTTTTGGCCAGCTCTTTCACGACCACTGTGCGACTACATGACATGACACGACAAAAATAAAGCGAGTAGCCAAACTTGGTAAAACTTGGTAAATTTGTAAATTATAAATTCACGAAGTAGGCAGTAGTAACTGTACACTGAACTGTAAACCTTTTCTGGATCTCCTGGGATCACAACTTTTTCGATGATAAATGATGCATATTTTTTAGATTCATAGTTATGTTAGTGAATTGTTTAACACGACTTAAAATATATTCAAAACAAAAAACAGCTGCCCAAGGAATCACTACTTCCACATCCGGATTTTCTATCCAAGTCAAACAACGAAAAAATTTTGTATCTGGAAATAATTGTTTATGGAACTTTAATAATATAATATTTGAAATCCTCTACCCCAAAAACCCATAAAATGATACCTCACATAGGTAGTGGGGTGGGGGTGGTGACAGGGGGTGGGAGTGGGGGTTAGATAAAGTAAAAAATATTTTGAGGTTTCTGGTTCTTGTACATACACTAAATCACATTTTTTTTCATCCCCTTTAATAATGGTGGTAATGGGGGTGGCTAATACCAAAATTTTTTTTGAGACCTTAGCTTCTCTTGTCTATACTAAATATCAATTTTATGAACTCTTACCTGCTTGATTTACCTATTTACTCCAAATTTACCCCAATTTACCCCCCAACCCTTCGACGGAACAGGATGAAAATATAATCTAGTTCTAAATCTCGTTAAAGTACATATGTGTACCAAATTTCAAGTCAATATCTCAAACGGTTCCAGAGTAAATGTGCGCACAAAAAAAGTTACAGACCGACAGACAGACAGAAATTTTTTTTTCGCTCAAACTTGAAATCTCGATGTTTCATGACATTCTAAGCCTATTTGAACAATAAAAATTTTAAAAAAAAATTTTGTCGTTACTATACTTCCACTGGATGTGGAAGTAATTCAGAATTAAAACATATTGCATAGAAATATTCTACATATCTCCATAAACACTCTTCATTGCACGAAATTGAAAGCACACACTCCAGTAACAAGTTTTTACAATATGAATACCACGCAGGATTTCATCTGCTGAGAAAAATTGCTCATACTATTCTGACAGCGGTACGTTCTGACTGCTGCAAAGAAGCAGGTACAAAAGGTAGCTCTCTACCTTTTGTCAAACTATACACTAGCTCCCTGTGTTGATAAATTCTTATTACTACGACCATCCAACGAGTTCCTTTTTTTTTAACTTTCCGACCACTGTGCGCCTATTCAAAATCTGCTGGAGGCCGATCTTCCACCCAGGTTACCCTCTCTGTTTCTGTCGTGCCCAACAAAACAGAGATCCAATGTTTTTAAACAAAGTGTTGTTTATAGTCGAAGCCACCTTTACACGTATAGGTGCATTTAACTTTAAAATAAAACATGCGTGTGACGTAGAAAATCCGCGCTTAGTAGCCGAACACCTCTTTCAACATGAATTTAAAATAAACATTTGGTGTAGAATTTTGGATCATTAATTTTTTCGATAATTATTTTTTTGGACCGTATGAGTGACCACCTAATTTAAGCGGTACATTGTACTTAAATTTTCTACAAACTCAGCTATCCGAGTTCTTCGATGATGTACCACTATATTTAAGACAAAATATGTTTTTTATGTGAGATGGAGCTACACCGCATTTTTTATACCGGTCAGAAACTACCTAAATACAAGTTTTCTTGGCGGCTGTATAGGTCGTGGGAGCAATATGCCTTGGCCTGCGCGGAGTCCCGATTTTAATCCGTTGGATTTTTGCGTAAGGAGGTACATGAAATATCTTGTGTATCAAGATGCAATAAATAATAGAGAATTAGAAATGCAATTGAATCATTTTAAAACGAATAGACATCTTTTTTTATTAATTATTCATTTTTTAAATCTCATTTATATTTGATTGATTGGTTGATTGATTTACCAGCGTGCGGTAGGCATTGCTGCCACTCCAAGGTTATACAGCTGGGCCTGCTACGTCCACGCTGGGTTGGACTAAGGTTATGCTTGTTGCCAGCAGCGAGAGCCACATGGCGCATGGTAAAGGAATGTGGGATGGGATGTGTAGGTATTTGTGAGATGCGTTACCGCATTGTGTCGTGAGGGAGCGTTTAAGCTCCCTTTTTTTTTTTTGTATTTTTGGTTCTGGACTTCTGCCTATTCTGGGTCTTCTTGTGAGATATGTTGCCGCGTTGTGTCGCTGCTGTTTGTGCTCCTATTTTTGTACTTCTGCTTCTAAAGCCTTCTTCTTCTGAGACTTCTGATTCCTCCGTTTCTGATTCTGGTAGAGTATATATCGCTCCGATTTCTTTGTGGAAATTCATTTTTCCCCTCGCTTTTCTTTCCCAGTGTGTTTGGTCCTTTCCCAGTTTGTTCATAATCCTTTCGATTGTTGTTTTCCACCTGTTTTTAGTTTGCTGTTTGATTGATTGATTAATTGATTGATTTACCAGCGTGCGGTAGGCATTTCTGCCACTCCCAAGGATTATAGAGCTGGGCCTGCTACGTCCACGCTGGGTTCTACTAGGGTCATGCTTGTTACCAGCAGCGAGTGCCACATGGCGCACGGTAAAGGAATGTGGGATGGGAGGTGTAGGTATTTGTGAGATGCGTTACCGCGTTGTATCGTGAGGGAGCGTTTAAGCTCCCTTTTTTGTGTTTTTGGTTCGCCTTCTTTTTCTGAGCCTTCTGATTCCTCGGTTTCCAATGCTGGGTTGGATTTGGGTCGTGCTTGTTGTCAGCAGCGAGAGCCACATGACGCATGATACAGGAGTGTGGGGTGGGCAGTGTAGTTGTTTTTGAAATGCGTTGCCGCATTGTGTTCGTGATGTTTATGCTCCTCTTTTTTGTGGTTCTGCTTCTAAAGATTGTCTTCTTCTTCTGAATCTTCTGATTCTTTCGCTTCTGCTTCTGGTGGAGTATATGTAGGTATATGTGAAATGCGTGGCCGCATTCTGTCATGCTGCGGAATGTTTGTGCTCCTCTTTTTGTATTTCTGCTTCTACAAATCTTCTTCTTCTTCTAAGTCTTCTGATTCCTGGGTTTCTGGTTCTGGTAGAGTACATATCACTGCGATTTCTTTGTGGAATTCATTTTATTTTTCTCCTTTGCTTTTCTTTCCCAATATGTTTGGTAGTTTGTTCATGATCCTCTCGGTTGTTGTTTTCCACGTGTAACCTGGTCCCCCTGTTTTTAGTGTAGAATTTAATGTAGAATTTTTCACTTAACAACGAGCACAATTTTGACCTGAAAACCATCACTTGACAATTTACCTAGGAAAATATTATGAAATTAGATTTTCAACACTATATTATAAGACCCACAGCGCAAAGAACATGCAATATCATAAAACACACTCCTATTAAACCAGACACCAACAAAAGTCAAAGATCAGCAGTCCCTATCTGTGATGCATCTCTTCCCTTCCATTCTCTTCTCTTTTTGACTTGTTCTATTGCATTACACCAAAAACTGTACCTAGGTCTGGATTATGTACGAAACCAATCACTACTCACAAAATCGTTAATTGCACGTCCCGAGGTATGTATTACCCTTCAAACACCCATCACCCACATGACAGCTCAAAATTTGTTATCTCTATTATTTCCCTGCTTCCTGTACACAGTCTCAATTGGCATGTTGTCGTCTTCTTGTTGGTTGTTGAGGAGAAAAGCTATGATTTCGCCCTCCTCTTGGCGTATTATTATTGTCCTCTTCAAGTTTGCTGTAGCTGCTATCGTCTCCTGCCCACCCCAGAAACCGTCTTTTCTCAGGTCTCCGATGAACGCCTTTGTCTTTTCCTTGTTGATGCTGTGTTCAATTGCCGTGTTGTCGTCTTCTTGTTGGTTGTTGAGGTGAAAAGTTACGATTTCGCCTTCCTCTTGGTGTATTATTATTGTCCTCTTCAAGTTTGCTGTTGCTGCTATCGTCTCCTGCCCACCCCAGAAACCGTCTTTTCTCAGGTCTTCGATGAACGCCTCTGTCGTTTCCTTGTTGACGCTGTGTTGATTTTAACAGGGTTCCGGTTCGGTGATGGATGCTAGCATGAACTGGGTGGAATAATCTATGTTATTTTGTATATAGTCCGATACTTGTTTTCAAATAAAAACTGTTTCCCAAATTTTAAGTTAATTTATTTAAAAGTCATTGTTCTTCGTACTTTTTTGCTAGTGCTGGAATGTAATAAATTTAAAAAATCTGAAAAAAGAGAATTTAATTTTATACTGTTCACTTCACTATCAATTATTCTGTAAATCAAACAATAATATATTTTACTTAATTTAAATTGGTTGCATTGAATATTTTAAAACCAATTATCTCGAAGACGTAGCGTAGCGTAGCGTAGCGACATTTAGAAGGTATTTTTTTACGGAAAAAAGACAGAAAATAGGAATTTTTATTTTAACAAATAAAAAAAATCGCCAAAAATATATGACATATAGGTAAAAGACACGCAAACTACCGTAGGTGGCGCCCTCTACAAATAACAGTATAAGTATGAATAGATTTGAATCCCTCGCCTCAAGAATCTACGGTTACCAAATTTTGTTAAAATATTTTAATTTTTAAGGAAATTATTTAAAAGAAAAACAAAACAAAAGTTTAACTTTGGCACTCTGTATCTCTGTTAATATCAATTTTTGGACTAAGGTAAGTTTGGTTAAAACATAATATTTTTATGTAACGAATTTGCCGTTGCTCTATGTACCATTACTTATGGGACACCCTGTATAACATCGTTATTTTCTTAAAGGCAAATAAATAAATAAAATCCCAAAAAAGGGACGACAAAGTATAGCCCAGCTATTTATTTAAAGGAAAGAGAGATAGTTATTTAAATAGCAAATAATTTTACTGTACTCCAAGAAAGAGACTAAGCCCCTGTCCGGGATATCAAAAGGTAAAATGCTTAAATAAATATGGTATTTAACCCAAAAATAAAAGGAATAAGATAAGCTGGAATATATATCAGGTTAGATCGAACAAGGACTTGTCGGAGTCACTAGTATATATTATGTGTCAAAGTTCTTATTATTTATGGCATTTGTGCTAGTCATCATTGCTCATTAATACTCTACAAATGACTGTTGAATATCCTAAGTGAGATTTATTAATAATATTTTTATTTGTCATCATTGTGCCTTTCATTAAGTAGTTGATAAAATGTAAAACAACAAATGTACGGTGTTTGACCTAAGAAATACCATGTCATCTTAAAAGTTAAATCGTAATTTGGCCCGTTTCAGTTTGGACCAAATGATACCCATATTCACCTTCGCGTACGTGTTTATAAACACAACGGTACCGAACCGTCATCTGGCGAGCGGATCTCTTCATCTCCCACTCCACGTGAGCCAAGCAAAGAGAGATATGGCCATCGACTTCACACCGCTTCTTAGGAAACCATCGACATCGAGTAATAGTCGTAAAGCTTATGTTCAAAATACGGGTCTCATCTGATAGAAGAATATACACCACTAAGTCGCTTCTTGGCTAACCCAAAAACGAGTCGTTCACCCCTTACACTCCCTCGAAGGGTAAAATATTCAATTATCTGTAACTTGGCAACCCTTTGAACTCTATCAGATAATTTCGGAAATCAAAATTTCGTAATTTAAAGGAAAGTAAAAACGTTAATTACTATAGATGTAAATTTTATAGTTAGTGCGATATTAAACAAGAAATTAAATTTATTTTCAGAAATAGCGAGACGAGAAAAAAGATAGCTAAGGAATTTAGAGAATATTATGCAAACGTCGGTAAAAATATCGCAAAAAAAAATTCGATTTACACCTCTAAAACATTCCCAAAAGTATGACGTAAATTCTCTTCCACTTTGCCCCACAGATGAATCAGGAATAAAAAAATATATAAGAGAATTAAAAAATAATGAAGCTGCTGGAAAAGATGACATTACATCAGGGATAATAACGAATTCAGAAGAATATATACAAAAACCACTATGCTACATCTGTAATAAAATCATGGAAACTGGTATATTTCCAATATTTTTCAAGGAGACTATAATGACACCAATATTTAAAAGTGGAGATAACACATTGGTAGAAAATTATCGACCAATATCTTTTATATCTAACTTTAGTAAAATTATAGAAACAATTATAAAAAGTAGAGTAACATGTTATTTAAAAAAGTATAACATAATATCTTAAATGCAATTTGGCTTTCAGAAACAAAAATCTACAAACGATATCATAGTCAAACTTACCTCATTAATATATAATTCACTGGATGAGTCAAAGCCTTCGTTGAACCTAGCAAAGGCCTTTTGACACTGTCTGCTACAACCAACTGCTTAACGAATTAGAGTGCACTGGAATTAGAGGCATTGTACTACAATTTTTTAAAACTTATTTAGAAGAACGCTAACAGTTTGTTAAAATAAGAGATAAGATAAGCGACTAGGAAATTGTAAAATATGGCGTGCCCCAGGGAACGGTACTAGGACCAGTCCTGTTTGTAATATATATCAATGATGTACTTGCCCTAAAGACACTTAGAAGTATTTTATCATATTCTAGAACCGTAATACGTGGCAAAATGTAAAAACCATAGTAGAGCAAGATCTAATACAAATTAGCCAGTGAGATGAAGTCTACCTGGGTTATAAACTGACAACCTGATCAGTGGCGTGCTACGGGTGTACCGAGCCGGGAGCTGAATTTTTTGCAGTCCAATGGAATGCACACGATACAGGTTTTCCCAAGGAAATGGTGTATATACACAAGAATAATAGACCGAATATTGAATTTAGGAACGAAAAATCACATCCCGATAGGCAGAGAAACGGGGCAGCAGGGCCAAGGACGTTAAAGCGGGGGAGAGGGGGCAAAGAGGTAAACACAGAGTACAAAATGTACTATATGGGAAACTGGAAATACGTAAAAGAAATCACAGTATCCTGGAATAACGGCAAGAAAAATAAAGATGTACCATAAAGAAATCGTAAGGATATATGCTCTACCGGCTTCAGAAAATGAAAGAAACAGTAGACTCACAAGTGGTAGAAGTCTAGAGGCAAAGACACATAAAAAAAGGCTTAAGCACTCCTTCTCGACACAATGTGGCAACGCATCTCATAAATACCTACACTTCTCATCCTGCAGTGCATTCCTGCCTGGAAGATGGGGTGTTACTAAGGGCTTTAGATAGCCTGCATTTAGGCCCGGCTGCGCCCACACCAACTCCTTCGTCCGTCTTGGATCTAACTCTGTACCAGATGTGTGACTCTTTCTCCAACCTCAATCAGCACATCAAACGGGCAGTCAAAGTCATGCTTAATTGGCATTGAGTCAGTGGGTTTGGTCATGGATTCGAATTGGATTAGCTCCAGAATCCTTAAGTGACCAACCAGGTCGCCTGGTCTGAATTTAAGTGCCTGATGCAGCCTTAGGGCTGTAAGTGCTGCCTCCTTCCTTTCAGGCAAATGCAGAGGAAGTAAGTCCAGCATTGCCTCCATAGCTGCTGTGGGACAGGAGCACATTGCTAGACAGACAAGGCGTTGCAATTTCTGCAACTTTCCTTGTGCTATTTTCTCTTCTGTTTTGACCACCATTGCTTTGGTAAGTGTCCTTTCTAAATGTGAGTTCCAGGTAAGTTTTTGGTCCAGGATTACTACTCGATACTTGACTTCACTGGAAAAATTCAGTACTGTTCTATTTAACATAGGAGCTCTCAAATTTAGTTTTCTCCTTTTGGTGTATGGAACAATAGGTAACTATTTTGCTCGGATTGACACTAAGGCCCTCTGACGAGAATGTTTAGGGTGACTTGCATGTGGTTTGAGATCATAACCTCATGCCTGCCTCTAACAGTAATGACCAGCATAGCCCTGAATGTTGGACTCATAATTACTCAGCTTACGGAGGAGATCGTCGGCTGCTTACCATAACTGGAGGTTTTGCCGCTTCAGTCACATCTCCGAAGTCGTGCCTTCTTTCTATATTTTAATTATTTACCCCCACTTTCGACCATCTTAAATTAGACACCATCATAAATAATTGGGGCTAAACATGTGGGTAACAATTTTTGACTAAGGTATATTTTCGCTAATTTTTTTAGATTATGAGGTATTTACAAAAATTTAATACGAATGCTAGAAACATTTCACCTCATTTAAAATATCGCCATAACTATAGACTTTTCGACATACAGATTTGGCAAATATTGTTGTATATATCCTGTGATAAATGAAAACAAGAAAGAAAAGAGAGAAATTAGGAAAAGATAGACGGATGTACTGCTCCCAGCACGCTCCACACTTCGTGAAATCTTATTTTTATCACCTTGTCGTGTGTCAACGTAGGGCGCTGGTATTTCTAACCGCCTATGCATTTTAGTGGGAGTAGAGTCTTTGTTTTCCTAATTTATCTCTTTTCTCTCTTGCGCTCGTTAATCTATATACCTACATTTGCCAAATCTGTATATTGTAATGAACTTTTTTATTCTCCTTTAAAGTACGAAAATTTGAATGTCTGAAAGAATCTGGTACCTCAAAGGGTTGTCAAAAAATTGAATATTTCGACTTTTGAGGAGGTGTGGGACTGTGGGTGTAGGGAATGAACGACGCGTATCTGGGTTGGTCAAGAAGCAGTGTCAGACTGGGCTGGCGGACAACCGGGCAAATGCACGGTGAGCCAAAGTAAACTCACATGATGGAGTCATCATTGAGCCAACGAAAAACTTTATAATTTACAATGTTACACTCAATGTGCCATATTGTGTTGATCGAATTGGATAAATTAATTAGGTACTTGCGAATTTGTATTATTTTCAGGTACAAAAAACTGCTGCCCAAGGAATCACTACTTCCACATCCAGATTCTCTATCCAAGTCACTCACAACGAGAAAACTTTGCATGTGAAAATAATTGTTTATGGAAC
Source organism: Rutpela maculata (assembly GCA_936432065.2). NCBI lineage: Eukaryota > Metazoa > Arthropoda > Insecta > Coleoptera > Cerambycidae > Rutpela > Rutpela maculata. The sequence goes on along the minus strand of OW386290.2, from coordinate 126,321,375 downwards.
TTTAATAACATAATATTTGAAATCCTCTACCCCAAAAACCCATAAAACGATACCCCACATCGGTAGTGGGGGGTGGATGAAGTAAAGAAATATTTTGAGGTTTCTGGTTCCTGTACATGCACTAAATCACATTTTTTTTCATCCCCTTTAATAAGGAGGTGGGGGTGGTAATGGGGGTGGCTAATGCCTCAGACCTCAGCTTCTGTTGTATATACTAAATACCAATTTCATGGACTCTTACCTGCTTGATTTACCCATTTACCAAAAATTTACCCCAATTTACCCCCCAACCCTTCGACGGAACAAGATGAAAATATAATCTAGTTCTAGATCTCGTTAAAGTACATATGTGTACCAAATTTCAAGTCAATATCTTAAACGGTTTCAGAGTAAACGTGCGCACAAAAAAAAGTTACAGACAGAGAGACCGACAGACAGACAGAAAATTTTTTTATTCGCTCAAACTTAAAATCTCGACGTTTCATAACATTTCAAGCCTATTTGGACAAAAAAAATTTTTAAAAATTTTTTTGTCGTTACTATACTTCCACTGGACGTGGAAGTAAATTAGTAGAAATTAACTATTAACCAAACGATCATTGTATTTACGCGACCATGTAATTCACCTTCCACAGATTGCCTTGCATAGTGACACATGTCACTGACGAAGAGAGCAGTAGTGGTTATCGAGTAGTTAGTTTAATAGTTAGCAAATTCAATAGCGACAGATAGGCGCTTAATTACAATTACAAGATAGCATGAACCAGGGACGAATTATCCAAGCAAACTAGGCAATTGCCTAGGGGGCGCTTCAGCTGTTCAAAACTAACTTATATTATTTCCCGACGGCTGACGGTCTACGTTTACCGTTGACCATTGATTTCTTGGAAAATAAAATGTAAAAGGAAATTTTTTTATTTGTTATTCGATTGTTTAATTTTGATAGAATTATCGAATATTTTACCTCTGTACTGTAGCAACATTCTACAAAATCATTTATAGGATTATATTACAGTGGAGTTTGCAAGCAAGAAGTAGCGACCAAGAATATGTTTTGTTTTTCCATCTATTATTATTAAATTTAATGTTTATATTGAGTTAAGGGAAAATATAGGTACTGCAATTTTTTAATAATAAAACATTTTTTATTGGTATTTTACATTTTTGTCTTGCGTTCATGAAACCTACTTCTCGAAAACAATATAATTTTAAGTAAAATTTCTAACTTTTAATTTGAGGTTAATTTGACCTTGAAAAATTCAAAAATTTCGCCAGCGGCGCATTTCACATTTCCGTGATCCCACCGACAAATAAGAAAGCGGAAATATTTCATTTGCCTAAGAGCTCGCCAATCCTTAATTGGGCCCTAGCATGAACTGAAAAATGTTGAATTTTTATATTCAATTGCTTAGCACGATTTATTTTAGAAACCAAATACAAATTAAAAAGGAGGCCCTAGGTAGAATTCGCCCAGCGGGGCATTTAAATCCAGTCCGACACTGTCAAGAAGTGTTGTATTTTAGACCCTATCAGAAGAAATAGATCGCTCGCTTGGTTCATTCCGAGTTCACAAAACTACATAAGCGCGTCCACTATAAGGCTGTGTGCATGCCACTAGATGGTAAGACGATAATAGCGGGACTTTTACTATTCATGAAGAATGCTCAGATGAACTTGTCTTTATTCGTGGACAGATTCTTTATTTGTAGTTCCCACTGTTCCGCGTGCGTTTGGTGCGAGGCATTGGACGGAAACTGAATAAAATTATTGATCGATGGTCATACATATTTATGATTTTTTTTGTTATTGAAATATGTTACATTTTGTATACGTTTATATGATTTCAATTTATAATTTTTGTAGACTCTTCGATGAGCTCACTGATCAAGCACTCAAAAACTCAATATGGCATTAGAGAGCTCATAACTTAAGTGTTTCTCTTGGAAAAAAAATTAGAGGGGAGGGAAAGTGTGGAAAACAAGGCGTTTCAGCGAAAAATTGCTAAGAGGTCTTTTTTAAAGATTGTAAAATTTCCGTTAATTTGGGTGTAGTTACGCTGATTTTGGATAAAAAAAAAACTGAAAAAAAAATTGAACCTCCCTCAAAAAAGCTCGCTAAAAATTGAAGACCTAAGTGGATAAAGGTGTTATGTCACACTTTTAAAGTTTTGAGTAAATTAAATAAAACGGTTTTGAGTTGGAACTTATTTATTTTGTCTTCGATTCAAATGAATAATACCTCATAAAATAGATAATTTTGGGTTACGTTCTTTTGTTTACACTAATATTAAAGAACAATATCAAGCTGTTATGAAACTAGATTTTTCTGTTCAAAACTGTGTACATGCACTAAAATTACTGGTTGTATGTATGACATGGCGCCTTTATAATAAAAAGTTTCTATAAAATATTACAAATTTAAAATTCATCGTTTATTGGGTGTTAAATCTATATCAGAGGTGTTCAAAAATTGCATAAAGTAATTTTTTAAAAAAATGCGACATAACACCTTTATCCACTTAGGTCTTCAATTATGAAATACAATTTTACCGTCGCGTCGCCTAGTTGAGAGTTAGATAATATAGGTAAGATAACTAAAAAAGGTCTGTTACAAAAAAAACCTAACTTTGCATAATTTGAAAATAGTTGAAAATAAATAAATAATTGATTGTTTAAACAATTGGAAAATATTTTAAAATAAATTTATGCCATTTAAAAATAATAAACCGCCAGTTTGATCCCAGAAAACAGGATTTTAGACGAATTTTCGAGAAAGAAAAATTATTTAAACAAGTGGAATTTGTTTAAATAAATAAAAATTGAATAAAAAATATTGATAGATGTTCCACTAAACCAATAGTAATAATTTCTGAAGAAAAAACTAGAATAAAGTGCTCAAAAGGGTCAATTACGTGAAGAATTTACATTTTTTGATTTAAGGGTAGTTTTTGGGCCACCGTGGAGGTGTGTTAATGGTGACAAAGCCATATGTATATACATCATATTCTTCTTTGAATATTCCTCTCCAAGTCTTATAAGTTTAATGTAATATTTTCCCCATCCCTGAACAATTAGTCAAAAAATCCCAAAAAGTGATATTTCTCCATGCAATTTAAATGGGAAACTTCAGGTCTCCATAAGCAACATTTAAAATCAAAATTTTGAAAAACAAAAAAATACTTACTTACTTTTTTCGGATTCGGAAACAAATTGGGGGGATCGAGACCCTCCATGAAAAATTAACTCATTTTTGGTCCACCCTATTGACCAGTTTTTACACACAACCTGATATAAATAAAGGGCATTATTTTATGTTATCCATTAAGATTAAATTCAATCATGTTAGCGCAAAATGGGAAGGGGGGACTTCCTTCTCCCTCTCTCTCTCTATGTATATTTTTTGTAATTGTCTTATCGATATATGATTCCTTGATCAAAAAGACAGAAGAAAATTTATCTTGTTGCAACACCGTAGAACGAACCGTTTTCGAGAAATGTGAAACTAAAGAAACATATACATATACATTCCCAGCCTCCTAACACATTAAAGTTTGCTTTTTATCATGTAATTGATCGTCATTTTTTGTAATTGTTGATATCGGTTTAATTCTTGGTATTATTTTTTTTTCTAGGCTTAGTTCAGAATGCCTTAGCTCCCTTAATAGGAATTTCCGGGCCCATATTTATTGGAAATTTTTAAAATATTTTTTGACACAGAATCACCCCTAAAAATTAATGACTGCGTACCTGAAACACCATAACATAAATGTTCTAAAATATTGGAATATTTTTTCAATATTGTTTTCAGCATTAAGAAATGGAAAAGAATTTGTACAGAGAACACGTAAATGAACTAAGTCTGTTCATTTAGTTCACTTTGGTCTGCCGGACTTTGTTGTAGGCTTCTTGATCGTGTTAGACATTACCTTATATGGAGAATGGAAATGGACTGATGATTATCACAACATTTAATATTATAGTAGTGCATAATAACAATATGCTTATAAATACATATGAAACTGTAAATAAATTAGATAAATATAAAATGTGTCAAATGTTTAGTACTAAGTATCTGAAATAAGATTGTGGCAGAATAATAAGGAGCTTCAATTAAAAATAAAATTCAGAATTGGTTTTTCCTCTTTAATATTTTAATATATTTTAATGTAATTAATAGAATCATTATCAATGTATACTTACTAATTATACAATGTTTAATATATTTGTTATTTACATTGTATTTATTGACTTGCGCAAAAACATTTTTGTTGATAATACTAATAAACGATATTGTTTTTGTTATTATTATAGACTTTCATATTTTCCAATATCCACTTTTGATCGTACCATTTTAAAATATATTCTGATTTTAACGATATATCACCCTTGACTGCACTTTGTACTATATGCAAGTGTTTTAAACCTACTATATATTTGCTATTATTTTTCTTTTACTATTTTGATATATTTGTAATTTATGTTACTGTCATTTTTTTTTCAATTTTCTTGCTACATACTATTTAATTAGGTTAAATTATCATATTTTGATCTGATTTACATGATGTTGCTCTACATTCATTTATCCATAATTTTCGAATGATATGCCCAACGCAAGTTATATCAAACAGACTGCACATGGTCATATTGGTATGATATAAAAGAAATAAAGTTTTGTGTTTTGTGCAATGTTTAATTTAGCGTCAAAAAAATATATTATAAAAACGACATGCTCATTGTTCATGCTTCGTCAGAATGCTCTTGGCATGTTAATATTAAGTAGTTTCAACATACTACATGTCTTCCTTTTTCAGAAAATATGTCGATAAGAACATAACAAATATTTCAAAACACAGATCTTTCATGTTTTATGTAAGGTACTCACCAGCACGATAAGATCCTTATTTCACACTTCCAAGCTGAATAATAACCACCTTGACAAGAAGTTTATGAAATCACAGCAATTATAATAAACATTTATCTCCTTACATCTGCATTACTTTAGGATGTTGCTACAAATTTCCTATTTTAACTAATTTCTCAATTGTTTACCAGCAAAGGACAAAAGTTTAAAGAGGAGTCTAAATACATTTTGAATATAACTAGTTTGCTTCAGCTATTTTATGGTTTAAATTTGTTTTAGGTGTAACAAGTGCTTTGAGTTTTCGATTAAATCTATCCCTTATTTCATATAAAATTTAACCAATTTATGTTGCAAAATTGAAATTGGTTGCTATTATCCTTACTATCTCTGCTTCTGATAATCGCATCCCAAAAATTCTTAGCAAATTGTTCGCAATAAAATTTAGTATAAAATAAAATTAACAAGTAAACTCTCTGATGATTTGTTAAGTTGAAAGAAAATAAAATCCTCTAAAAATTGAATTTTTTTGGTAATTTAGGAAATATAATGTAATACTATATAGATTTTAACGAAACTTGGTGAAACAATGCCTTTTATTAAATTAAAGGTTTCTGTCAAACTTTAATGAAACATATTAGTCCAGAGAAATTAGCATTTGACCTGGACAAAATTATTAAAAATCTGAATTTTTGCAGAGACGTTCTTTGAGATGTGCCAAACCCAAATCCACAAAATAACAAAAATCCCCCCAGATATTGAAGGTCAAAGTTTCTTGCGAGTATCTCGCGTTCTATTATATGCATCGTATGCCCACGAGGTCAATGTAAAAGTTGTAGAAAATTGAATTATCTACAAGTTGTTTTTTTTATTTTCCAACGAAAAGTAATAAAAATGGTACAATAAAAAAAAATAATAAAAAATTTTTGCCCTCAGTTTGGCGCCCCTCCGAGCTGGCTCGCCCGGGTTGCCCGGCCTTTAAGCCGCCCTTTATTGTCTGTTATTCCTTTCACCGTCACCTCGCTTCGGAGAATATTATCAATAATAATAATAATAATAATGCTCATGTACGTCCAATGCATAGGAAGCGAGGTATTTGCAAAAAAAACGTTTTTTTAAACTTCGACCTTGAATATTAATTAGTACAGTACCTAGAGGTAAAAAATTTGCAAAATTTCGGAATAATGTCGAAAATTTTCGGAATATTGAACGGATTTCGTTCATTTTTGGGAGTATAATAGTAAATGCTTCACAGAAAAGTTTCTATATTGTGCGGGGGCTTGCTAATTTATAGGGGTGGATGTCACTCCCTCTCAGGGGGTGGCACTTCAAAATATATATATATATTTATTGGAGCTGAAGTAGAATGATATTTTAAGAAGAAAAGGTTCTATGCAATTTTTCACATAAATTGATAATTTTTAAGTTATAACGACTTCAAAATTGCGATTTTAGCTTAAAAAAAGGTATTTCCAAACGGCTTTGGTCAAGTATCTCGAAAAGTATTACTTTATCGAAAAAATGTTACAGACCAATTACAGAAAGTACAAACTGGGAATTAATTATATTTTTTTGTTTATTGAAATAGAAATAGAAATAGAAATTTATTGGACCAAGTTATATCATACAATATTTTTGGCAAGTCAAGGAAAAAATTACTCTAATACAGTCTTTAAATGCATTAAGATGCATGCAGTCACATATTAAAAATTAAAAAAAGATAACTAACACAAAAATACTTATATAAAAACAAGAATATTTATATAAAAACATGATAAAAAACATACAATATCTTATGTAATGGTGATGACGGTAAGCGTTTTCATTAAGTAATGCATTGTATATTACTATAAACTACATGTCAAAGGGGGTTTGAATATATTCCTCAACTGAATAAAAACAGTGTGTAAGGAAATGCTTTTTCATTATCATTTTAAATTTATTAGGGTTATTCAAATTTTTTAAGTGATTAGGTAGGCGATTAAACAATTTAATATCCAAAGAATTTTTAGTTGACTTCGAAAGTCGATAGCGTGGTGTTCGGAGATCACCTCCAGATCTAGTGTGATAGTTGTGAACTTCAGAATTTGTTGCAAACTGATTTTTATTTTTATAAATTTCTAATAACGAGACATATATATATGTATATATATAAACACGGCAAAGGCATTATATTCAGGATTTTAAAAATTGGCTTGCAGTGGTCTCTGAAGCCTGCACCAGCCACTATTCTAACAGCTTGTTTTTGAAGCCGGAAAATTTTATCCGCGTAACAAGAATTACCCCACAGCAGTGTGCCATAACTTATATGAGAATGGAATAGCGCAAAATAGCTCATTCTCAGAGTCTCCATAGATAACGATTTCGTTAGATTCCGTAATACAAATACAGAGCTTGATAGTTTGCGACTCAACTGTGCGATGTGTGAAGACCAACTTAGTCTGTCGTCAATGGTGATGCCGAGCAGTTTTGCGCTATTACCTTTAATGACTGTTCGACTTGTAGAAAATATTAGATTTTGCGTTTTTTCCTCATTTAGTTTTAACTTACTAGATGTAAACCATTGTTTGGCTTCAGAAACAGCGTCGGTAGTTTTCAGCATGAGGTCATCCATGTCTGAACCAGAATTTATTATCGTTGTGTCGTCTGCAAATGCTACATAGACGTTGGGAAACATGTCATGGAATAGGTCGTTGATATATATAATAAATAACAGAGGCCCCAAAACTGAACCTTGAGGTACTCCATGTATAACTGGATTAAAATCAGAAAAAATATTTTTTATACATACAGTTTGTTTTCTGTTTTCTAAATATGACCTAAAAAATGTTTGGGCTAAACCTCTAATTCCATAACAGTACAACTTCTTTAACAAGATATCGTGAGAAACACAGTCAAACGCCCTTGAGAGATCACATAGTGTGATTGAAACAAATTTTCCACTCTCGAGACCATTGACTATGTCGCTCACAACTTTGAAAACTGCTTGGGATGTGCTACACTTACTTCTGAAGCCAAACTGACAACAGTTTAGGACATTATTAGATTAAAAAAAAAGCATCAGCCGTGTTTTCAAAATTATTTCAAAAATCTTAGAGATAATGGGGATGATGGATATGGGGCGGTAGTTCTCTATTATCGAAATATCACCTTTTTTAAAGATTGGTATCACTTTTGTAATTTTGAAGGCATCAGGATAATTACCTTCACATATACAAGTATTAAGTAAGCACGTTAGAGGACGAACAATGACATCTAAAGTATCTTTGATGATTTTGCTATTCATGCCATAAATATCTGTGCAGCATGAGTTTTTCAATTTTTCTGTAGCCTCAATGACTTCACTCTCTGTAATTGGTTTCATAAAAAAAGTTATGCTCGGAGTTTTCACACCATTCATATAGTCAACTGCACTCTTCTGAAATGTATTGTTAGGTAGTGTATTAATTATATTTTCAGCTACAGCTGAAAAAAAGTCATTAAAATCAGTAGCTTCAATGCCATGATCAGCTGTATTGAATTTCTTTTTATTTCTTTCGAAATTTACCAAGCGCCAACTATCGCGAACCTTGTTGTCAGACCGTGCAATAAATTCGTTATAGTGATTTTTCTTAGCAGAAGAAATTTTAAGTTTATATTCTTTTTTAAGTGTCTTAAAAGATGAAATAAGACGTGGGTCTTTTGAGGAGTCACAGACTGTTTTAAGAGACGACAATGTGTCCCTCATCTTTCTTAGATCGTCATTAAACCATTTCACTGGAAATTGATTATTATCGCCATATGGGCTCTCAACGGGAAGTGCTTTATTATTATGTCCGCATAAGTTTGTGTTAGAAAATTGGCAAGCAAATTAGAATTAGTTAATGGGCTCTCGAAAAAAGACCAATCAATTTCGGTAAGCGATTTTCTTAGTTGCGTGATGCCATATTCTGTTATTTTACGTTTCCATACCTTACAGGTAGATTTCACTTCATTTTTAAGAAACATTATTTGTGCCCGATGATCGGCTATGAAGGCCTCTACTACAACTGATTCATAACCATCATCCCCTATATTGGTTAAAATATTATCTATACAAGTTGAAGACTGTGAAGTAACTCTTGTAAAGTCAGATATTGTTATCTCTAAACCAAAAGACGTAAACAAGCATATTAATTCATTTAAAATCGACGAAGTCTTGCGGAAATTAATATTATAGTCACCAATCATGATTATATTCTTGAACTTGTTATTGATGTAGGATTAATAATTTCGGAGATATTTAAGTTTATATTTGGCATCCAAGTGTTCATAAGATAATTATTTAGAGTGAGAGGTAAATATCTCAGAAACTGTGACACCTACGTCAAGGATGCTAATAGGTATAATGATAGGTTATTAATTAAGCTTTCAACTGTTTTTTATTTGTTTCTGTAGCATAAAGAACAAAGAAGTTATGACCGAGGCAATGTGCGTCTACACATTTTTTTAATAACAACGTCGTCATTTTGTTACTGTAATTAGCCAGTAATTAAAAAAAAAAGAATTTCAAACACTATTTCTCATTAATATATAGCATGACGTAGATGCTCAGATTTTTTGGTTTGTATACAGCATTTGCTTTAGAAAAAAATACAGTTTAAACTATAAAGGTATTTTCGATAAAACGTAATTTTTTTTTCCTTTTCCAAATATCTCAATAAATATTAGTTTTATTGAAAAATGGGTAGAGATCAAAAATATAATAATAAACTGATAATGAATTTCGTTCGTTTATTTATTTACATAGATTTAATAGTTTTGGAGATATGAAAGTTTACAAATGGCGTCCGAACGTTTATAAGACGAAAAATGCAGATTAAATGTTAAATATCTCAGAAATTGTGACACCTACGTCACGCATGCTAAGAAATGAAATTAAAGACAATTAATTGCGCTTTCAAATTATTTTTTACTCGTTCCTGTAGCATAAGAAATAAAGAAGTTATGACGGAAAAATATGCGTTTTTATATTTTTGTATATAAAAAGTCGCCATTTTGTTACTCTAATTGGCCAGTAATTTAAAAAAATTATCTCAAATACAGTTTTTCATTAAGATGTAGCATTACCTCATTGCTCACATTTTTTGCTCATTTAAAGCACTTGCTTTAGAAAAAAATCAATCAATTCAATAAAGGCAGTTTCACCTACCTTCGTTAAAATGTGTACTATTACAATATACTTCTTAAATTATTAAAAAATGACAATTTTTAACGGTTATTGTTTTATGCAAGTTAACAAATTATCAGAAAAAAATGCATTTTAAACTTTAAAGGTAATTTCGAAACACTTGGATACCAAATATAAACTTGAATATCTCCGAAATTATTAATCCTACATCAATAAACAAAAAATATAATTAATTCCCAGTTTGCACTTTCTGTAATTGGTCTGTAACATTTTTTCGATAAAGTAATACTCTTTTCGAGATACTTGATGAAAGCCGTTTGGAAATACTTTTTTTTAAGCTAAAATCGCAATTTTGAAGTCGTTATAACTTAAAAACTATCAATCTATGTGAAAAATTGCATAGAACCTTTTCTTCTTAAAATCTGATTCTATTTCATCTCCAATAAATATATATTTTTGTTAAGTGCCACCCCCGGAGAGGGAGTGGCATCCGCCCCCTATAAATTAGCAAGCCCCCGCACAATATAGAAACTTTTCTGTGAAGCATTTACTAGTATACTGCCTAAAATGAACGAAATCCCTTCAATATGATATTATTTCGAAGTTAAAACCTCTAGTTACTGTACTATATCTCGAAAAGGGCGATGTATTGGGGAAAAATGCAAAATACCAATCTTCTAGATAATTAAATTCTCTACAACTTTCATGTTAACTCTATTGCTGTCCGATTTTCTTGGTGCGAGATATTCGCGGAAAAACATGTTTTTAAAACTTTGACCTTGAATATCTCAAGGGGGGGGGGTAAAAATAAAAAGGCAACTTGATAATTTAATTCTCTACAATTTTCACATTGACCTCATGGGCATCCGATGCATACGACGCGAGATATTTGCAAGAAACTTTGACTTTCAATATTTTGGGTAGCCATGTTGGGATTTTTGCGATTTTTGTGGATTTGGGGCACCTCAAAGAACGTCTGTGCAAAAATTCAGATTTTACTAATTTTCTCCAGGTTTCCTCCTTTTTTTGGCTAATTTTCCTGTAGTATATTTATTTGAACGGTTAAAAATCAAAAAAATAGTTTTTTTTATGTTCTTATAGCTTTCTTAATTTTTGTTGCGAAAAGGGAAAACCTACCCACCCTAAGTCCATACACACAGCTTTTGGACATTTTATATATAAGATGCCACGATTTGTATTTGAACGCGAAACATCCACATCAATTTTTTATTGAACTTGTCAAAGTCAAAGTCAAAATTATTCTCAATTAATACTACATCTGTCCCATCTAAACACACGTAACCGGAGACAGCCCGACATCTACGGCGGGACGCACCGCCGCACTGTAGCATTGAAAGTCTCGACAAACTGAGATTAGAAACGATTACTAAAACAATAAGGAACAAATTCCTTTTACAAAAAAGTAAATTAAAATGCAAATAAAATAAAAATGTATCTAACATATTTAAAATAATTTGTATAAATGTATTGGTGATCTAATTAAAAGACATACAAAATATATAAAATTAGTTTTTCGGTAAAACTAATAACCAAAAAAATTTGTTGAGAAGAGCAAAAAAAGAGACAAAAATTACAAAAAAAAAACGAAGAAAGAGATAGAAAAAATGAAGATTGAAAATTATGTCATCTAATACACTAAGCTATTTGAAAATTAAAATGTAATGTGTAAAGTAAAATATAACGTGTAATACCTATTTGACGACTTTCGTATCTTTAACGTAATCACTTTCTAACCTCGGTACACCATCTTTTGACAATAATTGTAGCTCTGGATTGTATTCTACTACCTACCTGCAACAAAAATATAAGCATTAGAAAAAAAAACAGTAAATTCTCAAGAAGAAATATCAATTTCTTAATTTATATGGGACCAAAATGCAAAAACGAACGTATCTCGGCTACAAATACGAGTAGATCATTATGTATTTTCTTATTGTTGGTTTTTTCATCTATTTTCATAATTGGTTTACCGTTTTTATTTTCGTAAGGAATCCAAATAGTTGTAATTTGTTTATAACTACAATTTCGAAAATTATAAACAAATTAAAAAAAAAGGTTGAAATTAAAAAAAAATCTTTATGTCACTGCACACAAAATCAGGTTTCTCAGAACTTGGCCAAAACACTAAATTAAAAAGTCCTCATAAATGATTTACTACGAGTATATATAGACAGAACATCGTGTCTATAAAGTGACTGTGTAATATTATAAGTAAATTTTTCGTTTTCGCAGTTTTACAAACGGTACCCGTACAAGAGTACAGTCAGCCTGATATGTAACACGCTCGCTGTAGTCTACCTCACACGAGAGAGAGAGAGAAGTCGTAGTAGTAATCCATGGTCGGACTAACTCACCATTTGAAGCGTGTCATTTTTTATCGGTTAAGTCCTTCAATGTACCGATAGCAGTGCCGTAGGAATTTATTAGTGATAGAGATAAGAAATTAGTGATAGAAATAATCGAGATACGATAATCGAATTAGTCGTCTATTGAAATGTCTGGAGATAATCAAATATGACTCCGAAAGTTAGTATATACTAATATTAGTAGTACTGAAAAAATTAGTTGTACACAATTGCTCGATGAATGCGACGGAGACCAAGTCGATTATTCTCTATGTTTCGACGTTATTGGAATGCTCGATCGACGAACACGACAAAGTATAAAACAAGTTAATTATTAGTTGACATTGCAAGCACACAGCACAATATGGAAGTAAAGACAAAGCGTATATTTAATTTGTGTGTAATTATTTAGCACTAGTATTTTAAATGTATTTAAAGTTTAAAGTAGTATTTGAACAATTTTTTAGAGAGACAATAATAATGCACTATATCAAGTTACTAACATATAGTCCTCCCAAATTTCTGCTAAAATTTTGAAAAAAAAAATGATAGTTTGGAACCTGTTTGATCTACAAGTTACTTATTTGATACACAACTCGTTAAAACTTTAATTTCAATAAGTTAAAGTTAACCGAAGTACTACAAGATGTTTATCCGGAGAGGGCTATCCGTAAAATTTCACACAACGTGAAGGACGGACGGACGGACAGATCCATTTATAAAATAAATAAAACACTAAAAATTTGTATTCAATACTATATATTTATATATAAATGCAACCAACGACATGACATAAAATTTAAAAAAATGAGAATAAAAATATAATTCGCCATAATAAACAAAAGTAACAAATCTATAATTTTCAATAATAATAATCAATCAGAAAATACACTTTTTGTAGTAATATATGTTTATTTTATTAGTAAAAAAAATAATAATAAATATCTATTTATTTAATCTATTTATGCTGTATAGTGCGAGATGTGAATGAATCATCGAATCCCTCGGTTAGAAGGCTATTACTAAAATTAGCACTACTAATATCAGTCGATTATTAAAACATCATCACTAATGTGTATGATATTTTTTCAAGTTATTTTGACATTATTAACATTTTCTTAGGTGGTTCTAGTAACTCTTACTTTAATAAAAATTTGATGTAATATTTATGGCTTTTTAGAGACCTTTTGAAACGGAAAACATTGAAATACCACATGAAAATATTGAACCGGTGCCCTGTAGTAGGTATAGCGTCAATTTAGACCACTCCACCACAATATTTTTTGCTCTAGTGTCAGCCAATTAGACAATACTAAACCATGCTCCCTGCCTCAGCGGGAAATTCAAGCACGTCATTACAGGGATTCGAACCTGTCGCGGTAACAAATTACTGCTCAACTCAATGACATGATAAATGCCAAACGTTCTTCTAACGGAAATGGGAACAATCGGAAAGAAAATCGTTCTTCCGTCTATCCATCTGTCTGGAAGATATATTAGGATTTTCTCTTACAATTTCTAGAACAATATTTTCTACAGCTTCTCTACCTGCTCTATTACATATTTTTACTTGAGGTTTTGCAAATGATCCAATCTCTTTTAAATTTTGTTGTAGCCTTTTGAATATTTTTATGTCTGGCTGTCTCTTTTCTGGATGGTTTTCTTACTGTCGTTAACTTACCTATGAAAATAAGGAAGCTAAATTTGAATCTCTCCGCATTCTATAAAACGCTTAATCATATCATATTTTTCACCATTACTAAATTTTTTTTTATCAATGCCCACTCACAATTAACTCACAAATTAGTTTTTGACATTTACGATTATTTCGATTTTCTTTTTTTTACCATGGCCCTCTCAATAAATATTAGAAATGCGATAAATATGAATAGACGTCAATGAAAGACAGTGCGAACATTTATTATAGTTTAGTTGTTCCTATTTTTGGCAAAATTATTTCATATTATAAGTAGTGTTGTTTACCTTGTGTGAAGGAAAATCCACGGTCACCATTTTCACAAGACATAACACCCCGATACGCGATCATATAACACTTGGAAATATAACACTCCCATATCGTAATGAAATAAAATATCTAGGATTAATCCTAGATAAAAAGTTAACTTGGAAGTCACACATTGAGTATATGATCACCAAATGTCAGAAAGGAATTAATTTCTTAAAATTAACGTCAAAAACTTGGTGGAGTGCAGAACCACAAATTTCAATTCTTTTTTATAGGTCGTACATTCGATCAATTATAGATTACGGTTGCAATCTATATGGATCCGCTAGTAAGTCTGTGCTAAATAAAATCGATGAAATGCAAAATAAAGCTCTTCGTACATGTACCGGTGCCATGAATTCAACCCCAATCGAACCTTTGCGTGTAGAGTCCAAAGAACCTCCTTTTTTCCTCAGGAGAGAGTTCCTTTCTGAAAAAAATGTCTTAAAATTAAATATAAAAAATCCTGCTATGATGGACAGAATACACCACCTAAATATCTTAGATCTTACTGACAAATTCTGGGAGAAAAGAAATTCCCCACCTCTGTGCATAGGATATCGTGAAGTATTACAAGTTTCTAAAAATATCAACCAACACCACTTTCTCCCTCAGGTCGAATATTTTGACTTGATAAGTCAGTCGTATATATTAAACCCTAATTATACAGAAAATCCCAGAGTAAATGAAGTCATCCTCCAAAACATCTTAGAAAAACTTCCTACTGCTATACATTTCTATACAGATGCCTCAAAATCTGACTATGGTACAGGCTGTGTATTCTTAATACCTAACTCAAGTACGCAATCAGAATTTAAACTCTCCCAAGACACGTCCATATACTCAGCAGAAGCATATGCTATAGCCAAAACCTTAGAACATATTATACATAAGCAGGTTAAAAACTCAATCATCCTAAGTGACTCCAGATCAGTTCTCTTGGCAATAAGTAATACTTATAATCCTATATCCAGCATGTGTCACCCTTTCATTAATTTAATTAAGCACTATAATTATTTATTGAAAATATCTGGGTTTAAAATTAATTATATATGGGTTAAAGCTCACAGCGGCATAAAATTCAATGAGAAAGTCGACATATTGGCCAAAGACAGTGTCGAACATGGAGATCCTGTAGATAGTCTGTGTCTACAGGACGGTATAAATATTAGCAAAGCGACATTAAATAAAAAATGGACTTCTCATTGACACGAATATTATTTTACTACGCCTACAAGATATACCCATATCCAAATAAAAATTCCTAAGGAACCTTGGTTCCACTTTTTTCATATTCCTAGGAAATATACTACTACACTTATTAGGTTGAGATTTGGACATGGTTGCTACCCTCTACATTTAAATAAAATAGGAATCTTACCGACCAAAATATGTGAAATTTGTAATGTTGTAGGCGATCTGGACCATTTATTTTTTAACTGTGCTAAACATTCATCTGGACGTGACCAACTGTATGTAGATATTCTGAACCTTAACATTCAAATGCCAGTCAATCTATTACACCTATTAGCTCTAAACGATAATAGAGTGAATGCAGTTATTATACGCTTTTTGAAAACGTCTGGTCTGAAAGTATAAATGTGTAACTAATAGATTCGTTCCCTATATGTCTCACCTTTGTTTTAATTTTACCTAATTCCCATTTACCGTAGTCTATTATAGTGTGTCTAACAAAATGCCCTGAAAGACTTCTGGGCGAGATGAATGTGCATTCGTACCTTCCCTTGGATTTTCTTTATAATTTCCTGTTTTTTTGGATTAGGATAGGTTTAGGGTAATATATGTATAAATGTGTGCTGCGTGTATATGTGTGCAAATGTGTTTATCCCATTAGTTTTATATATAACAACTTGTGCCTGGCTGCATGGATAACTCCTAATGCCATAAAAAAAAGAAGTGTTGTTGTTGTTATTAGTTTTCCATGGCCTCCTCAGAAATACATTAAATTTTGCGAAAATTAACCACTTTTTCTAGAGATAAATATGACATATGATATATGGTTGGAAAGCTAATTTAATAATGAAATAATTTACAGGATGCTCCTTGGAAAAAACAGAAGTTATGTCTATATTTCGAAAACTGAGGCATGCATAATTTTCTTCTTATCAGCAACGGAAGTGCCTTAAGAATGTGTTACTCTATTTTCGATTCGGTAATTGAGATAGAGAGGTCATCCAAAAATGTCAATTTTCCATAAACTCTCTGTAGCACAGTCGTTGAAAAATAAATAAGATTGCGGTTTACGCCATTGTTTGTTTCTCTAAAATCGACCTCAGGATCCCTATATTGGTTTCTGTCTATCTGCAACAGTTTTAGAGAAAACCCCAAATCCCATCTAATTTGGTCCACCCTGTACAACCAGCGTATTCACCATCACGCCTTAGCCGACTGAGCGACCGTGCTGGTAAATTGTTTAAATTTTACAGGAAGCTATGCACAGATTTATCCAAGACTTCTTATTATGTTTATTATTACACTTAAAACAAATAATATAAATATATAATCGCGACAGCAAGACAATTCCTTATTAGCCTTTTTATGCCTATTTGGCTCCACTATTAAATACGCTGCAACTTGCTGTTACCTTCGATGCGATGTTCTACTTACATATCGTATATTCTATCTTTTAATAGTCAGCTATTAGCATATCCGCTATGTTATTTTGATAACTGACTGGAAAACCAAGAAGTAAATTGCTGCCTATATGAACACGCTTATGGACAGTAATAACCCCAGTTTATGGATTGTACGAAACTATAATTTTTCTTTATAAATAAGAACTATGATGCGTAATAAAGGGGCTAAATTACTACCATTACTTTTATATATCTGTATAATTACGAAATTATGTATAATTTTCTTAGATTATTTTAGAATTGGAGCATTCTATACTTTACTTGAACATCGTAATTACAAAAAATTGTAATAAGAAATCGTCTGCGATCAGCGCGTGGTTGGTTTTTAAAAATTGCTTCGAAGGAAAAATAGTTGCATGATATGATTTTAACTTTCTTATATGAAAGTGTAATATCCTCAGGACTATTGAAACTAGTTCAAGTACACGGAGTAGGAACAGAACATCTTATTTAGTTGATTTAAATAAGCTCAGAGAATATTATTTAGGTATTAAGCAAATAACAACATTTTATTTATTATGAAATTACCTACTTTCTGTATATTGTTGCCCTAATCTAAAACACTCATTATTGCAAAACCAATCAAAACAGCTACTCTTCTAGCTAATACCGACGAAGTATTGCATTACATGATAGGATTCCCAGCATCAGGCAAAAAAATGTATTGAAAATACTTAATAAATCATTTATTGAAATTCGGTCGTTCACAACAATTATTGAGCCTTACATTCTGTTTCAACTCCAGAAAAGTTGAACAAGTTTTTTCGAATTCGTTAGTTCTCATCAGTATAGTATAGGAACATTCAGTCATTATTTATAAGCCTATTCTTGATTTATTTTTACAATTAATAATTATTTAAAGTATTTTTAATATATTTTTTTGCTTTAAAATGCTAAGAATTCTATCATGTAATTCAATACTTCGTCAGAATTAGCTAGAAGAGTAGTTGTTTTGTTGGTTCTACAATAATGAATGTTTTAAAGTATTTACCTAACTAGTATATTAGCGTGCCCAGATTAGGGCAACAATATACAGAAAGTACGTAATTCCATAATAAATAAAAAAAGTGTATATATTGTGATTTGCTTAATATCTAAATAATATTCTCTAATCATGATTCAAGAAAATAAATAAAAAATAATTAATTGTAAAAATTAAATAAGCTTAGTTATGTATTATAGATCTAACAATAAAAGGAATTTTAATAATATTGAATTAGTCTACATGCCCATAGGCGTCGTCGGCGGCATGGTGTATTCTCGATCAGCTGTGTATTGCTGGAATTTGCATTCAAATAAAATAATTCAAAAACAATAATACAAAAAAATCGTTTTGTCAATTTTATTAATGAAAATTCTTGTAAATTCAAAAGTAATGAAATAAAACAGTAGAACATAAATTTTTAGAAAAAGTAACAACAGTAACAAAATAAAACCGCTACCCAAGGAATCACTACTTCCCGAGGGGTCAGCCACTCCCAAAATTTTGTACAGGTATTCCGGGAATATCCTCTATTCTCGACTTATTCCACGTATTCCCAAGAATTTTCAGTTATTCCCAAGTATTTCTGACAATTCTTAGTTATTCCCAACTATTCCCGAGTATTCTCAGTTATTTCCAAGTATTCTCAGTTATTCCCAAGCTTTTTCGAGTATTTTCAAAGATTCCCAATTATTTCCTAAATATTTCCTGTATTCCCAGATTTTAACATACCACTTTTAATTGTTCTATATTAGTTAAATGATGTACTAAATTTTTTAACACATATAGGTATTTGACAATAAAAACAAATTAAGTGTGCGTGTACAGTGTACAATTTCTCAGAAATTTCACTTCTTATGGCTGGCTGCGAGCACCCTTATAATTTTTTTTTTCTAATTTGATGCAAATTTTACTCATAAAGCATACACCAAATTAGGATCTACCTATAGTCAAAAAACGGAAAAAATCAATAAACCGTATTAGGCAATTTTTAACGGCAAATTCTATTGATAAAAGTTAAAAGAATTTTCCAAAATTTCATCAAAATTTAAAAAATGTAACTTTTAAATTTAAAACACCGAAAAATAATTTAAAAAAATACCTATTACTTGACAACTGCCTAACAGCTTGGGTTTAATTTCTAACAAAATTGTCACAATTTTCTAAACAGAAAAAAAATAAAATTATATTTTCGGACTTTTCGTATACTATTTTAAACAAAATTTAAATATTTTGTATTTCTGATTACTTAAATTTTGGAGAACAACTTTCATTACTTAATAAAATTCGAGATAAAATTTTTCGATAAAATAAAATGCCTGATTTTTTTATTTTTTCTGCTTATTTTAACACCGCAGGTGGCTTTGAACTTGTAGGAGGCGAATGTATTTTTGGTTCAAATCTGAAAAAAAATAAAAAAGTTATAAGAGGCTCCCATTTTAATTGGGTCACCCTGTATACAGCCCGAGATGCATACGATATTTTTCTTCATGTTTTTTCGACTGCCGCGCCACCCTAATAACGATAAAATGTGCCTTTATTTTTGTTTGACGTATAGGTAAAATAATTGTACGATATACAGAGTGTTCCATATATTTTATGAAAAAGTAAAACATACCGTCTAAAATTTTGGTAAGGGATGGGCCATGATATATATCATCAATTTTGTGATACAATTATTCTCACCATTATTATTAACTGATTAATAATCTGAAATGTTTGAAGCAAGTTCTAATTCATAGCCAGTCGGCGTATAATTTTGAAAGTGCAATGAAGAGCTCAATATTTAGGATCACTTTTCGCACCTGCTTTTAAAAACTTTCTTTAAAAATGTTTTGTATTAAAAATAATTTGTATACGTACTGTGCGTTGTTATAATCAATACAATCAATAATCAATATCGAAATTAATACCAAGTAATTATTAAAATTAAAATCTGTAATCCACACTAATAAGAAAGTACACTTATGCAAAAGAGAGCATCATTTTGAGCACTTATTAAATCTATGACTACTTTTTTTCGCTTGAAACCGTCGAAAAAAGTAGTCACTATAAGGTATCAGCATATAGGTAATTGGTTGCCGAAACAGTTTAAATAAAAATATACAGGGTGTTTCATTTGAAAAAACTGAGTTATGACAGTTTAAATACGTAGTAAAAGTTTGAATCAACATGGAGAACACCCTGTAGAATTGGATTCAAGGAAATTAGTGCATGGTCTTGAGAATATTCGAAATTAAATTACTCTGTATGCAGATTTTTCTCTTGACCGCTGCAAACGTATTTTTTTCAGAAAAAATGGAAAAGTAGCAAGGCTGCAGTGTAAGTACAAAAATAATATATCTATGGATAGAGAAGTAAGAGTCAAATACGGATATATAAAGAAATAATGGGTGTTCTATTTAAAAAATCCTAGTAGTAGTTTGCCACTACCCTATGAAACACCCTGTAGATTTTAATGTTATTTTAGAATATGCCACTCTTTATCTCAAATAATTTTTATCTGAGACATTTTTTCAAATTTCAAATGGATGAAGAAATTACCCATCCACACACTACTGACTCACCATGTATATGGGCAAATAATCAAATCAAATAATAAAAAAAAATCTATCAATTGATATACGAAGAAGAATCTCATTTCTGACCTTGAAAAGTTAGATGAGAATCTTAGGACAAGGCTTTCTTTTTTGTAGACCTGTGTTGTTTTTCTATTGGATGATATTATTTTATTATATTATTATTTCTTGCTGGCAATTGCGACTACATTATAAATATTACTTGCCTCCGCCGCGTCATTTCTTAATCATTTTTTTAGAGTGACCATCTTGTATATTTTTACTAAAAGTTCATCAGGTTTCCTTTTCGGTAATAATGCCAACTACTTTCAAAATGTTTCCACCATCTTTTGTTAATTAATTGTTACTAATATAGGGCAGATTTCTAAATTAACCGGTGGATTGTACCGGTAAGCAATAACATTATTTGATTGGCTATTTTGAAAAGCACCACCACCACCACCACCACCTTGCATATTTTTCTCTAAAAGTATTGCAGATATATTCCGTGACAATTGTGTTAACTACATGCAAAATATTTTTGTCCTCCATCAAATTTTCTCTCCTTTATAGGACATTCGTTTGCGGTTTTATACGTGCGCTTAAACAAACTATTTTCATGGGACTGTATCCTTAGAAACGGGCATTGTGTCATATTCGTACTTGCCTATTGGAGAAAATCGTCCATCACCGACACATTTTCCGCGTATTTCTTATTGAGTTTCTAGAAGGCTAACTCGTAAACAATTACTGTACGACAGGGCCGGCGTTAAATCTTTTTAACAAATTAGGTAATTTTTGTAGTGAAGATACAAAATAATGTAATTTAAAGGATTTTAATGGAAATTTACGAAAGTTCACCGATACAATTCTATGCAGTTGCGTACCATTAGGAGCGTCAAGGTATAGCTATCCCGAAAGGTAATTTTTACATCATATGAACTATGGTCTCTGCCCTGAATAGACTGCTATCTTCCATGATGGTTTCTAAAAAATCCTACATGTCGTGAATATATAAATGACCGACTGGCCGAAGTACCACGGATCTTAAAATCTGCTCGCGATCCAATAAAAAAACATAATCACCATTGAAGTTAAATCTACCACGTAATAAGTATACTGTTTGCTTTAACAGTGAACTGTCCAAATATTTGTCGTTGCTCACTGTGTTAATTCTGATACAGCTGTGATTATTATTTGAAATATGTCATGTTATCTGAATTTTTTGGCAAATATTCACTTGTATCAATGTAATGAGAATTTTATGCACTTCCAGATTACCTCATAACATATAAAAGATTTACATTCTCTTATAAATATCGCCCCGTGAAGTATTTAAAATCCAGTGAATTTCATTATTAAATACTTGTTACGAAGATATACTATATAAGGTGTTTATCACTAAATTATTGCAATGTCCAATGACTTGATTTTAATTAATTTACAGATATTTATAAATCCTAACGAAATGTTGATAAACCGCAACCAAATTTTTTCTAGTATTTTTCACACGTACATGCAATTTTGGCAAATGTATTTGAAGTTTTTCTTTTGAATTTTCTTTACCCTTTAAATTAGGGTATATAATATTCTTAAATTGAAAGTTTTAATGATGCGAAGAAATTCGGAAAGACAAAGACACATCATTAAGTTATCAGTCTCTTATTAAAATACATATTGCACATAGCAACTCGACCTTGACAATTTTAAGGAATTTAAGTTTACACAGATTCTTCAATTAATTAATATAAGTCTAGCATTGACACAATTATACGCAACTGACCTAAGACACTTTCACAACATCGCAACCTGATCTGAGTTTTATAGTTTCCCTGTAATTAAAATATATAAATGTATATTTCATTTCATTAACGAGGAAAATATAAATCATCAAACGAGAAATCAATGTTTTGTATATTGTTGATGAAGGTCATAAGTAGGCCGCATAATATCTGTTATTCGTTTCAAATGAAATCGTGATCTAGTACAAACTAATATTTATTTTATACTGCCATATCGAAAAATAATTTTTAGATTGCTATTTTAGTTTCGAAATGATATTATTTTTCACGGTGGACGTGATTTTCACTTTTTACGCTCACTGCATAAATAGTTGTTTTAAACAATAAGAAATATGACATTCCAGTTGTGTTTTAATCAGCAAGGGAACTAAAATGACAAATACAAAATAAACAAAAACAAGTTCAGATATATTAGTGAAGTCAAAATAAATTTTGAACAGAACTGCCTTACTGCAGCTAATGTATAGTTTTAATCTGTATTGCTTCATATCAAATTTAAGCAATTTATATTGCAAAATTAAAGTTTTCTGCCAGTTTCCTTATTATCTTCTGTTCTTTTATTCGCGTCACAAAAATAAAAACCCAAGTTGTTCGTAATAAAGTTTCAAATAAAACTAGACACAACTAAACTTTATGATGATTTCTTAACCTATGGTCCTTTTTGAGTAATTCAATAAATATAATGAAATATTGCATACATTTTAACAGAAGTGCATAAAACCAGGCCTTTCATTGAACTAAACCCTTCTGCCAAATTTTAGTACATATTGTTAAAAATAAACAAAATATATTTCGGAATATCAATCGCTTATTGTTTAAGTATATCGATTTGTAGGAAGGCAATTTTTGTAATATATGTTTTCACATATATTTATAATGATATTAGAAAAGAATTCAAACACCTCTGTGGAGATTTTCTACAAAACCAAAAAGAGTAAGCGAATTATGAAAGTATATGAAAAAAACTAATATGAAAAACAAATAATGCTTTACTTGCCTTTAGAGTCTAGATACGTTAGTTTTTGCGTTTCGGGTACTCATAAATAAACAAATTTATATTCTTGGTTGTTCTTAAAGGATATATTTTTATGTCGGCTTGTTAAAAACAAGCAAGAACTGTAATTTTTAAAACTACATCGAATATGGCACCTTTGAGAACATAACGCATTTTTAACATGAAAATTTCCTTCCACCTCCTCGAATTTTGCAATTAGTCATCTAAGGCAGATAACTAGTACAACATCCCCCTCATTCCATCGTATTGGAACGTTTTTTTAATTAATCGTTTCTTTTTTGATATTCGTTCTTTTATTTCATTTAACATAAAATGATTTGTTCAAATTCTTTCTATACATTCTTAACTTTTCTTAAATTTTTCACCTTTTATCCTATTGAAACGTCTCTTGTTTAAATACCGTGTTATTTTTTGTCATAATTTTGATAGTTCAGCTTAAATTAACGTAAAATAACTTGTTTAGCTTTTGCTTATAAAAAATGAAATACAATTATTTTTTTAAACCTTTGTTTTTATCGCGAAAATAGAAAATCAACGTAACCTGAACTACTTGCCTTAAGTCAATGTACAAAGCTTTTCAAGACTTTTAATATCGTGCTACTATAAAAAAGAAAAGATGCCGCGATCTGGATTTCAACCCGAAATATCCGCATCAATTCAATTCAATTCAAAAATGATTTATTAACAACTGGGTGTACAGGTAATGCGCCTCGCCGGAACTTGACTCGAAGCCAGCCAGACAACCACGGTGCGCAGCGCCGTGGTGGGTGTAAAGCTAGACGGGGCAGGTCCGGTTTGACTTTGTGGCAATGGTTAGTGATTGGAGCTCCTGCCTGCCTTAGGAAGACTTAAAACTAAATTAATGAACCTAAAACTAATTAATATTACACATAAATAACTAAACTCACTGGGCGAAACATTCGCTTAATCAATTTTGGTTGTTGATACGGGAAGCACAATTAAATGAAAATACCCGTTCGAACAAATGACGACCTTGCGGTCTGATCGCCGACAAGGAAGATAGAGGTAGTTAAAAATGCAGTGGTTTAAAAAATTGGGATTTCTAAGAAGTTTTCGGCCTAGAGGGGATTTGGAAAAAACAAAAAGGGGACAAAAAAAAAAAAAGGATAAAAAAACAGAGGGATTGGAAAGATATAATGTTAAGGAAAGATAAAGAGTAAGGTTAGAGGGAAGTGTGGCTAAGGGAGTTGCCGGAAGATAGGCAACGCCTGACAAGGTTGGTGTTTTATATCGAGAAGTATGGCATTATGCTGTCTGATTCGGGTAATATTACGGGTTAGTGGACTATCGCCCAGTTTGAACTGACAGAATTTTTGCGATGTTTCTTGGACGTTGTTCACTAGTGGGGTCATGTCGTGGCAACGTGCATAGGGATCTCTGAGGGAGGTATACCTACCAGAGTTTGAAATGAGGCGCATAAATTTGTGTTCTAATACTCTCAACTTCCGCATTGTCGTAACCGGGATCCTACACCACACCGGCGTCGCGTATGTGATGGCTGGCCTGATTACCATCGTGTACAACAACTTTTTTACTTCCACATCCAGTGGAAGTATAGTAACGACACAAAAATGTTTAAAAACTTTTATTGTTCAAATATGCTTAGAATGTCATGAAACGTCGAGATTTTAAGTTTTGAGCAAAAAAAATTTCTGTCTGTCTGTCTGTAACTTTTTTGTGCGTACGATTATTCTGAAACCGTTTAAGATATTAACTTGAAATTTGGTACACGTATGTATTTTAATGAGATCTGGAACTAGATTATATTTTCATCTTATTCCGTTGGGGGTAAATTGAGGTAAATGGAGGTAAATAGATAAATCAAGCAGGTGAGGTCCATAAAATTAATATTTAGTATATATAAAAGAAGTTAAGGTCTCAAAAATTTTTTTGGCATTAGCCACCCCCATTACTACCCACACCCCATTATTAAAGGGGGTGAAAAAATAAAATTGTAATTTAGCGTGTATACAAGAAACTAAGGCCTCAAATTTTTTTTACTTCATTCATCCCCACTACCACCCCTACCACCACTACTGATGTGGTATATCGTTTTATAGGTTTTTGGGGTAGACGATTTCAAATATTATGTTGTTAAAGTTACTTCTAATAGTACGGATGCGCAGTGGCTTTGCTCGACTACTATGGATGCGCAGTAGGTTTCCCCCAGTATTTTGGATGCGCAGTGACTTTTCTCGAGTATTACAGATCGCAGTAGGTTACCTCAAGTAGTATGGATGCGCAGTGGGTTACTTTAAGTAGTATGGATGCGCAGTGGGTTACCTCAAGTGATATGGATGCGCGTAAAATCCTCGAGTAAAATTGATGCGCAGTGGGTTACTTTAAGAAGTATGAATGCGCAGTGGCTTTCCTCGAGTAAATTGGATGCACAGTGGGTTACCTTGGGTAGTATGTACGCGTAATAGGTTTCCTCGAAGAAAATGCCTGAAGTAGAGGCTTTACTCCTATCGTACTGTTTACGGCACACAACGTATCTTTTTGGTGTTCACAATTACTCTGGAACTGTTTAAGATATTGACTTAAAATATGGCACACGTATGTATTTTAACGAGATCTGGAACTAGATTATATTTTGATCTTATTCCGTTGCAGAGTTGAAAGGTAAATTGGGGTAAATGGGGGTAAATAGTTAAATCAAGCAACTAAGAGTCCAGGAAATTGGTATTTGGTGAATGTAAGAGGAGCTAAGATCTCAAAAAAAATTTGGCATTAGCCACACCTATTACCACCCCCATTATTAAAGGTGGTGAAAAAACAGTGTGATTTAGTGTGTGTACAAGAGCCAAAGTCATTAAGAATTTTTTTCACTTCATTCACCCCCACCATCACCCCCTGTTACCGATGTGGCATATAATTTTATGGGTTTTTGGGGTACATGATTTCAAATATTATACTATTAAAGTTCCATAAACAATTATTTCCACATAGTGGAGTGCAAATATAGTATTTTTGTTGTAAGAGACTTGGATGTGGAAGTAGTGATTCCTTGGGCAGCGGTTTATTAGTCTTGTTGAGTCCGCAACCCCAGAAGCGGATACAAACTCCTGGATATGGAGTAGACCTTGCGTATTGTCTCGTCAGTGTGTGTATTATACGTCAGTCGTTTGTCTAGGCCCACCTACAAATATTTTAAAACTATGTTTTCGGAAATTATGAATAAATTCCTAAAAAAGAGATTAGACGAAAAAAAAAACCTCTTGAAGCCATTGCAAAATAGATGTAAAAACCTAATTTAAAAAAAATGCCCTCCTACAAGTCGATGCACCTAAATAATAAACGTTTGAAATTTAAATCTTTTTTATTTACATTTTTCTCTAAAATTTGGCAGGAAAGTTTAGTTTAGTGAAAGAAGCGGTTCCGCCTACTTTAGTTAATGTTTATGCATTATTACAATATATTTCTTAAATTGTCCAGAACGAGATGGTAAAAAAAGTTCGGAGGCACCTGACAGTTTATTCATTTTTGAGAAAATGTAAGAACCAGCCTAAAATTATCTAGAACCTTAAAAATAGTTAACAACTTGAACCACCTATAACGAATGCCTTAATTACGACTCTTTTTGATGTGCCGCCTCTAAATAACATATGATTTCGGGAAGATAAAACAGTGTAAATTAATTTTGTAAAACCCTGAAGCGAAAATCATCTAATAGACAGAAATGACTTAGTAATTTCTGATCTTTTCACAGTATACAGATTTTTATAATTCAGTCGTGAATTTAAAAGAACTATTACATAAATTAGGTTCAATTTGGACAATTTTTTAGAGTGCCAATAATAATGGATCACTAGATGTTATTTAAAATTTTTGCCTCTGGAAGTAGTATAGTAGAAATAAATGTATGGATGTTAATGCCTAGGGGATTCTTCAGGAAACGACGAAGATTAATTCAAAATAAGCTAGGAATACAGAGTATATTGTAAGTAAGTGGACACAGGGCAACTATAGTCCCTTGAGATAAAGCTTTTACCCTAAAAGTTCTGCGACTGGATCACAAGACATGTATTCCCCCGTTTTCGAGGGCGGGGAACACGATGGTGACATTATTTTCCAACCTACCCTCCAACCACTACCCCTAAACAGAAACACCATCCCATTTTTCGATTTTCCGGTGCTAGACATTTTTTCATCGGAAAATTTTATTAATGATAGATGTTCAGAATTGTCCAAAAACTATCTGTCAGCTTGGCTTTAGTTGGAAGCAAAATCGTCATTATTTAAACAAAAAATCCATTTAAATGATATTTCGGACGTAGACAATATTTTAAACAAAATTTCAATATTTTTTAATTATGATTAAATTTTGGATTCAGGGTTTTTGGACAATTCTGAACAACTTTGGTTAATAAAATTTTCCGATAAAAAATGCCTAGCACCGGAAAATCGGAAAAATGGGTGATTTTTCCGGTTTAGTGGTTGGAGGGTAGCTCGGAAATTATTATCACCATCGTGTGACGAAGCCGGCGCTACACGATGTGTCAAACGTTGGATCCAACATTGGTCCCAATATTGGACCTAATGTTGGTGTCTGTGGGCACGCAACATTTGCCATATTTTTCACGGTTACACAAGTGACGAACATTAGATCTAACATTTGATGTGAACATTGGCTCCATATTTGTATCCAGTCGCATATCTTCAACGTACCTATATCGTACCTTCATCCATTTGTTTTAAAATATCTCATTTTACTTATTTTTACTGTTAAAAAATAATACAACGTGTAAATATTACAAAACTATTCAGTTTTCGATATATTTTATTTTTAGTTATTTGCTAACTCAAATAAAACGCCAAAAATTCTCCGGCTTTTTACGGTCCAGTCGCAAAACTTTTGGGCTTTTTGCCTTTTTCTGGTTTACCTCAAGAGACTACTATATGTAGATCAGATTGCAACATGACCATTTAAGGTGGGCGGTTCCGTGAACTTAATTCGACAATTTTTCCTACATCCTGAATCGATTGAAACAATTTTTTGATGGGCTTTTAGAGACAATTTTTTTTTACTTGTGCAAAAATCAAAATTTTTTTTTTACTTTTAAATAACTTAGTACCATTCTATAATGTTGTCTCTAAAAGTTTATCAAAAAAAAAATTGAATAGGTTCAGGGATGTAGGAGAAATCGTTGAATTACGAAATCATTTTCTTAACCACGGTACCGCCACCCTTAACCTGAGTTATCTCTGTATCTAGTTACTAACATAAAGTCCTCCCAAATTGCTGCTAAAATTTTGAAAAAAAAAAATTGGAACCTGTTTGACACACAACGTGAAGGACAGGCGGAGATTTTGAATGTTGTTCAGAATTCGTTTACTAACACAATGATAGGGATTCTTTTCTCTGCGGGACATTTACGGTTTTAGAAATGTGATGATAAAATGCAATATACTCTTAATTTTCGTATTTGTGGAAAATATAAAAAAGAGTAAAAAATATATTTGTTAAGAAGAATGGGTTAGCATTTGTCTACGTACACTCAATTGGTAGTTATAAAAGTATAATTATGCCTTAGTTAATGTTTTATACTACTGTCTTCATTTTCATTAAGGGTCGGCTTTATAGTTTCTGTTTCATAAAAATGAACTGCAGATAATCCAGAATATATATGTATAGACACTATTTATACAAATTATGATATTTTTATGTAATAAAGTTGTACGTACTTCACCCCCTAAACATTTATTTGATTTAATGAAATATATCAATGATTTTCGTATCTATGACACAAAAAATAAAAATAATTTAACGCTTTATAGTGGAAGACCAGACCCTCTGAATTCGACACCCTCTATACAACTCGCGAACACCCACCTAAAAAATAGTTAATCTGATGTAAAATAACCCGCTAAACTTGATTTTTGAATTCGCCCATTGATTTGAGATTGCTAAAATGACCAAATTGGCAATTTTCTAAAAAAAATAAAAATTATGTGTTATTTTTTGTTTTACATATAACACGTCATATATTTTTTATTTTACTTCAGAATGATTTAATTTTTTTACATAATATTCTCTAACTATTCTTTGATATGTTAAAAGTAAAAAACTTTACCTAAAAAATACTTAGTTGGCAAAAAAAAATAACAACTTTTCTTTGACGCAAAATCTTTCAAATTTGCAGAGTAAAATGTCCGATCGAGGTATCTCTTTTATTTTTAAAGTTAGGTGCCTACTATAACCGAAGAAAATGTTCCGAATGAACTAAATAAAATCTTTTATAAGAAGTTTTTTTTGAAATTTTGCTCCCTTGTCGAAATATTCATTGATTGTTTCAGCGTCCGAACGAATGCGCGCTACTACGAATCGGCCGCAATCGCATCTAGAGCTAAACGCAGGCACGTGCCGGGTGATTATTATTTTCCAGTGTCCATTTATGTTAAGTTGAAAGTGCTTTTTGTCTCAGTCCTTATATTTAGTGCGTTATAAACACATAGTTTGGCATAATAAATTATAATTACTCGGATAGGAAATCAAAGGAAACAAGCTAAAAACGTACTCTTCGCCTGTTCACTGGATTTTTATATAATTGTTATACATTCAATAGGATACATTTCGCAGTTTTTTGTAAATAATATTACTTTTAGACATTTTTAATTTCATAGTACGAACTTAGTTGGTAAAAGACTCAGTGTGAAATTAAGTAAAAATAAAAAAAAAAACTATACCAAACCCCATTTGGGTTTCGAACCCTTGGATTCCGAGTCAAAAGAACTACACCACCACCTTACACGTAAAAGAATGTAAATTTTTACATTATAAGACACGAGCTAAAATCATATTTTCACGGTTGTATATTACATTATGAAATGTATATCTGTAAAATATAGAAATATTTAGATATCAAAATGAAATATCATTTCACCAGATTTCTATTCAATTACAAAAACATAAAAATTGAAAATTTTTTTTTTCAAATTTAAATCATTAATAACATTTTTATTTACCGATCGATTTTGTTCAAATGGGGTTCTTCCTCTAGCTAACACTAATTTACTGTCCAAATTTCAGTACAATCGGAATTTTCTTTCTTGAGTTATCGTACTTACAAGAAACGTGACGGACGGACAGACGGACATTTTGAAAGTTGTTCAGAATTCGTTCACTAACACAATGGTATGAAAATGTTTTGTCTTCGAGCGATATTTACGGATTTAGAAATGTACCGATCAAATGCAAAATCCGATGACATTTCCGTGGCTCTAAAACAATATTTAGAACAGAAAAATGTATTTTTATCACTAAATCCAGTTTACCATGCACAATGTAGAAGATCGTATACCCGAACTACTTATAAAAGAAAATCAGAAATTGTAAATCCTAGTACAGAGAATACAAGTAAAATGCAATGTATTTGCAAGACAGCCTACCAAATTAAGCCCAGAATTCCAAATGTTTTAGATTTTGGATGGTACCTAAAGGAGGAAATCTTATTTCCAAAGATGATTTCAAAAAGCCCAAAATCCAATTTTATTGAGTTAACTCCATTTTGAAAATGTAAATTATATAAATGTACTACAAGCTGCAAGTGTAGCAAAGCAAACGTGCAATATAACATAAGTTGTCTATGCGAAGGAAAATGTAATCTTTAGTACCCAATTGCTGTTGTAATTAATGAAAACATATTTTTTAATGTGTATGTTTCGAGATTATCTACATAATTTTATAACATTTAATTGCAAATAGAAACTAAATAATCCGTAGACTCACTTGGTCGCTTGACACCACAGATGGGCGACGTTAACAGAAGTTATGCCTTAAATTAATGCGGACGAGTTGCACGGCCGAATTCAACAGCGTCATCTCGTTACATGAGCCGAATTTCAAAAAAATCTCTTTATAAAAAAGTTTGTTTAAAGTATATGGAACATTTTTCTCGTTTATACTATAACTCTCTCTTTAAAAATAAAAAAGTTACCTCGATCGGGTATTTTTCAATGCAAATTTTAAAAAACCGCGACAATAGAGAGTAATTATATTTTTTTTAGGCACTATATTATTAGTTACACTATATTCTTTGCCGTCAGCCTGTCCAAGAATATTGGAGGGATAATGTGTAAAATATTGGTCTAAATCGGAGTTAAAATAAAAAAGATATGATGTGTTATGTGCAAAACAAAAATTAACACATAATTTTAAAATTTTTCAAAAAATTTGCGAACTGACCGATTTGGCAATCTCAAATTAATGGGCGAACTCAAAAATCAAATCTAAAGGGTCATTTTACATAATATCATCTGTTTTTTAGGTGGGTGTTCGCGAGTTGTATAGACTACTTTTAAAATGCTTCCTACAGATTGGCTGCTCTCCGACTATTACCCAAAAATGTGCTGAGAAAAAACCATTAACTCTATGTATTTCGAAATGCTGAATACGAATCAAGTATCCGTTTAGCTCCGTTACCCACCAATTTTTAGTAAATCGCGAAAATAACCTAAATTATAAGTTTTCTTTTTTAGATTATTTTCGCGATATACAAAAAAAATAATGGCCAATGGAGCTAAATGGACACCTAATTCGTGTCCAGCACGTCGAAATACAATGGAGTACCAGAAAAGATCACTTTTTTAATTTTGTGTGCCTGTGTTATCATTAATTGGCAAAAGATTAATTATTTGATATGTTAGTACTTTTTTTACTGTTCTTTAAATTTGTTATTATTGTTAAAATCATGAAAATATGTAAATATGTGAAGTACTGAAAACAAAAATAAGTAATGTTACTTCTAGTAAGTATTTTCTATTGTCTGCAACTAGTTTTAGTAAAGCTCAGTTATAAAAATTCACTTGTCATTGATATGCGTAGACCGGAATTTAATACCGACCTTCTTAATGAAACCGTAAGTAAGCCGTACACATTTTTAGTAACGATTGGTAATTAGGTCTATCATCATTTACGATTTCACAACAACTTTTACTACCATTTAACAACTCAATCAAAATAAAAAATGAAACAAAAGTGGGTAATCTATCAGGAAACTTAGAAAAACATCATCGGAAGTACCAACTGGCGTAATTTACTCTCATATTTCAATATTTATTTTAAATAAGGAAAGTAAAATCAAGCTGTATGTGGGTTAGATGTGCATGTACTGACAAAAAGTGTAAATAGAAGAAAAATAGGTAAATTATACAGATTAGTATTAGTATTAGTAATGTAGTTCATGCACATCCAGGTTATATGTGTAAAAAATATGGATTTCACCGTATTGATTTTTGCTGTCGACTAACTGTGTTATAATTTGTTTGTTTTGTGCGGTGAGGTCGAAACAAGAGTTTAAAAAAAGGAAAGTGGGTACTTATCACCGCCAGTTGAGTGTAAAAAACAAGACGTAATTACTGCCTAATAAGCCTATTGTTTCGTGTTTTGGGGACATATTGAATGCATACAGTACCTTGATGAGTAGCAACTAATGACTATAAATATAAACAAATGATTTTGTTGTTAATAAACTCTTAATTAGGTGTATTTTCTTATGCTATGGAATGTTTTTTACTTCTCCTGGAAGAACAAATGATTGAAATAAAATGAGGATGTATAATGGAGAAGAGATTTAATCACGGATATAAATTTGGATCATCGAACTGCTTTGCTAGGATCAATAGGATATGGATACTTTTAACTTATTGTTTGAAAAAACATGTTCTCTGAGACGATTGTCGGCGGACGCTGTCACTATAACGCTTCTGAGTAACGGAAGATTTCAACTCGGGTGCCAGTTTCAGAATAAGAAGCGCTGAAACACGCTACTAGGATAGTTATCAGTGAAGAAGGTTTTGGCCAGGTGTTCGGTGCATAAATAAAACAACCAATTTAGAAAACAATAAGGAAACAATAATTTGTTAATTAAAAAAACAGAGAAGAATAAAACAACATACAGAGAGAAGAAGAAAATGCAAAGCACAAGCAGTGTGATATATTATTCGCGGTGGCAGAGATGTTAACTACACTTGCAAATAAGCAAACAAATTATTAAGCAATACTACCGGAAAGCTATGGCAAAATAGTGCTTAGCGAATAAGCTCAAACTAATAAATACTATTGTGAAGCCAGTGGACGGTTATAAAAATTATCCCTTCGAGGGCAAGACACGACAAACGAAAATGTTCCTGAAGCGGATAGATCTTTGACGGAAACTAAGAAACGTACTATTTACTCCAGGGTTTTCCTCTTGTAGTAAATAGGTGTTCGCCATAATAAGGAAACCATTATCTTACCCTTGCGGATCGTTTATTTCTGGGTTTCCCACTTGCACTACAACGATCTGCTGGTAAGGTCTACGCGCTGAGACTATAGTCAAATACACACAATTTACAAGTATCTAGCTATCTAACAATTTAATATAACTTACTCCTAACTATCCCTGGATGATGAAAAAGACTAATTTCGGCTTTGAAGTGTTGGTTTTTAAACCAATGGGAGGAGAATAGAATTCTGCTCTCCTTAGCAAGATTGCAAGTGTTGGTCACTGGTGAGGCACCTCTATTGGTGCCTGCCATAGGTTGTTATCCAATTTGTTTCATAGCTTGCCCCTATTTGAGCTAACAGGTTAATGAGTTGTTGCTTGTGTTGTATATCTTTTCCAGCTACGTTAGGTGATATATTTGCACGCATGGTTACACTGTCTATCTTTTTTTTTTCGAAGAGGGGAAACCCACACGAGCCACCCATCTCACAGGAATGGGTCTGAGTGTCAGCCTCCAACTGACTAAAATCCCTCCTCCTAGGGCTCGTCTGTAAAGAATACTCCGAGGGCACTGCAGCCTCCTGGGCTTATTGTGCTCTCCTTGTTTTAGTTTACACTGTCCATTTTAATATTTCTGTATCACTAGCAAGGTGATGCAGGTCTGAAAATGGACGAGTTTTGATGATTTCCGGGTCTGTTTGTGTCTGCCCGTAGATACTATACCTTCTGCGGTCCAACGCCTCGCAGTTATGTATAATATGTTCTACAGTTTCTGGTACCTTACCACAGAGTCTGCAGTTAAGGTCGCCAGAAAACTTTCCGATTAAATGGAGGTATTTCTTTATGGAAAAATGTCCCGTCAAAAGACCTGTTATGGTTCTCAACTGCATCCTATTCCTTGTGAGCAGTTCCTCAGTTTGTTTTGAACATGGTCCATTGATGAGTGTTTTCCCATGTCGATTTCCTGGAATATTTTCATGGCTGCTGTTGGGGTGCTTTTCATTAAACCTGTAATTCCCAGGCAAGCCAGTCTTTGCACCCGACTCAGCCTGTTAGCTGCTGTGGTTTGAGTGTCCTTCGACCACCAAACCAAGGCTGCGTATGTGATAGTGGGTCTTATCATGCTGGTATAGAGCCAGTGCACCATACCAGGCTTGAGCCCCCATATCTTGCCATACAATAGTCTGCATGTTGCCAGTATGGCAACAGACTTATGTATTACTCTGGTAAGGTGTTGGTTCCAGGTAAGTTTGGAGTCTATAATGACTCCAAGGTACTTTACCTCCCCCGACATCTGTAATTATGTGTTTTGGAGAAATAGAGGACCCAATCCCTTCAGGTTTCTTCTTCTGGTGAATGGAACGATGCTGGTCTCTTGAGGACTGATTTTCAGCACTTCCTCATCGGCCCATATTCAGGGTCTTTTGTAGACGGTCCCTGACACTGTCTATCTTATACTAGGTTTGATCCCCAGTTCGGGCACTGGCAATATCGATGGGTAATGGGCGTTGTCCGCATTTAAATTTGGGATTGTCTAATATGTATGATGTGTAATATTATGTTATGAAAGGAAATTTACTTTTCTAACTTAACCCTCGATATATCAAATACCAAATAATCAAATCAACTTTCCCCAAAAATCTATTACGAAAAACCATTGGTAATGTAAATTCTTATCTTATGCAACTGCGACAACTTATCGCCTCAAGGTACACCGCAATGTGTATGTTAAAGTAATTGACATCAAAATTTCTAATGTGGCTATCACTACATGCCCAATTAAATTAATTACAGGGCTATTGCTTCATTTACGAAAATAGTAAAAGATAAAGGAAAATGGGTATCAAATCGGACAGCACCTAACTCTCTAAAATTTACAGTCTAGACCGAATGACATTAATGATTTAATTTGTTTTTGATATGAAAAAGTATTAATTATAATCCTAATTTCAACTTTGATGCCGATGTGACAGTGAAAAAGGAGTCATTAGAATATGGTCTAATTTGGATGTATTTGAAAGTACCTGCATATTATTTATTTCATAATTTATTCACTACTGTAAAGACGACATAACAACAGTGAGAAATCAGAGTTCTTGTCAGATACTACGTATCCTTCATTTAAAACAAAACACAAGTGCTTTCAAATCATAATTAAATATTATTTTACTAAGTTTACATATTTACTTTAATCAGAAAGAGAAAGAGGTTAGAAACTCAGTGTACTAGTTATGACTGAAAAACAAAAAAATGTCACTCCATATACAACATTTTCTTGTCTGAAATCCTAGATTTGAGCATCCTTATTATGAAAATAAGGATACATAAAAAATACATGACACATGATTTCATAATACATTGAACAACGTACGTTATTCTAAATAAATGCTGCAATAAATTTCAGCAAATACATTTATCCTGGGTGGCGAATATTATGCTGCCTATATACTGCTGTTTTTAGCTTACAGACTAAGTAATGATAAACAAGTAAAATTTTGTTGAATACATTGTCTCAACTTGCATGGGTCAAAAATAAATAAAAATTATGCTATGCCAAAATAAAAAAAAACAGCTTTTCTTAGGTTCATTAATTATAATGGCATAAAGTTATATAATCTCTTACCAAAGAATGTAAAA
The DNA here is from genome assembly GCA_936432065.2 of Rutpela maculata. Taxonomy (NCBI): domain Eukaryota; kingdom Metazoa; phylum Arthropoda; class Insecta; order Coleoptera; family Cerambycidae; genus Rutpela; species Rutpela maculata. Next base: position 126,285,121 of record OW386290.2, on the reverse strand, counting down.
GATATTAAAATTATGTAAAACAAAAATTGAACGATATGTGCATGATCATATTGAACTTTTAAGTGATTAATAAATTACTAAGAATTATACTCATGAACCTTGTAAACAGCATATTTATTTCATAATAAGACTTCCTCTTATTATTGAGTGTCAATCCAGGCATTTTTTACAACTTAATTTGTGTGTTATCTTTTCATTTTTCCATTTTAGCTCTCTAGATGATAAAATATGATTGTAAGAACGAGAGCTTGAAATGAAAAAAACATTTTTTTTTTAACTTAAATGGAATGTAGCTCAAAAACTGTAAGTCCTACAAAATTGCCTCTTCTTCTTATTCTTAAATCCGACCAATACTTAACGAGATATTTTGGAAAAACTTTTTTTTTACTTTAAACGGGCTGTAGCTCAAAAACTATGGGTCCTACAAAATTGCGTCCGTGAGAGGAATTGTAGAGAATTTCATGGTTTATAAACTTGCTATAACATATTTTTAAATCCGACCAATTGAAAAAAACTTTTTTTTTTACTTTAAACGGACTGTAGCTCAAAAACTATGAGTCCTACAAAATTGCGTCTGTGACATAGTTATGGGTTAAGAAATTTCAAGAATTTATTTGATTTATTTTTTTTTACTTTACCTTTATGTTTTAATTGTAGAGAATTTCATGGTTTATTTTGCTATAACATATTTTTAAACCCGACCAATAATTAACGAGATATTTTGAAAAAGCCATTTTTTTACATTAAACGGGCTGTAGCTCAAAAACTATAAGTCCTATAAAAATGCGCCTCTCACAGGAACTGTAGAGAATTTCATGTTCTACAAACTTGCTATACTTAGCAGATTTTTTAACCCGACCAATAGTTAACAGAATATTTTGAAAAAAACATTTTTTCAACTGAACTCGTATTCTACACTATCTTTCATCACAGTCAGAAATACAATTGAAACAAGGTTCAGAATTCTGTCAGACATTAAAAATTAATTTAATTTAAAGAATTACAGAGATTTTCCTAATCTCAAGCAAACCTTCTAAAACATAAATATTATGCAATATAACAGAATAGAACGTTAATACTCAGCCATATCCGAGTGCAGTAATTACAGCTCGTTAACTTTTAGTGGTCTTCTGTGAGTCAAGCCTAGTCACATAATTAGTATACCTCAAATTAGCCAAGGCATTTCGTGAAATTATTTGGTAGTAGTAAATTTATGTAATTAATTTTCGCCAGCCACTAAATCATTTACTTAATTTCTTACCCACGATAATGTGTATACGCTGAATACAAAAATGTTTTTTTTTTAGCTTACCATGATAAAAAATGTTTCCGTTAATTTATTCCTTTGAACAACTCGAAAAATATTTTCTAATTAATTTTATAACTAGATATGTTTATAGTAATTGATTCGAGATGTAAATTTGCCGTCTTTGGATATACTTTATATAGCACACATCTTTATAATGAATAGAGCATAGAATATACTACGATTATCCTTGTATTTATTGGTAATAACTCTGTTAAAAATTGCATTGAAATATTTAGAAAATTTAGAATTTATGTATTTGCCAATTAACTGAATGAAATACTAGATTATTATTGTAATATATGTATCCTATTATGGATAGAAATTTGAATTAGAATAAATCAGTATAGATCTGTTTTCTTCTTTATTTAAACAAATATGTACCACAAATATTTCTTTTAAAATATCTATAAATAACGACTATATGTCATGGTAACTGTAAATGACCTTTAGGTCATATTACGTTTTGAAACATTTTCAACTCTCAAGTCGTATTACGTGTCAATGAAGAAATTAACGATGAATTAGTAGATTCAATAAACCCAAAGAGCATGTTTTTCAACCAATTCCAAAATGATTTGAAGTTGGTATTAAACAAGGTAAGTAATAGATTATTATTATTATTGTATGAATTATTTATCTCTGTCTTTCAGATACATATGAGACGAGTTAAACTATTACTTCCACATTCAGTGGAAGTTTAGTATCGCAAACAGTTCAAATAGGCTTAGAATATTATGAAACGTCGAGATTTTAAGTTTGAGGAAAAAAAATCTGTGTCGTTCTGTCTGTCTGTATGTCTGTCTGTCTGTCTGTCTCTAACTTTCTTTGTCCGCACAATTACTCTGGAACCGTTTAAGATATTGACTTGAAATTTGGTACACGCATGTATTAGATCTAGAACTAGATTATATTTTGATCTCATTCGGTTGAAGGGTTGGGGGATAAATAGGAGTAAATGGGGGAGTAAATAGGTAAATCAAGCAAGTAAGAGTACATAAAATTGGTATTTAGTATATATAAGATAAGCTAAGGTCTCAGAAAAATTTTTGGCAATACCACCTCCATTACCGCCCCCCACCATTATTAAAGGGGGGTGAAAAAAATAAAATTATGATATAGTGTATATACAAGCACCAAAGGCCTCAATTTTTTTACTTCATCCAGGAAGCGACTTTTTTTTAACTTTTTTTTCTAGAATTAGCAGTTTTCAATAAACTAAGTACAATTTATTACATATATTTTCCAAAAATTATGTCAGAAAAACAATGCAAAGCCGCATTCGGAATATATGAACTTACTTGGGTTTTCATATTGGAATATCCTGTATAAATAAGCAGAGTATACGTAAAAAAGTTAGACAAAAAATTATAGACAATTAGATGTTCAAGTAAAGTTAATATTTCTGGAATGCCACTTTCAGTTGTGTCTCTGATAGAATAATGATGTTTTACGTATTAAGTACGTAATACATTATACTTATTATTTAATATACTTTAGAAAAATAAAGCATGTCCCGCTCTCCCCTCAATTCTTTAGTGGCAAAGCTTTGAGGTTTTTTATTTGCACTATACATTTGTAGAACAACTTGAACCCATAGTTATGGGTTCAATATTGAAGGACAAAAACTGAGTAACGTAAGATATTCAGATGATATAGTTTTGATAACTGAAAATCCTTTAGAATTAGAACAAACGTTAAAAGAACTCAAAGAAAAATCAGAAAAAATAGGACTCAGCATAGATATGGGGAAAACAGAAATAATGAAAGAAACATCTACACCAAATAATCAACCATTCATGCTCAATGAACAAATAATAGAGGAAGTAGAACAATATATAAACATCAGAATTGATCAAGAAATGCAAACAGCAGACCTAAACAGAAAAATCAAGGACAGCATTCGGAAGACTAACATTCTACAAAATAACAACAAAAGATTTAAGATGTACATGAAAACCAGAATACTACAACGAGTTATTCCGGTGCTGATATAAGAATGGAACTGAAACATGGGCACTCACAAAGAATACAATGAGTAAGATGCAAGCGACACAGCGCCATATGGAACGAGCAATATTAGGCATCACTCTAAGAGATAAAAAATCTATAGACTGGATCAGAAAAAGAACAAAAATGGAAGATAGATAGCGTTGGGCCGGACATGTGGAGAGGATGGAAGGATCAAATGGTCAAGAAAAACCACTGAATGGAAACCGAGGGGCGAAAAAAGGAATCCGGTCATATTCGAAAAGTCCCAGGGAGGCACGAGCACGAGATAGAGACAGCTGGAAGGAAATGAAGAAGGCATATGTGAAAATATGGATGAGAGATGCTGAATAGAGAGAGAGAGACATTTGTAGACAACTATAATTGCCTATAACCTGTATTTTCTTACTTCCAAATAATGTTCGCGTGATCACTCTGAACATTTTTGATCTTCAGCTATTCATACGTCATTTTTTATACATGGGCAGTTCTACAAAGCATGGTCGATTTCACATTGACAATGTTAAAAAATAAAATGTCAGGAATCTATTGATGGCATACATTTTTGAAATGGTTAAAGTGTCTACTTTTCAGGTATGCCTTGTGGTACCAGCTTTTTTTTCCGTGACTAAAATGTTACAGCTGTTTTTCCTTAGTAAAACGTATAACAAAACACACGACCGTCACATTTATATTTGTGATGTGTATTAATATAAATATGCTAAATGGATTATGAAAAAGTTGATTCTTTGAAGTGAAAAATATGTCCTGCAAGATATTAGAGAAAATTTTGGTCGTAATAATACCCATGAATAAAATAAAAAGTGATATAACTGGAAGTATCTGTTTCTTTCTTATTTGAGCCTAATACTTTCGAAATTCTGTTAACTGTATTGACTCAAATTACCTTTTTGTATCCAAATTTTGTTACCGATAACCAGTTTTGTTCATAATTTAAAGGACAATGGTCCTAACGAGATAAATAATATTTATGACACCATTGTGGTACTGTGAGTTACGCGTGACGGTCGTGAGTGGCATGAGATGGTTGTGAGATTCGTAAAACGGTCGTGTAATTGCTGGTTGAGGTTGTGCCAAATTTTTGAAAATAAAAATAATATTTGAGGGTCAGATCATATGTATTTTGGCTAGTAGGAACCAAATATGAAAAAATATACAAGTGTCCCATTTAAAAAACTTGATTTTCACGTCATTTGCTTCGAAACCGGAAGTCAGAAGTTGGTTTTTACATCATATAATTGGAAATTTCATCCCATATCACTACACCAAATTTGAAAAAAATCCATTCAACCATTCAAAAGTTACAAGAGTGAAGGAGAGTAATGCCAATGAAATTTCTCATGACCGTCACTAGAGTCTCAAGACCATCACATTCAAATTTGTGCCATGTGACGGTCATGAGTGTGACGGTCGTGAGGGCCACTAGATAAAAATGATTAAGAATTATATTCACCCTAAGCTGTTATTAAAGTAACGTTAGGAGAAGACAATGTACTGGATACCTCAAAATAAAAAGGTATTTGGATATTAATAAGTTGATAAATGCTAAAATACACAACGTGATGGTCACGAAAGAGAGCACAGGGCCATATATTAGACTTACCATATAAATTACTGGAAATTCAAAATATTTTGGGAAACAGCACTTGGTTGTTGTATTTCACATGATTCCACAACGAAAACTAAATTTCGATGTGTTTTTGAGTCGCTGGTAGTCCTAGCATTCAACTTATTAACTAATAATGAGCGCTGTGACGGTCGTGAGTATTAACCAAGTTACGCGACTTTAACAGTTTATATATTAAATCCTGGACTTTAAAACATGAAAGTTGTATCTTGCCAACAAATTTTGGATATTTTGTAATAATTATAGCAGAGATGGACACTAACCATTTCTCTGGTAACAAAATTTCAGCCAAAACAAGTGTCAATCTGTATGGAGTTACGCGTGACGGTCTTGAGTTTTAGGAGTAAAAACAGCCAATATTTTATTTTTATCGTAATTTAGCTCAAGTTTTTTATTATAACAAGGTGCGGTAAGACTCATCTAAGCGAATATTGGACACGGGTTGTAGCTTGGACCAATTTTTGATCAGTAAGTCACTAATATCGTGAATCGACCATGCTTTGTAGAAGTGCCCACATGAAGCATTGAATGTATGTATAACATAAAACATTTTTATTTTATAAACTGATATGTACGTCTTTAAAATTCTATGACGTATTATTTTTAAGATTTAATAACTCAGTTCTTCTTCTTAAAATTCATTACTCTCATAGATTTTAAACCTTTCGTATGTTTTATTTCGATAATATCAACGCTATATAATTATTACTTAGCTTTTTAACTTTATATTTTTTAACATTAATTAATTAATTTGGCGGCACTTAATTGGCGCCCCTGTGTGAAATAATTTATTATTAACTTCCAAAGGAAATTAATAACGTTAAATTTTTTATATCTTTTACTCAGCTTTCGAATAAAAAACTGAAAGCCGTTCGCAGTCCTTTATAAAAAAAATTCTCGTAACAAACAGGAAACTTACATATGCTAATAGAAATACAATAATGCTCGCAATGTTTTTTTATAGTGACCCGATCTCAATTGCAACAAATAGGTAACTAAAATGATACACGTAGCATATACATAAACAGTTAAAAAAAAAACGAAAAAAACGACGTCGAAAAAGAAAATCAATATGAAAAGAAGTAACCAAAATTATTAATTATACAAATTTCATTTTTGATTATTACACTCAGAATAAAGGGAAAGGGAATTTAGAAAATTTTAGAAATCAAATTTTCGGCTAGAGAGATTTTTTTTTAAATCAATTCCGAGTATTTAAAAAAATATATATCTTATTTGGTAAAAAATTGCTATCCTTTTATTGAAGGCTGCTCATTTTTTTTACAATCTTTTTTTGTTTTAGCAACATTTTAGTTTTTCTAATATTATTAATCACAATTTAAAATTGTAATTGTGTTTTGGTGCTATATTGCCTTTTAAAATGTTTGTACTATCCACTATTGTTCATCATTATGCTCTTTTGAGCTATATTAAATAAAAGACATCTTGATAAGTCGGTTCATTACACTTAATTATCTTGACTTCCTTTGTTCAATACCACTAAACTGTTTCTTTTGGAAAGATTTTTATCTGCTTAACAATAACTCAACAATACAAAATGAAATATTCCCCGCTTGTGTACAGCAAATGAACAATTAATAACAATTTGGTGACAAGTTCTGTACCATTTCATCTGAATTTCGAGACAACAATAAGAACCACCAAACTTTCACTTGTAACTTTGGTAAACGACTCGGTTAATGAATATCAATTGGCATTTTTACTATATTGTACGTCGACTGTGATTAAATAATCCGACCACTGCATTTTCTTTGTAAATCAACGACTGTTTTTAATTTAAAGTACATAATTAATTTATTCCAAATATGTAGTGACATAAACAAAATCTTGTATAAAGTATGACTGGCCATACAAGGCGGAGATCTTATCTTTCTAATAAAGTTAATATTCCACACACATACATCATAAAAGGTAAGTTGTCAAATGTGATAGACGATATTCATTCAAACAATAAAGGAAATCTTCTGTAATTACATAAACAGATATTTCGTAAATAAAAATCATTTATCATTGATTTAATTTAGACAAGTAGCCCACTGGAATTAACATAATGGATTCAATTATACACCTGATCCGTTCTCCTGATGATTCTTTGGTGTGAGAGGGAGCAGATGATGGTAACCCCCACAAAACTTCACCAGAAAATTGAGGCTGAATCAGTAGCGAAACTACATGGGGTGCAAGGAGTGCGGCGCACACGGGGCTCAGAATATAAAAGGCCTCACAAGGCCTGTAGGAGCTATACATTAAAAAAAAGTCTTTTATTTTATGTTAAATAAGCTGCCAACAAACATATTGGATATACGTTACACTCATAAGACCAATGGTAGCATATGCCTCCCTAGTTTGGTGGTTGGAAGGGCTACAACAAACGACCAAAGCCAAACTCTCTGGTCCACAAAGACAAGCATGCCTGGCAGTAACTGGTGCAATAAGTACCACACTGTCAGCTGCTCTAGAAATCCTCCTCCTCCTCCCTATCCACATCTATTTGGAGAGAGAGACCAGGTGGGCAACATACAGACTTCAACAAGCGGTAATTAATATGCCGCAGGTTAGCATCATGAAACGCAACAGGCTGTCAGATGACATGGAGTGTCATGACATCCTGGGAATGCCTTCAGATGTGATGCCTACCGTGACCAACTATGTACTGCTTTTTAACGTCCTGTTTCCTGGAAGAGGCGAATGTGATCGGAACAAAACCGACCTACAAAGAGCAGACACCTGTTGATTTATAGAAGGCTTCAACACCCTTGAAAGAGTTGGAGCTGGAGTATACAGTCGCAACACAAAGGTAAGAATTACTTCGAGCCTGGGTAATAATGCGACTGTCTTTCAGGTAGAAATTCATGCCATTGAACTGTGTACAAGGAGGCTTGAACAGATGTATCCTATACAGGGATCAATAAGAATCTTTTCAGATAGCCAAGTAGTTCTCAAAGCTCTTGGCTCACGTCGCTGCATTTCTAAATTGGTTTGGAACTGCCAAAAGGCTCTAACCCAATTGGGCAGATAAAACAAATTGCCATTGAACTGTGTACAAGGAGGCTTGAACAGATGTACCCTATACAGGGATCAATAATCTTTTCAGATAGCCAAGTAGTTCTCAAAGCTCTTGGCTCACGTCGCTGCATTTCTAAATTGGTTTGGAACTGCCAAAAGGCTCTAACCCGATTGGGCAGATAAAACAAATTAATTCTGGTCTGAATATCGGGCATGGAGGAATAACCGAGGAACAACCGATTCCTTCGCCAGGAAGGTGCGGTGTCAAAATTTATCGGACCAGAACCAGTGCTTGACATATCGGCAAGCACGGCGAAAATAACCATCTTGGCCTGGGCCGAGAGGAAAATCCTCCAGTACTGGCAAAAACTACCAGGATTAATTCATTCAAAAGATTTTATTGCATACCCTCTGAGATCAAAAACTAAAAAACTATTAGGGTTAAATATGGTACACCTAAGAACTATAGTTGGCTTATACATTGGGCAGTGCAGGCTAAATCACCACCTACATAGGATCGGAGCAGCGGACAACGCCGAATGCCGACTGTGTTTGGAGGAGGTGAAACGGCAGCGCACGTTCTATGTACCTGTCCTGTTGCAGAGAGAACCAGGTTCTCACTTTTTGTAAAAGGCCAACTGCTGTCAGAGGAGCTGGACTACCACTCATCCAATAAGGTAGTCGGCTTTATTAAAATGTTGAACCTATTGGGTGAAATGTAATTAGGAATTTTGATGTTTGTGGGACTATTTCAGCGTACATTGTTGTTATCAGTTTTATGTATATAACGATTGGTCGCCATAATTTTTTTTAAACCCAGCGCAAGAACTTTATAGAGGTTTCTCCAAACGCAAACCCGCTATTGAAGTTTCGATACCTTGACTAACTGTTTGGTAAAATACCATACATGAAAAAACATTATTAAAGTGATTAATAAGAATAAGTTACTTATTTTGTGATTGCTCGTAGAAGGTGCGACAAACAGACTAATGGAATTGAATTTCACACTTACAATGCTGCTCTACTACAGAGGATTGCTGTATTTGACAATAAATCATCTGAGATAATCATAATCAAAGTTTTCAGTGCATAGAAGCCACTGTATTTTTTTGTAAATATTGTTTGTATCATATATATTTATTTTTTCTACTCCCTTATGTAAATAGCTGTTTTCTGTACAGTCTGTAGAATGAATAAGTAGGCAATTTCAGTTAACTGAACGGATATATTTCATATCAGTTCTAGGATGGATATGGAATGAAACCGACCAATCACAGTTCGTGTATTAAGTACATAGACAACTATCCATATTGCACTCAAAAGATTTGAAGCACTCCGCCTACGGCGTCGTGCTCGAACTTCTTTATCATGCGATATGGATATCATATCCACTCTTGTTGCACAAAGTACTATTCTAATAGCAACTGCACAATTAATTATTTTAATTATATAATAATTATACAAATATAGTTTCACGACATATTATATGAACATTAATCACATACGGTATTCTTTACTAGCAGATTATAAATTTTACTAGGCATAAACACCGAATTTGGTAATAAAACTAGGAGAAGTTTCATAAAGACTAAATTCTATTAATAAACTAATAACCCAGTCAAGAAAAAACAAAATAAAGATATATCAAAATGCTGTCTACCGGCAAGCTGCTCTAAAATTCCTATAAATGAAGAAGAAGAAGAAGAAGAAGAAGAAGAAGAAGAAGAAGAAGCAGAAGAAGAAGAAGAAGAAGAAGTATCATTAACTCGTAATATTTTCAAAAACATAGAGATAAAGATTGAATAATCCAAAGTCAATGTCATCGATGCACAGAAAATAATGTTAAGATTATTTTCTAACAGCAATTTGATTCAGATTAATTTATGTGCCATGAGTGAGATTTTATATTCTTTATGATTTTACGCCACACAATGAAGTATCCTTTATAGTTCAGTCAACGAATTTTCAATATGGGGGTGTAGACTACATGAAGGGCGGCAAAATTTTTGACTTGATGGTTTGGGGTAGTGAGAAGGTAAACATACTAAAAGTCTCCTATTCTAGGAGGTCAGCCTTGCGGTGGGGGGCTTCGGGATGGCCCTAAATTTTGGTTTTTCGCTTATAACTCGAAAACTATTGGTTTAGAGAAAAAAATATTTTTATATTTTTGAAAGCTGACAAAACTTCCTATATTTTTTACTTCAACAAAAAGTTTCTATCTTCAACCGTTCTCGAGTTCACTTCTGAAAATCGCCGATTTCCGGAAAACGCTGTTTCGGATCACATTTTTCGTCATTTAAACAAGTAGCCCACACCTCAAATCTTCTTTGTAAAATAAATTGTAATTTGCGTACTATATTCTTGTTAGGAACTTACTAAGTACCTAACAACTAACATTTTGCAGTTAAGTAAAAATGGATTTCAATTTTGGTACTTCATTTCATTTCAGGCTGTGCAATGGGTGCGTTTAAGAAATACAACGGTCGCCAACAGTTGTGAGCAGCGGTTCTCTAAACGACAGCGCTGAAAATGTGACAATTGCCAACTGTTGGATGTTTAAGTCAACTTCAAAATTCACGCTGAGTGTAGTCAGCAGTGAAACTTAACCTCACTTTCTTTCATCAAGTCCCCGCCCCTAGCCCTGCCGCTTCAGGGGGGAGGGGGGTGAAGTAAACATTGGTTTGAACTTTTCCTCTGCCAGGTTTTATGAATAAAATATTGCAGTAAACATCACTGCGATGAGAAAATTCCTAATATAATTTTTTATTTTTTTCCGCATATTTTGGTACCGCAGGTGGCTTTGCATTTGTAGCAGGTGGCTGTTTTTCTGATCATAAGTAGATCCTAATTTGTTCTATACTTGAGTAAAATTTGATTCAAATCGGAAACAAAATAAAACAGTTATAAGGGTGTCTTCATTTTAAGTGAGTAACACTGTACCTATATTTAAGGAAATGTACAGATTTCGACAAAATATTATAGTAAATACGTAGTGTTGTAAAATAAAGATTGTTTTGTGACTGTGATTTATTAGTAGACCTCGGTAAACGGTTTTGATAGAAACATTTCAGATGCATAATTAATTAATTTATTAATTATCGATTTTCGCTGGCGAATATCTCGGAAACTATAACTATCTTTTTTTTAGATTATTATTGAAAATTTTATTTAACAAAGTTTTTTCAATTATGAAGAAAAGCTTAAATGCAGAGTTTAGTTGCAAAATAAGAAAGTTACAATAAAAAAAAACACATTTTATTCAACTTGAAAACTATTCCACATGTAGATTTCTACTAGGACGCATTTTTTAAACTTTTCTAAATTCTTCGTAGACATAACGAAAAAAGACATGATATACTGGTGATATCATGAGAGAAATCATGAAATAGGACAAAGGACACAGGGAGTATGAGGCCGGATAATGGAGACTGAGTGACGGGGTGTCGTCGAATGCAAGAGTATGCAGCGAAGACAAGACTGCTTTGAGGGTTGGTCTTGCTGTGCAAACTCAATACCGTTGGCAGATTTCTCTTCTCTTAGATTGAAAAACTCCAGGCCTTCCACCCCCTAGATATGTACGGGCAAAGCACTTGAGGGTTGCTCTGCACAGTGCACTGCAATCATTGAGCAGTAAAAACAAGCAAAAATTTGCTCTCCCACATCTTCCTCCACCCCCGTTCAGCGGAGGGTATTTTTCACCCCTCTAGGGATGGGGTTGGTTCTTTGGCTGTGTTCACCCACTACCATGTCTCCCTTGCATTCTCAAGAGCTTGTAAGCTAGAAGATTTCATGACGCAGATCTATGTCCGGAAGGGTATATAAGGCGTACCAACCCCTTCGGGGGGGCGGTGGGGGGGTTACGCCATTGGCAATAATGAATGAGAGCACGAGGGTTGCAAAGTGCCCATTTATACTTCTTTCTGTAATGATACTGATAACTTTACCTCTATTTATGGGATATTTTTGGCTCTGCACATAAATTTAAGAGGTAGTATACGAATTTTTTGGACCTCACATTCGGATTCAGCGTTGAAAAATACATAGCAATACCATGGTCAGTCATCCACATCACGACCTTTTTTTTGTGGGGTTGTTTATCTAACCGTTGTCTAACTAGAATTATAGAATGTTCTAGGTAATTTCTTGTTTTGTCACATTAATAATTAAATACTGAGTGTATGAAAGTTATCTGCTAAATCCACAAAACATCACTTTTAAACTTCAAATATTGTGACCCCTCACTTCCCAATACGTCCACCACTGGCATACCATTCATGCACTCTTTACGGAATGATATCTTCAGTCAATTGTAAACGTCGGTTACTATCATCAAGCCCACTCTGTTTTTTATCAGCGTCTTACATGATTGATAGAAGAAGTACATCTGTCAAGAAGTACATGAAGCATGTCGTTGAATAAATAGTTTCGAAATGGCTTCACTGAAACGCACATTTAAGTTCAAGTTTTACATATCTTAAGAGGAAAGTAAATGATCGAGATTTATGAAACATAAATAAATAGTATTTTAATAGATAATGTAATTTTATTGATGGTATTAATGGCATTTTTTATACAACTAACTTCGAAAGTGCGATAACCGTATATTATTTTCAGTCTGTAGGTATATTATTATACACGTTTTTCATTTAATTTACCTACGATCACTACTGTAAATAGTAAAAAACACACTACCTGCCATCTATGTAAGTTGAATTTTACATATTGTAAACAAAACGCACTGTAAACAAATCGCACGGTAAACAAAACGCACGGGACACGCAAATATAGGTGGCTTAGTTCGCTGACGCGGGGTTTAAAAAGACAAATACGCCTACGTAATTTTCAAACGCTGTCAAAACTGACATAACATTTGTTGAATAATATTGTTGACAAGTTAACTAAATTCAGATTTTACTAAATAAATAAATAAATAAATAAATATGATCGTAGGTAAAGTATAGTACATAATTCGAGTTGTAAAGCAATTACGCACTCATGGAAATACGCACTCGCCGCTACGCGGCATCGTGCGCAACTTTTCCATTCGTGCGTAATATACTTCTTACAACACTCATTACGTAATATACTATTACACATTAACCGGAAAAGGCGGATAGCAATAAATGCATGCGTGCAACAGATCCTATTGGAGTTTAAATTTGGAGGGGGTGTAATTCAAACTAATGTTTACGAAGGCTTATCAAATCAACGTCGCTCAATGACAGGTACTAGTTGACACTATTGGCAGTTCAATGCATCGCTATCCTACTTTTACGGTTAATGTACTTTTTTTCGTTATTCGGCATATTTTATTTAATACTAAATATGCATCTGTTTAGTTTTCAACTTTATGTCAATTTGCCTAAATAAAATAATAATTTATTTATGAAAAGAGCCAAAATAACTCGTCAAATAACGATTTTCGTCGGAAAATGACGACAGCAAGCAAAAACATATTCGATAAGGTCTCCTGAATGGGAAAATGCCTGATGCCGCGCTCTCATTGTGTGGAGGACATAGTTATGACGTAATTAAAATGGCGTCCGAATGTTTCTAAGCAGACGAAGTACTTAGCTAAAATGTTAAATATCTGAGAAACTATGGCATTTACGTAAAAAACGCTAACGATCAAAATGAAAGGCTAGTAATTATGTTTTCAAATGATTTTTTATTTGTTTCTGTAACATAAAAAAATAAAGAAGTTATGACCGAGACGCCATGTTGGTACCACCATGTAAAGTACACTTCTGTGCAATAAAATCCCGTACAGCTATTTTTCGCTATATTAAATCATTCTTTATTTATTTGTCAGTGCCAGTGTCATATTTTCGAAATTCCGAAATTAACTGAACATGAAAAAATTCTAATTCTCTCTAAAATTGAAGAGGGATGGTCTATCAGAGCAGTTGCTAACCATTATCACTTGAATAAAAGTACCGTGAAGAAAAGGTGGGAGGAGGAAGGTATCATAAAGAGAAAAGACGGTTCAGGCCGACCGAGAAGTTCAAATCTCGTTCAAGATGAAGCGCTCCTTGGCTATTTGAGGGAAAATCCGTTTCAAACAGCAGTAGACGCTGTGTCCATGATAAATTTTCCAGCATCGAGGTCAATAGCGAGCCGAAGGATAGGAAAATCGGAATTAAAAAAATGTGTGTCAAGAAGACCATATTAACACATTCGCGGACAGTACTGAAACCACGGATGAACTCAAAAACACACTGACATAACTTTTGAAGTATTGGTGCGATTTTTATGAAAATTTTATCACATGATTACTATATGAACTGAAAGTTTTTCATAAACTGAAAAATGCCTACTGCTCTAGCAGCACTGTTCAATTGAATCAAACTGGATACCATAGATTGGACAGTAAACTGTTATAGCAGTAACTAGTTCAAACGTTCACTGTACCCACTGTGGCAGCCAGTTGGTTTTTACTTCACATCCTTTACATCTCCAGAACGTCTGCACTCGTTCTTCTTCATCCTTGCATTTCCTGCAATTTAAAAAGTAAATTTTTCTCTTGTAACTTTCAGAAGGAAGGTGAATTTTTTCAGGAAAGTGCATTTGACCATTAGGGTTTTGATTTTTTTGATTATTGTTGTTATTTCGAAGACTGCCTTGAACAGATCTTGGGTTGGATACTTGTTTTCCAGTTTTCACTTCAGGCGGTATTTTCACCAAAGACCTTACTAGTTTGAGTAAAGTGATCTTTTTGTAAAGTTAATAATAATATTGTATTAGCATAAATTTACAAAAAATCCATACTACCTTGACAAATTTGAATAATACCTTGTTAAGCATAAAAATAAAGTGATTACAAACAAGAGGACACTACCTACTATACTTGCATAGATCACAATGGCGATATTACTGCATATGCAGTAGTTGCTCTGCGATATCCTCACCTAGTTCGGAAATGACGTCTTACCAATGAGCCATTCCAAGACCCAAGAGGACACTGCCCAAAATTTTATAATGCTGCTGTGGGACAGTAAACAGGCAACATCACGTATTCTTACCTATAAATCTACTGCTACAGCAGTAGCGCGTTTTCTGGCCTCTCAAATATGCACTGCTATAGCAGTGCTGTCTTATAACATCATCTGAAATTTACTTCTATAGCAGTTACTGTCCGCGAATGTGTTAACAGAAGAACATAAGCAAGCCCGCATTCTGTTTTGTTTAAATTATCTTTATAGCCCGTTGGAGTTTTGGAACAATGTTGTGTTTACCGATGAAAAAGTTTTTCCGTCTTGTAATGACGGACATATTCGGGTGTACCGTCCTGCAAATACCAGGTTTCGCGAACGCTACTTGTCTTCGCGGAACAGGTCCGGGCGATTTTCTGTTAATGTTTGGACATGGACAAGCGTGTATAGCCCTGGTGTAGCGTCAATTTTTACATTTATTATAAATCGAAATCATTAAATCATTCACATTTTTCCAAATACCTTACTTATGACATTTCACAATCAATGTCACTTTTTTATAACCTATATGATAATAAAAAATCTAAATTCCAAAAAGGCTGATTCACATCACTTAATATTAGTAAAAACTGGATTACTTGATGTGAAGTGTACGGGATTTTACTGCACAGAAGTGTACTTGCAATTTTGTACAATTTTTAGATCTGCTTGACTACTTCACATAAATATCAGGTCAATAAATCTGCTACAATACCATTCAGTAAAACACGTAATGATCAATCATCTCACTCTGAATTTGGCACTGCCAATCAAAATATCTAGCAAATTAGCCATTTTGCGCCAGTTGAGATTTGTGATCATGACCACTAAAGCTACAGCATGAGCCAATTTGACTGGGACCATTTTTTATTATGTTTATTATGTCTTGTGCAGGATCCTTTGTAGAATTAGAAGTGTCAAATGGCTCACAGTGCGTCGCGATGCCAAGATTAAGGTAGACGACGCCGTCATTCATGATCTAAACAATAGCCTAACATTGCACAATATTTTTCGCAGACTTTAAATACAATTTTTTGACTTTAAAGTTATTGGCCTGTATAATTTTAGGTAGAACACCTTATATATAATGTAGGTGCCCTGGGTATATAAAAAATCAGTACAATAATTAGAATAATTTGTAATCAAATAAATCATAAATTACTGAAGTGCATTTAAGTTGAATTGAAAGACGGATCTAGAATGCAAACATTTTCAGTTGGTTAAACACAGTAATGATAATATTCATGTTCACATAATATTCATTGCCATTTGTAAGGTTCAATGTATTTACTTATTAATAAATTATGTAATAATAATGAGTAAATAAAAAAGAGAATTTATTAACATGAAGTGCAGACTTGAATATACATGTAAATATTAATGAGGTAAATAAGGTAGACTTTATTGGTTGTGTACCTAGCCAAGTAATGCTTTTTCATATTGATATTTATTAAAAATAAGGAGGAAGTGTCATTGACAGATTTGATAGAAGTATAAGATAAATAGCTGTATGACACTTATTTTCTTCTTCTTCCATATGTAATTTTTTGAACTTAAATCAAGGTAAAAAGCATTCATGTACAAAGGTTAGTTTTATTAATGAAAATCTTTCCTTCTTTTAATTTTCAACCAACATAAAAATTTCCCAACCGGTCTTTCATGATTTATATTTAGATATTCTAGTGATGTTGTAACAGCACTCGTAATAGCATGTTACATAAAAAATAAAGTAATGGTAACTGTTCAGTTCAGTTTGAGTTTGTCAAAAATTTTCTCTCTAATACCAAGCTATTTATCAAATCCTGCTTGCTCAGGAGGTATTTTTGGATTAAAGAATATACATTATTTTACATGTGATTATCTCAGACATCTTTCGCTTACTTCTTATGTAGTGATATGAAAAATGAGGTTCCCCACCATCATGCCAGATTGCTGTTTCCCATATTACTTGTCATATTCTGTGAAGGATATTCAATCCGTCTTCTCCAAAACTAAGCGCGTCTGTTGTGATATTGTCGATCCCAGTTATTTCGCCTGTTTTTAGCTTTTGCATGGCTGCCCCTACTTCTGATTTCAGTATTGAAGGTTCGTAATCCTGCTGCCAGTCATCTTCTACTTTAGGATGGTCACTTTCGCAGTATTGACGTCTATCACGTCCACTTGTGTGTTTGCTAATTTACAGATGTTAACGCAAATGTTTTGTTTTGGGGTTTAAGTTCGGCAAGTAATGTTCTTGCTCGTGGTAAGGATCGTGGATCGAAGATCTTAATGAACCAAACAGTGATTAATACGGATCGCCAAGTGATTTAAATATTAATATTACCCTAACTAGAATTTATAATAACTCAGACAAAAACCACCAAATATAGTTTCGCATTTATAATGATGGTAAAAATAAAGAACATGAACCTTAAACTTGTATACACATAAATATATTACTAATATATACTCAATCAATATAAACCATGGCGTACAGATATTTCACTAGAACGTGCAAGAGTCGGAGTCTTTGGACACAGCAAAAAAAAATAGCTATATTGTCCAAATAATCCTTTATAAACTTAAATATGGAAATCGACATAAAGTTATAAATACTATAAATAATAGATAAATTACTTTATATCACAACTAAACTATAAACTATAATTTCCTTCACATGTTAAACAAAGCATCGATTATTGGTTTCATAATCACCTTTCAAACAATTGCTTTTATGGTATACTTATCTCGTACTTTACATTTAACAAGGAAATATCCAAACAGCGGGATACCTCGGTGATCTGCCTTCCGGTGTAATGTACGTTTATCAAAGCGGTTTCAGGCTTCCCCCAGATAAGTTTCGTACCAAAGACTTTGCTATGACCTGCCACTGACTATACCAAAACTGTTTCAATATTTCACTACCAAAATATTACTCTCTAAGCCAATGTGAATGGGGACAAAAAGACATCGTCTAGCATTAATAGGAGATGTCTAAACACTTATGCAAGGTTTTCTTTATTCAAAAATGTAAAATGTTAAAGAGGATATCTCTGACCAAATAAACAATAACTGAATAAGATTCCCTCTTTGTGGCACTATGGGTATACTGGCAACATGCAGACGACTGTATGGCAAGACACGGCTCAAGCTTGAATATGATGCACTGGCTCTATACCAGCGTAATAAGACCCACCAGCACATACGCAGCTTGAGTTTGGTGGCCTAAGATCACTCAAACAACAGCAGCTAACAGGCTGGGCCGGGTGCAAAGACTGGCCTGCCTGGGAATTACAGTTACAATGAAAAGCACCTCAACAGCAGCTATGGAGACCCTGTTAGACCTTCCTCCACTGACCCTTGTGATTCAGGGGAAGGCCAGGATGGGGGCTTACAGGCTACAAAATTCTCAGAACCCGTCTCTCTTGGAGGCAACTCGGGGCACATGCGACCATATGAGGTCGGACTACATGACACCAAAAATTACACTCAACAACCCCTTCACTATCACCATTGGAGATATGGAGGAATGAACGACAGGCGCTGATGTTTTACGCAAAGGCCTGGCCTGGTATACTGATGGGTCTAGGATGGAATCAGGAGCTGGAGCGGGAATACATGGTGAAAGGCCAAGAGCGAGTATAAGTCTCTTTCTTGGCCAGCACTTCACGGTATTCTAGACAGAAATTCTGGCTATACTCGTGTGTGTGTGCGAGAATGTCAAACGACGATACCAGTAGATCTCAATTGCATCAGACAGTCAGGCGGCACTTAAGGCACTAGCTTCTAACAAGCCACGAAGAGCTTAAAATTTTCGGTGAGCGGAACAGGGTAAGACTGTTCTGAATGAAGGGACATACCAGAATAGAGGGCAACAAAGAAGCTGACGAACTTGCGAGACAAGGAGCAGCTGATACATTCGACATGGGAAAACACTTATCAATGGACCATGTTCAAAACAAGCTGAAGAACTGCTCACAAAGAACAGGATCCAGTTGAGAGCCATAACAGGTCTTTTGACGAGACATTTTCCCGTTAAGAAGTACCTGAATTTAATCGAAAAGTTTGCTGGCGACCTTAACTGCAGACTGTGCGGTAAGGTACCAGAAACAGTAGAACATATTATACATGACTGCGAGGCGTGGGACCGCAAAAGGTATAATATCTACGGGCAAATACAAACAGATTCGGAAACCATCAAACTCCCCCATTTTCAGACCTGTATCACCTTGTCAGTGGTACAGGAATATTAAAATGGACAGTGTAAACTAAGACAGGGAGAGCACAATAAGTCCATGAGGCTGCAGTGCCCTCGGAGTATTCTTTACAGATGAGCCCTAGGAGGAGAGGTTTTAGTCAGTTGGGGGGCTGACACTCACAACCATTCCAATTGGGGGTGGACAGCCCGTGTGAGTTTCCCTCCTCGAAAAAAAAAAAGTGCATTTTAATCGTAAATTACGAACCAACTAATTTCAAACTACCACGCGACCGTTACCTTGCTTTTCTGCACAGTACTTTTGTTTTACCGCCGGTATCAAAGGACTTGACTTTTTTTTACTGATCGAACCAAAATAAAACATAAGCTTTACACGCCCGCTAATAGGTGTCTCCTAGAGTATCAAAATTTAATATAATTTATAGCCTACAGTTCAGGACATTGGCCATTGCTTTAATAAATGATTTTTGAAAATGTGTCGAATATTCAAATTAAAAGAATGACCGAGGACTTTTTAAAATTGCTGAAACCAGTTTCTATGACACTTGACAGAATTCGGCAGAAAAGGGCCAGTTTATCCCTTGCAGTTGAGGAATGGAAAAAATTTAGTGCCGTTTTTTTTTTTGGTTTTGAAGATGAGGACAGAAATTTAAAGCAATGTCAGTTATTTAAAAGGAGATATGATCAAGCTTCAACGCCATTTCACTTTTTGGAATATTTACTGGATCCTATCAGAAATAAAGACCCACCCACTGTCGAAAAAAGAAAGAAAGAAAGAAAGAAAGGCTGCTTTAGCCTGGTCTGGCACAGGGTTATTATCGTTAATAATTAAGTTAGAAGCGAAATCCGACCCGTTCCAAGGAACAATATTTTCAGATGAAACATTACAAAATGTTAGCATATTGCAGTGGTGGAAATCTCAAAAAGATATTCCACAAATTAACAGTACTGGATCTGATAATTGCTGTTGCTTCTTCTTCAGACGTACAAAGAATATTTTTCTGAAATCAATCGACAATGTCAACATTTTCGGCGCGATTTCAGATCGAAAAATGTACAGTTCCAGTATTTTAGTCCGTTGCTAAGAAACTATCAGACAACAGAACGGAAAAGATCCGTTGCCAAGCAACGATCAACAAAACCGTAGGGGATGTTACTTTCCCGGCCTAGGCCGGGAAAGTAACATTCCTGTACGGTTTTTTATGTATATTTTAGACAGTAAATAAATACACGCAGACAAACCAACTCACACTAAAATTACATTTATTAGTAAGCAGTTAAATTGTAATGAAGAAATGGTATGCATTAATACAAATTCCTTAATTTATAATAATATTGATTGTTACAACCGAATTCTCAAGAGTGTTCATTATTCAGAAACGTATAATACGTTTAATATTTGGAATGACACAAACACAGTCTTGTAGGGAAATTTTTATTAACAAAAAAATATTAACTCTTGCTTGTATTTACATTTTGAAACTAATGGTATATATTCATCAAAACATTAACAACTATAAAAAAAACATAAATATTCATACGTACTCAACACGAAATAAAAATAATATATACATTGATAAATTCAACCACACATATTACAAAAAATCTCCATACTATGCTGGTCACAAGTACTATAACTTGCTTCCACACGAAATTAAAGATAGCAAATCGGCTAATATATTTAAAACCAAAATAAAGAATTTACTGTTAGAGAAATGCTTTTATAGCCTTAAAGAATTCGAAGAATACTGTAACTCAGTTAGACATTCTTAATACTAATGATGTTTTGGTACTTGTCTTTTTAGTTGTGTTTGTCTTTTTACTTGTCTCCAAGCTTTTATATATATAATGTTGTTATGTGCTAATGTTAGTAGGTGCAAATTCTTAACTAGACTTTTTATTCCGTATATGCTTTTTTTTTTGTCAACTTTCTGTACAACCTAGTCATATATATTATACGTTTTCTTTTACATTTTTTTTTAAATTCTCTTTTCTCTATTATATAGGAAAGAAGTTTTATTCATTTATTTTTTTTACATAGACTTGTAATTCTTAATATTGTATCCTCTCAATTACTATGACGAAGCTAATCCACAACTGTAGTTTGTAGCAACAAAGCGAATAAAGAATTTGAATTTGAATTTGAAATTTGATTTCAGAAAAAATAGTATGTGTACTTCGGTGTGAAAGCACATTCCCGGACTTCGATGCTTGTTGGCCTCGGCTAGCGCCTCGGCCAACAATTTGCATCGTTGTCCGAGAATGTATTGCTTTCACACCTAAATACACAATATACTATTTCTTCATGGTATGTACTTGTTCATTCAGATATTAGAAATAGATTGGGCAATGAAAAAGCATATAAATTAGTATTTCTCTTTAAACTTACTTAATATACTTAATATGTCTTGTTTTGTACTGTTTAGAAAAATACGCAATTTTATTTTTATACGTTTGCACGGTGGCCTACAACCAAATTTAAATCAAAATTTTTGCCACTCGGAATTTTTTTTTAAACACATTCTTAGATGTATATACAACCAATTTCCACAATATTTAAAATCATCCATCGCAGAATTTTTTTTTACAAGTATTTTACTTTCTTGTTTAATGACACAGCCACACAAAAAAGTAGTATAGCCTGCGGACCAGGGTAGTGTTTCCTTATGTATTTGGACCCGAAAAACCAAATTCGAAGTCAGAATTGTCAAATTGGATCGTTTTTCACTCCTAACCCCAAAGAAACACCCCCCCAAAAAATGGTCTGTCCGGCGGACCATACTAGTGTATCCTTATGCATTTCGACCCTCTGAAAGAGAATCCGAAGACAGAGTTGTCAGATTCGCTCGGCTTTTACTCCTAACCCCAAAAAACACCCCCAAAACAAAAAAAAAGTGGTTTGGCCTGTGGACCACACCAATTATTTGGACCCGCTAAAACCAAATCCGAAGTCAAAATTGTCAGATTGGCTCATTTTTCACCCTCAACCCCAAAAAAATGGTCTGTCCATCGGATCATACCAGTGTATCCTTTGTGTATTTGGTGAGGATACATTGGTCTGAAAAACTGAAAAACGAGCCAATCTGACCATTCTGACTTCAGATTCTGTTTCAGAGGGTCCAAATACATAAGGATAACTAGTATGGTCCGCCGGACAGACCATTTTTTGTGGGGGGGGTGTTTATTTGGGGTTGTGGGGTGAAAAACGAGCCAATCTGACAATTCTGACTTCGGATTCGGTTTCAGTGGGTCCAAATACATAAGCACACACTAGCCTGGTCTGCAGGCTAGACCACCTTTTTTGTGTGGGTGTGTCATTAAACAAAAAAACCGCTGCCTAAGGAATCATTACTTCCACATCCAGACTTCCTATCCAAGTCTTCCAACGAAAATACTATATTTGCAATTCACTACGATGAAATAATTGTTTATGGAACTTTGAAATCGTGTACCCCAAAAACCTATAAAATGATATGCCACATCGGTAGTGATGGTGGGGGTGAATGAAATGAAAAAAATTCTTGATAACTTTGATTCTTGTACATACACTAAATCAGAATATTTTTTCACCCCCTTTAATAATGGGGTGGGGGTGGTATAGGGGTGGCTAATGCCAAAATTTTTTTTGAGACCATGGCTCCTCTTATATTTACTAAATACCAATTTCATGGACTCTTCTTGCTTGATTTACCTATTTACCATTTACCCCAATTTATCCCCCAACCCTTCAACGAAATAAGATCAAAATATAAACTAGTTCCAGATCTCGTTAAAATACATACTTGTACCAAGTCAATATCTTAAATGGTTCCAGAGTAATCGTCCGCACAAGAAAAGTTACAGACAGACTGACGACAGACAGAATTTTTTTTATCAAACTTAAAATCTCAACTTTTCCTGACATTCTAAGGTGAAAAATAAAAATTAATTTTTTTTTCCGTTACTGTACTTCCACTGGATGTGGAAGTAAAAATGAATTAAAGAAATATGAAAAATAAAAAAATATATAATATTCCTATTCTATTGATGTTTTGTTATCATGTTATTATGGACTTTAGTTCAATTTAATTATTTTAATCATATAATTTTAGCAAAAATATCAACTTTGAGAGTAGAATCCAATTTTCGAATTGTCAGACAAAAAATATTTGCCAATTTTCCAGTCCGACGGGTGGAAATTGTCTTTTTCGTGCCGAGGAGGAACGCCGCGTTTACGAAAATTTTCGCAGAGGAAAAAACCGCTGCCCAAGGAATCACTACTTCCACATCCAGATTCTCTATCCAAGTCACTCACAACGAAAAAAACTTTGTATGTGAAAATAATTGTTTATGGAACTTTAATAATATAATATTTGAAATCCTCTACCCCAAAAACCCATAAAACGATACCCCACATCGGTAGTGGGGTGGGGGGTGGATGAAGTAAAAAAATATTTTGAGGTTTCTGGTTCCTGTACATACACTAAATCACAATTTTTTTTCATCCCCTTTAATAAGGAGGTAAAGGTGGAAATGGGGGTGGCTAAGGCCAAAAGTTTTTTTGAGACCTTAGCTTCTCTTGTATATACTATATACCAATTTCATAGAAATTACCTGCTTAATTTACCCATTTACCCCAAATTTACCCCAATTTACCCCCAACCCTTCAACGGAACAAGATTAAAATATAATCTAGTTCTAGAACTCGTTAAAGTACATATGTGTACCAAATTTCAAGTCAATATCTTAAACGGTTCCAGAGTAAACGTGCGCACAAAAAAAAGTTACAGACAGACCGACAGACCGACAGACCGACAGACCGACAGACAGACAGAGAAATTTTTTTTTCGCTCAAACTCAAAATCTCGACGTTTCATGACATTTTAAGCCTATTTGGACAATAAAATTTTTTTAAAATTTTTTTGTCGTTACTATACTTCCACTGGACGTGGAAGTAAAAGTAAAATACTGGTAAAAAAAATTTCTGCGACGAGTGATTTTAAATATCGTGGAAATTGCTTCTGTATACATCTAAGAATGTGTTTGAAAAAATTCTGAGTGGCAACAACTTTGACTTAAATTTGGTTGTAGGCCATCGTGTTTGTTAAGTTAATGGTTTAAGCCTTTAAATTAAACGCTTTTTAATGTTTAATTTTTATTAGTAAAACTTCTTACTAACAAAGTTTGCATTCGTTCTTTATAACATTTAAACTTGAAAAGAAAAAAATCACGATTATTTAAAATAAAAGTCGCTTGATTAAATTAACTAATTAATTAATTAATTTTAGAGTAAAATATTATTAAGGTTTTTGGTCAATCACACAAAAATGTGAAGACAGAAAGACAGGGGACATATATTTTTGTGTGAATAACCAACCTCAATAATATTTTACTTTAAAATTATAATTTAACACAGCTTATATAAATTATGATAGTTACACACCTCTGGCGATCGCTCTGTATACGGATATGGCCCAATTTGAAGGAGTATTCTACCATGATATTTTACATACCTGCAAAAGAAATAAAAATTTTAAGTCTATCAGAAGTTGTCGTGTTTGCAAGAAACGGTCCACAGACACACATACATACACACATATATTTTTTATTCTATAACTGAATTCAACTTGTTATGAAATGATTTCTGTACATTTTTTTGTTCCCCAATGATTATTTCTTAAACATTTTTGTCCGGTTATAATATGCCTATTTGATTAAATCACCTACGTAGCAGTAATAAGGAGAAGAAACGCAAATATACACCATACCAGTCAATAACATTAAACGAGTGTGTAGACATACAGGTAATGTACTAGAGGAGCGTAAAAGGTCACGTAAATTAAACAAATTTAAATGAGGAGCAAAGCAATTAGAATTACTAGTTACCTCCAGCTATAAATAATGACCTACACTATTATCCCTAATAACGTAATACTCTTTTTACGCCGCGAACGGACGCCTGCTGTAATTGAAGAAATTAAATCCAATCTTGCAATATTAATTCTCCAAAAACATCTAAGCATAAATTGGCTATACACGACGAGTTTCAACATTTTTTAAAATACCTCCATTAAGTTACAATAAAATCAATTTGTCACGGCCTAGACTAGCAAGCAATATTTTGTAACAGTAAATGAGAAAAAAAACATATTTTGTATGAATTTGGTTTCGTTTCTACCCATCAGGTTGGACGATAATGAGTTTACGACGAAGAACGGTAAAATAAATAATTTACAACTTCCGTTTGGTGTATCGTAGGTTTTCGAAGAAGAGTTCCTACTATCGAATTAAAAGCTCTGACCGGATTTCGTTGCGGATTTACCAATGTAACCTCAGTTTTTTAGTACTTTAGTAGAATAGACTGCTCAACTGAATGTAGTGTCCATGAAGGCCAACGTTCAGAACGAATGAAAATTTACAATAAAATGCTTTTCAACGCTTCTCGACCTAAAGAAATATATAATATTAGTAGAGTAAAAAACAGGGGAAAAGTCGCTTCCTTCTCGAGTTTTTTTTTTTAAGTCTTAGAACAAACTGAGACATATACCATTTCGTTAAGTAGGTCGATGTTCATTAGAAATCATGAAATACGACATTTTTTAGTGGTCACGGACATTGTTATTTTTAAAAAGGTGTGAAATTTTGTTTTTTTTAATCATGTTTTTTTGAACATATAATGCCAGATCTCAAAAACGAATGGAAATATCCACATGAACTTTTTTTTGTTATAAAACACACACTTAAGCGCTTCTATCTATGTATAGTATTGTTAACTAAAACATTTTTAAGCATGTTAAAAACTTAGATAACTTTGAAAATTCAGAAAATACGCAGTCAAATTTTTACTAAGCTACAAACTTTTTTGTTTTTGGAAATTTTGTATAACATGCTGCGAAGAAAATAAAGCCAAAAGACTAAAAAAGTTTTTGATAGCATAATTTTTATTGTGTCTTTGATACTTTAGGTACAGTGATTTTTTTGGAGCTCGCGAATTACAGAAATTCAGTATTAATACGCCCGCGTCCACCAAAAACTAACTAGTCTCAGGGCGGTGTACGATCAACGTTATTCGTTTTCGTCGAAGGCCAAATTATAAAACCGCCGCCCAAGGAATCACTACTTCCACATCCAGATCTTCTATCCAAGTCTCTCACAACGAAAAAAAATTGAATGTGGAAATAATTGTTTATGGAAATTTTATAATAAAATATTTGAAATCGTCTACCCCAAAAACCTATAAAACGATATGCCACATCGGTAGTGGGGCTGAGGGTTGTGGAATGGGGGTGGTAGTAGTGGTGGATAAAATAAAAAAAAAATTGAGGCCTTTGGTTCTTGTACACACACTAAATGACAATTTTATTTTTTTCGCCCCCTTGAATAAAAGGGTGGGAGTTGGTGGTTAATGCCAAAAAAAATTTGAGACCTTAGCTTCTCTTATATATACTAAATACCAATTTTATGGACTCTTACTTGCTTGGGTTTCTATAATTAAGGCTGCTTAAATTAAAAGAGACTTAATTTAGGATATTTTTTTCTTTTTTGTTACCTAATTTAGACGAAAATAACACGTTTACTCAATTATTGTGTGGATCTAGGGTAAAAATGCAATGCATGGGAGTTTCGGATAGGGACTCTGACACAGGAAATGTCGGATACAAATATTAAGATTGCTACGTTCAAAAAAAATGTGCTTTAAGAAACTGTCTTTTCTATTTAGCTCCAATAATAACGCGAAAAAAGGAAAACTCGATAGTTTACTTTTTATCAAAACACTCCAAAATGATTACTTTTCCTAAACTTCTATTTATGGAATTTTATTAGCCCCCTAGTTGCGCAACTTTTTTTTCCATTTACTATAATATTTTTTTTACCGTTTCCGAGATCCCAATGCAATGCATTTTTATCCCAGATACTCTATTTAAGACTTTTAATTCCTTTTTACCTTCAACCTTAGTCCTTAATGCGCCACTGGAAAAAATAAGTTATCCTTTCAGATCCTAAAACGTGATAAAACAGACCCAAACATAAAAAAATAATAATGAACAGTTCCGTTACACACAATACATAATCATTATTATTCTTAAGTGCCGCGCGCGTAGGCTTCGACAATTCCTCCATACTAAAAAATTCGTAACTAGCAAACTATTGCTAATAATGAAAATATTTTTTTTCTAAAAACTTTTTTCGTCTATTGACTTCATTTTCTTCATAGCATGTTACACAAAATTTTCAAAAACAAAAAGTTCCTCGCTTAGTGGATGGCGTATTCTCTAAACTTTCAGGGTCATCTACGTTTTTGGCATATTCACATTTTTTTTTATTAGCAATCCTATGTATAGAAAGAAGCGCTTAAGTGTGTGTTTTATAACAAAAAAAAGTTCACATCGATAGCTCAATTCATTTTTGAGATATGGCAATAGATGTACAAAAAAACATGATTTAAAAAAAAATTAAATTTTACACTTTTTTTAAATAAGAATGTCTGTGATCACTAAAAAATGTCGTATTTCGTGTTTTTATGTGTAAAATGATGTTGTCGGTAATACTCACTGTGTCTGATCTTGTTCTAAGCTGATAAAAAAAAACGACACAATTTTACCTTTATTTCGCTGTTCTATATGTATAAACATATACACGCATATTTAAGCATCAACTTATTAATGAGTATCAAGTGAATACAAATAAAAACGTAATAATTCTAATTTAGAACATTTTTGTGGAGTCAAATTAGGACTAAAAAATTCGCATTGTGAATTGTCTGGTCAGGGAAATTTCTTTGTTTTAACGTGTTCAGGGTGTCAATTTAAGTTCACAATTCAGTTTTGCGGTTTCTGCGAGGTCGACGTATTGTTTATTTAAACAATTTAATTTTTCAGATTGTGTTTTCCATTGGTTTTCTTTGAATATCTCGAAATATATAAGTTCTATGGAAACCAACAATGACAAGGAAAATGTTCGCTATGAGTTGTACAATAAAAGTATATAAACTATAATTCATTCCAATTGTTATTATTATTTTAAAAAATTGAACATTGGAAAATTATGCGTTTTTAAACAAATCACTGTTCTTTCAAAAATAATGGATCATTTTCAATGAAATTTTGGAAAAATGTAGCTCTTAGAAAGTAAAATCACTACATAGAATTTCAAATCAATATGATTATAGTAACCGCTCAAATATACAATTGTTGCTAAAACTTTGCATCCTTGTGAAATCCTGCAATCAAAACCGAGAAATGTGTACTTTAAGATCACGAAGGAATTTTTTTTTTTTTTTTTTTAAATTTAAACCCTTCTTATTGCAGTTGTTTATAATTTATCGAAATTGTAGTTATAAACAAATTCAAATGACTCAGATTTTTTTATGAAATCAAAAACGGTAAATGAGTTATGAAAGTAGATTAATAAAGCCAACTTTTTGAAAAAGAATGAAGGCTCTATTTTAGGTTACTTATAAATAAACAAATTGATATTTCTTATTGAAATTTGGACTAGTTATTCTCCAATAACTGTTCTGCTATATGAAAATAAACCAAAGCTACCATTGTTAAAAGATACTGTACAAAGGTCCGAAAGTGGTTTCTTTAGCGATTATCTTAGAGATTCCAAAATCGTCAAATATGTCTAAACGTTATATTATGTTTTTACATATCGGACTATGCTATATAGCCCAGTATGTTAGGTGACTAGCCCTTTCCTTTTTATTCAGGATGCGGTCGTCTCGGGTTCAAATCCTGTTTGCGGAATATATTTTTTTATTGTATCAGTAATATTAAAAGTTTTACAAAGCTGTATACATGGACATAAGAGTAGTTGTTCAGGTTATGTTGGTTTTCCCTTTCGTGAAAAAATTAAGTTATAAAAAATTGAAACTGTGCATTATGTTCTCAAAGCAAGTTTATTCGATGTAATTTTAAAAATTGTAGCTTTTAATTATTTTCAAATAACAGGGACAAAATAGTAACCATTGGAGAATACCAGTCCTAATTCCAGTAAGAAATATCAATTTGTTTATATAGGTGACTTAAATATAAAAACTAACGTATCTCAGCTTCAAATGCAAGTAGAGCATTCATTTTTTTAAGTTTTATACCTTGTTTACTGTTTTTGATTTCATAAAAAAACCAGTGAGTTATTTGAATTTGTAACTAAAATTTATAAAATTATAAACAACTGCAATAAAAAGGGTTTAAATTTTGAAAAAAAAAAAAATTCCCCGTGATCTTAAAGTATTTATAAAAAGCTACAATTTGATCCATCGTACACATGTTTCGGTTTTGATGGCAGGATTTCACAAAGATTCACAGTTTTAGCAACAATTGTATAATCAAGCCGTTTTTATAATCATTTTAATTCGAGATTTTAAGTGGTGATTGTACTTTATGAGAACTATATTTTTCCAAAATTTAAATGAAAATTTTCCATTATTTTTTAAAGAACAGTGACTTGTTTAATGTGGAATACATTTGGTATTCCACAAGGCACTGTCTTGGGACCTATTTTATTTATAATATATCTAAATGATCTTCTTAATCTAGACTGTTACGGAGACATAGTGTCATAAGCTGATGATACTGTACTATTCGTAGAAGGAGAGACTTGGGCTGAAATAGACTCAAAAATAAAGGAAGATTTAAACAAAATAACAACTTGCTAACGATTAACCTAAATAAAACAATGAATATACCATTTTCGAGTTACAACAGGGGCTTACCATCTGATACAGCTATGTTGAACTATATGGAATTTGGAAAACTCAGAATTTGTTAAATATCTGGAAATAATTGTAGATAATCATTTGAGATGGAACCACCACATTGAAAACTTAGTCGGGAAGCTGAGATCGCTATCCTACATGTTTCAAGAATTAAAGTATATTTTGAACGAACTTAAATTCGTCTACTATGCGTTGGTACAATCACTACTTACTTATGGTATTTTTGGCTGGGGTGGAGCATTTTCAAATGTATTAAAACCTCTGGAAGTCATACAAAAAAGAATACTCAAAATCATTTTTAATTTTTCGGCAAGATTCTCAACTGAGGAACTTTTTAACATACCAAAATATGTGACGTAAGAAAACTTTTTTATTTAACTAGGTTAACAAATATGTCAAAACACAAATTAATAACGGATTCTATCTCACATATACATAATACAAGACACAAAACAAACAAAAAATATATTATTACCCAAGAAAAGTAAGACCATTGGACAAAGAGTATACCATTACATTGGCATAATAGTTACAATCTTCTACCACCCGAATTAAAGCAAATAATATACAAGAATCCTCAAAAATAAAACATCGCCAGTGGTTCATTGAAAATAAACCTACGCTTTTATGAAAGCTCTTTATTGGATCCGCTTTTCTTCTTTTTTCTTTTTCTTCTGTGGTTCTATATATACATTTGATAGAATAGTTGAATTGTTGTATTTCTTTACACATATTTGTTTATATATTTTGTTTCTCTTCTTTTCATAAAATATGCATAGTTCAACCGGCAGTCGACGAGTGCAGACCACCTAGTAGTGTGCAGTTGAAGACAGTGCGAAGCGAACTAGTGAAGTGGAGGCCCCACAGCGATTTCAAGTGGAGAAATATTAGACGTCTTTTTCAAGGCACTAATATAAAAAGATAAATAAAGTCCCCCCGCCTGGGGACAACTGTGCTCTTTACCTATCCCTTTCCTTATCTCTATTTTTCTTTCAGGCGAGAAGAAAAAGAAGAGAGAACGATGTGCCAAGGAAAAATAACTCCGACAGGAGCTTCGATATGGAGACGGACGACTCGTCCAGAGCGTCAACACCAGCGATGACACATGAAGACAGGACCAAAGAGTTAATGCGAATGCAACTCAAGGAGGAAAATAGAAGACGAGCCCCCCCCCCCCCCCCGCAGCCACAAAAAAGAGGACACCAAAGGCCGGCGTGGACAAACCATCCACCAGCCAAGTCGAGAGTGCGACGGCCATGGACGCGGAGGCCCCCGAAAACCCCAGGATGCCCCCCGTTGTACTAAGGAACAAGGAATCCTCGACAGAAGTGACCCACAAACTCCACCATGCCCGGAGATAGGGTTCAACAAGACCAAGGTGGTCAGAGAAAGGCATTGCCATAGAGCCTGCTTCCAAGGAGGACCACACAAAGATGACCACGATGTTCGCGCAAGAGCAGCGCGAATATCACACATACGCCCTGCCCAAAGAGAAGATGCTGAGAGTGGTAATCTGGGGCATTCCCAGCGGCGTAGGCACCGACGAAGTCAAACAAGACCTAGAACGACAGGGATTCTCACCCGTATCTGTCCAGAGGATGTCATTCTGGCGGACAAAACAAGAAATCCCCCTCATGCTGGTCCTGGTGCCCCCGTCCCAGGAAAACATCCTGGCAGTAAACCGTTGCTGTTACCTAGTGGTCAAGACGGAGAAGCAACGAGCCAAGCAGACCATATCGCAGTGTCACAGATGTCAGAGTTTCGGCCACACCCAAGGAAGGTGCACTACACGGCCGAAATGCGTCAAATGTGGAGAGGCCCACCGCTCCTCAGACTGCCAAAAGACAAAGGACACGCCAGCCAAGTGTGCAAACTGCCAGGGTGCACACCCAGCCAGTTACCGAGGATGCCCCAGATGCCCCAAGAAGACAACCTCAGAAGCCCGCGCCCCGGAAGCAACCCGCTCCCAGCGCAGCCACCAACAGGATATCCCCAGGGCTAAGCTACGCCAGGGCAGCCCAGGGTGCCGCAGGGAAGCCCGTCAGCCCTGCCCAACCACAACAGCCCCCCCCCTAGAGGCTAGAAAACTCGCTGCTGTACTGGCCCAGATGCAGCAGATGTGTACAATGATGGGGGCCCTGTTTGCAAACCTGCCTCACCTCACCCCCCAGTGACGCCACCCGGACCACCCCGCCGATGGGAAAGCAACCCGAAGAGACATGACGATACCCAACAACCCACCCACGACAGTGCGGGTACCGGACAACACCGTCCAGTACCTATAGTCCCCTTGACTCCGGGCAGACCAAAAATGCTACCAATAGCATTTAGGTCTGCCCTTCCTCGAGCTACACAGCTCATCCTTACGATGGCAGGATGTCAATTGGCATCCTGTGTACCGGCAGTCTCTCCTGCCAAAACTTCCAATACACCTAACAGACCGATGACTACCCCCCGGGAGGAAACAAGCTGGCGAAGAAAAGAAAACGAAGACAGAAGAACGCCAGAAGAGGCCTTAGCCAGCAAGGTCCAACGAGCCAGGACCTAGGGAGATGCGCCGAAATCGTCTGCACCGCTCACATTTGTGAGTGGGGCCGACGTAAAGTAAGTTTGCCCACCCCGCACGAGGCTGGTCCCCGGTCTACAGCGATGTATTGGGATAAAGGGCAATAGTCCTGACCGGCACCAGTCATCCGAGATCGACATTTTTAGCCAAAAATATTGGCATAAAATATGTGTACTTATAATGTGTATACATAATTACGTATACTATACTATTTAAGTATCACTTTAGTTATTATTATTTGATTTTCTTATTTTTATTTTAGTATTTCATTACATTCAATATAGCAATAGTGATGAAAAAATATATTACTCCCTAGGAATTCGAGACCTACAGTCAAGTATTTTCTAAAACTTAAGGAAGTCTCGGACAGTCTCGGACACCTGCTTTTAGTAAGTATTATAGTCTGCCACTGTTCTCAATATTTATTTACAATGTTATCTAATTAATACATAATATGCACTATGTAAATTAATGTAAATAAATATTATTATTATTATTTCAGGAAGGTCAAGATATACTACGTTAAAAACTAAAATTGTATGTAAAAGTTTTAAAATGGCGTAAACACTAAACACAAACAGTCATATAGTGTAATTTTCTCTAGAGTTGAAGAATGCAAAAATATATAGGGTATCTCTTTTAAAAATCAAAATTTGGGGCTACTTAAGGTGAAATGGAAAGTCTTGATGAACATTTCTATTCATCAAGACTAGTTTTGGCAACATGTGACACGTGCCAAGTTTCATTTCCATCAGTTAAAGATTAAATAAACGGCGGTCGGAAAGTTGACACCCTGTATATGTTCAATGTAAATTCATAATATTTTCATATTGTCTTCCGAATTAGGAAACAGTTATACCGAATTAATTTAATAAAGAGTTATTACTAAGTGCATAAAAATCATTTATGCTAAACGTCCTAATTATGCATTAAGATGCATATGTCTTAGCGGAGAAAACGCTATTAATCCACTTTTTCAAACACCGGCGAACTTCGTCGTCTTCTTTTATTATAAAAATGATCGACCTAGAAGTTGAATCGTGAAGATGGATCCGATCAGTTGCAGATTTATATTTTGTATACGGAAATATAGCGAATTTTAACTAGTGGCATTTGTTCGTTTTGTTGAAAAGGAGAAAACGTATAATTCATGTAAGTATGGCTGATCTGTGACTACTTGAATAGTTTTTAACTATTTTTCTTAATACGTTAATTAAAACATAAAATAAGTGTCTAAAAACTCGACTGATTATACTTGAAGTGCTTGCTGCCGTTTCTATTAGAGATAATAAAAAGGTGAACTAGTGTAGAAAGCATTCTGCGCTACGATTGAAATTATTAAACGAACATATCTGAATTCCAAAACGCTTAGCACAATTTTTAAATGTGCATAATCTTGTCAAAGCCATACTAATTCCATAAATTCCATGGTCTATATCACTGTCACATCCTGAGTAGGAGTTGAGGCGGCTGCAATTGTCAGATAATTACGAGTCATGCAGAAATTATTCTGATAAAAATATGCGAGCCAGAAGAAGAATTTTGCATTACGTTATTTATTCAGTTATTCATTGTGTACTAAATATCACAAATATTTTTTGATTCCTTTTCACATATTTATATAGTTAGGAAAGTGTATTGCTAGAAATATGCTATCATAGTTGGTACGAAATAATTTGTTTAAGTACCTACGTTAATTGTGTTTTACTTTAGCGTTAATAAAGGGTCAAAAAAACATAAGTACATCTAATTGCCGTAACAGCTGGAATCTGGACTAATTTGTCTCATCTTCTCAAAATATGGAATAAATATTTATATTGAGTTACAAAATAAATTTAAAACAATAACCGAGAAGTGAGAAAATAACTTTCAAACACTATATGTAATATTTGGGCAGTTCTACGAAGCATGGTCGATTTCACATTGACAATGTTAAAAAATAAAATGTCAGGAAACTATTGATGGCATACATTTTTGAAATGCTTAAAGTGTCTACTTTTCAGGTATGCCTTGTGGCACCAGCTTTTTTCCCGTGACTAAAATGTTCCTTAGTGAAACGTATAACAAAACACACGACCGTCACATTTATATTTGTGCTGTGTATTAATGTAAATATGCTAAATGGATTATGAAAAAGTTGATTCCTTGAAGTGAAAAATATGTCCTACAAGATATTAGAGAAAATTTTGGTCGTAATAATACCCATGAATAAAATAAAAAGTGATATAACTGGAACTATCTGTTTCTTTCTTATTTGAGCCTAATACTTTCGAAATTCAGTTAACTGTATTGACTCAAATTACCTTTTTGTGTCTAAATTTCGTTACCGATAACCAGTTTTGTTCATAATTTAAAGGACAATGGTCCTAACGAGATAAATAATATTTATGACACCATTGTGGTACTGTGAGTTACGCGTGACGGTCGTGAGTGGCATGAGATGGTTGTGAGATTCGTAAAACGGTCAAGCAATTGCTGAATGAGGTTGTGCCAAATTTTTGAAAATAAAAGTAATATTTGAGGGTCAGATCATATGTATTTTGGCTAGTAGGAACAAAATATGAAAAAATATACAAGTGTCCCATTTAAAAAATTTGATTTTCACGTCATTTGCCTCGAAACCGGAAATCAGAAGTTGGTTTTTTACATCATATAATTGAAAATTTCATCCCATATCACTACACCAAATTTGAAAAAAATCCATTCAACCATTCAAAAGTTACAAGATTGAAGGAGAGTAATGCCAATGAAATTTTTCATAACCGTCACGAAAATCTCAAGACCATCACACTCAAATTTGTGCCATGTGACGGTCATGAGTGTGACGGTCGTGAGGGCCGCTAGACAAAAATGACTAAATTATATTCACCCTAAGCTATTATTAAAGTAAGGTTAGGAGAAGACAGTGTACTGGATACCTCAAAATAAAAACGTATTTGGATATTAATAAGTTGATAAATGCTAAAATACACAACGTGACAGTCATGAAAGAGAGCGCCATATATTAGACTTACCATATAAATTACTGGAAATTCAAAATGTTTTGGGAAACCACTTAATTATTGTATCTCCCATGATTTCACAACGAAAACTAAATTTCGATGTGTTTCTGAGTCGCTGGTAGTCCTAGCATTCAACTTATTAACTAATAATGAGCGCTGTGACGGTCGTGAGTATTAACCAAGTTACGCGACTTTAATAGTTTATATATTAAATCCTAGACTTTAAAACATGAAAGTTGTATCTTGCCAACAAATTTTGGATATTTTGTAATAATTATAGCAGAGATGGACACTAATCATTTCTCTGCTAAAAAAATTTCAGCCAAAACAATTGTCAATCTGTATGGAGTTACGCGTGACGCGTGACGGTCTTGAGTTTTAGGAGTAAAAACAGTCAATATTTTATTTTTGTCGTAATTTAGCTCAAGTTTTTTATTATAACAAGGTGCGGTAAGACTCATCTAAGCGAATATTGGACACGGGTTGTAGCTTGGATCAATTTTTGATCAGAAAGTCACTAATATCATGAATCGACCATGCTTTGTAGAACTGCCCATTTATTATGAAAAAAGATTGGATGATACTACCTATTTTTCATATATACACGCAAGTACTAATAAAGTTGATGAATGACGTCACTTTGAGTCACTCCCAGAAAGGCACTCAAAACATTATATTGTAATATCCCTATCCCTACCTAACTGATACTTTATTGAGTGATAAAACTCATTTTAAAGTAAAAATTATTTATGGAAATATGGTGCTCTGGTCTCTGGAATAAATATGTTTTTTATTTCGTGTGCCTGTTTTATAAAAGCAGAAACAAAATACAGAAGTTAAACAATTGAAAAATTTTATTTTTCTTCTCAAACTGGAGTGGAATTTATAGGAAAAAGAGACATTGGTGTTTTATCCCCATTTCCAACAGATGTTATAAAAAAGAACCATAGAATAAAATTAACATTTTTATCGCTAAGTTCAGGAAAAATCAGCCGAAAAGTGGTGACGGAGCCTTCCTCCAGAACTTTATTTTAATATAGTGGATAGTTTCTACCCCATTACGGGGGTGATTTCGGGTCATGTCTGAGAGTGGCGCTTGGAGTGGTGGTTTTATCCCATTTTGGGGGGTTATTTTAGATGTAGCGCAAAAATTTGGTGTACGGCTTTTTTATTCGGATTCGGATTTAGCGTCGAAAAATATATGGAAATACTATGGGTGCGTTCAGGGATCAGAACTTTATTTTTCTTTTTTTGTGGAGCTCTGTAATAGTACCTAGGTTATCCACTTCGCCGAAAAATAAAAAATGTCGCTTTTGTACGATCTTATGGGCTCGAATTTTAGGTTTCGCCGGTGTGATTTACGATGTGCATGAAATGCAATTCTCCCTCTTTCCATAATAGTCCTTCAACTCATGTATTAAAAAAATCTAAACGCATAAAGATTTCGTGTTTCGTCTTTTGCGGAGTGTGAAAACGGGCGCCTCAAGACGGTTTTTGTCGAATAACTTTAAGAATGTCACTCCTAGCTCAAAAATAAATAATCTCAAAGGAAAAGTTAATAAACCAAGGAAAAATTTGCTGTTTTTAAAATCTCCGTATTTTAATTTTTTCGGAGATAATGAGGTTTAAAATTGGCGCCGAAAGTTCTTAAGTGAAAACACTACTTTCAAAGTCAAATATCTCAGACACTGTGGAACTAGCGCCAGAAATGTTAAGAAACCATATTATAGATTATTGACTAAGCTAAAAGTCGTTTCTATATTTTTTCTCCTACATAAGAAATAAAAAACAAGTTATGACCGATACAATGTGCATTTTTTCCATAAAATCTCGCTATTTCTCAAAATTATAATTTTTTGAAAATTTACCTTGTGCAACTTCCTGTTGAGTAGTTGTAGAAAAAGTGTAGTATCCTACTCGCGTGTAATAGCTATTACTCAGTCGAATGAATTATGACACGAGCCGAAGGCCAGTGTCGTAAACGTCATCCTCTTGAGTAATAGCGATCATTGCACGCTCGTTGAATAGTATACTATTAAAACTTCCATTGGTGTATTTATTAAAAGGAAGGCGTAAGAGTAAAACGTAATGTTTTTATTTTATTTACGTCTTCCACAGAAGAGCAGTTTAAAGACAACTGGCCATATGATTAAATATTCTATAAGTTTATAAGGCACAACATCAATATAATAATAGTGCATAATCTATTAAACCACAACAATATTATAGTACATACATACATACAATTATTACATTTTATAATGAAACGAACAAGAAGGTTTGTGTTCCGCTCTATCGTTAAAGTCTCCCAGCGGTTTTGGTTCTTTTGACAATTGTTTCTTGAGTTCAGTGGTTTAAAAATATTTCTACTCTTCATATAACTATACTTTATAGTTATTGTATTTTATTTTTACGATTAGGTGATATAAGATATTAACCTTTAACTCATACTTGGAATTCCCTAAATTCATTTATAATTGTTTTCCCAATGGTAGAAGTCTCCTCATATGGCTGTCTGTCCATCTCTCGTGTCTGTGTTGAACAATAATAATCGCGTGTAATGTTTCTAATACAGTCGCTGAGGATAAAAAACTTTATTAATTCACATAGCAAATGTTTTACTCTGTTTTGTCACATAACAGAGAATTATAACTTAGGTGATTACCTCAAATATTTGTTAGCTACCTAGTTTAGAAGCTGAGGCATCCTGAATCCACTAAATAAAAGTCCAAAGTAAAGAGCCTCCCTCCATTAATTATATTGAACCAAATAAAAGAATTAGGGTTGAAATTAAATTATGCCAAAGGGCTGATTCCAATTTTATGACTATTATTCTTTATTCTGAAAATTTATTTGTCATTTTATTAGAAAAAAATTATATTAAATACTACTCTTCGAATTAATGAACTTTTTTTATCAGAGATGGGTAAAGGAAACTTTTCATTTAAAAGTTCGCGGAACGAAATTTTGATAAAAATGAAGGTTTTTCATAAAATATTAAAATATTTGAATATTTGAAAGTTTCCAAAATTCCGTGAAAGTTTCCTTTGGGAACTATCGAAATATTTTACTGAAAACTAATTTTTATCAAAATTTCGTTCCAAAAACATTCATATGGAAAGTTTCCTTTACCCATTTCTGATTTTCATCAGAACTTCGTTCCGGAAATTCCCAAAAATTTCCTGGAAACGTTTATTGGAAAGTTTCTTTCCCTATCTCTGTTTTGTATACTTGTTGCACATTTTATAAGATATTCTTCGCAGCTTGTTTGTAAATAATAATAGTTTTAGGCATTGTTAATTTTATGATGCCAACATAGTTGGTGAAACACGCGTCAGTATAAAATAAAGCAAAAAAGTAACTACATTTAACCGATTTGTGCGTCTCGAACCCGCAACTCTTGAATTTTGAGTCGTCAAATCAATAGGCCACCATTACTTTTGATAGGCGTTAATGTCTATAATATAATGTGCCTAAGTGAAAATTATATTTCGAATGTTGGATATTGTATTATTGCAACATATACATTGGGAAATATTTAAATAAATAATTATAGTGTCACGCGGCCATTTTAATTTATTCAGAATTTGTTTGAGACACCCAGTACATCATTAAATAAATAATTATTACGAGATTTGATAAATGAAATTAACTTGAAACAAAGTTGCATTGGGGAATAAAGGAATTGTGCAGTCAGCAAGAAGCTGGCACGTTCACCTCATGCGACGTTACAATAATGATGAAATGCTGATTTGGCAAAAGTAGCAACTGGGACAAATTTGAGTTTAAAAATTCAGTTAGGTTTTGGTTCAGGGTACGAATTGGTGGTGGCTTGGTGCGTGGCCCAACTCCCCTCCTGGGGGGATAGCCCCGGAGGGTAACGAATGTAAGTAAACATTATTGTTGTTCTGTTTTTATTGTTTTGGGTTAATGAACTTGTACCTTGTTTCCTGCCACAATGTTTTATTTACAAGTATTCATTTAATTCATTAAATTCAAATCCTCTTGCAAGCAAGCGAGTAATTTAAAGGAACCCCGTCTCAGCGGCCCGAGGGTCGTGACACGTGGTGGGCATGACATGTGTTGGGAGTAATTATTAACCAACCCCAACCCGTAGTCGTGACAATAGCAAATAAACATTTATGTTTAATTATAAAACAGAAACCAATTTTTTTTAATATAAATGATTAATACCTTTTTTATTTACTTAGACTTAGAAAAATATTATTCAACCCGTTCATTTTAACTTTATCGCCCTATAAATCGTAAAATATTAAAAAGTAAAAAGGATCAATATTATAAAGAATCTTAAGCTCTAGAAAACCGTATTTTTTTCATAACTTTAACAGGAAGCGAGATATTTAGAGGAACCTAAAGGCAGCCATTTTTTTCAAGATGGCGTCATTTCCACCGGGACAACAGAGGTCAGGAATATGCATGCTCATCAAATTCATTTTCGTTACCACTAATTATATCAGGACATACAGACTGACCTATTATAATATATCTACCTTTTATGATCACATAAGCAAAAATATTAAATTTTTATTTATTATTTTTTAAACGATGTATAATACGTCAGCAGCCATGACCACTGTACCATATCTATTATTAGATGATAAGATGATTTTTTTGGTTGCTATGGAAACAATAACAAATTAAGACCTTCTATTAAGAGGAGACAACGCCAGTCACAAAGTTTCATTGGTAAAGCTAAAGCTGAAGTGGGGCGAAGGGTAGGCAGTGTGGGTGTTATAGGTCATCTGCACGTGACACCACAGCTAACCTCAAAAATATGTGTTTCTTAAGATTTAAGAGTATTACACAGTTATTATTAAAATGTCTGCCTGGTGCCCGTAACTTCAAGTAAAATCTAGTTCAGTGTAATGTTTATGAAGTTCTAAATACTTTGTACTAATAAAATAGGACCCTTTTTGTAGGTTGAAAATCTAACTTGTAATTAGCGGTCTGTTTTTATTAATCAACAATAATGAAAAATTATTTACGTGAATTTTTAAATATTTTCTTGGAGCCAGTACGGCTCCAAGCTAAAAATGCGTACACAAACATTAAAAATGAAAATCTTGGAAAACTTAAGGTTATGTTGGTTACATGATGCAGATGCTCTATTGTAGTGCTGTAGGTGGCACCATCTATTAAAAAGCATTGTACTAAAAATCTTGACTGGGAAAAAGTAGTTTTTAGCCAAACGTTATTAAACTGATTTAGCTAAAATTTGTTTATTACGAAGATCTCTCTTCACAGTGGCTCATTGCCGCCTGCCCCCCCTGATTTGATCGCCTTGCTCCCTCTTAAAGTAGAATATAGCTGTTAAATTTTCCAATAAATTTTTTACTTATTTAAATCGAAACAATAGTAACTTAGCAGTTTTGACTATCGAATCCAGGACAAAAGGTTAGGGAAAACGCTAACTTGTTTACCGATACTTTTGCTCATTGAGTCATTCCTAGTGGACTGGAATATAGGTGTGTGAATAGTGTATCTTATTCTAAAATTGAATAGTCTATAAAAACTATTCTGACACACTCTACCAGTTCTGTAACTGTTACTGTATTATTCATTTTATCACCTCAGTAAATCGTCTAATGGTTTGTTGCAAGTTCTATAGTAATTAACATATTCGGAGAAAGAAAAAGACTCATAAGAGTGAGATAAATTTATTACATAGTTACTTATACCCGCAACTAACAATCCCTCGATAAAATACAGTCGACTTCTTTAGTTTTTTTATCTAGGAAGAATTCAGCTCCAGTTCGAACCGTTTTCACAGAACCAACAAGAAAACAAAAAGGCAGTAAACTATCTGAAGCTAGATAAAATGTATATGAAAAAGACATGCCATAAAGCGCCTATCTGTACGTACCTAAGCTATAATAAAAGTACCCTGACCTTACATTTCCTATAAGAAACTACTATGTGCAAGAATTCACAATCATTTGTCGACATTATTGGCTTCGTTATAATAGGCGATTGACCGAGTAATGACGAAATACAAAAAAAAGTTAAATGATTCATTATTAATACAATTATAATTTCAGCTCGTCTCATGAAAAATATACGGAGTAATGGAAAAGTGAAGATTCAAATGCATGTTTCTTGAACGGTTGCATTTTCAATCTCTGATGCTATTTTCAGGTTGTTGTAGTAATGGGATATTGAAATTGGTAAAGTCTTGTTTCAATCATCTTTCAAGATGAATTTAGAATACTGTTTACTTTTTGAAAATTTAATAATAACCATTAATAATCCAGTCATATAGGGGGAAAACTGATAAAGTTTTGAAACATGGCAAAGATGTTCACTAAGGTTTACTATTAAACATACTAAAAGTGC
This sequence comes from Rutpela maculata, assembly GCA_936432065.2. Lineage (NCBI taxonomy): Eukaryota > Metazoa > Arthropoda > Insecta > Coleoptera > Cerambycidae > Rutpela > Rutpela maculata. The sequence continues at coordinate 126,243,364 of OW386290.2, read as the reverse complement.
TGAACTCAATCTGTTGCGCTCGAACCGCCATATTGAAAAGATGGCGCTCTGATTCAGTTTTTTGCTTATATCTCTCTAACCATTAGCGATATCGAAATTATATTTATATAAATAAAAAATGAAGCTTATAAAATTCTCTACAAAAAATGTTATATGCATCTTTTTTTGCATCTGCTATTATAGGTACTCTTTGGAAATTCGATAGCATCGACCCATTTCAAAAATTGTAAATATCGCTCGTAGAGAAAAAAAATATGATATCTCTGTGTTAGTCATAGAATTAGCAACAACTTTCAAAATGCCCGCTATGAGTTCGTATTTGGAGAATATATTAGTGTTGGCCAGCGTTTTAAAAAAAATAAATCAATAAATATGAAGGTTATGAAACATTTTAAAAAAGAAATGCACCTGATGACTATTGTAATTTTTGATAAGATTGTAAATTAAGTGCCATATTTGCAATTTTAATGATCTCCCGATAATACCAGCTTGACTGTCGAAACTTTGGTCAATATACTATGAAGTATCTTTGTGTTTATAGAATCGTATCAAAGGTGTTACAATACTCTTCACGTGTATGTATTCATAAAATGTTTCATAACTTTCACATTTATTGATCGATTGTTCTCAAAAACGCTGGGATTCTTCCTCTAGCCAACACTAATATATTCTCCAAATTTCAATAGAATCTCTTAAGTTATTTAGCTTAAAAGACATGTGACGGACGGAAGGGCAGACGGACAGACGAACAGACTGAGATAAGTACGGACCCATGGCGGGCATTTTGAAAGTTGTTGCGAATTATGTGAGTAACAGAGGGATATCATATTTTTTTTCACTACGAGCGATATTTACAATTTTTAAAATGTGTCGATGAAATACAGTATACTCTCTGCTCTCGAATTTCCAAAGAGAATAATAGCAGATGCAAAAAAGTGCATATAACATTTTTTGTAGGGAATTTTATAAGCTTCATTTTTTATATAAACATAATTTCGATATCGTTAATGGTTAGAGAGATATAAGCAAAACACTGAATCAGAGCGCCATCTTTTTAATATGGCGGCTCCATCGCAATAGATTGAGTTCAGGACTTAGTATGTTTAATAGTAAACCTTAATGAACATATTTGCCAACTTTCAAAACTTTATCAGTTTTTTCCGTCAAACGTCGAAATTTGTTCTAATTTGACAGGAGTATAAGTTATATTGCAATTTCTACTATTTCATTTTAGCCCAGGAGGCAGCGTTGCATTTTTGATGGTGATTTTACGCCGCTTGATTTTGTGTGTAATCGATAGTCTAGATATGGCTAGCAATAGAAACAAGCGTCAGCTGTCAGAATCGTGGTGGACCACCTGGTCGTGAGAAAACTTTTATGTCGAAAAAAAAAATGCAAAAATGATTTCAGGTCTAATTTAAAACTAATTATTTCATGAAATTATTTGAGAAGCTCATGAAGAAGCTGATACCAAAATGATATTCCATGTTTGTCACTTAGATTTTGATGCACATGTTACTATAAGATGCTCAGACACTGATGTTTTAATTATATTGTTGAGCAGTATGCAGCAGATTAAGAGAAATTTACAAATTAGCATTTTATTTGGAACTGGTAATGCTAAACGATACATCAATGTAAATAGATTGTACGAAATTCTTGGGAAAGACTTATGCTCAGCATTACCAGGGTTCATTGCGTTCACAGGATGTGACTTTAATCCGGCATTCTACAGACGAGGAAAAAAAATTCCTTATAAAATTCATCATCATACATAAAAGCCTTTACAAACATTTCAAACATCAGCAATTGTAATATATATGAACTTCAAAGAACTACTGAAGAATTCGTTTGCAGAATATATGGATCCAAAAGCATCAATGACGTAAATGTAGCAAGAGTTGTTACATTTACGAAAGTACATAAAATTAACGTAAAAAAAGATGTTTTCACTTTCAAAAATACGATTGATGGAGCGACATTTCTACCATGTAAGTCGGAGTTGCATCAACGAGTTCTGCGTACAACATATATAGCTCACCTCTGGAGCGATTGGTTCCGATTGAATTTTTACAAGTAGATTATGGATGGGAAGAAAAAGATAAAAAAATACGATTTCAAATGGTTCGACGGTGATTAACTTCCACCGAGTATCACCAGTGTAATAGAGGTGCTGGCAACACTACAGGTATTATTAATTTCTATAATTTGGAGTCAACAAATTATGCATAAACCAATAAAAGAAAGTAATTATGATGATCAACATGCTTCCAAAAGAAATTAAAAATGCAAGAAGTTTATCTGTATTTAAAAACCGATTAAGGGAATACCTAACAAAAAATTGTTTTTATAATATGAGTGAGTTTGTGGAAGATTTTAATAAATCTGCCGCAAACTGATCAAACTAGATATTTACATGTCTTATCAAAACCTGTGATATTTATTCTATATAATAGTAGTTCTTGTTTTTCCTTTTCCTATATGTATTTTTATATTTTTATATCATTATATCTAATGTTGTCTGCTTGTCTGTATGTAATATTGATGATAATTTATAGCTATTTTCAAATTAAGCTTATCCGGTTATTAAAAAATAAATTTTAGTTTTTAGTTAATTATATTCTCACTCTGGAGTACTGTAAAGCAATTGTGACGATACCTTGTACTATGTATACTTCTGGTAAATAAAATTATCTATCTATCAATCTATGTATGCCATGGAAAGTAGATTAAAACCATAAATTTTAGTTGAAATTGATTTCAAGTCACTTGAAATTTATAAAAATGATTATTTAAACAATATATTAGATAATGCATTAGATTGCACCATACTCTGATTAAAAGCTCACTCGCAATTCATGTCAGACATTCAACTGATTTTGCTTTATCTGACAATTATTTTGATGTGTTATCAGGCAATTATCGTTGTCGATATACCTATGAAAATTCTGTATGTTCAATCAGATTCCCGATAGAATGTGTAAGAAGTTTAAGTCTGTAGTTTCGTAGATGACTCAAAGCTGCTCATTTAGGATTCTTCTGTATTTTTGGCCTAAGAAGTTTTTAGTTTCCAGTCTACCCGTTTTGTATTTTTGTTAATTTTCTACTTTAAAAATAGTTTTTGTGCACCATGCATTATTAATCACAACTTGTTTAGAAACTCATTTAGATTTCCTTTTAAGAGGAACTATCACTCATTAAATATGCGCATTTAAAAATCGAACCAGAATACTCAGACACTGAGCCACGCGCCTAAGAAGTCAACACCAGAGGCAAATCCTCCCACTCACTTCTTTAAAAACGAAACAGACTAATGTATGCATTTCATTAATTACTGCGTGTAGTTAATTAAAAAAGTGAATGTTAAATAATTAAATATCGCCACTCATATTTGATCATATTAGACTAGGCCTTGGGGCCCGACAACTATGGTAATTGATAAGTTCGTCGTGACTAGAGTCTCACCAAAATGATTTTATTTTCCTTTTTAAATAATTAAGGTATGACGTTGTGCAATGATACGAGTTTGTTTATTTAATGTCGCTCAAAAATATTATTGTCGATAGAAAATTTAGACTCAGTAGGTGAATGTGTATAAATTATAAAAAACATATATTATACTGTATATTACATTTCTTAGTTAGGGAGCTGATGAACAACTTAATGTCTTATTTCATACAGGTTGGAAGTATATTAGTTTCGCCCGAAGCAGACCTCGTAGAAGGTAGGATAAAATTTCCCGGTTGCCTCATTACCAGTAATTTCATTACAAAACTGAAATTCTTTTGAACAAAAATTACGAGAAAATGATTATTCTGCTTTTCAGGTCCTTTGATTAGACTTTTCTCTTTTGGTTTTATTTTCATCTCGCTTTCTTTTCTTTTTGTCTAATGTACGAAGGTCGAGGTTTTCGAATTCCTGAGACTGTTTTACCGTCGGTCAAGTGGGAGCACTGTTGGGAGTATGCCTTATATTTTTTTTCAACGTTGGAGTCAAAAACGTGTTCATCGTATTCCCTTCAAAAGTAAACTTTTTCACGGTGACTATTAACACATCTTTTCGAATGGTTACATTAAGTTTTTTTTCTCAGTCAGTTCAGATAATTTTCTAGAAATCTCTGTTAGAAAATTTACATTAAAAACCCATTGTACATGCAAATACATGCAAGTACATGCAATACTGATAGCAAGGAACTTATATTAAAAACACATTTCAAATAGACACATCAGATCACATTCGGAACTTATAAAAACTTTGTATTTCAAATATTTTAAAAGCTTACAGATATTAATATGTTTCGTACTGGGAATTTACATGAATATATTACAAATATACACATGAGAACCTATAAAATCTTCATATTCAAACATAAAAAAAAAACTTACAAATACTGTTAGGTTCCGTGTGGAGAATTTGCATCAACAATACGTTTCAAATGCATATAAATACCTATCACACTTCTTATTTCAATTACCATGAAAACTTCTGATAGACTCCATTCAGGAAATCTACATTAAAAACCCATTGTGCATCGAATCTTATAAGAACTTCGAATTTGCTATAGATGTCAGGCAAGGAACATACATTAAAATCTCATTTCAAATAGACATGTCAGAGTAGATTCAGCACTTATAAGAAACTTAGCATTTCAAATACCTTAAAAACTTATACACATATTAGTAGGTTTCATACGAAGAATTTACAATTCAAACACACAATTAAATCTTATAGAAGTTTCATATTACAGCCTCCGGTAGAGGGGGCTGAATACATGTCGCTAATTCATATCTAATTTAATGTGATAAGAATGTAATAAGAAACTGACGTGGGTTTCTTAAATTAAAAGTAGAGCAGTCTTTTTCACTACTAACTCATTAATTGCTTCTAAGCTAGAAGCATGTGAAACAGTAATAGGAAAAGTAATTAATATTTACTTACATACATGTAAGTTTATGGGATTTGACATTAAAAACATATTTCAAATACACAACCAAAATCTATAAAAACCTATCAATTCTAATTGCATTTCTATGGGAAATTTTCACTCAAAACACTATCAATCAGTATCAAAACCTATAAAAGCTTCTTATTTACATATTCTACAAAAACGTGTCAATACCAATAGAATTCATATAGGGAATTGACATTAGAAAAACATTTCGAATACACACATCAAAACCCATAAGAACTTATTATTTACAAATACTATGATAACTCATCAATATTAATAGACTTTATATAGGGAATTACCACTAAAAACACATTTCAAATACACACATCAAAACCTATAAAACTTGTTTTTTACAAATACTATAATAACTCACTAATAATAATAGACTGACTCCATATAGGGAATTTACACTAAAAACATATTTCAAATACACACATCAAAAATTATAGAAACTTATACTTTTTGTTTATAAGTTTGTATCAGAATTTTTTGACAGGGCTTTGTGTGTCTCGTGATGTTTCTGTCATGACAAATATTGGCCCACTAGCAAGTTGTATGTACGTAATGTATTTCAGTCAGTGTTGCCAACAGAGCTTTCTAAAATTCTCCGCCTACTGCCTTAAAATTCTCCGCAAATCGAAGAAATTCTCCGCCAAAAATAAAATATCAAAATCTTCTATACAACAAAAAATACATTGATCTTTATTTGCTTCTCAATATCTAATCCATTAGTCCATTATTAATTTGCACAAATTGATATTTTAATTCATCAGTAATGAATTAATAAAACCTGGTTGTGATGAATCACCACAACCAGGTTTGGAGCACGCTTGAGATTAGTGAACTCTATAATCTCTATATACGTACTGGAATGAGTATAAATAATAGGAACCTATTGTTCCGTTTCAAAGAAACTTTAGAGATAAGCTAAATTTGGACGCACTCTGGCTTTCTCTCTCTAAAGCTTCTTCCAGCTCCAGCCTGTTGGTCCTCACTCCAATATAGTATCGAGCTCACTACTTGAGATTAGAGATGACTGAGATGAGTTGCTATTTAACAACCTATTATTTTATAACTGTTATTTGTAAATAGCATTAACAGACTGTTATTTCTGTTCGGTGAGAAAATAACAGATAAGCAGCAACGGTAGTAGCATGATGTATAAAATAACGTCTCTGAAATAACACTTGCAAACTGCGCGCTGCGGTATGCGCATGCCAGTACTTCTCAGCGATCTGTTATTTTTAAACTGTTATTTAAAATAGCAGCAGCAGTTTAAACTGTGTTTAAAAAAAAATAACTGCTTTTACCTATCGCTACTTGAGATCATTGGTAGACAACTGGCCTCTGTTGACCTTTAATGAAACTGAATACGCACATATCGCCATCTGTTATCATTTACATAAACTACTAAACTGCAGGAAAACAGAGAGCTACATTATTTTGTTATTTGTTTTAATTATAAATTCTGTCACCCTATATTCTCCGCCAATTCTCCGTCAAAAAGGCATTCTCCGCCAAATTCTCCGCAGGCAGTCAAATTCTCCGAAAAGCGGAGAATTCTCCGGCAATTGGCAACACTGATTTCAGTATTCATAATAAATATTTTTCTATCTTTGGCAAATAGAGCTGGTAAGGTTAAAATTTTGTACTCTTCAAAAAAATCTTTACAAGAATGGATATCAGAAATGCCCACCATCGGGGCAATATACGTTTATGTGAAGCAAATACATTCTGTGATAGAGTAGACTTTCCCCAGAAACAGGCATCATACCTTAAACTAGGGCCTACTTGGGCATAGTACAACTTAAGTAGCTGTTCCTTGGTTAGTATCGTTTTAGTATTTTACAACAGAAAAAAAATTGAAGCTAAGTTGAAAATGAGGCGTGACAGTGTGTGATTTATTTAAAACTTTCATTAGAGTTAGTTAAAATGGATTATTAATATTTAAAGAACTAGGTTTGCAATATTTTTGTCGATTATTGAATTTTGAGTTTTATTTACCTTGAAATATAATTAGCGATTAGTTATTTTTCATAACCACACCCTTCCATTGTAATAGCCAAAGTGTAAATGAAGTATTATTAGTTATCCAGTATTGAGTATTACTGGGTTTTATATAGATCTTACTTGGATCTTTTTCAAAAACTAGGGTTTTTTCTTCTAGCTAGCAGTAAATACTAATACTAATTTCAATACGGTCGGTCTTTTCCCTGTTAAGTTATCGTGCTTACAAAAAATGTTGACGAGCGGACGGGCAGACGAATAAAAGGACGGATTTTAAAAATTGTTCAGTGTGTGATAACTAACCCAATTATATGAAACATTTTTCTCTACGAGCCATATTTACGGCTTTAGAAAAGTGTCTGGTAATTACAATTTATTCTTCGTTTCTGGGAAGACTAATAATTATAGAAATACAGTAAATGTTGGCACAAGTACAGCTATTTAAAATAATATACCGGTTACAGATAAACAAATTAATAGGCCTTGAATTAATATTTTATTTTTATATGAGATGTACCTATTACTGTTATTAGTGTGATTTCTCACAATGTAATGCATCGTTATAATAATTAACAATAGTTGAATCTACTTATTGTTGTTTCCTTGGGAAATACAATTCTACAATCGTTTATATGTTTCATAAATCATCAATCACCTGACGAATCTCTATACATTTGCAATTCGGAATATATTATTTGCACATGGACTATTTTTTGTTTGTTTATAGTTAAAGTAAAAATATTTTTATAAAATTTCTCAAACAGCAAAAGAAATAATTTATCAAAAATCAGAAAAGAAAATTTATCTATGAAAATATTCATTTTCAATCTTAGAATTCCTTTGACAACCTACATTTTGGTTTCACTGGAGATTAAAAAAAATATTACAAAACACATATCTATTCAACAAAATATGAAAATTTAACTAAAATATCAGTTTTTAATCTAATATGAATTTACATACAAAAACCCATCTGATAAAGTTTACTCGAAAATACAACTGTCAAAGAAATATATAAAAAAAATATAAAGGATGGTCACTGGTCACCCTAACAAATTCAAGGAGGACGATAATATTTCGCATGTAGTTAATACAACTGTCGAAGAAGGAAAATATGAAAAAAAAGGTATAAGGGGTGGCAACAAAAAAAAATAAATAAAAAAATGCGACGGAGGACAATAATATCTTGCATGTGGTTAATACCACTGTCAAAGAAGAAAAACATGAAAAAAATATACAGGGTAGCCACTCATTTTATTTTTTAATGTGAAGGAAGACAATAATATTTCGCATGTAGTTAACACAACTGGCGAAGAAGAAAGACATGAAAAAAAATATATACATGGTGGTCATTCAATTTTTTTTTAACGTGGAGGACGATAATATTTCGCATGTAGTTAACACAACTCTCGAAGAAAAATATAACAAAAAATGTACAGGGTGGTCAGCCAAAAAGAAATAAAAAAAATTCGAAGGACGACGATAATATTTCACATGCAGTTAATACAACCAAAGAAAAATATGAAAAAATATATATACTGGGTGGTCACCCAAACAAAATTTTAAAAAATGTGACGGAAGACGATGATAGTTCTCATGCAGTTAACGCAACTGTCAAAAATGAAATATAGGAAAAAATATACATATATAAAAAGATAATGAAAAAATGTTAAGGAGAGCGATAATATTTGGCATGCAGTCAACACAACTGTGAAAGAAACGAAATATGAAAAATATACAGGGTGGTCACTGGTCACCCTAAAAAAATAAAAAAATGTGGCGGATGGCAATAACATTTCGCATGCAGTTAATACGACTGTCTAGAATGAAAAATATGAAAAGTGTTAAAATATAGAATAATTTGTGAATCATAAAACGTCCGGCAAGAATAAAAATAATAAATAAAGTGTGAAAAAACAGAGAGTTTTGGGTAAATAATTTTACCGATTTTTCTTGTGACTGTGATAATTATCTATTACCTATTTTATATATACTTACTATGCTTGTGTTTGAAACACTTGTGTGATGAAGCAGTTTCCTCAAAAACATTTGAAAACTACTTACATTAGTCGACGGGCAATTCGTCAACTATATTGGCAACATCTAAAAGCTACCACCACATACGGACGGAAATTTAGTTAATTTAGGTATATAGCTTACATAGATAAAAAAAAATGGTCACTGAAGAGATATACCCTATATCTATGACTAAAAAAAAGGAAAAGATATTTTGAAGATAAGAGAGAAAAATCATAAGAAAAGAAAGTATTTGAATTGATGGTCGACAGTATGATATAAATAGATAAGTTGATAAATGTTAAGATAAACAGTTGAATAAGCAGGTATGTAGCAGGTATAATAAATAAAACACAACTGGTTAATGTTTAATGTATGAATTTACTCCATATATGTTTACCCTGCCTAAAACTACAAATGCCTGAATTTTCGTTCCGGGATATTAGAAGTAATAAAATCCATCCGACTGTGGGGGTAGTTTTTACCCCCCCCCCCCCATGGGGGTAATTTTCAACTTTATTAAGATTTGGTGGTTGTCGTACCAGATTTGTATATTTGGCACGATGAGCTACAAGTATTGGACCCTTTTAGAATTTCCAATAGCCTCACTTCTTTTTCCGTTTTGGAACCTATGAGGGGTGGGGTAGTTTTAACCCTCCATAGGGTTGAGTATCTACCCTTTGCGAGTAATGGCTGGTTGTTGCACCAGAGTCAAATATTTTGCACTAAGAGATACAAAAATTTGGCCTTTGCACATGTTATTCGCACTCACCCGCGTCTTTTGACTTTTAGCGGTAGTGTTCACCCCCAACAAGGGCGGATTTCGGTTTAATTTATAGAAATAGCTTACTGTGGCTTGAATTTATATTCCCTACTCTCGACTGCAAAACATTTACCATTTTTCACACTTCATTAAGGGTTATTACATGATTTCTATGGTTTTACACCATTTTAAGGGATGTTTTTGACTAAAAAGCAAAACTAACACGATAGATCCTCTTTTGGACTACGCATTCGGATTTAGCGTCGAAAAATACACCAAATCCATATAATTTGGTCGGCTGTACAGAATTTTTTTTGTGTGGCTGTGTTATTTCTAAAAGTGTATGTTCTATTTTATGACCTGCCCTGGTGCCACAATTTGTTAAAGTACATTGTGGTGTACTCAAATAATTACTACCTATCGTGCCTAGTGTTCCAACCGTAACTTCAGTGACGTAAGTAGACGCCAGCATCAGTAGAAAATAGTGGTGTATCTATATTTTCTCCAAGCATAAACTCGTGGGATATATTTTAAGAAATTTTTATTTAAGATAAAGATAAAGTAAAAATGTACTTCTTTCATGTTAAATCTATCTGCTTACCGCGAATAATAACGATCTCTCTTATTACCACGTATCGAGGTTAATTCTAGGTATTTAAAAATTGTACACATTGAGCAATGGTCCCAACGTTTATAAAAACAATAACAAACAAATCATTCAATAATTTAGTCTACTACTAAATATTCGCTGTACCAAAAGTAGGACGTTGTCATTGTGCGGCAAATTTTATGGAGAAAACGGTTATGTAAAGTTTTTTTCTGAAAACGTCGTGCAGTATTTCCATATAATCAGGTAGCCAAATTACAGTAACAATAGTGAAGTGATAAAGTACTGCAAACAAGTTTTTTTTAGGTTCCGGATTATAAGCAAATGTATATATTGTATAATATAACAGCCGTTATAATTTGCAGTATGTAATAGATTTTTTTCTTAAAAATACCTTTAAAACAAGGCCAAAATGAAAACAGTGTGAATTTTGATATGAACTAGTAAACCTACAATAATTATACTCGCACGCTGCAAATACATTGAATTAATGCAGATTCTGTAGCAGAGAATATAAACTTTTTGCTAATAACTGTTGGTCAAATATTAATACTCATACAGGGTGTTAATGTCATAAAAATATTACAGTAATGCGGTTATTTTTTCACACATGAACATAAAAGTCGGTACAATTAGATTTTTTGACGTGAAAAAATCGAATAAGCTATCATTTATGGTGTATCGCATAGAGTGCGCTACGTAAGCTATCTTGGTTTAGCATAATCCGTCAGAACATTTTTGTACTTCGTTCATTTATAATCTTATTACAAATCTTTTAGTTAATCATTTAACTTCGTCAGATATTTGGTTTTAAAAGTTATTTTTGTTAAAATGAAGTAGAATAGAATATTACACTTTGAGGGGGAAAGAGAGGATCTCTGCAAAAAGTTAAAAATATTTTATAGGTGTGCAGGATTTTCTAAAATATAAATATCTCGATAAGGGTGCATTTTCTGAGGATAAAAAAAGCATCCCTTTCTTGTTTAAAAATAATGGTTAAATAAAAAATTTGCAATGAGATTATAAATCAATGAAGTACAGAAAAGTTATGATGGATTCTGTTAAACCAAGTTAGCTTATGTAGCGCTCTCTATGTGATACACCAAAAATGATAGTTTATTCGATTTTTTCACGTCAAAAAACGTAATTGTATCGACTTTTATGTTTATAACTGAAATATAACAACATTACTGAATTATTTTTATAACTTTAACATCCTGAATCTCAGTAGGTTATTAAACAAAAAATTAATGTTTTCCGCTATGGAATCTGCAGGTAAAATATTACCCATTCCTTATGAATCACCCTGTATATAGGTTGATTGAAACCTCGATTGAAACTTACGGCGCCAACTTCCACAGCCTATACTGGGACTAAGAATAAGATGACACCAAGTTGGATGTTTAGTTACTAGTTACGAAATATTTCCTGACAATACTGCATGCTCTCAATCAACTTTCTTCCTAATTAACTCCTGAACAATTCCTACGTGTTGAAAATGTAAGGCGAATTTAGATGAAACTACTTGTTAATGAGTACAAAGTAAAATTAATCGCATATTATTATTCGCAAAATTTAATTTTTTCATTATTGAGATTTTTAAAAAATATATATTACCTTACTAAGTTTTACATAGAGAAGCTATACTTTATAAATGTCAATAAATTGCGCCATCACCAAGAAAACTAACGTTAAAGATAAATTTGTTTCTCCACTAATATATTATTTGCCTGAATTTAAAAAATATTGAGACGATATTCTTGAAGTTTATACAGGTCACTAAATTTTACATACAGAATCGGGAAGCGTTTGTTTTGGTATTGCACTAGTTTTAACGATTTAACCGACCACCCACAATAAAGACGTCTACCAGTATTCTAGCAGAGGTAAATAGTGACACGCCCATCAAGAGAAGCATGTACACGATTGCATACTTCGTTCTCGCTTGCTCTTATTGCCATCCCAAAATCAATACTTTCCGATACTGTATATAAGATATACCTTTAGTACTATGATAAAGTATATCGACTTCCATATTTCCAGAAAACTGATTTAAAAGTACGTATGAACGTGTGTTGAGTAAACAGCTTTATAACATCTGCTTACGCATAATTGTGTTAGATTTTACTTTAGATCAGCAACAGAGGAATTAATTATTTTCGACCAATATAATGACAATCTACAAAGTTCTATACCGACCCCACGACATACCAAAACAGAGAAAAATAGAAAATTATTCTCCCAAATTGATTCTACCATTCAGACCTACTGGCCACTCTACAGTATCACTTTGACCTAAAATGATTGGAGGAAGTTTTGTCGAACATATGTTAGTGCCCCTAGAATACAAAATGACTGTATCACAAGCGACACCTAATATATATGTAATACTTCGTAAGGGCGGAATATAAATAATATACCATTGAGGGCCCAAAGCGGTACCCTGTGGAACATAATATTTTCAGCAATTGTTCAGAAGAGTCCCAATGCCAATGCATAAATGAGTTTTAGCCTCCAAAAACTTTATTTGCAGGAAGAATATTAAGAACCAAAAATTCTAGTTCAAAACACTCAATCTCTGTGCACTGGTAGTATATTTAGTTCAGTTATTTGGTATTAAGGAATTCGATTTCTATTCTACCCAGTAACAATTTGGTTTATTACATAAATTGTCGTTGTGACCGCATACAATGCAATTATTCCACCATTTGCCCACAGGGTTTAACCCTCCTTTTATTATCACCACCTTACAATGAAAAAAATTTCAGAAAGCGTTTTTTCAGAATTACAATACTTCCCTTCAATAAGCGAGCTAAGTAAAAATGATGTTATCAGGGATGCACATTTAAAAATGAAATCGGTCTGTCCACTTTTAAAACACCCTGTATGTGCTGGGCCTTTTGGACAAATCTAATGAACTCAGAATGACCTAAGATGTGATTGTATGTAAAATGCAAACATTTTTCGCATTTTCATGTGATGTGATTCATGCTGACATTTTATCACGTCCGGACATATTTGGGCTTGTTAAAATTTAATTACAATTGAAGTACACTACTGGAAAGTAAATACCTCATTAATTAAGACAACAACTTCATAATATCAAATTTACGGGTCCTAAGATAGCATATTCTCAGATGTGTCTGACCTCTGATTTCTTTGGTTAAGTGCAATGTTTTGTTCAGATATTAGAGCAGATCTTTTTTTCAATTTTGTTGAATAGTTAAACATTAGGTTATTTTTACAATCAATTATTTTTTATTTATTTGCTTTCATTATGATTAGAGAATATTATTTAGGTATTATGCAAATCACAACTAACACACTTTTTTATTTATTATGAAAATATCTACTTTCTGTATATTGTTGCCCTAATCTTGGCACGCTAATATACTGGTCAGGTATATACTTTAAAACACTCATTATTGGAGAACCGATCAAACAACTACTCTTCTAGCTAATACTGATGAAGTATTGAATTACATGATAGGATTCTTAGCATTTTAAAGGAAAAAATATATATTAAAAAATATGTATTAAATAAAAACGTCAAACAGTGTAATAAAAAAGACAAACATTAATAAGTAACAAATAAACGAATAAAAAAATTAAAAAACCTAAAACGCTAGTGGGCCTAGGAATATAAGTAAATTATGTAATAAATTTTGCCACTGTTGTGAGGAAAAATATAATTTGACATGGTTACGAGATTTGTTTACAGAAAAAGATTTGAATTGAAGTGGAAGGCTATTATAAAGCATCACCGAGTTTTAGTAAAATGAACGGCGAAATAGCGATAATCTATGTTTCGAAATCTCAAGATTAGCTGGAGATCGGAAATTGATATTATGTATGTCATATCTAAAACAAAGTTTTCCTCGGAGGTATGGGGGTAACGAAGTTAGCAGAAGTTTATAAACAAAATACACTTAAATGATATTTAGATAAATTCTCGATTTTGAGCCAACTCAGTTCCTTTATTTTTTGAGAAACATGAAAATTCCTATATCCTTATGGCTTAGGAAGTCCATGGCGTGGGTACCAGAACACAAGGGATACAGGTGAAATGAAAAGGCTCATGAATCTGTCCGGGAAGGCGCGTCTACAGCCTGAACCCTTTACGTCAAAATAGAAAGGCCATCAGTATGTCTTTTTACAGAACACTGTAGGTTTAGCAGACATATGAGTCTATCAGAGGATGCAATATGCAGATTCTGGGAGGAAGAGGAAGAGGAAGAGGAGACCTCAGAACTGTGCTTGCCGCTATTAAGGCCTAGCTGGACTGAGATTTCAACTACTCGGCGAAGAGAAGCCAATAGCAGATAGCTATAATAAAGAGCCCTATCGAGTCTGTGGAGGATACAAGATATAAAAGATAAAAGCTGGAAGCTGGAGCTCTAAGTAAAACTAGAACAGCTTCTCCTTTCCAATTTAATGGTACCTACCGAAAAATTGCATTTCTATAATACTCAAAACAAGCTTGCAATGATGCAAATAGGATTCAGAAATAAATGATTTATGTGTAGACTAGGGTGGCCCATCTTTTTCGAAATCGAAATTTTTTATTTCTCACCCCTGCAAATGGTTCTATTTGAAGAAAAAACAGTCCCCTTAAAATATTATTGAGGCAAATTGAAGGCAAGGGGTGCCGCAGAATGCATTATTATGCAATAATAAAAGTAAATGGAATTATTTACATTCTTTGGTTGATGCATTGTTTTTTTTTTTAATCAGCAACATTTATCTTTAGAATGACTAATCAAGTCATACAAATATCAAAGACATTATCTGTTGTGACTATGACATGTGTCATACTACTGTAAATTCGTAGTCTAAGAAAACTAGACTAGAAGTTTTTGAAATAAAACTCTCGTTTTATCTTTATGTATTTTATTATGAAACGTTTTTTTTCATACATAGTACCAAATATTATCCTAAATCTACAAGACATATAGTAATAAAAACAATATTTTTTGCACTAGGCCAAAGCATGCGACAGGGTTTCTTTTTTTACATTTGGAAACTGTGATTTATAATCATTTACAACTTGGAGTAAAAACTGTTTTTGGTCTTCATTTTTTGTTAAAATGTCATTATAGTCAGTAATAAGTTTGATTCCTCTCTCAGCGGCATCATTTACAACTTCAATTTTGTTTACAATATTGAAACATCGGGTATAACTTTCATTTTCCCTCCATGTTGTTGGATCATTTTCCAAAAATTCCATAGACAAACCTAATTTTTGAAAAAACTGTTTAGTGTTCTCGCATATGAAGTCCTGAATTTCCTTGTTTTCAACGTCAGTAATGTTACTAATCATAAGTCGTTTAGTACCCTCTTGATTTGGTGCTTTTCTATTCAAAGCTTTAACCATTTCTCTTTTAGTGGTAACTGAAATATCGTCATCAAAGAAAGATAAGTCAACATTTACTGAATTAAGGTACCACAAATGGTTCACTATTTTCCTACTTGCGGCTTGAGATATTTCTTTGTCAATATTTTGATAATTAATGAGTTCTTTACAAAAGTCTAAGTCATGAAGCGGTGCTTTACTAGCAAATGACGCTGTAAACCAGGCCTTTACATAAACCTTTACAATAAAGAGACATATATCTTCAATACCTATTTTTTCTTTTTTAGTTAGTTAGAACTGATCTTGGAAAAAAAATATTTTTAGACAGTAAATGGCTTTGGCCATCCAACGTGCATGATGAAATGCCCCTGGTTGATAGAATGTCGTGTGAGTGGGCTCTTCTTCAACAAAAAGTTTAGAAAGCATTAAAAATTCTTTATAATCATCACGAGGCTGTTGCAAAGTTAAAGCTGCATTTAGAAACTTTACAATTTCGGCTTTAACTGGTTGTAAAATGTGTTTAATTTTTGATACCTGAAATCCAGTTTTTAGTTTATTTTGATCTATTTTAGGCCAAAATTCCCTAAAACGTTTAAATAGTGGCACATTTGGACCAGATGAGGAAGGCATTTTTATGTCAAACGCACTTCTCAAAACCACTTCAAAAATATGATATCTACAAGGAAAATATAGAATATCTCTTTCTAATTTTTGTTGCAATAGTGTGGCTGCTCCATTTATATAACCCATATTTGATGCTGTTGTATCACAACACAAAGCTATTACCTTTTCGTCCAAATTCCATTCACAAAGCACATCATAAACTGCTTCAGTCTGTTCTCTTCCAGTTGGTAGTCCAAGTAGTTGTTCAATATCTCCACTAGTAACTAAGATAGCAAGTCTATCGATATTTCCCATTCCAGTGAGAGAAGGTAAGAGTTTTTCATCCCAATGGATGACTGGGGCCGGCAATTCAGAATTACCGAAGGCAGTTTTTAATATTTCAGCTCTTTCTTCGCGGATGAGTTGTCTAGAGCGCTGAAGTGTGGTTCTGCTGATGGACAAAGATGTGGTGTCATGTCCTAGTGCTTCTGCTACTGCCGTCAAAATATGGACTCCATACCTGTCGCTTATTTTGCAAGCATCAAATGCAGCGGCTATTTTTGGTGCGATGATGTTACATGTTCCATACAATCTCCTCTTTTTTGGCTGTGACGGGCCAGGCTGGTCTTGTAACAACTCTTCTTGGGCTTCGATTATTTCATCTTAATTTTCGTTGGAGTCGGCTGAATTACTACTTTATGATGGACAGGTGACTGTTTCCTCCTGATTTTTCTTGAGAAGTAAGTTGGTAATCAATACCATGCATAAATCCAGGACGTCCCTTTTTTCTTTGGTTAATTAAAAACTGCTTATCTTCATCTATTTTCATCAACTCCAATGCATTTGCATGAGAAATGTCAAAAAGATCGTCCAATTTTTAGCCCTTTTAGCCGATTTTTGCAAGTTCCTCCACTCTGCATAAAGTTTATCTAGTTGTTTAACACAATGAAAATCCTGACGTGTCGGAATGCGAGCTTTATCCCAAAAAACTGACACCTCTATTATTGTTAATTTAGCACTTTCATGTACACTTAGCTTCACTTCACGAATGTTATAAAAGAGCACTTGTAATACTTATCTATTAGACGGCAATTTATTGCCAATGATTTGTGACGAATAGTGTCCAACTAAGTAAATGAAAGTATCCTTTCGTAAGGATCTAACATCAGCCATTGTTAAATGTTTTTTCAAAAAGGAACGTATGCTAGAACTTATAATGTCACCACTGTAAAACACAATTGCAAACTGACATAAAAACCTACCGTAGGTGCATTATATTTCCAAACTTCCAAAACAAATAATTTCTAGGAAATAATTACACCAATAAAACATTATGAGAAAAGAGGTAGATATTTGTATTTTAAGTGTATTACCGTAATAAAATCTGATCTACAAATTTCTACCTGAATGCGGCACGGGTTACCGTTCACCGAATTATCTGAAACTTTGACATAAATTATTCCTAATATAATAGTATATTTTCGTGGGGTGAGACTTAAAAAATACGCAAAAAAAATTCACCCCCTATAGAGATGGGCCACCCTAGTGTAGACGATATTTAACAATGGCTCTAGTACCTAGTAATAATATAATGATACCATCAGGTTCTTGCGCAACTAACAACCGAACTCACTGCGTGAAACAAACACGTAGCTGATAATATTAACGTTTCTTCCATTTCTGCAATTCGCTAGATAAACCAAGCAACTGAACATATTCCAGTAGAAGTACCCGATTTAATGATTTCTTGACATAAATCCTTGTTTCTAATATTCAACTTCAAACCGGCTAACTAATGACGAAAAAGATTTGCTATAAAAAAATCGAATTCTCAAAATTATATGTTTTTTTGTATGACCAGTTTTGGAGTAAAAACTTTACTTTCAGATATATCTAAAATAATTTTTCTTCACCATTGCCATGACTTCTCGCGTGGACTCAATTGTGGAAATAAACTAACCGTTGTAATCCTCCTAAACTAAATATATCAGTGTTAAGGGAAAGACACTCATTATCCTCGCTAGCAGGCCTGTTCGCTATTTTTCTGATGTAATTAAACAAAGCATGACACATGATAAACACGTTACAACATAAGAAAGTGCATGGTACTTTTGAGAATCCGAATGAAAAGTCAGGCTTGCAGTGGAAAGTTGTTAATAAATTCCTCCGCATTGCATGATTTCAAATTACTTAACGTCAGGTTTCTTTACAATGAACTCAACTAGAGTAGCATGTGTGTATAAAAATAGTTTATTAAGACGGAAAGTTTAAAAAAAGAAGTGCTCCTAATAGACCGGGAGACCGAAATTTTTGTCCAATCTGATTAACATTCATTCTTCTTCAACATTCTTTTTCTACGATTGTGCTGAAAGTCAAATTTTCTAAGATGGCTGTATCTAAAATTAATAATGATGATTTGCAAGTTATATCTGAGTATCATCAACTCACAGTCTTATTTTAAATGAGTTGAAAACTGTTGGTATTTGGAAGTAAAAAGGAAAGTATTTTAAATGATTTTAAAAATAAATTAAATTGACAAATTTTATCTGTTAGTGACTATCGTAAGTACCTGAATATGAATATAAATTGATATTAGTATTAGATTTTCTAAACTGCCATATGCTCATAAAGATCCAATGTATAATTAAAGTTAAGTATGTGATTTTGTTATCTTATCATCTTTGACTCATTGCGATATTGTGTATTAGCCAGCCTCACTTTGCAGAGAATTCAGAATAATTGTTTGAGATTTAGTTGGGCAATTGGACCGTATTTCAGCCAGTTTTTTGGTATCTAAATCAAAAACCCTAATGAATGATTTAATCTACGTACTTCTGGCATAATATAAAATCTTGAAATATCATAAACCTGGATATTAATGCCAAGACACTTTTCACGAGTCTCTTTTGCAAAAAATGTTTGAAAATCTAATATTTATTATCAGAAAATAATCGTGTAAAGTATTATGGTATATCCTAGTATGATATAGGCAATACCATATTATCCACACTTATTTTTTAAAATATTTGTGTTGTTCTTTACGACATAGTTCAGTTTGTATATTCCATATTTGCATGTGATCTTGTTAATTATTATTTAATATTTTGAATTTTGAATGTTATTTTAGTTTATGTTATTAGAATGTTCTTTATATGTGGGTGGTTGTATGGAAGAACATATGAACATCTTTGATTTGTAATTTTTTTTCCATATATTTAAAAATGTAAAAAAGGTTATTATTATTCTTATTATTGTTAAATGTATAGAAAAAGAAATCAATATTGTCAATTACATGTTTTTCTCATGCAGTTAACAACCAAAACAAGTTAATACTTTTGAAGATATCACAAATTATTATTTCCGGTATATTTTACTTTATTTATTAAATTATAAACTTCTTGACCAAGAAGGCAAACATTTCATTAGAGAACAAGCCTTAAAATAATCGTAAATATCTTCATAAATTTATCTTATCTTATAAATGTATGACGACGTTTTGCTCTCGATAGAGTTTACAATATTAATTATTGTTATTCCTGTGATATTCATTTGATTTATGTAATTACATCCTTAATGAGATTGAAACACCTCACGTGAAGTAAATGATTTGTTCTCGTCAGTTTCTTCACTTCAGTGTTTACACATTACACATATGATAGGATTTGTTGATACTGTGCAATAAATATAGCGTGATATATATTATTTCACAGTCTCTTGTACAAGTTTTTATTGCTTATATTATTTCTTGTCTGATACGTTGTCACTTACATTTTTCAATTAATTAAATTGTAAAATGCAGAAAAACCGCACTTGCTATTTATTTTATTAATTTTGCTATATCTAAATATATTGCTCGAAAACAATGGTGATATAGTCACGGGGTAAGTTTATCCAAATGACATGTGATATGACAAATGATAAAATTAAATTAAAGAAAAGGTCCAGAATTTACGCTATCAGTCGTAATGTTTGTAATTTTAGGTTTGTTGGACAAACATAATGTCCAGTTATAACTAGATTAAAGAACCATGTGGTACATCCCAAATATGGAGGAGCTAACGGAAAGGCCATGGCAGGTTAAGATAAGTGTCCGTGCCTTTGCAAGCTTCTTACGTATGGTTCCTTCCAGTGATGTATCTTTACGCAAGATACTACCATAAAAAGTTTTGACCTTGAAAACTTCATATCTGGGATTTTTTTTTTTCGAAAATCAAGTGAACCAATTTGTTTGTATTTCACATATATTGTAAATCTACTCAAGACAATTTATTAATGATATTTTCAGGTAATCTTTTCATGAAGAAAAAATAATAGATGCTTTTGAATTTTTTGAAAAATTTAAATACGTACTTACACGTTAGTGACCACCACCATTTTTTAAATTCATTATACACCATACAATAAGCAATAACATATATTTTTCACAAAACTCTATCGAAGAGGTAACGTGGTCAAATTGGCAAAGATAATGTTATGTGTTTACGAGGTGTAAACACATAACATTATCTTCCCTTAATAAACACCATTTATCATTCATCAGAAATTATAACACCAGGTAATATACGGGCCGCCAAGATATTGATTGGTATAATTTGGAGGTACTAATTTTTCTTCATACCGCAGTTATAAGGGAGTACAGAGATAGAAAAAAACTATGATTGCCATCTGAAAGTGGTAGCTAATAAAAATGGTGGACAATCCAAGATGGCTGATGTAGACGATTAAAAAAACGACCGTATCTCTGTAAAGTATTGTCTGATATCAGTGTTCTTTTTTTAAAGTGATATTTGTTTGAAACATTTTTTTTATAAAACGTCTATTTTAAGAAAATTTATGATAAACCAACAAATTATCTGTAAAAACGAAAGTATTTTTCTCTAATCAGCGATTTACCAATTAGTGGTTGGTTATAAGGAAAAAATTAATGGGAACTTACAAAAAGTTTACAATTTAAGATGACATTTAAAAAAGAAAACACTGAAATCGGACAATAGCTTACAGAGTTTTTTTAAACGTCTACATTCGCCATCTTGGATTGGCAGCCATTTTAGTTAGCTACCACTTTCAGATGGCAATCATAGTTTTTTTCTATCTCTGTACTCCCATATAACTGCGGCATGAAGAAAAATTATACCGAATAGTTTAATTTGGCTAGTTGGTCCATATACTAAGGGTAACACTAAACAATAATGTATTAACTTACCTACTAATTACAACAAATAAAGAAAAAGAGTATGAATTGGTTAGAAACTCGATATATTAATAAATATATAAATGAAAACAACTACTTAGATTACACGTATTGAAAATTTTTTGGAGCAGTGTATTTTTTTGAAATAACGAGATGTATTTTTCCCATACATATATTTTCTACAAAACTCCATCAAAACGGTAATACATATAAAAATTATCTGTTTATTAATATGAATACATAATAAAAAAACATGTTTTGCTAATGATATATGATAATATTAGTCGCTCCTTCATCACTGTCCTAATTTATTATAACATTGATATTTTCTGCGAATAATTCAGACAGTGTTACTGATGGTCTCGGAATATCGTCAAGAAAACTAACTAACTAACTAACTTATGTTGGGCAATATGTGAATGTTAATACAATACAAAGATAATACCCTGTTTGTGAATTAATTATTATCACCACCGACCCGCTAAATTTTTGAATATTCTCGTAATATGAAGTCGGTTTAAAAAAATTGTTTTTAATTTAAAATAAAATCCTGACGTGATGGAGCAAAATAAAAGCCCTTCAAAAAAATTCTTTCTTCCTTAAGAACTATTAAAAAGTATGATGATTATTATGGTTTATTAAGTTGTAGTAACGTGGATTCACAGTACATCTCAAATCATTTTAATTTCCTTGCTTGATGATTTTCTTGATAAATATATATATTGGAGGCTGTAACTTGCCGAGAACTTGACCCACTGGAAACAATAAAATATCACTATTTCGGAAAAAAATGTATACTTTTCGAATGTTCAAACACAAACTCGTTTATTTGTATGCATTTTTTTCGAAAATATGATCAATCAGATCATGATAAGAAATT
This sequence comes from Rutpela maculata, assembly GCA_936432065.2. Lineage (NCBI taxonomy): Eukaryota > Metazoa > Arthropoda > Insecta > Coleoptera > Cerambycidae > Rutpela > Rutpela maculata. The sequence goes on along the minus strand of OW386290.2, from coordinate 126,220,993 downwards.
GTGATTTTCACGACCTTATCCTTATAACTATGAAAATATCATTGATTGTTTTGAATATAAATTCTGGAAATTTTCCAATACATTAACAAATGAATAAGGACGCCATTGGATAGAGCTAAAATGTGGATAACCTATCCACATTTTAGCCTGTAATAAATAAAATACAGGAAAGGCATGTAAAAATTAATGCGAGAGATTCAGTGGCTATGTGTGGTGTGTGTGTCTGCGTTCATAATTATATATTTTCCCTTCATACTCACTATTTATCCTTCTATTCACTAAGAAAAATGTCAAAAATGTGTAATCAGAAAGAGAAAAAAGCTTTATTTTACTCGTTAGAACACCAAGAATTTTTAGAGGTTCCATAGTATGCATTTAACCGTGTGCTTGGCCGCACAGTGTGACAAAAATTACTTCACTATTTTTTTCCAGGAATACCGTGGATTTAGCGATAAATTTTATTATGACATTTTTTTGTCCTTGTCTATCCACCTGTATTTTTCATTTTTTCCTACCCCCGACTTAATTTCAAAAATTTGGAAAAATTGATGGATTTTTTTTTTTACTTTTTTTATGTTCTGCATCCGAGCGAAATGTAAACTTTTCAGGATATTATTCTATACACTTTCGCGAACTCATTAAAAAAAAACTTATTCATTTTGCAAGTTTTTGTATGTTTCACTGTAAAATGTTCTCTGTCGTCTGGGCTACTAGAGCTGTGATGTATATAACAACTTTAACTATCCTACAGTAGTCTGTCACTAAGATTGTCTTGCGGTCAACTATAAAACATTTATGGTTCCTGACACGTAAATCTCCCACGGTCAGAATAATAAAAATAATATCCTCGATTAACATTTAATTATTCACAACTAAACTATGTAGATATGCATAACACAACAAAAGAATTCACACTTTACAAAAGAATATAAAGTTGTTAAATACCACATAATTTGTAACGAGCCAATTCTATCAGAAGCCGTTGCTTTATGTTTATGTGCATTAACTGTTAAACCGCAGTTGATTTTATTGGTAAATTGTTCAATTATTACCCACTGGTTGCCATTTTGATATATTGACGTTTTATGTAGTGTGCCTCAAGGTGTAGCTTCGTGTTTGTATTCAAATGAATAATTCAGATGTTGACTTTGCAATAACTTATACGAGACACGGGATGATCAAAATCTTGACCAAACCGATTTGAACAAAACGAAAGTGAATGAGCAATATGTTTGCCCAGAATGCACTAGGTATACAGGGTGTTTTCACATTTTGTGTACATGCGGTGTTCATCGCTTATCATTTTCAACGAATTTTTGATGGAATAGACTGAAGAAGAAAGGATCCCGGAAGAAAACCGATGAAAATGAACTTTTGTGTTTTGTAGTTATAGTCCTGATCAAAAATTCCTAATGCACTGAGTCGATCCTACCGAGTGGTTTTCGCTCCAGGAGTGCTTGAAGGTTCTAACAACGAGGTAACGTGGTATGTGTTTATGAATAGCTTCCAGCGTGTTTGTGTACGTGCGTGCGTGCGATTGTGTGTATGTATTTGCCAGTGTATACAGGGTTTTCCGTAAATATCGCCGAAAAACTTCTGGTGCAGATTCTACATGCAAAAATATGTCCGTAAATACCTTGAGCTAGGGCTCCTTTAAAATGGCACCCAAAAAGTGATTATTATTTTATATTTCAGAAACCTATTGATTTACAGGGACGCGACTTTATACGCATATTGACAATAATACAAGCTTGTTTTTACATTACATTACATTTTTTGGGTACGTACACAAACACGCTGGAAGCCATTCATAAACACGTACATAAATTACCCGTTACCTCGTTCTTAGGACCTTCAAGCACTCCCGGAGCGAAAATCGCTCATAGGATCGACTCAGTGCAATATTAAATTTATTTATTTAATCTAAAAGTTGATAAAAAATTCTGAAAAAAATCCTTGAGCTTAATTGGACTTAAACAAAAATATTTCGATCCTATTTTTTGCTAATGTTAATAATTAAGAGTAAAAAACTCTTGAATGACGCAAATTACCTAACTTCGACAAGCTGTATCTCATAGGTTCGGCTCAATGTGACGAGAACTTTGGATCAATATGACTTGAAGTACAGAATAATAAAGTTTCAGCCGATTCCTCCGAAACACCATTTTCATCGGTTTTCTTCCGGGGTCCTTTGAGTAGTGGCTTATGATCTTTAAAATAAAACATAAACTATTATTATGTTTGGCAGTGATGGTCTCAGCTTCCAGTTTATAAAAATGATTAAAGAAGGTATCATACTACCCCCAAGGCACTCAATTAAAAGTGGTTCTTTTCAAAATATTTTTAAAATTTCGCACGTAGTTTTGTTATTAAAATTGGAGGATTCCTTAGATTTTATATACCAATAACATTAGTTAGTTCTCTGTCTACAGTATAATCCAAGGCATAATTACATTTAAATAAATCTAAATTTCTTAACTCCGGTATATGGCACAATATCCTGAGTGGATTCATTCATACTTAGTAAACCGTAAAATAATTTTGAAGATTGATACGCACTTCAAAAGAAATCAGTGTCAATCCCGAAGAGTGCCTTGAGGGTCAATACTAGGGTTCCTATTTTTTATAATATATATTAATGATCTGCTACACCACGTGAATAGTGGGTCAGTGACTATGTTTGCTGACGATAACACCATAATTGTGACAGACCCGAATGTTGACATTCTCTATAAAAAATCAATCATGTATTAGCTGAACTTTCTGCTTGGTGTGATTGCAATAAACTTATTTTGAATTCTCTCAAAACAACGATTGTAAATTTTTATAACAGAAAACCCTGTATTTTACAGAATTATAAATTTCATAACAAGAGTTTTAAGAGTGTTTATGGACGCAGCTTGTCCTTTAAATTTCAAATCGACCTAGTTATACAAGAATGTGTACGACAACCCAAGCAGCAATTTTAGTAGTTTCTACGTAGTAGTTACCATTAGTGGAACTTTAAAGGTTCCCGCAACTAAGGATTGTTGCGTAATGGGAACCATCCTTCTACTAAGCATTCACCAAAATGGGGAATAATAATTATGTAGCAAGTTACTATTCCGGTACTTCTACCGTTACCGTGTTGAGGACTAGGTTATTACGTAAACGGGATGTAACCAAGTAGTAGAAATGACTAACTTTTGGAACAGCTCAGCTGACCGGAAGTAATAATCTGTTTATAAAACATATTTGCAAATGACCATAATAAAAAAAGATATATTGAATTATATTTTTATCTGTGTCAATATGGCGTCTTCATTCAACAACAGAAAAATGGCGATTCTAATTGCAGTCACTTTGTAGTGGTATATATGTTAGCAAAGTATTTGTCACATATTAGAGGTGGCAATAACCAAAATTATTTCCCTACAAGTTACATTTCCCATAAAGTAGCAGATGCCACCAACGTTATAGTTGTTAGAAAAAAAAAGTGAAATTACTTAGAGAAGATAACATCAGCACAAACCGATATCGCTAGCACGTGCCGATTGTCTAAGTCGTGTTCGGTATTTATTGTATATTTATAGTGAATATTCAACCGTTTTTATGTATAAAACAAATGAAATGAAATTTATTTTAATTGCGACTGTCCAATATTATTAATAAACGAAAATAGTAAACTTAGTAGTTTTAGTATATTATTTTCTCTAAGTAATTTCACTCTACTACTTTAATAGTGGTGACGGGAATTACAATAATTTCACTGTGTAGTTATAATTACTTAGATGTAGGAAATGGGACCAATGCCGCTATAAGATCTTGGTAACTATTGTTACCAACTTATTTTCATGTTGGTACAATTGGCAGATACGAGATAGGTAATATTTTTTTTTGAATTGGCAACAAGGTAATAACTATTAAAGTGTCACTGTGTGTGATGTGGATTAAAAATAATTATTATACTTTTACAAAGTACTTTTATTATCTGATATTATTAATTAAGTTGTTAATAAATTTGTGCAAATAAAATATTTGTTTTTTTACTGAAAACGATGTTGTACAATGTATGTCTTGCAAATGTATTTATTAACGTAAGGTGTGTAATAATAATAATGGAAAGAATACATAAGAGTTTTCATATTTTAGTGATCAGTTTATATTTAATTTCATTCAGTTCAATTTATTGTACACTGCGCGTCATATTAATGTGGTACACTTCGATTTTATCAATGTAAAGAAGACTAGACTGATCACATTTGACAATAATAAAATCTATCGCAAATCAGTATTTCAAACAATAACGATGTCTAGACAGTTAAGTAATATTCAGAAGCTTGAGAGAACATCACAATCTACCAATTTTAGTTAATGGTTTTCAGTTCACAAGTGCGGTCTCTACCATATATTTATAGTGTACACAAACAATGTCTTATGCCGTTATACCGACATTGTCCGTTCCCCATCGACACAATATTTATTAAATTTGGAGTTTTTAATCGGCAAATTCATTTAATATGCTCAGTGAATCACTAACTGAACTATTGGTCAATCGGTGTTTTAAAGACAAGTTGTAACGTTCGTGCAGTACAGAGTATCATTAATATCACTACAAACTGTTATAGTTTTCGATTACTCTTCTCCTTGTGTTGATGGGAACACTTTTGCACTTCTTGTTGCCAAAAATGATGGTTTTGCTGTGGCGAAATAATCTTTCATGTGTGCATTATATTCTGAAGGATCACTATTTCCACTACTATGTAACTGTTTCTTCAGTTTTCTATAAAACGTGGATGAGTGCCGATAAACTTTATTTCGCTTTTACTGAGCATTTCAGATGCCGCCATTTTATTCAATGTCAATAATGATATCAATTGTCTTAAAAGTTAATATTACTTTATAGTAGGTTTTCAAGGTATATATAACTTTGTAGTCATTTTCAAGTAGTGGGGAGCAGTAAAAATAACTTCAGAGCCCCTGTGTTTATAGAAATAACCTCACTTTTACTCCAAATATCACTAATAAGTTAGACAACTTTGAAGTTCCAGAAAATTCCCCTTGCAACGTACCAGGGACTTAAAATTGCACACTTGAAGTTATCGTTACTTTGAAGTGGTTCTTTGGTAATGCTGTGCTGTCGGCATTACTACCAATTTTCACTTTGCCGTTGAGGATGCTTCATAGTAATGCAGAGTATTATCCGCGACGTTGCAGATTCTGCAGCAGTTACTTGAAAGTGTTATAACTATACAATGCCTGAATTCAGTAGAATCTACATAATTGTCACTACAAATGATAACCACAAAGTGAATGTCATTCCTACTATATTAAAGTTCCGATGCCTCAGATGCCAGTTCCCATCACTTTGATTGCTGCTTGGGAATTTTAACAAAACATTGTCTTTAAAGGGTAGAAATGAATTAAAAATGCGTCAAGTTTTACCCTAGGGATGAATAATCTGAGTAAACCACTTTTAGTGAAGCTAATAACTTAAGCATACTCAAGATCTAATCAATAGCAAACGCTGACAGCGCTTACACCATTTAACAACATTTTAATGTACCATTTCTAATTTTTCTAAGACTCACTGAAATGCTAATATATCTCACATCATATTCCTCTCTCTTATGGAAAATTTTTTTTATATTTTGAAACTTTACCTTAACTTTGAATGTGACTTTGTAGCTCTAGTGAGGCCAGTTACATCTGTTTCTGACCCTAGAGTTAAAATAACTCTCTTTATTCAAATATGACTTACGCAGAGGACTCTCTTTTTTATATTAACACCCTGGCGGAGTTTAGCTTTTGTTATTTCACCACTCAACCAGGACACGCACACATAGACAGTATCACGACACCCATTCCCTGCGACACTGTCATCTGCGCAGCTGAGACTCGAGCTCAGGGTAGAAGAACGACTACTAGCATGTTGTCTCTCACACAACCACAGTCTAGCCCAGTGCTATAGTCTCAGCAACACATGAAAAATGCCACTGCACATCCATACCCTAGGCAGGATTCGAACCGGGGACTCCGCAGTCGCAAGCCTAATAATACCTTAGTACTGCGCCACTGAGTGTCAAAGAACTAATGCTATTCATATTCGTAAACACGTAAATTTAAAAACATGAAATCAGTGACAGTAACGATTGAATTTGCTTGCATTTACAAAATGCTGATTCCACTACTTATCTCAGGTACTTAAAGAACGAAACTGAATCAATAGAAGTGACCACTTGGAACCAGAGCAATTTTACGTAGAGCGCCTCTATGAGTTTGTATTCTTATATTTTTATAGCTTAAGAGTTAAATAAACGTTGTTGTTTTCAAGACTTGTTGGGTTTAGACTATTCTTTTTTTCAGTTGTCTTTATAGCCCAGTCAATTTATACATCCTACCTTGCAAAAGGTCATGTAATTCTACTTTTTTAATATGTTGTTAGGACCTATGCAAATAGTAAGAAACCAAGTTTGCAGCTTCGAAAGACCTGTGCAAGGTGCGCAATGTCCAAGAAACAGCACTTGTTTCGGTTTTTTATCAATATCTCCTAAAGTATGAGTCCTACAGAAAATGTTTTTAAAGCAGATTGAATTTGCTACAATTTAAGCCCAAACCTAGTTCCATACGTCCAAAACATTCCGAAATACAGCTCTTCAAAAATTGTCAGTTTTCTCCAAAAAGTGAAAAATTTTCATGTATATCTTGACAAATATCGAGGAAAGTCATAGGTAATGAATTTGTGGTAAATTTATTTAGCTTTAATTTGAGCCCGTAGGCCTAATAGTTCTCTTGAAAAAGGCAAAGCAAACGTAAATTTCGGATAAAATGGATTTTGGGAAAAATCGATCTAAACAGTTCATATAGTAAATGGTTTTTATTTTTTATTAAAAAAAGATGTAATTAGAATAATTAACATTCTACATGTTGAAAAAATAAACCGCTACATTATATTTCATTTGTTTCGACGGCCCTGGCTTTGAAAAATCCTCGGTGACTCGCAGAGTAGGTGGAGAGAGCTCCTCAACTAGTTCAGAAAAGATAGGGGCAGAGTCGTCTTCGTCGGAATCCTCAAGTTGAACAGATGGAACGTTCTGGCATGATTTTCACACCAAAATCTACATAGTGCTGAGCATTTTAATCCGGCTTTGCGGCAGTTGCATCCCTTACTACATCATTTTCCGCATGAACAAGATATCAAGTGCAGTAGATTCTGAGGAGCGGGACCCATGGTGGTAGTGACTGGTATGAGCCCTGATCGTCGATCTTCCACCCCCAATATATAGGGTTTTTATTAGCCTCCAACCAATTCTGAACTTGGCGGTAAGTTCTATAAGAATGGTAGAATGCATCTTTATGAAAAGCTGGCAGCGGAGGCTATTGAAAGTGTCCTTCTTTATATCACTCCCGTAAACAGCCACGAAGCATTTCTCCTCAGCTCCCCCAACATGAAATTTTTCCACTTTTTGGAGACAATTGCCAATTTTTGAAGAGCTGTATCTCGGAAAGTTCTGGAGATACTAAACTCGGTTTGGGCTTAAATTGTAGAAAATTTAATATACTTTAAAAAAGGAATAATAACATTTTCTCCACAACTTATACTTTAGGAGATATTGAGCGAAAAACGGAAACAAGTTTCGCTGTTTTTTGGGCATTGCGTAGCTCGCACAGGTCCTTCGAAGCTGAAAATTTGATTCCTCACTATTGGCATAGTTCTTAAAATATATTAAAAAATTAGAACTGCATGACCATCTGCAAGGTCGAGCCGTTTTTTGTGTATAAATTGATTGGCTACACGTTTCAGCGCTCCGTTTTTTAACTACAAAGACATTTCTAAAGTGCATTACTATAGAATTTTTAATCAAGTTTGCTTATTAATGAAGATATGAGCCTCTGTCAATTATGCCCCGATATACTAACATTTTTTTTATTGAACTGGTTATACTTAGCGTCTGCATGCTGGAACCGCAGAGGATGTTAAAGATAATTAACTTGAATTTAAAATATTTAATGGTATTTTGTGAATAACCATGATTCATAAGATGGTATCAGAATATTTATAAAGCAATTAACTTGATAAAAAACGACAACTGAAATATGTGAACTGTTTTGTGGAACAATGAAAGCTGTTAAGATAAAATTGCAGTGCGTTTATGAAAACACTGTTGCACTATTATAGCAATTAGTAATCGGTAGATTATTCTAATTACAGTAAACGTGGTCTATTAGAGACTGTTCCGACGTATTTTTAAAACCAGAGAATAATAATAAACTTCTCACCAGGTGAAGCGGATGCTTGGAAAACTTTACACCTTCAAAGCTATTGAATTTTACGACTTCAAGTTTTCGAACATTATCTTTAATTCGATAAAAAATAGGAAATATAAAGGAGAATAGAAATACAAAGGCAAGATATAGTGCTTCGAAGTTATGACCTGTGTCGAGAAATCGAATTTCTATGCTCTATTTTTACAATTTAATGAAAAGATGTGCCCTAATTAAAAATTACTCCGTATTTAGCCCAGTCGTTGAAGGTATCCCAAGTAACAATTTAAGTTTTATCACAATCTACAAGAGGTTATTAAGTCTATATAATAAAACTGATCGTAAAACTGTTTATACTAGATAACCTCTTAAAAGCTACAATAAACCCGGCATAAAACCAAAATAGACCTTTTATAAAGGTTATAAATATCTTCCTTAAAACTATCAATAAAACCAACAATACTCTAGAACCCAAATCTGTAAGATGTTTTCAAGTTTACCATAAAACCTTTTGTAAAATCTTAAAACCGTTAGTACTTGCAATCAAATTTTAAGCCTGCTTTAAGAACATCATAAATAATTGTGTCTTTAATAATTCTTTGTCGAAAACTTGTTGCACTTAAACTGTCTAAATCAGAAAATGTCGCCAAGTAATCAAATATGTCTGCCTCGATTGAAATATCTGCATATGCTAACGTTTTAAAATTTGATATTAATAAACAACCCAATATCAAAAGACTGTCAACGCAGACCACTTTATTGATAAAGTATATCAAAAAACTTTTTAAAAATCACGCACCTTTCATTTGTCAGCTTATTAATTATTATTTACAATTAATAAAAAAAAAATAGTAACCCTAGTTTAGCTTACTCAGTATGATTTTGGGCTATTTAGGGGTTTATATGACATATCAACACATTTTAGATAGTTGCAGGCTAAATGTAAACAGTAAGAATAAGAAAAATACAACTAAACACTGTTGCCCCAACTTTGTTCAAACATGTCTGCCATAGTTAACAGAAAAAAACGTGGCTGAAAAATTAATAAAACCGTTTATTTTAATAGAATACCCTATTAAGAGTTTGTGGCTTTAGGAAATAATTTGTAAAACAAAAGGTTTTGTTAAATTCCAAATGCTCCACTTTATTACTATTTTAAAGCCTGTAAGACTTTACCCAGCCTTACTACTCTTCTTTAAGATTTGTCTCTGACAATCTCTAATCCAAATGTACTTAGCTTAGATAACGTAACCTAAAAAAACATTATTTATTTCGTGTGTTTTTGAGTGTGCGATCATTAATTTCTGCACTGCAGTTTAAACTAGAATCACCAATCACAAAATGGCGTTTACTATGCGTTATATGCCCCTTTCTCAAAGTTTAAAGGCGTAAGTGGGAGAACCAAAGGATTTATAAGTGCTTTATAAAAACCAACAAGTTTTAACTTAGCCTAATAAAGCTACCAAAAAACTATTAGGTTTTAAGGAACCTTTAGCAATTATCGTTATAAGCAAATAGTATTTATGATAACATATATTAAGAGTTATTAGTTTTATTGCTTGATCATAAGGAGTACTTAAAGACCAGATTTTAAAACTCCCATAAAACCTAAAGATTTATTTATAGATGTCTACCACAAAACATAAATTATTTAAAGTCCACTATAAAACTTAATGCGTTTATTGTGGTTTCGAATAATGCAGAAATTAAATGGCTATAAAACCAATAGGTCTTAAAGAGCAAAGAGGTTTAACAAGTTCCTTTAAAGATAACTCGAAGACCTTTTTTAAAGTACATATTATCTGCAGATAAATTGGTATGCACAAAAGAAATAATAAAGCCCACTTCGGTTATTTACCTTCTTCCTCTACCTCTATAAGATAAAAGCTTTAAATAACCGATATTCTAAAATTATTAACTAAAAAGTTACAGGAGTTTTAAAAATTTACATAAACAAAAAAATGGAGAAGAAAAATCATGTAGCTCCAAAACGGCCGATTTTTACAAAATTTAAATTACTCACAATTTATTCATTAATCGTATGAATCATGTTTCAAGGTTCCAGCCATCGAAAAATAATTTCTCACTGCAGCGCCATCTCTGTGCACTACTGAAGAACAATTATAACTGCAGTTATTTAAGACTTTTTTTGGTGTCAATTATCCGCGATTTACAAATTTTAAATATCTTTACTATTTTACGAGATAATGACCCGGGGACTTTTAGATGAAACACCCTGTACATTTCTAAGGAAAACATATGCAGTGATAATTTGGTAAATATTTTAGACCAATGCATTGTTTCGTTAAGTTATAGCGAGATAAACGAAAAAATAACTACTAATGGACGCCCAGAACGTTAGAAATGATCCGCAAAAACTTGTGACGCTGGTAAATAATTATTTATAATAATTAAAATACTCGGTATATCATTCTGAAATTCAATAGAATTCTATTCTGACAATAGATGAAGCAATTAAAAACAAATCAAGTGGATCCGTTCAGCATTGCGACCTGTAGAGTGTTTCCGTACTAAGGAAAGTATGTACAGACGAACTGATGGAGATGTATTTCAATTTTCAATAGCAATTTTAGAACCTAATAAAGGTTAAAATCAATATAAAAATGGTACAATTTTTTAAAGTAGAATCCAACCCATTCAAGAATTCGTAATGAAAAAAAACTTGAAGAATTAATCCACTAAAAATTACTTTTATCATCGAAACTGACTGCTGGTGTGCTGAGCGAGATTAGAGCTCACACCCAGCGAGTTGTGCAATATAAGATTTTCGAACAAATAAAGAAATACTAAGAGAAGGTTAGGTACATGACATTTTATAAATAAACAAACAGAAACAAATAAAATGCACAAAATATACTAGTCGGAATTTAACTTATTCTTATTTCTGATATATCCTATTCCATAAGGGCAATAATTATCCACGTACGTGATTTTAACCAACCGACGCGACGTAAAAATATATTTAAAGTCAACTTAATATATAAGATAGTTAAAATACAAAATTCTCAACCTCGGAGAACCAGTAAGAAAAAATTAATTAACCGTGCAGTTAAAATTCTCATATCTGAAACATCTGTCTAATAAACAAATCAGTTAACCATTACAAACCGCAGGAAACCGTCGCAGGTTTTATTTTTAATATTTTATTTACTAGAGGTTTTGTAAATCAAGTAGTAGATGGTTTCTATTGTTTTTGAAGGCAAATACTCATTAAATATCAATGGGTTGGCGTCACATGAAGATGCGATGTTATGTGAGATACCAGTTCATGCAATACGCATACTAAACAATTAAAATAACTCAGTGTAAAATTATGACTTATATCACATTTACATTTCAATTATTAGATTTAGAGTATTCCTTATCACTGTTGTAAAAATTATGTAGATAATGCAAAGGTGAAAATGCAGGAAACGGATATATTCTGAATTAAAATTTGACAAAAATGTTAAGGACACATGTAGAAAACCAGATGACTTCGCAGTTTTTTAGTTCTCTATACGTTTCCATAAATATATAAGGTTAGTTGCACTCTGTTTTTTTATTCCTTATATATTTAAGGAAACGTATAGAGGAGTTCGACAAAAATATTTCACTAGTAAATATTCTACCCTCTAAAAGCATACCTACTAACTGTGCCCATGTCAGGGCTACTGCTGTGGCTGGCGAGTGGCTGGCGCGAGAGCTCCTTTGAGTAGGAATAATTCTTTCGGCTGGTGTCTGTTACAATCGAAACTTTAGCGTCTTGTGGCATACATAGTTATTGCACTTAACGCGGCCAAGTTTGTAATTCGTAATTCAGCGCTCGGCGGGGCATTAGTCCGGAGAATAACTGTGGTACCAAAGAATTATTTTACTTTATACAAATTGATATTTTAATCAAGTCATATTCGTAACATTTGATTTCCAGACTCTCCCATCGAAGTAATTATACAAGTTTAACCCTCGTGGGATTCTGTGTGTGTTAGATCGGCAACTGATTTTCACGAACACATAATTTTCTCACGCCTGCTCCGGACCCCGATTAGCACAGAGGTAATTCTAAAAGAAATGATTAGCATTAAGACACATATCGGAGAAAAGTGCTTCAACGAAGACAGATACATCGGAAAGTGACAGAGTAGAATTCTAAGTTAAGCAAAGATCTTTCATTTTGATCTATCATAGAACTCAGGTCCTAAGTCGCATTTTAATAGTGGTTAGGAATCACCCTGAGCGTGGAAAGACACGCCGAACGTTACGGAAGGCCCTCAAGATGTAAATTCTTGATGTGTCCTGCGCAAGGTAGTAAGGTCGTCCACACTAACGAAAAACATGACAATCTTTATACTGGCAGAAAATAAAATATTTAGAACTTGTTCATAATTCGAATACTAGTTAATTACTTAATTACAAGATTAAGTACTTTTATGAAATAGCTTAACTTTTGTTCGATACATAAGTATTCAAATCAAATTTATTTCACTTCCAGAAATATATTAAAATTTACAGGGTCGCTGATATGTACGGAAACAGTTGATTATCCCCTAAAGTAAGATAGCTAGCGAAAAATATTAAGACAAATGTTTTAGGGTTTTTTAAAATCTAAGGCCCTGTATATTATTCCATATTTCAATTCTTCTCAAAATTCTAAACAGAATTCATATAGCACATCATAAACCTAAACATAACCGTTTTCGAGATATCGAACTTTGAAAATAACTTTTTACTACTCTCAAATTTATTAAAGAAAAAGCCCGAAATGATGGATGTTTATTATGAAAATTACACAAGGTGGAGGATATGGATATGGTCAAATTTTAATATTATTTTTTTACAGAAAATAAAAAAGCATAATTGTTCAGGGTCGTTAAAAATGTATGAAACGAAAAAATGCATTTTTAATGAATGTCCTGGATATTATAAATTTTATGAAAACAATAGTTATGCAAGAAAAAGAGAGAAAACAAATTTTAATAAACAACAATTATTTTCTTTTAAATTCTATTTTATAAGATGCTCAAAGTGTTCATCATTTACCTCCTGACAGTAATTAATTCGCTTAACAAAATTTTGTAGTGAATCTAAGAAGAATACTGGAAATTTCATGCCCTATCCTTTCTTGCAACTCTTCGATATTCTGCTGCCTATTTTTGCAGACTATATTTTTTATGTGACCTCACAGAAAAAGTCAAGCGGGTCATATCGGGAGACCTAAATGGCCATTCAATTGCCCCCTTGCGTCCAATCCATTTACCAGAAAAAGTTTCCTCCAGATATGCCCTTACAAGTCCATCTTGTTGAAACCATATTTGTTCTGCCGGTAAATTAGGATTGTTATTATTCGGAAATAATCGTCTAAGCTCTGGAATAATATGTTCTTGCAAAAGTAACGAATATCGTTCAATCGTTCCGTTTATAAAATAGGATCTAGTGACGTGTCCACCAATAATGCCACACCAAACATTTACTTTTTGTGGTCGTGAACTTCCTCTATCCAATGTAGATTTTGGTCTGACCAATACCTACAGTTGTGTCAGTTTACGTGCCGGTTTAAACAAAATGTAGATTCGTCAGAAAACAACAAGTGGTTGACAAAGGTGATATTTTCGTTTAATTTAATAATTCATCCATAATAACTTCGCAGAGCTCGATTCTACGTTGAAAATCGTTTTCACTCAATTCTTGCAACAAATGAATTTTATATGGAGAGAATTTTTCCTGTTTGTAAATTTTATGAATGGAATATCGTCTCATGATTTAACACTCAAAGAATTTTCTTCATTTGTAACGCTTAACGATCTTCCACTTTTTGGTCGATCTTTGACACTCCCAGTTTAATGAAAACTCTGCAATGTTTTTGAAAAGGTTGATTTAGAAAGAGGTTCCCGATCGGGATGCAATTCATTAAAAATATTCACTGCTTGGACACAACTTCATCTTCTATCACCATATCCTGTGCTCTATAAATTTCAATACGCTCGGTTTCACTTAAACGTGCCATTATTGCGCGGAAATTATTCACACTAAATGTATGTTTGACATGTGTTGTCAACATTATCACTGTTAGACAAAAGAACGACGCGGCGTTGTTATGGAGCTAGAAACTTTCAAAGGTAACTTGATGGACTAAAATATTTTTGTAAAATGATTTTCAAAATTCGATGTCTCGAAAATGATTAAGTATAGGTATAAGATGTACTTATACGAATTTTGGTTAGAATTTCGAGAAGAATTATAATATGGAATAATATACAGGGTGTTTCATTAAAGAAAAAGCAACTTTGTTTCGTCATGACTTTTTGACTGATCCTGTATACTTAGTTTTTCTTTATGGTAGTGGATTTTAAGAAAACCCCTAACACTTTTGTGTCCTAACATTTTTCGCTGGCTATCTTACTTTAGGAGGTAATCGACTGTTTCCATACATATCAGCGAGCCTGTATTATAATAACTACCTGTTTTGATGTACTTCCAAGTGTAAGACCTGTGTGAGTATGCAATTGTGAGTAATGTTTTACGATTTTCTAGTGTATAAAAGCCTATGTAGCTGCAAGTATGACATTTTGATAAAGACACGATTATCAAACTTGTAAATAAATTATATGCGATTTTAGTTTAATAAAATTCTGGATGTATTTTCTCGAGTATTTTCTGTTGTAAGTATATTTTGTAATTTTTTTTTTTTTTTGAAAAAAGATCTATTTATTTTTTTTATTTATTTATGCATTTGTTTGCTTAAAACTTATTGGTAAGAGGTTAGAGAACTTTGAGCCATAATGAGCAACAAACCGTTGTGTTGTGGAATGTGTATATTGAGGAATATTAATATTTATATTGATTTTGTGCCTTGTAATGCGGTTGTGTTCGACGCTTATTCTTAGAAGAGATTTACGTTAAAAGGTGAATAGATAAGTACAGATTTTGTGTATAGTAAATAATAAAAATAATTAAAAAAATATTTCGAAAAAAAAAACATTATTATGCAAAGAAAATATAATTATATATCATTGTATTATCTGGATAGGATTATCAAGAGTATTCCCTCTAAAGACGCTAGCAATCTATTTTTTTGTGATCAGTGGTGACTCTTGTAGGGGGGGCTGTCTTAATAATTTTCCAGACAATGATAATATTACTATATTTTCAGAGCGATTTTATCGATTAGATTTTTTAGTATACAAGCGTGATCAGAATTATATCAACAGCACATATGAAGAATAAATAATTTGAGTCTTTTTATATTAAATATTATCTACTACACACATAAAAAACATTAAGTACTCATAAATTTTAGACGTAACTTAGGAGCTATAGGGAAGTAAACCTTTTCTATTGTGTATTTATCAGAGAGATAAAAATTCCAATGTCAACGTCAGTCATGCATAAAAAAACAATTTTCATATTATTTTGTAATAGTAATTTTAATTTCGAGTAATTCTTGTGCGGTCCCCGAGATTTAAGATGAGAATGAAAAAATTTGTAAAACTTTTAGGTAGCTATCCTACGATTCGTCGATAGTAGGCAAAAATATTTTATTTAAAATCTTTGGTGAGCGAGATTAAATTCTATTTTTATTTTTTATTTTTATAGTAGAGTCCCATTAGGATTTTAATGTGAATTGTCTGGACAGGGCAGTTTCTCTGTTTTAACGTGTTCAGTGGGTCCACTTAAGTTCACAGCTCAGCTTCAGTTTCTGCGAGGTCGGCGTATTGTTTATTTAAACAATTTAATTTTTTAGGCCGTGTTTTCCATCGGTTTTCTTTGAATATCTCGAAATCTATGGAAAACAATTAAAAAAAGGAAAACATTCGTTTTGAGCTGTGCAATAAAAGTGCATAAACTATAATTTATTCCAAGTGTTATTATTTAAAAAAAAATTGCAACATTGCAAAATTATGCGTTTTTAAACAAATCACTGTTTTTTTTTTAATAATGGATAATCTTCAATGAAATTTTGAAAAAATAAAGCTCTTGTAAAGTACAATCAGCACTAAAAATTTCAAATCACAATGATTACTAAAACGGCTCAAATATATAATTGTTACTAAAACTTTAAGATCACGGAGAAAAATATATTTTTTTTAATTTAAACCCATTGTTTGCAGTTGTTTATAGTTTTCGAAATTTTAATTATAAGCAAATTCAAGTAACTCTCTGGTTCTTTTATGAAATCAAAAAAGGTAAACGTGTAATGAAAGTAGATTATACAAACCCAACTTTTGAAAAAAAAAAAAAATTAATGTTCTACTTGCATTTGGAACTGAGATACGTTTTTACGTTTTTACGGTCACTTACAAATAAACAAATCGATATTTCTTCTTGAAATTTGGACTAGTTATTCTCCAATGCTTATTATTTTGTTTCTGCTATTTGAAGATAATCCAAAGCTACAATTGTTAAAATTGAAGCGGCTTTGAGAACATAATGCACATTTTCAATTTTTTTATAAATAACTTTTTTAATTTTTGTCACGAAAATAGTAAACCAACCTAACTTGAACAACTACCCTTATGTTCATGTATACAGGCTTTGTAAAAATTTTAATATCACTGATACAATAAAAAAAAATCGGGAGCAGGATTTGAACCCGAGACGTCCGCATCCTGAATGAAAAGTGCTAGTCGTCTTATCCACTAAGCTATCTAGCGACTAAAGTCAGGTTTGTAAAAACATAATACAACATTTAAACCCATTTGGTAATTCCCGGATCTCCAACAAAATCGCTAAAGACCCCACTTTCGGGCCTCTATACAGTATCATTTAATAATTGTAGCTTTGGATTATTTTCAAGTAGCAGAAACAAAATAATAAACATTGGAGAATTACCAGACCAAATTTCAATAAGAAATATCGATTTGTTTATTTATAAGTGACTTAAACGTAAAAACTAACGTTTAGTTATTTGAATTTGTTTATAACTACAATTTCTAAAATTATAAACAACTACAATAAAAAAGGTTTAAATTTTGAAAAAAAAAATTATCTCTCCGTAATCTTAGTGTACCTACAAAAAGTTACAGTTTGAGCCATCGTACACATTTCTTGGTTTTGATATAAGGATTTCACAAGGGTGCAAAGTTTTAGCAAGAATTGTATATTTGAGCCGTTTTAGTGATCATTTGATTTGAAATTTTAAGTGGTGATTTTACTTTATAAGAGCTGTATTTCTCCAAAATTTCATTGAATATTACCAATTATTTTTGATAGAACAGTGATTTGGTATTATAGTTAATATACTTTTATTGTACAGCTCATAACGAACATTTTCCTTCTTTTCGTTGTTTTCCATAGGACTTATAGATTTCGAGATATTCAAAGAAAACCAATGGAAAACATGGTCTAAAAAATTAAATTGTTTAAATAAACAATACGCAGAAACTGCAAAACTAAATTGTGAATTTAAGTTGATCCCCTGAACACGTTAAAACAAAAACAGACCAGACCTGACCAGACAATTCACATTGCGAATTTTTTAGTCCTAATTTGACTCTAACTATTAATAATTCCCAACTTTGAAATATAACAAATATTTTAGTTAATTTTTTATGTATTTTGTCACGCAATGAAGTATCCTCTGGGTAGAGCTAAAAATACTACTATATTTTTTTGATAGAAAGTGACTTTCATATGGGGAAGTATCTTGATTCTTTTCCAGTCAATGCAACAGTATAATATATGACGACTAAATAATTTTTATGTTCTTCATATTAAATATTAGATAATGAGTGAATGAAAGTTATCTGCTAAAGAACTATATGAACATTTTTCAATAATTATTATGAAAGCATACATAAAAAATATTAAGTACTCTTAAATATTAGATGTAACTTTCTTGCTATAAGGAAACGAATCTTTTTTATTATGTATCTATCAGATAGATTATAAATTCCAGTGTTTACATCGGTGATGCATAAAAAACGATTTTCCTATTATTTTCTAATAACGATTTTTATTTCGAATAATTCATGTGCCGTCCCGAAAATTTCATATGAGAATGAAGAAACTTATAGAACTTTTAGGTGTCTAGCCTAAGATTCATTGAGAGTAGATGGAAATATTTTATATAATATTAATATACAGTGTGTCCCAAAAGAAGCGCATAAAACTCATAACTTTTCTTTTGTTTTGCGTTCGCAAAAATACAAAAACACGTCAATTGGTAATATCAGATTGCTCTATTTGTACGTCAGGAAAAATGTTGACACTTTTCACATATCTGTGACGTCATCGATAATCTTTATAAATGAATCACCCTATATTTTATTTTAAAAATTGATACACCTTTTACAAAGAAATTCAGTGATATAATTTTTTTTAACATCCAGGGAAAAACTTCGTTTTCAAAACTTACATTTCTATTACAATTATTACAATTCAAAATTTTATTACAATAAACGTTCAAAATGTGCACCGCTAACAATTTGACAATGGCCAATACGATTCATTACATTTTCAATTACGTCTGGTGTTATGTTTTGTATTTCGTCTCGGATTCATTGTTTTAATCCATCTATTGTACTCAGTTTTTCAAAATTATTCATTGTGATGTTCTGAAGCACAGTGTATCGCTCAAGGTTTTTTTGTAGTACTTAATGATTTTATCTATTTGAATTTTATTTGACTACAAAAACTAGAAAAATACCCAACTCACGATTTAAAACACAGTAAATTATTTAAAAGTGAGAGTGTGTTGACCTCTGAACATGTAAAATTCTAATTAAATTTTTAAATTTTCAAATTTTCACTATGGTACGTCTTAATGAAAAACAACGAATAGAGATTTTGATTATGGTTAGATATGGTAATAGAATTCGTAGCCAAGATGAAGTGTGTCAGATATTTGACGAAAAATATTCACATCACACAATCAACAGTAAGTGGACTTAGTCGCAAGTTTGAAGAAAGTGGAAGTGTGGAAGACCTACCTAAAACAGGAAGGCGAAAAAAATGACAAACAGATGTTGGCGCTAACTGAAAATCCTTATTTTTCAGTTCGTTCTATTGGAGCCACTTTTACAGCAAAATTGTCAGTTCACCGAACTGTACGGGGTAAAAAATGGTATCAACATAAAGTTACTGTAGTCCAAGAATTATGGGCAGACGATTCTTATAGATACTTGGAATTTTGTGAGGATGTGATGAATTTCTTTCAAACCTCAATAATAGTATTCCGTTTTTTTATGAAGCTACATTTTGCTCCAATGGACCCGTAAATAAATATAATTTACGATTCTGGAGTCCCGAAAATCCACAAGAAGGTCATACACAACGACCACAGAAGGTAAACGTTTGGGTTGGCATCATTGTAAATAGAATAGAGGGCCCTTATTTTTTCGACGGTAATTTTATGGCCGCCGTTTATTTGGATTTTTTTACATGCAGAAGTTGTTCCAACCTCAACTCAAAATTGTAGGTACTGGACTACTCGAAAATACTAATTTCCGAATTACCACTAACTGTCAAAAGTCATAATGCATCACAGAATAATTGGTCCTTATTTTATGCATGGAAATTTAAATTAAAATACTTATTTAGAAATTTTGAATAATTTTTTTTTCGGCGAACTGGACTGGATAATGAAAATTTAAAATTTAGAAGAAAAGTATTTTTTCAGCAAGATGGATTCTCAGCACATTCTACAATTCTAGTCAGACAATGGTTAGACAATCACTTCCACGATAGGTCGATTGGCCGCTTTGGACCAACAGCATAGCCAGCCCGTTCACCAGATCTAACACCGTTGAATTACTTCTTATGGGGGTATTCAAGGCAAGAAGTATACTAGAACATTTCGAAGACAACGACGTAGATTTATTAAAAAAAAAAAAAATGAAAACGTTGTTGTTGCAACATTGTTGTGGAACCTCCCAGAATCGAAGTCGGAGCCAGAATAAAAATTCAACTTAGGTAAAAAATTCATTTAAAGGCATTTTCGATCATAATAAACAAGTTTGAAGGGCTTCAGAGCCACAAACTAACCCAAAGGGAACGTTATGAGTTCATTAAGACATTAAGCACAACCAGGTGAAATTCGAAGGAACACCGAATTTTCACTTGGAAAAATATGTTTTGGTCCAGGCCCTGAGAGTGAAAGTATATGGTGGTCATGGAAAAATGAACCAAAAATAAAAGTATAATTTTTGATCAAAGAAAAATAAACTATATACTTTTGCGAAATTATTTTTTAACTTTTTTATTCCTCCACCAAATACAATGACCATGGAGATACAGTTATTATATATTCGAAACATTGAGTACGAAATTTTAATTATGTTACATATCAAAAAGGGAAAAATAGGCAAATGTGGCGAAGGCGCGTAGCGTCTATAGGCAAATAATGGCAAAAAACAGTGAAAATGGACAAGGCCGGTTTCTCGTATAAAACAAGTTTGGATTTACTCAGCGACTCATAATTTGGACGAGTGCGTTAGATGGTCAATACAAAGCGATGGTAGGAAAGCCAAATGCAGGCGTTTCTAAATAATAAAATTATAGAGAAAACCACCTGGTGCATAAATGACTCAAAAAACAGATTTTTCTAAAAATCGCTCGAAGGCGAGTCGGTGCCATTTTCCTTATATCGAACCTGCATGGGGACTAGTACGTCATAAGACTGACCCAAAGTTATTAAATTCATGTATTAGTCGAACTCCATTCTGTGAATGATATAATCACGATATATAGAACTTTTAAGCTAATCATAAGCAAACCAAAATTTTTTTAGTAAAATATTTTGTATTATTTTCAGTCAGCCATAATTACCACAATCACTAAAAATTATGAATTTTAAAAAGCTTGCATGAAATTCTGGGGAATTTGAATGAATCTTTTCGACCATATCGATTGTGAGCCCACGCTCTCATTTGTATGATTAAAATTAACTTGCCGTAGTTGGGGAGGCGTGATTCTTTCACTTTATATAATTTATTAGATAGAATATTGCAGAATCTAACTGTATTGTTTTAAACCTGTTAAATAAGTGGTATTCTTTGAACTAATTGCATTTGATTGATGCAAGGAATTGTTGCTAGTCTTAATCCCAGGAGTTTTCGTTTGGAAGACCGAAACAACTGAGTTAATTAACTCATGATTCCGCAAGTCTGACGCTCAGTGTTCTGGTCACCTTACGGGAGCTCGGTAGGGATTTTTTGTGCGATTTTTTCAGGAATTATTAAGTGTAGAATCCTTTATTATTAGGTAAATAAATAGAAATCACGTCAAATTTTAATCCTGTCAGAGAGAAATCTCCTATAGGGATTTTTTTTATGCAAAAATCGCAAAAATCCTTAAGCGTTAAACTTATTATTACCGCGTAAACAAATAAAAACCACGTGAAATTTTAATCCCGTTAGAGAAATCTCTGTTAGGGATTTTTTTAAGAAAAAATGGCAAAATTTCTTAGGCGTAAAACCCATTATTACTAGTAAATAAGTTGTATCCCGACAGAGGGAGCGTCGTTAATGATTTGACCTATCATTTGTCTATCGAATTATATCTTATCTCGAACCCCCTTGGGAGTAGAAGAATGGGGCAGGGCGCGGCTGGCGCCCTTCTAAAAATAAATTGGTATCGCGTCAATTTAACGCTCGGTAGTGAGTTTTTCTACAATATCATCTGTCTATGAAGAATTTAAATAAAGATTAGATTAAATATGTACTAGTAGGTCTATATGTGGAATAGTTTTCAACTTAGTTGAATAAAATGTTATTTTTTTTTTGCAAATTACTAAACTCTGTATTTAAGCTTTTCTTCATAATTAAAAAACTTTGTTAAATAAAATTTTCAATAAAAATGTAAAAAAAAAGGTAATTTGCTAAAATCGATTTCATATTTTCTAATTTTTAGAATACCCTGTATAATTTATCTTGTTTGACAAATGTTTCTAACTTCCTAAGACAAGCAAAACATTCTATAAAGAATGACTTTCTTATGACTCGTGTACAAAACATGTAAAACACAACATTACCATTATATATTTTGCTATATAACATTACATTATTTTAAAGCCTCATTTGAAGACAACACCAAAAAAATACTAGGAAGAAACTAATATACGATCATGTAAAATATTCACAAAAAAATTAAGTACCTGTACACCGCAAGATACTTAATAAATTTATTATTGATATAAAACATAATTTATTATTACTTTATTATTTATGTTTTTGTAATACAAGTAAAATGCAGTTAAGCTCAGTATACCGCACACAATGTCCTTTCTTAACGATACTCAACAGACAAGTAAAAACTTACCTTCGTTCCTCGTGAATATTCAAAATCATTTGTGATAATTTCTATGAGAATATCCAAAAAGTCACAAGAATATATACCATCACATATTTAAAAGACACTTCGTTAGCGCGTACCGTTTGCTTCAATGCCTCGATAGCATCGCAGCGAGCACCTGTTAGCCGCGAAGAAGAGGCAAAACAACTGACTATCGACGCTTCTTACTACTCCGCACGCAAGACATTGCACCGCTACCATTATCAAACCGTGGCCTTTAACTCTGCGGTACCAAACATTGGATACGAAATTCTAGGAAAGCTTAAAGTGTATAAATAAAGTGTATGAATAGGTAAGTTCAGATATCATAATCCAAGAAAAATAGAGATCCAACATGGGAAAAATTGTAACAGGTTGAATTTTTACAAATAATAATAATAATAATAATAATAATAATCAATGTTTGTCGTGGAGTTCTCGGCACCCGCGGAGAACAACATTGTCTTGAAGGAGGAGGAGAAACGGACAAAATATCGAGATTTGCTCTTCGAACTCCGCAGACTCTATCCCGACCATACTGTTAAGCTAGTGGTACTGATTATAGGAGCCCTCGGTGGAACGAGACACACACTGCTTTCGGAACTTAAGATCATACCGGCATGCCGAAATTCGGCAGAGGTCTTAGCCGGCAGAATGCAGAAGGCCGTCATCCTCGGTTCATTACGTCTGCTCAGGGCACACGACTCTCGGACCCAGTAGTCACTTACCCCACGGGTGTGGGGAGTGGCTACCGGTACTACCAGCTCCCCTATGTGAGGATCGGAGCCGCAGAGAAGGGTGACTGGTTTTTAACAAAAAAAAAAAAAAAAAAAAAAAAAAAATAATAATCGTATGGGATAGACGAGACATCAGTGCTGCCTTACGCTCCGGGGGATATTGAGTCCGTTGTGGGAAATGAGAAGTGTCTAATTTATTGGAACTACTCTTTTCCCACCGTCAGGCAAATACAAGCCAACAAGCCTGACGTAGTACTCCTCGACCATCAACTCAAGACAATGTTTGTCGTGGAGTTCTCGGCTCCCGCGGAGAACAACATTGTCTTGAAGGAGGAGGAAAAACGGACAAAATATCGAGATCTGCTCTTCGAACTCCGCAGACTGTACCCAGACCATACTGCTAAGATAGTGGTACTGATTATAGGAGCCCTCGGTGGAACGAGACACACACTGCTTTCAAAACTTAAGATCATACCGGCATGCCGAAATTCGGCAGAGGTCTTAGCCGGCAGAATGCAGAAGGCCGTCATCCTCGGTTCATTACGTCTGCTCAGGGCACACGATTCCCGGACCCAGTAGTCACTTACCCCACGGGTGTGGGGAGTGGCTGCCGGTACTACCAGCTCCCCTCTGTGAGGGTCGGAGCCACAGAGAAGGGTGACTGGTTTTTAACAAAAAAAAAAAAAAAATAATAATAATAATAATAATAATAATAATAATAATAATAATAATAAAATTCAGAGCTGGAAGGCCTCCAACGAACGACGCGTTCGATGATGACCAAATACAATATCCATCATCCCAAGGCCTCTACAATCAGAACTACACTTCCTAGAAGAGTAGGGGGAAGAGCCTTGACTGACATTGTGAACTTACAGTCCGATCAACTGACTAAGTTAAGGGAATTCTTTTTTCGTAAGGCTCAAACCTCTTACCTTCACAAGGTGGTAAAAGCAGCTGACAAAAGTTACTCACCATTAGATCTTGCTAACAATAGCTTAGAAATTCCATCAATCTCTGATGCTGAAAAGCAAAATCAGTGGGAACAAAAGACGTTACATGGTCGACACTACAATGACCTAAACCAGCTCTACATAAACAAAGTAGCATCGAACAGGTGGCTAAGAGATGGACTGCTCTTTCCAGAAACTGAGGGATTTATGATCGCCATTCAGGATCAAGTGATCAACACAAACAACTATAAGAAATTTATAATAAAAGATCCCAATATTGTCTCTGACAAATGTAGAAAATGTCATCATAAGTCAGAAACTATACAACACATAACATCAGGTTGCACATACTTGGCCAATACTGATTATTTGAATAGACACAATCAGGTTTGTAATATTCTTCACCAGAAGTTGGCAAATAAGCACGGACTGCTTAACACTTATACACCATATTATAAATATCAGCCCCAGCCAGTACTGGAAAACGACTCTTTTACGCTCTACTACGATCGGGCCATTATCACCGATAGGCAGGTGACGAATAATCGGCCTGATATTGTGTTGCTGAACAAGAAAGTCAAGTCTGCATATCTGGTAGACGTCGCTGTACCTAACAATAATAACGTGTTGGAAAAATATCAAGAAAAAAAGACTAAGTATGTAGAACTCGCGATAGAAATCCAACAAATGTGGCAAATAGATCGAGTAGATGTGATACCGATCATAGTGTCATCAACAGGGCTTATACCAACAACTTTAGAAGAAAGTCTCATCATGCTGGGACTGCACGGAAACACATTCATCGATATCCAGAAAGCAGTCATTCTTAGCACATGTCACCTGGTTAGAAAATTCTTTCAGGATAATTCTTAAAGCTTAATGCCTAGATGAGATGTATTTGTAGGACTATACGGTTTTCGAACTTTGGTCACCTAATCCTTTTGATGTCTTACGTCCGGGATGGGTGAAATTTACCAACATACGTTGAGATATATGAAAAGATAATAATAAAAACGGACGAAATATCGAGATTTGCTCTTCGAGCTCCGCAGACTTTACCCTGGCCATACTGTTAAGCTAGTGGTCCTGATCATAGGAGCCCTCGGTGGAACGAGACACGCACTGCTTTCAGAACTAAAGATCCTACCGGCATGCCGAAATTCGGCAGAGATCTTAGCCGGCAGGATGCAGAAGGCCATTATCCTCGGCTCATTACGTCTACTCAGGGCACACGATTCTCGGACCCAGTAGTCACTCACCCCACGGACGTGGGGAGTGGCTGCCGGTACTACCAGCTCCCCTCTGTGAGTGTCGGAGCCACAGAGTATAAAGGGTGACTGGCTTTTATATATATAAAAAAAAAAAAAAATTATAATAATAATAAGAAAGAAGGGTTACATCATCGACATAGCGGTACCTCTCACTAGTAATCTAATACAAACGGAATATCAAAAGATTGATAAGTATCAAAATCTGGCCATCGAACTTAAGAGCAACTGGAAGTTAAAAAATATCAGTATAATCCCATTAGTCGTCTCAGTGGAAGGAGTAGTTTCAACGAGGCTGCCAAATTACTTGGAAATGCTACATTTATCCCAACATATTAGTAAAATTATGCAAAAAGCAACTATTTTACAGACCTGTCATCTGGTTCGAAAATTCTTCACCATAGGATAAAGTGAATTCTTTTCCTGACGTGAATGCAACCAACTGAAAAAGTTGTGATTTTAATAATGAAGATAATAATAATAATAACACACTGCTAGACACACACTGCTTTCGGAACTTAAGATCATACCGGCATGCCGAAATTCGGCATCTTAGTCGGCAGAATGCAGAAGGCCGTCAT
Source organism: Rutpela maculata (assembly GCA_936432065.2). Taxonomy (NCBI): domain Eukaryota; kingdom Metazoa; phylum Arthropoda; class Insecta; order Coleoptera; family Cerambycidae; genus Rutpela; species Rutpela maculata. The sequence continues at coordinate 126,194,942 of OW386290.2, read as the reverse complement.
CCTCGGTTCATTACGTCTGCTCAGGGCACACGATTCTCGGACCCAGTAGTCACTTACCCCACGGGTGTGGGGAGTGGCTGCCGGTACTACCAGCTCCCCTCTGTGAGGGTCGGAGCCACAGAGAAGGGTGACTGGATTTAACAAATAAAAAAAAAAAAATAATAATAATAATAATAATATTTATTCAAGTACTTATAATACACAAATACAGGAAAGTATTACAACAAAATAATGTGCGCTTAAACTCTTATTATGAGTTTGAGTGCGCACATGATTCTATCAATAAAAGAAACACAACATTCTTTAACTTTTTACAAACACAAATCTTAATATGAGAATACATATAGATATATTAAATAAATATAATGATTAGAATAACACTAAATTGATATTCTGATGATACCCTAAAAAGAAAAAATGACTAAGGAATGTTCTCACCTATATACTTACATACAAAATGATCCGAAATAAGAATAGTAATGATTATAATAATAAAATTATTAGAATAATATTGAACCTTTAATTCTGTATTCCAAATAGTTTTGCTTATTAACTATTTAATTTATCGATTATCGAATATGTTGTGCACTCTATGTCTATTTTCTCGTATCCAGACAATAGACAATTTTTTAAAAGATACCTGTTTCTTTTCTCTTATCGTTGTGGGCAACAAATTATAAAGTTTATTAGCAATATAACCATAACATTTTTGACCTACAGTTTCTGTAGATTTTGGTATTTTCAAATCCCCTTTCTGTTTGCTTTTTGCTTCTTGTATCATAATAATAAACGTTCAGTTGGTCTTTGTTATTTTTATATATATAAAGTAAGGCACTACTAGAATACAGTTGTCTAATATGGAGTAAGGACCAGTTGTCATACAATTCATGTAGCAAAATGAGCTGGTTTGTTAAATATTATTTTTATTAAGATACGATTTTGAACTCTCTGTAATGGATTTAATATTGTTCTGCGATGTCCTGATAGTCTAATTATATCGTCTCATAAAATAAATCCAACATTTTAAGTGATACTTGGCTTTAACTGCAATTAAGTAATCCTTAAAATCTAAGCGGTTAGTATCAGTCTTTGCTAAACTATCACGCTTTCTAGCAAACTCTAAAATAGAATTCCGAAACTAAGATGTCGAAACATGACGTATTACACACGAGCTTCAAGCTTTTCCTTCCTTTCATCCTGCTCTGAAGCTGTTTCTCCACAAAACAGACACAGATTTTCGAAAAAAGAAAAATAATAAGAATCACTTGATCGTGTTCAAAGACGAGGTGGACTCATAGATGTGCTGGGTTTCAGAGCATCTCTTCAGTTGCTTCGAAAATTCCACTACGGCGCTACGGTTCACCCTTATCAAAATATTTGCAAAATACCGTTTTCGCGACCTTTAACTCCGCGTAATTGATCCCACGGCGCGGCGATAAAATCGATAAGAAATTGTCACATATTATAAAGAACCCTAATATTAACGTTCATGCAGAAACTCAGCCTGTTACCATTTTTCTTCAACTTGTAATATTTTATGTCGATTCTTCTTGGACATTTTGAAGACAAACTATATATTTTTTAAGAAAAATTGAACCGTATTCAAAAAAATAGGTAATTAAAAATTAAGAAAGAAAATATAATTGAATTGCGGAGGTAATTAATTGGACCCATTTAAATAATTAATAATAATTAAATATTTATTTATATCATAATAATATTAGTTACATTATACACTTATTTCAAGGCACAAATTAATGCACGATAGAAGTAAATCTTCTATTTCAAGCATTTCCTTCAAGGAAACCTACTACGCATCCATACTGCTCGAGGTAACTCACTGTGCATCCAATTTACTCTAGGAAAGCCACTGCGTATGCATTTTACTCGAGGAAACCCACGGCGCATCCAAGATACTCGAGGAAACCTACTGCTCATCAATGACACTCAGGAAAAGCCACTGCGCATTCATACTACTTGAGGTAACCTACTGAGCATCCAAAATACTCGAGGAAACCTACTGCTCATCCATACTACTCGACGTAGCTCACTGCACATTCATAATACTCGGGGAAACCGCGCATCCATTGTACCTGACGAAAACCACTGCGCATCTATAGTACTCGAGAAAAGGTACTGCGCATCCAAAATACAATTTTATTTTTGTTACCCGTTTAATGCCTGCGACTCGTGCTGTAAAGTTCATCTGCGTGAGTTATTACTACATTATTGCTCGTTGAATAGTGTACTATTTATTACCCCATATTGGTCAGTCCTTCATGAAACCATGCTGCTTAAGTAATGTTTAGAAATTCAAATGTCGATTTTAGAAATTTTAAAATTGTCAGTACCTACGTGAAATCTTCCACAAACGGGCCTTTTATAAGAAATATAAAAAATATTTGATGTTGCCATTTTATGATAATTTATATTTCCTTTCCGCTTTTATTCTTAATTATATCGATGAGTACTCACCTGTGAACCATCATGTCCATACCACTTGAAAAACAGTTTGAGAATCACTGGCTGAACTCGCACAAGAAGTGCAGGTGTATTTAAACTGCATATTGAAGTGTTTAAAAGATTTTTCGTCGATTTTCGCACGCATTTTTGATTCATGCCTATACACTAAATAACAATTTAATGAACATCAATTTATAAAATGGATAATTTTCAAACTATTTTTTATTTAAGTGAACACTAATGACCATTATATGTTGATTTATTAAAACCCACCAATGTTTACAAGAGAGGCTCAGGCACAAGTGGAATTCTTAAATAATATATTCTTATCGTTTTCTTTTACAAGCATATACCTAATGATAACAACGTGTACAGTATTCTATTTTTATTGTCAAGCAAATTGGGATATATTTAACTATCCATTTTAATGTAAATATATTATTCAAACGTTTTTGAAGACTTAGTACGTTGGGAATGTTTTGCATTTTCAAGAACGATATACTTTGTCCTGTTTTGCATTATATCTATTTTATACCAAATAGTAGGCTGGTGCCAATACCTTTTTGAAAAAAAAAAATTAACAGGCAAGAACCAGCCCGAAAATTTAGTTAAGGTTATAACTAAGAAAAAATTAAAACACCAGATAAAGTGAAATTGTGAAATGGGGCTGCTGTTTAGGGGATGAAAGTGGTTTTTTGCGTTTTTCGGCGAAGCATGACCTCCCAGCGGAAAATGTCCACAAAAGTTGTAGATAATAAAAAAATCTAAAACTTTCATAGATGGCATTTTTCAACATAACCTCAAATTTGAAATTTTGTGAAAGTATACTTTTTTTGCATTGAATAAGCATGATTTTTTCGCTGGCCCAGTGTGAATTTTTATTAACGTATATTTTACTATTTTTTCACTAAATAAATAGTGTAACGATGAGTAATCTGTTTTAGGTATATTTGAATAAAATAATTTGAATACATGATTACTAAATAAAATAATTAATTCATTGACAAATTTTGACTCGCTTCGTCTTCAGAAAAATATTGTTTTGTCATTTTTTATAAATATAAAAAATTTATGAAAAATTATAGACCTTTTGCATTGTGGTTGTTCTTCTTTTTCATCAATAAAACTTTCAAATTTCGAAGGATCTTCGAGGTTATCGACATCTTCGAGCTCTTCAATTTCAATATCAAGACTCTTTGCTGGCTCTTCATCAATAACCTCTTCCGAATCACTTACGTCTTCAAATATTTCTTTATCTCTATTTGAGCAGTGTTCATAACAATTACTACATAAATTGGTACATTTAAGCTGTGCTGAACTGTCTGGGATAAATTTGGGCACCAGTCTACCTAGATGTTCGTTCCAGCCTCATTGCTTAGTTTTTTGTTATCGGGCTCGTTGTCCAAATAACCAAGCCAAGATTGCAATTATTAATAAACTCTATATAATATACCTAAAACAAATTACTCATCGTTAAACTATTTATTTAGTGAAAAAATAGTAAAATATACGTTAATAAAAATGCACACTCGGCCAGCGAGTCTTAACTCTAGTTTACGACTTTCATTCAGTACGGTACGATGCATTGCCTTGAAAAATTTAAGTTTCAGAATGTTTTGCCCCGCTTTCTTCAATTAAATTCATTCAACTTTAGTAATATTATTGAAGTAAATTCTGTCATTGAAATTCAATCTATTATTTACATAAATACTAAAAAAATATTAAAAATAACATATAATATTAAAAAATTCGTATGCGAAAAGAGGTTCCATCAAAAATAAACCATAAACATATATATTAAAATGAGCTCGGAGAGAATATTTAAATAGAAAAAAACACCAATTCCGTGGAAAATTTTTTTTTTCTTTCGAAAAATGTAAATATCTCGGAAACTACTTGTTTCCCAGATTCCAAAAAACCATGCTTATTTAATGCAAAAAAAAGTATGTTTTCACAAAATTTCATGTGAATTGAACTATTTTTATGAGAAAAAAAATAAAGAACCGGAAAATCGGTTTTCCGCTATTTTCTCGGAAAATTTGAGGTTATGTTGAAAAATGCCTTATATGAAAGTTTTAGATTTTTTTATTATCTACAATTTTTGTGGACATTTTCCGCTAGGAGTTCATGTTTCGCCAAAAATCGCAAAAAACGACTTTCAACCCCTTCAACTCCCATTTCACAAATTCACTTTATCTCTTGTTAATTTTTGTTTTTTCTCTTAGTTATAACCTTAACTAAATTTTCCGGCTGGTACTTGCCTGTTAATGTATTTTTTTCTAGGCTTCAAAATACGTTTTGTCACCAGTCTAATAGGTTCTTTTAACAATTTTAATTTATTACAGGAAAAATAATTTCCAATTACATAAAAATACATGGCTGGCTAAAATTTCGCCTAGGTCATAAAGAATATTTTACTGAAAGAGATTGTTTAAGTGAATAACTGAATACTTGTCGCACGTAGGGAGTGGAAAAAATATTACTTATTATTATTACCTAATATCAATATTGAAGTCAGTTAAAAATACGTTTGCATTCGTTATTTGTCCATTTTTACATCGACCTTAATGTCGATATTAGGTAATAAGGTTTAATTAACTTTTTCTGGAAAACTTTTGAAAAAAATATTAATTGACCTTCATTTACGGCTTGTCAAATCACATTTTATTTATTGCTGTGCAATTTCACCGATGTTTTTGACGTATGATATATCATACCATAAGAATATACATGTAAAATATTATTAAAAAATATTATTTATTGTAATACAAAATATTCAATAAATTTAAGAGAAAATAGCAGAATATATCACATAGAAGATATCTTCGAAAGCATATGTCTGGATGTAATCCTGTTACATTTGACACAAGGAAATTTTGTACAGTTGCCACTAACCACAACGTCTTTGTGTAGCAATTTTATCAATCAAGTGATCAGTTTTATCATACCTCACCTCTTTCAATATATTCCTACTACATTTTGGTTTGGGGCCAGCTAAATGTTCAGGGGCCGTTAAAGTTCTGAGAGCAGTTCTCCTCAAAAACTGCAGAAGGGACACTTTTGGGTAGACAAAACGATAAAGAAGCCACATGTTCACTACCGAGATCTGATTCGATTACGATAGTCCTCTCATTTTATCGAACATATCCACATCTCCCAAGTGTCGGTTGATCCACATCAACTTACTTTCTTTGTTGTTTAGATCATCTTTTGCACGTGCCTTTTATCAAACAAATGTCTTTGTTTTTGATGTTGGTTGCGATATTCACTTGACTATTGTCATGCCATCTGGTGAGTTCAATACCACTATTAGAGTCAATCAGAATATGAGAGGTCCGTCGTTTTTCTTTTTGCAGCTCTTTTAAAAGAGCTTTCTCTATACGGTCAGAGCGGATGGTACCAATACATTACATTATTTTGCAGAATCTCAAGTAATGGTAAGGAGTTGAAAAAATTATCCAAATATATGGTCGAATGCGGGGGAATATATCTCATACAAAGTTTCTCGGTGAGACTGGATTCCAAAGTTTTACCTTTGACTTTATCCCCACTGCCCGTGTAGGGGTTGAATTTCAATAAGTACCCCTGGGGGGTTGTGAGACATCAAAATTTAAAGCCATAGCGAATTGGCTTTCCCTTTATAAATTGCTTCATATTGTTACGGCCAAAATAAGGCTCCATATCCTCATTCAATGAAAAAGAAGTTCTGAAACAAAACTAACATTCATACCGTCATCTGTATGATATATCATACGAAAAGTTTTTTCCGCTGCTGCAATTACAGAAAGAATTGATATGACTATGAAATGGTATAATTACATCCTATAATATATATAAAGAAATATTACATGAATAAAATCAAATAAATTACATCCAAATAAAAATTGTGAAACATAATCTTACCGTGAGCTCATTTTCTGCTGCGTAAAAATTTACTGGTAATAGAATGCTCAGTTATAACTTATTCAAGTATAAAACTATCGAATTTTTGCCCTAAGCTTATTGTCTATATATGCAAATAACACTTTAGATGAATAAAATCACTGAATTTATCACAGTCGATTTGTTTACACTTCATTAGAGACAACCTAATCTCTGTATGATAAATCATACAATAGGCACTATTGGGTTAACTGGGAGGCGCGACGGTGAAAAGGAGGAGGGCCTATACGGCCGGTTTTCGGTCCCTTTTATTTTTGGTCAAGAAATTTCGAAAAAAAAATTTTTATTATACCGGGTGTTACAGGATCATGGTACACCCATCTTTTCTCCTTTAATTTTGAAGATACTTGATTGAAATTTGGGATATCTTATATACATAATAAGCGACACTTTTTGACATACAAGTATTTTTTTTTTCACTTCCGGTTTCGCCGGAAGTGATACTAACTCTCGATTATTAAATGGAATACCCTATATATTATTGCATTTTTGAATTCTGCATAATTTTCTAAATCCAGTGATACCAAATAAGTGACATTTCAAACGTCAATATTTTTTGTAATATAATTTTTAGTTTTCCATTTAAGTGTGCCATAACGCTTCCGATTTATTCTAAATGACCAGTGTAATATTAGAGAAACCGAAATCTCGTCTAAACTTCTAAATTACGTGATTTGTGAGCAAATAAAGTTCATCAAAATGGTTTTTCTGGCAAAACTCAATTTTTTCAAATGGAACCGTATTGGTACCGTAGTACCATTTATTAGTACTATTAATAACGAATTTATTCATATTGAATATTAAAATGTGCGATAAATACAAACAACATCACAGCTAAAAGAATATAAGAAAATACAATTTTGTTCGATTGATCTTATTATATATAAGGTGGCTTTGGAATATAGAAAATGAACACAAAACATTACAATTGTTCAAAATGCTGTCCACTAACGTCAATGCACTTCTGAACTCGCATAGCTTTCTCGAAGAACGTTCGCCAATTGCTGGGCCGTTATGCTATTAATTGCGCGTCTTACTCGTAGCTCCAGGTCTTCACGGGTTGTAAACGATGGTTGCGTAGACAACATTTTTTAAATGACTCCAAAGAAAGAAATCAAGGGGTATTAAATCAAGTGACCTTGGAGGCCACCTTACAGGATCATTCGTCAAAAATACGTTTTCTCCGAATCTCCGTTGAAGGTAATCAATTACTATCCTTGAATTATGAGGAGGAACGCCATCTTGATGGAAATACATGCCCTGTCCTAAATACAAAGGGAACTCATCTAAAATGTCCTCAATCTCATTTTGCAGGAATCTCAAGTATCTGGCACCACTCGGAGGTCCTTCAAATATTATTGGACCAATGATTCTACTACCGATTATTCCAAGCTAAACATTGAAACCGAAAGTTACCCTCCCGTAATAAATGCTGATTTTCTTGTGACCAATATTTTATATTTTGTCGGTTAAATAATCCCAAATTTGTAAACCTAGACTCGTCCGAAAATAAAATCATTCCCAAAAAATCATTGTTTGGCTGCACGTTATTCTGCAAAACCCAATTGCAATATTCCATCCTACGTTCGTAATCATTTTCGTACAAGTGCTGGTGCAATTGGTATTTAAAAGATTTATAGTGGTATTTGTGCAAAATTACTATTTGGTGACTGATTTCCAATTCAAACCCAATTTGTCTTAAAGAAACAGTCTTATCAACTTCTATTCGAGCCAAAACATTAATTTCCATTCCTTCGATAAAATTTTCTTCGGGATCATTGTAGATCTCTCTTCGGAATTGATTTTCAAGACTTTTAAAATAATTTCTCGCTGGATATTGCTATCAGGTTATCGTTCGGCTTAAAGATGTCTAGCCGCTACGGAATTTTTTCTACATTCCCCATAAATAATTAACATGTTCACTTTTTCATCTCTTGTATAAATTTGCGGCATTCTGAACACAATTAACATGAATTTTAAAGAATTTTTAAAGACAATGAAAACACCGGCAAACCAACAAATGTTTAAGAAGCTGAATACTTAATTGTTTTCAAAGCCAAACATTTAATTAGAAAAAATTGTATTTTCTTATTTTCTTTTAGCTGCAATGTTGTTTATATTTATCGCACATTTTAATACGACATATGAATAAATTCCTTATTAATAGTACTAATGAATGGTACCACGGTACCAATATGATTCCATTTGAAAAATTGAGTTTTGCCCCAAAAACCATTTTGATGAACTTTATTTGCTCATAAATCACGTAATTTAGTATTTTTCACGGGATTTCAACTTTACTAAGCATTTAGAATAAATCCTAACCGCCATAGCACACTTAAATGAAAAACTAAAAATTATATTATAAAAAATATTGAAATGTCACTTATAGCCCACAAAAATTAGCATTTCACCTAGACAAAATTAGTAAAAATCTGAATTTTTGCACAAACGTTCTTTGACGTATCCCAAACCCAAATCCACAAAAGTCACAAAAATCCCAACATGGCTACCCAAGATATTGGGTCCATTCCACCATGTTAATTACACAGCAAAAAAGATATCAAAAAATATATTCTTGCTAAGAAACTTGAAAAACATTGTAACTTTTAAAATTTTATTAACGGCCTATTACTCGCTAATAGTGTCCCATATGACTTATGGTCTAATAAACTGGGCCCATGCCCCGCAAGCTAACAGAATTTTCGGGTTACAAAGGAAAACTCTCAGGATGATTACAAATCGTGGATATAGAGAGGATGTAAGAGATAAATTTATTGAGTTGGGAATTTTAACATTTACGTCATTATACATTTTTCATTGCCTGAGATATATTTACAAAAACATAAACCAATATAAAAAACATGAGGATATTCACAAATACAACACGAGGACTCAACATAACTTAGTGATAGATTTTAATAGGCTTAAGTCAAGTGATTGTGGCTTTAATTGTTACGGCCCTAAATTTTTTAATAAAATTCCAAATTGGGTGAAAGCCTTACCAGAGGTGAAATATAAACAGTTAATAAAAAAAATTTTAATAAAAGAATGTTTCTATAGTATACATGAATTTTTAAATTTTAATGGCACTGAAGCCAAAATAATGGACAACAATTTTATATAAATTTACAGTATATTTTATTGTGTATATTTGTGTATGTGTACAAATATTTTGTATGTATATTTGAAATATTTTTAATTATTTATGTTATTTTACAATTTATTTATATTATTGTATCCTATATTATATATTTTATAAGTGACATTGCATAATATTATGACAATTTCTAAATTTCTATATTTGACTTGTGTAAAACTGTATTGTTAAAGCACCAATAAATCTGATTTGATTTTGATTTGATTTGATTTGATTTGATTTGATTTGATATTGAAGGTCAAAGTTTTTTGCAAATATCTCGCGCCCTATGCATCGGATGCTCATGAGGTCAACGTGAAAGTTATAGAGAACTAAATTATCTACAGGTTGTCTTTTTTATTTTTCCCACCTCCCCCCTCCCTTTTCGAGATATTCAAGGTCAAAGTTTCAAAAACGTGTTTTTTTGCGAATATTTCTCGTCAAAAAAATCGAACAGCAATAAAGTTAACATGAAAGTTGTAGAGAATTCTGTTATCTACAAAATTGGTAATTTGCATTTTTTCCCAAAACCTCGCCCTTTTCGAGATATTCAAGGTCGAAGTTTAAAAAAAAGGTTTTTTTGCATGTAGACTTCGTCGCGGTCTAATGCATAGGGAGCGAGATATTCGTGGAGTCTGCATGCAAGAAACAGTTTTTTTTACACTTCGTCCTTGAATATCTCGAAAAGGGCGAGGTTTTGGGAAAAAATGCAAAACACCAATCTTGTAGATAATTGAATTCTCTACAACATACATGTTAACTTTATTCCTGTCCGATTTTTTTGACGCGAGATATTCGCGAAGAGCCACGTTTTTGAAACTTTGACCTTGAATATCTCGAAAAGAGAGGGGGAGTTGGGAAAAAATAAAAAAACAACTTGTAGATAATTTGATTCTCTACAACATTCACTTTGACCTCATGGACATCCGTTGCAAAAGACTTTGAGCTTCAATATCTTGAGTAGCCATGTTGTGATTTTTGTGGATTTGAACGTCTGTGCAAAAATTTAGATTTTTACTAATTTTGTCTAGGTTTCTTCGTTCTTTTGACTAATTTCTGTGGGCTATTATTTGTTATCGTTGGATTCAGAAAATTATGCAGAATTCAAAAATAATATGCAGGGTGTTCCATTTTAAAATCGAAAGTTAGTGTCACTTCCGGCGAAACCGGAAGTGAAAAAAAATCACTTGTATGTCAAAAAGGTGCCGCTTATTATGTATATAGGATATCCCAAATTTCAACGAATTATCTTCAAAACTAAAGGAGAATATGGAGGTGTACCATGATCCTGTTAAATCGGAAGCGAAAAAAAAATCATTTATGTGCCTAAAAGTCACGTTTATTAAGTATATAGGATGTTCCAAATTTTAATCGTTTATCTTTAAAATTAAAGAAAAAAGGGGACGTACCATGATCCTGTTACATGCAGTATTATATTATATACAGTGATGCTTAATATTATATTATTTAAAATAATCTATGATTACAACATACAAACAACAGTATTGCAATTTTTATTATTATTTTAATGGCCCATTAAATTCTTTTCCGAAAGACATAATTTTACGAGTATTATCATATTACGAACATTTTTAGTTCAAAGGCGGTACGCAAACGTTTTCTTATTTCACTACATATACGCACACCTACTCAAAATACAAGCTGAAGGCAAAAACATTTAGTTAGCTAATTAATTCATGTTTTGATGAATTTCGTTCTTTGGAAAATATATTATAAATTAAATAACTCATTATTAAATTAAATTGTTTTTTAACATCGTATTATAGATTAAAATTTGCTTTGTTTAACTCGTATACAAATATATTTATTTTACCATGGCCCAATTGTAATAATATTGTAACTTATTGGTCAATCAGATAAAGAATTTATCAACAAACGTGAGCAAATAGTCGAAATTACCTGATTTTCTATGGTTTTGTTATAATAGTATAAACTATTTAAAATACCTTGTCTTCGACTGGAGAAAAAAAAAGTTGTTGAAATTTGTTTTCGTTTCTTTAATGGTACTTAAGTGGTAACTGTACTTGTTTCGAATTATTATCAAATAATTTAATGGAATTCTGAGAGGTCATTGGAATGGACTGTAACTAAACTACTCAAATAGAAGTAGAAAAAGTGATATGTTGTACTCAACACAATTTTATTTAGAAATAACATAATGCAACTTAACAAATAATGAATATCCAAACCTATTATGACAGCTTTAACAATCAGTCAAAGGTCTAGGGTTATCTAATAGTGGAGTCAATAGAGAAAACATGCATTATGTCGGAATAATTACGGAAAGCTTCGATTTTCCTAAAACCTTTTGATGTCACTTTAACATAGCTTAACCTAAAAAGTTATAAACATATAATCATAAGGAAGTTGTTTATTAATTATTTAAACAATTATTATATTATAAGTTGAGAAATTTTAAAGCAATTTAATTCAAATTGGCACGTAAGGAATTTTTGAGATCACTGAAGCAGACTACGATGTCAAAAAAGGGTAATTCAAAATGACATCGAATATGGCCGAGTTTTGGATAAAAATTTCATTAAAAATGGCTTAACTCGAAAAATTTCAAACAAATTTCATTCGGATTGACATTGTGGGAGTTTTTTCGGTCGCTGAAATAGATTATTATGTCGAAAAGTAATAATGTAAATTGGCTGATCCAATATGGCTGACTTTTTGGTAAAAATTTCATTAAAAATGACGTAACTTCGTAAGTTTCAAATAAATTTCGCACGGATTAACATATTCAGTATGGTATTGGTGAGATCTGAAAAAAATAATATATCTTGATATAAAAAGTAAAAATGGTTTACGCAAAATAAAAGATTTTTATTAAACAAAATAAATATTCAAATTATATTGAACGATATAAATTCATTTTTAAATATCGATTTCTTCAGATAATGGAAGTTCGACCTGCTCCTCTTGTTCCTGCTCTTGTTCCAAAAATATCTGACGGTTTGTGCAATCAGATCCGGCACAAATAGAGCAAGCTAAGGAGCAATGTAAAATAAATAATAAAAAATAAAAAAAATTTAAAAAAAAGAAGCTAAGAAAACGTGATGTTGTACATAGATAAATTATAAGATGATCTGTGAAAAAGTGCCCAAACTACTTTTACAATGCTCTGCGGACCCACACACAGAGTTCGGGCAGGTGATGCGCACTGCTTGCCACGAAGATGTTGTTTTACTTTCTATCTCTTTCTATTATTCAGGCATTATAATTGATTCATTGCCATATACTACGTGAATATTTTTATTGTGTTTTCGATATTTTAAACAGGATACAAATTTTACAAACAATCAACATTGAGTCGGTTTACCGAAAAAAATTAATTTTTTCAATATTTCGTAAAAAGTATAGGTATATTCCAAAAATTTTTTTTTACCTCAAATTTACTTATTTTGAGGTCCTACTATAAACGTATTCTGGATAGGTAGGCTAAATAAATTTTTAATAAAAGTTATTAACGTTCATTTTACCCATAATTTCACGAATTTTCGAGCAATCAATTTTTTTATTTTCGAAAAAAAGTTAGTTTAGTTTTTTAAGGTAAATCCTCTTGAAGCATCTTAAAGTACACATTTCAAGCTTTAAAATTCGCACCTACAGAGATCTAATAACGCGATTTAAACTAGAGTAATGGGTTGTTAAAGTTGGTTATATATATTAGGGTGGAGCGCGCTTATATGAAAGAAAAATATATGTGCTTTAATCGTTTGCGTGGGGTGAAGGATTGATGCTCTATCACTTAAATAGGACTATCATATAAAAAAAATTCTAAAATTATTTTTACAAATACTGTCCCAAGCCGATGAAAATTTTACAAAAAATAAAAATATGATTTTATGTAAGATCTACTTTTAATGGCCACCTTTATGCATTTATGATTACTAACCTTGTCCTAATTTAAAGTAAAAAGTTCAATAATTAAATTATACTAAGTTATTCTGGTTCTCAACGTTGTTATCGCCAATATTTCTCCCCCCACTTTGCGCATATTTCACGGAATTCTTCTTCCTGCGCTCGACTGTCAACACGTCAACACCTGGTTCTGAATACGTAGGACATATTTCATCAATATCTTGATGGCACAGCAACTGGCCCTAAAAGTTTCATTGGACCAATTGGAAAATCTCTTAAAAATTGTGAGCAACTTCCGATTGTAGGTTTTCGATCAATTAAATGCTTATCTGTCATAACAAAATCTAAAGAAAATTTGAGTACAAATCAGTTATATTTAATGGAAATTTGTAAAGCTATTGATAAAGGACTCTGTGACCCTAGTTTGTCTAAAAGAAATCCAGGACAAATTTTCCATCAAGGTGGCTTACGACAGCTAATCGAATCCTTAGGTTGTACGTCGCATCAGAAGTACCGTCTGAAAATCTAGTGATCTACATTTATTTTAAAAGTATACGCTCCTATGTGGTTCAAAATAAAAACACTACCAGTATATGGTGCAAAGCATTTACATGACACTATAAAACTATCACGATATTTACCAGACAATTTAATATCGATCGTAGATTCAGTCATTCAAAGAAACGGATTCTTCGGACACTTTGAGAATATTTTACTTACCATGCTGGCAGATGAACGACGACATATAAGAGAATTAGCTCTTCGCAAAATTTTGAAAATTAGAAACACATCATCAAGAGATGCTCCGCTCCGTATTTTCGAAGTACCCGTATTAATATTAATTAATTTTAAGGCCGAAGATTATGTCGAATTAATAGATTGGAAAAATATGACTGAAACCCCCTCTAACAAAACTAATAGATTCGGAAATTCTCAGACAATTAAAGAGCCAGACCTAGTGGAAAAAGATATTTTAGATAAATTCAGACTATTGCCCTGTCACACTCGGGCAATTGAAAGATGTGTAAAATTGGTGACAGAAGCCTCTTCTGCTGTCTCTGGCCCTTGAGGAGAGATGGATTTATAATAAATAAACTTGAAGCTCACCGTATAATGCCAATTTTTAATATCAAAAAACATTATTGTGTTCATATTTTTAATATTTTTTTATAATTCCAGTTTTTTTTTAATTATTTAAAAGGATTCATGGTTTTTATTATGTTACCAACTATAATGTTTTCTTAGCCTAAAAATTAAATAACAATTTATCTGTATTTTAAAGTTATTTGTATTATTCAAAATTGTATGATGCTGTTATTTCGGTGATATTTATAAATTTCACCGTCGGCGTTATAGGGCGGTATTTAGAGATTTAATACAAAAGTTGTTTATTATATGAACTTTTAAATTTGTATAACAATAAAGCATCGATTTTGAATCCCGTTCAATAAAATTAAAAAAAAAAAATGAAGTGTGGAAATTTCAATATCCTTGGGGCAGTATTTAGAGTTATACTTAATATCGAAATAGTTTATTATACTTTTAAATTTCTATAACAATAGAGCATTTATTCCGAACCCCGCCCAATCGAATTCAAAAACATTTTTTTTTTGCCAAATTTTAAAATTTCAATATCGTTGGGGCAGTATTTAGAGTTATAATATCGAAATAGTTTATTATACTTTTAAATTTGTATAACAATAGAGTATTTATTCCGAACCCCGCCCAATAGAATTAAAAAAAATTTTTTTTGCAAAATTTGAAAATTTCAATATCGTTGGGGCAGTATTTAAAGTTAGAATATCAAAATAGTTTATTATACTTCTAAATTTGTATAACAATAAAGCACTGATTCTGAACCCCGCCCAATAATATTTAAAAAAAATACAACATCGCTCCACCCTAATATATATATCAAATTTTATCACTTTCTCAATATTTTGAAAATTTGGAAAAAAAATTTTTGATATTTTTTTCACTCATCGGATTTTTTTATACATTGCTTCAAGAGTAATATGTGAAAGACCCAGGTTATTATCTTAAAAATTTTAGAAATGGTAGAGCTTTTACCGATTTCATCGCAAATCTCTTTATGTTTCGACTTCATACTGTTCCTACATACATTCATTTTTATATTTGAAAATTTAATAATCTAATACTAGTCAACCATCCTGAGTTAGCAAGTAGCCGCGCAGAAAGAGAAGAAATATCGTCACTGTTGGACACAGACAAACAGGTTTCTTAACGCGCCAATATTCTTGGCTAAAGATGTCGGTCTCGGATGACTGGGGTCGGGCAGGACTATTGCCCTTTACTCCAATACATCGCTGTAGACCGGGGACCAGCCTCGTGCAGGGCGGGCGAACTTACTTTACGTCGGCCCCACTCACAAATGTGAGCGGTGCAGACGATTTCGGCCCACCTCCCTGGGTCCTGGCTCGTTGGACCTTGCTGGCTAAGGCCTCTTCTGGCGTGCTTCTGTCTTGATCTTCTTTCTTCGCCAGCTTGTCCCCCCCCCCCCCCCCGGGGGTGTCATCGGTCAGTCGGGTGTTTTTGGATTTTTGGCAGGAGTGACTGCCGGTACACAGAATGTCAGTTGACATCCAGTCATCCGGATCGTCGGTAGGGTAAGGATGAGCTGTGTAGCTCGAGGAAGGGCAGACCTAACTGCTTTGGTAGCATTTTCGGTCTGCCCGGAGCTAGGGGGACTACAGGTAATGGACGGTTGTTTGTCCGGTACCCGGAGGGTCTTAGGTGGGTGGTTGGGTGATCGTCCTGTCTCTTCCATGGGGTGTCTTCGTCTGACCGTGGTATGTTTTATACTCACCCGTTATCCAGTAGCTGCATCTTCGGCCGCTTGTGCCTCGAAGCATCTGCTGGGTCATAGTCAGTAGCCTCCCTGACTAGTGGGTTCCCATGCTCCTCAGCAAGGGCGTACATCTTCCTGGCTCTCTCCTTGATGATGTCAGTGACCGGGGTGTAGTCCAGGTCCCTGAAGATGTCCTCGTTGCGCACGAACCAGGGTGCGTTGACTGCTGTCCGGAGGGCGACGTTTTCCACTCTCTGGATCTGTTGGAGGTGGGTCCGTGCTTGGTAGCCCCAAGCTACCGAAGCGTACGTCAGTTGAGGCCGGATGAGGGACCTGATAAGCGTGAGCTTGTTCCTCAGGTTGAGTCTGCTCTGTCTACCCGTTATCGGGTAGATTAGGGCTCTCGTCCTCCTGGCCTTCTTGACGATGGCCTCCGTGTTCTGTCTCCATGTCAGGCCTTTGTCCATGATCACGCCAAGGTAGTTGACGGAATCGTGCCATTAGATATCTTCATCAAACATGGAGACGTGTCCTGTGGGTTTCTGCTTCCTTTTCTTGAAGAGGACCGCCTTGCTCTTCTCGGCGTTGACGGCTAACTTCCATCGGTTGCACCAGTCCTCTAGGAGGGTGGCCGCTTCCTGGAGGTTTCTGGTGGCTAGCCTCTTGTTCCAGGATCTGGCTGTCAGGGCTGTGTCATCGGCGTAGAGGGCCATGGAGGTCCTCTCCGTCCGGGGTAGATCGGATGTGAAGATGGAGAACAAGTGCGGGGAGAGCACCGAGCCTTGGGGGACTCCTGCCTCCCTTGTTCTGTACGTGGACACCCTGTCCACGATCTTCACCCTCATTTGTCTCCTGTGGACACGTTTCTTAAGCTAGCTTACGAAGCTTAAGAAGCTTAAAAATCTTGTTTGTCTCTGTCCAACAGTGACTATATTTCTTCTCTCTCTACGCAGTTACTTGCTAACTTAGGACGGTTGACTAGTAGCTACATGTTTCTTTTTTCATTTAAGCTTTTGTGAGGTGAGGTACATATCGCCGCGTTCTATTTTCGTACGTTAAACAAAAAAATCCGAAGCCTATATTTTCTATAGTAAAAAAACTTCATATACATTTTTGAGGTGAAATTTTGCGTACATTCGAATGGCGTAATTAATTTTTTTAAGAAAAAAATATTTTAAGACATATTTGATAAAAACTGGTATTTTGCAACTAATTTGTTTAATAACAAATTACGCTCAAGGACTATTGTTGGCAACTTTTGGTATGTTGTTCCTGGCATGTTCAGAGATATATTCTCAAAAGTTACCGCTTCCCAGATTTTTTCCGAAGTGAAAACTTCAATTGCCTTCACTATAGTGGATAGAAAAAAAATTGTTTTCGTATTTTAATACAAATAAAATTTCAAAGTTTTTACTTCCTTCGCTTACCAAAGGAAACTATGATAATTAATCGTGAAAAAAAATCACTATTAGAAATTTCAAGTTATTTCTGTATTACATTACGAAAATTGAGGTCATTTAATTCCGTCAGTCTGTCTGACTGTCCTTTGACGCTGTATGCAAAAAAAATTTCACGAAGAAAAGAAATATTTCACAGGTAATTGACGTCATTGCCAGACACAAAACTTGATATACTTTTAGTGAAATATATGCAGGGCGAACAACTTCAAAAAATTATAAAATTGTAACAGATGAGAACAATATTTGGTAGATAACACAATTGCCATGGAAAAACCTGCCACACATTTAGTGAACAACATACATTTACATCCCAACAAAGCATTTAATTCTTTAAAACATATAAAATATAATGATTATAATAATAATGAAAAGGTATGTTTAGATGGAAAACGGAAATACGGCTCTACCACTCGATGAATCGCATAAGAACAGAGAACAAGCAAATGAAAACAGCAATCTTCCAGAGGGATTCTCTCTCGCCTTTACTGTTTTGCCTAGCTTTCACCCTCCCTCAAAACCAACTAAACAAACAGAGACTTGGCTTGTAACTGTCAACTTTTCAGCATTCGTAAATTTCCATTAAAATCCCTCAAATTACATTATTTTATATTTTCATTACAAAAATTAACTAATTTGCTATTTTTGTTAAAAAAAGACTTAATGCCGACCCCGTTGTCGGACTTATTGTTGTTTCCAAGGCGACATTAGGTTCTCGCGGTAAACTAACGAGTTAGCCTTCCAGAAATTCCATAAAATACATGGGTAAAACAGCCACATGAAACGGTTTCTCTAACCGGCAAGTGCGAATATGACATGGTGTCTGGTTACCGCCCCCGAAAATAAGACGCTAGGCGTGCGTATAAAACTGTAAAGGAGTGAGATATATAGGACTTTCAACAGCCTTCGAGCTTGCAAAGTCGTCAAAACTATGGCTGGAGTTTGAGCCATTGAAGTGTTTAGTTAGCTTTGAAATTTAACTTCTACGGAGAATTGTACCGAGTAGTTAAGAAGGTAAAAACAAAATTTGTTCAGTATAGACGTCCCGTCATCCGGGGTGACATTGATTCCAGGGGCGACTTTGATAAAAAATAAAATTTCTTTTTTCAGTTCAAATTTCGCCCTCAAATTGAGTGCATACTAAAGAAACCTCGTTGAAAGAAACGATTTGCGTCTAGCGTGATGGCCGCTTAGTTTTGAGCGCGAAATTTGAACTGAAATAAGAAATTTTATTTTTTATCAAAGTCGCCCCTGGAATCAATGTCACCCCGGATGACGGTCCTGAATTAAAGCAGCATTTAATAAGTGTAATGCTAGCTACCTTAAGTGCAGTAATAGGAAAGTTATACTCATACTGGTATAGTTATACAGTTCTTGAGGTTCAAGCTGGTATAGTTGTGGACAGTAAATATGAGGCAGCTCCGATTTTTGTGTTGTAAGAGGGGCTCTGCTTTAGTGGCATATCATAATACATATATACATATACACATATATACCTAGTATGTATATATGTATATACCTATAGATAAATGAAGGCCCACTTTAAATTGTACAAATTTCGGTGCCTCATAGTCACTGTCCACAACCGTACCAACCTATAAATTTGAGCTTGTAACGGTACCTTTGTCCCTTTTTCGCTAACTTTTTCGACACTTTTTAATACAGATCGCTTAAACTCAAACAATGTTAAAAACAAGCAAAAACGTTTTCCAAAAATTAATTTTTTAAAAGCTAAGTTTATGTTCATGAAAGCATAATAGGCATTAATCCATTTATTTCTTCCTTGTTCTGTAGTTAGTGATATTTTCTCTTCTGTTATTTAGTTATAAAAAAAACTTTTTTAAGCGATTTGTATTAAAATATTTCGAAACTTCTTTTTTTAAATAGAACAACCAAATTTCACATCGTATTATAAGCAACTTCTGTAAAAAACATTTTTCGATATCTTGTTGTATTTTCATTTGGTTTTGAGAATCGTTTTGGGGAAAATGCAGCTACGGGTTTTCGGATAAAGTCAATTTTCAAAGCACGTGGCATCGCCTGAATGCAAGATTTTGGAGTGCCATTTTGACGGCAAAGGACCTCTTTCAGCCCACATCACATCTCAGGTACGTCTCTGAAAACCCACTTAAAGTTGAAATAGATTTGTAATTTAGGTTATTTTATTGCAGGGCTGTTTGTTTGTTTGTTGTTCGTTTGTTGTTCGTTTGTTAGTTGTTTCCTTGTTAAGTATATTACAATTATTGGTATCTATTTGTTAGTTTATGGCTATTTGGATTGATACCTTATGATTTTACTTGGATCTGTTACTCGTATTCTACTTGGGCTTTGTCACATTCTACACTTTACGAGGGACTTCCAGCCTGACTCTGGTTTCAACTTCTAGTCCAGATTTTGGTGTCTAGATGGTGGATTATTGACTGACATCTTGTGTATGTATGGTACTGGGGATCTCGGCACGTTACCTTAGACTCCACGTAGATGGTCTACCACCTGCGGCTTTTATCACCTGAATTACGCTACCCTGGCAGGACGGGAAAAGGTATTCAGACACTACCAAATGTAAGTGGAATCATATTCTCTTAACGAGGGATCCGGTACATCAACTCAACGTCCACGGGACAATAAAATAAATTTTCAAGGAATATTGGTAATATTTTGCTCGTAACGTAAATCTCAGTAACATTTTAGATTTCAGTAATATTTGGTATATTTTGTGTATCGTTACTTCACCAACTGAATAGTTTTGCCTTATTTTAACAAACAGATGTCAATAATTTTAAGTAATTTAATGTTTTACCGTACCTTGGGTCACTTGTAGTTTTTTTTGTCACGCTTCTGGCATATGACCTTTTGTACATTTATCGAGGATTTATTATATTGTAAGATATTTTGTGTATATTAGGTTAAGCGTGTGAGCCCCACTTATAAGTTCACTTATTAGAATATATTATGATACTTGTACTGCGTACTGAGTTATCGGTGATAATTGTGAAATATTTTGTACTACGTACCCTGACATTTTATTAAATATTTAATTAGAACGACGTTGTCTTTTATATCTGACCACCTACACCACCCCAATTATCGAAGCCACCCCCAAGGACCTGACTAGTCGGCCGTGTGAGACTCCCTCCTCACTAGTGTATTGCAGAGGGGGTGGGGTACTGCACGTAAAATATAAAATTTTTTTCAGGGCACAGGGTGACTACCCTACCCTGCGTTAGAGGTTTAGCAGCCTTTGGGGCCCCCTTTTATAAGTGGGTGCAGGCCCTGTAACAAGATGTGCCTCCACCAAATCACAAAAAACCATCCCACCCGATTCGCCCCTCCGGACCCTAGAACTTTTGTCCGAAACTCTTTTTCTCCACGTCTTTCCCCGAAGAAATATCCGGCTGGTTGATTTTTCAATTGTCACCCTGTATACGAAAAAAGTTCACGGGGGAAAAAAAGCTGAAGTTTGAACTCAAGTGGTTGTAATGTTCCCTGCGTTAGGTAGATTTGCCTCTTTGCTTTCCCTCCTTATCGACCCTTTCCTCCGTAGTTTGGTACGTTCGGCTCTTCAATTTTCTCTCCCCTGCAAGTTAGATTTGCCTCTGCATATTTCCTCCCTATCTGTCCTTCTACATGTGAGTGTGATTATGTGTGTATATATGAGTCTATTCACGTATCCGAGTGCGATTTGCAAGATTCCGACAAATTACAGAACATGAAAACACGAAACACCTATACTGCCATTTTCTAACTCGACAGAAAATGGATTTTCTGGGAACAACAACGCAGAAAATGTCTGTTCCAATTTTTTTTTACGTATGTCTAAATCCTACCAATAATTTAATCAAGGGAACGGACGGGTTGCGATACCTCGCGGGAACTACAAAAAACTACTTTTTTCAAATTCATTCACTCCCACGAGCAACGTTCAAATCGTCCGTTTTCATTTTTTCATGATTGTTTTGCGCGGAAATTCTCAAATTACACTGGAAATGGACGGGTTGCGATGACAAAATTTTCTACTTTCAAATTTATTGGTAAATTTTTCAATTTTCTCTTCATTAGCCGCTTGCACGAGGCAGAAAATGTTCGTCCAAATTTTTATAGAGTTCCAGACACCGTACTTCAACACAAAAACCAGGAAACGGACGTGTCCCGATAACAAGTTTAGCTCATTTTTTTTACATATTCATTATTCTTTCCGATCGTTTAGCAACATTGAAGACTTCCGTCATAAAGGACTTTTTTTTTATTTGACTATAAACTTCCGAAAAAGTTTGACATTCTCATGTCGCGATGAGGCTGAAAATCTAGTTGATGGCTCCCGTACGATTATAGCTGAAAAGTTTCCTTTACCTATCTCTGCTTCTTATATTTTTATCAATTTTGGAGGACCGTTATTGATTATAAAATTCTATAGAAATAGTATAAATCGCTGATAATATGTAAAATATCTGAAGCAGCTAACAGTACATGTAAAACCGACTCTCTATATAAATTGATTTTAATTTAACTTGTGAGATCCTGCTCGTACGAGGCTTTATGTGAAATCAAAATTTATGCCAGTAGTTGCAATCACTTATGGTATTACCTATCATTATATACAATATACATGTACTATAAACATGCTCGCTGATTAAAAATTATTATATTTTATAACATATTACGAATAATAATTTAATTAAATATATACATTTATAACGTATATAAAACGGGCTCTTTGCATTCATTATACGTAGTGATTAATTTAAGTAGAGATTTACTAAGTGCTTATTACTTTAAATTATTTGCTCTATCGAAAACATGATACCTGGTCATTTAATTTAACATTTTTTCAAATTTTGTATCCGGCCGCCGGTCACCGGATGGATGGTAAGCTCAATTTTCCGCTATTTATACATTTATATGAACACCGTTATAAGTAGATAATATTGTAAATCTCCTGCAATTGAATTGGCAGTGGAATAAACATTATTTCGATTAATCATTATTCTTGAATATCGTTCTCACAGTAAAATGCATGGATATTACGGTAAGTCAGATTTCTTGAAATGTGGCCAGAAATTAAATTTTACAATTATCCAGAATAACTCACACTCGTGTATAATGGAAAGGTAATAGTGGGAGCGGTAGGCCACATAAAGAATAGGGGGGGCCGAAAAAAATGAAAATTTGAATTTGCAAATTTGTTTACAATTTGCTGATATGTATCTAAAACCACTTTGTTTAAATTTTTAGCCAAATCGGTTAATATCTAGCCGGCCCCCCACGGCCTTGAAAATGAAGGAAAACGCCAATTTTTCGATTTTTAATATTTTTCCAAAGTTTTCCAAATAAAATATTTTTCAGTTCCAGGGAAATTAGAAATATGTCATTAAAAAGTAGAATTTAACGAAAATAAGGATTTTGTACAACATATCTAATTTCCCTGGGACTGAAAAATATTTTATTCAGAAAACTTTTACCACACATATTTAGACATTAATAAAGAGTCATAAAAAAAATGCAAACTTCAATTTGAAAAATGTTAAAAATCGAAAAATGGGCCTTTTCCTTCATTTTAAAGGCCAAGGGCTAAAAATTTACCCGAATTAGTTTTAAATACATAATAACAAATTATAAGCTATATCATTTGCAAATTCAAATTTTTTTTCGGCCCGTCCTAATAAATAAGGTGAACACTACACTTCAAATAAAAAGGACTTAGTAGGGTCAAAGCAAATAAGGAAGGAAAATCGCGCCATATACCCTAAAAAAGGAACACCAAGCAGATACGGACACTTGTTTCTAAATTATTGTTCGTCATTAGCATAGCGTAGCATCAAAAAGAATCTGGAAAAAACAGATAAGAACAATGATTGAAGGTTGAAAGTACAGTACTTGAAATGGATTCATTCAAAAACTTAAAAACTTGAATCAAATTAATGTAATTTTATCAGTTTCTGTCTCGAGCACATGCCGATAAAAGTACAAGAAACGATGATGAAATATATGCTGTAAGTGTTGCGGAAAATCCTGTTTTTTTTTATTGACCTCTTTCGCGAACATATCTGCAGTATGGTAAGGAAATGTTATGCTACATTAGAACTTCTTTACTCTGATGTGATTTAATATTTATTGCATTATTGTATATGTTAAAGGTTAGACAAAAGTACACAGTATCGACTCCAAAAAATTCAAAAGAATAATGGGGAACATGTTTACCACACAAGCTTATATAAGAATAACAAATGTCACTAAAAATCAACGAATATTGAAGCGGTTTTTTCAACGAACGCGTATCTGGCTATGAGCTTTTACACGGAGCAGTATTTAAATTTTAGGTTAGGTTGTGTTCACTGCTAATTGCTTCTGTCAAATGTGCATGCGCATGCGGAATTATCAAGGCCAAAGCAAAATCGGTGTCTCTCGACGCCGTCGTCTGACTTTCTCTCTCTAACGTCACGTTTCAAGACTTGGTAAATTCAGGCAGATTTTAATCGCTTATATTTCTGGAAGAGATTTTTTTTTAAATTTTTTGTTGTCTATGGGGCTTTTAATGATGTTTGTTTACGATTTTGAGTATTTTAATTCAATTTTATTTTTTGGGCAAGTTCCCTATTGTTGCAACCAAAACAAAGTTATCAAAATGTGTGTTAATAGATTCAATGTGTCATTTGACACGTGCATAATTCCTACAAGGTACTTTTAAGTAGTAGGAAAGGGGTTGCCACAAACAATAATTAATGTGTTGTACAAAAACACGGTTGTCGCTATGGCCGCCATGTTGAAAAAATGACGGTCAAAGATACAACTTTTATTCAAAATATATTTCTATATTGTTGATACTTGCGATTTACAGCCGCCAGAAAGGTGAAAAGTGCTTTACTGCAGATTCTTGCAATTATTGCTAATGTTATTCCTACTTAGTAATTTAACCGGCTCGGTGGCGCAGTGCTTAAGGTATTAGGCTTGCGACCACCGGGTCCCGGGTTCGAATCCTGGCTAGGGTATGGATGTGTTGTGGCGTTTTTCTCGTGTTGCCGAGACGGTAGCAGTGGACTAGACTGTGGTTGTGTGAGAGATAACACGGTCTAGTCGCTCTCCTCTCCTGAGTTCGAGTCTCAGCTGCGGCAGATGGCAATGTCGCAGGGAATGGGTGTTGTGATGTTGTCTATGTGTGTGTCCGTCCTGGTTGAGTGGTAGAATAGCCATCGGCTAAACTCCGCCAGGACATTAAAATAAACAAGGCGATAAAAAAAAGATATTATCAATAAAAGTTCCTGAAATTCTTGTATCAACTATTTTCGTACAAGTGGTTGAAAATTATAACAATTCGAATTTTGAAAAATTTTCTAGAATTTCGGAAACGAGGGGCAAACCGTGAAGGAAATCTGGTGTACACTCAGAAGGAAATCTCAGTAAATCTTTGAGGAAATCCGAGGAAATCTTTGAGGAAATCTGGAGGAAATCTTAGGAAATCCAGAGGAAATCTCAGGAAATCTTTCTTTTTCGGATTTCTCCCCCCCTCTCCTCTCTTACCAGGATGAACACACACACATAGACAACAGCACAACATCCATTCCCAGCGATCTGCCGCAGCTGAGACTCGAACTCAGGAGAGGAGAGCGACTAGACCGTGCTGTATCTCACACAACCGCAGTCTATTCTACTGTTATTGTCTCGGCAACACGTGAAACTCTAGCCAGTATTCGAACCCGGGACCCCGTGGTCGCAAGCCTAACACTTAAGCACTGCGCCACCATACCGAGCCAATTTTTTTTTATCAAAGAGGAAATTTCAGGAAGTGTTTGAGAAAATCCGAGGAAATCTGTGTAATTTTTGTCAAAGAGGAAATCTGGTGTACAAAATTTTGGGTGCGGTTAACCCATCATTCGGAAACATATCTGCCTCGGTTATAGACTGGCGGTACATGACCAGTCAGGTGCAACGTTTTTAAAATGCATGCCAATCATATATATGAATGAAATTACCATGAATATGCCAGAAACGCAAATTTTAGGCAGTCGTCGCGTGCAGAAGAGTGTGCAAATCGATTATTTTGTGTTTTTTTGTTTTTTTTTTATGAGATTTTATTTAAAATTTACCCTATTTCAGAGGTTGATATTATATTTTTTAGGGGTTGTACGTAAAAATAGACTTCAGAAATTGAAAAAGGAGACCAAAATACCTTATAAGGGCCATTTTGAGTCCCCAATATTAATTTTTTCATTGCATCCAAAATTCACCACCTAAATACACCTCCCAAAAATGGTGTGTATAATTAATTTATCTATATGATTATTTTACTTCCAGGAAATGCCCAGTGACCTTTTTCTTAAACGCATTAACTTTTAAAATGATTCTTAATTTTTATTTTTTAAATTTTCTCTGCTTTATTATATTTTAGGGGTTTATATTACATTTTTTAAGGGTTGTACGTGATAGTTTTTGAGAAAGTCCAAGAGTGAAACTTTTCAAGCATTTTAAGCCCAACCGCATCAAAATCTGTTCAAAATTGAGCGACTTACAGAATTTTGAAAAAATGTATAGCAAAATCTCCCTCTGTGCGCCACCATTTTAAATAGTCACCTAAAATTCTCTATAATTATTTTATTTCAGTTCATAGCACAGAACCGGGTTAATAGTTTTGAATACCGTGTATTACATAATATATTAAAACTAAAAATCTTAAAATGTCATGTCTTTTTTTTAAAAAAAGACGCCGTTTTGTGAGAAACTACGTCATTTTTTATTTTTTTTAAACGCTTTGCTTTTAAATTATAAGAGTTCAAATTTGGTATTTTACTTGATTTTAATCCCATTAGTCCCATAAGAAAAAAGCTAAGCAGCGCTATTTTAAAAAATTCCGCCATTTTGAATCTGACGCCACTCCTGATAAGGTGCTGCGGGCCAAATCAACCCTTTTATATGTAAGTAAACTTTCTGCCAAGCGGTTTGCTTCTATCACGATTTGAAACGTTTTTTGGTTTAGCGCTACGACTATAGTCGAGTGCGCGTTCCAGTATGTTATTAATTTCGATGTCCTTAATATATGCATGAATGAATATTTTGCGTATGTTTCGTGTCCTACATATCCTACGTACGTACACGTAGCAGATTGAATGCGCAACTATAGAAAGGAATTTAAATGGTGGGGGCTCGATCGAGACGGGTATCGCATGCTAAAACTCGATATGCTGTACGCACTTGCCTGCTGCTATCTGTATATGCGTTAGGATTATTTTTCTAAGTTTCAGAGTCATTCTTATTGTAAAACCTAACATGCCACACGTAGAATTAATTTTCTGCATGAATAATAATAATAAAAAGAATAAAGTTTATTGTATTATAAATAAACAAAAACTGTCTATTCTACTTAAAGGTCTCACAAATAATTAGTTTTCATTGACTAGACACAACTGTAATTTTTTATCTTGAAAAATAAAATCAACTTTTTTTGTACCAAGATTATGATGTACCCGGTATCAAATTAGCATCAATGTTCTATCAGTCAATGCACGTACTTACTTATTTACTAAGAGTGAATTTTAATAAAGCTGTTTATATACATTGTGTCCCAGGATAGATGTAACAAGAGGTGTAATGGACCAAAAGTTTTGGAATTTTGGAATGGTATTTGGGGATTGAGTCCTGCTTGTTGTAAAACTAAAGTTTACAAAAAATGACTTGATTTGGTGTTCTACAGGGTGTTTTATAAGCAAAGTTGTAAAAACCACCACTTTATTTTTCAAAATATCAAAAAATTCCACTAAGAAAAGTTAATTGGAATGCAATTTTATACCTCTATACCAAATTTTAGGAATATAAAATTATTTTTTGAAACTTCCCATTTTTTGCGAATTAAGAGTTGAATTCATATTTAAAGTTGTGTAGGAGCAAATGTTAATCATCTCAAAAAGTAGGCTATTGGTAAATAAAAAATTGAATATACGAGATGTAAGAAGGTATAATGTTAATCGAACTAATTGTAAAACAAGAAACAATTACAAACAGAAGATTAATGAGGTTTAAAAATTATAACAAGTAATAAATGTCAAAAACATAACAGATTCACAAACAAATTAATTATTGACCAATACAAAACAATGTTTACAATTTTTTTATTATTCGACG
The DNA here is from genome assembly GCA_936432065.2 of Rutpela maculata. Classification (NCBI taxonomy): domain Eukaryota; kingdom Metazoa; phylum Arthropoda; class Insecta; order Coleoptera; family Cerambycidae; genus Rutpela; species Rutpela maculata. The sequence goes on along the minus strand of OW386290.2, from coordinate 126,167,134 downwards.
TAGCTACCATCCACATCCACATACATTTCGATCCTTCGCCTGGTGTCCTTAAAACTGTTTCGAATATGATCTAACGGTATGGAGTTTACGGCATTTGTAACGCTCTGCTTCAATAGTGCTACATCGTTAGGAGGTGGTTCAGCGTAAACCAACTGCTTGGAGCGACCCCATAAAAAGAAATCCAATATTGATAGGTCTGGGATCTCGCCGGCCACTTGATCGGTCCATTCCTGGCAATCCAATTTTCTCCAAAATTTAAATTCAACCACCGATTAACCATTTCTGTGGAGTGGCCAGGGCAACCATTATGTTGAAAATGAACTATCTCTTAAAATATTTAAATGTTCTTCAGAAAATCTTTCAAGAAGCTGTAAATAAGTGTGCTGGTTTAACCTTCCCTCAATGAAATAAGGTCCAATAACTCCAACGTAATAAGAAACGGCACACCACACATTCATTTTTTTTATAATATTGTCTTCTACAATGAATTCTAAAATTTGGATTTTCAGAAGCCCAAAACCGACAATTCTGAGATGAAACAACACCATTGGTTGTGAATGTGGATTCATCTGAGAAAATTATGAAATGATGAAAAAATCTCTCTTCCATGATTTTTTCTCCAATGGTCAAACACCTACGGCAGTCATCTCCCTCTTCAAGCGTATGTTTATAATTTGCTTTATATGCCCTAATTTTCTTTGCCTTGTAAATTCTTTGGAGTTCAGACTTGCTAATATTAATAAAAGCTGATCTCTCTCATAGTGGCATCCTAGAATTTTCTATAACAGAGGCATGAGCTATAATAGCCCCAACATTGTCTTCATCATATGCTTTTATTTTTCTTTTCGTGTTAAGAACACTACCAGTAGCCAGAAACTTTTTAATTATTCTAATAGCCTGAGTACGTGACAAAGTAGTGTTTGGAAATTTCAAATTAAATTGGCTTACCACTTCTCTTAGCGAGTTTTCACCGCCAATTAAGAAGCATTGCACAATATAAATTTTTTCACGTACTGAGAGTACCATTTTCACTCAATTTCTTATGCTTGGTTCGTTAATTTGAAACAAAAATTAAGGATAATATTGACTACGTTTGACAGATATATCAATAATAAATGATAAATGTGTATCCACTGCTTTTCTCATAGCCTACTTTAGCTCCTACATAACTTTAAATATTAATTCACAAAAAATAATTTCTATGCAGTTTTAATTGAATGGTTCAAAATAAATTACTAATTTATTGAAAAAATGGGATGTTTCAAAAAAATAATTTTATATTCCTAAAATTTGGTATAGAGGCATAAAATTGCATTCTAAATAACTTTTCTTAGTGGAATTTTTTCATATTTTGAAAAACAAAGGTACTTTATTAGTAGTGATTTTTACAACTTTGCTTATAAAACGCCCTGTAGAACACCAAATCAAGTCATTTTTGGTATACTTTAGTTTTACAACAAGCAGGACTCAATCGTTGATACAGTACCTTTGGAGCCATCTATCGGAGAAACTGTTCATAATTTGAAGTTTTTCCAGAGGAACTTATCGTTCAGATTTACTTGAACTACAACATATCAAAAATTCATCAAATTTGACAGGCCACGTGCGGTGTCCTTTAAAAATCCTTATACTTTTTGGCGGCTGTAACTTGTAAAATATTAACAAAATAGAAAATATGTTTAAATAAGAGTTGCAGATTCTCCCCTATATTATATTAAAAAAATCTTGTAGAAATTATTCACAGGTACCTCCCATTTCTTTGCTCTGCAAGCTGTAGTATATAGACGAGAACAAAACTAAAATTTACAGAACACAGCTACTTGATTTAGTATCTTGCTTCAGCTACTAGACATATATTAGTAAAGCTTCCTGTTAAGCAAACAAAAAATATAATATTGCATAAAATTTTACCACTTCACAATATTTATCTACTTTCCTTGAGTGACATAAACTTAAATTATGTAAATGTGAGTAAACTATTAGCTTAAGTAGGTGCTGTCGAAAATGTCCACGTTTAATTATTGTTAGTTATACCTACGTAATTTCCCTTTTATAATTATTTGTCATAGTATACTATCAAAAGTGTCACGATTATGAAAGATACCGTTTTACCCTCCTACATAATTATCTACATAATTAATTATATACCTTTAAATTTAGTCTGTTATTAAAATGATTTTCTGTAGCTGTTGCACCGAAAGAAATAATTGCATGGTAGTGTTCAAGCAATATCTATTACAAAAATAAATGAATATATTCGTGCAAATAACTATGCAGTTTAAAAGGTTCTATAATTATTTTGCTCATTACTTTGCTGGATTTTAATAAAATAAACAGGAGAGCTTTTAAGAGATAAACTTACCTGAAATTACACAGTAAATTGTTTTTAGCCGAGATAATTTAATAATACTATGTAATAATATATTATTTACTTTGTTGTTACAAAGAAATGGCTTTTAATATTGTCGGTATTTTCATCCTTGAAGTACAGCGGCGAATACTTCAAGGACCTCAAGTTCAATATTCTTCGAATTATCATACAATGTAATATTGCTTCAGTATCGAGGAAGTATAGTAATGGTAAAAAAAATTGAATTTTTTTCGTGTTTAAATAGGCCTGGAAAATCATGGAACGTCAAGATTTTAAGTTTGGGCAAAAAAATATATACCGGCATCTCGGTCGGTCGGTCGGTCGATTTCTCTGTTTGTAACTTTTCTTGTGCGCACGATTACTCTGGAACGGTTTATGTTATTAACTTACAAGACATCTCCCCCGTTTTCGAAGCTGAGGAACACGATGGTGACAATATTTTCCGACCTACCCTTCAACAACTACCCCTAACCGAAAAGACCACCCCTTTTTCCGATTTTTCGGTACTTGGCATTTTTTTATCGAAAAATTTTATTAACAGAAGTTGTTCAGAATTGGCCAAAAACCTTAGATTCAAAATTTAACCAAAATTAAAATTTAATCAAAATTAAAAAATATTGAAATTTTGTTTAAAATAATGTCCACAAATATCATTTAAATATGCTGCATTTTTGATTTACAATTTCATCATCATCCATAATACCGACTGTGTTGAAAAAACATGTGTCAATATAATTTATAAAAGTTTGATATTCGTAGAAACTTCCAAAGTCTTAGTATCATATTAAAAGTTGCCGCCTTCTTAAGGTCCATTTTTATTATTAAAATGTTCTATAAATGTTTTATTCACTAATCAATTTCTTTCAAACATCTTTCTTCCTTCAGCTGACCAACAAAATGTCAATATTATCGGACTTTTATTTCTTAAATTATCGTATTCAAGCGGATAGATGGACAGACAGACCAATATTTTGAAGGTTATTCAGAATTTGATGACCAATGCAAATTTTTCTCTACTAGCGATATTTAGGGTTTTAAAAATGTGCCGATTCAATGTAATATTTTTCATAAAAGCAAAAAGCATAATGTGGTTAAAAATATTTAAAATGTGTTTCAACCGCAACCGCAACCATGTCACCTCAGTGACCCTCTTAAGTATAGGAGATCTAGATCTAGTAAGGGAGACAGGAACTTCTAATTTATAGTGGAATCTGAATCACTTCCTGTGGATAATTTACTATGTAAATAAATATGTTTTTTACTCAAATTACCAAATTACGAAATTACTATGTTTTTATTATATTCCACTATTTTAACATGTCACATGTATCGTGTTATTTAATTCATTTTATAATTTATACAACGCTACGTCACATAAAAGCGCGGCTAGGCCCGCAAAAGTGACGCAACGGCCGGATGTTGCGGCGAAACGACTTCCAAAACATGAATTACATTTTTATTAAGACGATTTTCTGTGTATCTCAATCGTTTTCTATTTTATTTTTAAGTCTGTTGATTTTAATTTTAATTCTCTGTTGTTTGTTTTATAATAAAATTATGTAAGGAAAATAATTTTAAAAAACCCTACTTAAGGATGTTTGCAAAAATGCAAGTTTTTTATGTATATAAAAGTTCAAGTTGGGGGTAAAATATAATAGACATATAAATAGATATAATCGATATATGTATTAAATATAGAAGAATCGAGGAGGAATTTTCATGCTCAATCGTGAGTATAAAGAATGACTAAATTATTACTTATGCACATGTAATATATTAAAAACATAGAAAATAGAGCAATACATTGACAGTTTAGACAAAATCAAAGGAAAGATAAATTTGTTTGCGGAAAATATTTTAAATATTTTCTAAAATGAAATTAAGTGAAGTGAAATTAATAAAATGCATTTAAAAATATAGAATGAATTTAAAAAATAGCAAATGTTTGTAAGCAAATATAGTCCTCAAGACATTTTTGTTATCATGCTTGGTTTTTAAGTAGATTGATAGATATATAGATAATTCAAAAGTATGTTTCTAGAGGGCAGAGTATTTAATAAACGTAATTTCTCTCCGAAGCAACACTCTACACATCGTTATTATAAAAATAAGGAAATAACCAAACCGCAACGAATTGCAAGACTGGCGTGTTAATGTAATACACACATATTATTACAAAACGCTGTTAATTCGATTGCAACAAACACTAACCGAAAGACTTTTTCCCAATTAAAGGAACTCTGGTGTCAGCCACTCCACGCCACTTGCAGACTGCAGTTTCGAACTGTTGGCTCTCTTCAGTGCAATGTGTATGCATGTAGTGGAGTGAATGACACCGAGAGCTCCTTTAATTAGGAATAAGTTTTTCGGCCGGTGTTTGTTGCAATCGATTTAACAGCGTTTTGTAGTAATATGTGAATATTGCACTTAACGCGCCAGACTTGCAACTCGTTGCGGTCTGGTCATTTTCTTATTTTTAAAATAGGAATGTATGGAGGGTTGCTTCACAGAGAAATAACGTTTAGTAAATATAGATAAATAGATACATTTTACTAGTTCACTTGTACAGGAAATACAAAATACCCATACGAGCGCTAAATATGCTAAACAATCAAAAACCTAGGCTAAAATGAAAGAAATCAATAAAATTAATTTTTAAGTTAATTTTTAATGTAACAGAGAATTAGAACTTGAAAATGTAAATTTTCTTGGCTTTAATCTACCTCTAGAATGTTTCTTCCTTCTTTCTGAAAAATCATCCACTTTCAGATTACTGAATTTTTTTTTATGTTGTCAACGTCCAATAAAGTCAGTATTCAATGATATCTCAGTTCTTATAGAACTATTAAAGGTAAGCTATAAATTCCATACAAAGAATTATTTTAAATAGTATATGAAAAATCGATATCCGATATGAACATCATTTACATAAATGTCTATTGTGACCACCGTTATTGTCATAATTTGAGTTAACTACCTTCAATTTAATATTAAGATATCTGGTATAGGCCAGGCGACAGGTAAAAAAAGTCTCAATAAGGAAATAATTAGTGGAAAGCTTGAAATTGCTTTAATCGCTTTATTTAGACCCAGATATTACTCTCCCAAGTTTTCCCCCTCGAGCGAAGTCGGCGTTGGCCCTTCTGGCCCTAAGAAGGTACCATTTTTCGGTTTTTTACAAATATCTCTCAAACCATCAACTTTATCAACAAAATACCTATTATAAAAAATAATCTAGAGTAAATTTGCTACAAAAAAGTTCTTTACCGTTTGTCTCTAAAGTGAACCGTTACGATGCTACGACCATTCAAATTGGAGCCCTTTTTGATTCTTGCGGAAAAGTTATCGAAATCATATGCCATATCAAAATTTTTACATGTTATAAATATTTGTCAGCATTCCAAGTGCACAAGCTGTTAACTTGTTACAAGTATAACAGCTTTTCAATATAAACAGATGTGGCAAAGTACCTACGATTAGTATTATTATTGACTAGTATTGACATAAAATCACTCTTTTCCACACCACCTGGCGGTAGAGTAAATGGCGCGTTTTTTTGTAAGTGGTGTCCCCAGGAGGCCTAATCCACTGTTCAAATGTCAAAGTTAGTCGATTTTCAACCGTTTTGATGAAGGCTGGCAGTCTTGATCGTCTGCCTCAATTTCTCCGTCATCACTTTCATCGTCTGCATCGGTACATTTGTCCGACGTCACAGGGCGCTCAAGATTAACATCGATGTCTCCGTCACAATCATCCATATCATCTTCCTCGGCAGCATTTGTACATGACCGTCCCATACAATTCATGCAGATTCTGAAGCATCGGAGGTCCGTTTTCCTGCAACCACACGCTGCGTTACATCCTTTCGAACATTTGCAGGACACTGTGTTTAGAAGCGTTTGTGGCGCCGGATCCCTCGTCGTAGGTATGGGAGCCAAACCACATTGAGAATTTTTCCAGCCCCAATCCAGTGGATTGCAGGACACTGTGTTTAGAAGCGTTTATGGAGCCGGATCCCTCGTCGTAGGTATGGGAGCCAAACCACATTGAGAATTTTTCCAGCCCCAATCCAGTGGATTTGTATCATTTCCATACCATGTTTGGACTGGATGGTATGTTCTTAAAGAGTGCTCACGTGCCGCTGATTCGGTGGGAGGTAGGCTTGCGAGATTAAATCGATGTTTGCTTAGAGATTTTGCAAACAGTTGGAACCGCAACTCATTCAGGGTGTTTTCCGTGGTTTTGTTGTCATAAAGCCTAGCCACAACCAACTGGCCCGCTTTGTCAATTTCATCGGGATTTGCGTTCACGTCTCGGAAAACCCTAACAGTTGTCTGCAGTTCCTCATTACTCTTTAGCAGCGTTACGAATTTCATTTTGCCCTGCCTGAAAAACGAAGACGTTGTATCGCACCCACTAAACGCATGCAAAAAGAGAATGTTTTCTTGCACACACGGCGGGAGATTGAAACTTATTGCGCAAAATAGTTGTTGTTTGGTTGAACCTTTGCCGGGTTTCATAAAATACATTTTCGTGGAGGGTGGCACACGAGCCGCCAAGATGACGAGGATATCTATATCTTCAGCCACTATAATAACTGAATTGTCGGGCCGAGATAACTCGAGTGCGGTGGTAACGATGAGCACATCGGCATCTTCTGGAGCTTGTCTGGTTTCGATTCCTTCGCTTTCGAATTTGACGCGCAACAAGTCGATCAATCTTCGTTTGTTTGTGTCATTACACAAAAATTTTGCTTGTGGCATAGGCGCCGTCATGGACTCATCAAAAAAAACATTAGCAGCATCATGCTTGTGCGATCGTCGAAGACGTTCAGCGGACTCGGTACTGCGAGCTGCTGGGTGGTCAGGATACCAATCGAAAATGATGACACTGTTTTTGAAGTATCTTTTGACGTAATTCACATATTTGGCGCTAATGTTGGCAAAAGTATCGGTTGGGTGCCAAATTACACGGTGCAGAAGATATCGATAACTTTTCCGCAAGAATCAAAAAGGGCTCCACTTTGAATGGTCGTAGCATCGTAACGGTTCACTTTAGAGACAAACGGTAAAGAACTTTTTTGTAGCAAATTTACTCTAGATTATTTTTTATAATAGGTATTTTGTTGATAAAGTTGATGGGAGATATTTGCAAAAAACCGAAAAATGGTACCTTCTGAGGGCCAGAAGGGCCAACGCCGACTTCGCTCGAGGGGGAAAACTTGGGAGAGTAATATGTGGGTCCAAATAAAGCGATTAAGGTAATTTCCAGCTTTCCACTAATTATTTCCTTATTGAACTACCTGTCGTCTGACCTAGTATTAAAATTCAATAAAAATATGTATAATGAACATTTATTTGTTTAAACAATGATTATTTAACAAATTGTTGCAATATTTTCGTTAAAAAGTAACAAACAAATTTTTTATTGCAATTGGTCCGCCTATAAAGCTAATACAAATACAATTAAACTCGTTTTTTAATTAACGAGTAAAATTGTTAGATTTTACAATTTATATTTCCCATTTTATTACTATTTCGATTTTTTCGTTCATACATTATTACATATTTCTTCATCATAAAAAGGCAAAGCAATAAAAAAAGCAAACGGATGCGTATTGACAATCTGCAAAAAATAAAGAGTATTATTCATCGATAAAGACAGTACTTTTCGAGTTATTCTTAAACAACTACACCTTATTTCCTAAAATAATAAAGTTAAAAATATCATGCGTCTCTAATAATATCTATATCTTGGTCAGTTTGATTGTAGAGGAAAAGATAACTTAAAGACAATTTTATTACCTAAAAAAGCACAACTTACATCTCTTGTAAAAATTAATATTTAAAGAGATATTTATTGAAAAGCACGCAAGAATGCACTGCGAGCTTTATTTTTTTCACCACCTACGTCCGACAAAGATGAATCACTTATACAGTTTCTTTTTCGTAAATTGTACGTCATTTCTTAAACAACTGCAAAGTTTCAACCAATCATGTATTTTTACGCAATTGAAAATTAATTTTCCTGCAGTGTTTTTCAGTTCTAATTTTATTTTTTATCATATACAAGATTACTGGAAATTGAATGAATTTCTTTGAAGGTAGTTAAAGTCAAAGTAGAGCTAATTTAAGCATGTTACCCTGCCCGAAAATCAGCAGTTTTTGAGATAATCCAGAACAAGATCTTTTCAGATATTTTTTTCACCCGCTTTAGTGGCTCGCCATCAGAAAATTTTGAAATGGTATCAAATTTCATTTCATTTCTTTAAAAATATTGCAATTATGGCAGCCATATTGGATTCTTAAGTTTTGATATTAGACTCGGAATCAGCTACTCATAAAACACCTATAACTATTAATTTTAATGCATTTATGACGAAATCTTGCATTAGCGCTTTCTTCTAACTAAAAAATCTCGTTTCCAATTTTTGCTCAGCTTACACTAGATGGAGCTTGAGAGAAATTATTATGGGACCGCAGACGAGCCATACCTTGCAGTTTGAGAAAGATTTTATTGAAATCGCTTGAGCCAATTCAGAGTAACGCTATAGATTGAACATATACTTAAGAAACAATTATGAGGAGGGTGTTTTGATAAAAAAAAAATGCCGTATTAAACAAGAGCAAACTGTTAAATTTCTAGGCTTATATTTGTCAGACCACTGTTCGTGGTCTGTAATATTGACAGTATTTGCAAACGAGTTGCTCCAGTTTGTTATTATTAATTACGTTGATGTTGTTGACAGGTCAGTCTTGATCACGTACTATCATGCTAATTTTCAATCTGCAATATCTTACGTCATAAATTCCTGGGGAACTGCAAGTGATAGAATTAGAGTCTTCAAATTGCAAAAAGAGCCGTAAGATTTATTGCCATTTAAATAAGCGAGATAGCAGTAAAACTCTGTTTAAACGATTGGGAATATTAACACTACCCTGCACTTTGTTATTGAGAATGCTAGAACGGAGCTTAATATGAATCTCTTAATAATTACACAAGCACACAAAAAAAAGTTCAAACTCAGGAGACATATCATTTCCGAAGGATTTTCAAGCGCTGAACACGATGCCGCAGTCAAAATATATCACTTAAGGGCAAATTTCGGAGATAATCGCAATTACTTCCACATCCAGTGGAAGTAGGTATAGTAACGACTTCGATAGAGAATCTGGATGTGGAAGTAGTGATTCCCTGGGCAGGGGTTTTTTAAGGTTAAAACTGGCCAAACATTAAACTTAAAGTGATTTTAACATACATGCCGACCAAGTATATCATTTCCGTGGTATTTTGACGCGCTGAACACGATAAAAATAGTGAAATTTATTTTTGACATTCAGATTTCAATAAAAATCCATTTTTTTGTAGAAAACTGGCCAAAAAATAGGTTTAAAGTGATTTTCATAGAAATCTAAAGGTCACGGGTAAATTTTACTAATTTCATCATGTTCAACGGATGAAAATACTACCAATATGGTCAATATACAGGGTGTTTGGTAAGGCGTTGTCGACCCTGAACACGGAGATAGAGGGGGTCATTTGGCATCTATATGACCAAACATACCTATATGAAAAATGCTACGGTTTTTTTTATATTACCGATTTTGTACTTTTTTAAAAAATCTCCATGTTTCATCATTTATTTAAGTATTACGTAGTAAATTTAACTTTTAATATCCTGAAATATTTTTTCTTTATCCTAAATACATAAACTTCCAACAAAACAAGAAAAAAATAAAAGTTTCCGTCGCCTATAAAAAAAAAATGACATTTGTTAGAAGAAAATTGTAATGGTAATTAAAAGTGTCGATTTTCGAAGTCTTACAAGTTTTTTTAAAAAAGTCATCCAGATATTACAATTACTTTTAAAACATCTCTATTGTATCTTATTTCAGTGGCAATATGTTACATACCATCAAATTTTATCAGTCACTAAAAATAGACAAAAGTCTATCAATCGGCAATAATTTTTCATTTAATCAAAAATTAAATATGCGAGTTCTTTCAACAAAAACAAAGCTATCGTTTCAAAAACAGTCAGAAACAGTCATTTGTTTGTTAATAATATCACTGACAGCTGTCAACGCGCACACTTTCGTATTTCTTGTGTTTTTAACGAAGTTTATAGCTATCCTTAGTGTTGTGTCATTTTGTACTGATAATTTGTTTTCCTTCCACTGGTGGCGCCTTTTCCAAGGACATCACATGTGGCGGTGGGTCTGTCAGACCAGGGCCTTTTTTTTTATTAATAAATGGACTTTTAATCTATATAGTAGAAAAAATGTGTAATATATCAATCTAAATTGGGAAATTGTATTAGGAGTAATGTTGATAAAATTTAACGCCTGTAAATAAAAAAACAAATTTATTTATTCAAATAAGAGCTTTCCTCAATTTATCACGTTAATAAACACAAATTATCAAAATGAAAATAACTATGAATATAAATATGTGGAAAAACTGTCACATAATCAGTCTCAATGATTTTCGTCAGTTTCCAGACACATGGAGCACGAAAATTGTGAATGGGATAAACTTATAAATTTTTTACATTTTTGACATTAGTTTTTCCATATGGTTGTTCCATTTTTCGCAATGAAGGATGGAACCCGTGTAATTTTTGACGGGGTACAATTCTCAATTCTTCAATGTCATCTTCCTCATCTCCTTTTTGTTCCGTTTCACTATCATCAGGATCGCGGTTTTCAATAAAATCGTCTTTCGAAATTAATTCGTCCTCTTCGTCATCGGGTTCCTGCGCATTTTCGATTTCCTCCCAAAGCCGACCTAATCGTGCTTATTCTTCTTCGTAACTCGTACCTACCAAAATTGTCCGTAAACCACAAATTATAAAGAAATAACTTTAAAAATGTACTTACCGGATTAAATAAGCATAACACTTAAATTGTCGCCCTTTTGGTGGCGCTGGGTCTTACAGACTTTTTTCGCCATATTTTTAAAACAGCAACACCTACACTTACGTTATTTGCTGTCCATAAACTAGCGGCTAAATGAGGAAGCTACATAGACGCAAATACTTCTACCCTTCACTACTAAAAAATGGTGCGCATATATATCTGATCAGGGTCTCTGAGACTAGGCGCCACGGGCAGAAGGTTAAGTTTCTGACATATTGAGTAAAATTAATTTCAATGGCTACTTTTAGTAACCAAGAGTATGCTGACATACTCTTTTACTATGGAAAAGCAGATGGGAATGCTTACCTTGCTGCAAGATTGTATCATGAACGATTTCATCCACGTAGAAAGACTCCAGATCCGCGTGTATTCAGCAACACTTATCGCCGAATGGTGGAAACAGGTAATTTACATCAACATGAGCCAGCTGCAGGACCTGCACGCCATCACCCCGAAGATGACGAAAATATTCTAGCCGCATTTGCTGCTGATCCCACAACAAGCGTTAGAAAAGTGGCACAGCAACTTGGATTGTCAATTTGGAAGACTTGGTCAGTAATGAATACAGAAAAGAAACATCCTTACCATTATACTTCAGTACAGGGCCTCGAAGAGGGCGACCCTTTACGAAGAATAGCATTTTGTCGCTTTTTATTGAATGCTGATATTGAGGACCCCCATTACCTAAAATCTATTCTTTGGACGGATGAATCAAAATTCACCCGTGAAGGTATAACCAATTTTCATAATCTCCATTATTGGGCAGACAAGGGCGACAACCCGCAAATGAAGAAACAAACTTCGTTTCAAAATAAGTTTAGTGTCAATGTTTGGATGGGTGTAATTGCTGGACATGTCATTGGGCCTCATTATCTACCAGATAACCTGAACGGAGACGCTTACCTTGACTTTTTGCAGAACGATCTTCCTCCGCTCCTGGAAAATTTGCCAATTAACCTTCGCCACCGTATCATTTTCCAAAACGACGGATGCCCAGCTCACTACCGGTTGACAGTCCGCCAATTCTTAGATCAAACATATCCCGATCGATGGATTGGGCGTAGTGGACCTATTCTGTGGCCTGCAAGGTCCCCAGATTTAACGCCACTGGACTATTACGTATGGGGTATGATGAAGGAACTTGTATACAATGAGGAAATACAAAGCCGTGTTCAACTAGTGGCAAAAATAGAGGGAGCCGCTCTACAACTGCGACAAGAAATGAGGTTAATGACAACTACTGTTGAAATTAGAAGACGGGCGAGGAAATGCATTAGAAATAATGGTTCTCATTTTGAACACCAAAAATAATAAATTTGTTTTAAATAAAGTTTTTTGAAATGATAGCTTTGTTTTTGTTGAAAGAACGCGCATATTTAATTTTTGATTAAATAAAAAATATTGCCGATTGATAGTCTTTTGTCTATTTTTAGTGACTGGTAAAACTTGATGGTATGTATGATATTGCCACTTAAAGAGGATACAATAGAGAAGTTTTAAAAGTAATTGTAATATCTTGATGACTTTTTTAAAAAAATTTGTAATACATCGAAAATCAACACTTTTAATTACCATTACAATTTTCTTCTAACAAATGTAATTTTTTTTTTTATAGGCGACGGAAACTCTTATTTTTTTCTTGTTTTGTTGAAAGTTTATGTATTTAGGATAAGGAAAAATAAATAATTCAGAATATCAAAAGTTAAATTTACTATGTAATACTTAAATAAATGATTAAACATGGAGATTTTTTAAAAAAGTACGAAATCGGTAATATAAAAAAAACCGTAGCATTTTTCATATAGGTATGTTTGGTCATATAGATGCCAAATGGCCCCCTCTATCTCCCTGTTCAGGGTCGGCATCGCCTTACCAAACACCCTGTATAAGAAAAATTATAATTTTTTTTGACGTTACTATACTTCCACTGGATGTGGAAGTAATTGCGATTATCTCCGAAATTTGCCCTTAAGTCATATATTTTGACTACGGCATCGTGTTCAGCGCCCGAAAATCCTTCGGAAATGATATGTCGATCTCCTGGGTTTGAACTTTTTTTTTTGTGTACCTGTGTTATCATTCTCATGACACACGAAATAACACAACACTAGAAATACCAGTACATAGACTGACAAAATATGAACAAAGTCCAAAATACCTCGCTTTAAAATCATATAATCACTTACCATACAAAAAATTCCGATACAATATTTTAAGTTAGAACTTAAAAAATAATTAGTAAACAAGGGCTATTTTTCATTAAATTTTTTAAAAATATTACAAAGATACTAGTCTATGATTGTTCTTTCTAATTTTTTTATTGTCGTGACCTACGTGTATTTCTTAAGTTTTTTTTAATGTTATGTATATTTGTTATCATGTGCATATTTGTAATTTTTTCTTTACTTCCATACGTGTTTTATACATATATGTATAGATTTATACATTTTTTTTTACTGCTTCCCAGGCAACACGGTCACGTCATTTTGACTTTTTTTTTCGGCACCTTTATCACCAATGCGACGTTAAATATGACGTGAAAATGACGTGAAATATGACGGCAAAATGTCACAGCCCATTGACGTCACTTACGTGACGTCAACAGACGTCGCTTAAATGACGTATTTTTGATTAATTAATAAATGTACATATGAGAAAAAATATAAAATAAGCCAATATGGCATGTAAATCTTAAGGGCCCTAGGATTTTTCCATTTTCCGATGTATGATACGCATTACAAGATAAGCTGCCATGTACGATGTAGATGAATGGACACTGGTTTTTATGCTATTTCGGCCCAGCCACATAATAATGATCTTTAACCTGACCATTATAGGATCCATCCAAATCAATCAACGTTTCCTGAATGTATTTTAACATTGCAATTTATATTATTATTCATTTTCTATAAATTCATAAGAGTATGAGGTAAAAAGAAGGACTGATTATTTTCAGTGGTTTGTATGTGGCACCATCCAGAAATAATTTATGCAACAAACAACGTGGTAATGCATAGTTTGCATGTGGCGCCAACTAGAAATAATTTCTGAAAAAATTACGTCACCAAACGTCGCATCGACGTCTCAACACAACGTGATAATTTAGTCACAATATGACGTTACTGAGACGTCATTTTTAGTCACATGACGTCGTCGACCAATGTGACCAAAAAATTACGTCAGTCTGCTGCCTGGGATAAATTTAGATCACTTTTTGATAAAACCAATATATGACACTGGCTAATGGTTATTGGCCAATTAACCCTAGATTGAAAAAATCCTATACTGTTGGTGATATTAATATACAGCCAAAAAAATATAATTGTAATTATCCCGACTTAATAAGACGTTAATTATTACCATGTAATTAATGCTAAAGATCCACTTATTATTATTGTATTTTTAAAGATTCTGTAAATAATTATTGGGGTGGAATTTTGTAAAACTAATGTTTTTTTGTCTGGTGTTTAATATCACTAAATAAAAACGTAATAATGACGAATTTAATCTACGTCATAATGCCGTACAAATGCAGACGTCGTTAAGACGTCACTGGTGTTTAAAATCACTAAATAAAAACGTAATAATGACGAATTTAATGTACGGCATTATGACGTACAAATGCAGACGCCACTTTTTGGTAACATGACGTCGCCGACGAATAGTTACCAAAAAATGACGTCAAAATGACGTAACCGTGTTGCCTGGGTTATAACCTAGTTTATTTGTGTATATATTTGTTATATTCTGTTTACAGATAAATTGTGATATATATCTACAATTTGACTTATCCTATTTTATGTATTTATGATCGACAGGATTAATAAATTATTATTATTATTATTATTATTAGACATTTTAAATTTTTTTGTCGATTATAAATACTTTTAGCAAAACGAGCTTCTTTGTAAAGAACCTCGCACGGAATGATAGGAAAATGGTCCTCGGTTAAATTGCACCAAACAGTTCTCATATAATGTATGTTCATATTTATGTGTTTTAATGGTCCTGTGTGCCTATGTATATGTATATGCGAATGCATGTGTTAACTCTCATTCAATAAGCGTTTACGCCGAAACTTTATTCGGAATGTGTTAATATGCACGCATACACACTGGCATATAAGTACATACTCTATGATTTAATTAGAAAAATATTTCATTTAAGATAGTAGTCAAATATATAAGTATTGTGACGTGTTTCCACCCCTAGGGTGGGGTTTCCACCCTTGCAAATTCAGTGGGTTCCAAAAATTATAACAAGGGATAACCACTAACACACTTTATTAAATAATTTTACTGAATACTTCACACAATACTATTATTAACTTAAATGAACTTTACTGACTAAAAATAACAATGTTTATCACTTTGTTCTCACTTTGGAGTCTTAACCTCATTTGTCACTTGTCAATTCAAAACTTCTCTAAACGTCCGGCCGAGAATACGGCCTTATATACCCCTAGCGATTGCTTCCTGAATTATTCTAGAAACGGCGCGGCGTTATTTAGAAGTCTCTTTTCTCTAATGTTCCAGAATGTTTCTGCTGTTTCTACTGTCTCACAGCTGGCATAACATGCATTTTGTGCTGCCTATCCCCAAGGGGTGGATATTTGTAACAGTATTTTCACGAATCGCACATATTAACCGCGAGGATATTACGGATCGGAATTTGCATATCACTTGGCCCTACTCGTACTTAGTTTTTATTAATGGTTTTAGAATCAAAGTTTTTTGGAATACTTCAATGCTGTTATCAGTATTATCTCTATACATATGCCTATATTCGTATATAAATGAGTATACATAGTATACATAAATATGAACATACGTTAATTTGCATAGGGTAGCAGTATACTAATTCTTTGATTCCGCGCTTAATGGTTCTGTCTTCAACAAGCAGCGGTTTGCTCTATATTGACTCTTGAGCATTGTGCCCATGAGAAATATTGTTCGGAAGGCCAAGACCTATAACATACTATTTGGTGGAATTTAACCGAGGGCCATTTTCCTATCATTCCGTGCGAGGTTCTTTGAACAGGGAATCATGTTCCAGTATCAAAATTTAAAAAACAAATACGGAACAGAAAGATTTTGCATTATAGGGGAAGGCGCCCTGTTCTCCCTTGATTATGCCCCTGGACGAATTTAAATTTGGCCAATACTATGAAATAACAGCCCTTAAAGATAATTAATACCGACCGATTCTCATCGCTGCAGCAAAAGGAGTTCTTGAAATATTAAATAAAGACCTATTCTAGGGCTCCACCTTCGAAGGGTCGCGCCGTAGCTCTCTTAAGAAGCATTTATGGGCATATATTTATAAGAACTTTTTTCTTCATAGTTTTGTACGTAGAATATTCACGAGAAGTGTGTAACCGATATTTCCGGAAGGCCAGCCACCATAGCTGCTGACGTCATTGTAGGAAAACGTATCACATGACACGACGGTTTATCACCCGATTGAAAATTAGTTGTTATAACCACTTTTAATCATCCTACAAAGAAAAACCGCTGCCCGAGGAATTACTACTTCAACAACCAAGTCTCTCACAACGAAAAAAATTTGTATGTGCAAATAATTGTTTATGGAATTTTAATAATATAATATTTGAAATCGTCTACCTCAGCGATATCCCACATCTGTAGTAGGGTGGGTGTATTGGTTCTTGTACACACACTAAATCACAATTTCTTTTTTTCCTTTTATAATGTGGTGGGGGTAGTAATGGTGGTGGTTAATGCTAAAAATTTTTTTGAGACATTAGCTTCTCTTGTGTACAGTAAATACCAATTTTAGGGAATTTTACGTACGTGTACCAAATTTCAAGTCAATCTTAAACGGTTCCTGAGTAATCGTGCGCACAAAAAAAGTTACAGACAGATAGACAGACCGACAGACAGACCGAAAGACCTACAGATAAACAGAAATTTTTTTTGCTCAAACTTAAAATCTCGATGTTTCTTGACATTCTAAGCCTATTTGAACAATGAAAATTAAAAAAAAATGTCATTACTATACTTCCACTGTATGTGGAAGTAAAATTAGGATACGTCAACTTCCCTACAGAAGTACACCCAGCCTCAGGACTATAGCTAACAAGTCATCGAATGATTTAAAAAAAATAAATCCTCAAAATTAATTAATTTAGGCCAGCTACTTCAAATGTTACAGTAATTTTGAAGAAATATTTTTTTAAATTATTGACTGATTTGTTAGCTATCAGAAAACACTCAAATAAGTGTCCTATACTAAGTAGTTTTTTTTAATTTAATTTTTTTGTTAACAATCGGAATAAAAAAAAATTCATACTGAATTATCTCAAAAAAAAATTTGGGATAGGGTAACACATGATTAAATTTACTGCAAATTACCTCTACCTTAACCCTTTCAAAGAAATGCGTTCAATTTCCAGTCACCCTGTATATTTTTTATAAATAAATGAATGTAAATATAAATCTCACGGCACCCTTCATTGTGCTATATCTATTAATCGTTGAATAACGTAAGAAAAAGTAAACAGCATGTACCAATAAGATTTAAATACTTCCTCTTAAGCATCTTTATTATAAGGTATACGTCTTAAATCGCCCTTAAGTGCATGTGAATGTTCCAGAAATAGAATTCATTTACAGTGTAAAATTGTAAAACACAATATTTAACATAATATGCAATAATTTACACTGGTGGCAATTACTAAGGCCATATAGAGAGAATTAACTGTACCGCGTAATGCTGTAAACATAACTTGCACCATATTATTTACAGCCGTACTTATTTTCTGCCATGTTAGTGTTAATGTTAGATATGCGTGGACATTAAAATGCTCGTCTGAATGATATATAATGTTGCGGATAATTTTCCTGAGGGCGAAAACTTGTACCGTTGTCGCATTAATTGTATTTTCCTCGTCTGTAGAAATGTTTCTAGATTGCTCTGTTTTAATACGTACTTAGAAGCTGTTCAGTAACAGCGAGATCTTAACTTAACCTAACTTTATATTACCTGAAACCATAAGATATATAAAAAATTTCATCCTTAAAAGGTATGGGTCTATATAGGCTATTGACTATGTTAAAGGGTTTTTATTGTTTCATTCGTTTGTTGGTCACCTATATATGATAAAATCACAAAATGTTATTAAATTTAGTGGTGAATTTTTAAGAACGGGATGAAAGGGGTGGTTTTTTGGCTTTTTCAATATAACTCAAAAACTAAGCGGAATTCAAAAAAAATACAAGAGTATTTTTTCGTACAAAATTGAATTTCCCATTGAAGCAGCTTTTTGCAACGTATATCTTTGGTATTATAGAATAGAATAGAATATTTATTTATTTATATAGGTTAACAAAAGATACAATGATTAATTTTAATATAAAGGTATAGGCATAGGTATAAATAAATAAATGAGTGATTGCTTAGACTCGTTAGAGTCTGTGAGCAATGGGTAGTTTCATAAGAGTGTGCGTACATATGCGAAATACCCAACTAAGTTCTATTTATTTTGCGAAGGGTCCTAAGAACCTGAATGCAAAGGCAATAGACCCGTGTTGGGTATTGTCAATATAAGTTTTCATGGATTTTATAAAACCAGTATTTTCATTTAATTGTAACAGAATTTGCTGTTAGTGAATTTTCAGGTATTAATATTAAGAAAAATATTAAAATTAAAATATTAGAAGTTAACTTAAAAACGAAAATTTACAAAAAGTAAAAAACATAAATTTGAGGAATTACAAAACTTAAAGACTAAAAGAAAGCTTAAAGACTTCCAGTATTAATAAATGTATCTATTTCTGTGTAATTTATGTTCAGCAGCCATTTTTTTATTTCTTTTTTATATTTTGTTACAGACCTGATTTGTTTAATATCTTCTGGGAGCTTATTATATAATCTAGGACCTAAGTAGACAAAACATTTTGTTCCTATAGTCTTTTGTGCAACGACTACCTTTATTTGTTTTTTAATTTTACCTCTTGTGTAGTAGTTATGATCAACGAGTGTTGTTTCTGAGTATATTTTGTATTGGTACATTAATAAACATTGCGAATATAGCTTACGGACATTTAATAATTCTGACTCTTTGTATAATAATTCAGTAGGATAAAGGTTGGGTTTTCCATATAAGATCTTTAAATATATTTTTTGGATTAATATTAATGGTGTAATGTTAGTTTTGTTTGCACCTCCCCATGCTACAATACCATATTTTAAAATCGATTCAATCATGCCATAATAAATGATTTTAATGTGTTTCTTGCTTAATATATCTTTTAATATTTTAAATCTGTAAATTGAAGATCTTAGTTTTTTTACGGTGTTGGTGATATGATGATTCCATTTTAAATGAGGGTCTAAAGTTATTCCCAGATAGTTAATTTTTCCACAGGTAGTTATGACCAAATTAGTGTTAACAATATTTATTTCATTAAATAAAGGTAAACTGCTTCTATAGGAGCAAAATGGCAAATATTTTGTTTTTGACATACTAAGGGTCAAGATATTTTCATCAAACCAATCCTTAATCACCTTTAAGTCCAATTCCGAAATTCTTTTCACTTCTTCCCATGAATTTCCTTTAAAAAATATGGCGGTGTCATCTGCAAATGATACTATATCTCCTCTAATATTTAGGCTAAATATGTCATTTAGATACATAATAATAAAATTGGGGCAAGAACCGTACCTTGTGGAAGACCATAGAGCACGGTTCTTACTTTGCTTGTTTGGTTTCCTATTTTTACAACTTGTGTCCTTTTATCTAAATAACTTTTCAATAAATCGTGGCAAAGACCTCTTACACCAAAATTTTCTATTTTTTTAAATATTTTATTGTGACTAATTGTGTCAAAGGCCTTTTCCAGATCTATAAAAACACAGAGGGATGGTGTACTACTATCCAAACAATCATAAACCTTTTTAGTCAGGCAGGCTATAGCATCACTTGTTGATGTATTTTCTCGGAACCCAAACTGGTTTTTTGATAATAAATTAAATTTGTTGAGGTATTGCACTATTAAATGTAAGAATAGACAAATCTGTAAAAAATGCGAAAAATCGCATTTTCGTTTATAACTGTTTTCTGGGCAGAGACAGGTATATGAGTTGCTTCAGAGAAAAGAAAGTAGAGATTTCAACCATTAAAAGCTATGGAAAAAGGTCGTATGATGAAAATTGACTAAGATACTGCCGTTCAAAGTTGGCTATTTTTCTCGTTTTTTACCGCTTTTGCTTACATAGAATTTCTTTACAATTATCAATGAAAATTTCCACAATTTAGCTTCCTTCACCGAGCACTTTGCTCGAATGGATAGCTTGTAGATCTTTGAAAGACTGCCGTGAACTGTGGTTGCAAGGAGTTGGGTATTAAATGCTCCATTTTTTGCAAATAATGCACAGGGGTCAACTGCGAAAACGCAAATGTGCCTGACATATTTGAAGAGGCCGTCGATACAGACGTCGATGAAAAAATTTATTTTTAAATCGACAATTGTAATTTTGTTGAAGAGACATCAGCTTAACTTTTATACACAAAAAAAACTGAAAAAATTCTCTTTTTTTTTATTGGCAGTAGTTACTAAATTTTACAAATTAAAATAAAACAAGTTAATTATCACTCAATACCCTTAAAATTGCCTTATGCCCAATAAAAATAAAGTTTTTCATTGATAACTGTAACTGTAACTGTAAAGAAAACGGCGAAAATATATTCGCCGGTATATAAGCAAAAGCGGTAAAAAAAAACAAGAAACTGCCAACTTTGAGCGGCAATATCTCAGCCAATTTTCATCGTGGAACATTTTTTTTTAACAGCTCATTTTAACGATTAGAATCTCTGATGCAATCTATGCTGATACAAAGTTATAAGCAAAAATGGGAAAAAAAATTCGCGGTTTTTCGCATCTTTTTCAGATTTGTTTATGCTTACATTTATAGTTCCTTGAGATAAACAAGGAAAAGGCAAAAAGCCCAAAAGTTCTGTGACTTGACCGCAAGATATCTTCCCCCCGTTTTCGGGGGCGGAGAACCAACCCTCCAACCACTCTCCTTTCCGATTTTCCGGTGCTAGGCATTTTTCATAGGAAAATTTTATAACGAAAGTTGTTCAGAATTGTCCAAAAACTCTAAATTCAAAATTTAACCAAAATTAAAAAATATTGAAATTTTTTTAAAAATATTGTCCAAGTCCGAAAATATCATTTAAATGGGTTTTTTTGTTTAAAAAAATCATGACAATTTTGTTTGAAATTGAACCCAAGCTGTCAGATAGTTGTCAAGTAATTAATAGTCTTTTTTTATATTTTTTAAATTTATCAATTTTTTAAAATTTTCATTTTTTTATTATGATGAAATAGTAAAAATTGGGTTTCTGGATAATTCAGAACAACTTTTATTAATAAAATTTTTCGATAAAATAATGTCTAGCACCGGAAAAAGAATTAGAGGTAGTGGTTGAAGGGTAGGTCGAAAAATATTATTACTATCGTGTTCCCCGCCCACGAAAACAGGAGGATACATGTCTTGCGGTCCAGTCGCAGAACTTTGGGGTAAAAGCTTTACCTCAAGAGACTATTAGTATAAAGAATGTTTTTTTCGAGTTTGAAAAAAGCTATTTCAATGGAAATTTTTCTATAAAAATTACGCTTGTATTTTTTTGGAATTCCGCTTAATTACTTCCACATCCAGTGGAAGTATAGTAACGACAAAAAAATTTTTAAAAATTTTTATTGTTCAAATAGGCTTAGAATATCACGAAACGTCGAGATTTTAAGTTTGAACGAAAAAAAATTTCTGTCTGTCGGTCTGTCGGTCTGTCGGTCTATCGGTCTGTCTGTAGATCTGTCTGTCTGTAACTTTTTTTGTGCGCACGTTTACTCTGGAACCGTTTGAGATATTGACTTGAAATTTGGCACACATATGTACTTTAACAAGATCTAGAACAAGATTATATTTTCATCTTGTTCCGTCGAAGGGTTGGGGGGTAAATTGGGTTAAATTTGGGGAAAATAGGTAAATCAAGCAGGTAAGAGTCCATAAAATTGGTATTTAGTATATACAAGAGAAGCTAAGGTCCCAAAAAATGTTTTGGCACTAGCCACCCCCATTACCACCCCCACCCCATTATTAAAGGGGATGAAAAAAAATTGTGATTTAGTGTGTGTACAAGAACCAGAAACCTCAAAATATTTTTTTACTTCATCCACTCCCACTACCACCCCCCATCACCACCCCCACCCCGCTACCGATGTGGGGTATCGTTTTATGGGTTTTTGGGGTAGAGGATTTCAAATATTATATTATTAAAGTTCCATAAACAATTATTTCCACATACAAATTTTTTTCGTTGTGAGTAACTTGGATAAATAATTTGGATGTGGAAGTACTGATTCCTTGGGCAGCGGTTTTTTTGAGTTATATTGAAAACCTAGAAACCTTCCCTTTCACTCCGTTTTCAAAAATGCACTTCTAAGTTTAATAGAATTTTGGTATTTTATCATATTTACGTGACCAATAAACGCATGAAACAATAAAAACCCTTTAACGCAATTGTTCCTTACTAAATCACATAGTCAATAGCCTAATATACAAAACTGCTGTAAAACTGTCTTTTTATGTTAGTGAGTATAATTATTACGTTACATTTATTGTTTTAATTCGTTAAGGCAATGATGTAAACGTTTGATCTCTTAATTTTTAACAGTAAAATAGTAGTTTGTGCAACAAGAGTGGATATGATATCCATATCGCACGATAAGGAAGTTTGAGCATGACGTCGTAGGCGGAGTACTTCAAATCTTTTGAGTGCGATATAGATAATCCACTCGAGTTGTATAGTATACTTTTTCTACGACCAGCTTAAAAAACTGCAAAATTTATTAAACATTAATATATTGCACAACTGCACACTGACAGTACACACTGACAGTTACTTTGACAGCTTACGCACTAATTTGATTTTAAAACGAATAGTTGTCTATGTACTTAATGCACGAACTGTGATTGGTCGGTTTCATTTCATATCCATCCTAGAACTGATATGAAATATATCCGTTCAGTTAACTGGAATTGCCTACTTATCCATTCTACAGACTGTACAGAAAACAGCAAATTTACATAAGAGAGTAGAAAAAAATATGTAATTTCCTTCATATATAATGTACTGTCCTTTATATGAATAAAGTTATTATATTACTTCCACATCCAGTGGAAGTATAGTAACGACAAAAAATTTTTTAAAAACTTTTATTGTTCAAATAGGCTTAGAATATCACGAAACGTCGAGATTTTAAGTTTGAACGAAAAAAAATTTTCTGTCTGTCGGTCTGTCGGTCTGTCGGCCTGTCTGTCTGTAACTTTTTTTGTGCGCACGTTTACTCTGGAACCGTTTGAGATATTGACTTGAAATTTGGCACACATATGTACTTTAACGAGATCTAGAAGGGTTGGGGGGTAAATTGGGGTAAATTTGGGGAAAATAGGTAAATCAAGCAGGTAAGAGTCCATAAAATTGGTATTTAGTTTATACAAGAGAAGCTAAGGTCCCAAAAAAGTTTTGGCATTAGCCACCCCCATTACCACCCCCACCCCATTATGAAAGGGGATGAAAAAAAATTGTGATTTAGTGTGTGTACAAGAACCAGAAACCTCAAAATATTTTTTTACTTCATCCACCCCCACTACCACCCCCACCCCGCTACCGATGTGGGGTATCGTTTTATGGGTTTTTGGGGTAGAGGATTTCAAATATTATATTATTAAAGTTCCATAAACAATTATTTCCACATACAAATTTTTTTCGTTGTGAGTGACTTGGATAAAAAATTTGGATGTGGAAGTAGTGATTCCTTGGGCAGCAGTTTATTTTCTTGAATTATATGATATTTTAGCCCCTAAATCATTGTCATTGAATATTCAAAATTTTAATTGTAAAAATAAGAGTAATTAGGTAGATCTATATGTCATTTATGTCTAGTAAAATGTTTAATAAAAGTCAAAATCACGTTAATAACACAGCCCCACAAAAAAAAAGATATTTGGAACTGCTATCGAGATAACTGTATCCCCATGTAATTTTCGACACTGAATCCGAATCCGAGGTCAAAAAAAAATCGTACACCATCAAAATCAACCCCTAGCGCTAAAGAACACGCCCTAAACACGGTAAAAATGACTTAACGCCCCACAAATAGTCTTAAATCTCAATAAATCGAATTAAATATAAACACTCAAGTATATTATGCATAACACTACTTTCTGTTGAAAATTACCCCCATGAGTGGGTGAAAACTACCCCTTATACAACAGGAAACTTAAAAAAATGTAGTAATTGTAAAAAAAGTTTATGATGCCCAGTTTTTTTGGAAAGAGTGAGTAACTGCATTAGTTCCGATGCGATGCTCAAAATCTACCACCATAGAGTGGCGGAAACCACCCCTAGATTAAAATTGCAAGGAAAATCGGGGAAAAAAAGGTAATAACAGAAACAATGAACGCCCCAATAAAGAGTCCAACTTGACGTATACTTAATCCGCATTCAACACTCGTATGCGGTTGTCAATGCGCCACCTACCGGCTGGTCAAAAAATTATATAGATGTTTTTGATGCCCAGTTTTTTTGAAAAGAGTGAGTAACTGCATTAGTTCCGATGCGATGCTCAAAATCTACCACCATAGAGTGGCGGAAACCACCCCTAGATTAAAATTGCAAGAAAAATCGGGGAAAAAAAAGGTAATAACAGAAACAATGAACGCCCCAATAAAGAGTCCAACTTGACGTATACTTAATCCGCATTCAACACTCGTATGCGGTTGTCAATGCGCCACCTACCGGCTGGTCAAAAAATTATATAGATGTTTTTTCTGAATTTTTAGACATTCTTTTTAGAGGCCATATAAAAAAGTAATAGTATTTTCAGAGAATTCTGTTTAGGAGTCATCTAAACAACTGCAATTTAAATTTGGGGGTGGTTTCCGCCATTCTATGGGGGTAGTTTTTGAGCATCGCATCGAGAATAATGCAGTTGCATATTGTTTCTAAAATAACTGGGCATCGTAAGCATTTTTGCAGTCACTGCAGTTTTTTTTTTTAAATTTCCTGTTGTGTGAGGGGTAGTTTTCACCCACTCATGGGGGTGATATTCAATGGAAGATAGTGTTAACTCTGTATTTATGCGTTATATACTTGAATGTTTATATTTAATTCGATTTATTGAGATTCAAGACTATTCGTGGGGTGTTAAGTCATTTTTACCCTGTTTAGGGAGTGTTTTTTAGCGCTAGGGGTTGATTTTGGGGGTGTACGATTTTTTTACCTCAGATTCGAATTCAGCGTCGAAAATGATATAAGGATACAGTCGTCTCGATAGCGTTCCAAAAAAGCCCCACAAAAAAAAATTGGAATTTCTATCGAGACAACTGTATCCTATGTAATTTTCCACGCTGAATCCGAATCCGAGGTGAAAAAAAATCATGCATCTCCCACAATCAACCCCTAGCGCTAAAAATGACTTAACGCTCCACGAATAGTCTTGAATCTCAATAAATCGAATTAAATATAAACATACAAGTATAAATACAGAGTTAACACTACTTTCCATTGAAAATCACCCCCATGAGTGTGTTGAAAGCTACGCCTCACACAACAGGAAATTTAAAAGAACTGCAGTGATTGCAAAAAAAGCTTACGATGCCCAGTTATTTTAGAAACAATATGTAACTGCATGCGATGCTCAAAAACTACCCCCAGAGAGTGGCCCAAATTTAAATTGCAGTTGCTTAGATGACTCATAAAAAAAATCTCTGAAAATACTATTACTTATTTATATTGCCTCTAAAAAGAATGTCTAAAAATTCAGAAAAAAACATCTATATAATTTTCTAACTATATAGTTTTTTGACCAGCCGGTAGGTGGCGCATTGACAACCGCATGCGAGTGTTGAATGCGGATTAAGTATACGTCAAGTTGGACTCTTTATTAGGGTGTTCATTGTTTCTGTTATTACCTTTTTTCCCCGATTTTCCTTGCAATTTTAATCTAGGGGTGTTTTCCGCCACTCTATGAGGGTAGATTTTGAGCATCGCATCGGAACTAACGCAGTTACTCACTCTTTCCAAAAAAACTGGGCGTCATAAGCTTTTTTAACAATCACTGCATTTTTTTAAGTTTCCTGTTGTATAAGGGGTAGTTTTCACCCACTTATGGGGGTAATTTTCGACGGAAAGTAGTGTTTATGCGTTATATACTTGAATGTTTATATTAAATTCGATTTATTGAGATTTAAGACTATTCGTGGAGCGTTAAATCATTTTTACCATGTTTAGGGAGAGTTTTTTAGCGCTAGGGGTTGATTTTGGGGGTGTACGATTTTTTTTGACCTCGGATTCGGATTTAGCGTCAAAAATTACATGTCTCGATAGCAGTTCCAAATATATATTTTTTTTGTGGGGCTGTGTAATTTATTACTTCTTGATATGTATCAATGCATACCTACTCATTATATCCCCCTTCTAAATGTAATTCGTGGTTCGCTTAAGAATAGACAATTTTCTTGAAATGTTAACTCATGTTAGTCCCAGTCTTTGGAAAGCATACATTCTCCGTTATGTCCCAAGGAAATGATATCCACCCATACTAAAATATCCAAATGATATTGTAATTACTAGCTATTTTAATTATTAACTACGAAGGGTAAAGTTACTTTCCGAACGAAATAAAATAACACTAGTGCTTCACATAATTTCAGACCAACGTAAATACGTCCACTGAACCAGATCGCTGGTTTTTAGAGCACCGTGGTAAATGAATGATTGGTGTTTTATAAAAAAATATTTTCTCTCATATCACCGAGGTGACCCTTAGAAAATCCAGGATTTTGTGTTACGTAAAGAGAAACCAGGGCCCACAGTTTAAAAAAAGCCTGAATCACCTCTACTCTTAGTGATTATTTTATACCTGAAATTATTTCACAGTAAGCAAAGCACCAACTCACTTCGCTAGCACCCCAGTTTGCAACTTAAAGGTCCTAACAACTGAGTTACCTTTCCCTTTTCTACTTCTTCTAATTGTTTAGCAAGAAAATAAATACAAAAGCTAGTATAATAGTATAAAAAGGACCAGTTGCTCTACCAACATTCTGAGCAAAATATATGAGTAATATCATGCTCATCAAAAAACTAATTTATAAATTTATTCTTAAATGTAAGTAAATGAATGTTAATGGTGAATCAAATTATTTATTTATTTTCAGTCAAAAAAGGCTTAGTACTGAAATAGGGTATGTTACGTTAATTAAATAAAAAACAGGCCTATCCCCGATTTCAAAAATAAGCTAATTGGAGGTAGGTATACTATAATATTTTTTGAATTATTTGAAAGTAAATGTAAATACTTTTATTTTATAGAAATGAATTCTGAGGAGAAGGTAATAATAAACGGCGCATTTCTTCGAAACTATGAAGAATATCACAAAAGTCTACAAAGAAAATAAGAACAAGCAAATGTCTCTACAGTAAATAGTTTTGGACATATAATGATTGGTTAAGTGGAAGAGCAGAAGGTTACTTGTAAGTATTTCTGAACTTCGCCATTTTTAAATTTTACAACTTGTATGTTTACAATAAAGACATTTATTATTATTATTATTATTTAAAGTTGAAAAAATGGTAAAAAAATCATGTAAAATACCTTATTTATATATTTTGTTACTTTTCAGTTTTCCCACTCTTCGAACCAGGATGTCTATAGAATTCTTTATGAAAAAATTGCAACTAATCAGAATTTTCTTAGATTAATAGGATCGGGGATATGAAGTATAGGGCATATTTTAGATATATTTATTGGTATTTTACTACATAAGAGAGGTCTTTGTTAAAATAAGGGAACAGTTTCAGCAGCAACTTCATGTAAGTATGTTTTTTTTATGCTAGTGACAATATAGAAAAGATGCAGAAATTCTTTTAATTGTTACTGCTGCTATATTATTGACCATCTTCATCGAATTGTACAGTGAGAAATTTTTTTAAGTCAAGTTGAATTTCCACATCATTATCATTGTTCGTATTGCTTACTTCCTTTATATTATTGCAACGTTGGCCTAGTATTTTAAAGAAACGATAGAATACAAAACTCCTTATTTTCAACAAGCATAACGTCTGTTTTGCCATTGCACGAAATGGTGGCAAATAAGGATGCTGTTTCTACTTCACATCTTGTACTCATCTGTTCATATTGTCTAAGTGGCATCTGTTGTTGGTGGCAAACTTACCAGTTTGAGTGAATATTTATTTGCAGACTTTGAGCTATATACATATGGACAATATGACACAGACATACCATTAGCTTTCCGTTTGACACCATACAGTATTTTGATAAATATGAATTTCTTACTGAATACCTAATAAACATTTCTCTATTAGTAAGAGAATGTAAATATTGACTACATACCTAACACACATAAGTTATACAATTATACAATCCCCTTTATTTCTGAAGACCTGAAATGGTTTTGTTTTTGGGGAGGTTCATATTAAGAAACAAGGGACACACACTCAGTAGCTGAATATATTAGGATTATTTCCTTTTTCTGAAAAAATTCTAGTGCCACGATCGGAAACCGAACCCAAGACTCCAGAGTGAGAGCTAAGTGTACTTGCTTCTCGACCACGCAGTCATACATGAACCTTGTGAACATTTATTTTAATGAGAGAAATAAAAGGAGAAAGGGCATTTTTACGTGTTCTTAATCAAAAACAGAATCCTTAAATTTTACATCAAAATACACCGAAAAATATATCTACTTTAATTCACAGCCCCCACAAAATGTTCAGAGCAGAGAACCAGACCCATGTATTCCTATGTATTTTCAGCCACTGAATCCGAATCTGAGGTCAAAAAAAATTGTACACCCCCAAAATCATTATCTAGAGCCAGAAAAACACCCCTGAAATAAAAAGTAAAAGAAGATTAAGCTACGAGAATGTTTGTTACATCATAATCAATCGAATTATACAAATTTAGGTTAAACAGCAGCGTACATACAACAGATATGAAACATGCCCCCAGGGAGGGTGAAAACTAGCCCCCATATATAAAAAATCGATCCAAAACAGAAATGATTGCTGAAAAAGCTCGAAATATCTAAGTTTTCTTAAAGTGATAAGAAACTGCATCAGGTCCGACGTAATCTTCATAAACTGCCCCTATAAGGTTGAGAACTAAGTTTAAAGGACACGAGAAAAACAACAAAAACGTAAAATCCAACAGGAAATTGCGTGGTACTCTAAAGTAGAACTAGAAACTTACTCACCATCAACGTCCTACAGTGTCAACCCTCAGAGGGTGTGAAAACTACCCCCATTCAAAATTCAACTTGAAAAAGCTGCAGTGACCCTCGAAAGAGCTCGAAACTCCGGAGGTTTGTAAAGGAGAGAAGAATCGGTGGTAATTTTGGCTCAGTTATTGAAAACTACCTCAATAGCGCTGCCAAAAACTACCCCTCATCTTAAATGACACAAAAAAGAACAAGAAAAAAGCATTTATCCAAAAGTATTTCCGTTTTCATGGATGCTATGATTGGTTAAAATGGCGTACTACTCAGAGTTAGACTTAGAAAGTCACGTACCACTCTTGTTATTCAATTTCACTCCCCTAGGTGGTGAAAAATACCCCCTGTGTGAGAAACAACTATAAGAAGTTACAGTGACTTCTGAAAAAACTCGATACAACTGCGTTTTGTGGAGGTGAGAAGAAATTAGACTAAGTTCGTCGCTGTGCTTGAAATACCCCCCCCCCCCCCCACAACACAAAACATAAATGGCAGTCAATTCATTCTTTCTTTTAATAATATCTTTTTACTTTAGTTTCGAATGATCGTCTTACATTCTGCCGTTTATGTTTTTCACTGGTTCCTCTTATAAGAGACCAACAGTAGTCTGCCATCATGTGTTTATCCCACCTTCCTTGATACCTTTTTTCCTTTTCGGCTATATGCTGATGAAAGCGTTCACCCTGCTTCTCGCTATAATCACCTAAATTTTTTGGAAAAAAATCAAGGTGGGAATCATGGAAATAGTTTTTAAGCTCATGTTGCATCCTAAAGTTTTGAAATTTTTTTCTTTCCTAGAAAACTTGCAACTACTTTTTTAAAACTTATCCACGCTTTTTTCTCTTTTTGGTTCAACAGTATAGCTTTTTCAGTAGTCACTGCAACATTTTTTTCATTGCATCTTGACTGACGGTAGTTTACATCCTTTCTGGGGGTGTTACTTAACAACATTGATAGGACATGAGTTTCAAACTCTAAATGTACAATACGATTTTTGTCAATCATATCATCCATGAAAATATAAACCCGGTTAGTTTCTCTCTGTTTTTCCAGCATCCCACGGATATAGGCGTGGCATCTCGCAACCCCGTAGGGGTAATTTTCAAGCACAGCGTCGAAGGTAGTCTAGTTTCTTCTCACTTCCCCACAACGCAGGTGCTTCGAATGAATTTTTGTAGGTCACTGTAATTTTTTATAGTTAAATCTTACACAAGGGTCAGCAGTCATTGCTGTTTTGGATCGATTTTATTTATATATGGGGGCTACCCATAAATAAGTCATATTAATCTTCTCTTGATACAATTTACGGAAAATATAATAAAAACCCCAATGGTTAAAGAAACTAAGAGAAAAGCTAGTCTACACCAAGATATAATTAATTATTCCAATAACACAGAGTTAAATTCACATCGTAGATTAAAAATTTGAAATAGATTTGGATTTAACGTTTTTTGCATTTGTCTGTCAATTTAGTATAAAGTATATTATATATTATATAAATATACCTATTTTGATATAATGGTACTCAACACTTATCCGTATATTTCTAAAAGTGAATATATCTCTTCGATGCAGATTCTTTTCAACTGTATTTAAATACTTAAAATAATCCTACTTTGAAACCTAAATAGCGTTCACGTATTCAACAACTAACACTTACCTTAGGCAACTGACTATACACTACAATGTAAATCAATAATGAGTGTATTATGTCTACAACCAACATTACATCGCTGCAAAGAAATTATATAACGTACAGAGCAACAAGTGGGAAGGTTCGTTGTCTAACTTGGCGTTGAGCTCTTCACAGAACTCGCGAGTCCGCAGGCTCAGGAAATTACATATAAGTAACCTGCATCGATATAAACTTAAGATCATGATTTGATTAAAAGTGTAAACACGTTAACGCAACCATTCATCAATTTTAAACTGGATATTACGTCAACAGCGATAATATTGCATAGGATAATAGATCAAATTATATAGCGAGGCAGTGTACCAATAATAAAATTTATGAGTTGTGTTTTGAATAATAATTCACATCTTGGAGAATCAGCATTATTTAATTAGTATTCAGAGTTTAATATTTAATTTTCGTTTGCCAAAAACTCGGCCAAAAATATACAGTAATATACACATTGGTAAATTGTTTCTTCTGCTTCTAAGTTCACAGTATTAAATAAAGAAACTTTGATATTAAATTAATTTCAGAGAATTTGAACTCAAATATCGACACAAGTCTGTATATGCAATACCGATATCTTACCCTTAGCCTCACTTTCATGTCGAAAAATGTCGAGTGATTCTCTTCTCATTTATACAGGGTGAGTAATTGTATATATTTGACTGGCCGTATATTTTAAAATATCTTATCGAATAACTTTTAAACAAATATAAATTTTGCACACATGTTTGTGATGGTTAGGTCAATCCGTCATAAGACTGAATTTCGGAAAAATTCAAGGTAGGACTGGGAAAATCTATGAAAGTCATTAATGAAACCCCGTTTATTAAAATTAGCTATTTACGTACCAAGGTTTGGAAGTGTAGTTCTTTGGTAGATGATGCAGTTTGCAAGCATTAGGGACCAAAGCACAGTGGGTCAGGTTTAACGTTTTTGGCCAAAACTCTTAAACTCCTGGAAATGCCCCAAAATCAGCTGGCGTTTAGAGAAAAACTAATGAAAAAAATCCCATCGATAAATAGAGGTGGGTTTCAGGAAATTAAAATAATTGAATGAAATTGTGAAACTTTGTATTCGAATAGAATATTGCCTTCAAATTCTACGAAAAATTGTTATATAATTCCACAGATATATAAGGGTGGGTTTCAAGGGGTGGAAATTGAAACAATTGGATAAAATTGTGAAACTGTGGATTCGACCAGAATATTGCCTCCAAATTCGAGAAAAAATGTTAAAAAAATTCCATTGAACGATTTCATGAATTGAAATAAATCAATCATTGCAATATCAGTAATTACATTACTCGTAAAATTGGGTATTTTTAACCTGCAATAACGTAATCAAAACGCCTTTACTCAAAAGGCAGCAGCTGCAATTCACAGTACATGTAGAGAACCCTGCATTCAATATCATAAAAAAGGGATAGGGATAAAGCTTGCGAAAGTGTTTTTTTTTACCTATTTATTTAACGTCGGCCTATTTCCGCTACCAGGGCCTATCACCGACGCCAGGAGGCGAGCTACCCCCAACCTGGAAATTTTGCCGAACCTTTCTCGTGAGAAGAGTAGGGATCTTTTACTTGCCTAAGATTTAATAGACAAGGAACCGCCTACTTTACATCCCCTCCGAAGGATGGTATATCCACTACGTAATCCTCGTCTCGAAATTACATAGCTTCCACGTATACACTGATATACAAGCCGCTAGAAGGTGGGACGAAATCGCTGTGTTTCCCAAGATGGGTCACCCATCCAAGTACTAACCGCGCTGCACGTTGCTGCACTAGAGTATCGAGGATAGAACAACAACAACAACAACAACAACAACAACAACAGCAACAACAACAGCAACGGCAACGGCAACGGCAACGGCAACGGCAACGGCAACGGCAACGGCAACGGCAACGGCAACGGCAACAGCAACAGCAACCGCAACCGCAACAGCAACAGTAACAGCAACAGCAACAGCAACAGCAACAGCAACAGCAACAACAACAACAACAAATTTATTATGTGTTTAACGAACATAAATGCGCCTCTCCGGATCCGACAATCACGGCGTGCAGCGTCGTGGTAATTAAATTTTGGATGCTAGAAACTCCTGTCTGCCGCAGGCAGACTTAAGAACTAATTAAACATTAAAAACATGTACCCACATGGGCCTAAAGCTAATTAAAATACACTATAAACAAGCTAAAAACGTACTCTTTGCCAATTTACTGAGCTTTTTGAATAATTATTACACATTCTATAGGATACTCTTCGCAATTTTCTTGTAAATAGCATCTTTGTTGTGAAAAAGTTATATGAAAAAAAATTGAAAAAAAAATATCCAACCTGTGTGGGATTCGAACACACGATCTTTGGATTGCAAGGCAAAAGTTTATGGAAATAACATTTCGCAAGATTTTTATTTAAGTATAAGCGGCAAAAATAAAGAGAATATATTTTTTTAAATTAAATAATTAATAACTTTTTTATTTACTGATCGATTTTCTTCAAAAACAATAGGGTTCTTCCTCTAGCTAACACTAACTTACTTTCCAAATTTCAATACAGTCGCACTTTTCTTTCTTAAGTTATCGTGCTTACAAGAAACGTGACGGACGGACGGACAGACGGACATTTTGAAAGTTGTTCAGAATTCGTTCACTAACACAATGATATGAAATTTTTTTCTCTACGAGAGATATTGACGATTTTAGAAATGTGCCGATCAAATACAATATACTCTTCGTTTTTGCGAAGAGTATAATAACTAAAAACTTATTAGGCAAACGCACTTTTGGAAAATTTTGATTTTTGAGACGAGAAAACAGAGTTGACGAAAAAACCCGTTCGAACAAATGACGACCTCGTGGTCTGACCGCCGCGCCGTCGAGGAAGGTGGAGTAGGTTAAAAGTTATATGATTTAAAAAGTTTAGATTTATAGGATGTTATCGGCCTAGAGAGGATTTGGAAAGACAAAAAGAGGACAAAAAGAGCAAAGAAGATAAAGGAACAAAATTGTACAAACATAAAAAAGGGGGAAAGGGGTTAAAGATGTAAAGTTGGTGAAAGATAAGGGGTAGGGTAGAGATAGGTTATGATAGAGGGAAGGTGTGGTTAGGTTGCCGGAAGATAGGCAACGCCTGGTATGGTAGGGTGTGTCTTGTATCGAAAAGTATTGCGTTATGCTGTCTGATTCGGGTAATGTTGCGGATTAGCGGACTACCGTCCAGTTTGAACTGATAGAATTTTTACGAAGTTTCTTGGACGTAGACCGCTAGTGGTAACGTGCATAGAGATCTCTGAGAGAGGTGTACCTACCAGAGTTTGAAATGAGGCGCATAAATTTGTGTTCTAATACTCTTAATTTCTGCATTGTCGTGGTCGGGATGCTGCACCACACCGGCGCCGCATATGTGATGGCCGGTCTGATTACCATCGTGTACAACAACTTTTTATTAGTCCTGTTGAGTCTGCTACCCCGTGCCAGGAGTAGATACAGACTCCTGGACATGGAGTAGACCTTGTGTATCGTCTCGTTAATGTGTGTATTAAACGTCAGTCTTTTGTCTAGGTTCACCCCCAAATACTTCACGCCCCGCTTAATTGGAATTTCTCTACCCCCGGTCGAAAGTGGCGTTAGAATCCGGTTTTCTGTGAAGCGGCGACTTCTCGGCGTTGATCCGAATACATATACAGTGAAGACGCATCTACGCTCGCCCCTTGCGAAAGTGAAGTGTAACAACAATGAAGAGTTTCATTTTAATCAAAATTTACGGCTGAAACCGTTCACTCACTAAAAGGCTATAATTCGAACACCAAATAGCAATTAAAGTCAACTAGCTGCCTACAATAATAAAGCTCTTGCGTTGTTCTATGCTAGACATGGCCGATTCGTTCAATTGAAGACAAAGAAACAAAAAATTCAGTCGTGTAAACGCTGAATTTTCACTGCACAATTTTAGACTTGAACACGTGTTTCCTTCTATAGCTGTAGAACGCAAATGGGGCAGGTATAGGGATCAAGGCCTTTTGTTCCCCCAAGAATAACGTTCACCCTTACCAAAAAACTTGTTTATTGCTCATTTCTCGGGAGTCGGTGAAATTTGGTTCATTTGAGTTTTCGCCAAAAATCTCTCAAAATGACTCACTGTGCAAAGAAACTACACTATAAGCTGAGGTGCATATCACTTTTTTGTGCTTTCAGCACGATGTTAAAGACAAGGAATACAAATTATGAATTTTTATTTATTGACACATTTATCAGATGCTTTTTTTCAGATGGCATTCAGTTGCTTAGCCATGTTATAGCTATTTATGTCTGCTAAGGACGGTATTTATATATACAAATCAACTAATTACTAAAATTATTCGACGTGTTCTCGCATAACTGTAATAAGTTATAGTTTTTCAGAAGGTACTATTGCGAAGTGGACTAAATTTCAGCAAAAATGTTTATTAGACTTATATATCATGCACAGAGGCCAAACAAAGCTACTTACATGCCGGTTAGTAAAAATAAATTATTTTGAATAGGAACACTACATCTGTCGGTAACCAAAAATATATTTTGCCCATTCTCATATTCTTCTTATAAGATAGTTATTCTCGATAAGTACCAAAATATTGAGTAAAACTAAGAATAAAATGTATTTAGTTACTAACAATCTTTGGGGCAACATAGAAAATGAACATGTATATCAATACAATTATTAGTATGGTAAATTCTATAGTTCTCAAATTAATAAGGCTCTCTTTTTTTTTATTAATGCCTACTTCAATTTCAATTAATAAATCTCATTTTGATTTTTCATATTTTGTAATTTAAAGATATTTTATATCAATATTTCAAATATTTCTTCATTGCTACGGAAGTAAACTTATGCCAGAACTAATGCTAAATGTATTAATTATAATTTTTATTTTGCATTAAATGGTAATGTAATAAAATTGGACTATTGCATATTACCAGTCCCCAAGTCACAAAAATTTCAGAAATTCGGAAATAATTTAGACAAGAAGTTTCTTACCTTAAATTGGTTCATTGTTGTCATTAATTTATTCCACTCGAACGAGGCTGGGAATCCTCCCAACGCACAAAAGATGGTCTCTCGCAATTTTCAACTTTTCCACTGAATTTACGACAAGAATGGCTATGCACAAAATTAAAGTTTATAAAATTCTCTCCAAAACAGATTTTAATCGCCAGATTCATATTTCTACCAGTAATTGGGATACAAATTTAAGCTGAGTTACGCAGTCTACAAATTTTCC
Organism: Rutpela maculata; assembly: GCA_936432065.2. NCBI lineage: Eukaryota > Metazoa > Arthropoda > Insecta > Coleoptera > Cerambycidae > Rutpela > Rutpela maculata. The sequence continues at coordinate 126,130,575 of OW386290.2, read as the reverse complement.
AAGTTTCCCCAATTTAATAATTATATTGTTTTTTAAATACCTGAGTTTAATTGTGCCCACCTGTAAAAATGTACAGAATATCACAACTTATTTGCTTAGAAATATTGTTGAAATATTGTTGAATACACTGGTGCCCCAAACCAGTTTTTTAAACGACTCGAACCTCGACCCAACCACTGAGCTTAGCTGGTTGCAAAGTTTCGTCTTCAGCCGCCAACTAGGGGAAAAAGTGACGTTGCGAAGTGTTATCACATTTACGTGTGCACGCTTTTTCTATAATATACCCATAATCTATTCAGATTTTATCATTTTAGATAGATTAGATACCATAGTTCGGAACAAATAAAAAGTTTCACAAGTACGACCTTGCATTTTTCTTTCTGGGTAGGAAGGTTTTTTGCTATGTATTATGAATCTTAGAAGAGATATGGATCTGAAGCATTTGAATAAACTCTATGAAACCATTCTATAGATAATGCCTGGTCAAAGTGTTAGTCGTAATGCGCTAAATTGTTTTGCGATTTCTTTGCCGAAACGGATTAAGTGTGCCTTTAAAACTGAAACTGAAACTGAATCGCTATTCTGATAGCATTTTTTCTTTACTCTCCGAATCCGCGAATCCGTTTTTCATAAATGCGATAGAAACATGTAGTTATTTATCAAAAATGAGAAGATTTTATCCCAGTTCAGACCTGAATTTTTCAAAACCAAGAAGACCTCTCTGACAAGTCCCAGGTATGTAATGTTGCAGAAATATAGCTCTTAGAATTTTCAGACCAAAACATTTTTTTATTTGGCGATCTAGACTCGCCTGGAAGTGCTCTTTCTTCCATTCCTCGCGAATCATTCTGTATATGAGGATGACCAACAGACAGGGTGGTACTTGCGTATCGTTTGGTAGAAATTAGTGAATTCTTTATAGATATCTACATTGTTGTCAACATTGAATAACTAATCGGCAAAGAAGATGATCTTATAGATTTCTGCTTAAAATAAATTAACTTTATTTTTTCCTCGATATTCTTCACTTGACTTCATAAGTAACAATAAAGTTATAGTAGATGAAGCAATCTCTCTGATGTGAGATTATTTTGAATCAGAATCGTCAATTTTTCAATGTTTTCACCATTTTGTGCACAAATTAGGTTTATAGCTTGTGAACTTCTAATTAATATATAGAGCGTGATCTACGTGATCTAAGAAATGCGGAAAATAAAACGGTGTACTAGTCTTCAATGTGGGAAAGCCCCTGCAAAATTTTAGAGGATTCTGAGGTAATTTAGTATATTAAATTATTAGTAAATTTGCGAAGATACACTACTGATGTTGAGTAAGCCCTGACCTACTCCTGAATAGGTCGACGAACTTACTTACGTATTCGAATTATTTACATTTCCTTAATTGGCATAAAAAGTGAAGCCGGCCGGTGAGATCAAAAAAAGTGGGTCTACACACAATCCAACGGCAGGGAGCCAACATTGTCGGTACGCTTTGAGGACAAAAAAAAAAAAGATCTTGTCCTAAGGTTCTGATGAACTTTTCTGAAGTATTTTGATGAGCTGAAGCCAATTTTAGACAAAAAAAAATGTATATCGTGTCAGTTTCCCTCTACCACCCCCTTTTATCCCCTAAAAAAGGCAAGAATGAGGTCTTGCTTGTCCCTGATATAACTTTTTCAAAGTATTTTGATGCGCTGAAGCCAATTTTGGACGAAATATTTTTTTTTGCCATATCAGTTTCCCTCTACCACCCCTTTTATCCCCTAAAAAGAGGTAAAAAAAAGGTCTTGTCCGAAGGTTCTCACTTAACTGTTCTGAAGTATTTTGACGCGGTGAAGCCGATTTTGGACGAAAAAAATTCTACCGGCTCAGTTTCCCTCTACCACCCCCTTTATCCCCTAAATTTTTCTTATCCAAAATTAGTTTCAGCGCGTCAAATTACTTCAGAAAGGTTAGTTGAGAACCTTAGGACAAGACATTTTTTTTTTGTCTTTTTAGTGGATGAAGGGGATGGTAGAGGGAAACTGAGCCGATAGAATTTTTTTTGTCCAAAATTGGCTTCAGCGTGTCAAAATACTTCAGAAAAGTTAGATTTGAACCTTAGACCAAGACTTTTTTTTGTAGACCTGTGTAATCTAAAAACAGTGAAAAAAACATATTTTTAGGTGAGAAAAATACTTTATACTCACTAGTGAATTATGTCATTTTGACATTAACAATAACAACCAAAAAGTTGACGTTCTCATACAAAATTTTAAAACTCTACCATATAATCTGTAATAAACTCAGAAAATTAAATATTAAATTAAGACATTTTGAAATGATCAATTTTATTTAGGCGTCATTATTTGATTTGATATTTCTGTTATTAGCAGTGATCGGAATTTTGGGTTTAATTTCAGGTGTGTCGTTACAAGGATTTATTAAAATATGCATACATTATTAGTTGTAAAATGTATACATGTATTTTGTTAGACCAAAATAAATGAGAAACTGGTAAGGTAGGTTCGTATTATATTTAATTTCGATTTAACTTTGTAAGAAAGAACAAACTTTAAGTTTTTGATGTAAAATTTTATATACCTACCTATATACGCCACTGGAATTAAACCCAAATTCCGATCATTGGTTATTAGTGTTCGAAATCTAGTATATTCCATTTATTTCAACAAAGTTGGAAATTGTATTTTAATATTTATAATAAATGAAGAATATTCATTTGATACATTCCGCTAAGTTAAACATTATAACATAACTGTAATAAATAAAAAACTGTTTCTTTGAAAATTGACTTATTACTCTTATTAGTCGAGTCAATGAAGGTTTGCACTTCTTAATTCTCAGCAACAGCTTCGATTTTGATCATTCTTTTTTAAAATGTATCTTTTTTAATATTATTTAAAATCAGAAACATCCCAAGTGGCGCAAATAATTATTTATATTGTTTAAACTAATAACAATATCTACAAAAAAATAATTTTTATAAATTTTTTTCGCGATATTTATAAAACTGAGTTGTTTTTATTGGAAATTTAAGTTAAAAAATGTTTCTCACAGTCGGGGTTGATAATTATTTATATTGTTTAAACAATAATAACAACTTTTACAGGAAAAATCCTTTTTTTCGATTGATTTTTTTATTTCTGTAGATGAAACACGAACCGAGTTATGACTCGTTAAAGGTGACTTTTTGTTCGCCGAAAACTGAATTCGATTCTTTCAACGTTAAATGACGAAAACATATAAGACATTTTTAAAAGTACTTGAAAAGACCTTTAAAATGAACTTTGGTAAAAATCATTAGCATAAAAACTAACGGAGTTGTGATGAAAATAAAATCGGAGAAAAAAATCAGCAATGAAACCAATGGCTTCACCGCAAGAATTGAAATAATCCATTTACAATTTACTTTATTTAAGTACTAACAATATGTTCCAGAAGTTTGACCGGTTTACGATGCCTATATCTGAAAAAAAGTTTGATTCAAATTTGAAACGGTTTTTGAAATTTCTTAAGTACTTTTAAAATTGTCTTATATGCTTTCCTCCGAAAATTTCCCGTTTTTCCGTTATTTAACGTTGAAAGTCACCTTCACGAGCCATAACTCGGTTCGTATTGCATCTACGGAAATAAAAAAACAATCGATTTGTTATTTTATAGGCTTCATTTTTGCTAATACAATTTTACTTCCACGTCCAGTGGAAGTATAGTAACGACAAAAAAATTTTTTAAAATTTTTATTGTCCAAGTAGGCTTAGAATGTCATGAAACGTCGAGATTTCAAGTTTGAGCAAAAAAAAATTTCTGTCGGTCTGTCTGTCTGTAACTTTTTTTGTGCGCACGTTTACTCTGGAACCGTTTAAGATATTGACTTGAAATTTGGTACACATATGTACTTTAACGAGATCTAGAACTAGATTATATTTTCATCTTGTTCCGTCGAAGGGAAGGGAAGGGAAATTGGGGCAAATTTGGGGTAAATAGATCAATCAAGCAGGTAAGAGTCCATAAAATTGGTATTTAGTATATACAAGAGAAGCTAAGGTCTCAAAAAAATGTTTGGCATTACCCACCCCCATTACCACCCCACCCCCTTATTAAAGGGGATGAAAAAAAAATTGTGATTTAGTGTATGTACAGGGACCAAAAACCTCAAAATATTTTTTTACTTCATCCACCCCCCACTACTACCCCCCTATCACCACCCCCACCCCACTACCGATGTGGGGTATCGTTTTATGGGTTTTTGGGGTAGAGGATTTCAAATATTATATTATTAAAGTTCCATAAACAATTATTTTCACATACAAAGTTTTTTCGTTGTGAGTGATTTGGATAGAGAATCTGGATGTGGACGTAGTGATTCCTTGGGCAGCGGTTTTTTTTAAATCATGTTTTTTTGTACATCTATTGCTATATCTCAAAAATGAATTGAGCTATCGATGTGAACTTTTTTTTGTTATAAAACACACACTTAAGAGCTTCTTTCTATACATAGGATTGCTAATAAAAAAAAAAGTGTGAACATGCCAAAAACGTAGATGACCAGAAAGTTTAGAGAATACGCCATCAAATTTTCACTAAGCGAGGAACTTTTTTGTTTTTGAAAATTTTGTGTAACATGCTATGAAGAGGTCAATAGACTAAAAAAGTTTTTAGAAAAAAAATATTTTCGTTATTAGCAAAAAACGAATTTTTTAGTATGGAGGAATTGTCGAAGCGTACGCGCGCGGCACTTAAGAATAATAATGATTATGTATTGTGTGTAACGGAACTTTTCATTGTTATTTTTTTTATGTTTAGGACTGTTTTATCACGTTTTAGGATCTGAAAGGATAACTTATTTTTTCCAGTGGCGCATTAAGGACTAAGGTTGAAGACAAAAGGAATTAAAAATCTTAAATAGAGTATCTGGGATAAAAATGCATTGCATTGGGATCTCGGAAACGGTAAAAAATAATATTATAGTCAATGGAAAAAAAATTGCGCAACTAGGGGGCTAATAAAATTCCATAAACAGAAGTTTAGGAAAAGTAATAATTTTGGAGTGTTTTGGAGTGTTTTGATAAAAAGTAAACGAGTTTTCCTTTTTTTGCGTTATTATTGGAGCTAAATAGAAAAGACAGTTTCTTAAAGCACTTTTTTCTGAACGTGGCAATCTTAATATTTGTATCCGACATTTCCTGTGTCAGAGTCCCTATCCGAAACTACCATGCATTGCATTTTTACCCTAGATCCACACAATAATTGAGTAAACGTGTTATTTTCGCCCAAATTAGGTAACAAAAAAGAAAAAAACATCCTAAATTAAGCCTCATTTTCCGCAGCCCCAATTATAGAAACCCTGTTTCCATGGTTTGTGCACAAGTTTATCGTTCTCCTCTATTACTACGCCACATAAAATCCACTCCATTTTACAATGAAACTTAGATTGCTTTTTTATCTTAAATATTTTTTTAGCAAATAATCCACGCACAATTCGCACAATGGCCATACGTTCTACAATATAATGCAAGTGGTAATAAGGAAAAGAATATCGTTACACATTTTACTTCCACATCCAGTGTAAGTATAGTATCGACAAAAATATTTTTGAAAATTTTTATTGTCCAAATAGGCTTAGAATGTCATGAAACGTCGAGATTTTAAATTTAGGGGCAAAAAAAAATCTGTCTGTCGGTCTGTCTGTAACTTTTTTGTGCGCACGATTACTCCGGAACCGTTTAAGATATTGATTTGAAATTTGGTACACGTACCTATGTATTTTATCGAGATCTGGAACTAGATAATTCCGTTAAAGGGTTGGGGGTAAATTGGGATAAATTAAGCAAGTAAGAGTCCATAAAATTGGTATTTAATATATATAAGAGAAGCTAAGGTCTCAAAATTTTTTTGGCATTAACCACCTCCATTACCAACCCCCATTATTCAAGGGGGCGAAAAAAATAAAATTGTCATTTAGAGTGAGTACAAGAACCAAAGGCCTCAATTTTTTTTTACTTTATCCACCACTACTACCACCCCCCTTCCACTACCTTCAGCCCCACTACCGATGTGGCATATCGTTTTATAGGTTTTTCAGGTAGACAATTTCAAATATTTTATTATTAAAGTTTCATAAACAATTATTTCCACATTCAAATTTTTTTCGTTCTGAGAGACTTGGATAGAAGATCTGGATGTGGAAGTAGTGATTCCTTGGGCAGCGGTTTTTTTTGATAAAACGTAAAGTTTTCGAGTTATTAGTGAAATCGTTCTAAAACATGCATTTTTTACATAAAAAATCAACATTTTCAATCAAGAATAACTCAAAAAGTATAGACTCCACGAAAAAATTTCATAGAACATTTATTATTTAGAATTCATTCCTCTATCGATTTCTGCAGTTACTTTGAACATAATAATTTCCACCCCGAGAAGGGGTGGCATCCACCCCTAGGGTAAAAGCACACATTGGCACTATATAACTTTATTTCTTGAGCCATTCCCTAATTACTGTCTAAATTTCACGTCAGTCGGTTTTATCCGGAAGAATTCTGAACGAAAAACCTTCAAATACTGGACTAAATTAACTTTTCTGTGAATATCTGGAAAAAACATAAAAAAATAGATTTTTCCTGTAAAAGGTGTTATTATTATTTAAACAATATAAATAATTATCAACCCCGACTCTGAGAAACATTTTTGAAATTAAATTTCCAATAAAAACAACTTAATGTTTTATAAATATCGCGAGAAAAAAAATTTTAAATATATTTTTTTGTAAACATTGTTATTATTGTTTAAACAATGTAAATAATTATTTGCGCCACTTGGGATGTTTCTGATATTGAATAATATTAAAAATCACACATTTAAAAAAAATGATCAAAATCGGAGCTGTTACTTAGAATTAAGAGATTTCGACGGTTCTTAGGCTTCATTGACTCGACTATATGTTGATTTTCTGAAAACAGTGAAGAAACATATATATTTTGGGCGAAAAGAAAAAAAACTTTTTTTACTAATTAAGAAGATATGTCATTTTGAGATTAATAATAACAATTAGGAGTAGGCGTTTCAATACAGAATTGCAAAAAACCTTTTCCTGACTAGTTCCTCTACTAGCTATTAATCTATTTTATATTTTAAAATAATATGTTTGTCCTAGAGTTCCATAGCTCCCTGTATATAAGCGTATAAACAAAAATAATTTGTTAATGCGGGTATTATCGGATTTTGCTCTTGCATGTTATGGTACAGTAATCATTTAATATTGTATAAGGCAAGGTCAGTAGACTGTTCGTTTATAGAACAAAAACTTATAAATATTCATAGGAAGCGCGCCACATCTCTGATAAATATCCGTTATTAATTGGTAATTATTCAAATTTTAAATCGTTTAATATCAGCTTAGGTACCGCAACAAAATATTATTTAATCTCATAATGAAACTCTTAAAAAAAATTTCTCTTTCTCGTTTAGACAGCATTATTTCAATACACTTTTCTCATGGTATTTAGCAAGTGCCATGCGGAAATTACCTTTAAGCTAATAAAAATTTAAATAATCACTATATCAATTAAATATACAAGTAGAAGTTGCAGTCGGGCGTGGCCGAATACCAACATTTTACTAGAATGATGTAAAGCATGCAGTTGCTATATTTCTTATTTTCATTTCCCAAACAGTATTCGACAGCGCGAAAATGTATTTTCCTCCGTTTCGTAGTACAATTAAATATAAATATTTTAAAACATTTTAAAATAATATTGGTATAATCTACACTGACAAGGTGCACGTAAAATTACAACTTCATTACATTAACATTCATCGAAATTGCTGTTAGAACACTGTAATAAGTAATGGCTACAGACAAATAAATTTAATAATACATGCCACATGGAAATATACATAACTCTCGAATTTATTCCTGTCCTAGTGTGATTTTACGTCAACTATCTTTCGTAACGGAATTTCTGTCGAAATAACGTTACAGCTCTCTTTAACATTGTATTTTATAAATATTTATTATTTTCTCCCTGTTTTGCGATCAGTTTAAAATATTTTGAGAGGTTTTAAGTTATAAATATGCTACAGTGTGCGCGAACCTTTAAATGATTATCTGGTAGGTAGTTGTAATTAAGACATACAGCGCCGCTGTGGGGAATTTTGATAGTGTTTGATGGTAGAAATGGGGCGAGAATTCATCATCTTTAATCCGACCTTTGGAGACAGCGGTTGTGTTTGAAGATCCGGTCTGGCTTCGTATCAATGATGAGATGACTTATGCCTTATTCTTTTATCTTGGTAATCCTTAAAGTTTTCGATTATTTTATGTAGTTATTTTAATTGTATCTATATTTTAAGCTTGTTAGTGGACATTAGGGCGGTGCGTCGCTATAGGTGAGGAATATTTTTTTTGCAAAAATTAAAACGCCTGTATGTAAAAAAGTTGTGTCTTAATAAGAAAAGAGAGCCACATTTTTTTTTTGAATTTTTTATTGACCCCTCCCCCCCCCCCAACAAATTCATCATTTGGAAAATTTTGATAATAATAAATTTTACACGCGATACGTTTTGTTTTTTAATTTTTCGCTTGGATGTTTTTCATCCCACCCACAAAATTCATTAGAAATATAACAATAAGGATTAATTTCTTTTTTATTTCATTACGAAAAACATTTTAATAAGGATTGAGAAATTAAATGTAGAGAACGAATACATGTTACATGCCAACATGGTTAATTATTGAAATCTTTCTTGGTTTCAAATGATGGCAAATGTTGCTCTGGAATCTAATGTATTCCTGACGACTCTATCCCTTTTATCCTTATCGCATCCAAGATGGACGAGGGGGTTGGTGTGGGCGTAGCAAGGCCTAAATGCAGCCTATCCAAAGCAATTGGTAACACCCCAACTATCTTCTAGGCTGAAATCTATGCTATAGATCAATTTGCCCAGGAATGCCTAAACAGAGGCACTCAAAGGGCAACGATCTATATACTTTCAGATATTCAGGCAGCAATAAAAGCTTTCAGCCTTCTAGTAAAAAATTGCCACCATCTTCCAGGCAGAAATCTATGCTATAGATCAATGTGCCCAGGAATGCCTAAACAGAGGCACTCAAAGGGCAAAGATCTATATACTTTCAGATATTCAGGCAGCATTAAAAGCTCTCAGCCTCAAGTCCAAAATTGCCCAGGAATACAGACAATCCCTGAAGCAACTGGCAAAAAACAACAAGGTTACCTTGATGTGGATGCCAGGGCATGAGGGAATAGAAGGCAACGAATTGGCTGATAGCCTCGCAAGAAAAGGGGCTGAAGCCCCGTTTTTTGGACCCGAACCGTTCTGTGGCTTATCCAAGGGACACATAACAGAGGAGGTCCTAACATGGGAAAAGGAACAAAAGAAGTCCTACTGGAGAAACACTCCAGGCCAAAGACAAGCGAAAAGGTTTATAACCTATTCAACAAAGAATGCCACAAGGCCTCTCGAACTTGAAAAGTCCGACCTAAGGCTGATTACAGACCTTCTAACTGGCCATTGCCCCTTGAGATATCATCTCAAGAACATGGGCATGGCAGAAGATGACAAATGCAGATACTGTGAAGCTGCAACTGAGACTGCGGAACATATACTTTGTGAATGCAAGTACTAATGCGCATTAGGCTAAAGTACCTAGAACAGACGGAATTAATGCCCAAAGAAACAGGGAAATTAGCTCCCAGGAAAATCACAAGCATTGCAAAAAGTCTTGGAATCCTGGGCAACAACTAGTTGTAGGGTAATTCACAAAGACCTTTTAGGTTGAGGTGAAGAGAGGCCAACTCAGGGCCAAGCGACCTCTTAAACAATCTACAATCCTTATCACATATTGTATTGGAGGTGACAAATTTTACTGCCCTTTCTACAGCTTGTATGTGACAAGGATAATCTCTGCTGTAGGAAATTATGGAGGATTCAGATGTCTCAATAACTTGCTTTAATTTATCCTCAGGTAAATCTTTAGTAATGGGAGATCATTGTAAACAATTTTTTGCCAATCTAAAAGATCATAATATTCTGTAGCATTAAAGTTGAATTCCGGAATAATAAATCTTCGAAAGCTGATGTCCTTTTTATTATTTCATGCTTTTAATATCCTATGATAAGAAAGTGTCCTAATATAGATTCGTTCATCCCATAGCATACCAAGTAATAGATTCTCAGGTTGGCCGAAGTATTCATTCCTCTGAATGACATCATGAACTATAGTTCATTACATTGCATTAAACTGGTTCAAAATTGTATACCAGCCATTCGTAAGTAGTCACATTAAGGGGGGGTAGCACATGCGCATTATGCATTACCCACTTGTACTTTGCAATAAATTTGTAGTTTTTTATCCTATTTTATATTCTAGGAATAGACACATGAGAAATTGAATAAGGTACATTTCTCGGAATATTTAAACAAAAAATAGGCTTAAGAATTTATTTTTTTTAACTGAAAATGCCTGACTATAGAAAACTTATTGTAGGTAAAGACAACATTTTTAACCTAATAAAAAAAATCGATTAGAGTTCATTTTTCAATCACCCAGAGCTATTTTTCCCTTCGTAACTATTTCGGCCTTGGGGAGGTGGAAGACGAACCCTGATCAATTTTTTTCATAAAAAGAACAAAAAATGTGTTTATCATTACCAACTTCTTTCCGCGCACAAGCATTTCAATTATTCAAAATCCGAAATGTCGCACCGCCCTAGTGGACATATTTTATTGAGAATAATTTTGTTAAACCACGTGGTTTGTTTTAAAAGGTGAAGGTGAAAGGTAAACATATGTTTACCTGTTTGTTCGATAATTATTTAACGTAGAGGTAACTAATTATTATTATTGACCCATTTGGCATTCTATCTTTATGTATATGATTATTTAACGATGTTTAAATAATTATTATCGGCCCACTTGACAAATTTACCTTTATCTTTAATTGTGTAACGAAAATGTTAGACAATTATAGATTGACCCGTGGTGGTCACCTGTATTCTCTTTTGTGGTTCCTAGATATTTTTTTCTGCTGTTTGATGCCTTTTTCTAGGTGAACTACATACTGGTGTGGATGCACTAGAGAATACATTTGTGTACAAGCCCAAAAGTTGGTTCAGGAACTGATGGAGGAAACTCTGGAGTAATATGGTACCTAGGCTGGAACCAGGCTCAAAGCCGAATCTGTCCAGAAGGTCTACTGTTGGGACACCTCTGGAAGACGTAAAGTGAGTGTTTTTCTTTCATTACCTTTTGCCTAAATTTGTAGAGATTTAAAATCGAACATTTGTCTAGAGTTTCCCAGAATTTGGAGGTTTCTGAACTAACGAACCATTTTCTTTCTTCTTGTCTATTGTGTTGCTTCATTAATGGATTAATTATATGGCTATCTTTACCTTACCTAAATTAATCATTAATGAAGTGTCGGTTTATTATTTTATTCTGGTTAAATGCTGATAAATAAAAATATATCTAAATATCTATACCTATTGTTACTTATGTCTAACTGTCCGTACAAGTTTAAAATATGAGTATTGAGTGAATTAAATGTCACAGAATTTGTGTTGTCACCTCGGCATTGCTATAATTTTATCTAACTTCTTAGAGTCAATTTGCGAAATATAAATTTTTTGAGAAGCCACCAGTAAAATGATTATCTTTTATATTTTTGGCATTTGGTCATATTTTTAAGTAACGTAAATTTTTTAAATCTTTTTAGCTAATTTTTTATCTTAAAGTAACGTAAAAAATATCATATTTTTGGCAGAATTTTTAAAATAGATTACCTTTTTATATTTAATTTGACCTTAAGTTAATTTTCTTGGCCTTTAACTTAAAATGTTATACTGTAATTGTTTCCTGTTTTTGTTCTTATTAAATTATGCTAATTGCATAATAAGTGATATTTGGTAGAAATTCACTTTGTCTAATTTTTGACTGATATTTTCCCTTATCGATTCTCGTTTCATGTTCAACTTTTTAACACGGAAATATTAATTTTTTGTAGTAAAATTTATCATACCAAAAATATGATTTATTTAATTTAATTTTATCCAGTAATTTTGCTGAGTATTTTTATTGTAATTTTGGTCGTATTTTTTTTCTTTAACGTAATATCTTGCCATCTTAATTTTTGTTTTTTTATAACTTACAATTTCTACTTAGTTTAGCGTGGTAAGAATTTTGTAGTTGATTAATTAATTTTTTATCTGAGTACATTGTACTTATTAACGAATTTTTTATCGTAATTTCATTTTTCTATCTTGCCCGACTGGTTTTAACCATTTATTTTCCCCATTTTTATGTAAAAATTCCTGGACCAAGTGAATAGCAGTAACCAGTACAAATCAACATCAAACACAGGTCTTCGTGGCCTGGACAGCATCTCCGTTAAAAGTGGACAGAGCTGATCCTCCTAATAAGGAGGTTTATTTTTGGGATCCCAGCTCAACCAGAAGTTCCTCAATTATCGAGCTTCCAGCCCCATAGATCGACTACAGTCACCTTGTGTAAGAATTTGTACGGCCGTTACATCCATTTTTTTTTTTTTCTTCAGAAGAAATAATGTAAAAAGCCAGTCAAAATTTGCTTTATTTAACTTATAAATTTTTGTCTTATCATTCTCAACTTAATTGTCCATTTTTGCAAAGTATCTAGTCAGTAATTTTAAATATTTTCTTTTGTACAGAAATTGTAAACTTTTCTCATGTTTTTTGTAATATATTGTTCTAATTTTATCTACTGTCTGTTATTATTCATACCACTATATTCAAGAATATATTATCTCTCATTATTTTTTTCTTGGTTTTGTGTAACAAGTATTTATTTAAAAATACGCTGGCGTCCTTAAGGCCTAATACAACTTAAAAATTTAACTTCACAAAAAAAACACGCCGACCTGCACTGAGTTAGCAGGAGCTAAGTTAACGCATCTCTTGTTTGGGGAAGTGCTATCACCAACAAAGTGACGTTATACTTTTAAATTTCAATATAATTATGCACACTGAGTGTTTTACTAGCCCTCTTATTTTATAGACATTTTTATAATGTTACAACAAATATGTGAATGCACATTACTACTGTAAAATTACAAGAATACTGTAGCAGTGTAACCAATAGCATTGGTAAATTTGATCACGTGATAAAGACTAGAAACTACAACTTGAAGTAAATAAAAAAACTTGTCGCCATTGTGCATTTATCATTTCTGGCGGTAATTAATTCGTTAAATTGCAAGTATATCATAAATCTACAAAACACAAGTTAGCATATTTAATTAGATGAAGCAAAATATGGTATTTAAATGTAATAATTGTCACACTAATCATGGTATAAGCATAATGCCACCAAAATTACCACCAAAATGCTCATGAAATTATATTTAAATGTATACAGCCAGCTTACAAATTCATATGTAAAACATATTTTCGATTTATATACCACATACTACTTCTCATTATGTAAACGCTAATTTTTTTATTATTCTTATATATGTTTATACTCCATGGTGCATCCCGATGAAGTTTTATTTTAAGTTATTTACTGTGATGTATGTTTAATTTGCGTTTACAAATGATTATTTTTTATTTATTTGCTTTCATCATAATTAGAGAATATTACTTATAAGCTAGGCATATTAGGGAAAAAATGGGGGTTCAGAGGAAAGTTTTGCTATAGTTTTGATTTTCTCACCCTCTATGTTTTTTAGGTCACCGAATATGAATTTGAAGTTTGCAGGCAAAAATTTGGCCCGGAACTTTGTTTTTTTGGCACTTTTTTCAGTTTTTGGCCTAAATCTCAGAAAGGAAGCGTTTCTTCGACAAGCCCATTCTATACAAAATTAACGCAGATAAAATTTCCCACATTTTTCATGTATAACGTTTTTTTGGAAGACTAACCATTCCGCCGCTAGAGTGCACCAAAAAAGGGCCATATTCCCGTATCTAGTGAAATTCACCGTTTTCGCGGAAATCGCCCTTGCTATGATACTTAACTGTTGATAGTAAATGATTTATAATGAACTCGTGTTTTGTATGGTTTGACATGATTGCTGAATATAAAGTTCTAAATTTCCAAAATTTGCGTGATACTCCTGGTCAGCGGATCAAGTCGTAAAAATGTTGGAAGGAACACTCGAATGGTTTTTCACAAGCTTTTATTTAACTTGCTATGTATGTATGTATGTTAGTTTGTTTAGGGCAAATCTTGCAAATGAATTTTAAAACAGTTATCCTTAACCGATTAAGCTGAAATTTTGCATACACGTTTAGTTTGGATGACAATACATGGTTAGCTAAGTGACGTCATTCTAAATCCAATATGGCGGACTCCCAAGGATGGCGGACTAGTTATTTTTTTTATGCACCTCCATGATATGGGTATGAATTAAAAGGGTTTGCTGAGAAGAATACGAAAAATAAAATGACGCCACACTCAATTCAATATGGCGGATGCCCCAAGATGGCGGACAAAATTTTCTTATCTACCATCATAATATGGGCATCAAATGGGTTTGCTGACAAGAATACGAAAAAAAAACTAAATATTAAAGAATAAATTAATAGTAAAAAACATTTTTTGAAACAAGCTTTTATTTAAATACTCTGAAAAGAAGAAAATAAACTTTAAATTAAATCAATGTATTACATTATACAATTTATATGATATAAAAGCTTGTCGCGAGATTTACCTGTGCAAATAAGCAAGAATACAATATGTAACTTGATCTTAATAATAATAATAAATACGTTTTATTAACCCTAAAATTGCTACAAGGCATGTTACAAGGGCTTATATTATAATATACATATCACACAATGGGAGATCATATAAATGATAAAGAAAAAAAACATGGATAAAAGTAAGTAATATGAAAAGAAAAAAGTTGAAAGATTATTTCAATCAACTTTGTTCAATGACAGAGTAATTCTATTTAACCATTTTATGCATCTGGTAGACTACAGATAAATTTGTTCACATACTTTTTAAAGGATGTTAAGGTAGTATACGACTTTGCTTGGCTTGGCAATATGTTAAATAGTTTTAGTGCGTAATACAGGAAACAATTTTTACCGTATAAAGTATTGAAAGGTTGCAGAACGAAGTTATTTCTTTGACGTGTGTTATAGGAATAAATGCTGAGGTTTTGAGTTAGTGTTAAATTAGATTCTAATTTACAATGTATTATTTTATAAACTGTTATTATGAATTCAAATTTTAACAGCAGGCTTAGCTTAAGAAAGTTACATTTATTATAAATTGAATTTGTTGAATCTGAGTTAGTAAAACCATAAAGACGTCGAATTGCTCTATTTTGTATAACTTGTAAGAAACCTAGATTTGTTTTGGTTCTGGCGCCCCAAACGGGCAACATATAAACTAACCGTGAGTGTATATGTGCAAAATATAAACTTCTTCGGGTACTTTCTCTCAAAATATATGACACTTGTTTGAACATTGCTACTAGGGGGTTAATCTGTTTTATAACGTACTGTATGTGATCATGCCAATTTAAATTTGAGTCTACTACTAATCCTAAATATTTTATATTGTTGACTTTTTCAATACTGCTAAAATAATTTACAAATTCTTCTGCGACTAAGTTTGGATCTGTTAATAAATTATCTCCTACATCTAAAATTATTCTCCCATTCTGGCTATTCTTTTTATTCAAGAAATTGTTCAAAATTTTCCATGTTTCACGAGGGTTCTTAGAATTATTGAGCTTATTATTATAATAATGTATTTTATCACGTTTTTTTAGCCCATTAATTATTTTTTTAATTTCTTTTAACTTATTTTAAAGAATGTCATTATAAGGGCGATTTTTTACTTGTCTATATATGGCATCTCTTTCCTTAATTGCCATTAATAATGGCTAACTCATGGCTAACACAAGTATTTCTAAGAAATTGAAGTTTGTGAAAACTCTCATCAAAAACCCTCACCTTGCCGATGTTGTAAGTGTGTTCAAAAACTCTGAGGTAACTCCAGAAAGCATTGCAGCAGGAGGGGAGAGATTCCTGGTCAACGTGTACGGCTACACAGGAAGGAATGAACCGTCGATGAACCGTCTGAGGTACATTAATTATAAGAAGGCAGCTTTCAAGACCTCATCAAAAATAGCTGCACTACTACCATCAGCTGCTGCAGCCACACAGCACAGTTTTAGGTATATCACCAGGTGCAGCAATGACTGGGGGTTGAGAAAAATGCTGAAGATTGGGGTTGGAAACGAGCAACAAATTGCGTGGAACCGATCACCTCTCTACAAGCCCCTGCTTCTCCCGAACTGCTGCGTCTGGTATCATGCAGATGCGTCAAGACTGCGCAAAAAATGTAGCTGCAAAAAAGCAGGCCTCAATTGCACCAATCTGTGCATCAACTGTGAGAGGTCCTGCAACAACGTGACAATCGAGACAGATCTCACAAATACCCTTGAGGACGGATCATCGGACGTCGAAGTACAGGACGAACTGGGCTTCACCTTCTCCCCGGTTGTTGAGACCATCGAAGAGAGTGTGGACAAGGAGGACGAAGGTATGTAACATTTCGTTCCCCAAAAACGACAATCACACACTTGGAGCATAAATATACCTGTCTGAGGTAGTTAATATGAATGTACAAGCTGACATATATCTTGTGTTCAACACAGATCCCCCACCATCTGAAAAAATAAGGAGAATAGGTGAACGGACTGAAGAGGATGTGACAGTTCCTTGAAAAACGACAGCATCTTCAACAGTAAACATGTGCAGATTACTACTCACCTCGTCTATCAATAAATCCATAAAATAACATCTCCTGTTTGTTCCAGATGATTAAGGCAGTCCAATTTATGACGGCAGCGACATTCATCATTCGCAATATTTATCATTATAATGATATGAATTTATATTATACTACTGACTATAATACACTGTACATAACTAGTTCAGTAATAACTGCATTTCATTCGTTTGTCTCCATTTTTTCAATTACTTTCCCTATATTCATTATTCATGTAAGGTATACTGGGTCCGGGAATATGTTATTTTTGGCACGCTCTAGCAGTGGAATGGTTAGTCTTACAAAAAAAAGTAATATATGAAAAATGCAGGAAATTTTGTCTGCTTTAATTTTGTGTGGAATGGGCTTGTCGAAAAAATGATTCCTTTCTGAGATATACGCCAAAAACTGAGGAAAGTGCCAAAATTTTGGCAAAAAGTGTCAAAAAAATAAAGTTCCTGGCCAAATTTTTGCCTGCAAACTTCAAATTCGTGTTCAGCTACCCAAAAAACATAGAGGGTGAGAAAATAAAAACTATAGCAAAACTTTCCTCTGAGAATCCTAATATGCCTAGCCTATTAGGTATTGCAAATCACCACCTACCCACTTTTTTATCATTATGAAATTACCTGCTTTCTGCATATTGTTGCCCTAATCTGGTCAAGCGAATATACTAGTTAGGTAAATAATTTAAAATAAGAGTTACACAAGAAAGTATAATTTTTTAATTTAATTTTTTTTGGGGGCTAGTTAAGCCTCCGAGGATCCTGAATTAGACCCTAAAATATTTTGCCAATCGGATGCAGCGTTGTCAATTTATGATTTTTTTCCTTTTTTTTTTTTTTTTGGCAATTTACAAACATATTTTAACATTTTTGAAATTTATTATTATGGCTCAGGCTGTCCAAAATATTTATTTACATTTCTTGATATTTAATTATTATTTTTCTCAATTTTCTTAAATGGAATTTCTAATAATTTTACATGGATGAATAAAGCATACAATTCCCCACATTTTAATGTTACTCACTTTATTTTTATTTCAAACGGTTTTTGAGATATGATTATTTAAAATAATTTTTGAATATATTTTAGCATTAAAATCTAGTAATCTTAAGATGCGAAAAAGTTGATTTTTTTAAAATTGTTGAATTTACGTTATTTCAAGTTCATCTAGGAACCTGAAAATATTGGTTGTCTGATCTCAACTTTTACTCAAAATAGTAAAAGGTACCAATCCCGCAACCATGCCACATAAAAAATCGAAACTTCAAAAAAATCCTATATTCATTTACTCCGCCCTATTATACACATATTTACGTAATTGATATAGTTATAACATTATAAATATCTTCAACCGAATAAACTACTTACTTATTTTTCAACCATCCTGTAGTTCTATTTCTACAGCAACATTTCTCTTAATTAACCTTAGGAATGTCAGTCCAACAGTATCTCAGTGATTCCTCAAATACGCGTTAAATGATGTCTAGGTTATATTGAGATATGCTGCTGTTCAACAGTTCAGTAGTAATTAAAGTTATCGTGCCCACTAGCAATAATTGATTCGAAAACCTGTCTGGTGCATATTAATCACAAGTCGAGAATAATGTTGCACCTGTGGATTATTTAATTAACTAATTAATTTCAAATACTTTTCTAAGCTACTGGCCACTTTATAAACTGTTAATGGAAAGGACACCGCACGTTTTCTATGTACATTGGTGGCTTGTCAAATTTGATGAATTTTTGATTTGATATGTTTAGTTCAATTGATTCTGAACAATAAGTTCCGTTGGCAAAACTTCAAATTATGGACAGTTTCTCCGATAGCTCCAAAGACTGGACCTCGATACTGTATAAATGTTTTCTGAAAACGTACTGCAGGTAAAAGAGTTTTATTCAAATCTGTACTGCAAAAGTGAACAGTCGGAAAATGTTTGTAACATCCCCCTGGTTCTGAATCTGAGGTCGGAGGAAATGCCTGAGATAACCAAGGACGAAGTCTGGAAGTCAATCTCAGAGATGAAAAACAAAGCACCAGGCGAAGATGATATTGTGATTGAGGCAGTTAAGGAAGGTGGAGAAGAGCTATTGGACGCTTTAACAACTTTATTTAACAAGTGCCTTATAGAAGCAACAACACCTACAGTTTGGAATAATGCTGTCATCGTAATTATGCACAAAAAGGGTAATATTTCCGATCTGAAAAATTACAGACCAATTAGCTTGCACTCGCACCTCTATAAATTGTTCACAAAAATCCTAACAAGACGTCTCACACTTAAACTCGATTTCTATTAACCAACAGAACAGACCGGTTTTTTGCTCTGGATATGGGACTAATGACCATCTACAAGTCAATAAAACTCTGATCGAGAAAACCGTCGAATGCAACAAGCCACTCGTGCTAGTATTTGTGGATTACGAAAAGGCTTTCGATTCTATTAAGCACAGCAAGATGCTCAAAGCGCTTGCTGATTGCTGAATAGACCACAGATATTCTGCTGTATTGCATAATATATACAGAAATGCAACAGTATGTGTAAGAGTGCTCAAGCAGACGGACAGTTTTAGAGTGGAACGTGGTGTTCGGCAAGGTGATACAATCTCTCCTAAACTATTTACAACTATTTAGAATACATGTTTAAGAATATCCGATTAGAATCTTGGGGCGAACCTCCGGTTCGCTGACAATATTGTACTGATTTTGGATAGATTAGACAAGGCAGAGGCAATGCTGACACTATTAACATCTGCTTCATATAAAGTTGGGATCAAAATAAACACATCTAAAACCCAATTTATGACAAATCTAGTCCCCAGCCGAAATATCTTAGTAGAAGGAAAAGAGATTTTCCAAGTTACATCCTACAAATATCTAGGCCATGAAATTAAAATCGGCAGGGATAATCAGACTTGTGAGATCTATCGAAGAATTGGGCTCACCTGGGCCGCGTAAGGAACACTTAAAGACGTCTTTATATCCGAGATCCCCATATGCCTCAAGCGTAAAGTATTCGACCAAAGTGTTTTACCTGTATGGACAGACGACATAAAACGAGTCACATCGAATTGGATCCATTATGCCCAGGATCGAAATAAATGGAAAATGTTGAGAGAGCCTATGTTCAGCAGTGGACAAGACAGGCTGTTTGATGATGATGATGATGATGACTGCAGGTATTGAAATGACAACTGCTGGAAATAAATAACCAGACTATTTACCATTTTTTGGTCTTAGATCGATGTGCCTGAACTTCCTGTCTGGCCGGAAGTGACGTCAAATCACGTTTTTCGAATGCATAACACCCGTTTACTTCAATTTAATACACGAATATAGATAAATAACTTTATTAAAATTCACTATCTTGGTAAATAAGTAAGCACATGCATTGATTGATAGAACATTGATGCTAGCTTGATACTGGGTGCACCATAATTTTGGAACAAAACAAAATTGATTTTATTTTTTAGGATATAAAATTGCAGTTGTGTCTAGTCAATAAAAACTAATTAATTGTGAGACCTTTAAGAATAATAGGCAGATTTTGTTCATTTATAATACATTAAACTTTATCATTTTTAACAAAAATTGCATAGCCGATCATTTTTATTTTTTTAAATATTTACTTTTACATTCATTAATAGAAATCAAACCAAAAACAAATTTTGTTTCAAATTAATTAACAGAGAACAGCATTCCTCCCCTAGCACGTGTCGGAACCAGCCAGATATACACGGTGCGAGGTGCAATGAAAGGCTGGATGAAATGAGGCCAGATTAGATTAAAAATAGTTAAAAAAATGAACATAAGTTCCATATATATACATATATGTGTGTGTATGCATGTATGTATGTATATATGAATTATTGTACAACTTTGTAATTAACTAGATTGTAAATATTTTGAAAATAAACACTATTATTATTATTATTATTATTATTATTCACAGCAAAGGGAACTAAATTGTGTATAAAATGAACAAGCTATATAGAAAAGGTAACTTAAAATAATTGATGTATGCAAAACGCGCTATTGTAAATAAAATATGAAAAGTATCATTGTCTGAGAGGGGAAAATCGCTAGGATGTGAAATTGCATCAATTTTTTTTTTTTAATTGCTCGACTGTTCAAAAATTGCTAATAATCATTCCAATATTGTGGCAGTGAATAGGGATTTAAAAGGACAAAAACTATGATTAAGAATATAAATTTTGTATAACTATAAGTAACTAATTTAAATCTAGTCTAATCAGTAAACTTCGACAACGGTCTTCAGTATCTCGAATCACCCCCAAGCATCCAAATTAATAACAAACTGGAAAGCGCAATCAATGCTTCAGATATACGAAATAACTGAATCAGAAAGAGAAACGCGCGTGCACTGTTCTTTTTTTTTTTTTTTTTTTTGCGGGGGGGGAGAAGGGGAAATCCATCATGGACACACAGCGCCTTGGATCTATCACGCTGGGTAGTGCTGGACTCTAACCAGCTAAAACCCCTCCGGAGCCCCCTCCCTGTCTTCAGTGTTTCCTCATATCCTGGAACCGCTCTCGCTTACCGTCAGAATATCAGGTCAATCTTAGTGTTAGGTGTTCGAAATAATCTGCCCCTGCAGAGATGTCCTCTTATTACTACATCCTTGAAACAATTAGAGGTTCAAGTTTCTTTCGTCTACTTCCTTGATTTTCATAACTGATGTTATCATGTCCTCCAAGAGTTGCCAGTTTTCCTCTGATTCTAGCATCCTCAGCACTATGTCATCGGGTGTAACTGGGCCGCCTAGCCTGTTTATGACTCGTAGCCTTTCTTCTCTCCACCTGCTACACCAGAACACAGTATGCTCCGCGTCGTCTATCTCCCCGCAGTACATGCATTCTCGGTCTTCAATCTTCCCGATGTCGTAGACGTACTCTGCAAAACATCCGTGTCCTGTTAGGGCCTGGGTAAGGTAGAACCCAACCTCCCCGTGTCCTCTCTCCACCCATCTTTTAATATCCGGAATGAGTCTCCTCGTCCATCTTCCCTTACTCGAGATATTCCATCTTTCCTGCCACCTCTGATAGAGTCTATCATTGGCCTCCTTCCTGCCGCTTCCCTCGTATATCTCCCACCTTTCTTTTGCCAGAAGGTCAATGGGAGGGATCCCTGCCACTATCAGCACTGCCTCGTAGGAGACCGTTCTGTAGGCACTGCAGACTCTCAGTGCTGCACATCGCTGTACCCTGGCCAGTCTTCTTCGCGTTCTTTCCACTGCCATCGCACTTACCCATACCGGGGCCGCGTACAGGAGAATGGAGTGCACCACGCTACACAGCACTCTCCTCTTGCTGGCCTTCGGTCCACTGGTGTTATGCATTAGCCTGCCTATGGCTGTTGCCACCCGCCCAGCTTTTTCTTCCAATTTCGTCACATGCACCCCGTATGTCAATTTCGAATCGAGCCATATGTCCAGGTACTTTATCGCCTGGCTCGGGCCAATTTCCAGCTCCCCTACCCTTATTCTCATGATAGGGAGATTCCTCTTTCTGGTTATGATTACCAGCTCGGTTTTTCCAGGGGCAAGTTCGAGCTTCTTGCCCCTTCTTGCCCCATCTCTCTATTTTTGCAATGGCCGTGTTCGCCGCCTCCTCGATTTCCCTCACCGTTCTGGCCGTGACTGTTACTGCCAGATCGTCGGCATATCCGATCACCTTAACGTTCTCCGGTTGGGGTAAGCGTAACGCATCGTCGAACATTATATTCCACAAGGTTGGGCCCAGAACCGATCCCTGCGGAACACCACAAGTCATTTTTCTCCACTGGGTAGTGCCCTCAACCTCCAGCCCTGTCCACCTGTTCTCGAGGTAGCTCTTTACTATCCTGAGCAGGTACGGGGCTATTCTTAATTTTCGCAACTTCTCAACTATCTCGCCCCAATCCGCCGTGTTGAAAGCATTCCGAACATCCAGCGTTACTATCGCACAGATCTTCTTGGCCCTCATAGCCTCCCCGGCTATCTCGGTTATGCGCCTTATCGCTCCTACCGTGGATCTACCTTTCCTAAAACCGAACTGGGTCTCCGATAACCCTCCCTTCTCTTCAATGTCTACCTCTAACCTCCCCCGAAGCAGATATTCCATTAACTTACCCATCGTATCGAGTAGACATACCGGCCTATATGAGGACGGTTCATCTGGTGGCTTGTCCCCTTTCTTTATCAACACCAGTCTTGCCTTCTTCCATCTCTCGAGGAAGTTTCCCCTTTCCAGGGCGCGGTTCATAACCCATAGGATTACCCTAGGTTGTTCTTCCGCCACCAGCTTTACTATTTCCGGGGGGATTTCATCTGGTCCAGAAGCCTTTCCGCTCTTGAGCCTACCACACGCCTCCGACATTTCCTCCTCGGTAAAACGGGGAACTTCTCCCACCTCCGTTGGTCTCCATATTATTTCGTCCCTTTCTGGGAATAGGGCATTCACGATCTCCACCATCTTTTCGGCTGGTATAGTCGGAGGAGGGGCTTTCATGCGTCTCGTCGCAATCTTGAACCCATCCCCCCACACGTCTCTATCTATGTCTTGACACAACTCTTTCCATTTGTCATTTTTTGACTTCTTGATTGCGTCTCTTAGTCTCTTCTTTGTCTCCCGGTAGTGTTGTAAGGCTGCGTTCACCTCTTGTACTCCTTGTCTCCTGTTTCCCCTAACGTATCTTCTTCTGGCCACAACACACTCCTCTCTGAGATCGGAGATTTCTTCGGTCCACCAATACACCAAGCCGTTTGGTCTTATAACTCTCCTCCTCGGCATTGCTTGATCGCAGGCTCTAGTAACTGCCCTGATTAGGTCTTCCTCTGTTACAGCATTACCACCTGTCACCTGTTCTTTAAGAGCTCTCTTGAAGATACCTCTGTCCAACCGGCCTAACTTCCAGCCTCTTCCCAGTATCACCGGTGTTTCGGTCCGTTGACCCACTTCGTATTCTATATATCGGTGGTCGCTCAATGTTTCCTCCAAGAGAACCCTCCAGTTGCTAATCCTCCTCACTGCGCCTGTTGAGGCCAGCGTTATGTCTGGGATAGAGCCACTATTACCTCTCACGAATGTGAACGTCGCTCCCTCGTTTATGACCTGTAGGTTGATCTGGGCTGACCACTCTACTATTACATTTCCTCAGCGGTCTGTGGACTCCATTCCCCATTCAGGAGCTCTGCCATTAAAATCACCCGCTACGATTACGTCTTTCCTGGTCCTCCTAGTTAGCTCCCTAATCCTATGCCCCATTTCTTCTAGGGCCCCTTCTAGGTCTCCCAGCATGGCGTTGGGTGAGAAGTAGCAGCTGAATATAATCACTTCATTCAGCTCCACCCAGACGAATCCGTGCCCACTCCCACTCCTGTGCACACAGATTTCCCGGCTTAGGATCCCAATGGCAGCGTCTCGGTTGCCTTCAACGTACCATCCGGGCCTGTTTTTGCCAACCATCCTTTTGTTAGGTTCGCTAACTATGAGAACCCCAATTCCCTTCTGCTTTGCAGACGCCCAAAGAAGATCTTGGGCGGCCCGGCACCTATTTAGGTTTATTTGCTTCACAGTGAATGTGTAGCATTTTTCCCCTCCCCTTCTTGCTCAGTCCTCCCCGGAGCTTTCCGGAACAGGGGGCACGCTCTTGAATCCGCCCTATGCCCCTCTTTGTTGCAGACGGGACAGAAAATAAGCCCAGTGCAATCTCTAGCCTGGTGGTTTTCTTTCCCACATTTGAAACAGGCTTTCGAGCGGTCAGTGCCATTACAATTGTCCTTAGTGTGGCCGTACCCCCAGCATCTATAACACTTCATATCTGTCCCAGTGTCTCTTATCCTCTCTGCTATTCTGCACTTGAGCCACCCTATTCTCACCCTTTTTTTTTCCACTAACTCCATCGCCTCCTTTTCGGGTAGCCTTACCGTGGCGGTCTGGTTTTCCCCGAAAGATGGCCTTAGCCTCTCCACGACCACTTCCTCCTCCTTGATCTTCATTTCTTCAGCTAGACTTTTGCGTACTTCTTCGCTTGTAATAGCTGCATCGAGATCCTTAATGATAACCACCTTATCAGCTCCTCTAGTCCTTATAGAGACTCCGAGCTTATCAATCTCCTTCCTTAACGGGGATGCAGCGTCTTTCCCCCCTTTGATCTCAATGAGCATCTCACCCTTTTTAGTCTTCCTTAATGCTGTGATCTCTGTTCCCAAGGCTTTTATATCAACCTTCTTAATTTTGGTAAGAAGCTCCTTATATTCCACCCCCTCCTTGCTCAGGAACAATACCTGCCTTTCCTTATTCCGCCTAATATGCTCTCTTCCTGTCACCTTCTCGGTCACAGTAGCTTCCTTGTGCAGAGTATCTCCATCTTGCTTCTCCCCCCTTTTCCCTGGTGGAGAGTATCCAATTACTTTGATGTCCGTGTCGGACATTATAAATTCCATCATCTTCTTTACCCTACTCCAGTTACATTCCGTACGAGGTAAAGCTACCCTTGTCCGGCCGTTGTCCACCAGCCATTCTTTCCACTTTAATATATTGCCGTAGGTGTTTTCCTCACTGCTGTCCATCATTATCCTATATAGGAAGCGTTCCTTAACCTCCCTCTTCTTGGTGGCCACTGTTGAACTGGTTTCATACTTAATATGCATAACCCCTTCTTTCTCCGGCGAGTCATTGTCCAACTCAGCTAACTCGGGAAATCTCATCTTAAATTGCTTCCCTATTCCCTTATTCAGCTCTTCATTTCCTTGAATGCAGAGCGCCAGATCGCTTTCCTTCGGCTCCCATAACGGGTTCCCTTCTGCCTCCTCAACTCTTTCGAATACCTGGGGAGGCCAGATCTTTTCCACCAACTCCTTATAGTCATCAAAGCTCTTCCCTTCTTTGATAGCCTTACGTACTTCCTCGGCTAGTTTAGCACTTCTTACCCTCGGTATGGGGATATCTGTCTGCATCGGATCAGTCTGTGTCCCTATTTCTTTCATCTCTGGTGTTACATCTACCACCATGTCCGATTTAGAATCTCCGCAGTCTTCGGTCTGAGTATCTATGTCGAAAATTTGTTTTTCGACCGCCTCCCACTTATTATCCTCCAACCATTGTGTGATGGAATCTCTATTGACGATATCAATGCTTTTTTTCAGCTTGATCGCGAGCTCTTTTATTTCCCGTTTTGTGTTCGGGTTCTCGTCTATCACTTTTTCCAGCCGCTTTACCTGTCCGGTTATAGCATTTAAAGCTTCTCTCAATGTAAATGACAGTGCATTCTCCTTCCTCTTGTACGGCTCGATGTCATATTTGCCGATTGAGGTATCATGCACCTTACGCTTTCTGCTCTCCTCATCGACTGAGTTACTCCTCGTGAGTGTGCTGACCGGGTTGGCTGGGGACCTTGTTGGGGACCTGGCAATGCTGTCCCGCCTCCTGAAGGGATCTCTCTCCTTGTCTCCTGAGCTTGTTTTCACCGTTGTCAAGGTTACCATAATAGGTCTGTTTATGCTAGTGGTCTTTCTTGCATGTTCTCCTGTTTCAGGTGTGCCCTTGGTCGTGGCAGCTTTCTTCTCCTCCATTCTCCTCTCACCTTTTTGGTTCTCATCTGTTTTATTTAATTTCTTCATAGTTCATCCCACGAGTCGGGTCGGTATTCGGTCGACCCCCGGGTGACGCCCATCCCGGAGGCAAGGCTATATACTGCGGAGGTCGCCCGGTGTCCGCAGGTTTTTTCGACTTTGCTGTCGGTTCTTTTATAGAGGTTTTCTCCTCGCGGGTCGGCCAGTTAAGGCAAGCCCCCCGGTCACAGTTACCACCCGACATACCCCTGTGGTGCCATTTTTTTTTTCTCGCAGAGGTCGTTGAAGCGTGGGCTGTAATTACGGTGTTCTGTTCTGTCCTTTTCTGACAAGATCTGATTGGTTGAAGGAAACCAGTTGGAGGAAACGTTAACCGTCTGTATGCAAGAGGATGGAATAGTGCATGCAAGTTTATTTTTCTGCTTCACTTTCTCTAGCCGAATGCGCGTTCCAGTATGTTGATATGCACGGATGGATATTTTACGTATGCTTCGTGTCGTGCATATCCTAAACATATCCTACGTACAAAGTTACTTGCAGTCTTCGGGAGTTTTAAAAAGCTGTAAGGAGACAGTTTTGATTATCCACGCGTTCAGATGCGATACCACTTCAGCTTTCTTTGGTAAAGGAAAAGTGCAAACGGTGGAATGCGTCAATAAAAGAAAAGATCTCGAAGAGGTTGTCCGTATATTCAAGAACAGTAGCTCAACGAAACAAGAAATTACAAGAGCTGGAGAGCAATTCGCGCTTGCATTATACAAAGCCCCAAAAAAGAGACATCTTTGAATCATCATTATTTTCAATAAGTTGGTCGGCCAATCCAATATTGCCGGGATTCTACCAAGACTGCCACCAACATCTGAGGCATTACGTCAACATTCTTACAAAGCATTTCTCCAAATTCAATCTTGACGAGGAGAAAACTTGGAACCAACGGATTGGGGTTGGAAGAAAGTAGCCAACATCTTAGCTCCAATTTCCACCCTACTGCTAGTATCCTGCAGCTGCAATAAGAGTTGCGAAAAACGATGCAGCTGTGTTAAGGTTGGATTGTGTTACTCAACAATGTGCTCTAATTGCCAAGGGCAATAGGGTGCCCCTTATTTTTGAAGTTTTAATTTTTGGGGAGTGCCGGGCGGAATTTTGTTCCATTATGTTTAAAAAAAATCCCCACCAATTTTTAGCTTAAAGGAATATAAGTAACACGTCGCGCTCGTGGCCTAAAATATTCAAAAATCAAAAATTAATTTTTTATCGATTTTATTTTATTTTTGGCCCTACATCGTCTTTTAAAATGGTTTACTTTTTGGAAATCATATATACATGTTAAGTTTTTAATTTATTTATTGTTTGATTCGAGAATGCAAAGTTTTAAAACTAGTCCATAATCTAAAGTTCGAAAGTTTTCTGCAATACTTTTTTGGTTGTCTGAGGATATTTACGGCGGTAATCTTGGACAGTCCAAAAAGAAAACCAAAGGGACAAATACATTGAGAAAACGAATCTTGTAGAAAGTTTGGAAATATCAATGAAAAAATGACCCACTTGCAATAAAAATTGTTTTTTATCCTGGGATTTTGTAACTTTTTCGTTAAAATCTTGAATTAATTTTATTCCCCGTTCGACGGAGTCATTTACTAATTTTAATTCTCCAATGACTAGCTGTCCTTGTTTATACTCATTAGAATGTTTCCATTCGGATGGATGCAAATGTAAAAAATTGTCTATTTTATATCTGTGAAATAAATTTATTGACTTATTACTAAGTAATTTTATTAAAATATCATCAGAGAGTTTTAAGAATTCGAAAATGTCTTCTTTCCTCTTTGGCAATTTCTTAAGATTAGGTATCTTCTGTTTCATCTTCAATTTCATTTTCAACTTCTACATTTACTGCTTCTTCTAAAATTTTTTGTGCCATTTTTAATTTTGTATTTTCTGTAATCCAGTCATCAAGCGACACATTCATCAGTCAAATAATACAAATGGTTCACAAACCCAATAGCTACTTCGGCGATATTTTGATCAATTTGTTTATACTGATCTAATTCTCGTAAGAATTTGATATGCATTACTGAAGCAGATATTGCTTCTGACGCATAAATCCAGTATTTTACTTAGCATTTTACAATGAAGCATGTTGTTTGGCAAAGTGATTTTTCCTGGCCTTTTGTTAAATCGAATTCTGTTCGAAATAAAATGATTTTTAAGGAAGCTTTTGCCATCCACCTGGCCATATGGTAAGCACCCGGCTTTCTCAATTCTCCTCTAGCCTCCTAGGAATATTATTACGAGATTCAGATAGTCTTCTCGTGGAAACTTTTTAGAAATCGCTTCATTTATACTTTCTAGAATAGTTTCGCTAACAATTTGTTTAATTTCAGGGTTTACCACAGCTGGAACGAAATTTTGACCGTTGATTCTAGACCAATAATTTAAATTTAAATCTTTTAAATAATGGAATATCTGGTCCTAAAATAGTAAATTTGCTTTTTTCAAAAACTGTTGCCAAAATAGTTTCGAAAACATGGTAGGTGACGGGAACCAAAAAATAATATATTTCTTTCAAGTTCTTGTTCTAGCAGCGCACAAGCGCCTTTAATTATACCCGCATTTGAAGCAGTGGTGTCAAAACTAAATTCTTGTACCTTTTCTATTAAATTCCAAAATGCGCACTGAGGGTAAGAGAGGCAAATATTTCTTTAAATTATTTTTCACAGTGATTATTATTTGTCTAAATCTTACTGAATATAAGTGGAAATAATTTTTTTAAGAAATAAGTAGTCACATGAATGCATACATAATAATCGATGCCATTTATTAATTTCTTGTTTAATTTCAACTAAGAAAATTCTGTAACCGTTTTCTCCAGTCACTGTTAGCTACCCGGGTGATGTCATTTGTCGGGTTTCATTGATAATTTTGTATGCCTCTTTTATTCCTTCGATATACTACAAAATCATAGCTAATTAGAAGGTTCTGTGGATTCTGCGATAGAAAAGCATTACGAATACACTTGCGCATAGATTCTCATTACGTTAGACGCCAAGCGCGACGCGTTAACAGTGTTCGATCGAGCTAAAATTTGGTAAGACTTATTTTTAGATCCATTGGAATAAAATTATGCCCGGCACTCCCCAAAATCTGAGAAAAAAATTTTGGCTATATAATGATAAGGGGCACTCTAAAGGGCAAGGATGTTTAAATTCCGAATTTGAAGAAGAGTTCGTCGATGATTCTTCGTCACCTCTTAATGAGTAAAATTTGACAGAATTTTAGTGGAATAGGCCTACAGGGGAAACCACTTAAAAAAAAACGCACCGAGAGCTTTACCTCGAGGGTGGTGTGGAAACGAGCTCAAATTAAAAAATACAGCTTTGTGGAGAAAAAGAGAAAATAAATAAAAATCACTTCACACTAGAGAGAATCACATAATCCACAACCACAAAATCACAACTAGAGAGAATTCCGCTCTATAAATTCATTCCTGCGCATTTTTCTCGTTAAAGTAACCGGTTTTAAGATATTCGCTGTGAAACTTCGAATAGGATCGATTTTTACTTGTGTGCTCCAAACTACTCCCCTGTTCGGAGGCTGCTAGGGCCAAATGAATGAGGAAAAGCTAGAAGGTTAATATGACATTTTTGGACATGTGGATAATCGGTGTAGAAATAACTATAAACAGGCATAAATATTTTATATTCAGTCTTTATCACTCACCTAACTCTAACCACATAGATTTTTGACCAAATTAGAAGAAATTTTAAGTGATTTTTCAACAAAAACTGGTACATTGATTGTAATAGGAGACTTCAACATAAATATTTGCTACAAATTCTCACTATTCTCGAAATTTAATAAACACTGTACAAAATCTAGGACTATATCAAATAATGGTTCAATTCACTCGCATTACAGAAAACAGTTCGACAATCATAGATCTAATAATTACTAATTCCAAATACGTTAAATTCGAGGTTCTATCTATACCAAAAATCACAGACCACTCAATCATAACTGTACAATTAAATAATAATACTATGGCAGAACCACAAAAAAAAGTAATCAGAGACTTAAATGACTTTAATGAAACACATTTTCAATTAGATTTAATGGACACACAATGGATACCAAATTGTAACGATGTAAACACATTAGCCGAAAAATTAGTAATTAATCTAGCTCAAACATTAAACGAGCATGCGCCAGTAAAAGAGAAAAGAATTACAAATATAGAGGGAAATAAAAAGTGGTGGACGAATGAGATAGGTAAAAAAATCAAAGAAAGAGATCATTTGTATAAAACAGCTATAAGAACAGGTAACGAGCAACACTGGAATGAATTTAAAGAAAAAAGAAAAATGGTAGTGACACTCATTAGACAACAAAAACAAATATATTATCAGAGAAAAATTGATGAAATTAAAGGAAACACAAATGAAATGTGGAAGACACTAAAACTACTTTTAAATGAAAAAAGAAATGACAACAATAAAGGAATAATTTTTGACAACAAACTAACTACAGATAATAAAGTTTCGCTGAGAAATTTAACAAGTTCTTTCTGGAAAGTATAGAACAAATTACAGTACATTTGAATCCAAATAAACATTATGATACAATATTGAACAACATGGAGAAGACCAACTGTAAAATGGAAAAGTTCAAAGTACTGGAAATAGAAATTTAAAAAACTTTATAAATCAAATGAAAAATAAACCCAGTGGTATAGACGGCATAAATGTACACATTTTAAAATTATCATTTGAAGCAATAAGCAATCAATTTTTACAAGTTCTAAACACCAGTTTAGAAATAGGAATATTCCCAGACACTTAGAAGACGTCATCAGTAATACTTATTGAAAAGAAAAATAAAACAATTCGATGTAAGGAGCATAGACCCATAAATATGGTACCAGTCTATGAGAAATTACTGGAATTATCTGCTAATGAACAAATAATAGAATATATAGAAACCAACAACCTACTTTCGAAATATCAAGCTGGATTTCGAAAACTAAATTCGTGCGACACTGCTTTACAAACAACATTATCAAGTTGGAAAAACGCCTTAAATGAGAAACAAATCATAGTGGTAGTTTTCTTAGATTTCCGCAGAGCCTTTGAGATAATAAATAGACAATTATTACTATTGAAGTTAAAAAATTACGGATTTGGACATAACATTGTGAAATGGATGACCAGTTATTTAGAAAATAGAACAAAAACTACCAAATATAAAAATGATACATCCTTACCAAAAGAGACAATATTCGGTGTACCGCAAGGAATCCGTTATGGGACCTAATCTGTTTGTTCTATACATAAATGATATTATAAAATACGTTAAAAAGTGCAACATACAACTATTTACTGACGACACATTGATATACTTAGTTGGTGATAATGTAGACTCGACTATAAACATAATAAATAGTGCGCTTAGAGAAATAGAAAAATGGTTGGACATGAATAGCCTTAGCTTAAATACAGACAAAACTAAGTTTATGGTAATTAAAAGTAAATACATCCGAGTAAACAAAGTAAATAACCAAGGAGTAACCATAAATGGAACAAATATTGAGCAAGTTAATGAATTCAAGTATTTAAGTGTAATTATTGATGATCATTTAACGTTCTCCGGACATGCTCATTATATTACCAAAAAAATAGCTAAAAAAGTTAATTTGTTGGGACGTATAGGAAAAGATCTTAGTACATGGGCGAAAATAACCATATATAAAACAATTATTTTCTCTCATTTCAACTTCTGCTCAACAATACTTTTTCTACTTAGTAATGCTGAAATAAATATGCTACAGAAGAAGCAAAACCAAGCATTACGAATTGTTCTAATCTGTAACAAATATACAAATATAAAATTTATGCTTGATGCTACGAAGTTACTGGGAGTGAAACAAATCATAACTTTAAATACAATGACTTTTATTTACAAAATATTACATGGATTAGTGCCAAAACATTTATCAGAACATTGTACCTTCGTGAGGAACATTCATGAACACGACACAAGATCAAGAGAAAATTTATATATTCCAACAGTACATACAAGATATAGCCAGGTTAACCTATTCCACAATGGATTTAAACAATATAATGAACTACCAATTTCTGTAAGAAACTGTGAAAGCCTCATGTTATTTAGAAGTATAGTATAGAATTAATTTCGTTGATATACAATAAGGTAAAATATTAAATCTAGCTTATGCTATTAATAAAGTATTATTATTATTATTATGCAGAATTTAACGACAATTTTTTTATTTCCTATACTTTTTTCTCTTCCGACGAACGGTTTACCAAATAAAAGATAAAAACCAGCTTTAAGTCCATGTTAGGGGCAGTTTTTTGCAAAAAAAGGAGATGATCCTGAATGGGGGGGGGGGGGGGACTTTTCGGGTATCTATTTCTAATCTTATCTATATTAGGGGCAGTTTTTTGCAAAAAAAGGAGATGATCCTAAATGGACGGGGGGACTTTTCGGGTATCTATTTCTAATCTTATCTAGAGTACGCATCTCAAATATTGTTACTTTATAAATTATCTCTTCTAAAATGTCTAATTTGCGTGGACTAATAGTAGATTGTGTAATTGTGCATCCACCACTAACAAGTAAAGTTCGTTAACAACATAAATAATAAATTCTTGTTCTCTTTTCTCCTATTCCCCAATAATACATCTTTGAACAATTATCCGCATGCATATAACGCAACAAACATAATGTCATGTCCTGGTTTCTCATGTCTAAAAGAAAAACTAAACATTCGTGTCTACTACATCTTCATAATCAGCGGTAAAATTTTCAAACTGTTACAAGAAACCGCATTATACCTGACATTTCGCTAGGCATTTCCCAATTTTTAAAACAGTCAACACATTACCGCGACTTTATGCATGCTTAGGCAACAAAGTGCATTTAAACCATTATTTGCTCGGTGAATTTAAAGTTAAATATTGCTAGTTGCTGCAATAAAATTCCTTAATGCCGCATAATAAATATACTTTACAACTGTGACAGCATAGAATTGTATAGGTCGTGGTAATGTAATAACCCATTTTATCCTTATTTCTATTTATAAAGTATTTTTTACGTAAACGAAGATTTATGTTAAGCATCCTTTTTATTTTAGTTATGTAACTGCAATATTCATGTCTTCAGTTTATTGACCAAAGCAATAATAAAGTAATACAAATTTCCGCGAGAAAGGCTTCTTCTGTTTCATTTACGTTATAAGTTAAGAGAAAATAGTGTAAATGATACTTATTAAGAGCTCAAGATTAGTTAATTATATGTACAATGTATTGCTGCCGCAGAATATTTCGATTTTTAGTTTACAGTTTACTCTTTTAATTTTTAGTGTAACTGTTCCTAGTTCTAAGTAGGTTACATAGTATAAAAAGCTCTTATTCTGTTAGTCCGGATGTCACACAGTGGTCCATATTATAAATCTAGCTGGACAAACATAAGAAATATGAAGTTTTGAGATCAGTATTAAACTTATTTAGTCATTGCATAAACATATCAAAGCACACCGCCCCAATAAAATATTCTTCGAAATCGGTCATAAACTAGTATAGTGTTTGCAATGCTTTGAAACTGGGGTAAAACCATTTTACCCAACAAATCTCTATTAGTTGTCTGCATTCGGTGTTTTAAGACGAAAGTATTTAGAGGTTATTAATTTTGTGTGGATATCAGAAAAATTTTATATAGGGGACGTTCCATGTCAAACGGATCACGTGCACTCCCAAAATTTGTGCTGATGGATTTTGACGTTTGAGGTCTCAAAATGTTCGTTAGGGTATGTACTTTCAAAAAACTGCTGGCCTTTAAGGAAATTCAATATGGCGGATCTAATATTGCGCCCACAATGTCGGTTCTCGAGATAAAATTAATTAAAATGTATAATAAAATGTTAATAATCTTTTAAAAATACCACATAAATACATATTACATAGTTTTTAGGATCGCTGCTAACTATGAATCCACCATCGAAAATACGAAACTCAAAATGGCGGATCCTTAAAAAACGATTTTATCGCACAAAATGATTTCGAATCAGTTTTCGATATTGGTATGGGGTTTTTGGGATCTCTGAGTCTTATTGTATCATCGAAATTTCAAAATTCAAAATGGCGGATCCAATATGGCGGACGCAAGCCCCTTCTAACCAATTTTTCGGCTGCAGTGTGAACCCAGCATATTCGAAACTACTGGTATGGGGGTTTTTCGTGTCTCTGATTTCAGATGTACCGTCGAAATTGCAAAATCCAAAATGGCGGAACCAAGATCACGTGCACTCCTAAAATTTGTGATGGATTTTGACGTTTGAGGTCTCAAAATGTTCCTTAGGTTATGTACTTTCAAAAAACTGCTGGCCTTTAAAAAAATTCAATATGGCGGATCCAATATTGTGCTTACAAAGTCGGTTCTCGAGATAAGATTAATTAAAAGGTATTAAAAAATGTTAATAATCTTTTAAAAATACCACCTAAATACATATTACATTGTTTTTAGGATCGCTAAATATGAATCCACCATCAAAAATACGAAACTTAAAATGGCGGATTCTTAAAAAACGATTTTATCGCACAAAATGATTTCGAATCAGTTTTCGAGATTGGTATGGGGTTTTTGGTATCTCTGAATCTTATTGTATCTTGGAAATTTCAAAATTCAAAATGGTGGATCCAATAGGGCGGACGCAAGCCCCTTCTAACTCATTTTTCGGCTGTGAACCCAGCATATTCAAAACTACTGGTATGGGAGTTTTTCGTGTCTCTGATTTCAGATGTACCATCGAAATTGCAAAATCCAAAATGGCAGATTCAAGATGGTGGACGGAGCCAATATGGCAGCATAAACACCTTTTCTAACCTTCTTTTGGCTACAGCATGAATGCAGGTAAGTTAAAGTACTGATATGGGCGTTTTTAAGATCTCTCATTACAAACTTATCATCGGGAATCAGTTTTTATGCCCAAGTTTGAGTATAATGTTGATATTTATACTTGAATTTGAGTATATAAACTCTACTATTAATAAGCGAAAGCAAAAGGCGTTTATATCTCCATATTGATTCCGTCCGCCATGTTGGATCCGTCATTTTGGATTTTGCAATTTCGACGGAACATCTGAAATCAGAGACACGAAAAACTCCCATACCAGTAGTTTCAAATATTCTGCAGCCGAAAAATGGATTAGAAGGGGCTTGCGTCCGCCATATTGGATCCACCATTTTAAATTTTGAAATTTCGATGATACAATAAGACTCAGAGATCCCAAAAACCCCATATCAATATCGAAAATTGATTCGAAATCATTTTGTGCGATTAAAGATCCGCCATTTTGAATTTCGTATTTTCGATGGTGAATTCATAGTTAGCGATCTTAAAAACTATATAATATGTATTTAGGTGGTATTTTTAAGAGATTATTAGCATTTTATTATACATTTTAATTAATTTTATCTCGAGAACCGACTTTGTAGGCGCAATGTTGGATCCGCCATATTGAATTTTTTTAAAGGCCAGCAGTTTTTTGAAAGTACATATCCTAACGAACATTTTGAGACCTCAAACGTCAAAATCCATCAGCACAAATTTTGAAAGTGCACGTGATCCGTAGGTATCCCGATAGGTATGTACTATTAATAATATAATTTTGTATTCATCTCATTACTTTACAGTAGGTAACCGTTTAAATTTTATCTTACTATACTTGTTATTGATAAAGACCTACAGTTTTATTGCTAGTGATATTTGTAGTCTGCCTTTATTCATTTTATATGTCATTTTATACTTCACCAAATTAAAAGTAAATTTGAGTGCAGCGAGTTGCAGCTGATTTTTTTGTTGCGTTTTTTAGATATGTGTGTTAGTTATTTCTAGGAGTGAACTTTTCGAAATTTGGCTGAGCGAGGAGAAGAAGGAGGCAAAATCCATGAGGGCATATCGACCGCTACTGATGTGAAGAAAATTTTGCAGCAACACGATTTAAAAAATCAACGGAAATATTATCCAGAAGAAGCGTTGGCCTTATTTTTCGAATGTAAACTAAACATTCTTATAACTTATTAAGAAACAGTGCGTTTGGAGCAGAACAGAATATGTATTCCTCCTATAGAATTTTCAGAAAGCAAAAGGGTCTTGCAATCCTTGCAATGTTTCGAATGATTTAAAATTAAGTTAATGTTAAAAAATTAAAACATTGGCAAGACAATTTTTTGACACTTTTTTACATACTTTTTAAAGTATATTTATTTTTCAATCCTCTCAAATCCAACCACTTATTGATTAGATTTTTTAACTATTTTTAGCGAATTCACGGATCTAATATTATCATGTCCCCAAAGTTTCAGAATTTTAAAATAATATTTATCTTTCAACCCCTCAAAAGCACTACTATTTATAATTTTTTAACTATTCTTAATATATTCACAGATATGATATTATCATACTCACAGAGTTTCGGGACTTTAGAAGCAAATTTATTTTTCAACTCCTCAAAAACCACCCCCTTAATGCCTAGAATTTTTGCACTATTTTTCCTGTCTTCTAACAACTATTTTAAGCTCATTTAGTTTGTAAAATTTTGTCCACCTAGAAGTTGCAAATGTACCACTGTGATGTCAGTGATGTTTACATATTACTAGTGTTTTAGTTTTATATCATTTTGTTTCCCCCTATCTTATCGTTTTTACGAGACACTTTCCTGAAATTTTTAAACATCAAAAATTTTTCAATTCATTTAAATGGAGATACATGCAAAATATACGTTACATATATGACAGATTCCGAGGCCTAAACCGAAATAACAAGGAAAAAAACCGCTGCCCAAGGAATCACTACTTCTACATCCAGATTCTCTATCCAAGTCACTCACAACGAAAAAATTTTGTATGTGAAAATAATTGTTTATGGAACTTTAATAATATAATATTTGAAATCCTCTACCCCAAAAACCCATAAAACGATACCCCACATCGGTAGTGGGGTGGGGGGTGGTGATAGGGGGGTGATAGTGGGGGTGGATGAAGTAAAAAAATATTTTGAGGTTTCTGGTTCCTGTACATACACTAAATCACAATTTTTTTTCGTCTCCTTTAATAAAGGGGTGGGGGTGGTAATGGGGGTGGCTAATGCCAAAAATTTTTTTGAGACCTTAGCTTCTCTTATATACTCTAAATACCAATTTTATGGACTCTTACCTGCTTGATTGAGCTATTTACCCCCAATTTACCCCAATTTAACCCCCAACCCTTCGACGGAACAAGATGAAAATATAATCTAGTTCTAGATCTCGTTAAAGTACATATATGTACCAAATTTCAAGTCAATATCTTAAACGGTTCCAGAGTAAACGTGCGCACAAAAAAAAGTTACAGACAGACAGACCGACAGACAGACAGACCGACAGACAGACCGACAGACAGACCGACAGACAGACCGACAGACAGACCGACAGACAGACCGACAGACAGACCGACAGACAGACCGACAGACAGACCGACAGACAGACCGACAGACAGACCGACAGACAGACCGACAGACAGACCGACAGACAGACCGACAGACAGACCGACAGACAGACCGACAGACAGACCGACAGACAGACCGACAGACAGACCGACAGACAGTCCGACAGACAGACAGAAATTTTTTTTTCGCTCAAACTTAAAATCTGGACGTTTCATAACATTTTAATCCTATTTGGACAATAAAAATTTTTAAAAATTTTTTTGTCGTTACTATACTTCCACTGGACGTGGAAGTAATACATAGCTAATTTTCCTCGCACATCCAGTGGAAGTATAGTAAAGACAAAAAAAAAATTAAATTTTTTGTTGTTCGAATAGGTTTAGAATGTCATGTAGCATCGAAATGTTAAGTTAAGCAAAAAGAATCTGTCTGTCGGTCGTCTATCTGTAACTTTTTTGTGCGCACGATTACTCTGGAACCGTTCAAGATATTGTCTTGAAATTTGGTACACATATGTATTTTAACGAGATCTGGAACTAGATTATATTTTCATTTTATTCCATTGAAGGGTTGAGGGTAAATTGGGGTAAATGGGGTAAATGGGGGTAAACAGGTAAACCAAGCAAGTAAGAGTCCGTTTTATGGGTTTTTGGGGTAGACGATTTCAAATATTATATTATTAAAGTTCCATAAAAAATTATTTCCACATACAAAATTTTTTCGTTGTATGAGACTTGGGTAGCAAATCTCGATGTGGAAGTAGTTATTCCTTGGGCAGCGGTTTTTTATAAAGAGGTAGTATAAAGGGAAAATTATTATCGTTGTAATTTGAATCGTGAAACTGACTTCACACCAAATATAAATCTAAATATTAGCAGTGTAAGAATGGCGCCAAAAATACAAATATATCCCCAAAATGTGCTTTTTTGCGTTTGATCTTATACATCAGATGAAACCTAGGATGAAACTAAATATATGACAATGAAAACGAACATACAGTCACGATAAATAGGTTTAGTAATAGGTGACAAGTTAGTTTTGCAAGGCCCAAATATGTCACTTTTTTTGTTTATGACAATTTTACTTCCAGATCGTAGTATAGTATCAGTAAAAAAATTTTTTTTTCAGAAATT
The DNA here is from genome assembly GCA_936432065.2 of Rutpela maculata. NCBI lineage: Eukaryota > Metazoa > Arthropoda > Insecta > Coleoptera > Cerambycidae > Rutpela > Rutpela maculata. The sequence continues at coordinate 126,091,583 of OW386290.2, read as the reverse complement.
GACTTGAAACTTGATACACATATGTATTATAAAGAGATCTGAAACTAGATTATATTTTGGTCTTATTCCGTTGAAAGGTTGGGGGTAAATGGGAGATAAATAGGTAAATTAAGCAAATAAGAGTACATAAAATTTGAATTTTGTGTATGAACGAGAAACCAAGGTTTCAAAATTTTTTTGACACCAGTTGCCATTACTATCCCCACCTCGTTATTAAATTTCCTAAAAAATAAAATTGTGATTTAGTGTATGTACAAGAAGCAAACCCTCAACCATCTCCGCCACCATCCCCACGACCGAGTGACATCGTTTTATGCGTTTTTGGGGTAGACGATTTAAGCCATTATATTATTAAAGTTCTGTGAACAATAATTTTCACATAGTGAAATACAAATATAGTATCCAATATTTTTTTCGTTATTCGCGGATATCACGGTCAACAGATGGCACCAGTGAATTTAAAAATATCGGAAATGGTGAGGAGAACATTGTAGCTGTCTGTTATTTTATAAATTTCCTTACTTACTGTTTTCAAATGTGCCGAAGGTAGAATTAAAATTGTCTGATATTTTTACTTACATTGAATGCAAAGCCACTCAAAACGCATGGTTGAATAAGAAATTATAAGCAATTTTAACAGCTATTTTTCGTATTTGTTTACTTAACTTACCTATTAATGTTTTTCAAAGATTAATAAGTTTAATATTTGTAAGAGTGCAAAATTATTGCAAAACAGCTATTCAAGTTCTAAAATTACTAATAAGAGTAAAAGATAATGTTCAGGCCTCAGTGCATCAGTTCATATAGTTCAGAAGCCGTGTCAATGCGGTTTTCCTAAAGATATAAAACTTGGCAATAAGTGGACAATAGCTTTAAAAATTGGAAAATCATCTAGCAAATTATGTTAAATTAAATATATTCCAATTCAAGAGATCATTATAAGTACTTTGAAACTTAATCTCACATATTATTTATATATGCAGATAAAAATAAGTGTAAACAACTTACTAGGGAAAAAATTTTCCAGTAGAAAACGTTGGCTACACACACATACTTGCTAGGTAGTTTTTCAATTTTTTAAAGCAATTTATCCATTAATTTTTTGTCTTTAGAAGAACCATGCTTCACAGCTTCTGAACAATATATACTGCACTGATGCACTGAATAATATCTTTTACTCTTACTAGTCATTTTAGAACTTTAATTAATATTATGAAGCAACTTTGTACTCTTACATATATAGAATATTTATTATTTTTTGAAAAACGTTAACAGGTTCAATTCGATAATTGTTTTCCTCTCTTCACCAGTTACATGTTTAGATAATAGATGTCGCACCCTTTGTGATTTGCGCGAATAAGAGACTTGTCTAGGAAATCTGGATGTGATTTCTTTGGTAGCGATTTCTTTATTATAAGCTGTATTTCTAATTCTTGTAGAAATGTAAATTATTGCTTGAGGATACATTCATCTAATAGCTCATAAGAATTTCTTACCTGCAAATTATTTAAATTATATAAATTAAAATTGTAATCTGCACAAATGGGTATTGACAGTTCTTTCTTTAAATGATGCTTTTACAGAATTCCAGCAAGCTAGCAAAATTATATGCGTGTGGTAAAGGTGAAAATATGTGAAATTAGAACATATACTACATAGGAAAATATGGGTAAGTAAAAATTGATACTATAAGGTCTGACCTACTAGATAGTGAATATAAAATACCACAATTATCTGTATTTGGTTCTTTGTTGTTTCCACTATTAGCTATTAAGTAACGGTACTATATAGACGGGGATCTAGCGACAGTTTTGGTTGACTCATTTCATCAACTTTGTAAAGCCGGTTTTCATAGGGTATATGTTCCCTTAGTTGGCAAGTGGCGAATCTGCCATAAAAGTAGCGGGAGAGTGCTCAACTATGTAAAAAAAAGTGGCGCTGAAAGATTGGCAGATTAAATTTTTCTTACATTTTATACTATAATGTATTACTACAAGAAGCTTCAACATTAATTATTTAAGTCAAGCTACTTCGTATTTTGAATTGTATTATTCTTATGCATATTAGCTCAGAGTTCTTGTATGGTTACTAATTAATTGTACTTGTGATCGGGAAACAAAGGTTATTATTATCCCAGTAAACACCCCTACGTTTATTAAACGTCGATATAACGTTGTAAGCTTTGATATAACGTTAGTCGTTGAAAAAGTCAACGTTGATTATTGGTCATAAATAGACGTTTGTTTTTCGATGTTAATATGTCGTTAATGTAATGAATATTGTAACCATTAGTTTAATTACAACATTTTTTCAACGTAGTTATGACACGTTGAATTCACTTATAAAAGCGACGTTGATCCTCACATATCCCCGACCCGTTTTGCAACTCTCCGTTGTTACATATTATTTAATAAACCTTTATTAAACGTAACATTATGACGTAAAAAATGCATACTCTTTGACGATGAAGAAACATTGATATAACAGAGAAAATCAACCATATATTGATTACAGGTGGTTTATTTTATATCCGATAAACGTAGTACTATAACGATGAAAAAGAGCTACAAAACTACGTTGACACAACATTATGTTCTAAGGAAATTTTACCGTTTAAATTCGACGTCAATTAAACGTTGATGTAAGAATATATATTAACTATTAGGTTTAGTAGTAAGTTTAATTCAACGTGTTTTTAAAACGTTTATATTTCAGATCAATATGACGTTGAACAATATGTACTTTGTACCTGTTTTATAACCAGATATTAACATTGAGTAATTATTAACGTAGTTATCAGACGTTAAACTCACTTATAAAAGTGACGTTGATCCTCACATGTCCTAGACCCGTTTTACATCTATCCGTTATTAGATATTATTTAATAGACATTTATTAAACATAATATTATAACGTAAAAAAGGGACAATATTTGACGTTCAAGAAACATTGATATAATAAAGAAAATCAACCATATATTGACTAAAGGTGGTTTATTTTATATCCGATAAATGTAGTATTATGACGATGAAACAGACCAACAAAATTACGTTGACACAGCATTGATGTACCAAGGAAATTTTACCATTTAAATTCGACGTCAATTACATGTTGATGAAAGAAAACATATTAACTATTAGTTTTAGTCGTAAGTTTAATTCAACGTATTTTTAAAAAGTTTATATTTCAGAGCAATATGTATTTTTGTGCCTGTTCTCTAACCACCTATTAACATGTAGTAATTATTAACGTAGTTAACCGTTTTACAACTATTCGTTATTAGATATTATTTAACGCAGTTAACCGTTTTACAACTATTCGTTATTAGATATTATTTAATAAATATTTATTAAACATAATATTTTAACGTAAAAAAGGGACAATATTTGACGTTGAAGAAACATTGATATAATAAAATCAACCATATATTGATGGTGGTTTATTTTATATCCGATAAACGTAGTACTATGACGCATAATAAAAGCGTGAAAATAATTAACTAACGTTGATTAGTAGTCCATTTAATACCCAATGGGCACACGTATGTTTAATAAACGCTTTTAAAACTTCATAGTCGTTGATTAAACGTTTTAAGTTGAAATTTTCAACGTCACATTTGGTTGGAAATTTCAACGCGTAAATAAGATGATTAAAATACGTTACTACTACACGCAGTTTTAACCACTAGTAGAAGAAAATACTGGAATGAAACGTTTTAATACGTTCGTTTTTTTTACAAATATGTAGGTAATAAGGTATAAAACACGCACATAATGTAAGGAGTTTTAACGACTCGCTAAAAGTGTCGTTTGCGAGACGAAAAGTTTAACGTTTTTTATTACATATATTTAATACGGCGATTCAAACGTTTTATTTAAAGAAAAATAAAACGTATTTTTTACAACGTTAAAATAACTGTTATTTCCAACTTACTAATTGCAAGGGAATTTTAAATCCATAGGTGAAATAGATGGTAGAAGTTTACGTTTTTTAAACGTTTTTCTACGAATCTATATCAATGTAAAAAATTCGGTTGTAAAATATTATATTTAAATAAAATCTGTAAAATACGTTACTCCTACACACATTACCAACCAGTAGTGGAAGCGATTACTGAACTATAACGTTTTGATCACAACGTTTATTTTACTGATATATTAACGTATAATACACGTTAGTATAATGAGAACTTGTAATAACCCGCTAAGTAACGTTTGTGAAACGAAAAAATATAACGTGTTTTATTGCATTAATATACTTAGTAATTTTATTTAAAGGAAAAAAACGTTTTTATGCAACGTTAAAATAATTGATGCTTTCAACTTAATAAAATGCAGACATTCTAAATCTACAGGTGAAATAAATGGTAGATGACGACGTTTTTTTAACGTTTTTCTACTCATCTAGGTTAATGCATAAAATTGCTTGCTTACCACGTAGTCTGCTGCAGAAACTATTTCTAGATGGCGCCACATAGAAACCACTAACAATAATCGGTCATGCTTTATCTTATACTCTTATGAATTTATAGAAAATAAATAGCATAGATTGCAATGTTCAAATTCTTTCAGGGAACATCGATATATTTGGATGGGTCTTGTAATAATCAGGCTAAATATCATTATTCTGTGGCTGGGCCGAGATAGCATAAACATTTTATGGTATCTGTTTATAAGGTTTTAATCACCCACTGGTTTTGTGATAGAAACAGTGGGTGTTTAACCTATTGATTGTCTAGATTGTTGAATCAACTCGTTTCTAAAAACCCTATAACAACGTATGGTTTTCAATCCTATTTTAACGTTTTTTAAACGTATATGTGCCCACTGGGTAGTGGAAAAGTCCGTGGATCTCGGCGACATTTTTGCGTTCATTCGACGATTATTATTTACTTTTATATAAAGTGATTTTAAAATGTTTTTACAACGTATATTGGTTTACTGTAAAACAGGTAAATGATATTACGTGTTTTTCACCAATAATGAAAACGTTAAAACAGCTTAATTAACTAACGTTGATTAGTGGTCTATTTAATAGTGGAAAACTCCGTGGATCTCGGCAACATTTTTGCGTTTATTCAACGAATATTATTCACGTTTACATAAAGTGATTTTAAAATGTCTTTCTGACGTATGTTGGTTTGCTCTAAAACAAATAAATAATATTACGTGTTTTCCACTAATAATGGTTTGGATTCCACTATAAACTGTAGGGCCCCGTCTCCTTTACTCAGACAAATATAGATCTCCTAGAATTAAGAGGGTCATTGAGGTGACATGGAAGGCGGTTAAAACACATTTTAAACACATCATTTAAACATTTTATTAATAATAAAAACGTTAAAATACCTTAATTAACTAGCGTTGATTAGTAGTCTATTTAATAGTGGAAAACTTCGTGGATCTCGGCGATATTTTTGCGTTTATTCAACGAATATTAGTTACGTTTATATAACGTTCGGTTATCGTCATTTTCAAACGTTTTTTAACGTGTGTGTGTTTACTGGGATTATTATTATTATAGTAATCTTGTCTATGTCATGCTGCAAATGCAACAAGCACTTTTCACAAATTCAGGCCCCATATAGGAAACAAAACCATTTTCAATGTTAATATACGGGATTTTTTAACTTGTAAATTTGTGAAACGTCTCCACCATTTAGATAAAAAACGATCACACTTTGATAAGAGATTTGTTAAGCTAGTTAAGGGGGCGATTATTATTCTCTGTTCAGCACACAAACGCAAAAGTGCCAAGAATTTCAAGATCCTTAGCGCTGGTTAAAGACTGTCTCAGTTCCCATCTTTTAACCAGAAAGTGATACAGGTAGTTCTACTTCTAATGTCTTACCTGTAGCATCCACTACTAAAGCCATCATCCCTTTGGCACTGAGAACAGCTGCAGAACGAGTATTGAGAATACTGAGAGTCGTAGTCACTACTACTATCCTCACTATTTTTTGTCTTTCTGGTTAATCTGGTTCTAGTCCATTTCTCTGTTACCATAATAGTCCACGTTCGATGGAGAAACAGCCAAACTCTACTCCCTTTTTCTCCACTATTTTCTGTATCACTTGTGGCACTGGCACTATTGCCCATTTTCAGTCTAGTTACTGCAGTTAAGAATAGCAATGTTTCACATCATTAGGTTTTACGTGAACGGGACGTCTGGAAAAGAAAACATTATGTAATAGTTGAGTTAGTTATTTATGCTACAAGTGGGAAAGGAACATTATTGTCGCCCGCATGTGAATTTTGCATTCATGTACTCACATAAGCGTATATCTACTATCAATATGTAATGTCGAACATTACAATATTCGCTTGAATGTTTAATGACATACATTACCGCACTAGTTTGATAAAATGTCACTTTACCGAACTAGTGCGGCAAAAAGATATAAAAAAACCTTAGTAATTAGACATTAATTCAAGTAGGAATTAAATTAAAACTCATTTATTACAATCATTAATCACATTTTAAATATTTGTTAATTGAAAAGAATACAATGCACGTATGTAGTAGCAAAGTATGCCATATAAACAAAACAAAATTCCTTCAAATTTTACAAAAAATTGTTTTTGTCAACGAAATATACGTTACTTTCAAGGATCTCTGATGACTCGGTGTCATGTATAAAACTAATAATTATCGTTCCTCGTAGCCTACTGAAATTGATTTCTTGTAGTGAAATGCTTACCATATACTATATAGGGTCATAACATACCTATAGAAATAAAAATGAATCTTAAACAGTTGGCTGTTGCATGGCATTCCGACCTCAGTAAATACTCTCAATTTCTGCCTTAGCGGTTAATTTAAACGATTTAATGTCCGTATATTGGAAATATACCACTTCCGTGTACCTGTTACAACCTGCTGCGTAACTTTCATCAAATGCCACGATTTGTTCGTGGTGATAATATTTTATTGTATTTAGTAACAGTAACAGATTTGGTTAAATAATTGTTAATGGAAATATTTACTGTTTAATGTAATTCATGTTTTTTGTATGTTCTTATACAGGGTCTTCCAGAAATATATGTCAATATATCAGAAATAAAATATTGGTAAAATTAATACTAAAACCACGTGTCAATTTCTCCCTAGCACGCTTATAATAAAATGTCTAGTGTATTTACAGGGAGCGAGCGCAGATGCGTCTTGAGTGTCTAGTAGTTAGATGGGTGAAATCCATCTTGGGAAACACAGCGATCTCGTCCCACCTTCTAGTAGCTTGTATATCAGTGTATAAGCGGAAGCTATGTAATTTCAAGGTAGTGGATATACCATCCTTCGGAAGGGATGTAAAGCAGGCGGTCCCTTGTCTATTAAATGTTAGGCAAGTAAAAGATCCTACTCTTCTTACGAGAAGAGGTTCGGCAAAATTTCCACCTCCTGGCGTTGGTGATAGGCCCTGGTAGCGGAAATAGGCCGACGTTAAATAAATAGATAAAAAAAAAGAAAAAAGGGTATTTACAATACGTAGTGGGCGGGAATTTCTTCTCAAAACATGCTCCTAAAATGTCAAACTGGCGACTCGAAGATACAGTTTTGGAAAAATATGTATATTATCTCTAATGACCTTGCGTATCTAAATAAACTGTCTGTGGTTGTGAATGCAAAAAGCAAAAAGAAAAATTCGAAATGAATTACTTAAAACTGATCAATTTTAGGTTCACACCTTTTTTACAAGCTTGATTTTTCTTGAACATTTCTAAAGAATTTTAAAACCAGTGGAAAGAGGTCTACAAAAAAAAATCTGCTCCAAGGACTAAACCTATCACAACTTAAGTATTTTTGTGGGCTGAATCCGAATTTTCAATTAAAAAAATTTAATTTAAATCCCGGTTTTTATCGTCAAAATACGGTTTTTTGACAATAAAAACCGGGATATACTGGAAATCTACGCGGTAGAAAATTTTTTTTATTGAAAATTCGGATTCAGCACACAAAAATACTTAAGGCATGATAGGTTTAGTCCTTGGAGCAGAAATTCTTTTTTTTTGTAGACCTGTGCTATTCTTTATAAATTCAGCTGCTGTCAAATTATCCTAAAAATTATGGTTTAAAGATACTACAGGAATTTTTTAAATAAAGCAATTGGAAAAACTGGAAGAATTATCTGTGTTTCTTTATTGTTATAAAAAATATAAATATTTTTGTGTAACTTCGTTGCTTTCCGCTACTGTTTTGAGTTTATAAGTGAACGTCTTGTGCGTTTTGTCGATCAATGACTTGCACCACAATATATTGTGATTCCAAAACTTTTACTTTTTTTTACTTTTACAACTCGTTTTCATTATGCTTATTACTTATATTTAAATATTATCATTTGTTGCCAAGAAAAAAAAAACAGAAATTTACTTGTGAACTAAAATTATTACAATTAAAAATATTGATGAGATATGGAAAACAACGTGCAACTAAGATTAGACATAGGATCAAGTTGGGCCCATGAGAGCTTTCATCATAAAGTCTAAATCCATAACATATTAAAAATTCAGCCAATTTGACCGAAAGAAATTTCCCATATAGAATGTGAAAAGTCCTTTTCATATTTTATCGACATAGTCAAAAAAAGCAATATTTTCTGCACATTTTGCCAATAAATCTATAGTGACAATGTAGATGAACTCATCATCACTTGTCTGAATTTACTTATTACTAAGGTTCACTTATGTTCAGCTTTAAAAGTTCCAAATAATGATTTTATCATTCACAGAACTGGGCAATAATAATTGCTTTTTGCAGCTTTATATGAGTGGTAGTTGTAGTTATTGCGACTAGTATGATGTTATTTGATCTACAATGTGACATCACTATTTTATGACAAATAACTTACTACTTTAGCTTTCAACAGGCTACGTCTTCCTGTATTCATCGATGTTTTGAAAACATTTTTACCAGTCAACATACCATTTTATTTTTGCCAGAAACTCCGTTATAAGACAAATGATCTATTTTCAGTCACGAAAAACTGCTTAAAGTGACGCATCTACCAAGAGAGGCTGACGGGGACTTCCCTCTCCACTTCTATTATTCTAAAGACGGGTGTTTACTATTACTATTACAGGCACGTACATGAATATATACCAATATATTTTTATTATAATGAAAATCAACAGTCACCTGCTGCAATAGGGCCGTTAAGCAGTAAATACTTAGAGAATTTGAAGGCCACTCAACTTAGCTCAACTTTGGATGTTAATTACTGGTAGAAATATGCATCTGGCAATAAAAATGTATACAGTCCATCTTGTAGAGAATTGTATAGTTTTAATTTTGTACATAACCATTTTTGTCGCAAATTTAACTGAGAAGCTGCAAATCGCGAAAACAATATTTTTGTGTATCCCCTCGACCATAAGGGGCCTCGTTGGAGTGGGATAAATTAAGTACTTCTTACTGAAATCCAAAATGAACTAATTAACATCAAGATATTTCTTGTCTGAATTTTTTCTACTTCAAAGTACCTGGCGTCTGGTCTATTTGGGATTTTCTCTCGGTTATATAATGGACATTATTTTGAATAATTTAATTAGATAAACGTAACTATTTTTAATTTTTCTTTGAAAAATTTCCGTATACAACAAAACAGGAATTAAAAACTGCCTTTGTTGTTTCTCTGTTAGCTGTGGTAAATTGTTAGTAGCCTTAGAAATAATATTCTATTTCATGACCTTGCAGAACATATCCTGGCCGAAACCACCCAAATAGACTATATCTAACTGAAATTTTTTGGAATCATTATGTTTTTTATCATTAAGAAAGAAGCTTTATATTGGAGTCAATAGAGATTTTGATTTCGGAAAAATTCAGGGAAGCGGTAACTTTTGAGAATACCTGAACATGTCAGGAACAACATACCAAAAGTTACCAACAATAGTCCTTGAGCGTAATTTGTTATTAAACAAATTAGTTGCAAAATACCAGTCTTTGTCAAATAAATCTTAAAACATTTTTTTCTTTCAAAAAGTAATTACGCCATTCGAAAGTACGGGAAATTTCACATAAAAAATGTATATAAAGTTTTTTTGTACGATCAAAAATGTAGGCTCCAGATTTTTTTGTTTAACGCACGAAAATGGAACGTGGAGACACGTAAGTACAGCAAGAGAAGCGAGCGCGACCTCGGGCGCACTACATTGAATTTGTTGTAACTTTTGAACTAATTAATGAAATTGACCTCACAAAAGCTTGAATGAAAGAAGAAGTATGTAGCTATTGAATTATTATATTTTCAAAAATAAAGACGAATGTATAGGAATAGTACATATGAGTCCATTCGATGCAAAACTCTCTATATGCGCGTAGGTTACTTTTGAGATAAATAGGAAAAACATATTTTTGCCTATATATTGGACCAATTGATTCAATATATTTTTCTGTCTATTGTATCATACTTAAACTTAATAGTCTTAAAATAATTTTAATCCAATTTATTATAGTTTAGTATTAATTTTAGATCAAAAAATCATATAGTGAGTTTTGCACTGGGCTTACGCAAAAAGTGAGTTTTGAACTGTCGTATGCACACAAAAAGAGAGAATTGTGGAATAAAATAACAAATTATAAAATAAATCATTTTATATTGCTAATAATAATAATAATAATAATAATAATAATAATAATAATAATAATAATAATAATAATAATAATAATAATAATAATAATAATAATAATAATAGAAACATTAAAATAATAATTATATTGGAACAAACAGTTATGACAAAAAGAATACGGTTTTGTTAGTATTGAACACATGACTAATAAACTGCATAAAGCGTCGCCATTGGCCAGCATGCAGAAAAAGAGTTTTGCATCTTCGAAAAGCGAGTTTTGCAACGAAATGTATATTTTAGATTCAACGTTATAAAGAGATATTTGAACCGCAAAAAGTGAGTTTTGAACTGTCGTATGCACACAAAAAGAGAGAATTGTGGAATAAAATAACAAATTATAAAATAAATCATTTTATATTGCTAATAATAATAATAATAATAATAATAATAATAATAATAATAGAAACATTAAAATAATAATTATATTGGAACAAACAGTTATGACAAAAAGAATACGGTTTTGTTAGTATTGAACACATGACTAATAAACTGCATAAAGCGTCGCCATTGGCCAGCATGCAGAAAAAGAGTTTTGCATCTTCGAAAAGCGAGTTTTGCAACGAAATGTATATTTTAGATTCAACGTTATAAAGAGATATTTGAACCATCCACAATTACTTAAACGATAGGTTATAAACAGACCAATGCAATGGTGTATTTAACTCATTTCTGGATTTTTTGTCGAAAAGCGGACTCAGCACCTAACGGACTCATATATGAAGTCGGAATATAGAGATATGCGATGAAATAGGTAAAAGCATTTCTAAAAATTTAAAGATAAAACCTTTGGTATTTCACAGTTTACTCTTGAAGTAATGTATAAAAAGATCCGATGAGTGAAAAAAATGTCAAAAATTTATTTTTGAAGAAGTACACTTCCAAAATTTCAAAATTTTGAGAAAATGATAAAATTTGATATACATAACCAAATTCAACCACCTATTTCTCTGGTTTAAATCGCGTTATTAGGTGCGATTTTTAAAGCTTGAAATGTATACTTTAGGATGCTTCAAGAGGATTTACCCTAAAAATTCAATTAACCCCCTTTTTTTACGAAAATAAAGAAAACATTTTTTTTGCTCTAAAATTCGTGAAATAAAGGATAAAATAAAAGTTAATAACTTCTATAAAAAATTTATTTAACCTACCTACGCAGCATACATTTATAGTAGTACCTCAAAATAAGTAAATCTGATGATGAAAAAATTTTGGAATATACAGTGTGTAATAAGAGGTGTAATGGACCAAAAATTTTGGAATGGTATTTGGGAATTGAGTCCTGCTTGTTGTAAAACTAAAGTATACCAAAAATGACTTGATTTGGTGTTCTACAGGGTGTTTTATAAGCAAAGTTGTAAAAATCACCACTAATAAAGTACCTTTATTTTTCAAAATATGAAAAAATTTCACTAAGAAAAGTTATTTAGAATGAAATTTTATATCTCTTTACCAAATTTCAGGAATATAAAATTATTTTTTTGAAACTTCCCATTTTTTCAATAAATTAGTATTTTATTTTGAACCATTCAATTAAAACTGCATAGAAATTATTTTTTGTGAATTAATATTTAAAGTTATGTAGAAACTAAAAGCAGGCTATGAGAAAAGCAGTGGATACACATTTATCATTTATCATTTATTATTGACATATCTGTCAAACGTATTATCCTTAATTTCTGTTTCAAATTAACGAACCAAGCATAAAAAATTAAGTGAAAATGGTACTCACAGTGCGTGAAAAAATTTATATTGTGCAATGCTACGGAATTGGAGGTGAAAACTCGCTAAGAGAAGTGGTAAGCCAATTTAATTTGAAATTTCCAAACACTGCTTTGTCACGTACTCAGGCTATGAGAATAATTAAAAAGTTTCTGGTTACTGGTAGTGTTCTTAACATGAAAAGAAAAATAAAAGCATATGATGAAGACAATGTTGGGGATATTATAGCTCATGCCTCTGTTATAGAAAATCCTAGGATGCCACTAAGAGAGAGATCAGCTCTTATTAATATTAGCAAGTCTGAACTCCAAAGAATTTAAAAGGCAAAGAAAATTAGGGCATATAAAGCAAATTATAAACATACGCTTGAAGAGGGAGATGACGGCCGTAGGTTGGATTTTTGTTTGACCATTGGAGAAAAAATCATGGAAGAGAGATTTTTTCATCATTTCATAATTTTCTCAGACGAATCCACATTCACAACCAATGGTGTTGTTTCATCTCAGAATTGTCGGTTTTGGGCTTCTGAAAATACAAATTTTAGAATTCATTGTAGAAGACAATATTATAAAAAAGTGAATGTGTGGTGTGCCGTTTCTTATCACGTTGGAGTTATTGGACCTTATTTCATTGAGGGAAGGTTAAACCAGCACACTTATCTACAGCTTCTTGAAAGATTTTCTGAAGAACATTTAAATATTTTAAGAGATATGCCTTTAGTTCATTTTCAACATGATGGTTGCCCTGGCCACTCCACAGAAATAATTAATCGGTGGTTGAATTTAAATTTTGGAGAAAATTGGATTGCCAAGAATGGACCGATCAAGTGGCCGGCGATATCCCCAGACCTATCAATATTGGATTTCTTTTTATGGGGTCGCCTCAAGCAGTTGGTTTACGCTGAACCACTTCCTAATGATGTAGCAGTATTGAAGCAGAGAATTACAAATGCCGTAAACTCCATACCGTTAGATCATATTCGAAACAGTTTTAAGGACTTCAGGCGAAGGATCGAAATGTGTGTGGATGTGGGTGGTAGCTACGTAATAATAATAATAATAAAAAAATTGTAAACATTGTTTTGTATTGGTCAATAATTAATTTGTTTGTGAATCTGTTATGTTTTCGACATTTATTACTTGTTATAATTTTAAACCTCATTAATCTTCTGTTAGTAATTGTTTCTTGTTTTACAATTAGTTCGATTAACATTATACCTTCTTACATCTCGTATATTCAATTTTTTATTTACCAACAGCCTACTTTTTGAGATGATTAACATTTGCTCCTACACAACTTTAAATATGAATTCAACTCTTAATTCGCAAAAAATGGGAAGTTTCAAAAAAATAATTTTATGTTCCTGAAATTTTGTATAGAGGTATAAAATTGCATTCTAAATAACTTTTCTTAGTGGAATTTTTTCATATTTTGAAAAATAAAGGTACTTTATTAGTGGTGATTTTTACAACTTTGCTTATAAAACACCCTGTAGAACACCAAATCAAGTCATTTTTGGTATACTTTAGTTTTACAACAAGCGGGACTCAATCCCCAAATACCATTCCAAAATTCCAAAATTTTTGGTCCATTACACCTCTTGTTACATCTATCCTGGGACACACTGTACATATATAAACCTACACTTTTCACGAAATATTGAAAAAATCAAGTTTTTTTCGGTAAATCGACTCAGTGTTAATTGTTTCTATAATTTTTATCCTGTTTAAAATATCGGAAACATATTAAAAATATTCACGTGGTACTTACAGGTCCATGAGTCAAATTATAATGGTTGAATAACAGAAAGAGATTGAAAGTAAGACATCTTCGCGGCAAGCAGTACGCATCACCTTCTCCGCACGCTGCGCTGTGTGTGTGTCCGCAGAGCATTGTGAAAGTAGCTTGGGCATTTTTCACCGATCATCTTGTAATGCTATGTACAACACCAGGTTTTCTCAGCTTCTTTTTAAGTTTTTATGTGAATATTTAAATTGTGTTTTTAATTGAATAGTGTTTTGAATTACTTGATTGCTTGATGGAAGTCGGCCATATTGGATCAGCTATTTTGAATGACCTTTTTTGACATCATAATCTGTTTCAGAGACCTCGAAAACCCTTATATGTCAATTTGAATTAATAATAATAATTTTGTTAAAAAAAATTCTTTTTGTTTAAATAATTAAATAACAATTTCCTCACGATTATATGTTTATAGTTTTTTATTTTAAGCTATGTAAACGTGATATTAAAAGGTTTTAGCAAAATCGAAGCTTCCCGTAATTATTCCGATATAATGCATATTCTCAGCCTCTATTGACTCCATTATTAAAACTACTATAAAAACACTAACAATAATACAGCTCCACAAAAAAGAAAAGTATGTTTTACCAGAAAAGATACCGTCAAGCCCCCCACGTATTTTGGCGCGCTGAATCCGAATCTGAGGTGCAAATTAACTTCTACCTTGTAATTTTTTATATAAATCTCGTTTTTTTTTTCGCATTTTTTGTGGTGGCACAGTGTGCTACAACCAAATTAAATCAAAGTTGATGCCACTCGGAATTTTTTTCTTTACACATTCTTGGAAATATATAGAGAACCAATTTCCGCGATATTTAAAATCATTTATCGCAGAGATTTTTTTTACAAGTATTTTGCTTTTTTTGTTTAATGACACAGCCACATAAAAAAGTGGTCTGGCCTGCGGACAAGATCAGTGTATTTTCACGTATTTGGACCCGCGGAAGCCGAATCCGAAGTCATAATTGTCAGATTGGCTCATTTTTCACCAATTCCGAGTGGCATCACCTTTTATTTAAATTTGATTGTAACATACCGTGGTGGTAACGAAAAATTGGTCAAATTGACAAGATATCGAAAAATTTTATTAATTAAAGGTGCTCAGAATTCAACCAAATTTGAGAAAAAATAAAAATACAAATATTTACCCCGACCATTACGTATCTTTTTATTTTTTCTCAGATCTTATTCATTCATTAACATATAGGGTCCACATTGGATTCTAAACACTTTTTCTTAATAAAATTTTTCGATATCTTGCTAATTAGAGCCATTTCGCGGTACCACCACAAATAAAATGCGAAGAAGATACGAGACTTACAAAAAAAATGACAAAATGGAAGTTAATTTTGACGTCAGATTCGGATTAAGCGCACCAAAGTAAGTGGGGTTATGATGGTCTCTCTTCTGGTACAACATACTTTTTTTATTTTGTGGGGCTGTATAATTATTATTTTTATTATTTATTTATTTATTTATTTATTTATTTATTTATTTATTTATTTATTTATTTGAAGATACAACTGCCCAGACAGAAAGAATCCAATTAAAGAGCAGGAAGATACAAATAATAAAAACAAAAGTATATATCTCTATATAAAGACAATTTTAAATACAAACCTATTAAATAACTTAATTACCTAAAATGCGTTTCCTAATATTACAATACTATAGTTAAAAAGAACTAAGTCCGCCTGATATTGGGTAAACTGTGAGTATATAGAGTAAATAGGTGAGAATTTTAATAAGTTAGTACGAGGAGTCAGTAAATAAAATAAAGAATACGATCGAGTTTGAAAAGATGTTATATAAGTGAATTTCATTTAATAGCTCAGGACAGTCAATTTTGTTGGTTAAAAGTTTATGTAAAAAGAGTACAGCAAAGTATGCTCGTCGTAACGCTAATTCATTTAAGTTAAATCCATCCAACAATTCAGATTGCAGTGTACCAACAGCTGGATAAACACCATCAGACTTATAAGAAAGGTATTTAACATGCTTCCTCTGAACTTTTCCTAAGTTAGAAATATGAGTTTCATAGTTTGGGCTCCAGACAACTGAAGCGTATTCTAGTTTAGATCTGACAAAGGCATTAAACAGTAAAGTAATTGTTGAAACATCTTTAAAGTGCCTTGAGTTTCTCATAATAAAACCCAGATTCCTATTGCAATTAGCTATTATGTAATTAATATGAGGAATAAAAGTTAGTGTGGAATCAAAGATAACACCCAAGTCCTTGAATTCGGAACATCTGGTAATGGCTTCACTACCTATATTATACGAAAAGGTTATTGAATTAGTTTTCCTTGCGAAGGACAGGGCATTGCATTTCGATATATTTAACGGTAACTTATTAGTATTACACCAATTATTAATTTTGGTGAGATCTTGCTGTAATTTATCACAATCGCTTATTGACTTAATCGAGGTAAATAGCTTGAGGTCATCGGCATATAGGAGAGCATTACATATCTCAATGTCTTGACAAATATCATTAATGAATAATATGAAGAGTAGGGGTCCGATAACTGAGCCCTGCAGTACTCCCGTTGTTGCCGACACTTGAACAGATGTGAAGCCACGAAAATGTACATTTAATAGCCTATTAGACAGATATGAACAGAAACAATTGATAAAGTGCGTGGTTAGCCCAAAGGTTGATAATTTTTCCAATAAGATACTATGATCTAGCCTATCGAAAGCTATGGAGAGGTCAGTATAAATTACATTAACCTGACCACCTTGATCAAATGATGTAGCAAGATAATTGGTAATACTTACAAGATTAGTGGTTGTTGACCTACCAGCTAAGAAACCATGCTGATGAACTGATATTTGAGATTTCGTATGAAAAGATAAGATATCATATAAGATAACCTCAAAAGGCTTGCCAAAGTTACAGAGAATAACTATAGGTCTATAGTTCTCAATTGCATTCTTGTCACCTTTTTTGAATATAGGTCAAATTTTTGACCTGCACCAAACTTGAGGAAATGTTTCTGTTTGAAGAGCTAGATTAAAGGTAATAGTCAGCGGTAAAGCGAAGATAATGGCGCAGTCTCTTAGTAGAAAAGATGGAATCCCATCAGGACCAGTAGTTAATTTGTTTTTACATTTCTTTAAAGCTATAAGAACTTCTTCCATTTTGAAAATTGGAGTATTAAGTAGTGGGATACCGAAAGTTTCATCCTGATCTGCTTTAACGTAATTAGATGATGATATAAAAGCAGACTGAAAGTAACTAGCAAACGCATTGACTATGTTTTGAAGATCATTAAGCTGGCTGTTGCCGTAGGACATTGATTGAGGAATTGTAGATGAATTACGCATGTTATTAAGAAAAAACCAAAAGCAAGTAGGATTAGATTTAATTTGCGATTCCGAATTTTCGATATATTTTTTATGTGCAGAGTCAACATCTCGTTTGATTTTGGAGCGTAATAACTTAAATTAAATCAGATATTGTACTTCCCCCTTTTCATTATATAAGTGCCATAAACGAGATTTTTTTTTAATCTCTCTAATGATACTTCTGCTAAACCAAGGTGGATATGAAGCATTTTTCGGGGTTGTTTTGGGAACACTTTCTGCAAAAACAGCATTTAATACCTCATAAAACTGTAAACAGGCATCGTTTACATTGTTATAATTAGTTAAAAAAGACCAGTCAATGCCACTCAAATCTTGGTACAGTTTATTAAAATCCGCTTTTTTGAAGTTAAACGATGAGTAATTATGATTATTACGTCTCTTATAGCCAAAATTTAGGTTAAAGCACAGATCTAAAGGTGGATGATGCGAATCCTCTGAAAGCAAGTAGTTATCAGATTTCCGAACATGAATATTAAATCTACTAAGGACTGAGTCTAAGAGTCTGTTGTTGTAATTTAAAATTTCATTATACTGTTTAAGATCCAAGAACTCGCAAAAATTAGTCATTGAGGCAATATACCGATCCATAATAACATTAATAAACTTGTAAGTTACGTAGGTTGGAATATTAAAATCACCCAATATAACTAACTTCTCTTCAGTCAGAAAATGTGTGGCAAGTGTGTCTAAAAAAGCCTCATAGGTTTCAGCATTGACAGTAGGTAGAATATATAAGACCAGAAAAATAACAGAAAAACAAGGAAAACTAATTCTAATTCCAATTAAATCTATATCAGCAAACAAATCAGAGACATCAGTAAGATCTATTAACGTTGCATTAAACGATTTCCTTAAAGCACAGATCTCCCCTGTTTTTATTTGTTCGGTCGAAATTACGATCTGCCCTGTAGACAGAATAGTCAGCAGGAAAAAGTTCAGAGTCGTGCACAGTAGAGTCCAGCCATGTCTCAGTAAGAGCAATTAAATGAAACTGACTTGCAAGGACAGAGTTAAATAAATCATAAGTTTTAGATTTTAAACCTCGTACATTTTGGTAGTAAACATGAAAGGACTTATTTGACGGCAGAGTTCCAATATTGGGATTTTCAATCTCGCTTTCAAATAATTGCTATTTGTTACCTTATAATGAGCAAGCGTCTTTTGTAAACTGTACAACTTTCCCCGTCCCATACAAAATGACTTATCGGTTATTTTGGCATTTACACAATTAATACACCTTGGGCTAGCATCACCAGGGCAGTCTTTGATACTGTGAGACAACGAACATTTCGGACAGGTATAGTTTTTACTAGCACATGTTTTCTCATAGTGATTTAGACTGCTACATTTGAAACATATTTTTAATTCAATTACATCATAGATTCTGCAAACATCATAATTAACAAATAGATACTCTTGTTTTAACGCCTTACAATATGATTCTGCATCAACTTCTACAAGCGCTTGATATACGATTATTCTTCTTGAGGGGCCAAATTTTTGCTACTGTACACTTACTATTGTCAGAAAATACTTCATTTTAGCACTTAATAAACTTCACTACCTTATCCTCACTGTATTTTTCAATCATGCCTACGATCTTTAGTTTATAACTGTTCTTATTTGCTTCACGAATTTCATAGTTGTCAGCTAATTTTTGTTTAGCAAACTGTTTAAATTTACTTGCACCATCAGGGTACTTGCATCCTATGAGCAAACCCCCATTACTTAAATTTTTCACTTTCGATACGCTGATATTTAAATCAACTTATACTGCTGTATGTTGTATATTAGTCTATTGACAATTTATTGTTTAATTTAGTATTAGTGGACATTTATTCTTGTACATGTCGCTTTTCTATAATAAATGAATAAGTAATACATAATTAAAAGTGAGATTTTGCATTATTGCTACTACCGCAAAAATTGATTCACCTGTGGTAACCATTTCTATTTTCTTTTACTTTCTCTCAGTTATGTTATGGGCATTATTCATTTAATTAAATATCATTTTCGACTTGAAGACTATCCTATCTGTATATACGGGGTGGTCACGCAAACATTAGAACCCTATTTAACTTATTTTTTTAGTAAAAAATTTAAAAAAACACAAATGATGAGCAATTACATGTCTGTTCCAAAAATCATGTCCGAAAAACAATTGAAAGAAGCATTCCGGAAATATAAACTTGGGTTTTTTACAATGGTCAAGTTCATATTTCTGGAAGATTTTTGGAAAACACATGTAATTATCTATAACTTTTATTTTTGAACTTTTTTACTTAACTCCGAAAATAACAAAGCTAAATGTGGTTCTACTGATCGCGTGTCTACTCTGTACCTAGCGTCAAGAGAGAATTAGCAACTGCCTCAGAAAAACAAGCAAATAATATGTAGGTTCACGTTTTAAAAAACTGGTATATCCCATAAATCGCAGATAAAGAAAAATTTTAATTGACTCTGTGTGTAAGTTTTTTATTAATTGCCAGGCACAGTTATAGTAGAGTCGAATTGATTTAATTTAATCCATCTCAGCGACAACATTCCTCCTGAAATTTCATTGTTGATTTTTATGTATTATGAACTACTGATTACGAAAAAAATATTTCCGCCTAAAAATTCCTTGTGCGTCAGAAGTTATATATACTTTTTGACTCGCTTTCACGGATTTTCAATTTATCTGCTTAATATATCTTGTACGAGTAATCGGATGGAAATTTAAAAAATAGTGGCTTATTTGAAATAAAATTCTTAAAAAATATAGAACTGTCCGATATGTATTGGTCAATATGCCATGCCGTCTTGGATAAAATAGAGAATACCAAAATTGGCCGAAAAAATCAAAATTGAGTATCTTTTCTATAAGAAGGAATAATTCCACCAAAGTTGACAAAAATAAAACTAGTTTATGGTTAAATATAATGCACCAATTCTGGATGTTATATGTCGAATAGAACGATCAAAGATGGCGGACGAAACAAAATTTTTAATTTTTCGTCAAATTATCAATTTTCATCGAAACAAGATGAATCATACTATAGAAAGTCTCGTATAACTTCATTAATTTGAAAAACAAATTATCAATTTTTTTTATTCCAAAATTTTTTGTTTTTATTTTGCGATGCGACCGGAGATAATAAGGAAAATAGCAGAACATTTCTCGATCTTTATCAAAGCAGTATATTACTTGTCGAATTATGTTTTATAATATTCATGCAAATGTTGATCACGCTTGAATATTTATGATTCTGTTACTTTACTTTGTTTTGTAAGCATCCATTAGAAATGTGGCAGGAAGAATGGCGGAATAAGTTCGCTATAATTCTACTTAATGAGGAGAAATATAAATAGCTAATTTCTCATTAGATTAAAGAGCCTGGCAATCAGTTCTAAGACAAGTAATAAATGTAACTACGTGTTATCTAATGCATGAGTGCTTGCAGAGAAGAGTCAATAATAAACTATACAAATTGGTTATACAGAATAACCAAAGATAATTGGACTCACAAAAAGTGACAAATGTAAACAAATTTTGCTGAAAGTGGGCTACTTAATTGTTGGCGATTTAATAACACAGGCACACAAAAAAAATATCTTCCAAAGGTGAAAGACACCTCTCCTTATGTTTTCTGAACCGCTGATTCCAAATATCACATCAAAAATATATGTTTCAGTGCTCAATTTTTCGCAAATTTCCATTTCATTTCTAAATTCGGAGTTAAATGGATATTAAATCTAACAGAACGACACACGTTGAAATGAAACTTCTGTATCGTTTAAAATTGCTCTAGTCACATACTCCCAATGTTCTATCGTACCACGGAAATGATGATGGTGTACTTTTTCCCCAAAAAAACTACTACTACCTCTTGTTCTGATTTTTCCATAATACGCTTGTGAGGCCTTGACAGGTCGGGGTTATTACAACGAATATTAATAAGTCGAGTATTTTTTGACCACGAGACGCCAAAATAGCACCCGAGGGTGAACACCACCCCCTCCCTGAATGATAAAGCATTCCGAAAATACTGCGAAAGGGCTGAAGAATGGTTTCCTTCGGTTTTCGAGGGCGAGTAACACTATAATTGCAATACTTTTACTTTTGGAAAATATTTTTTTTTTGTGTGTGTGCCTGTGTAATCAGTGCCTGCCCTGGGATACTCAGCCAATGTTTCCAAATTTTTTTGAAAAATTTCCCCGCACCATCACTCAATATTCCCACTTTTCTCCGCACTGCTTCTCAAATAGGTTTCTAACTAATTTTCTTTTACAATGAGCATTATAATTTGCAGTTTAGATGCATTTGATCGACCTTTATTAAATAATTAGAAGAGAAGCAACAATTTTATAATCGTGCTTTTAAAATAAAAAAGAAAGGAAGTCACCTACAATTATAATATAATTTAAGGAGAGTAGTCTTATTTAGTCAACTGCTTATCATCTCTAGATGACAAATATGCATATTGTCCAATTTAAATCACAAACTTTTTCTTACATGAAATTTTGGAAATACTACACCCTCAAGATTTCTTCGTTTTTGTAAGCTTGTAAAATTAACGCGACTTAATTACAAATTGCCAATATAATGGATGGATAAATTTGAACAACAATAAGTATTTCTTAAAAATTCTTTGTATACTTTTAATGTTGGCAGTGTGAGTTTCATAACATGAACTCCAAACCGAACTTGAATATTTGATTTTTTAACGCACGAAGGTGTTACACAATGTGGTATATGTCGACCTCTCAGAGAAACTGCGAGAATTTCTAATGAATAAACATAATGTCTGTAAGGAAGAAACTAATAGTTCTATTTGTTTAATAAGGATAAAGCTTAGTATCAACAATGATCCCAAGATTTTTTACTGAGGATAATCGAGTTAAGAACGTGTTGTGTTGTCTAGTATATAGTCGAACTAAAGTGTTGATTTCCAGCTGAACGATGTGACATTAAACCAATCTATATTTAACGGCAATTTATTTATAAGGCACCAATTTTATATAATAAGTAGCTAGATAGAAATTATAAGAATGATTCAAAAAACTATTTTTTTTTAACTTATTCAGCAGGGTACCATAGTCCAATCTATCAAAATATTTTGAGAAGTTAGCTTGAATGGTATCCGTCTGTTCTCGAGAGTCAAGCAATTCTTGACTTTGGCAGTAATTCCAGTAGATATTTAGCAGTTTTTAAAACAAGTATATTTTCATATTAATAGTTTTTTAACACTAATTGCTTGTCTTAATACAATAATAAATAATTACGTGCTGTTTTGATACGGAACTGTATTTTTATATTTTGAAAAAGTATCTGATTCACCATATGTACGGTTTGCCTCCTATTATTGCATGTTTCACCCAGTTGGGCTGATTTTCTATAAGTTTAGTGATAAAGTGCTTATGAGAAATAACTGCTCCGCGGGAACGGTAAAAAACAATTGAACATATTATTAAAATAAAGAATCATCATTTGGAAAATTATTGTCGCATTTACATGGATAATAACTTCTTAATAAACTTAAATAGTAATAGTAGCGGTAAAAAAATAAATTTCCTATTAGCCACCTTTCTGAATAAAATGTATAGAACAACTGTGGCATCTGTTTATTTATCGTAAATGCCAGTTTCAGCTATTTCATATAACATTTCAAAGGACTAGCAGACTTTAACTATATCTAGGTATTTATCTCATTCAAGATATTATCCTTCAATGTTCATCCCTAACTGATCAGTCAAATATAATTTACAACCCAAAACCATAGTTAGTTACAAACACATACAGTGTGTCCCCGGATGAGATACCGCACTCTTGTACTCTTTCTTATTTTTGATTTTTCAAGAAATAGTCATTTTTTATAAAAAGTGTGGCTTGTCTTGGGAAGACATAAACAGTTGCCAAACTTAAGATATATTCTATAGGGTATTCTAAAAATAAGAAAATATGAAATCGACTTCAAGAAAACTACTTTTTTTACATTTTTGTAGAATATTTTATTTAACAAAGCTTCTCAATCGTGAAGAAAAACTTAAATAAGGAGTTTAGTTGCAAAGTAAAGAAATAACTATTAAAAAAACGGTTTATTCCACGGGACTTCCTGTTGGTACACATTTTTCTACTCTTTCACTAAATTCTTCATAGAGGGATGAGATCGCATATTTATGGTTGCAACAGCATCCACAGCTTTTTTTGTTTAATGAATCTACGTCGTCTTCGAAATCGCTTGCTTATATTTCTTTCCTTAAATACCTCCATAAGAAGCAAACTAACATAGTTAGATCTGGCGAACGGGCTGGCCATGCTGTTGATCTATAACGGCCATTGTCGTGGAAGTGACTACCTAACCATTGCCTAACTAGCATTGTAAAAAGTGGTGGGCATCCATCTTACTGCAAAATTATTTTTCTTCTAAATTCTAAGTTTTCATTGTCCAGTTCGCCCAGTACAAAATTATTTAAACTTTCAAAATGAGTAATTGGGTTTAAATTTCCATCCATGAAATAAGGACCGATTCTATGATGCATTATGCCGCACCAAACATTTACCTTTTTAAATTTTTGACCAATAAAATTACGGTCGAACTCAAAAGAAATTTGGAACAAGCTGATTTTCACGGCATTTGCTAATAATTGGGGTACTTTTTATTTGACTAATAATCCTCTAAGATCTAAGTAGCCAAACTACCCTAAAACCACCACCAAAGGTACATTTTTTAAATTTTTTGAAGTTTTTTTCGAAAACTATTAATTTTTCATCAAAAACACAGGGATATTTTTGTATAGGGCATAAAATTTTCGGATGCAAAACAAACTCCACAAAAGCTTGCAGCTGCAAAAAATTTTACTTAAAATGTACGTCAAGTTGTGGCATATGTTTAGGAAAATACTGCGAAACTTCTGAGGGTGTGTCTTTTGTTGACGATGAGGCAGAGATTAATTGAAATGTGCACTATTTAAGTTTCATTTCTTTCATTTTTTAATTATTTTAATGTGTTTCATTGTTTATTAAATTCATAGTATAAATATCATTTATTTAATTTTTTAAATATAGTAATGTTACTTGAAATGTGTATCACTGTACGTTTTAAATTAAAAATAAACTGTGTAAAAAGTTTTTACAACAATTAGTTAAATAATTAGTCCCCTATCAAATATACATCCGTGGGATCTTTGATGATGCAAGTGTGGTAGTGATCCCACAAAGCAACCACTCTAGGTTGCTTTGTGAGTGATCCCAATCTCTTTGTTTGACCTTGGAGAAACATACTTTCGATGTTGGCACTCTCAAAAATGGTGCGTTTGAGTGCTGCGCGCGAAAAACAAAATGGCCGCCGCCGCAAACACTTTTTCCCATTTATCTAAGTAACCATTGGGATTACGAAAAAAAGTTATATACAAAAAATATTGCTAAATCAATTATACAGAGAAAAGGTTATTACAGTTTTTTATGTAGAACTAACCGTTCTCTCAAAAAGTTTCATTTTATAGTTTCCAATGATAAAAATTGATATGTCTAATGATGAGAGATTTGCCAGTGCATATTAATATGATTAGAGAATATTATTTAGGTATTATGCAAATCACAACTTACACACTTTTTATTTATTATGAAAATACCTACTTTCTGTAGGTATTTTCATAATAAATAAAAAGTGTGTAAGTTGTGATTTGCATAATACCTAAATAATATTCTCTAATCATGAAAAAAGCAAATAAATAAAAAATAATTAATTGTAAAAATACATATTAATATATTTGACACTATTTCTCGGGCCACTGGAAACAATAATTATAACTAAAACATTACAAACATAAATAAATTAACAAATACCATATCTCCCCTATGTTTTACAGTATAGGAAGGCATAGGAAATTGAAAGAAAAAGTACCTATATAATTTTAACGTTTTCCTTTTTACTTCCTTCTCTTTCCCCTATATGTGTAGCTGAAAAGAAACTTATTGAAATACAGTAGTTACAGATTTATATAGACAAAGTACAGACAAGTAATGCTTTTCACTTCTACAATGACATTTTTAATTAAAATCATCGTCACTTTCAATGCAAATCTCACTTAGCCCCAAATCTTCATCGTCGCCTTGCTCGCACTCTCCCATATTATCACATCGGTCGAGATTACCTTCGCACTTACACATTTCGGTACACCGGAGTCCATTCGACTGACACGTACACGGAGGAGAGCAACGCCTTTGGGAGCGTCAGCAGCGACAAAGTTCCAAGACAAGCTCTGGAGCACAAGGTTTGGTACAAGCAACTGGCTCGTATGTGCTCCCTACTTTCTTCCATCCAAAATCTGAGGGTGGTGGGTTATTGAGGTGCTGAATGAAGTCCCGATTCCACTCAAAACACAGAAGATGGGCCCATAGCAAAGGGATCCAGGGACGAATCCAGTGCAGATCTTGTTGGAGGAAGGTTCTCATCTTGTCATTGTTTCTGGGTGAACAACAACCATCTCACATCTCCTATGTCGATCAGTGTTGTTTTGGGGATATAAAGCTGACAAATGAACGCTTCCAAGTGAGAGACAGTGTAGTCCCCAATGTAGCTAAAGCTTCGGTCGACAGCTTATCACTTGCAGAATTAAAAATTTTCCACTTTATTTTACCTTTGCCAGCAAATGATCCTGTTACATCTGCTCCTGAAAGTGCGTGTAATCCAGGAAGTACAGAGGCTTTCAGAGGTCCAAGTGCTCTGTAAATTGAACCTAGCTGAACAAACCTTTTCATGCCATGGCCAAGGAAAAATGCAAACTCTTTCGAAAGTTGGGGATATCGTCTTAGTGCCAAAATTAGGACATCAGTATCGGGGGAGAATACATGAGTAGTTTTAATTCCTTTCTGTGCAAATATACTGCATGTAATATGATCTTTGTGTCCTCCTCCTCCTGCGTACTTGAAAGACTGGATACATCATCGCCATGTGATGAAGCTGCTTTGTCCATCCAGCTGATTACAAACCTTTTGTTATTGGTCACGCCAAATTGAAGAATCTGACCGGAAAGGAACTCAGTTCATCCTTCGTCTTATCGTGGGACAAGAATTTATTCATTGCTATACTTCCAATTTTCGTTTCTGGTCCGATTTTTTAATGAATTGGATTTGAGCCGAATCACTCTCATGGCTTTCTTCAAAGAGTTTTCTTTGTAAGAGTCGAAAACAACATGGACCTCACTGTAATTGCTGAATTTTTGCACCATCCATTTGCTGAAGCTTAAACCGTCTTCACTGTGCTAGGTTTGTGGTAGGTGTAAAGAAGCGCCATGCCATCTATTATCGCAGCTTTTTCCTGTAGCTCCTCGTTTTCTTCTAAAACTGCAGGTGTGGTGGAAGCATGGTCATCATCGTTTTCTTCGGCAGGTATACCTTGCATTGATTCAAGACCATCCATACGTTTGTACTTAGCTAGACAATGGTGCATACTCCCGTCAACTGCAAACAATGACTTCGGTAGTGCTGAGAACTCGTAGTTGCTCAAATAGTATCTCAAATCTACGTCAGGTCTGCTTCTGGATGCTATCAATAATCTTGAAATAAGAGATAAATCTGTCTTTATGCCTATAGATTTGTCTTTGAGGGTAAATAACTATTAATAAATATAAAGCCATGAAATAATTTTAAAAGTTAAGTTTCTGGGAAAATGGTTAGTCCTGTATAAAAACCTATAATAACCTTTTTTGTGTAAAATTGATTTAGCAATATTTCGTAATCCCAATGGTTACTTAGATAAATTGGAAAAGTGTTTGCGATGGCGGCCATTTTGTTTTTCGCGCGCAGTACTCATGCGCATCATTTTTGAGAGTGCCAACATCGAAATTATGTTTCTTCAAGGCCTAACAAAGAGATTCAGCCTACTACCACACTTGCATCATCAAGGAGCCCACGGGAGCCTATTTTTGTACACTTGGCAGGGGACTAATATTTTACATAGTGAAACAACATTTGTATATTTAATTTTTATCTGAGCAATGGAATTGTGCCTATTTCTACATCTTGTCTCACACCTGATTAAAATGTATTTTATGTATTTTTATGCACCATTCGCTTGGAAATTTTATGCTCTATAAAAAACATTGTTGTGTTTTTAACGAAAAATCAATAGTTTTCGAGAAATCTTCAAAAAACTAAAAAAATATACTTTTGATAGTTTAGCCATTCGGATTTTAGGAGACATTTAGTCAGTTAAAAAACATCTTCATCTTCGTAATAAAATGCCGCCAGAATCAGAATCAGCTCCTTTGTTTTAGGTTAGGGATCAAAATTCCCTAATTTTATTGGCCTATAGTGGTAATTCGGAAATTATCCTAAGCCCAGTGCCTACAGTTTTGAGAGCAAACTACCCAATTAGTCGTAAAAGTAGATTCGTCCGTAAATAAAATGATCTATCTGCTAAAATTTTCTCATCCATAGTTAAACAAAAGTCCAAACGACGAGCACCATCTCCAACTTGAAGTTTGTCAATAAATTTAGGTTTGAATGCATAAAATTTGTTGCTGACTAAAATTCTCTGAATATTAGATTTGCTAATACCTAAATTTATTGATTTTTTCGTCAATCACCATCATGGGTGTTCTTGTACGGAGTCTAAAACTTGTACTTGTACAAAGTCTAAAACTACAATAAAGAAGTTTACAAGAGTGCGGTACCTCGTCCGGGAACACACTGTATATTCTAGTAGTTGTTCATAGAACTTTTAAAAAAAGTTAAGTCTACAGTTCGAAGTTGTGTTACTAAATGTTACAATTAAGCCTAACTTTATATTATGTTAAACAAAGGAAAATCGATAACATTCCTCATTAAAAGACAAATCTTTTAAAAAACATGAAGGGAAACTTATACGACTTTTCGTAAAATTCGATAGTACTTCCTCCTGTAAGAATTTTAATAGCATTTTAATTCCTTCTTTGCTTCTTCCATTGCCTTGTATGCAACATTTTCTATGTTAGTTCAGTGCTTCGGTTTAACATGCCTCAGCAAAGCAGAAATAATGAGCAATTAAAACGTTTTAAAGAGGTCGCATGATTGGAATGAGAAAAGACTGTTACTGAACTCGCCAAAATTATACGCTGTAGATTTTTCACAAAAAACGCCAATGTCTATATATTTAAAACACAAGTTTTTCTCTCGTAATTGCCCAGGCGCTTCCACTAGACAGATTTTGATGATCTTTTTTTTTTAATTAAAGCTCACTAACTACTAATTTGTTGTCATTAATTATTTTAATAATTTATTTTTTTTATTTACTATATAAATTTTTATAGTTTTTTATATAATTAATATTTTTCGTACCAATGAACAGTACATTTTAAATACAATTTTGTTGGAATCCCATTTACAATAACAAACAAATAAAGTTTGAGCTCCCAAAAAAATACAAAGTATTGTGCGTGGGCTTCACAATCTGTATTATTACTTAACTATTATGGGCATAATTGAGTTTTATTGATAATAGTCTACTGAGTACACTTTTAATATGCAAACTGGTGGAATATTATTCAACTATAGTATTTTCAAAAATGCAATAATGTGTGCGGTATTTAAATATACACATCTGCAACTTAAATTATATCATGATAATATATTAAAAAACCGCTGCCCAAGGAGTCACTACTTCCACATCCAGATTCTCTATCAGTCACTCACAACGAAAAAACTTTGTATGTGAAAATAATTGTTTATGGAATTTTAATAATGTAATATTTGAAATCTTCTACCCCAAAAACCCATAAAACGATACTCCACATCGGTAGTGGGGTGGGGGGGGTGATAAGGGGGTGGTAGTGGGGGGGGTGGATGAAGTGAAAAATATTTTGAGGTTTCTGGTTCCTGTACATACACCAAATCACAATTTTTTTTCATCCCCTTTAATAAGGGGGTGGGGGTGGCAATGAGGGTGGCTAATGCCAACATTTTCTTTTGAGACCTTAGCTTCTCTTGTATATACTAAATACCAATTTCGTGGACTCTTACCTGCTTGATTTACCCATTTACCCCAATTTCCACCCCCAACCCTTCGACGGGACAAGATGAAAATATAATCTAGTTCTAGATCTCGTTAAAGTACATATGTGTACCAAATTTCAAGTCAATATCTCAAACGGTTCCAGAGTAAACGTGCGCACAAAAAAAAGTTACAGACAGACAGACCGACAGACAGACCGACAGACAGACCGAGAGACAGACAGAAAATTTTTTTTCGCTCAAACTTAAAATCTCGACGTTTCATGACATTTTAAGCCTATTTGGACAATAAAAATTTTTAAAAATTTTTTGTCGTTACTATACTTCCACTGGACGTGGAAGTAATTATAGCTAAACACCAATTTAACTTAAAACTATCTTTGTGGTTTATATAAACACTCATATATTAACGTATAGATATATATACACCGGTATCTACATATGTACATACATACATATTCATTTTTTAGAACTAATTTCCTAATTGTAAATGACATGAAATGATTACAAATAAGGATTATTTTTAAAATCAATCTGCTTATGTCCGTAAAATTTGGACTTAGATAGGAGCCAATGCTTCAGTTTTGTTTTTAATAGTATTAATGAATTAATCTTTTTTAAACTAACGGCCACTGCATTATAAGTTTTTGGTCCAAGGTAGGCGAAACACCGTTGGCCTACTATTTTAAAAACTCTAGTAATTCTTATTGCATATGTTTTATATCTTGTTGAGTGACTAATGGGATTTTTATACCTCATCTTTCTCTGCTGGTAAACTATTGTAACATAAAATAAATGTTTTACGTCCAGGATATTTGCTAGGTTGTAAAGAGAATCACTAGTGTACAGAATATTTTTGCCGTGTATGATTTTTAATATCCACTTCTGCAGTGGTTCCAAATTTTTCAGGTGGGTATTGTAGGCTCCTCCCTACGCAACTATGCCATACCTCAACTGAGATTCTGCCAATGCAAAATACAATATTTTTAGATGTGGGATGTCCAGAATTTGCTTTAGATATCTGAATTTGCATAACAAACTTCTAATTTTTTTAACCACTGCATTTATTTGTATATCCCATTTTAAGAAACTGTCTATAATAATTCCGAGATATTTCATTTGCGTTGTTGGTAGAATCTCAAATGCTGCATATTCACAGGTTACTTGTAGGGGTTGGGGGGGTAGAATATTTGGGAAATTCGGTAATTTTATTTTATTTATAGCAAAAGGTATGTATTTCGTTTTATTGAAATTACCAGGATTTTATTTTGAAATCTTCCTCGGCTGTGTTTATAATATTATCCCAAGTACTGCCCGTATAAAATATAGACGTATCGTCAGCGAAACTAACAATTTGTCCTTTTATGTTTTGCAAGAAAAGATAATTTACATAAATGTTAAACAGTACTGGGCCTAATACCATCCCCTGTGGCACCCCATACTCCACGGTTTTAAAATTACTTAACGTTTCATTAACCGTGACGTACTGCTTTCTCATTGATAAGTAACTTCGCATTAGTCGTAAAGTGTTACCACCGAAACCAATTTCTTCTAGTGTTTTCAGCAATTTTTCGTGAGATACAATTACCTTCACATCTAGTGGAAGTATAGACGCAAAAATACATTTTTTGTTCAAATAGGCTTAGAATGTCATGAAACGTCGAAATTTTAGGTTTGAGCAAAAAAAAATCTGTCTATCGTTCTATCGGCCTGTCTAACTTTTTTTTTGTGCGCACTATTACTGTGGAACCGTTTAAAATGTTGACTTGAAATTTGATACACGCATGTATTTTAATGAGATCTGGAAACAAATTATATTTTGATTTTATTCCGTTGAAGTGTTGGGGGATAAATTGGAGTAAATAGGGGGTAAATAGGTGAATCAAGTAACGAAGAGTCCATAAAATTGGTATTTAGTATATATAAGAGAAGCTAAGATGTCAAAATGAAGGCCTCATTTTTTTTTACTTCTTCCACCCCTACATTTCCAGTATTTATAAGAGTTGCTAAATTAATATCAGATATTTTAAAGCTATGGCTCTTTGAGTCTCAGTCTCAAACAAAAGTCATAACACCCATCCCTTAATCCATAAACTAGTATACATAAATTCCAATGGATTGTATACCAATATATATCAAACCTGAACACATAAATGCTAAACCATTAAGGCCTTGAGCCAAGAACTCTAAACATAAAAACTCATTAATCCTAAACCAATAAGCCCTAAAGCCACGAACCATAAATTTAATATCCTAAACCCATAATACGTTAACAGATAAACCCATGAACATTAAATCCATAAATATTAAACCCATAACCTTTAAGCCAATCAACCGCAAATCTATAAAATCTAAACTCATAAATCCTAAACAAATAATCCCTAAATCCAAAACACTATATTCATAAAATCTGCAGGATTACACCCTAACACTTAAATATCAATTCCATAAACACTAAACATATAAATCCTAAATCCATAAGCAGTAAGCCATAAACTAAAATCACTGTGCCCATAAACTTAAATGTACGGATTGGTTGATGGGTTTGGGTTCATAGATTTATATGTTTATAGTTTCGGGTTCATAGGTTTACATGGAATACAGATGTACGTGTTTATGATTTCGAGTTTATAGATTCTCATGTTTAGGTTTTCGATTAAGTGTTTATCGTCTTAGCGGTATAGGATTTACGGGTTTAGGGATTAAAGGTTTAGCTTGGATTGGTTTGTGCGGTTAAGGTATGTGGAACTAATTTGGTTAAAGGACTTATCGACTTTTGATTTAGAATTTATAGGCTTTAGGTTCACAGATTTAGGTTTTACATAATTTGAACGACTGGATTATTGGATTTCGGTCATAAAGTTAATAGGCCGGGAGCCCGTGTATAAAATGACTGACTATCCGGCGAACTTTGAAAATATGTAAAATGGATTGTTCTTATATAAGTTAACAAGGAATGAACCGTCAGCTGGTTGGGTAATGGTGGGGGTGGCTGTCAAAGGGTTGAAAACACGTAAAAAAAATTGAGAAAAAAAAACTATCCGGCAAACGCTGAAACTTATATGAGGGGAAGATTATGTTATATAATGAAAGTAGAACATAGTCAGCTGGACGGGAGGCGGTGGATTTACCGTCAGCTGATCGATCAAACAGGTTCAAAAACATGAAAAATTTATATTATTCGGCGAACTTTAAAATTTGGATATAAGATAATATTTATACTGAGATTCACTAAAAACATAGTCAGCTGCAAAAATGTGGGTGGAAAAGTCGTCAGCTGTAGAGAACAGTGCTGAGTGTTGATCGCTTGCGAGGCAGCGCGCATCACCTTATCTTGCATCAGAAGACGACTTTTCCACCCACATACTTGCAGCTGACTGTGTTTATCGTTAAACTTAGTATGAATATTATCATATACCCGAATTTCAAAGTTCGCCATAAAGATTTAATTAGTAATATCGATATTGATAACTTAATGTTAGAAAACCATGGAAAGCGGGCAATGCGTTACACAAGTCGTCGCCAAGTGCTGAATACAAATAGTTTAGATATAAAAGTCGTTCTTTATTTCCTACGTTTCTTTATTTCCCATTTTTATCCAAATTTTCACATTATTATGTACATTTTTCATGTTTCCCAGTATGATGATAGGAATGTCAGTATCTGAACTTATGACCACACTGGTGTTCTCATTTATACGTGAAAAATCATTTTAGTGTCAGCCTCCTCGTGACTAGAACACGATAAACTTTCCACGGTTTCTTGAGTGACACTAGATTGGATATCGTCGTTTCAAACTCAATAATTATAGCAGTTTTCAGCATTAGGTATAGGGTTCTATTACCTAAGAATGGAGCCATTTCATCACTTGCCCAATACATTGAAAGAAACTTGATTAGAGCTTCTAAAAGACGTTATTGAAGCATTTAAAAGTTTGAATAACTTACCAGAGTTAACATAATAGAGAAGTTTGTTTGCACGTATGGGTTTGAAGCTATAAAAAAACGTCACTAAGGTATATAAATTTAGCGAAAATGATAACGAATTTCGGTTACCAGCCAAAATTTTGATGCATCTCTCTCGTCTCCATCCAAATCGGAACTTGTACAGCACGTTTTAAGAACTGTGTATGTATGTATACGATTTGGAACAACGCACACAAACAAGTGCCATCTACATTAGATTCCTTGGTGACAGCTTGAGGAAAACAAATTTAACTTGCAAGTGGTTTGATGGAGATCAATTACCTCCATAAGTGGAAATGATTATCCGAGATGCCGAAAATACTGAAGGTATTATATCGTTTGTGCTTTTCACTTTTCATCCTATTATCATCTTAATCAATTTTTTATAAATAATTATTTTTTTTAGACGCGAGTGACAAAGCGAAAAATAATCTTTCACTCACTGAGCATCAAGAGAGTGCTGAGTTGGATCAAAATGAGAATGAGGAAGTTCTGCTATCGGAAGCCGAATAAATTTATTTTTCTGAAATCGATCGGCAATGTCTACATTTTCGGCGCGATTTCAGATCGAAAAATGCACAATTCCAGTATTTTAGTTCGTTGCTAAGAAACTATCAGAAGACAGACCGGAAAAGATCCGTTGCCAAGCAACGATCAACAAAACCGTACGGGAATCTTGCTTTCCCAGCCTAGGCCGGGAAAGTAACATTCCCGTACGGTTTTTTATGTATATTTTAGGCAGTAAATAAATACACGCAGACAAACCAATTCACATTAAAATTGCATTTATTAGTTAGCAGTTAGATTGTAAAGAAGAAATGTTAATACAAATTCCTTAATTTATAATAATATTGATTGTGATTTCAGAAAAAATAGTATGTGTACTTCGGTATGAAAGCACATTCCCGAACTTCGATGCTTGTTGGCCTCGGCTAGCGCCTCGGCCAACAATTTGCATCGTCGTCCGGGAATGTATTGCTTTCACACCTAAATACACAATATACTATTTTATTTTCACTAAACTAAATAAATTTTCTGAGCAGATCATTCTGTATAATTTTGAAATGTAAGAATGTATTAATTTGTATTCTCATAAAATAATGTATATTAATAGTAATTTGAATATTCAATCAAATTTAAAAAAGAAACTCGGGAATGCCGCACGCACGTTTTCTAACATTAAGTTATCAATATCGATATTACTAGTTAAATCTTTATGGCGAACTTTGAAATTCGGGTATATGATAATATTCATACTAACTTTAACGATAAACACAGTCAGCTGCAAGTATGTAAGTGGAAAAGTCGTCTGCTGGTGCACGAAAGGTGATGCGCGCTGCCTCGCAGGCGATCAACACTCAGCACAGTTCTGTACCAGCTGACGACTTTTCCACCCACATACTTGCAGCTGACTATGTTTTTCGTGAATCTCAGTATAAATATTATCTTATACCCAAATTTTAAAGTTCGCCGAATAATTTAAATTTTTCATGTTTTTGGACCTGTTTGATCGATCAGCTGACGGTAAATCCACCGTCCCCCGTCCAGCTGACTATGTTCTACTTTCATTATATAACATAATCTTCCCCTCATATAAGTTTCAGCGTTCGCCGGATAGTTTTTTTTCTCAATTTTTTTTACGTGTTTTCAACCCTTTGACAGCCACCCCCACCGCTACCCAACCAGCTGACGGTCCATTCCTTACTACCTTATATAAGAACAATCCATTTTACATATTTTCAAAGTTCGCCGGATAGTCAGTCATTTTATACACGGGCTCCCGGCCTATAACGGGTTCATGGTTTACTATTCAAGTGCTTGTGGGTATTATACCCATAAGTCATTATGACTTTGGATTTGAGGCTCAAACTCATAGGGCCATCGCTTTAGAATCTTTGATATATTCATTTAGCAACTCTTATAAATATTCAAATACGTTCAATTTTAAAAAGCCATAACTCCGATAAGAAGGGATGTAGGAGTTTTAAATTTATTTCTCTAAAATCAAAGAGAATTCCGAATATGACGTAATAACATAAATTTAAGCTGATTAAAACCTTTATAAGAAAACATTAACACACTGCATGTACAGTGTGAGGTAAAAAAATATTATAGTAAATTATGTTTCCTTTCTTAACAAATTTTCCATTTTTTTAAATCACTATGTATGTACGTTTAAAAGCCTTAAAAATGTCTACAATTTGATGGGCCCAACACGACCGTCGCTTAAAAAATAAGAAAGTTACAAGTCTGGGGAGTTTTAAGTGGTGCACCCTGTATATATTTTGATTTTATTGTTTTTTTTTTTTTAATATATTTATTTATCGTCGGCCTATTTCCGCTACCAGGGCCTATCACTGACGCACAGTGGGGCAAATAGCTCATTTTTTGGACAAACGATAATTCTCAAGCCTGGAATTAATGAAACTTAATTTTTTTTTAAACTATTCGTTATAAAATTGCCTTTAATTCTATCGAGCGCGAATTTTGAAATTTCAAAATTAAAGATGGCTAATCCAATATCGCAAACATACATTTTGAAAGTAAATTAAAGTTTTATCAAAAGATTATTTAAATTTATAAATTGTTACTTGGGGGGTTTTTTTGGTTTCTAATCTCATTTCTGATCCCCGAATTTTGCGATTCAAAAAACCAAGATAGCGGATCCAATATGGTGGCCATAATATTTTTTTAAATGAGATGTACATGCGCAAACTGTTAAAAATTGTTATTTAGGACTTTTAAGGGTTTCTGATCGAGAATCTGAAATATAAATTACGTAATATCGTAATCCAAAATGGCAAATCCAATATGGCGGCCATAATATTTTTTAATTGACATGTAAATGCGCAAATTGTTAAAAATTGTTACTTAGGGGTTTTAGAGATTGCTGATCATGAATCTGAAGTCCAAATTACGTAATATCGAAATCCAAGATGGCGGGTCCAATATGGTTCCGTAAGTTAAAAAAGAATGACAAATTAAGAAGGAAACTGTTAAAAATCTGTTTTTCGGGAGTTCCGCAGTTTGCTAATCTCGTTTCGGATATTAAAATTTCGATATTTTGCAAACCAGAAAATTAAATTCAATATAGCTGCCATAAATTTTTTAAAAATTATGATGTACATGCGAAAATAGTTAAAAATTGTTACTTGCAGGTTTTTGCAATTGCTGACTACGCATTCGTAATTTCGAATTCTAAGATGGCAGATTCAAATATGCCATCTTATAAAAAAATGAGATAACCAATAAAAAATGTTGACACCTTTAAACCTAATGTAACCTCATGAGTCAAATCATAAAGAAGCAGGTAGGCTATAAACCTATTATTACTTAATGTAGAAAATAAAATTTGAGTAGAAAGGGGCTCTAAGCTTAACATAAAATATACCGAATCCTTTAAAATAACCTAAGTAGTCAAGTCACAAACGAGCAGTGATATTAATACTATATGCTGTAAACAAAATCTAGTTGGCCAAATCTTAAACTGGCATATAGGCGTATTTCACAAATTTTATATCACTGAATAATTCAATTCTTGATTTATCATTCTATTTTAACTTGCGGACACCATATTGGATCCGCCATCTTGAATTTCGATATTACGTAATTTAGACTTTAGATTCATGATCAGCAGCCTCTAAAACTCCTAAATAACAATTTTTAATAATTTGCGTAAATATATTTCATTTAAAAAAGTATTATAGCCGCCATATTGGATCCGCCATATTGAATCCGCCATCTTGGATTACGATATTACATAATTTAGATTTCATATTCATGGTCAGAAACCCTTAAAAGCTCTGAGTAACAATTTTTATCAATTTGCGAATGTACATCTTATTTAAAAAAATATTATGGCCGCCATATTGGATCCGACATCTTGGATTTCGATATTACGTAATTTGGACTTCAGATTCATGATCAGCAATTTCTAAAACCCCCAAGCAACAATTTTTAACAATTTGCGCATTTACATGTCAATTAAAAAAATATTATGGCCGCCATATTGGATTCGCCATTTTGGATTACGATATTACGTAATTTAGATTTCAGATTCTCGATCAGAAACCCTTAAAAGTCCTAAGTAACAATTTATAACAGTTTGTGCATGTACAATTTCATTTAAAAAAATATTGTGGCCGCCATATTGGATCCGCTATCTTGGTTTTTTGAATCGCAAAATTCGGGGATCAGAAATGAGATTAGAAACCAAAAAAACCCCCAAGTAACAATTTTTTATAATTTTAAACAATCTTTTGATAAAATTTTAATTTACTTTCAAAATTTATGTCCGCGATATTGGATTAGAAATCTTTAATTTTGAAATTTCAAAATTCGGGCTCGATAGAATTAAACGCAATTTTATAACGAATAGTTTAAAAAAAAAATTAAGTTTCATTAATTTCAGGCTTGGCAATTATCTTTTGTCCAAAAAATGAGCTATTTGTCTCACTGTGCGACGCCAGGAGACGAGCTGGACATTTTGCCGAACCTCTTCCCTTAAGAAGAGTAAGGATCTTTTACATGCCTAACATCCAAAAGATGATATATCCACTACGTAATTCTCGTCTGAAAATACGTAGCTTCCGCGTATATACTGATATACCAGCCGCTAGAAGGTGAGACTAGAACGCTGTGTTTCCTAAGACGGATCACCCATCCAAGTACTAACCGCGCTCGACGTTGCTTCAACGGAATATCGATTGACATTCACATTGAAGTCGCCTCTACGCTCGCCCCGATTTTATTGTTCAAATAAGTATTCGCTGTAGAAAACGCCTAACTAAACCTTTTACTTGTTTTATTTTATTACTATGTCTATTAGATGTTATAGTTGGTTAACATAAATAAATAAGATTTGGTGTTGCGTCTCCAATTGTCTCCAATAATTAACTATCTAATTATTTTCTTAATATTGTATTAAAAAAACTTGTTAGGAGATTACATTTTTGTTACTTTTCTAAAGTCAGCAATTTCCTGCATTTAATTCATAATTTATAAATATTTGAATAAAAGTCATACGACTACTGGTTTTCGTTATCAGTATGTGAAAGTAATTAAGGATAATGTATGTATAGGCTTGGAGATGTATTTGAAAAAACAGAACCTTTAGATACTTTACTACCTTGTACCAATTAGTTTGTTGCCTATAATAAATGAATAAATTGCAAGTAAGAGATGTTGTGCTAACAGCAAATAAGATATGATGTTAATATATGCAGTAGCAAACTTATTTAATATTATTTATGGTATTAACAGTACCACTATGAGATAGTATTGCAACTACTGCAATGAATATGATAAGAATAAATGATGACTTCCATATAAAAAAATGCTATTCTCACATAAAATAAATAAAAGTATTTAATTATATAAATTTCACTCTTTGAAATGACCAATACAACTTTCTTTGTGGGAAAACGGTTATAAACTTTGAGTACTAATTAACGTATTTACATATATATTCGTAGCAATTATTATTTATACTAATATTTTTTTATTTGACAACAGGATGAGTTATAAAATGTATACATAGCATATAAATAATGGGTTCATCAACTGGTACGATTCATTTTCATATGGCTATAAAAAG
Organism: Rutpela maculata; assembly: GCA_936432065.2. NCBI lineage: Eukaryota > Metazoa > Arthropoda > Insecta > Coleoptera > Cerambycidae > Rutpela > Rutpela maculata. The sequence continues at coordinate 126,052,529 of OW386290.2, read as the reverse complement.
TCTAATAAAGAACGAACTATACCAAGCTCGTGTCAATCAATATTTTATGCAGTTTTTTGTTAAACAATATTTTTTAAATAACATTCGTCGACTTCTAAATACTGTGCAAATGTTTTAAAAAATAAATACCTATTATTTCTGTTTACAGCTTTGTTAAAAATTATTATTTTGGTTATTCAACAGATAACTTTCAAAGAAAACATTCGTTTCTTTCATATACCATTGGTGCAAGTCTGACCAAAATAGAAGATCAACAAGAGTTCCCCCTATGAAACGACTTGTCGACTTCTTTCTTACTATATCTAACATGCGTTAAAAACAATAAAACAACCATTCTTTCTATATTGGGACATGCATGCGGTGAGCGAAATTTTATTTATACCTTTTTTCTTTGTGCTTTTTAATATTTTTGGACTTTGAAATGCAACAAATATTTGATTGGGATGTAGTATCCTCTAGGTAAGGCTAAAAATACTAGAAAGAATTCCTCATAAAGGAGGCTTCTTACACTATATTGGCATTGACTTGAATCGTCAATATATAGAAAGAGTGGTTGTTTTATTGTTTTTCATGCTGAATATTAGATATAGCAAGAAAGAAGTCGACAAGTCGTTTCATAGGGGAATTCTTATTGATCTTCTATTTTGGTCAGACTTGCACCAATTTCATGCCGAATATTAGTATATAGTAAGAAAGAAGTCGACAAGTCGTTTCGTAGAAGGAACTCTTGTTGATCTTCTATTTTGGTCATACTTGCACCAATGGTATATGAAAGAAACGAATGTTTTTTTTGAATGTTATCTGCTGAATAACGAAAATAATAATTTTTAACACTGTGCTAATGTATTTTTCGAATTTTGCATAGCTATAACTAGGAGTTATTCTAATTCCTCGAGGCTATGCTATCTTTTAAGTCTTGAATAGTCTTGGGTTGATTCTGGCCACCCTTTTACTTAAGATATTCCCATGAAAGACGTCGCATGTCGATAAGTCAGGAAATCTTGGCGGCCAGTTTTTATCCCCATATTTAAAATTTAATTTGTTAGAAAATATATGCCTTAAAATAGTACGGCTACATCTGTTGTATGGTTGTTGATGACAAACTGTGTCTTGTCCCTTTTCTCACTTCATCCTTAAAACAGATTCCAACATATTCACATAACGCTTTGAATTATTTGTGGCGGTTCGATTAATTTCTTCAAGAAAGTAAGGTCCAACGACTCCAAAAACTAACACTACACTATACAGTAACTTTTAAATCATGTATAATCTATGCAATAAGATCCAGTAGATGAGTATATAAATAGGTATTATGACTACAAAATTTTTAAATTTTTTATCTTAAAAAGAAAATTGTACAGAAACATAATAGTCTGAACTCAAATATCGAATAGAGAAACTTAGTAGGTTAGATGACATATCAATTTTACCTTAAGATGTTATTAAGCAATTTTAAAATTTTTATTTAAAATTTGAAATATGAGAAAATGTCATGGTCCAATAGCAATGTCACATAATAATTATTATTCAACTATTTCCCTGGAACCAGTGAGTAAAAATGAGGTCTATAACGTAATTATGCAATTGATAAATACTAATTCATCGAGCTTTGATAAATTAAGTGAGAAATTAATTAGACAATCTGTATATTGCATCTTAACAACATTAACAAATTTAATTAATTGGTTTATGTTAGAAGGTGTATTTCCACATATTTTAAAAACACATAAAATGTTATCTCGAAGAAAAATGTCCTGGAAAACACTTTGTAGTGGAGCCCCTACAGAAACGTGGATATCCTTCATACTAATTTAAAATTGGAGCGTCGCCGGACCTAGAATCTACGCTTTACTCAACTTCGTTTTGGCCAAAGAACATCCTAATTAAAGAATTTGAATTTTTTCGTCCACAGACAAGTTGAAGAGGATACAACGACAGAAAACCTTATGGGAACAGAAGATATTCCTCCAAGGAACATTTTTAAAATAACATTTCTCCATCAAAATGTGCAATCTTTAGGAAACTCCGTTAACCAAATTGAAGTTTTACTACATGAAATAACGAGACCACTTTTTTTATGCTTGACAGAACATTGGCAGTGTAGTGAACAGTTGAGTGTCCTATAACTAGACGGTTATGTGCTTGCTTCAAGTTATTGCAGGGAAGCTGGAGAACATGGAGGAGCTGCCTATACGTCCGCAGAGATACAGTGGCAAGCAAACCCAGAGACGACATTAACAAACTATCAGTGAGTAGAAAATTTGAATGTGCGGCTGCAGAAGTTCACATAAACAACATAAATATTATAATTATAAGCATTTATCGAACTCCAGGATATGACTCCACAATATTTCTCAATCAAATGAGTGTAATGTTAGATCTAATATCAAAATAAAATAAAATAATAATAATGGCAGGAGATTTTAATATTCACTTTGAAAGGATCTGTAAACAGACAAACGAATTTCTTGACCTATTGTGGTCATTTAATATTCAACCTTCAATAAGTGATTACCTAGAACAACTCAGTTAACGAAAAGCTATGTTGACAATATTTTATTTGATACTTCATTGTTTAATTATTCTGCACAAATAATACATTCAGGTATTTCTGATCATACAGCTCAATTTCTGTGTTCAGATGTTCATATTATTAAACAACGCCAACCCACATACCGTAGAATATACAGCGAAAATAATATTGCAACATTTCTTAATGATCTTTCAAATGTTTCTTGGCAATTCGTATCTGAGGGCTTAGATGTAAATGACACGTGGAATAAGTTTGGAAAAATTATAACACATTGTTTCAACTCTAATTTTCCTCTCAAAAAGGAGGCTATCAAAGAAAATAAATTGCCTTGGTTTACACCAGAAATTAAATATCTCAAAGAAAAAGTCTCAACGTTGCAAATATGATCAAATAGAAATGATCACTTCAAACAGCACAGCATATGTCAATTTATTAAAAGAAACAAAACAAAACTACTTCGTAGAAAAAATGAATAATACCGACAAGTCTAAAACAATTTGGAATATAGTCAATAATCTAACAAATAGAACAAAACGTAATTTAAAGACATTACCGGTTAATGTGAATTTAGAAAATATGGCGGACGATTTTAATAATCATTTTATTAACGCAGCCCCTAAACTTATATTGAACATTAGTTCTATAATAATGAGTCATATGTATGCAAATTCCAGAAAAATCCGAATTCCTTCTACTTTTATCCTACAAATGAGGATGAAATTATCAGCTTATCTAGTCAACCCAAAAATAAACATAGTGCAGGAAATGACGGAATACCAACAAAAATATTAAAAAAATGTATTAAAGTAATCGCTGGTCCTTTAGATCAGATCATAAATATGTCAATGCTAACGGGAATTGTACCTGAAAATCTAAAATCAGCACTCATTCTGCCACTTTATAAGAAAGGGGACATAAATGACTACGACAACTATAGGCCCATAAACATTATCTCATCTTTCTCGAAGCTCCTTGAATTAGTTATAAACAATAGATTAATAAACTTTTTCTACATACACTCGCTTCTTAATAAATCACAACATGGATTTTTAAAAAACAAATCAACGGAGACAGCCCTAATTGAATTGACGGAATCGATAGCGGCAACACTTGAGGCAAAGAACGAGGCCTGCGGAGTGTTTCTGGACCTTTTTAAGGCATTTGACACCTTAAACCACGAGATTCTTCTACAAAAATTGGAGACTTACGGGGTGAGAGGTGTTGCCTTGGATTGATTCAGATCATATCTCTTTAATCGCCAACAAAAAGTTCTGATTGAAGAAAATGATGCTAAATATTTTTCAACATGTTTAAATGTCAATACAGGTATCCCCCAAGGAAGTATACTAGGTCCAATATTGTTCGTTATTTATATCAACGACATATCTTCCGCCATTCCAGAGACAAACTCACTAGTAAATTATGCAGATGACTGTTCAATTCTCATCCCCATTAATAAGAGTGACAGTGTGAATGATAAATGTTTAGAAGTTATAAGACATATTCATCTATATCTCATTGAAAATCAATTAGTGCTCAATTTTGAAAAATGTATGTGCATACTGTTTAATGCATCCACACTGTCTTCCCCTAAAGTGAATCCAATTGTAATAAATAATAAAGAAATTCAATTTGCTGAGAGCACTAAATTATTGGGACTATATCTAGACGGAAATCTAAAGTACAATATGCACATTCAATCCTTATGCACAATTCTCAGCAAATCATGCTATGCCATAAGAGTTTTAACTAAATCTCTTAACTGTATTGCCCTTAGAACAGCTTATTATGGTTTAGTATATTCACGCGTTAAATATGCTATCTTATTATGGGGCGGCAGTTCGGGTTTGTCGAAAGTTTTTATATGGCAAAAGAAAATTTTAAGGGTTATATTTAATTTAAAATCTACTGATAGCTGCAGAAATTTATTCAAAACAAATGGGTATCTTACAGTGGCTGAGCTGTATATTTTTGAATGTATTATTTATCTTAGAAAAAACCAAAATCAATTCGTAGACAATTTTGGACATAACTTTAACACAAGACATAGAGACAATATTTTTAGATTTACAAAACATAGACTAACACTTACCGAAAAAAGTTTACACTATTCAGCAATAAAGTTTTATAATCACTTACCATTAGACATAAAAGAAATTGAAACATTTAGACAATTTAAAAATAAATTATTTAACTATATCTGTGTCATAGAGCCCTATACAATAGGTGAATATTTGAATTACTCATTAAGCAACAATTGAGATTTCTTGTATCAATAATTTTAAAGTTTGTCATAAATTTTACTATTTTACTGTTTGTGAAAGTATACAACTATTTTTATTACTAGCATGTATTTCATGTATTTTTTTAAGCTTGTAATTTGACGATACCATGTAATTCTGTATGTGTGTGTACGTATATGTGCGCATGTATATATGACATCTATACTTTGGTAAATAAAGAACTATTCTATTCCATTCTATTCTATTCTATTCTATTCTATTCTATTCTAGAAAGAGCTAACTAAAGTAATTCCACTTTTTAAGGAAGATGATTGAACCTTATCTGAGAATTATCGTCCAGTTGCAATATTGTCAACTATTACAAACATTTTAGAAGGAGTAATATTTAACAGAATTGTGCAATTTATTTCACAATACAACGTACTCACTAACTGTCAACATGAGTTTCATAAAGGCAGATCTACTGAAACTGCAATTTTAAATTTTATTTACAATTTTTATGAAAATAGAAATAAAATGCATTGGTTTATTCATGGACATATGGACTAAGGAGAAAAATTCATAATTAGCTAAATGCTACCTGTCAGATCAAAACCAAATTGTTGTAGTAAATGGGATGAGATTTCATCCCATTTATCTACTAGATTTAGTAGATAAAATATATCGTATGGTGTTCCCTAAGGATCAATCCTGTGCCCACTACTCTTTCTACTTTATGTGAATGATTTGCCTAATAGTGTCTGAATTAAAGACAACTTGATTATGTTTGCAGGTGATACTTCTTAATTATGTTGTTCATTCTCTTTGACAGACGTTACTAAAACGGAAATTTTCAACTTCACTAACTGGTTTAAAAATAATGAATTATTTTTAAAATTTTAAAAACGGTTTTTATAAATTTTACATATTTTTCAAATATCATGAATTTTAGAATCGAATTTGCTAAGAACTAAGGGTAAATCTATGCAACAAGTTGACTCAACAAATTTTTTGCTGTAATTATAGATATTATCATTATTATTATATTATTATTATTATATTTACTGGGAACCTCATATTAGTAACTTATCAAAAGAATTAACGCCAGTATGTTATGCAATTTATGGGTTATATAAAATTACTAGTAGGGAAACTATATTATCATACTACTATGCACATTTCTTTTCCAGATTTTTCTATAATGTTATCTGTTGGGACTCTGGGAAAGTCCACAATATATGGGAATTATACTTTACCATAAATTACCACCCAGAATTAAGAATTTAGATAGACGTACTTCTAATAATATTATTAAAAATATTTTAACGACAAAATGTTACTATTCTCTACAAGAGTTTTTAGATGATGATCTTGAAATTTTATTATCACTATATCTATATATACTTATACTTGTGATGTTAATTTGAAATGTTTTTTAATTGTAATTAAATATTTTTTATATATTTGCTTTCATCGTAATTAGAGAATATTATTTAGGTATTAAGCAAATCACAACTTACACACTTTTTTGTTTATTATGAAATTGCTTACTTTCTGCATATTATTGCCCCAATCCGGACACGCTAATATGCTAGTTAGGTAAATGCTTTAAAACACTCAATATTGGAGACCCAACCAAAACAACTACTCTTCTAGATAATACTGACGAAGTATTGAATTACATGATAGGATTGCTAGCATTTTAAAGCAAAAAAAAATATTGAAAATACTTAAATCATTTATTTAAATTCAGTCATTCACACTTTTTTATTTAATATGAAATTATCTACTTTTTGTATATTAGTACCTTAATCTGGTCACGACGATGAGTGTTCTAAAGTGTTTTCCTATGTAGTATACTAGCGTGAACAGAAATTATAGAACTGAAAAATTTTTGTTTTTATTTTTTGTTGCATCTTTGTACCATTAGGTATTTTTAGACATTTTACTGTAAGTAATGTAGGTATTGTTGTAGTTATCTAAGTACGGAAATTAAAATCAGTGCCATTGAATTAGCGGTAATTTTCAAATTCAATTTTGGGTATGCAAGTTTGGGGTTTTTCAATAAAAAGTGACAAATTGAAATATCTCGAAAACTAAACTTTTGCATATAGCACATGTGAACTGAAATGATTGCAAATTAGGTCTCTAATACCCCTTGACAGGAATACATCGAGTTACCAGTAACCTTTATATATTTACAATTCTATGAATTTATTTGTAGATTAACTCGAGGACTGTATATTTAATAAAACCTTTGTTATATTTAATGAATATTATTATTCTGTACCCCGGACACAAATAAATGAAAATAGTTACTTTCAATTAAGTTCTGAATGGAAACACCTAACAGTTCTTTTATTATACCATATAGATATAATTAATTATACTGGTATACTGGTAATATAGATATATTTTACCATGCATGGGTAAAATTAATTTACTTTTATTAGTTACTGCCACAAAATTCATTTTAGAATTATTAAAATAACAGGTTGAGCTGTTTCCGTTAGGAGATATTCTTTACTATTTTATAGTTTAAAATACATAGAATTATATTATTTTGCTAATAAATAACTTAAGTACTTATTTTTCATTAAATTTTGTATTAACAATGAAAAGTGAAGAATGAAAAAGTATCTTTAGTTTATTTTTTTAAGGAAAATATTGTGCTTAACACCTCCACTGATAATTTCTTCCTCCTTCCATATCTCACTGTTCCGATTTCAACAAAATTTGTATTGGTATCAAAGATTTTTATTGTCCTTGAATGAATTTTTCATTTTCCTCATTTTCTATTTAAATTTGCTTATTCTACCACTTTAAATTCAGTAATCCCTTTCCAAGTTATTGATTATTAATGTTTAAAAACCATAAATTAAAATGTTGTTAAATTTTAAATATAAAGGTTCTAGAGCATGCTGATCAATAATATTGCATTAGCTTTTCAATATTTTTCTTAATAGAAATGCACGTCAATGACTGAAACGAGTTTTGTTTTCCTTAAAAAGGATATAAAGAAGATCTCTAAGTCCAGTTCAAATTTTCTTGAAATCAAATGACTAGTAACTAAGACATGGAATTAATAGTTAAAAATAGGATATTATTTGGACAAAAAAAATTCATTTTTTGTCCAAATTTAACAGACATTCGATCGGCACGTACCAAGAAGCAAATTCAAAATAATTTGATCAGATTCAATTAAGTTTTTTTTTCGAAATAATTTGATCAGATTCAATAAAGGTTTAACAACCTACATTCTTAAAATGAACATTTTATAAAATATTTCCAAAAAACTGAACCTATTCCTTAAAAAAAAAAAATTTCAGACACGTCTATCAAAAAAAGTAAATGGTAAAAAGGAAAATCTTACTTACGTAAATAAACTTTTTGTGGAAGCGTTTCGAAATTGACAAATTTTGACATTCATTAGAATTTCGAAATGACAATCTTTTAGGCACTAGTGCCTAAATGTAAAAATGAAACATTAAACACAATGAAAATATTTATTTATTATAAATTTTGAGGAACAATTGTGTAAATTGTTAAAGTGGCATTCAGCTTCTCTTCTGTAAGAGCAATGCAAGTACTTGTAGTCGGAATGAATGAATATCTAGTACTGGCAATGCTGCTAGCTTCTGCTTCTGTGTGAACTTCTTTTAATTTCTTACTTGGCGTATCTTTCTGCCCTATGATTCTCTTTACTCTTTCGTTTTTTTGTTCAAATGAATTTTCGATATAACCCTCGGCAACTGAGCTTGATCGCCAACCTCGATGTCGCTTTAAAAGTGTCATGTCGTCTCCAGAATCTGCCAACATTGTTGCAGAGCTGCGCCGGAAGCAATGGCCAGTGTATTCATTGGCGTTGGAGAGTCCAAGAAATTCCGCTATCTTTTTTGGCATACCTCCAATTGTGTACAGCATTTATTACTTCGATATGTCAAGAAAAATCGCTGATGTGTCGTATCGAGTGGATGAAATTTTGCGTATTTACGAAATATATCTAAAAAATTGACGCCATCTATTGATCCCTCAGTAATCGTAAACATTCTTGGAACATGAGTCTTTGTGTTCGAAATTTTGACACTAATAAATGACTGACAATCTTTAATGGCGTCTACTCTCAAAAATGTGATTTGTTCCCTCCTACATGCTCCAAATACTCCAACGATTAAAATAACTTTGGCTAACATTGGCTAATTCTTTATCATCGGCTTGTTTCATAAATCGTTCTATTTCCAGCTTTGTAAATATTTTTGCTTTCTTTGGCTTATATCTGGAAGCTTTCCTTTTTGAAAATGCAATTAGGTTTGTAAATTTGCGGAAGTAAGTGAGTTGCTACATTGCTCCCCCGCTAATGAAAAGAATAGTCAGTTGGTTAAATCGTCGATGGCAAAACGAACTTTCTTAACAGGTAAAGTAGTGCCATCGCATGTGTTTTGCTAATAAAAATGCAGGTTTAACTCTATCAACATTGACAGTAATGGGTGAAGTTCCTTTAATAAAAGTAACCAATTTGTCTGTACGGGACAAAACTCTAAATGGTCCATCGTACAGAGGAGAAAAATTAGCTTTTAAACGTTCTCTTCGAACGAAAACAAAATTACAAGTCAAAATATTAGAACTCATAAATGATTTGTAATTAACATGATGAATCGGAGAAACAAACGTTAAATTATTAAAATAAGTACGTAATTTCGAAATAAAAAAGAAACATCTGGACGAGCATAGGACTTAATGAAAAATTCACCTGGTAGTCGCAAAGTTTGATCAAAAACTAGTTCAGCTGAAGAGCATTGCAAATCGTCTTTGGGGATCGTCCTAAATGCTAATAGTAAAATAGGAAGTTCATTTACCCAATGTGACGTAGTAGCTTTAGCTCTTAACGCAGTGTTAAGAGTTCGATTGAATCTTTCTACCATACCATTACTAGAAAGATGGTACGTCGTGGTACGTATCTTATGAAATCCCAAAAATTTTGAAAATTCATTAAACAATTTCGATTCAAATTGAACCCCCTGGTCAGTTGTCACTGTCAAAGGTACACCGAAACGGCAAACGTAATTTTCAAATAATGTACGTGCTACAGTTTCTGCAGTAATATCACGCAGAGGATAAGCTTCCGGCCATCTAGTAAATCGTTCGATCACTGTTAGAATGTAAGAGTAACCTTTTGATGGAGGTAATGGTCCTACTAAATCTATGTGTATATGATCGAACCTGCACTTTGATATTTCAAAATTACCAAGAGGGCTTTTTGTATGACTGCTTCTTTTAAAAGTTTGACAGGTAACATATGTTTTTGCCCATAGATTGCAACCAGAATTTATTTTAGGCCAAAAATAATTATTAGAACTAATGTTCTGATTGCTTCTATACCGGGGTGAGACAAACCGTGAAAAATATCAAAAATGGTTCGTCTATAAATGATTGGAACATATGGACGTAGTTTTGGATGTGAAACGTCACACCAAATAAATTCGTTTAAATCCGGAATCTTAATCTTCTTTAAATTGAAATTGATTTTTGAATTTGATGATTGATTCGACAATAGAAATTTAAGGTCAGAATCATTTTCTTGAGCTTTGCTCAGTAATTTTTTTATATTAATTAAATTATAGTTTTTGGTTTCAACTGGAGAAATACATTGCTGGAAGGAAGGCGTATCATGCATACGTAATGAAGTGTCAGCTATAATATTGTCCTTTCCTTTAATATGTTGGATCTTACATGCAAATTGTGCAATAAATTCTAAATGTCTAATTTGCCTAGGAGATCTCTCGGCTTTGGTAAATAATGCTTTAACCATAGGTTTATGGTCGGTAAAACAAATAAATTTATGACCTTCCAGTAAAAATCTAAAATGTTTAATTTCTGTGTATAAAGAAAGAAGTTCTTTATCAAAAGCAGAATATCTTGTCTGAGCTGAAGAAGTTTGCGCGAGAAGTAGGCCAATGGAGTAAGTACCTCTTTGTCATCACGCTGTTCTAAAACTGCCCGCATAGAGACATTTGAACAATCAACTGTCAGCGACAAAAGCAAATTATCGTCACAACGAGGATGAGCTAAAAAGATGGTAAAATACCAACTGAAGATATATTGTGTCTTAAGTAAATTTCCCTTACCAACGACCATTAAACAACTTCAACGTTTCGTAGGTATGGTAAACTTTTATCATCGTTTCATACCTACTTTCGCTGAAAATTTGATTCCTTTACATGTTTTATGTACTAACTTACATAATAAAATTAAAATAATAATTCTGTTTAGTTTTGTTTTTTCTTAAAAACCTTGGTTACTTGGTGAGATTACTTGGCACACTCATTCGGAAGTAAGTGAGTTTTTACAAGGTATTCTTCAAAAAATACTTTATCTTAGAAGTTAATAAAACAAAGTAAAAATTTATTCGAATTAGTTTTCTACTGAATAAGCCGTAAGAGACAGACAACGCCGGCAATCGCTGGCTTTGAATGATTTACTTGGTTCTCTTCGATAAACTGCGGCCTCTACATGCGCAGTTTGATGTAGTAGGGGCCATCAGTACGTTATAGTTCGAGTGCTGAGGTTCATTTATTTCAACTTATATTTCGTTTTTATGTGCAAAAATAACAATTTAAGAAAATAAAAATTAGTGTTGACACATAATATGTGTTTATTTTAAAAAAAGAATCATCAAAATCGATTCAATCGCGTTGTGCTTTAAATATATAGATAAGTCTTTGGGCTAACAGGCTCTTATTAGGCTGCCAACAAACTGGTCCATAATCTTTTTAAGATTGCGGTTTTGTTTACTTAATGATGCCTATATTTATAAATTGAGTCCATTGATAAAAACGGTAAAAGTATTTCATATCTAGTATGATGTTTATTTGTAAAGAGAAGATTGCTCGTGTAAAAAATTAATAAAACAGTATTTAGCGTATTTAAGTCAGGTGAATACATTTTAAGATGATTCATGGCTATTAGATTTAATACACATTTTTCTTATTTCTGTTTGACAAAAATGTAAAGCAGAATGTAAATAACGGAAGTACTACTCTAACGGTTATATCGAGTAAAAACTTCTAGGAATGTTACAGAAATTATACGAATAGGTGGCTAAGTGCATTCATTAGATAATCATTAGTAGGTTACCAATTAATTGTAAACAATATACGAGGATGTTCGATATGTATTTGCCTTAAATTATTTATCTGCAAAATGTAAAGTACATCACAGAACTGTGTGTGTGAAAGCTAGAATAATTACAAAAAGCATGTGTTTAAAAGTTTTCAAACAGTTTGAGGATTTCCCAAATATATATCAAGACAATCATGACCACCTTTCATATTGATTTTGTTTTATTAAATTTTCTATTTTTATGAATTTAATAGTTTTAAATCAATACTTTTTTACTTGTTTAAGTCTGAACGTGGTTTTATCAAAATTGAGAAGTGTTACCTATTAAAAAATATCTGTAATATCATTTTCTTTTTCCCCTTTCTCCTCTTTATAACGGCCTGGCAGACGCTTTGTGACTGCATCACGCCATCTGATGCTGTCGACTGCTAGCTGTACATTCCCACCAATGTCCCTTCTTCGTAGAACTTTAGTAATATAATATTTGAAATCATAAAAGCCCATAAAACGATATCCCACATTGGTAGTGGTAGCCCAGGAATTTTAGTTTTTGACCCGGAATTAATTATTGTAAAGCTGAAAATTTGCAGGATTATAGTTTTGGTACAGGGCAACACGCACCAAAAAGTCTCCTACTCTCCTCCGTCAGCTTCCCTGTTTTTGTGGAGCAACAAGGGCCTAAGTCTCAGAAATTACAGAGTTAGCTATACAGTAGGGCGGGCCGAAAAAATCGAAATTGTTCAAATCGAAAATTAATAGTGCGGAAAACTTGCATTTGGTGGTCAGTAGTATTACTGCAAAATTTCAATAAAATTAATTTAGGTCTCGAGGTTCCACAGGGCACTTTTGATTTTTTTTTTCAAAACTGATATTTAATAGAATTCAAAAGTTATATTGGGTCCTTAACAACGTGTTTCCAAATATACGCTAAATTTAAATGATGTTTACAATTATTTAAATTTCCAAAAATCAAATCATTTTAAAAAATTGCTACTGAAATTTAAAAAAGTTGTCTAAATATGTTTGCGAAGCTCTTAGTTTACGTTGCAGTTTTTCCAAGCAATCCACAACCCACCACGAGTAGGTGGCTGCGCCTCGAGCCAAGTCCGTGGCCTCCCAACCTCCCTTACTTTTGGGGCACCTTTAGAGGATATTGGATACTTTATGTTTGCTTTGTGCTCAAACTTGAGCATTATTGCTCTAATGCAATGTGCTTCTAATGAAACCATCTCGATTTTCGGTTCCAAAAACTGAGGCAGCAACTTCCGTAACAATCTTAGCACATTTTTCCACACCCTGTGTGTGGCAAGCAAATTCTACTACATCAATTTCTGCATTGGCTAAAATATACAAGTATAGAACCTCATCTGAAATACTCCGTAGGATGGGCGGCTCAGTTACTTTGCATTCATTCCACTGAATCATTTCGGTATAATCCGTTGTATCAAAGTTAAGCTTCGGAATTATAAACTGTCTCACTTCATCAGTCCTTTCTTTTCTTGATTTAATGACACATCTCAGTCCCAGCTCTTTTATACGTTTACGATCATCGGCAATCACGGCTAGAAGAAGACTTTCAGGATGGGCAAAAAATGCGTTTCGCTGAATAACTGGGTCAATAATATCTCTGATCTCTTTTGCAAGATATCTGGAATAGTGAATCATTTCCCATAGATGTACTGCTCCGTTTGTGCAGTTTCAATTTTAAACCATACCATGGCATACACTTTCACTACGAATTCTGCGAGAATTTCAAGTTCCGCAGAAGGGTCCTCTGTAGCAACATAAAGAAAATTCTGTTGGCAGCTGTTACCTATCTACTAGGGTGGGGCGAAATACAGCAAAAAAAAAATTTACAAATCTTTATACGCATTACCCATCAAAAGTTGCCTATTTATATGAGTAATTTTCCTGTGAAATCTTATCTAGGGATTGCAATTTACCGGAAGTTTTAATAACCGGTAAATCGGTAAATAAAAATGGAAATAACCGGTTAACCGGTATTTACCGGTAATTTTTAGAATGAATGATTAGAGTGGCGAAAATGGCAATTATCTTTTTCCACGTACAAAATTATCTAAATTTGACAAAAAAAAATTTTGCCCACGATGTACTCATTATGTATGTGTTTCCTCAGGGATAATGCTATCCATTATTCCCTGCAGTGAATAATGATTTCAGTATTCACTAGTGAATAATAATGACAGTCAGTTGTTTATAAGAAGTCACGGGCAGGTATTTTCTCAATTCGAGTGCAATCTCGCAACTTTTTAGTAGAATTTATGGCTAGTTTCTGAAACCTTAAATATAATTATTCGTTAACAGTCATAGCTACAATTGTGTGAACAATTTTACTGTTATTATCAAATTTATGAATAGATAACTATTTACCGTTTCAGAAACAAACTCTCTTTTATCATATAATTTCGTTTTTAAATTTGATTGAGTAGGCCGTTATGTGTCAAATTAAATTTAAACGTCAACGTTATTTACAATAATTTCACATATTACTCAAAAAGAATAACATAAATAATTCATTAATTAATTTCTTCAGTAAACAATTTAACAAAAATATCTAATAGTTGTTGACAAAGTATAGTATTCTACTCGCATTTAATGGCTACTCTGGTGATTTACGACATTCGCCTACGGCTCGTGTCTTAAACTTCACCCTCGTGAATAATAGCCATCATTATATGTTCGTTGAATTATATACTATTATATACGTATATTTAATATAATGAACAAACCAAAGGTGTAAATAACGAAAATATCAACTTAAATAACAAAAATTATAAACATAAACTCAAATAGGGCATTTACTGAATACCCAATCTAAAAATACAATATTTTTTAAAAACGGCCTGTTAAAAGGATTAGTTTTTCAAAGCTATATCTGTTAGTCGTTTGATATATGTGCATAGAATACCACCAGCTGAAGATGTCCTTCCTCAAGCGATATTGGTGGGTCGATAATTTAATAAGAATTGGTAATAACATACTTCTAAATGTATTCCACGGATATTTGCGGCAGTGAAATATTCAATTTCCTATCGCACGATATTGTCAATGTCTCTCTTACTTGTATTTCTTAGAACTTGGTGTCTGGGTTTTACTTTTTATAATATTATTTATTTATTGTTAAAAGTGCTCAGTGTTGGGGCAGTCACTCTGTATTTAGTGAATACTAGTCACTGACATAAATAGAAACGTTGAATACGTGACATATCGTAAGTTTAGAATTTACCGAAATAACCGGTAAAAAATTAAAATAACCGGTAATTATCATCACGTGTTTTTTGTCCTAATAACCGGTTAACCGGTTAACCGGTTAACCGGTATTGCAATCCCTAATCTTATCCAATTTCAAAAATGTCTTCTGCCTCCAACCCAGCTCCAAAGATTTGATTCGATTCCACAAACGATATTAATGTTACATGCCAGTGAATATTCATTTAATTGAACACAAATGAGGTTTTTTAGTATATTTTATTATTTTTATACAGAATAAACCAAAAAAATAAAAATATTTTATCAACATGACCAGCAATTGATAGAACTACTAGCCTCTAAACCACTTGAAAGTTTGATTTGGTTTCAAAACTTTGTAGATCCTGTCGTGACTTGATTCTAGCTCGGATGAAGCTATCTCTTGGGTCAGGTCCAATGACAGAGATGCTAGCCTCGTAGCCTCTATTACCAATTTCAAACAACGTTCCACTAATTGTGTGTGATTGAGAAATTTAGCACTGGTGTTTGTTCTTGCCCAATAAGCAACTGCAATTCTTCATCAGATTTGTCTTTTAAAATAGGAGGCTCCAGTAGTTTGCCAGTCAATCATGTCAATATAGTCCGTAGCTGTGAAATTCAGCAGCGGAATTTTGAATTGTCTTACAGTTGTCTTCGAAATTTTGCTTGGCTTGGCTCTATATTTAAAGATACGCCCTCAGCCCTAGTTCTCGTACGTGTCGCCTCTCATCAGTTACCATACTCAACGATATATTTTCTGGATGAGCAAAATAACCATTCCTTTGAATTAGGGACTCCACTATTTCCTTCAAATCTTTGCTCAAGTATCTGGTCAAATTAATGCTCATCTAGGTATGACGAGCCCCATCCTTATAGGATGGATGGGTTTTTATTTGAAACCATAGAGGTGCGTAAACCTTCAATATAAATACAACTAATATGTTTGACGGCGCTTCTGTTCCAACATATACTCTGAGAATGCGATAAGCCGTCGTTAGCCATCTTGCATGGGACAACTTGCCGGGTTCTCTTTTAGAAAAAACGAGAGAAAAATATCCATTTGAAATAGCATGGCACATGTCCCAGAGGTACTTCTGATCTGTACTAATAGCTTTGCTGTCTACGTCAATGGCTGGTAATTCACACTCAGTGCTCTCAAATTCTACTAAAGGCAACTGCACACAATTTTCTAACGATTTACCGGTGCATCCAGAACATTTTCGTGGCCTAGTTATGCCGCTATCAAGGTATTGGAAAAGATGACGCAAAGTAAGTTCATTCCCATGCAATTGACAAATAAACCACTGAAGGGGACCTTTCAGTTCTAGTTCCAAGAGCCTTATAACACCTCCTTTGATTCCAGTGTTTATATTGGTACCGTCACAACCAATACACATAAGATGCTCATGGCTCACATCATTTATTCTGAAAAAGTTTAATATGGCCTCTTTTATATTTTCTGCACAACCCGAAGACGGTGTAACATGGCTTAAATATTGTGATCTTGGTTCTTCTATCAAAGACAAATGTTCTTCTACTCTAATACGACGATGGCGCTTGCCTTCATTCACTTCCATTTCGAGCGTTTTATCGCTTCTACCATCAAAAAAAACCGCTGCCCAAGGAATCACGACTTCCACATCCAGATTCTCTATCCAAGTCACTCACAACGAAAAAAATTTGTATGTGGAAATAATTGTTTATGGAACCTTAATAATATAATATTTGAAATCCTCTACCCCAAAAACCCATAAAACGATACCCCACATCGGTAATGGGGTGGGGGTGGTGATAGGGGGTGGTAGTGGGAGTGGATGAAGTAAAAAAAATATTTTTAGGTTTCTGGTTCTTATACACACACTAAATCACAATTTTTTTTTCATCCCCTTTAATAATGGGGTGGGGGTGGTAATGAGGGTGGCTTATGCCAAAATTTTTTTTGAGACCTTAGCTTCTCTTGTATATACTGAATACCAATTTTATGGACTCTTACCTGCTTGATTTACCTGTTTACTCCAAATTTACCCCCATTTACCCCCCAACCCTTCGACGGAACAAGATGAAAATATAATCTAGTTCTAGAGCTCGTTAAAGTACATATGTGTACCAAATTTCAAGTCAATATCTCAAACGGTTCCAGAGTAAACGTGCGCACAAAAAAAATTTACAGACTTCGACGGAACAAGATGAAAATATAATCTAGTTCTAGAGCTCGTTAAAGTACATATGTGTACCAAATTTCAAGTCAATATCTCAAACGGTTCCAGAGTAAACGTGCGCACAAAAAAAATTTACAGACCGACAGACCGACAGACCGACAGGCCGACAGACAGAAATTTTTTTTTCGCTCAAACTTATAATCTCGCCGTTTCATGACGTTCTAAGCCTATTTGAACAATAAAAATTTTTAAAAATTTTTTTGTCGTTACTATACTTCCACCGGATGTGGAAGTAATAGATCACAAATTAGCCTGGATTCATCTGCCTTTTTTAATTCATCACGAATTTTTAGTCTCTCTCTTTGTATTTTACGTTTATTAATTACTTTTGATGTGTCTTCTTTGGTAATTATACCAATATCTTGTAAAACGGCAGATTCAATGGCAGCAGCAGCTCTATTAGAAACTCCAAATCTGTCACATGTTTTGGCCAATGTAGGTAATTTAATTCTCATTTGAGGTTGATGTAGTTTAGATGTAGGAGTACTATCTTTGGTTGAAGTTCCAGGCTGATCGAAAGATTCAGCAATATCAATCCATTTACGTTTTGGTGTAGACTCAGATATATTTATTTGATCCGTGATTTGATCCGATTCATTGCCACTTTCCGATGATGTTTCATGATTAAAATTGAAATCAATCGATGAATGCTAGTTGAAAACAGATCTGATCCTGCAGCACCACAACGTAATGTAACCTTAGTATTATCTTTAAGCTTCCTTTCTTCTCGTAAAGATAATTTCTTGCTCATCACAGAATCAACGTTCCCAATAAACATTTTTCTACGAGTTCTCTGATCTGTGAGAAAAGTGCGTTCAGTTATAGGTAATTTTCGTATTTTCTCACACTTGTACGAAGTAAATTCGCACTTACAAGCGGCAATATCAAATAACTGGATTGTAGAATTTTCTCTAAATTTTCTCAAATTTTCCTTGTATGTGTCATGTGTCACTGTTTAACTGGGCTTTCGGTTGTTTCATTAAACGCATATAATTACTATGATATTTTTCAATTAGTGATTTGATGCGAGGGTTAGAATGTGTTGGTATTAAGGCTTTCTGCCATATTTTCGTCAATTTTAATATTAAAGCATTTGAAATCTCGGAAACCGTCGGTTCCTTTTTTGAATCTCAACCACAAGTAACACTTAAGAACATATTCGTGAGTCAATAATACATTACCACTAAAGTCTTTTGGCACGCCACAAAGTCACTGAACCACGTTACTGTTTTATTAATAAGATGCACAAATTCAATATTAAAAAACTCACTTATTGTTAAAAATCACTGAGCCACATGAACTATTACGGACAGGACGCAAGTATAACAAAGAATGAATTTAAGATACATTTTGAGGTTAACAAATAAATAAGCTACAGGTATTTATTTACTATGCCATCTGTTGTTATTTTATGGACATTGTTAATGTTTCACGAGCCTTTAGATGGCGCAATAAATCGATATTTGAATCCAGTGCTAAAATATAAAATTCTTGAACAAAATGTATAGCTCAAGGTCAAGTTGGAGGCAGAAGATGTTGTTTGAAAAATCTGAAAAAAATTGTAGTTCACCCCCCACCCCCAAAGACAAGTTTTGGGAGGTAATGCTATTTGAATTTCCTAATTTCATTTTTTCGCCCCACCCTACTATCTACTGTGTGATAATTATCTAGGTTCTCTATGCGAAAGATCTTCTGAGCAAGAACCAGAATTAATTGCCTTACACATTTTTAATAAACTTTTTTGATCTGAGCTTAGATTATCCACTTTGAAATTATCAAGTTCGGGAATATCTGTTGCAATTGCTTGAAAATCAATAACATGAAGTTGTTCATTGAACAACTTACTATTATTAAATTAAGTGAGACAGTTTATAATTCCGAAGCTTAACTTTGATGCAACGGATTATATCGAAATTATTGAATGGGATGAATGCAAAGTAACTGAGCCGCCCATCCTACGTAGTATTTCATAGAGGTTCTATACTTGTGTATTTAAGGGAATGCAGAAATTGATATACCGGAATTTGCTTGCCACACACAGGGTGTGGAAAGATGTGTTAAGATTGTTACGGAAGTTGCTGCCTCAGTTTTTGGAACCGAAAATCGAGATGATAGAGAACCTGGATAATTATCACACAGTTTCATTAGAAGCAGATTGCATACTAGAGCAATAATGCCCAAGTTTTAGCACAAAGCAAATTATAAAGTATCCAATATTCTCTCTTACTAAAGGTAAGAGAGGTTGGGGGGGCACGGATTTGGCTCGTGGCGTAGCCACCTCCTCGTGGTGGGCTCTGGATTGCTTGGAAGAACTCCAACGTAAAATAAGAGCTGCGCAGTTACTCATTCAATCGTTCAAACTTTTTTAAATTTCAGCAACCAATTTTTTAAAATAATTTGACTTTTTCGAAACTTAAATAATTTTTGTAACTTTAAATTTAGCGAATATTTGCAAACACATTGTCAGTGTTAGTTATATTGAGTCCTATATAACTTTTGAATCTTATTAAATATCAATTTTTAAAAGAAAAAAAAAACAAAAATTTTAAATTTCTAAGTGCTCTGTGGAACCTCGAGACCTAAATTAATTTTAGTGAAATTTTGCAGTAATACTACTAAGCACCAAATGCAAGTTTTCCGCAGTATTAATCTTCGATTTGAACAATTTTTTCGGCCAGCCCTACTATACAGTACAGCAGAAAGGTTGTTACTGGTTCGATTTGAATCAAAATATCACAAAAGCTTCGGAGAAGCATATTCGTTCGTATTTCAGATGTTCCATGCATATTTGGTTGATAATTTTCCGTTTTAATGCTGCTGAAATTTCAAAAATTGAACAAATCCCATTGCAGATAAATGAAGAATCGGAGGGGAAAACGTACCTTAATAAACATTTCTCTTCATACTTTGGGCTTTCCATCTGTGTGTCTACCTTCTCTCTATCATCACCCGTTACGCAGCTACGCCACTCCGAGTGTCGCCGTGCCTGTGGAACTGCCCTGGCTGCGCTGATGAGACTTGTTGCGAATTCCTGTTTATATATTATTGGTGTTTTAAAACATTTATCAAATAAAATTTAACTTGCAAGGCTCCGAAAATGGCTTTATTCGCCAACACAAATGACATTATTGATCTTCTAGGAAGTAAGGTCGTCTGGATCATCATCCATATCCACTGACTGGCTGTTTGTATAGCTGGATCCTCTGCAGCCACAGGAAATTAGCCGTAGCAGGCTATCAGGAGCTGGCTGCCTTGTGGTAGGAACCGGAACCAGGCCCTGGAGTCCTGATTTCCACCCACAGTACTCCAGGTGAAGGCATCAGGGAGAATATTGTGAGGATTTAATTTCTTGAAAAGCTTGCAGCACTCAACTAATGTGCGTGTGCTTTTCCAGCAATGGCTAGGCGTTAACCTCAACCCAGGGTGGAAATCAGAACTCTAGGACCTGATTCCGGTTCCTACCACAAGACAGCTAGCTCCTGATAGCCTACTATGGCTAATTTCCTGTGCCTGCAAGGTGGACTGTGGTGCCCGGTGCGAGTGCAGGAACTCTGGTTTGAACTGCAGCATCATGTGCAGGTTCTGTAGAGGATCCATCTGCAAAAACAGCTAGTCAGTGGATATGGATGATGATCCGGACGACCTTACTTCTCAGTAGATCAATAAAGTCAATTGTCTTGCCGAATAAAGTCATTTTCTGAATCTGACAAGCTGAATTTCATAAAATAAATCTTATAAAACATCAATAATATATAAACAAAAGTTCGCAACAAGTCTCATCAGCGCAGCCAGGCCAGGGCAAGGCAGGGTAGTTCCACAGGGCGCAAGACGGGCGCGGCCGCCGCGCGGTGACACTCGGAGTGGCGTAGCTCCGTAACGGGTGACGCTTCAGAGAAGGTAGAATGGACAGCTCAAAGTTTGAAGAGAAATGTTTATTCGGGTACGTTTTCCCCTCCGAGTCTTTATTTATCCGCAACGGCGCCATTTCGGAATTTTTTTTAATTTTTGAAATTTCGACAGCACTAGAATGGAAAATTATATTCAAAATATGCTTGGAACATCTGAAATATGAACGGATATGCCTCTCCGAAGCTTTTATAATCATTTCGACCCAAATCTGACTAGTAACAACCTTTCTGCTGCACTTTATAGCCAACTCTTCAATTTCTGTGACTTAGGCCCTTGTTGCTCCGCAAAAACAGGGAAGCCGACGGGGGAGAGTAGGGGACTTTTTGGTACGTCTCGTCATGGACCAAAATTACAGTACTGCGAATTTTCAGATTTACAATAATTAATTTTGGATAGAAGCGATATATTGACTAAAACTCCTAGGCTATGGGCCAAAAAAAATGTTGACACCTTCGGTTTTTGTACACACATTGAATAAATTTTTTAAATCCGTTTAATCATGGGGTGGGGATGGTAATATGGGGATGGCTGATGCCAAAAAAATTTGAGACCAAGGCTTCTCGTGCATACAATAAATCTGAATTTTATGGACTCTTACTTGCTTATTTACTTATTTGCCCACCATCACTCATTTATTCACCTGTCCCATTTATCACTCAGCCTTTCCACGGAATAAGAACAAAATATAATCCAACTCCAGATCTCGTTGTAATATCTACATAGATGTACCAAAGTCAATATCATAAACCGTTCCAGAGTAATCGCTCCCACTAAAAAAGTTATAGACCGACAGATAGAGAGAATTATTTTGTATCACACTTAAAATCTCGACGTTTCAAGTTCTAAGCTTGTATGAAAAAAAATATCAATTTTTCCGTTTACCGTTGCTATACTTCCACCCGACTACGTGGATGTGGAAACAATATCATCGAATGTATGTATAAGCAAAGAACCCCAAGAAAGGTCACGTGTGCACTTAAAGAGACGATCAAATATCAACTAATCGGATGTACTTGTAGTTGCCTACTTACCTTTGATAGGTAGATAATTATTTATACCCGAAATGAGTTTTAGGAAATCGATATTTGGCCTCGCGGAAGCGCATAATCTGGTAATTTTTTTTTCAAATCAAACGGTAACTTTTCATGTTTTTTTTAATACGCGTTTTTTGCCATAACACTAATACACACAAAGTAATTCCTTAATTTTTCACGAAAAAAAAAGGGCTGATATTTTTTTGAGGTAGGTGAAATAGATAAGAATAGAGTACTTTAACAACTAAGTTGGCGTTATAACATTAAAACAAAATCGATCGGTAAATAAAAAGTTATTAATCATTTAAAATTTAAAAAAGTGTTTTCTGATTTTTTTAGAGTTATAATTGAATATAATTTTTTTTAAATGCTAAACTCGTTTTACGCAGATATATTGCACTATTTCAAATTCAATCTTATGGCAAATGCAATATAGTTCAATGATGTAGTATAATCAAAACTGTTACATAACAAAGAGAGAATCTAATCCATTAATATTAAACAATCTAAAAATTTGTGAGCGTAAAAATAGGTGCTTCATCGATTTGACCCATGTAATGATGCGTTTCCTCATTGAATGAATCAATTATAGTATGTAAGAATAGAAATGTAAAATTACCGTAATTTATTTTCTGTGTAAAATACAGCTTTAACTCATTTTCCGGCTTTTTACCGACCTTGATAATTTACCTGACTGGTAAGTTTATTGGTAAATTATCGCAAAATATTAAGTGAATTATCGTTGCATTACCATTGGTAAGTTAGCGAAACCTTATAGAAGTTGATATTTTATTCACAACAAAATATCGAAGAAGCAAAAGTTATTTCAAAACTTCGAACTTGTACCAAATTAATACATAATATAAAACTTACAAAAATTATGAGGTCATGGATATCACGATCACGGTTAATTAACTGCCAGCATTTAATAAATCCTATCAGCACAGTTGAATTTTGATTATTTACTGCGGCAATATTCCACTAGAAATTTTATTGTTGATTCTTATGTGTTGTGACCCCCTGATTACGAAAAACAAATTTGCGCCTAAAAATTCCTGGTGTGTCAAAAGTTATAAGCACTTTTTGACGTGCTTTCACGGATTTTATACTTATCTGCTTAATATATCTTATACTAGTAACCAAATAGGAGTTTTAAAAATGCTGGCTTATTTGAAATAAAATTCTTAAAAAAGTTAGACCTCTCCGATATTCAGGGTGTCCCGTAAATAATGGATAATCCTGAAAATGGTAATAGGCCGGCCATAACCTATCAGAATATCACAACATGACCTTATTGAAAACCCTACGGTTTACGAGATATGGGCACTTTTTTGAAATTTTGAAAATTCCTGCTCTAGGATAGTATTTTGCATGCCACTCCCACAAGGGAAAATGTTTTCATTCTATTTTTTGGTGGGTATTCTAGAACAGTCGTGCTATCAAACGTGTATAGAAGTTTTGAGATAACGACGACGGTGTTCTCAAAAAAAAATGTATTTCCTAAATTTCGGTTCCACCAAGATTATATCTGCTGAATTTGACTTTTTATGGTGTAAAGAAAAGTGTCAAGCGAAACTTGCCACTTATCTTAAAAACTTGCTCACTTATTGTTGTGTTCTAAAATGTTTAAAAATTCTGATTCTTCCTGTTAGAAAAAAGATATAGCTGTTTGAATAGCGGAGGAGCTAAATTTATCGATTTAAAATTTTTAACAAGGAAGCATTGTTTTTAATTGCATGTGACGCATGTCATTTTGTACGCGGTGTTACCGATTCAAACTTTGTTTGTTTGTCGATAATAACGAATTAGCATTTCTTTGGACTTATTGGAACTTGTTAAGAACAACAATGCCTCGTATACAGTATACACAACGTGAGTATGCTAATATACATACTGTTTACTGCGAATGTCGAGGCAATGCCAGTGCATCCGCTGTGCGTTATCGAGAAAAGTACCCGAACGCACGCCATTCTGACTATCGTGTATTTATTAGAGTCCATAACGCGTAATGCGATTGAAGGATTTCTAGTCTTCATGCTATTAATGGTGCCAATAAAGGAAGACCTCGTCAAGATTTCGACGACGAAGTGCTGAATGAAATTAACGACGATCCATCTACTTCTGTGCATACCATATCACGACACACTGGCGTATCTAAAATAACGGTGCACAGAATTTTAAAATGATACCAACTCCATCCTTTCCATATACAACGTATGCAAACTCTACTATCCAGAGATTCTCCCTTGAGAATGGTATTTTGCCGGCGAATGCTGCGGATGATATGAGAGGATCCAGATTTTTTAAATAAAATTTTGTGGTCTGACGAATCATCGTACAGAAGAGATGGCTTTGTAAATTTACATAATCTGCATAGTTGGCAGTTTGAAAATTCCCACTTGATGAGAGCAGATCAGTCACATTACCAATTTAAAAAAAAATGGACAGGCATCCTAAATGGTCAAGTGGTAGGCCCATTCGAACTGCCACCAACATTTATTTGGAATTCCTTCAAAACGACCTACCGGTCTTACTAGAAGACTTTCCCTGAGGCTGACAATGTGGTTACAGAACGA
Organism: Rutpela maculata; assembly: GCA_936432065.2. Lineage (NCBI taxonomy): Eukaryota > Metazoa > Arthropoda > Insecta > Coleoptera > Cerambycidae > Rutpela > Rutpela maculata. The sequence continues at coordinate 126,027,668 of OW386290.2, read as the reverse complement.
CGGATGCCCTGAACATATGGAAGAGAGGTGAGAGCATATCAAAATTTGAAATATCCAGGAAGATGGATCGGTCGCCTAGCTCCAATTCTGTGACCACCCAGGTCACCAGACCTAAATCCTTTAGATTTTTTTTGCTGGGGATGCATGAAGATAAAGGTGTAATTCCGACCTGCTCAATCCTTCAATGAATCGCATGAGCGCATCTGAGTAGCCGCTGAAGAAATCAGCCGATCCGGATATTCACGCCATTTAAAACGTTCCTTTATTAAAAGGTGCAGAGCCTGCATCAGGGCTAGAGGAGAGCAATTCGAACATTTATTATAAGTTGTTTGACTATTTCTTTTTAATAATGTTTAATAAATGCAGGTGAAATTACTTTTTTGTTTCATTTCCATCTTTCTTCGTCCTCTTACCTCAGAATTTTTAAACATTTTAGAATATATTCTCGATAACGCACAGCGGATTCACTGGCATTGCCTCGACATTCGCCATAAATAGTATGCATATTAGCATACTCACGTTGTGTATACTGTATACGAGGCATTGTTGTTCTCAACAAGTTCCGATAAGTTCAAACAGCTATATTTTTTTTTCTAAGAAGAAGAATCAGAATTTTTAAACATTTTAGAATATAATAATAAGTGGGCAAGTTTTTAAAATAAGTGGCAAGTTTCGCTTGGCACTTTTCTTTACACCATCAAAGGTCAAAGTCAGCAGACGGAATCTTGGTGGAACCAAAATTTGAGAAATATATTTTTTTTGAGAATACTCGTCTGATAGCACAACTGTTCTAGAATACTAACCAAAAAACAGAATAAAAAAATCCTTACCTTGTGGCAGTGGCATGCAAAATACTATTCTAGAGTGGGAATTTTCAAAATTTCAAAAAAGTGCCCATATCTCGAAAACCGTAGGGTTTTCAATAAGTTGTGATATTCTGATAGATTATGGCCTGGCCTATTAACATTTTCAGGATTATCCATTATTTACGGGACATCCTGTATATAGGTCAATCCGCCATTTTGGAAAAAAATAGAAAAAATGGCCGAAAATTTCAAAACTGAATATCTTTTCTATAAGAAGGAGTAATTTCACACAAGTTGGCAAAAATAAGACTCATCTATGGTCAAATATAATGCACCAAACTCGGACGCAGTAAGTCAAATAGAACGGTCAAAGATGAACGAGATAATTTTTTTAATTCTTCAAGTATCAAGGAGGCAATATGCGTCACATTTTTTTCACAGATTTCTTCAATTTCAATGTCGGAATAATAATTTTTCAGTGGTGTTTTCAAAGTCATCATGTTGATCGTGCTTATGCCTTTCTTCCATGTATTGGTGTTGGTAATTTATAGGTAATTTATATATGTTGCTCACCGTAATTTACCAGGTAATAAATTGATTATAATTTATGATTTTACATATCTGAATGAGAACGAATTAAATTAGCAAAGAAAGAACTTTGCTATTGCGAGAGAAATAGAAAGACTAAAAATACTCTACTCTACTGTTTTAGATTTAGGTACCGGAGTATAACTAATACTAGTTTCTGGCGTGAAATATTTTGTATAATCAATTATTTAAATAAATAATGCTATGAGGTTGAATGTTTGTGTTTTATTTGAATATTCTCATTGTGTACATGTGTTCTGTTTTCAACGCACTCTGTGCTAGGTATTTACCATACTGTACCTTAAACATCGTAAGAATAATAATATAATAATGATATTGTGAATTTTCTTATTTTGAAAATATGCACTTTATTTTGGATATTGCAGTTTATGCACACGAGTTCTTCGAGTTTGATTTGTGCAAAATAAGTATATTATATTCAATATACACTGTAGTCCATATACAGGGTGGGGCAATAGTGCCTCAGACTTCGTTATCTCGAGTTCTATGATAGCTAGAAATAAAAAAGAAATACAAGTAAACTAGATAAAAAGTCTATAACCACTTGGATGTAATGAATTTTTTTGATGAAATAATGTAATCTGAAGATGCATATTTAAAAAATCACCAAAGTCATAATTAAGAAAAACTTATGTGAATACTTGTTTCGAGACATCTAATTAATGTTTTTGAATCAATTCTATTTCCTAAAAATGTACAGGGTGGCAAAGAAATATTTTTCAATTAAGAACTTTTTAAATTGAATTATTTCAATTTTTTCAAAAGGAGCACCCTGTATATTTTTCGACGATGTGATGTAGAAACATTTTTTGTAAGTACTTCCCTATGGCTAATTGCAACCATTTTTGTTTTATTGAGCAATAAGTATAAAATTCAAGATAAACTTAAAAAAATATAGTAGAGAGCTCATGCATCCGAAAGTGCATTAAAAAATGAATCTGTAGGGCTTTAAATACTAAAGGCTGACAAGTGGATAAATCGATATCGATAGCATATATATAGGCAAACTCCCAAAAAAAGTTGTCCAAAGATTGTCCTGTGCAAAAGGGCGTTATTAAATTTTTTCGATTTATGTAGTGCATCAGATAGCCGAAGTACATATCTTTCTTATGTAAAAATTGCATAATATTCTCTGTAGCTGTACGGCTGTAAAAAAATAAACAATAATCAAAAAAGCATTGCGCCTTATGGAAAACGCAAGTGCCTGTATCTCTTTTCGACCTTCGCTAGAAATTAATTCATTTTGCCATTTTTTTACATTAGACACTCAATTACTCGAAAACTAAGTCTCAAATAATGCTATGCTTTCTGACTACGACGGTACTTTTTAAAATATTTTTAGTGAAATAATAACTGAGTTATGAATTTAAAACTAACGCGGTTACAAAACATAGAAAAATATTACATATTTTTTGTCATTATAATTAATTTATGCAGCATTATATACAAAATTATTGTGCATTATTTGAAGTAATCGAAAATTATGGCCCAACAAAAAGTTCTTCGATGCCAAATACCAACAATATGAAAATTTGTCATATTTTCAATGGGATGTTTATGGTATAAGCACTGGGTAAACTATCTAATGCCAAAACATTTGGTGAATATTCAACAATATTCCCATCTATTATTTTTAGAAATGAATTCAATGCTGACAGAATTGATGTAGTTCTAGACAACTACCAAGAGCATTCTATTAAAAACATGACCAGAATAAAAAGAAGTTCTAGTTCGTTTATTGATAAAGTAATTAATTCAGGAGATGTACTTCTGCCTCAACAATGGAATTTATTCATTAATTCAACTTCTACCAAGCGACAATTAACAATTTTTTTTATCATTACAACTAAGTGAATTATCTAACACACAAACAATTCAATTTGTAACAGGTGGCGGATTTCTTGATGTTATGGAATACCAAACCAATTTTAAGTTAGTGGATGATTTGTCAATATCAAAACACGAAGAAGCTGATACTAGTCTTTTGCTTCATATTTTATCAGCAAAGAAAGCTGGGTACAATAAATGTATCATTGATTCCAAAGATACCGATGTTTTGGTACTTCTTGCCCACTTCAAGGAGCACCTAACACCCGAAATTTGGGTAAAAGCTGGGAAGAAAGGACATGAACGATTTATACCAGTGCACGATTTGGTAATAGATCAGGCGTTATTAAATAACTTACCAGCGTTTCACGCAATCACAGCATGTGACACTACTAGTCAATTTTCTGGTATGGGTAAAAAACGCTGCTGGAAAGTATACCTTACATATTACAAATTGCTTGGTCATATTGGAATATTTATTTTTGACGACATTTTGTTTAGACAAGTTCACACCTTTGTTCTAAAATTATATACAAGCAACGAAGATATATCGTCGGTGAATAATTTACGTGGTTTCCTAGCAGCTTCGAAAACGCTGAAGTAAAAAAACGTTTTGAGGTGTCTGGTTCTTGTACACACACACTAAATCACATTTCTTTTCATCCCCTTTAATAATGGGGTGGGGGTGGTAATGGGGGGTGGCTAATGCCAAAATTTTTTTTGAGACCTTAGCTTCTCTTGTATATATTAAACGCCAATTTTATGAACTCTTACCTGCTTGATTTACCTATTTTCCCCAAATTGACCCCAATTTACCCCCTAACCCTTCGACGGAACAAGATGAAAATATAATCTATTTCTAGATCTCGTTAAAGTACATATGTGTACCAAGTCAATATCTCAAACGGTTCCAGAGTAAACGTGCGCACAAAAAAAGTTACAGACAGACAGAAATTTTTTTTTCGCTCAAACTTAAAATCTCGACGTTTCGTGACATTCTAAGCCTATTTGAACAATAAAAATTTTTAAAAATTTTTTTGTCGTTACTATACTTCCACTGGATGCGGAAGTAATATAAAATGCCGTGCATAGGATCTTGCAATTGCATGGGCCAAAAATCCTGTTCAAATATCTCCTCAAAAAAATATGTATTTGATGAAAATATGTATATAGAAGAAGAAAGCGGTGAAGATTTAGACTAACATTTTTATGAATTTTTTTTTTTAAATTCGAGTAGTATTTTCTATAAATTTAGACGTTACTCCAAAAATCGTTTAATTATTATAATAATGTTAATTACTGTTCTGAAATAACTGATACATACACATCATATCACACACAGATCGTAGGCACGGCTCGACCGCGGGGAGTAATACGGGCGATCGAGGTTTGCAGTTCTAAGCGCTTGGAGATTTTGTAACCACGTTAGTTTTAAATTCATAACTCAGTTATTATTTCACTAAAAATATTTTAAAAAGTACCATCGTAGTCAGAAAGCATAGGCCTTCATTTTATAAACAATATATTTGTTTATTTGAGACTTAGTTTTCGAGTAATTGAGTGTCTAATGTAAAAAAATGGCAAAATGAATTCACTTCTAGCGAAGGTCGAAAAGAGATACAGGCACTTAAAGTTTGCGTTTTCCATAAGGCGCAATGTTTGTTGAATATAGTTTATTTTTTTACAGCCGTACAGCTACAGAGAATATTATGCAATTTTTACCAAAGAAAGATATGTACTTCGGCTATGTGATGCACTACATAAATCGAAAAAATTTAATAACGCCTTTTGCACAGGACAATTTTTGGACAACTTTTTTGGGAGTTTGCCATATATATGCTATCGATTTATCCACTTGTCAGCTTTTAGTAGTATAGTATTTAAAGCCCTACAGGATGAACAAGTATCCACATGTCGCCTATTTTGATCAACACACGTCTTTATGCAATTTTGAAATGAGGCAATTTAGTGGGACTATTTCTTTCAATCCAATGAATTGGGTAAATAGTATTTCACTGGTCCCTTACTGTAATAATATTTTTGTAAATTTTGTTGCTGTTTTCGTTGTTAGACAAGTAATAAAACCTCAGTTTGGTATAAATTGTCCTGTACAAATGAACATTTATCGCACTTATCGGTCGTCAGATATCATTTGTATTAAATTTAAAATATTTCGAGTTTTACAAAATGAGTTTTAATAAAGCGAAACTTCTAGACACGACTTTTATTTTGGGTGAGTCGGACATAAATTGTTTGCTTGCCAATAGAATTTGTAAGTAAAGGTATCCTGAAAGAAGGATTCCTGATCTTAGCAGCTTCCAAAACCTTCTCAATAGATTTGTGGAAACTGGAAATATCGAATATAAAAAAGTGAAAAAATAAAACGTGTTGTGTATGAAGAAAATAAGTTTTCAGTGGTGCTGGCAACAGTTGAGAATCCGCGTATTAGACAGAGAGAAGTGAGCTCATTAGTAGGAATAATGATCGAATCTTAAAAACAAATAAGTTTCATGCATATCATATTCAAATGCACCAGGTATTCTCTAGATTTTCAAAGGAGTCTACAGTTTTTTAATTGAGCCAGAGATATAATGCAAGACGTCACCTTCTTTCATAATGTTTTATTCACTAACGAGGCATTAGCCATTTCCATTATTATGCTTCGGAAAATCCTCAATTTTTTAGGCGAGTTAGTACAACAGCAAGTTAGTACATCAGCACTGTACACGTTTGGGGAGGAATTATTGGAGGACATGTAATAGGGCCACATTTCTTTGATGATACATTGACTAGAGCTATTTATCTTCGTTTTCTGGAAAACTGTCTGCCACAATTATTAATGAATCTTCCTGAAAGGATGTGGTTTCAGCAAAATGATGCTCTACCACCTTACGTAAATGCAGTTAGAGACCACTTAAATAATACCTACCCACTTCAATGGATTGGAAGAAATGGACCCACTAAATGGCTTGTTAGATCCCCAGATCTTACAAAAATTGATTTCTTTTTATGAAAATACGTGAAGGAAATTGTTTACAAATACACACCAACAACAAAAGTACAAAATATGAAGGAAAGGATAATAAGTGCTTTTATGTCTATCACACCTGCAACAGTTGACACCTAATTTCAAAAGCAGAGATGTGTGTCAATCAAAATGAGTAATATGTGAAACACTTATTATAATTTTTTCTAATGAATTATTTCAAGAAACCTCTATTTTTTAAGTTTATTCTTGAATTTTGTACTTATTGCTTAATAAAATGAAAACGGTTGCAATTATCCAGGGAAGTAATTACAAAAAATGTTTGTTTTTCATTTCTACATCACACCGTCAGAAAATATACCGCATATTGCAGCTGAAGTTAGAGTTAATTTAAATACAGTGAATTTGTAGAGGTGGCACAACAGCGTGGCCAGCCCGTTCACCTGACTTGATGCCACTAGATTACTCCTTATGGAGATACTTGAAGTCGAAAATGTATGTTACCGTTTCAAATGTCAAACCAATTTTCCTTTTCTAGAATTTTTAATTGTTTATTGTATTTAATTTTTTTGTGAAGTCTAACTGCATTTTTATTTCATTACGTTTTCTTGATTTGTGTAGTTATTAAACTAATCACTATTATTGAGTAATGATCTGTAAAGCTGTTATTGGTTATAGTAGGTAAACAGGTAGTAATTGTTAAAAAAATGATAAATCATTTAAATGTTCTCGAATTACATAAAATTTGTGGAAACTCCTGTAAAATTTGCGCATGTAAATATGCTTCTTAGTTACTAACCTTATTGTATAAATTATTATTTGAAAGTATGAATAATGTGCTCCTCACAACTTATATTTAATATGCAACATTAACCATGACAATCGATAATTATACTGAGGCAAACGTTGATGAAAGCGATGAAAATACGTCTATAATTTCATAGATTTCGTACGAAATACTCTAATAAAAATCTGTGTCACTGCAGAAGGCGTATATCGGTAACCTCTATAAAATAATGAATACTTAGATGGTTTTTATTTAAGTATATTATTAGTAATGCAATGAACGGTATTTTAAAGATGGTTAATTTTATATATAAATTGTGATTTAAATCAACAGTGGACTACTTTTTAAGTAAATAGAGAATAAATAATAAACTATGCGGTTATTTAAAAAAATAATTTATGTTAATTTGGATTCTACTATTATTTAATGAATACAACTTTAAGATTTCACCTATGCAGATGGTCTTCGAATCATCTTTTTGTTTACCACGAACAAGTAATTATGATAAATTAACAAATTAAAAAAACCGCTGCCCAAGGAATCACTTCTTCCTCATCCAAGTCTCTAACAACGAAAATACTATCTTTGCACTCCACTATGTGAAAATAATTGTTTATGGAACTTTAGTATAATATTTGAAATCATGTGCCACAGAAACCCATAAAATTATATACCACATCGGTAATGGGGGTGGGGTGGTGGTAGGGGTGAATGAAGTGAAAAAAATTCTTGATGATTTTGGCTCTTGTACACACACTAAATCACAATATTTTTTCACTGGTGGTAATGGTAGCTAATGCCAACATTTTCTTTAAGACCTTAGCTCCTCTTATATTTACTAAATACCAATTTCATGGACTCTTACTTGCTTGAGTTACCTATTTACCCCCATTTACCCCAATTTACCCTTCAACTCTGCAACGGAATAAGATCAAAATATAATCTAGTTCCAGATCTCGTCAAAATACATACATGTGCCATATTTTATGTCAATATCTCAAACGGTTCCAGAGTAATCATGAGCATCAGAAAGATACAAGACCAACAGACAGACCGACGTGACAGACAAATTTATTTTGCTCACACTTAAAATATTGACGTTTTATGATATTCTAAGCCTATTTAAACAATGAAAGTTTTCAAATTTTTTTTTTGCGTTAATATACTTCAACTGGATGTAGAAGTAATACGCAGAAAATGGCATGACAAAGATATAAAAAATCGTTGTGTGCCGCAAACTACACGATAGAAGTAAAGCCTCTACTTCAAGCATTTTCTTCGAGGAAACCTATTATGCATCCATACTACTCAAGATAACCCACTGTGCATCCAATTTACTCGAGGAAATCCACTGCGCATTCATACTTCTTGAAGTAACGCACTGCTCATCCATTTTACTCGAGGAAACCCACTGCGCATCCATTGTACTCGAGGAAAGCCACTGCGCATCCATACTACTCGAGGTAACCTTAACAACATAATATTTGAAATCGTCTACCCCAAAAACCTATAAACCGATATGCCACATCGGTAGTGGGGGTGGATGAAGTAAAAAAAATGGAGGCCTTAGGTTCTTGTATACACGCTAAATTACAATTTTATTTCTTTCACCCCCTTTAATAATTGGGTGGGGGTAATAATGGGGATGGCTAATGCCAAAAAAATTTTTGAGACCTTAACTTATTTTATATATACTAAATATTAATTTTATGGACTCTTACCTGCTTGATTTACCTATTTATTCCCATTTACCCCAATTTACGGAATAAGATGAAAATATAATCTAGTTCCAGATCTCGTTAAAATACATACGTGTACCAAATTTCAAGTCAATATCTTAAACGGTTCTAGAATAATCATGCGCACAAAAAAAGTTACAGACAGACCGACAGACAGACAGACAGAAAATTTTTTTTGCTCAAGCCTCTAAAAATTCTAATTGAAAAAATACAGAACTGAGTAAGTAGAGATCCTCTAGAAAGGGATGGGATACCTAGGCGTAAGCTGTGAATTGAATCCGCCACCAGGAATTGAATCCGCCAAACAGGATTTAAATCATTTTCAACATCCCTACGGTTTCGCTTTTTCGGATATTTCAATATGTTCGAACAAAGAATATTTTTGCTACACAGGGTGGGCCACTCACCTTCGGTTCTACGGAATAAATTTTGTTCTTCAAATGTCCTCACAGGAAACACTCAAGCGGAGTTAAATCTGAAGATTTGCTAGGCCATTCCATAGTACCACTTCGTCCAATCTACTGCCTAGGAAACATCCTGTTCAAAACTCCCTAATAGCCAGTGCAGAGACTATGTCTTGTTGGAATATCAAATGATCTTACAGAAAACGATAAGATTATCGTTTTCAATAATTTCAACACATAATGAATGGATAATATTTTTAAGTAATTCCAAATTCGTTACACCTGTCAAATTATCCTCAAGAAAAAAGTTCTAACTCAGGCATTTAGTTTTCGATTAGCATCGATTAGCATCGATTAGCATCGATTAGCATCCGATCAATGGCAACAGTTGCGATGATTTATAGTTTAATTTCCTCGTGCTCAAAGTTGGGTCTGCAGAAACTTCCCCAGCAGCATTTGGACGTCGAGCCAACGTTGTTGTAAACGACCCAACGTTGGCAACCAACATCCACGCGACCACTTTCCGACACTTTTTTACATCAAAATGGGAAATAAAAATTCGGGTTGGATAGACGTTGGTCACCGACCTAGTTGTAAACATTTTTATACTAAGCTGGACGTCGCCTCTAGTGTATCGTTACTGAAGGTGGGTCGAGTATTTTTAATATTACTTTTACAAACACTTCTAAACTGGCTCCCTCTTCGTAAATTATGGATAAACTCATAACTTTAGTTTCCTTACGGCAATAAAAACAACAAAATGATGCATGGAGTTTTATTCTGTTGTTTTTTACAAATATAAGATAATTTCACGTAGCTAGCGAAAGATGCTCAAAAATGACTGATAATTTACTGATAAATAGAGGTAGCTCGAAAAATATTCGATCCTCACAAAATTTCGGCATATTTAATTAATTAATGTTTATCTTTGTTTGAAATTTTAAAAATGCATAATTCTCTGAGGAATATAAATTTCAATGTAACAACGTATTATAAAGTCGATATTTAAACGATATCCCTACTTTAGACCAATTTCGCCAGAAAAATGTCTAAATTTCAAACATGGGCCGACGAAATTATTTGCATCTTTCTCTAGAACATGGAGTCTTCGAGAAATTTTCATATAATCAATCCAATTGTGACTAGATAACCACACTTTAGCACTACCGCGCCAAAATAGTGGCTTTACGTAACGTTAGTTAAAAATTTTACACCTTTTTCCGACCTTTAGTTGCAATTTTTCTCCTAAATATATAATATGGTAGTACGACGCCGACGTCCCAACGTCGAAATTACCTCGCCCCATCAGTCGCAGAACGCAACGTTTAGCAAACATTTGACTAGCCAGTTATATAAATTGTATAAATTGTGGAAAAAATAATACAGTTTATAAAAGTACGATCTAGGTACAGATTTAATGCGAATTTATTGGTAAGACACTGCTTAACCTGCCACAGTGGGCTAGAACCACCTTTAAATGAAATATGCATGCACTCTCTCAATTCTTACGGGAAATGGTAGCTTTATCTGTCCCGAAACAATTCCCGTAAAATCTGAAATCATTCCCTTGGCCGTTTTCTAGAAAATTCACTTTTTTTTTTTTTTTGAAAACTGACTTTTGGCATTGATAAAAACAAGAATCCACTACATTTTTGAAGCCTCTGAATACCCGGACATATTTCAAACAACCTATCAGTTAAGTATCAGTTATCTTCTTCAATCCATGATTCTTACGTTTATAAAATAGACAAAGACAGTATCTATTTTCATCGTGCGTTCTTGCATGATTTGCATTGCATTTGCATTTTGCATAATTTCTTTGATTTTAATCATGGTCACAGAAAATTTTCACTCTTGGAGTCTTGGATTGTTTGCCTAGTGAAGTCTAAATAGTAACTGACCGAGCGACGCCAATATTCTTTGGCAGTGATGACGGTCTCAGATATCTTAGGTCGAGCAGGACTACTGCTCTTTATCCTAATACATCGTTATAGACCTGGACCGGCCTCGTACGGGGTGGGCGAACTTTCTTTACATTAACCTCACTCACAAATGTGAGCGGTGTGGATGATTTCGGTCCACCTCCCCGGGTCCTGGCCTTTTGGACCTTGCTGGCTAAGGCCTTTATCTTCTGGCGCTCTTCTGTCTTGATGATCTTTCTTCGCCAGCTTGTCACCCCCTGGGTAGTCATCTGTCTGTTCGGAAACTTTGGGGTATTTTTGGCTGGGATTGACTGCCAGTTTGCAGAATGACAATTGACATCCTGCCATCCGGATCATCGGTTAGGTAGGAATGAGCTATGTAGCTCGAGGAAGTGCAGACCTAAGTGCTTTGGTAGCACTTTCGATCTGCACGGAGCTAGGTGACTACGCTAGGATGGCATTTCGTCCGATACCTGCAGGGTAGTGGGTGGGTGGTTGGGTTATCGTCATGTCTCTTCTGTGGGTTGTCTTCATCGGCGGTGGTATAGTTCTCATACTCACCCGTTATCTGACTGAGCGAATGGAAAGTCTACTCAGATGGCTAATAGAGGCGCTCGGATTTTCCTATAGTAAATCCAGTTACGCAAATAGTAATGTTATTCAATGGTTACGGATATATTGGTAGACAAAAATTGCTGTCATTCAATAGGAATAGATCTAATGATTTTGTCTAAATTGACTACTTGGAAAGTTTATATAACCCGATTATTATCAAAACGTCTGGAGTTGTCGAACATGAAGGTTTCTGATATGTTATTTTTCCATACTTGGCTTAAGTTGAAATTTGTATTGGAATGTTCAATTTTACTTTCTTGATTGACATTTTAACAAGCTTATCAATGAAAAAAATCTGTTTAAAAAAAAAAAATTAAAAGTGAATTTTCTAGAAAACGGCCAAGGGAATGATTTTAGATTTTACGGCAATTGTTTCAGGACAGACAAAGCTACCATTTCCCGTAGGAATTGAGAGAGTGCATGCATATTTCATTTAAAGGTGGTTCTAGCCTACTGTGCTGCCTCATAGAACAAGCCGCCACTGGTAAGTAAAAGTATGCTTACATAAGCAGGAAAGTCGTCAATACTTTTAGAAAAGTACGTCATCACACCCATCATATGGCTTCGCACACTAGCCCTCTAAGATAAATATATTCCATTAAATGCTAATATTAAAAATTAAAGTTGACACAAACCACATCGAAAATATAAATATTAGGAGTAATTCGGTAACGGAAACGGAAAAGTGAATTCATCTTGTTATTCTGAATAACTAAAATAGTCTAATTACAATTATCGATTCTAATGGGTATGGATACTATACAGGTTGTCTTACTTTTTATTGACAGGACATCACTAATGGTCTCATTTGGAGAACAAAGATCCCAAACCGCTTCGTTTCTGAGATACATGTGTCAAATTTGAATTTTTTCTTAACGTTATTAGTTTTAAATAACCGCTCATAAAAAAATTGTGATAGTGCTACGAAAAATTTGGTATGCGAGAAAATAATTCAATACTAAAAACAATCGTCTATTATTTCCAGTGGCAAGAGAAATCTATGAATCTTTAAAAAATATATATTGTATACAGTGTGTCCCGCTTTTCATAAATCCACCCTAATATCTCAGTTATTAATAATGCGATTTTCTTCAAATTTGGGTGGTAATTATATGTTGGAAAAATGAATTATTTGACATAGTAAACATTTCCATTTTTTATTGGCGTGCGGTTTTAGAGGGTAAAAAGGGGTGGATTTTTCGGCAAAAGGATATTAGGGCTTATTTTAGACAAATTTTTCTATCATATTTAGATTTAGCATGTCCAAAAACCCCTTAATCCATATTCTCCATGATCTCAAAAACGGATTATGGCAGAAAGGAAAAATTAATTAATTTCTTAATATATCAATTATTAATCATGCGATTTTCTTCAAATTTGGGTGGTAATTATATGTTGGAAAATGAATTATTTGGCATAGCAAAAATTTCCATTATTCATTGGCGTGTGGTTTTAGGAGGTAAAATAGGGTAGGTTTTTTTTGGCAAAAGGATATTAGGGCTTATTTTAGACAAATTTGGATTCAGCATGTCCAAAAACCACTTAATCCATATTCTTCATGATCCCAAAAACGGATTATGGCAGAAACGAAATATTAATTAATTTCTTAAAAAACACTTTTCAATTTTGTGCTATAACAAGCCTAAAAACATTTTTTTTTTTTATAAATTCTGGTCTCTTCAACATAACCACCTTCCAATGATACCACACCGTTTATCGTAAATGTTGCCTCGTCACTAAATATTATGTTCTTTCAAAAAAATCTGTCGTTAAAATAGTTACCTTGCAACCATAGGCATTAATCAAAAGTGCTTTGAAAAACAAGTTTTTACTTGATATTTGATTCATAAGAATTGTCAAAAGTTAAATAGTGTCATTTAATTTATCAATCTTACTGATAATGGCAGAAAATCGGAGAGTAGTTCTTACAACTGAAGAAAAAGTTGAAATTATCCGCTTAATTGGTGATAATGAAAGATCTACGCGTCAGGTTGCTCGAATATTTAATCAACGTCATCGTGATCGAGCACCAATTTGGTACAAAACCGTTGGTGACATCAACAAACTGTTTGGAAGAACCGGAGCCATTTTCAAGACAAGACGAAGAAGGTACAATTTAAATTTACGACAATATCAGACGACGAATGCATTTTAACAGAATTTCGGACACAATCCAAATGGTAGTATAAGGACAGTTGCGAGAACACTAAATTTAACCAAAAATAAAATATGGAGGTGTTTGAAACGCAGTAGGATTAGGGCTTTTAAACCAAAATTTTTGCATACTCTCTTAGAAGGTGATTTTGAACGGCGGTTTCAATTTTGCCCATAGTTGCAAGGTAACTATCTTAACGAAAGATTTTTTTTAAAGAACATACTGTTTAGTAACGAGGCAACATTTACGACGGTGTGGTATCTAGTCAAAATTGTAGATATTCAGCAGCCGAAAATCCCAACTTTGTAATTAACTGCAAAAACCAATACAGTGAAAAAGTTAACGTGTGGTGTGGCATATTAAACGAACAAATTGTTGGCCCCTTTTTCCTGGATAACCTCAACGCAGACAATTTTCTAAATTTTTTACAAAATGATTCAGATAATTTTTTTATGGAAATGCCTTTAGCATAGAGAGAAAATGTATACTTTCAGTTAGATGGTGCCCCGGCGCACAATTCTCTGATAGTTAGAAATTTTTTAAATGCAAATTTCCCTATGAAGTGGATAGGTAGAAATAGCCCTTTAGAACCGTGGCCCCCTAGATCGCCTGATATTACCCCTTGTGACTTTTTTCTATGGGGGTACTTGAAAAATAAAGTGTATGTTACTCGGCCGCGTAACAGACAAGAGCTTTGCCGTAGAAATTGCTCCCCAAACTTTAAGAAAAGTGATTGAATTGTTAAGAAGGGTTGTTGAAAAGTGTATTTTATTGGAAGGTGGTTATGTTGAAGAGACCAGAATTTAAAAAAAAGTTGTTTTTAGGTTTGTTATAGCAATTAAATAAAGTTATAAAAAATTAAAAAAGTGTTTTTTAAGAAATTAATTAATATTTCGTTTCTGCCATAATCCGTTTTTGAGATCGTGGAGAATATGAATTAAATGCTGAATCCAAATATGATAGACAAATTTGTCTAAAATAAGCCCTAATATCCTTTTGCCAAAAAACCTACCCTATTTTACCCCCTAAAACCGCACGCCAATGAAGAATGAAAATTTTTACTATGCCAAATAATTCATTTTTCCTACATATAATTACCACCCTAATTTGAAGAAAATCGCATTGTTAATAACTGAGATATTAAGGTGGATTTATGAAAAGCGGGACACACTATATATCGCCGAACTGAAATTTCGCAAATATTTTCGAAAAATTTTAAAAGGTATTAAATTTAATCCAGAAAATTCCTTCTTGTCAGAAATCGATATGTACAGGTTGTTTCAGTTAACAATCCTACAGCCAATATTTCGGAAACTAAGAAATATATTTTTATTCTGTAAACGGTAATGGATTTCTATGGTTAATTAAAATGCCTTCTTCAGGAAGTATAATTTACTATTATAACATTATCACCAGAGATGGCGCTGCAGTTTAAAAATATTTTTCGATCGAGAAAGGTTTGAAACATATGCCATTCGATTAAGATTTAAATTTTAAACAAAATCGTTCTTATTCAAAAAAGTCAGATCTGCAGTAGTTTTTGAGTTACTTTAATTTTACTGTCTAATTTTTGAGTGTTATACAGTGTGTCCCACTTTGCACGGTAACACCTACGTAGCTCAGTTATTAATAAATCGATTTATTTTAAACTCGGTTAAGGTATACACCTCTTGAAGGTAACTAATAGCGCATATACCTATTTAATTTATTCCATAGACGTGCGGACATTAAAACAAGTAAACTGAATAGGACCCGTATAAATGGGCTGAATTTTCTTAGTGTTTTTGGCGAGTACGAAGATATTTTTGATTATTACTTCAAATTTGTAGCAAAAAATATGAAATAACTTCGTTTCTAAATTCACCTCGTTCCGTGTTAAAGGCCATTAATTCTTGACAAAACGTCATATGTACCTGTTTATACCTCTAAAACTACTAGAGATATTTTAACAAAATTTGGCACACAGGGGTTTTAAAGGATGTCCTATGAGATGGTTGTAATCTTTAAAAAAAACCCTGATACAATTTACTTGAAAATTTACCTCATTTTCACCCCCGAGTCCGCACGTCTATGGAATAAATTAAATAGGTATATGAGCTATTAGTTACCTTCAACAGGTGTACACCTTAACCAAGTTTAAAATAAATCGATTAACGCCAATCTTCTTGGCTAAAGATGTCGGTCTCGGATGACTGGGGCCGGGCAGGACTATTGCCCTTTACCCCAATACATCGCTGTAGACCGGGGACTAGCCTCGTGCACGGCGGGCGAACTTACTTTACGTCGGACCCACTCAGTGGCGCCGCTAGCCTTTTGAAATGGGTGGGCGGATGCCGGCAAAGGGCGGGCGGTACAGCGATAGGCAAAAAAACAAAGTGTACATTTATCATTTATATTATTATTATCCTGCATCGCCAGCGTAGAGATGTGGCGTGATGCCTCAAGTCAGCGGCCGCGGCGCAGGGTGGGCAGCGACCGGCGCTTGGATGTGCAGGGTGGGCTCACGCCCACCCCAGCACCCCCTAGCGCCGCCACTGGCCTCACTCACAAATGTGAGCGGTGCAGACGATTTCGGCCCACCTCCCTGGGTCCTGGCTCGTTGGACCTTGCTGGCTAAGGCCTCTTCTGGCGTTCTTCTGTCTTGATCTTCTTTTCTTCGCCAGCTTGTCCCCCCCGCACTATGGTCAATTTGCCAATATTAGGAGGAAAGTATTACAAAAATAAAATTTATCCAAAAATTAAAATTAATATATATGTCGATACCTGAATAACCGGACCATCAGAAACCAAAAAATATTTTGTTTATGCCGCACGTGTTCAAGGCGGTGACGTTACATAGTAATTGGGTGGTTCCGCGGCAGATAATTTACCGCTAATATTCATCCAACCAAGTCGTTTATTGTATCCAATATTATAAAACTGTTGTCGTGTACTGTTAATACATGCCTTTAACTATCGAAAAAATGTCACGAGGTATGTGTCCTCTTGGGCAAAACCGTATTACCGATTTATTTCGCGGAAGCCAGCATTTGCGCACTTATATTTGAGTTTTAAAAAAAGTTTCACGAAGTTTCACCGAAATTTCTATTGTATATCGTAGGTCAGTCTCTGTACTTTGGAACATATACTGAGAGTTTACTTTCTTGTACTTTTATTAGAAGATATTTAAGTTTACTGTGGATGTTATCATTTCCGTGAAGAGAAATTACCTGAATTGCTTCTGAATGAAAAATTGTTAGCTGATGGAGCATCAGTAAGGACAGTCCACAGGATAATTGAAAATATTGAACAAGAGAAAGAAGACTAGCGCGGGTTGTTAGGAGAAAATGAAGAACTTCAAATTATTAAGCTATTCTTATGTAATTTACTTAAATGCTGGCAAATTTAATGTGGCTTCGTTTAAAAAAAGACACTCTGGTTGGTTAAATGGAGAATTAAAATATGAGACTAATAAAGAAAATGTATGTGAGCCTTCTAGGTCGAAAGTAGATCAACCATCAAAGAGTTTTAGTGGTAGTGGACAAAAGTCGAAAAGAAAAAAGTGCAAACATTATTGAAACATACTCCAAAAGAGTTAAGCTTAGCAACTCAACCCGCATATCATGCAAGTGATAAACGTAATGTGGCTTCCGTAATAAAAAACTTGGAAGGAGCTCTCCCCGTACAGTATTGCGGGAGTAAATTTTGAGAAAGTTCCGAAATATAAGTTTGCATGCAGCTATAAAAGAGTTAAAGAAAAACGGTGTATATATAATAGACGTTTTTTCTTGAAATCGTAAGAAAAAAGTTGTCACTATAAAGTATCAGCATATAGGTGATTAATTGCAGAGGCATATTAAATAAAAATATACAAGGTGTCTGATTTGAAAAAATTGAATTATGATAGTTTAAATATGTAAAAATTTAAATAACCGTGGAGAACACCCTGTAGAATTGGGTTCAACTCTGAGAGTCCTATAAATTAGTACATGATCTCGACTAACATTCAAAATGAAATGACGCTCAAATTTACGAAAATGCATCTTTTGCAGATTTTACTAATTGGGTGTTCCATTAAAAAAATTCTGACATTAGCTTGCTACCACTCTGTGAAATACCCTGTAGATTTGAAACTAATTTTTGAATATTACACTCTTCATCTCCCACAATATTTATCTGAGACAATTTTTCTAATTTCAAACGGTTGAGGAGATATTGACTGTCCCCATGCTACTGACTCACCCTGTATATATTTATGTATGTCTTTTTTTATGCATCGTATCATAAATTTAACATATTTAAACAAAAATATACTTCTAAACAAAAATATAGCTAGAAATGAAGTGTTAATAATATTTTCCTCCTAAATATGGCAAATTGACCACTGTGCCCCGGGGTGTAGTCATCGGTCAGCTGGGTGTTTTGGGTTTTTGGCTGGAGTGACTGCCGGTACACAGAATGCCAATTGACATCCTGTCATCCGGATCATCGGTAGGGTAAGGATGAGCTGTGTAGCTCGAGGAACGGCAGACCTAAATGCTTTGGTAGCATTTTCGGTCTGCCCGGAGCTGGGGGGACTACAGGGTGGGTGGATGGGTGATCGTCCTGTCTCTTCCGTGGGGTGTCTCATCGGACGGTGAAATCGATTTATCTTCTATTGGCTCTTGATATACTTTACTTTTCAAATATCCCCACAAGAAAAAGTCCAGAGTCCGGAGAATGCGCGGGTCATCTAACCGGTCCTGAGGTGCAAATCCAGCGCC
Source organism: Rutpela maculata (assembly GCA_936432065.2). Taxonomy (NCBI): domain Eukaryota; kingdom Metazoa; phylum Arthropoda; class Insecta; order Coleoptera; family Cerambycidae; genus Rutpela; species Rutpela maculata. The sequence continues at coordinate 126,009,076 of OW386290.2, read as the reverse complement.
TTGGAAACGTGTTATTCAAATAATTTACAACACTATTAGAGTTGTGGGGTGGAGCGCCATCTTGCTGAAACCAAATTTCAGCTCTGTTGTAGGGAATATTTTGTAAAAGCCTTGGTAACTCATTTTCTAAAAATCTTAAATAACGCAAAGCGGTTAAATTTTCATGGTACAGAAACGGATCTCTAATATAAATAACCATTTAAAAAATCACACCATACATTTACGCTGAAAACAGTTTGGTTTCTTGTTCGAATCATCCATCTTAGGTTGTTTTCCGACCAATATCTACAGTTATGTTTTGTAATTGTGCCGTTACTGTGAAACTTACTTTCGTGACTCTATAGTACACTTTTAAGGAAATTACAATTTCATTTATAAATAACAGAAAACTCAGTAAGAAATGTTAAGCGCCAATCATAGTCCGTAGGCAGTAAATGATGTAATAAGTGTGGTTTATTTGGAAAGTACTTACTTTCGTTGAAGATTCTTTGGCACGATGATAGTCATACATTGGTGGAAGCTCTTATTATACTCTTCGCAAAAACGAAGAGTATATTGTATTTGATCGGCACATTTCCAAAATCGTAAATATCTCTCGTAAAGAAAAAAATTTAATATCATTGTGTTAGTGAACGAATTCTGAACAACTTACAAAATGTCCGTCTGTCCGTCTGTCCGTCCGTCCGTCCGTCACGTTTCTTGTAAGCACGATAACTCAAGAAAGAAAAATCCCATTGTACTGAAATTTGGACAGTAAATTAGTGTTAGCTAGAGGAAGAACCCTGTTGTATTTGAACAAAATCGATCGGTAAATAAAAATGTTATTAATTATTTAAATTTGGAAAACATTTTTTTTTTGATTTTTATGTTTTTGTAATTGAATAGAAATCTAGTGAAATTATATTTCATTTTAATACCTAAATATTTATATATTTTACAAATATACATTTCATAATATAATATGCAACCGTGAAAATATGATTTTAGCTCGTGTCTTATAATGTAAAAATTTACATTTTTTTACGTGTAAGGTGGTGGTGTAGTTCTTACGCTTTTGACTTGGAATCCAAGAGTCCCGAGTACGAAACCCAAATGGAGTATGGCATAGTTTTTTTAATTTTTACTTCATTTTACACTGAGTATTTTACCAACTAAGTTCGTACTATAAAATTAAAAATGTCTAAAACTAACATTATTTACAAAAAAACTACGAAGAGTATCCTATAGAATGTGTAACAGTTTTATAAAAAGTTCAGTGAACAGGCGAAGAGTACGTTTTTAGCTTGTTTGTCATTGTTAACGATTTATAATACTAAATCCGTATTCTCCTGGGTTCTTGCTATTCGTATTCTTTCACGTTTCAACTTTTTAAAAGTACCATATTGTAAAAGTTGTTACACAAATTTGAAAAAGTCTTGCTATCGGGTTGTGGTTTGTTGGAAAATTGTAATTGATACCTACATTTGGCTGCTTTGCATTTTTATTGCACTTTCCATAAATTAATAACATATTAACTTTGTCAACATTTGTGTGGGCCATATTTTGGTCAAATTTTGCAAACGTATTCTTAAAATGACACATGCAAACGAAAATTAAACTTCTGATAGTTAATAAATAAACAATTGCAAATTATTCAATTATTTTAATTTAAATTTCTCAATTTAAAGTAATTTCCGGTAAAACCGGAAGTGCTATTAAAAAAAAATTCCCATCAGTAATTAGTTTTCTTATAGCAGGTCAGAAAGGACCTACATCCGAAAACCAAGATTAAAAAAGTTACAGGAATTAAAAAAAATACAACACTATTAAAATAACTCAAAAACTTCGACAGATCTGACTTTTTGGAATAAAAACAATTTTGTTTAAAATTGAATTCCTAATCTAATGGCATATGTTTCAAACCTTCCTTGATCGAAAAATATTTTTAAACTGCAGCGCCATCTTTGGTGATGTTATAATAGTAAATTGTACTTCCTGAAGATGCATTTTAACCATAGACATCTATTACCGTTTACAAAATAAAAATATATTTCTTTCACACTGTTATATAAATGGTGACGGTTTTCCACAGTATCTAGATATCATTGAAGTTATAATCGCATTTGAAAGGTCATTCTATTAATGCCATTTGCTTTTTGAAAATAGTTGCAACTTTTAGAAATGGAGCGTTTAGGACTCATATTTATAGGACCTTTTATTCTCAAAATCGGATCTTCTAATGACTTTTGACGCCCCGTTAGTAAAAAGTGAGACAACTTGTATATTTGACCTATTTTTGCATTTTTTTCATAGCTGACTCTGGAATATCATGACTTTTTGTTTGAATCTCCGAATAAAAATATTTGTCTTCTTCCGAATTCAATTAGTAGAGATATCGTAAATCTAAATTAAAACGTTTAAAAAATGAATAAAATAACTTTCTTTCTGCAGCAAACGTTTTATTATGAACGGTTGACAGTAAAGTTATTGCAACAATTACCTCAAACAGACCAAAACCGTAAACAATTACCCAGTATAAACACGAGCAATTAATCACGAACTCAAGTTGACACGTACAGAGATTGAAATCACTTTAAATACATCCCAATACTATAAAACTAATTAATCCACTGGGTAAAACTAATCCTCTACTGAGCTAAGTTAAGAGTACTTTCCATCCTCTGGAAAGTTCAAAATAATTATCGGTAAATCTGTGTGATACCAGAAAATGTGATTGAATTGATGTCCTAAATCAGTACAGTACCTAGAGGTTTTAACTTCGCAATAATGTCATCTGAAACGGATTTTGTTAATTTTTGGCAACTTAATAGTAAATGCATCAAGAAAAGGTTTCTATATTGTGCGGCTAATTTATAGGGGGTGCCAACTAAAAAAACAAACAAACAACACTACCTGACATCACCTTTCACCATCTGTTATATCCCCATGAAAAAATAAAGAATCCCTGCAAAAATAGTCGATGCCAAGCTGTTACATGAGAAATAAGCAAAAGGGGGTGATTTTTGGCCGTTTCAGGGAGTGCGTATGACTAAAAACTTTTTTCACCCAGTTAATCGTGTTCAGCACCCTCGAAAACTGCGGGGGGAATAGATTTCATAACTTTAGCACAATTTTGCATACTTTCCGACTCCTTACTTCCACTAATAGGTTTTCGTCAAATAACTCGAAAGGTATTACATTGAGCGAAAATATGCTAGAGACAAATAAGAAAGCTACTGAGTTGAGGATGAATTCCTTTTTTTTTTTTTTTTCTAATTTCTATAGAGATAGTGGTTTCGGAGATCTGGAAGTAGTAATGTGGCGTCCGAATATTTATAAGATGAAGTATTTCGCTTAAATATTAAATATTTCAGAAACTATGGCACTTAGTTTAAAAAACTAATAACCAAAATGAAAGATTATTAATTAGGCATTCAAATGATTTTTTGTCTATCTCTATAGCTTAAAAAACAAATAAGTTATTGCATAAACAATGTACTTATTCATATTTTTTTTAATAGAAACGTCACCATTGTCAGTAATTAAAAAAATATACTCCCATATACTGTTTTCGTTAATATATAATATGATCTAGATGCTCACATTTTTTTTTGACCGATTACAGCGCTTACTTTAAAAAAAATGCATTTTAATCTGTAAAGGGATTTTAGAAAAAACGTAACATTTTTTTTTTTCTACAAATATCTCAGTAAATATTAGCTTTAGAGAAAATAATGTGGACATCAAAAACGAAGCTTATAAACTGAGAATGAATTAGTTTTATTTGTATAGCGTTGCTAGTTTCGGAGATATTTAATCTTATAGATTATACAGACTGATTTTAGGATGAAGTATTTATAGGCCAGACTAGATAAGGGTTGATCAATAAAATAATTCGTTACAGCAAACTGATAGCAGAATATTTTAGAACATATCACAACTAAAGAAGAAAAAATAATCCGAACCACCTGCGGTTATCTGGGGTGAAATGTGGTGGGTTTTTAGGGGTGAAAGAAGGTTTTTTGCGATTACTGGGTTAATTACGCATCCTATCGATTAAAGCTGATCATAAAAGTTGTAGGTAATAAAGAAATCTACAACTTGTGTGGAGAGCATTTTTATCCTAACCTCAAAATTTTTCGAGATACACGCAAAAAACCCCTTTTTCGGTTTTTCATTTTTTTCTTCCACAAAAATAATTCGATTTAGCTCGAACTTGGTGAAAGTATACCTTTTGGTGTCCCAGATAAGCGTTATTTTTTTTGAAGCAAAATATTTAACGGTTGTTGTTTAATTCAATTAAAAAAAAATAAAGTGAAATTTTCAACTGCGATTCCTCATAAAAGTACTTGTCCGATAGAGTTCGGACAGGGCTCGTTTTTTTGTTTTTATGTCTACTTTCAATAAATAAAAAAAATATATACAGTGCAATGGAAAAAATTGCCGGAAAATCGAAAATTCCGAAAAAATGCCTTTTTTCGTTGTATGTTTTTTAATTATTGTCAAAAATTTGTTATTATTTATTACAATTAATATAATTTTGTAATATCAATGTATGCTACAAACAATAAGTAAAATAATTAATAATTAATTTCATTCCTCAACCACGTTTGAATTATTAAACAAACAAAAAAGTATGATCCTGATTTCTATGCCTTCTATTGTAACGGTATTGGTACGGCGTATAAATGACGCATTTTTATTTATTTGATAATCTAAATATAATTACTTTTAATTTTGATTGTTAATAACTTTTAAATTGTAAAAATTGACAAAAATTGCTTTGTTAATTTTTATTATTAAACATAATATAAATAATTTTTTGTAAAAATAATAAATGTACTTTTTAATACATGATTCTAATATATTTACATTTTGTAGTAAACATACAATTAATAATAATAATAATAATAATAATAATAAAATGGCTTTATTTATAATTAAATTTCCATCATGTTTCTAAACTAAGGCGAAGTCTAGCTTAATAGCTACTCAACTTAACCTTTTACATTATAATAATTTATGTGCGTAGAGTTTATGTCAATTAATAAATGTGTATCTTAAAAAAATAAATAAATAAAATTAACAAATTCATAACAATAGCAATTATGGTAAAGTCCAATGTTATGCCGATGATTCTCAATTGTTTTATAAATTTCCTTCTGAAAACACAATAAATATTCGTGATTTAATTAATTCGGACTTCGACTCTATTCATAATTATGCTAATCAAAACAGTATTAAACTAAATGGCACCAAAAGTGCAGTATTGTGCTTTACTTCTAATAAAACACGGGAATACACGAAGGCAAATCTAAAGATCGCTATCAATGGGCAATACTTGCCCATTCTAAATGAAGCAAAAAATTTAGGTCTTATTTTTGACTATAAGATGCGTTTCACGGAGCACGTGGCAGTTTTATTAAAAAAGCATAATACTCATTGAAAATGTTATATTTTTTAGAAAAAAATTGTGTGAAAATTTTGGGCCCATTTTAAATTATTGCAATATAGTATATTTTCCATGTCTTGATAAGATTACGCAATATCGTTTGCAAAATATGCAAAGTAGTTGTTGCAGATTTGTATTTAAACTCAAAAAGTACAGTCATTTGTATATAACGCATTCTTGATCTACAATAATATAGATGACCAACTGAAAAAAAACTTGTGTAAATAAATTTCGCAAAACGATTAAATCTCATTTCCTCTCTCTCCAAATTTTATAAGATAGCAATTGGTTTTATATGTGCGGATGTATGTGTATGTGGGTATATATACACATATTTGCCTTTTCTTAGTCTTTAGTTTTAAAAAGTACATTTATTATTTTTACAAAAAATTATTTATATTATGTTTAATAATAAAAATTAACAAAGCAATTTTTATCAATTTTTACAATTAAAAGGTTATTAACAATCAAAATTAAAGGTAAATATATGTAGATTATCAAATAAATAAAAATGCGGTTATTTATACGCCGTACCAATACGGCTACAATAGAAGGCATAGAAATCAAGATCATACTTTTTTGTTTGTTTAATTATTCAAACGTGGTTGAGGAATGTAATTAATTATTAATTATTTTACTTATTGTTTGTAGCATACATAGATATTACAAAATGATATTAATTGTAATAAATAATAACAAATTTTTGACAATAATTAAAAAGCATACAACGAAAAAGGGCATTTTTTCGGAATTTTCTATTTTCCGGCAATTTTTTCTATTGCAATATAGTATATATTTTTTTTATTTATTGAAAGTAGACATAAAAACAAAAAAGATGAGCCCTATCCGAACTCCATCGGACAAGTACTTTTATGAGGAATCGCAGTTGAAAATTTCACTTTTTTTTTCTTTAAATTGAATTAAACAACAACCGTTAAATATTTTGCTCCAAAAAAGTAGTGCTTATGTGGGACACCAAAAGGTATACTTTCACCAAGCTTGAGCTGAATCGAATTATTTTGTGGAAGAAAAAAATAAAAAACCGAAAAGGGAGTTTTTTGCGTGTATCTCGAAAAATTTTGAGGTTAGGACAAAAATGCTTTCCAGACAAGTTATAGATATTTTTATTACCTACAACATTTACATTTAACTTTTTTTGATAGGATGCGTAGTTAAGCCATAAATCGCAAAAAACCGTTTTTCATCCCTAAAAACCCACCCCATTTCACCCCAGATAACCGCAGGTGGTTCGGATTATTTTTCCTTCTTTAGCTGTGATATGTTCTAAAATATTTTGCTATCAGTTTGCTGTAACGAATTTTTTTTTTTTTTTAATTCTGGCACTTATCTAGCATGGCCTATTAGTATTAAATGTTGAATATCCTAGAAACTGTGACACTTCTATCAACAATTCTAAGGAACAAAATTAAACATAATTAATATCGCCATTTTGTCATTGTAATTGCTCAGTAATTAATTTTTTTTTAATGCTGTTTTTCGTATAAAGCATCACCTAGATGCTTAATCGTTTTGTCCGTTTAAAACACTTGTTTAAAAAAAATCCATCCACCTTATTAGGGCTGTCATTTTGAACTTTTTAATTTTGACTTCAGATTCGTAATCAATGATCCCTGAAACATAACCATCCTACAATTCAAAAATAAATTAGTAATACTTTTTCAAATATTGAATATTTAAATTTAGTTTTCACCCCTTGAGGGTAAGAGCAGGTATCTGAACCATATAGAAACTGAAGGCGATACCTTTTACTATAGTAAAGAAATAATTGTAATTACATATGAAATTATTCAGAAATTTTACATATTTTTTACCTCTAAGTACTGTTCTAAATGGGGTACTGTCGTCTGTAAAATGTTGAAAATTTTTAATAGATTAAGTGAAATTTGTAAAAGGTTCGTATTCTTCTCAAACCCTTTCATTTGATACCCATATTATGGGGGTGCATAAAAAATAACTGGTCCGCTATCTTTGGGAGTCCGCCATATAAACATTTACCGCTCAAACAATGTTTAATTACCACGTCTGCGTCTGGTGGAAAGTTACATTTTTATCTCTACCTGTTTTCATCGTTTTTTTTTTGTTTCTATTTATTTGTCCTGGATGTTTTCCTCAAGACTCGGAAATAAATTAAAAAATAACTAGCTTTTTGCAAATATTTCGTCCCAAAATTTATGAATTATAAAATTTGGGAAGACTGGTATAGCCCCTTCGCCTCCAGAAGCATTATTGGAAGCTGGCTTTTCGTGTATTTTTCCCGCTTAAAGTTTAAAAATCGCATTCAGTGTAATACCGAGTGGCTCAGCCGGTAGGGACATTCTTGTAACTTTTGGATAGGCGAATGGATTTTTTTCAAATTTAGTGTAGTGATATGGGATGAAATTTCCAAATAACCGAAATAGCCGACTGCCGGTTTCGATGCAATTTACATGAAAATCAGATTTTTAAATGGATAACCTGTATAGTTTTGCATATTTGGATCTTGCTGACCAAAATACATATGATTTGACCCTCAAATATTATTTTAATTTTCAAAAAATATTAAAAAAATATATATTATTATTATTATTTATTTATTTATAAATTTAGTACAAAAATAAGGTAGATTATTATGCATATCATTTTCTTCGTAATTGAAAGATCTAAATAACAAGTTGTCTTATCATAGGAGTTCCATTAAAAAAAAATGTTTTCGTTGAAAAACCAATATCATTGAACTTAATGAAGAATAAATCATGTTGAATGTTAGTATCTGAAGTGGTAATATTTTAAAAGTACTTTCAGACTGATTTTTAACAATTTTGGCAAAATCGCGGCCTTCCATGATTAAAAAACCGCTGGCCAAGGAATCACTACTTCCACATCCAAATTTTCGATCCAACTCACTCACAATGAAAAAATTTTGTGGAAATAATTGCTTATGGAACTTTAATAATATAAAATTTGACATCCTCTATCCCAAAAACCTATAAAACGATACCCCACATCGGTAGTGGGGTGGGGGTGGTGATAAGGGGTGGATGAAGCAAAAAAATGTTTTGAGGTTTCTGGTTTTTGTACACACACTAAATCACATTTTTTTTTTATTCCCTTTAATAACGGTGATAATGGGGGTGGCTAATGCCAAACATTTTTTGAGACCTTAGCTTCTCTTGTATATACTAAATACCAATTTTCTGGACTCTTACCTTCTTGATTTAGCTATTTACCCCAAATTTACCCCAATTTACCCCTTTGACGGAACAAGATGAAAATATAATCTAGTTCCAGATCTCGTTAAAGTACATATGTATCCCAAATTTCAAGTCAATATCTTAAACAGTTCCAGAGTAAACGTGCGCACAAAAAAAGTTACAGACAGACCCACAGACAGACAATTTTCTTCGCTCAAACTTAAAATCTCGACGTTTCATGACATTCTAAGGCTATTTGAACAATAAAAATTTTTTTGTCGTTACTATACTTCCACTGGATGTGGAGGTAATTAAAAACTAAAAAATCTATATTTTTTGGAAATCAGAATAATATTTGAGGGTCAGATCATATGTATTTTGACCAGCAGCATCAAAAAATGTAAAAATATACAGGTTGTCACGTTTAAAAATTTGATTTTCATATAAATTGCATCGAAACTGGAAGTCGACCAATTTGGTTCTTTACATCATCCCATATACTACACCAAATTTGAAAAAAATTCCATTAGCCCGTTCAAGAGTTACAAGAGTGTCCCGATCGGCTGAGCCACCCGGTATAGTTATAACATAAGTTTAAGTTTTATTGGTTTTAGCCATTTAGTCTTGTTACGTTTTAGGGCGTTGCTCTTATCACACGTGACACCTAATAAAAATACTATTATTACAGTAGCTGCGGGTTTTATTATATGCATGTAGGAATAGGTTATAAGTTTTATACATTATTTTCATTCTAAAAAACAAATTTGATTTGACTAGATTTGTCTGATAGTGTTCTGAGGTAGGAAAGCCCTTGTAAAATGTGCATTAGTATGCGAGGAATGAGATTTTCCTTTAGACTTAAGAAACATGAAATATCTGTTCAAAAGTTTGCTGGATACATAAGGTGTAATACATGTAATAAAATTTAAAAATATCTGAGCGGGAGGTGACAGTGTATTCCTTTTTAAAACAACACCAAGATAAAATAACAAAAAAGTTGAAACTAACTTCAAAAGACTAAAAGCAGATGTTACTGGCGATATTTTGAAATCCTTAAAAATTAATTAACAGATATTTCCATGTTGAATAAACTTAAGAGCGAAGAAATCTAATTGAAATTCACGATAATTCAAGTAAAAAACCAATTCCGCTGCCTAAGAAATCATTACTTCTACATCCATTGAAGTCTCTTACAACGAAAAAAATTTCGATAATGTATTTGCCGTTCACTATGTGGGAATAATAGTACATAAAACTTTAATAATATAATATTTGCAGTCGTCTATCCCAAAAGCCCATAAAACTGCCACATAGAAGGTAGTGGAAGTGGCTGATGTAGGGTTTGGGTCCCGGGACGTCTCGTGTCTCGAAGTCCCGGGACTTTTCCCAGGATCCAAATTTTGAAAAGTCTCGAAGTCCCGGGACTTTGATCTTGCGATGTCTCGTGTTCCAGGACTTTGAGAATGCCGAGACTTCAAAAAACCCTAGTAGGGTTTGGGTCCCGGGACGTCTCGGGTCTCGAAGTCCCGGGACTTTTCCCAAATTTAATTGTCTCGTGTCCCGGGACTTTCGGGTCGAGACTCGAGACACGCCTGTAATAATTTTATTACCAAAAGGTCATGATAAGCTTCATTAGCTCAGGCTTCCTGCACTCTGTCACTGAGAACGCCATCTATTAGTTTACGAGTAATTACTTGATACTCATATGTACGTAACTTGCTATACACAATAAAATCGACATCTGTTGAAAACATGGGAGTGTTACGAAAATCAGAAAGAGATTGTTGTTAATGCACTAATTTTTTTAAAAGAATATTGTATTAAATTAGGAAAAAAGACTACTTGATAGGGCTAGTGGGACAGTCGCGGCGAACCGCGACCGCCTAGTAAAGTCACATTGTTTTGAGTCTTTCGGTCCTCGGAACTCCAAGAGACATCGTTGTCACCTTCGACTAGAAAGGATACGGCTTTAGAAGCGTTCAGACATAATCCCACGGATGGTAGCTTCGCACCACCGCCCGTTCGAGCGAGTGCGTGAACCAAATGCCCGAACCTCTCGTACTGAGCAGGATTACTATCGCAACGACGAGTCATCAGTAGGGTAAAACTAACCTGTCTCACGACGGTCTAAACCCGGCTAGCGGGATTATATTATATTATATTATATTATATTATATTATATTATATTATATTATATTATATTATATTATATTATATTATATTATATTATATTATATTATATTATATTATATTATATTATATTATATTATATTATATTATATTATATTATATTATATTATATTATATTATATTATATTATATTATATTATATTATATTATATGACTAATGGCTAGAGACTAAATGATGATTATTGATGATTAGTATGATTACTTTACTAAGACTGCTTGATGTTTTATGTTTTATAATTATAAGATTTTATTACCAAAAAATGAATCTGTGTTTGAGAACTAGACTTGAGAATGTTTAAACTTTAATCAACGTTAAAAATGTTAGAATTTGATTTTATGTTCAATAAATGTTGATTTTTACTAAAATGGCGATTTTATTGATACATCTCACCAAAAATGAATTCAATTCTAATTTTATTTTGAAAAGTCTCGAAGTCCCGGGACGTCCCAGGACATTGATCCTGCGATATCTCGTGTCCCGGGACTTTGAAAATATCGAGACTTCCCAAACCCTACACCCAGACTACATTTGAACATATCATTTGTACCTTGGCTGATAACACCACATTTATACTTGTTATCGCTGTAATCTTTTACTGATTGGATGAATTTTGACACATAACATGAAATGCAAAATTTTGATTGGTTAATATATTTAGTAAAAAATTATCCTAGAGTATTTTTCAGTTTAATGTTGTTCTGATTGATTATTTTAGCACACATTATTAGTAATGGACGGATTTAATAGGATATCTATTGTTTGGCCAAAACATTTTCAGTAAAATTTATTTATCAGTCACACGCGGTAGATCTTTTGAGATTGGTAATAACAGAGAATTTCTCTTCAAAAACAATTAACAATGCCTATATCTGTAACTGTACATGAAAGTGCACACTTAATACTTATGCCTGAAAACGTACATGGTTACTTTCCTTTAAAAACAAGTCATGTTTGTCACATCCTGTATACAATAAATACAGAGAAAAAGTGCATACTTGCGTTTAAAACATCTAACACGCCCATTAGTGCCCGTCTTGTCGCTTTTTCCTTAGAAATGCAGCACCGCAGAGCTCATCCTAACACTTTCAACGAATTGCACAAACATAAAATTTCACAGCTGCGGTCACTTCAGATTAAAAGAAATATTCAAAACACCATAACTTTCTTCATCGATAACACCTTCCGCAAATCCCGCCTGCCTGTCACATTTCTTCCCGCAGATTTGCGGGCCGTGAACGGATTCTTTTTCAGCGTTTCACCGACTTTAATCGACTGTTATCATAGTTGGCTGGTGATCGCTCTTCCGACAATAATAGAACCGGATCGTCTTGCGACCGCCTCGCGAATAGCTGAGTTGTATACGCGGTGATTATGTAAGAGAATGCATCGTTGCAATCTGGGATTACTGACAAGGATGGGTTTGTTCCTCCAGGCCGTTTGTCAACGTTGAGATGTTTGTAGACACGTTGTAGACTATCAGCTGATCGTTGCAGTACAGCAGTCGATTGATAATAAAATCGCAGTTGGTGAATGATTTGTTTAAAATGTTTTATGCTCTCTGAAATTTTGTAGAAAGGTAGATTTCATGCCGGACAAAGATATCGATCTACTGTCAAAATAACCCCGATCATAACATTTTTTTTTTGAATAATAATGCAGAATAAAAGTAAAGCTCAGCTCTTGAAATTTTAATACACGAAATTTTATTCCTTTTTAAATTATAAAACGATAAATGTGTATGTGTATATATGTATCTAGAAAGAATAGGAAATTGATTATACAAAAAAGTTAAAATAACTATCTGTTATAGCTATTGTTTCGGCAATAATCTAATAGAGAATACAATCAACATATACAAGTATTCTGACATTTCAGTGATATTTTGAGGTTTGGATATACAGTATATTTTTCTCCTAATTTTTCTCCATAATTAACTCGCATAGAAATAAAAATGAACATGGGAAAACTCCCTGTATTGATCCAAATAATTTTAACAACTTTTTTGTCAATGTTGGTGAACAAGTCGTCAGTAAACTCCCTATGTTAGACATCGACCCTTTGTCTTACGTAGAACAAACTCATACCAGAGAACCTTTTATATTTCGTGAGCTCATATACAATGAAGTCAGAGATATCATAAATTCATTAAAAAATACGGATTGTAAAGATGTTTATGGCCTAAACACTACCTTATTAAAATTAAAAGCTATTAAAAACCATATACCACTTACCAAATTGATAAATGAATGTTTTAGGACAGGAACATTTCCAGATGAATTGAAGATAGCCTCTGTTGTTCCAATTTTTAAAAAGGTGACCCAGATGATGTAAGTAACTATAGACCCATTTCAATACTCCCAATTATTTCAAAAATGTTTGAAAGGGCAATGAAAATTCAAATAACGAAGTACTTAGAAAATAATAATATTCTGTATAAATTCCAGTATGGATTTCGCGAAAAATTGTCAACAACGGATGCTATCAAGTTCACCAAACATACCTTAGGTTGTTTTGAAAGAGGTCAGTACACTGCCAATGTGTTCTGTGATTTAAGCAAGGCATTTGACTGTGTGTCACACACTTTATTAATTGAAAAACTATCAAGATATAATTTTAAACATTCAAGTATTGCTCTTATTAAATTTTACCTTGAAAATCATAGACAGTCAGTTAGACTAAATGGAAAATATATGACCAGTTGGATATTAGATCAGGAATACCACAGGAATCAATTCTGGGCCCGGTGTTATTCCTCATTTATATAAACGATTTACCAAATGCCCTGGAAAATGTCACTTGTATTTTTTATGCCGATGATTCTACTTTCTTAATGACTGATGAGAGTTTAGAATCTCTATTTTTAAAGTGTGATGACACACTGTCAAAAGCTAAAGAATGGTTCACACCTAATGCTTTTGCACTAAACGAGACAAAAACTGTAAAAATGGTCACAAGTACACGTGTTATAAATAATATACCAGACGACCCTGCCAGCTATACATTTCTGGGAGTTTCTATTGATCCTTCTCTAAAATGGGACAGTCATATAAACTATCTGGCAGATCAGATTACTAAAAATATTTACTGTCTTAGACAATTGTCCAACTCAGTTTCACCAGATATTTCAAAAACCGTTTATTTTGCTTTAATTCATTCCCGTATATCGTATGCTATCCTCGTCTGGGGGCATTCAGCTGGTACGAATAGAATATTTCGTTTACAGAGGAGGGCAATCAGAATAGTTGGTGGCGTAGTATATCGAGACGAGACAAAAAATTTTTTGTAACACTTAAAATACCTACGGTATCTAACATATATGCACTGCAATGTATAACATATATTCATGATAATCTGAAGAAATTTCATTTTCACACTAATGTGCATGAACATGAAACTAGATATAGAGAAAATATCTGCACAGAATTTACACGACTCACCAGAGGACAAACTGGCACTAGATTTTATGGCATAAAGCTATACAATTTATTAGCTAACAGTGTTAAGGCGCTGCTGCTGGTCAGATTCAGATCTACAATTAAAAACTTTCTTGTAGAAAATGGATCTTTTCAACTTAGGAAATTCATGATAATATAAAAAATATTGTTTGCTAATACAGCCTCATCTTGATTCAATTAATTTTAACGTGTTTGTAATTGTAAAATTTAAGTGATTGACTGTTTCTTTTATTTTATTGTAATTAATAGCTTATTTTAATTGTCATTTTGTGATAAAGCTAATGTGTAATACTATAACTATTTTTATTAGTTTGTTATACGATTTGTAACAACAAAACTATGTATTTTGTTAACTTCTATTTTTTTTGACCTGTGTAAAATTTTTTGTAATTTGTGACACCAATAAATAATTACTTACTTGCTTACTTTTTTATGGGTATGGGTATATATAATTATATTTCAACATGGCACTGTGCGAATTGTCACGCTACCCTAGCCATTTCTTTGATTATAGATAAATAGAAATTATAAAAAGAAATTGCCAGGCATGCTACTTGGATCCAACTTACAGCCAGGCGATTGTAAAGTTGCACTGTTAAGGGTGGTATTTAAAGTGTTTTCGTCGTCTGTAATTTGCCAGTTTATAAGTCGAACCAACCAAGATGCCTGACTCTTTTTTTTTATTAATACATATATACATATAATTTTGTGTATTCAAATTTCTATGCCAGCTAGGTGATTGATATTTTTTTCACATGAAATAAATATATTTCTACAAAACAGTGGGTAATCTAGTGCAGCACCTAGAGTTAGAAAATATGTAAAATTTAGGAATAATCTCATGTGTAATTATAATATTTCTTTATGGGTTGTTATTGTAGTAAAAGGTATCTTTTTCAGTTTCTATGTGATCCGGATACTTGCTCTTATCTTCAAGGGATGAAAACCATCCCTAAATTTAGATGTAATTTTTGGAATCACTGACTACGATTCTGAAGTCAAAATTGAATAATTCAAAATTATGGCTTCAATATGGTGGATGGAATTTGTTTCCAAAGCAAGTATTTTAAATGGAAAAAAATGACCATCTAGATGACGCTATAGAGGGTGTCCTACTTAAAACACCCGGCGCCATTTTTTCGATATTAGAATTCTGTAGAATATATAAATGACTTCAGTATTGGGTAAAAATAGTTATTTTACACATTGCGGTATAGATGGCGTTGCGATTCAAAGAAATTGTTCGATCCTAAGCACGATGGAATGAGGTGCTTGAGATGGAGAATTATATTCTAATCAACTTCGTTAATATGAACATTTTTCGAAAAATCACTGGTTTTCGAGATAAGTATTTGAACTCGTATTTGAACTTCAATGAAATTTTTCAAGTAACAAAAATCGCATTTTTTCATGTCTAAAATTTACAGCATAAAATTTAGTCGAACATACAACATAACAACGCAAAAATTAGACACAATAAACAGAAATTTCAAAATCTTTAATTTCCAAATAGCAGTTGCAGCCCCACATATGTTTTACTTGAAAAAAAAGTTATATTGCGTTTTGAAATATATATATATATGTTTCATTACCATCTAAATCAGCCTGATTCACCATAAAAAATGTCCCGAATTACTTATCGTCTAAAATTTATTTTAAAAAAGTTCTGACGATTTTTATATTTAAAAAAATTATATTGAAGTACAAATATCTCGAAAACCAGTGATTCTTCGAAAATTGTTCGTATTATAAAAGTTGCTCGGAATGTAATGTCCCATCACTTGCACCTCATTTTAACGTTGCCAGGATCAAATAATTTCTTTGCGTCGCAACGTCATCTATACCTCAATTTGTAAAATGACCGTTTTTAGTAATAACTGATATCATTTACATATTCTCACATTTTACAGAATTCAAATATCTTTTTTATTTTTCGAGAAAATGACACCGGGAGTTTTAAGTGGGACACCCTGTATATCATAGAACAGAATTAAAAAAAAATACTGAACAATTATAATAACAAAATGGCGACATTTCGTTAAAAAAATGTGATTACGCACGTTTTTTGGTAATAATTTTTATTAATTTTTATGATACAGAAACAAAAAAAAATCATTTTAGAAGCAGATTAAATATCTATAATTAGTTTCTTAGAATTTTTGGTGGAAGTATCATAGCTTCTAGGATGTTCAACATTTAAACTAAATACTTCGTCCTATAAAAGTTTAGATGCCACCTGTAAACTAGGTAAATATGTCTGAAACCATTAATCCTACACATAAAAATCACAAAAGACAAATCCACTCTGAGTTTATAAGCTTTATTTTTTATACCTACCATTTTTTCTATTAAACTAGTATTAATTGAGATATTTGCAAAGAAACAAAAATTTTAGGTTTTCCGAAAATTCCTTTATAGTTTAAAATGCAATTTTTTTCTAGAACAAGTGCTGTAAACAGTGTCTAGGTCATACGATCTGTTAACACATTCAGCGGAAAGCTAATATTGTTGAATCTACGCACGGGACCACCCATAAGACAAGCCCAGCGGACACCGGTGGCTGATCTGGCCCTGTACCAAAAAAATGCGTATTTTCTATCACACCAAGCCATAGCGGACACATTTATCGAAAAATTGGCTTCCTGGGCCGCAGCGGGCACTTTAGCGGACACAAATAAATGGGCGGACACCGCGCTATGCTGTCGATACGGATTGACATGTCATTTGTTATTCTTATTTAGTATGCATCGAAATTCCGCAGAATACGAACTTTAAATAGACTAACAGAATAAAAAAAAAAACTAAACAATGAAATTCAAAAAACCAAGGTTTTACAAAAGTCACCACCTTTTGTAAAACCTGTCCAGATCAACCGCGGTATTGTTTGGAATGTTTTAACGCATCCCACAATGAATAGTTTCATTTTATTTTTTATATATAGTATATGATTTTATTCTGATATTTTGACATATTTTTGATTTTGAATAGTTTCTTAAGTTTATATTTTGTTTGTAAAGTTGTAAGTTTATATTTGTTTTGTAATACCTGTAATAAATATGTTTATTTATATAATCTAGTTTCTTACTGATGTAATAGTGTGTCTGCCCTGGCCCCTAGAATACACATAATTTTAAGTTATTCTCAGCGGGCCACAGCGGTCACAATAGCGGACACAGCTTTCAAAATCTAAACAATTTTTTTTATTAAGAACCCATGATATATACGCTATTATGCAGGTTCATGGCCGGTAATTAATGATAAGAACTCTTCGATTTTGAGTGTCCGCTGACCAGTACTAATTATTTAAAATTATTTCATTTCTCATTAATAGTTTTTCATTTTATTCATCAGCATTTTTGAAGTTAGTGCCATAGTTTCTGGAATCTTTAATATTTAAACTAAATACTTCGTATTATAAACGGTCGGACGACATCTTGATACTTTCTTAACTTAAAATTATCTGTATTCTAAAATTAGAAGAAAAAAAAAACAAAACTCATCCTCAATTTAGTAGCTTTCTTGTTTGTCTGTAGAATATTGTGGCTTAATGTCATACATTTCAAGTTATTTGACAAAAATCATTTTGAAATACCTCTTTCTGTAAGCTTTTATTTTATTTTCATGAAAATCCCAATTTTCGTTATAATTAAAGACCATCAATTTACATGAAAAGTTACATAACAACCTTTTCTTTTCAAAATATGATTCTCTTTCATCTCCAGTGTTTCTTATTTTTTTATTTGCCACTCTCAGAGAAGGGGTGGCAAATAAAATTAGCAAGTCCCCGCATAATATAGAGACTATTCTTTGATGTACTTATTATTAAGTTGCCAAAAATGAACGAATTTAATTCATATGACATTATTCCGAAGTTAAAACTTTAGTCACTGTACTATAAAGCATTTGAACAAATCACTCAACAGCTCTGAGATTAAAAATTCGTTGTCTAAGGTCCTCTTACAAATATCAACAGACGTTTTTTTAATTTTTCATCTACCCTTAAAATTAAAGATGGTTCACATAAAAAAAAAATAAAAAAATTATTTTCTCAAAAATGAGTGGTTATTTTTGAGAAAATCGCTTTTTTTTATTGATCTTTAAGTTTTCTTCAAATTTTGTACTATAAACCTTACAATATGCCATTTTTCGTATTTCCTGAAAAATGAATATAGTAATAAATAGTACGACTACATCGCACTTACTTTCTCGCCTGACCACTATATGCATTTTTCAGTAAATACCAAAAATCATAAAATACTGATTTTAGAGAATAATTACTTTTAATTCGTTTTTTAACTCCCGACCCCAAAAGAGCTATAAGTTTGACGCATATGTTTGTATGTTTGTTTGTCTGTCTGTGGCTTCATATCTCTTCAACGGGTAATCCGATTTTGATCTAGTTTTTTTATTTGAAAGAGTATTTTGTCAAGAAGGTTATAGGCCATATTAGATTTTGATGTTTGGTTGCCATCTTGAATTCGCCATGTTGAACTTCTCTAGAAATTGTCCGATTGAAGTAAAATTGAAAATGTGCAGACAATTATGGTAGCCGAACATGATTTAGGCCTCATTTTGATTCGGTCACATGAAACTGGTACGATTACATACATTGATCGGGGGTTTTTAAAAATTTTCAGTTTTACTTGTTATTTGATTTTGTATGATGGATGTGGTGGACATAAGTAATTTGTAAAATGGAATTAATATTTTACATTTTTATACATAAAAAACTATTTAAATTTAAGCTCCAAGACAGTTCATCTTTATGTCAATATGAACATAATGAACTATGCCATTTTAAAGCCGAGAAAGTTTACTACGAAAAACTAGTTTTTGGTATTTTATCATCGAATTTTCGTGTAAAAAATTATAAAAATCAAACACATTTCTACAGGAACAAAATTGAAGTTTGCGTTCAACATCAGAGCGCTGTATTATCTTTCCTGGGTCGGCGCAAAGAGGGCGAAAATACAAAAACAAAAGTAATCGCATTAAAGATAAGCTTTAATTTTTTTCCCAACATTTTTCCCTAAACAAGCCTGCCGAGAGGGGGGGGGGGGTGCGGGGGTAATTCCCCAGGGCCTGGGCTTGGTTGGGGGGAGCCGGTTTTGAAATGTTGAAAATTTGTATTATAATTTTTTCTTAGCATATTTTAAAAATTTTTTTCGGATTTGTCTTCCACGCTCATCAAAATTTATCCTAGTTTCTGCCTCCCGCTCATCAAAAAAAATTTGTTCTCTCCACGGCCCTGTCCCTAAAATCGGTATTACGAGATGTTGGTGGCAAAGTAAGCATTTTTCGTTATTTCTTGAAAATTGTAAAAGTGCACCTGTGCACAGATCTACAAAAAAAATTTTTCTTTTCCAAGGACTAAACCTATCATTCCTTATGTATTTTTGTGTGTTGAATCCGAATTCTCAATTTAAAAATTTTTTTACCGTGTTGATTTCGCGTAAATCCCGCTTTTTATCGTCAAAATACGATTTTTTGACAATTTTTGACGTTTACTCGAAATCTACGCGGTAGAAATTTTTTTAAATTGAAAATTCGGATTCAGCACAGAAATATACTTAAGGCATGATGGGTTTAGTCCTTGGAGCAGATTTTTTTTTGTAGACCTGTGTAATTTACCTAGGATCACTTTAAAATTTTGTATGGACTTTTCCACATATAGAACGCCATTTTATTTTCCTCATGTTGTGGTCAATCACTCTGTATAGTAAACGCGGAAGAATTGATTCTACATCTGCAGTAACAGAGCGCTTTCCTTTTTCTATTTTTTTAATATGATTATTGTTAATTGTAAATTGTTGCGGATATATAAGTTTCTTTATTGTCATTACTATAATATAACAATTAATTAAGTATTTAAAAGATTTATATTTTTATAAATTTACACGTTATTACTGTTACAGCATAGTAGTTAATGTATTCATAATAAAAGTAATTAATTACCGGTTAATCACTTTACCATCTGCAATTAAATCATTTATTAGCTTATTATTTATAATTACTTTACTATTGTACTGAATTACTACAAATTATGTAATAAGAGTAATTGTATGCACGTTTCGAGAAATTATTTCTTTTAGATATACTTTCTATACCCGTTAAATCATATTACGGTATCGGACCATCATTCGGGCGTTATATATACCAAAATCTCGTTTGAAGATCGAAATGCATTAAAACATAATTAGATAACTCATTTATATTCATCAATAGTATGAGAAAAATATCAGAGTACACGAGTTTTTTTAAATTCAATGTTCTGTTAAGTAACTAGAATATTCTTCGTTATTGAACTTCACAAACATAAAAATCCTCGTAGAATTCCGTCTATTGGCAGATGTGAAAGGTGGGATAACATAATTTCATATGAATATGAAACAGCCACGGCTGCTCAACCACTAATACCTGGAGGTAAAAAATATCTAAAATTTCGAAAAAATTTCATATCTAATGATAACGCAGCCCCACAAAAAAAAAGTTTTTGATCTGGATGACTGGCCATAGTATTCCTATGTATTTTTCGACGCCGAATCCGAATCTGAGGTCAAGAAAATTCGTATACCCCCAAACTTTTGCGCTACAGCCAAAAACAACCCCGAAAATAGGGTAAAATCGTCCCATACATCAGGATTCAAATAAATGGTGAAAAACATGGGAAGGGAACATGTTTTATATGCAGCAATCACTTACTTGAATATTGACTGGAAAACTACCCTTATAATATGCTGAAAACTCCCCCTGTACAAGCATAGAGTATATAAATGCCAATACCACCCTTATATAAAAATAGACTGCGTGAATACCAATAGATTGTGGGAAATGGAGGAGTTTTCGATGTTTTAATTCCAGAATATAATCTTATTGTTTGACCCTGTTCTACTTTATTCTTAGTCGGTACTATAATAGGGTGGAAATCATAGAATAAAGCACAAATGCCACGGGAAATAACTTTCTTATAGTTTAAGTACAGAACATTAATCTGGAGTGACTCCCAGGGCACCTCGCTTACTCGTGACCCAAAATATCTTCTATAAAGGGTGGTAGCCACCTTTATATCAGAATAAATTGCATGAATACCAATAAATCGTGGGAAATGTAGAGTTTTCATTGTTTTAGTTCCAGAATAGATTCTGGTACCCAAAATCATCCCTAAAAAACCACCCCTACATAATAAAATGTACATATGCCAGTTTTTCAATTTTTCTTCTCAGAATACCTTTTCTTCTCATTTTCAAATGATCTCACTGGCTCTCTTTTATGTTCTTCGTGCGTGTCTCTTTTCATAGACCAACAGTAGTCGGCCATCATGTGGACATCCCACCTTCCTTGATACCGCTTCCCCATCTCCGAAAAAGAGACACGCGCGAAGAACATAAAAGAGAGCCAGTGAGATCATTTGAAAATGAGAAGAAAAGGTATTCTGAGAAGAAAAATTGAAAAACTGGCATATGTACATTTTATTATGTAGGGGTGGTTTATTAGGGATGATTTTGGGTACCAAGTGAGAATAGGGTAGATCAACGTCACTCAAAAATCTATTCTGAAACTGAAGCAATGAAAACACCAACATTTTCCACGATTTATTGGTATTCATGCAATTTATTATTATATAAGGGTAGCAACCACCCTTTATAGAAGATATTTTGGGTCACGAGTAAGCGAGGTGCCCTGGGAGCCACTCCAGATTCATGTTCTGTACTTAAACTGTACCGTGATTTATTCTGTAATAAGGATGGTTTCCACCCTATTATAGAGGCAGTTTTTGTACCGACTAAGAATAAGGTAGACCAGGGTCAAACAAGATTCTATTCTGGAATTAAAACATCGAAAACTCCTCCATTTCCCACAATCTATTGGTATTCACGCAGTTTATTTTTATATAAGGGTGGTTTCCACCCTGTTATACGAGTGGTTTTGAGACACGCGTAAGATTCATGTACTGTATTCCAAACTATAAAAACTTTAACATTTCTCGCGATTTAATGGCATTTATATACTCTATGCTTGTACAGGGGGAGTTTTCAGCATATTATAAGGGTAGGTTTCTAGTCAATATTCAAGTAAGTGACTGCTGAATATTAAACATTTTCCCTTCCCATGTTTTTCACCATTCATTTACATCCATTCATTGAATCCTGATGTATTTAACGGTTTTACCTCATTTTCGGGGTTGTTTTTGGCTGTAGCGCAAAAGTTTGGGGGTATACGAATTTTTTTAACCTCAGATTCGGATTCAGTGTCGAAAAACACATAGGAATACTATGGTCAGTCATTCAGATCAAAAACTTTTTTTTTGTGGGGCTGTCTAATTTTTCTTTATGGGTTATTATTTTAGTAAAAGGTATCGTCTTCAGTTTCTATATGGTCCGGATACTTGCTCTTACCCCCAAGGGGTGAAAACCACCCCTAAATTTGAATATTGAATATTTGAAAAAGTGTTACTAATTTATTTTTGAAACGTAGGAGAGTTGTGTTTTTGGGATTGCTGATTCCGAATCTGAAGTCAAAATGGAAAAATTCAAAATGGCGGATTTAATATGGCGGATGGATTCTTTCTTCTAAAACAAGTGTTTTAAACGGACAAAATAAATTGAGCATCTAGGTGACGCTATATATTATCGAAAAACAGCATTTTTGCAAGAACAATTAATTTATGAGCAATTACAATAACAAAATGGCGACATTTTGACAAAAAAAAATGTGAACGCACACATTGAATCGGCCATAACAAACGGAAAATCATTTTGAAAATTGTTTAATTAACTTTAATTTTGTTCCCTGAATTTTTTTATGGAAGTGTCACAGTTTCTAAGATATTCAACATTTTAAACTAAATACTTCATCCTAAAAACGGTCGATTATCATCTAGAAAATTAAATATCTCGGAAACTATCCACCCTACACAAATTCATTCTCAGATTATAAGCTTTATTTTAGATGTCCACTAAGTATGTTCTCTCTAAAACTAATATTTATTGAGATATTTGCAGAGAAACAAAAATGTTACGTTTTTTCTATAATTCCTTTACAGTTTAAAATGCATTTTTTTTCTAAAGCGGGCAAAAATTTGAGCATCTAGGTCATATTAACGAAAAGCAATATATATGGCCATATTTTTTAATTGCTGACTACTTACATCAGCAAAATGGCGACGTTTTCATTAAAAAAATTTGAAAAAGTACATTTTCTCTGTCATAACTTCTTTGTTTTTTACGCTACAGAAATAGAAAAAAAAAATCATTTGAAAGCCTAATTACATAAGTGCCATATTTTCTGAGATATTTAACATTTAAACTAAATACTTCGTCTTATAGACGTTCGGACGCCACCTTTATACTTCGAGATCTCCGAAACAATTAACTCTATAGAAATTAGAATCAAATGTAATTCATCCTCAATTTATTAGCTTTCTTATTTGTCTCTAGCATGTTTCTAAGCTAAAACCAGAATTTTCAAGTCGTTATAATTTAAAGACTATCAGTTTTGATGAAAAGTTGCCTTTCTTCTTCAAATTCTATTTTCTTTCAGCTCCAATGCTTTTAATTTTCTATTAATTGCCACCCCCTGAAAAGAGGTGACATCCACTCCCTATATATTAGCAAGCTGCCGCATAATATAGAAACTTTTCTTTGATGTATTTACTATTAAGTTGCCAAAAATGAACGAAATCCGTTTCATATGACATTATTCCGAAGTTAAAACCTCTAGGTACTGTACTACATGGTTTTCAAGAATTAATAAAATTAACTGCTTCTGATCGTCTTCAATATTGTTGACATTATATTGCATAACATTAGAAGATTTATTTAATTCTAGTAGAAGTTAAACCATCCACAAATTCGTAAAAAATGTTATGTTCGTTGGTGCGTCAATATGTACACTTCTGTGCAATATAATCCCATATATTTCGCTATATTAAATCATGCTTTATTTATTTCTCAGTGTCAGTGTCATATTTTCGCAATGCCAAAGCTAAACATGAAAAAATTTTAATTCTCTCTAAGATTGAAGAGAGATGGTCTATCAGAGCAGTTGCTAACCATTATCAATTGAATAAAAGTACTGCTATGAGTGTGAAGAAAAGTGGGAGGAGGAAGGTAGCGTAAAGAGAAAAAACTGTTCAGGCTGATCGAGAAGTTCAAATCTCATTCAAGATGAAGCACTCCTTGGCTATTTGAGGAAAAATCCGTTTCAAACAGCAGGAGACGCTGTGTTCATGACAAATTTTCCAGCAGCGAGGTCAACAGCTAGCCAAAGGATAGGAAAATCGGAAGTAAGAAACTGTACAAGTGCCAAGAAGACCATATTAACAGAAGAACAGAAGCATGCCCGCATTATATTTTGTTTAAATTGTGTCTATCGCCCGTTGGAGTTTTGGAACAATGTTAATTGTGTTTACCGATGAAAAAGTTTTTCAGTCTTGTACTAACGGACATATGTACAAAATATTAGGTTACATTATTTACACAATAAATACAATCGCAGTTATGTGAATTTTTCAACGTCAATTTTTACATTTGTTATAAATCGAAATCATTCCCATCGAATGGTGTAAAAAAACAAAAATACGTATGTTTTTCTTCTGGATTTTTATTATTTCAAACTGTTGACGTCTTACAATCAATATCAGTTTTTTATAAGCTATATGATAATAAAAAAATCTAAATTCCAAGAAGACTGATTCACACCACTTAATATTAGTGAAAACTGGACTACTTGATTTTTCAAGTGTACGGGATTTTATTGCACAGGAGTGTACCTTGAATTTTCCAATATATTTAAAACATAGTATCCAAGTAAACTTATATAGTTCGTTTCATTTTTTTAATGTATATAAAAAACGCTGCAAAAGCTGCCCATAAAAATATCTGTAGACGCTACTACATGTTGAAAAGGATACTACTGAGCCGTACTTCAAATTTTTGTGTTACAATGAACACAATAATACTTTTTTTTTTTATTTTTACAATTAATTATTTTTTATTTATTTACAATATACAGAAAGTAGGTATTTTCATAATAAATAAAAAGTGTGTAAGTTGTGATTTGCATAATACCTAAATAATATTCTCTAACAATAATACTAAGATTTAAAAGCAGTGTTTTTGATAAATACAAATTTGATACCGTTTCTGGTAAATTAAAAAATCTTACTCTATTTGCTTGTGTCAAGATTGGAAAATCTTATACACTGGTGGGAGCAATGATGAATTTTGAAACACTGACCGATAAATTCGAAGTTTGACTGTACAAAAGGATTACGTGGGAAAGCGAACATAGTACACACAAATTAGATTAAAAAACACTGAATAGGAGAAATTATTTATAAAGTAATAATATTTGAGATGCGTACTCTAGATAGTGTTAGAAATAGATACCCGAAAAGTTCCCCCCCAATTTAGGACGTCCCTTTTCTTTTGCAAAAAAAAACACTCCTAAGGGGGACTTAAAGCTGGTTTTTCACTTTTATCTTGTAAACCGTTCGTTGGAAGAGAAAAAAGTGTAGGAAATAAAAAATTTGACGTTAAATTCTGCATAAAAAATATCCTATTAACCTTGTAGCTTATCCTCCTCTATTTCGCGCTAACGGCGTCCGAACAGAGGGGAAGTAGTTTGGAGCGCACTCTCTATTCGGATGCTGTTAGTGCGAAATAAGTGAGGATAAGCTACAAGGTTAATAGGACATTTTTTATGCAGAATTTAACAACAAATTTTTTATTTCCTATACTTTTTTCTCTTCCAACGAACGTTTACAAAATAAAAGTGAAAAACCAGCTTTAAGTCCCAGTTAGAGGTGTTTTTTTTTCCCACCTAAATTGGAGGGGACCTTTTTGGGTATCTATTTCTAACCCTATCTAGAGTACGCATCTCGAATATTATTACTTTATAAATTATTTCTTCTAAAATGTCTAATTTGCGCGGACTGACAATAAAGAACACAATTCTAGTTTAGGGGGATTTACACATTATCACAAAAGTAGAAATCTTATTTGAAACAGCTGTATTTTTGTTAATTTCTTATTTTAATTACACCCGAACATATTTTACTGGAGAATAATAATGCTTAATCTATTAACTGATATATTATGTTTATTATTTAAAATGATGTAGAAAAATAAAGCATGCAAAGAAAGAAAATACTTTCCGGGCTGTATTCGTTTTCAGTTAGGATGCGTCAATATTTTTCCTTAGGAACCAAGATGGCAGCCATTTTTTGATTTTTTTTTAATTCAGTCATATTGGCGGAAGACATAACTTTGAAGTATGATCTCTAGTTAAAATATATCTCGCGAATATGAATATGGTGTCTATTTTCCACTGTTCGCTATATTTTGATCAAATAAACTGTACGATTTTAAATAAAATTAATATTTTCAAATTGAACATATTGGTGCTCAGCTATTTTATGCATCTTAAACGCAAATATGAAGTCCTTTCTCAGAGGAAGGTATAAAAACTATCAATTGCTTTACTTAAAAAAGTTAAGTTAAAGTAACTGTAAAGGTACGTTAAGAAACTTGTATTCTAAAAAAAAAAAAAATCCAAAACCATTCAGTTTTCATACTATCTTATTGTTCTTTTTTTTGAGTTATTTTAATCATTTGGATCACTTTCGAGCTCTTCTCATGTTTTATAACGAACAATCTAACCTTTCTTTTATTGCGATATAAGCTCTAGAACCAGAAATATTTAAGAAAAACCCAGTTTTTTAAATTATTTTGCTCAAAAAATGCCTTCTGGACCTGAAATGAATCCAAAACTTTTTGCTACACTTCTTATATTGCCTACAATTTTCCTCAAAAAGTTGCTCTTTTAATTCCTTTTTAAGGAATTTGGGCCTTTAAATTTACTCTACTCTACTTTAGTTTATTAAGAGTATTCATAAAACATTTTCAGTGTTAAACAATAATAAACAAATAAAGGACAAAAAAAAAAGATAATTATGTCGCAAAGTAATAATTACAGGGAATTACGTATGTGTTTCAGGTTATTTGCATTCTGGGTAAAACATGTGAATTATTTGTGTTTTAGTGTCTTAATCTATTTGTGTTTAAAATTTTATGGTTTTTAACTGCACATTAACCTTGTTCGATATACCATCAGGAGAATTTTTATCTATTAATCTAAAACGAAGATGTTATTGGCATACTTACTGCATACCTAAATTATAATTGTAGATATTGTTTGATATGGTTATGCAATGAATTACGTTTTATTGTATCCTATAAAGAAAAGAAGTAAACATCGGAATTACATAGCACTGATACATTTCAATATCTTGTAATTTGTGAATCGGGTCGACAAGAGAATCAATTAACATTAATAAATTTTAATAGTACAAGTTTATTGTTAGAGGTTGCCTTAGTTCGAAAACACTTGTGTAAACACTTGCAAGAGTTTTCGAACTGACCTCTGACAAGAAATGGTAACTAATTTTGTGAGAGAAGTTTTTCTTTACACAGTATAGTCTATTGTCTATGTACTGTAGTAATGAACTAAAACGTTAAAACGTTAACTTTTTTATTGTTTCATAAATTCAATTGACCCGAAAAAATGAGAAAACCGCGGAGTGCTACCATTTAAAGAGATGCGTTTTTGAGATCGAAGTAAAAAGGTCCACTTTTCACATTTTTGAGGTTTGCTCGAAAACTATGCATTTTCCTATAAACACGTCAATTTAAAAGTTGTAGAGAATTAAATTTCCAATCAGAAGCCGTTTTTTTTTACAAAAATACGTCCAAAAACAAAACGAAAAAATGCATTTTTTAAAATTTTTTCTTTATTTTAGCCTGTAACTTTTTTTCGGGTACATTTAGGCATAGATATTGCTGCATAAAAAAAAAGCTGGCGTTTTACCCGTTATAATGAGATTTTGTAAACATTTATACGATTAATAGTGACCGAGATATAGCGTTTTGAAGTTCGCAACTTTTTTTTGCTAATTTTCACTATTTTTTTTTTTAAATTTCGTCCTGTAACTATTTTCTGAGTGAATTTGGGTATAGACATTATTATATTAAAGTGAAAGCTGACTTTAGGCCCGTTGAAATGATGGCTGGTAAAAGTCTCTACGATAAATAGAAACCTAGATACACCGTTTCGGAGATTGTTACTTTTATTAACTTTTTCCTAATTTTTACGTTCTTTTTTAAATTTCGGCCTATAACTTATTTGTCAAATACTTTAAGTACAGATATTGCTACACTTAATGTACTCGCAGCATTTTTGTTTAAATGGTCTGCAATAGAAGTTTATGTGATCAACCTTAACCAAGATACTGTCTAGATATAGTAGATTATTGTACTTAAATAATAGCTTCTTACATTTTTCCACTTCTGAACTTTATATCACGTGATTTTTTTTGTTCAAATAACAACTTAGAGAAGATGGATTAAATTAATTTATTCATAATTGTATCCCTGTTATACATTATTTATATTTCTAATTGTACATTATTTATGAAATTATTCAAATGCTGGATTACACATATTTTTAAAATCAAAGTCGATTTCTTCATCGGTATCTACGTGAACATCGTCTTCCATTATTTCAGGTACATCAGTGTTTTCACAGTTTATTCCCATACATTCCTTGCAAAAAATGGAGCAATTCATTTGCAATTTCCTGCAACCGCGGTTTCCTCTGCATGCTTTGGTGCATTTACAGGCTATTTTTTCCAGCAAAATTTGTGGTGCAGGAGGTTTATTTGTCAAAATTGGTACTAGTCCATTTATTGAACTTTTCCAACTGCACATGAGAGGATTTACAGTATTTCTTTTCCAATAATAAGGAGATAAAACAATACTTTAAGATGGGTTAAACTTCTATTGCAGACCATTTAAACAAGAATGCTGCGAGTACATTCAATCTAGCAATGTCTCTACTTAAAGTATTTGACAAATAAGTTATAGGCCGAAATTTAAAAAAGAACGTAAAAATTATAAAAAAGTTAATAAAAGTAACAATCTTCGAAACGCTGTACCTAGGTTTCTATTTGTCGTAGAGACTTTTACCAGTCACCATTTCAACGGGCGTAAAGTCAGCATTGACTTTAATATAACAATGTTTATACCTAAATTCACCCAGAAAAAAGTTACAGGACGAAATTTGAAAAAAAAAAATAGTAAAAATTAGCAAAAAAAAGTTAAAAGTTGCAAACTTTGAAACGCTATATCTCGGTCACTATTAATCGTAAAAATTTTTACAAAACCTCATTTTAACGGGTAAAACGCCAGATTTTTTTTTATGCAGCAATGTCTATATCTAAATGTACCCGAAAAAAGTTACAGGCTAAAATAAAAAAAAAATAAAAAAACTGCATTTTTTCGTTTTTTTTGTTTTGTCTTCTGGACGTATTTTTGTAAAAAAAAACTTTTTGACTTCTGAAGGTGCCATTTCGATTGGAAATTCAATTCCCTACCACTTTTCTTTATAGAAAAAATGCATAGTTTTCGAGCAAAACTCAAAAATGTGATAAGTGGACCTTTTTACTTCGATCTCAAAAACGCACCTCTTTAAATGGCAGCACTCTGCAGTTTTCTCACATTTTGGGGTCAATTGAGCATAAGAAACAATAAAAACCCTTTAACGTTTTAGTTCCTTTCAACCCTCTTAGCCTAGTATTATTGTGTTCGATAAGAAAAATAATAATAGAAGCTTTTTGTTGATACACACAAAAAGCACAAATATAGATGCATATTCGTATATCATAAGGCCATCGATCGAGGTCTTTAGCCTGAATATTGAGTTCATTTTAATATTTTATTTTTAATTTTGTTGGGAGATTTAGTGTGGCAATTTTTGTTGCAATATTTCCTGAAATTTCACAATAACTATCTGCAGTGTCTGTTTCAAGGAATAGTGAGGAGTCCCTCACTCATTTTACTTAGAATTTTATGCTTAATAAGGAACCATAAAAAATATAGTTATTCTATTTAAGAAAAGAAGTTGGTGTCACTTCCGGTTGAATCGTAAGTGTTATTTTCGTTTTCTGTTAGTCTAAAAGTAGCCCACTTTTGTCTAATTTATGTGTATCAAAAGCGAAATTTTTAAACTAAAAAGCAACCAAAACATTGGGGGCGTACATTGACTCGTGGCCACTCGGTATACATTAAAATTGTCGTATTTAAAGAATCTATGTGGCTTATATGTACAAATTATCAGCAATATACTGAAACTGGTTTATTCTGTTTAAGTAAATATATGCATAACAGCACCCGGAGAACAATCTTTACTAGTTTTGTACATTTAATTATTTTCAAGAAATTATTCTACAAGAAAACTCATCTTTGACCTTATTTACATTTTTCATGTCAAATAACTAACGATTAGTACATACATAATCTGTATAAATTACAACTATTAGTGTTTAATAAAAAAATTATTCACTAATTTTGTTTTATTTCTACAATTCTGGTTTAAACTACATTAGCAAAAGTAGGTCATAATTATAATAATAAATTTTACGATAAACAGTTGAAAATGCAAATAAGGTGAAGGAACATGTGCAAAATATACAAGAATTCCAAGATTTTTTTTATTGCATTAATTTTTACATAATGGACGCCTTTCAAAGGATTTCTGTAGACTGAAATCTACTGGGTGAGCACAATACCAGGTATTCTCAATTTTTTAATGTTAAATAAAGGTTAGATAAGAAGCTTTATCTCTTCTACAAGGATTCCGTTAATTTGCTATACTTTTTCGAATCCAAAATAGTGTTTGCGCTCGAGTCAGGTTTTTCTTAGTTTGTACTTTAGTTAAATTTACGGCAAACATCCAAGATTATTTTAAGTTTCTACGTATCTCACTTACAGCTCCCGGATGCTACTACTTTGATGCTACTACTTTGTAATGTTTTCTTTTAGAGAACCCCATAGGGCATTTGGCCCTTGGTTGTGTAATGGGGTTGACTTCACCTACATATTCTCTGAATTTCTTTTGGAAAACTCGACCACTGAGTGATTTATTACTACCCTCTATTCTTTCCAAATAGAGTTTACGATAATAATTTTGAAGGTTGGGGGTACTATTACACCAATTTAATTTTTTTTGTGATTCCTGTGATCTGTCTATTTTTGCTTCAGACTTGCTTCTTTTTGTTTGTTACATGAATTACTGTTTGTTTATTAGTGGTTCATATTTTTGGGTTCCTGAATGTCAAAAGTTAAATGAGATAATCATGAAAATAACTCGATTTTCTTATTTATTTCTTAATTAAAAAAAAGAATAAGAAATTAAATCGCATTTTGCATCCCTAGCAAAAAACCGCTGCCTAAGGATTCACTGCTTCCAGATTTCTGGTACAAGTCTCTTATAACAAATTTTTTTTTTATCTATTTATTTAACGTCGGCCTATTTCCGCTACCAGGGCCTACCATCGACGCCAGGAGACGAGCTACCCCCAACCTGGAAATTTTGCCGAACCTCTTCTCGTAAGAAGTGTAGGGATCTTTAACTTGCCTAACATTTAATAGGCAAGGGACCGCCTGCTTTACATCCCCTCCGAAGGATGGTATATCCACTACGTAATCCTCGTCTTGAAATTACATGGCTTCCGCGTATACACTGATATGCAAGCCGGCCTGACGAGATCGCTGTGTTTCCCAAGATGGATTTCACCCATCCAAGTACTAACCGCGCTGCACGTTGCTTCACTGGAGTGTCAAGATACATACACAGTGAAACGCATCTATGGTCGCCCCCTTTAAAAATAATTTAAACTATATTTGGACTCCACTATATTAACCCATTACCGGTCACTTTGTCTTTTTACCTTTATTTGTATTCATACGTGTGTGTGTGTATTTCTACATACAGCTCTGTAATTGGGAACATTGTTCATCTAGGGTGGTGATTAGTAAATAAATATATGAAAATAACACCGGCACACAAAAAAAGTCGAGTGCTAGTAGGCAGACCCATATACTTCCATGCATTTTGATCCGCTGAACATGAATCCGATGTCCGTTTTGCTCGATTGGCTCTTGCATTTGACATAATCTCAAAAAACACCTAAAAAATGCCCGAAAAATCCCAAACAAGTAAATAAAAAGCTTTCATGAACTGATCACTACATTACCTATACGTAATTTGGGGCACTGAAACCGAATCCAAGTTCAGAATTTATGCGCGACGATCGAATATCTTGCAAAATCCATATTTAGGATAAAAACGTACCCAAACATGATTGAATATAGCCCGAAATTGACTTTGCTCTACATAATATCTCAACATATAATTTACGACGTATTTTCACGAGCTGAACACAATACCGTAGTCAGAATTAAAGCGCAATCTGCAAACTTCATAGAGAAATATCATTTCAGCATATATTCTCATCAACAGGCCAGGCAACATTGGGTTTGTAGGCGAATTAATTGTCGGAAAGCTGGAAATGGTTTTGATCTTTTCATTTACGTACAAAAAGGATTTTTTAAAGTTTGCACCAAATTTATGATTGTGCTGTATTACGGGCGTCCCAAAAAACTCGGTATTTTATGACTTTTTTCAGTTTTTTACCAATAACTCCTAAATTATGCATTTCTCTGCAAATTTTATTCCTTTATAAATTAAAGTACATAATTCTACGCCGAATAAATACCATATACTTTAAAATGTGCAAAGTCGTTAGGAAGATATGCGAAGTCAAAGAACGACGATAGTTTTCATTTAAGAAAAAAATGTGTTTTTTACATATTTTCGCAACGTAAAATGTAATATATGAAATACATAATGTAATATGTGAATGTCCTATAATATTATATCGTGTATCAAAGTTAACTGCTCAATACTTATCGTGGTCAATATTTGGTGGTGAACTCCTGGATTTTAAAATAAAAGCGCATATTGTGATTATAAATATGTAATTAAAATGTTAAAAATCGACTGAAATTACAAAATGCTTTGATGATAAATTTTGATGTGTGGGTAATTAACAAAAAAAGTAGAGTATACAAAATTATGTAAATACAACATCAGTTAAGTTTGCTGCGTTTGGAAGTAGAAGCTGAGGGAAGCAATTGGTCCAATTTATGGTCCTCATCATCCAGGTCTTCTAATTCGTTATCATCGTCAGGTAGTATTACTTCGTCGTTGTTGAAGTTTAAAGC
Source organism: Rutpela maculata (assembly GCA_936432065.2). Lineage (NCBI taxonomy): Eukaryota > Metazoa > Arthropoda > Insecta > Coleoptera > Cerambycidae > Rutpela > Rutpela maculata. Next base: position 125,975,684 of record OW386290.2, on the reverse strand, counting down.
GTGTTTCATTCAGAGAACAAGATTGAAGAAGCGATCCAGCATACAAAGCAGCAATTACTTGTTCGCCAGCAGCACCAATTTCATCTGTAGTCGCGTCAAGGTTTTTGAATATCTCGACCGTCCTTTGTACCTCCGCATCTTTTTCGAGTAGCTTTACAAATTTCATTCTCTCTGAAAACAGCCGATGTTGAATCGCATCCGCTGAACGCGTGAAGGAATAATATATTTTCCTTCACTTTATTTGACATGTGTCGGGGAATAGAAAACGGTCTCTGACTTTCCTTTTCCAGGCTTCGTGACAAACAACCCATCACTATTAGGAGCTAACGCAGTAATAAGTACTAAAAGATCTATACCTTCTCCTACCACAATCACACATTCGGAGTGTGTAGAATTTTATGTAGCCCTTCTGACAATGGTTGTGTCGGCATCCTCTGCAGCTTGTTCGACAGCGATGTTTTCATCTGAAAATTTCCGAATCAGCATGGAGATAAATCGTTTTTTGTTCCCTTCATTCGAGAGAAATTTATCTTTTAAAATTGTGAAAAACATTGTTTCATCAAATTCAACGTTGGCTGCAATAAACTTGTCCCTTCTAAAGCGCTCAGCAGATTTTGTGCTTTTCTTTGTAGGGTCGTCTGGATAGCCATCAAATACTATGATCGCGCCCCAAAGTATTTTTTGACATAATCTACGTATTTGTTGAGAACTGAAGAGAACCTTTCTCTCAACTTCCACGGCACTCGATGAAGTAGGAATCCACCGTCAATCACATAAAGAGCACTTTCGATGTTTGACCACAGATATATACCAGATCCGTCACTTCTTTGATCTATCAGAAATGCCGCCAATAACCTTTGGATGTACACAAAGTTGCCAGACTGTGCAGTAATACTGGTAATTTCAGAAAAGAGATGTTGCCAATTTATAACTTACTGAATATGTGTTTTAATAAAGAATTTTTTTAAAGGAGAAATATGATTGCTTAAATCGATTTTTTTATACATTAAACATCGAGAAATGTTGAAAGTGTGAGAAAAAAAACAAAAAAAAAAACTTTCTATTATAGTTTTTGACAAAAATTTTTTTTACAAACCCTTATTTTCTTTTAAACAATTTTAAAGGAGGGATAGATGGGAGGGATAGTATATAAGAAGGTACTGTTACTCGATCTTGACAGTTATTTGTTACAGATTTTCTTCCTTAGTGAACCAAAAAAAATGCAAATCCTGTCTCTTGTTTTCTTTCTTATACTGTCGGTAATTACTTTTACAGTCTTATTTGTACATTAAATTTATTTCTTTTCCACTCAAATCACAAATAAACACTATAACCGCAGAACACAGTTCAGTAAATAATATTGAAATAGTCAACATGTTTATGCTAAGATTGACTATCCTCGGCGTGCCTCGGTTAATCTCGTAACTGAGATTAGCCCAGGTATGCCTATTTTCTCTTTTAAAAAGTCTTAATCTTAATAAAATATACTTATGATGCAACATTCTCTAAATAAGCTGCAAATTACAATTATTTTAATTACATTGGGTAATAATACATTAACTGTATACATCTCTTCATGACACCGAAATATCAATCTTAACATGTATCCTTACCGAAACACGTAAACATCGGGACGTGTCGAGACCACGAATTTCCACGAAGGGCCCTTTAACTGGGATGAGGGTAATCCTTGTCTTACAATGTACTTCCCTCCCTCTCAGTGCCGCATCTGGTATATATCTGTGGTTTGACGGAGTATCCACTGGATCAAACAAATCATAGAAAATAGATTTACGTGATTTCCTCATCATTTTCTCAGCCTATGTATTATTATAGGGAACAGTCTCCACATTTGTATATCGTCAATGTAGCGGCAACACCGGTTATCTCATTTTTTGACGAAATCGAGATAACAGTTTTTTCTAACTTAAAATCTCGTTAAAATAAAAAATAAAATAAAATCGTTAAAAATAAATAATCGTTAAAATAAATTTCGTTAAAATAAAAAATAAAATGAAATAAAATCATTTCCTGGGTTCAGTTTCTCGGTTGGCAAAAATGAGATAGCCGCTCTTGCCGCTACATTGACGATATCTTGAGATGGAACACCATCGTTGCCATCTCTACTCACCTGTCCTTGTAAACTACCACTACAGATAAAACATTCTGATTCCGCCATCACTTTTCACAAAATATCACTACAACGCATACTGAAATGCATGGAAAACTAAATCTTGAAAAACGGCGAACAGCGAGCAAGATACTTTTCTGTGAAAGAACGGCGTAAAACTGAATCAAAGTAAAGTAAAGTTTGTTTATACAAACGTCAATCCGTACTAACTCTCAGGTAAAGCGATAAACACAGAATTTATTTGTACGGCTGCAAGCGGTAGCAATGATGGGAACCGTAAAATAGTATTTAAAATAAATTGTCATTTCTTTTCTAATTTAGAGCGGGATTAGATAAAATTTTGTACTTAACATGTTATGAAAATAGTAATTTTACTTGACTCATTATAATTGGCAAATATTACATTCGTCATGTAAAATTACTCTTTTCATAACTGGTTACGTAAATGACTATTACGTAACGGAAATGAAGTTTAAAAGTTCAATATATGATTTTTCTTTTAAAAATAAAAAAATGGTTGTTTTTTGAGCACGCATATCGTCCATACCACTTGACTTAATTTTTAATATGTGGTGCTCATTGGATGTAGAATTTTGTGTACTTTAAATTTTTTAAGAAGGGCATCCTTTAGGAGTTATTACTGAAAAACTGAAAAAAGTCAGAAAATATAGAGGTTTTTGGGACACCTCTTATACAGCACAACCCGAAAATTGGTGCAAACTTTAAAAAACTCCTTTTACATGCAAATAAAGAGATTAAAATGATTTCCATCTTTCCGACAATTATTTCGTCTACACCACCTTTTTTTGGCCTATGTTGCCTGGCCTACAACCCTAGTAAGAGGAGAAGGGTATCTTTTAAATTTTTAAGTATCTAAAGAAAAATATTACTGAATAGTGACATTTTTAGAAAAAATTTTTCGGACAAAGTTTGCTCTGTTGAGAGAGGAATATCGTTTGGACTTAATATTTACCTACACCCTCCCTTGATGATTTTTTCTTTTTTTTTCTTTTCAGAGCTGTTTAGAATTGTATAATTTTCTTTATTCTGTTTGATTGTCATATGACATTTCTTTCTTTTTCTATTTTTGCGACTAGGACACCTCCACGTGGTGACGGCGGGCAATAATTTATTTCGGCTAAGTTCCTAAGTAAAAAAAAATGCCGTCATGGCAAAAGTAGAGAAAGAATTTACGATGCAGGGGAGTGAAACCCCAGCATCAGCGGCCGGTTAGGTTGGGAAAGCGGGACCGCAGGCGTTGTCATCATGCAACCGCAGCTCTAGTGAAGTGGAAAACTTGGCTTCCTATGAGTATAGCGCTACAAGAAATTTGCACAACTGTGCAAATAATGCGAATTCCTTCTGTTTTGTTTGTAGTAAATTAAATGGCATATGACAATCAAACAGAATAAAGAACACTAAACAATTCTAAACAGCTCTAAGAAAAAAAAAAATCATCAAGGGAGGAAGTCCAAACGATATTCCTCTCTCATCAGAGCAAACTTTGTCCGACAATTTTTTCCTAAAAATGTCACTGTTCAGTAATATTTTCTTTTAGATACTTGAAAATTTCAAAGTTACCCATCTCCGCTTAGTAGGGTTGATGAGAATATATGCTGAAATGATATTTCTCTATGAAATTTGCACATTGCGCTTTAATTTTGACTACAGTATTGTGTTCAGCTCGTGAAAATACGTCGGAAATTATATGTTCAGATATTATGTAGTGCAAAGTCAATTTCGGGCTATGATTCAGTCATTTTTGGGTACATTTTCATCCTAAATATGGATATTCGATCATCGCGCTTAAATTCTGACCTTGGATTCGGTTTGCCCCAAGTTACGTATAGATGTAGTGATCAGTTCATGTAAGCTTTTTATTTACTTGTTTGGGATTTTTCGGGCATTTTTTAGGTGTTTTTGAGGTTATGTCAAAATTCCTAACTGATCGGTTAATTCTGACCTCATATTCAGTTTCAGCGCCCCAAATTACGTGTAGATATAGTGATCAGCTCATTTAAGCTTCCTATTTACTTGTTTGGGATTTTTCGGGAACTTTTAAGGTGTTTTTTGAGGTTAGCAAAAATGCAAGAGCCAATCCGGCAAAACGGACATCGGATTCGTGTTCAGTGGATTGAAATGCATGGGAACACAAAGGTCTGCCTTCTTGCACTCGACTTTTTTTTTGTGTGCCCGTGTAATTGTTCATAGAACTTTAATGACTTATAATATTTGAAATCGCATACCCCAAGAACCTATAAAACGATATGACACATCGGTAGTGGGAGTGGGGTGGTAAAAGAGAAAGCTGCTGGCAAACAAATTTGAGGCCTTTGGTCCTTGAACACACAATAAATCACGATGTTATTTTCTTACTCCTTTTAATAATGGGGTGGCAGTGGTAATGCAGGTGGCTGATTCCAAAATATTTTTATCTACGACTAGTATATAATATATGTTTTATATGTGTCAATTTTGCTATATAATGCCATATATTATTCCCGCAGGGATTAATGATGAGGGAATAATGGATCATTATTTCCTTTCATAGAACAGTCAAAAAATAGTACTTAAATCATAATGTCTTTGAATAGTAGCCATTATATGCAAGTTGAATACTATACTTTGTCCGCGACTATTAAATACTTTGGATTAAATTGTTTACTGAAGAAATTAATTAATGAATTAACTATATTATTCTTTTTGAGTAGTATGCAAAATTATTGTAAATAACGTTGACGTTTAAATTTAATTTGACAAGCCGTTCCTTTGGCACATAACGGCCTACCCATTAACATTCCAACATCTGTTCAATTTGTCAATTGTAGCAACATTAATATACATTCTGCTGCAAAGTAGTAAAAAAATTGTATCATTTTCTATTTCTAAAAATTAGTCGTAGTATACAACTCGCTATAATGAATACTGTATTCCCTCGGATGATTACAACACTCGCTCGCTCCGCTTGCTAGTAGTTGTAATTATACTCCAGAATAACAGTATTTCTTATAGCATCATTGTACACTATACTATTAAAACCTTGGCTTTTCGTACATACGCTAAATCTCAATTTGATGGACTCTTGCTTGCTTTACATGTTCACCCATATTTACCCCCCAACCTTTCAATGGACTAAGATCAAAATACAATCTACTTTTAGATCTAGTTAAAGTACGTAGGTGTGTCAAATTTCAAGTCAATATATATACCGTTCCAGATTAACCGTGCGTAAAAAAAAGTAAGGCAGACAAAATTTATTTTTTCTCAAAATCTTAAAATCTCTACGTGTCATGGTATTCTAAGTCTATTTGATGCAAAAGCAAATAGTTTTTTTTTATTTTTACAAGTACTATAGGTTCTTCTACACCACTACGTGGGTGTGGAAGTAAACTAGAAATTAATAGATACGACTTAATCTCTGAAAGGATGATACTAATTCCAAAATTGATGAAGTCAACATTGACACAGTGAATTAGATGAATATTGAAACATCTTTCTGTTTAAATGAGTAACCTATTTTCTATAAAATGCTCAATGAAATGTTTCTATCAGATCTTTGCACTCTTAATTCATTCAAGGGGCTGGATGATACTCCGTGTGACATGAGTTTGTTAAAAATTTTGACTTAAGTTGTAACTTTTAACTATAGCTATAACCTATGAAACCTGCAATCTAAAACTACTTCGAAATACCTCATTTGAATTAAACACATTCAAATACAAGAATCTGGTATCAAGTTCTAGAAGCTAAATAAAATTGCCACTAAAAAGAGTGAAAAAAAATGTCAACTGCCTTCAAAAAATTAGCTGAAAACTATAAAATAGAATCCGTTACCATAGTCTAGTTAATTGAACTTTATTACCTAATAATGGTTCCCTCATTAAATTTTGATATTAATTTGTAGTTTGCTTCTAATTCTGTTTTTTTTTTTAAAGATGCCTTGAAATCCGAAGAAACATCTTGCTTCAAGATCTTATGCAAATTATATAAAAATTTGCTTCTTAAGCTAGATATATTACTTTGTAACATTAATAAACGTTGTTTTATTTCCCATTTTTACATTTTTTGCTAATTTATCCTTCCCAAAATTAAATGAGAATTCAGATTATAAATAAAATCGTTGGTCAAGTTACTTTGTTAAAGATTGAAATTAAAATGATAACAAAACTAATAGTCTAATCAATGGGTACTTTTCTTTGTAAGAATAGCATAAGTCAATTTTCTTTTTAAAGTATTTGGTGATGCCTTCCGAATATTTTGCAAAGTTGGCGGGGTGAGGAGAGCCGCCATCTTTGCTAGAAGTCAAACGCAAATATCCTTTGATGCTAGGACAAAAATGGTAAGGACCTTTTCTGTTTAGCACTAAATTCTATACAAATTACCTAATTTACCTTATTTTCGTAAAACTAACAATATATTACAATCTGGCCCACTGTTTTATCACGATGTGTTGCTGGGGCCCGTAGGGCCGAGGCAAGTAAACCACATAAGTGATAAAAGGAAACTTTAGAGCAAAGGTGCCTATTAGGTTTTTTAAATCCAGAAATTGTGAAATTAAGAATAATCAACTCTGTTTTACTTCCACATCCAGTGGAAGTATAGTAACGACAAAAAATTTTTTAAAAATTTTTATTGTTCAAATAGGCTTAGAATGTCATGAAACGTCAAGATTTTAAGTTTGAGCAAAAAAAAAATTTCTGTCTGTCTGTCTAACTTTTTTTTGTGCGCACGTTTACTCAGGAACCGTTTGAGATATTGACTTGAAATTTGGTACACATATGTCCTTTAACGAGATCTAGAACTAGATTATATTTTTATCTTGTTCCGATGAAGGGTTGGGGGGGTAAATTGCGGTAAATTTGGGGTAAATAGGTAAATCAAGCAGGTAAGAGTCCATACAATTGGTATTTAGTATATATAAGAGAAGCTAAGGTCTCAAAAAAAGTTTTGGCATTAACCACCCCCATTACCATCCCCGCCCCATTATTAAAGGGGATGAAAAAAATTGTGATTTAGTGTGTGTACAGAACCAGAAAACTCAAAATATTTTTTACTTCATCCACCCCCACTACCACCCCCTATCGCCGCCCCCACCCCACTACCGATGTGGGGTATCGTTTTATGGGTTTTTGGGATAGAGGATTTCAAATATTATATTATTAAACTTCCATAAATAATTATTTCCATATACAAAATTTTTTCGTTGTGAGTGACTTGGATAGAAAATCTGGATGTGGAAGTAGTGATTCCTTGGGCAGCGGTTTTTTATAGTTATTTAACAAAGAAGTATGTTAATGAAAATGATTAATAATTGAGAGATTTTACCGTACGAGCGCCAGCGAGCGCATTAATTGTCGAGATTATTAACCGCCGAATAACACACGAGTTAGTTACAAAATTTTTCCGTTGATTGTATATTAATCTAGTGGAAGTATAGAAATGTCAAAAACATTTTTGAAAATTATTATGGTTCAAGTTAGGCGTAGAATGTCATGAAACGTCGAGATTGTAAGTTTGAGCAAACAAAATTTCTGTCTGTCTGTCTTCTGTCGGTCTGTCTGTAACTTTTTTGTGCGCACGATTATTCTGGAACTGTTTAAGATATTGACTTAAAATTTGGTACACTTATGTACTTTAACGGAATCTGGAACTATATTATATTTTCATCTTATTCCGTCGAAGGGTTGGGGGCTAAATTGGGGTAAATGGGGGTAAATAGGTAAATCAAGCAGGTAAGAGCCCATAAAATTGGCATTTGGTATATACAAGAGAAGCTAAGGTCTCAAAAAATTTTTTGGCATTAGCCACCCGCATTACCACCCCACCCCATTGTTTAATGGGATGAAAAAAAAATGTGATTTGGTGTGTGTACGAGAACCAAAAACCTCAAAATATTTTTTTACTTCACCCACCCCCACCCCACTACCGATGTGGGATATCGTTTTTTTGAGGTAGACGATTTCAAATATTATATTATTAAAGTTCCATAAACAATTATTTCCACATTTTTTCGTTGTGAGACTTGGATAGAAAATCTGGATGTGGAAGTAGTGATTCCTTGGGCAGCGGTTTTATTACATTGGAGAAAATCTGATTACTTCCACATCCAGTGGATGTATATTGTATAGTAATGCAAGAAAAATTTTTGAAATTTTTTATTGTTCAAATAAGCTTAAAATGTCATGAAACGTCGAGATTTTAAGTTTGAGCAAAAACAAATTCTATCGGTCTAACTTTTTTTGTGCGCACGTTTACTCTGGAACCGTTTAAGATATTGATTTGAAACTTGGTATACGTATGTATTTTAACGAGATCTGGAACTAGATTATATATTGATCTTATTCTGTCGAAGGGTTGGGGGGTAAATTAGGGTAAATATGGGTAAATAGGTAAATCAAGCAAGTAAGAGAATTTTTTTTTAATATTAACGAAATTTAATTCAATATTTTACTGTATTTATGTAATTATGATGGAACATATGGAACATAAAAAATATCAAAAATACAATTACGATTTCAATTAATCCTTAATTATTGTTTATCTGTGTTGTAATATTTATATTTAGGTTAGTAAACAGTACAGTTACTAAAATTGAAGCAAGGTGTAGATAAAACATCAGATGTATGGTATTCTGAATTTTTTAGGTTTATATCCTTGGCTTGGATGTTTGTCACAGTATTTTGTGTTTCAGCTACAGTCCGGCCGGGCCGACATTTAAGGCCGCAATTTTAGGTCCATCCAATTTTTTTTTTAATTGTTGTTTGAGGTCTACAGACTAACGCGGATATTTGGTAGGTCATGGAACAAATATTTATATCCACTTTTATGAAAAAAATTGCATTTTTCGTGATTTTTGCTCTTTTTTCGCTGTTTTCAAATTTATACGGTTTAAAAAGTTTTGATTCGTTGATAATGCATTGTTTAATTATTATTTAAACTTCCCTTATCATATAGTCTCATTTCTAAGCATTTAACGCTCAAAATTACTTGCGTAAGTGTATTCTCTAGAAGCACGATAAATTATCACAGGAAAAAAACGGTCTAATATTTAAAATATTTTGGAAAAAATTTTCAGTCGGTGGTTTTCAAGGTGACTGATTACAAATTTGATGTGGAAATTGGAAAATTCAAAATGTCTGACTCGAAATGGCGCAAATCTCAAAATTGAAAATGCAATTTCTGACGTTATTTTCGATTTTAAATGATAACTACGTGACAAAAATGTGTTTTCGTATGTTTTTTATGTTTCCCCCACCCTCATACCTCACCTCTCCTCGCCATCGCCTTTCACTGTAACAAACCCTTTACTGAGAATTTAAAAAATATTACATTTTATCAGGTTTCAACGAAACTTTCACTTCTATGTCACCCCTCCCCGCACATTTTCTTATTTATTACTCTCTACCTTATGCCTTATATTGTAGGTAAAATAAGGTGTGAGATGTTTGAGGGTGAACATAAAAAAAATTAAAAATAAAAATTTATGGAAAATTATAAATACACAAAACACATTTTTTTTTTCGTGGTTGTCAATTAAAACGACAGAAATCGCATTTTCAAGTTTAAAATTCGCGCCATTTCGAGTCAGCCATTTTGAATTTTCCAACTTCCACAACAGATTTGTAAACAGCGACTATAATTTTTTCCAAGAAATTTTAAACCGTTTTTTCCAGTGTTAATTTATTATGCATCCCTAAAGAGCTCCTAAATGCTTATAAATGACACTATACGACAAGGGAAGTTTAAATGATAATAAAACAATAAATTTACAACATTCTTAACTTTTTTGAACCGTATAAATTTGAAAACATAGCGAAAAAAGAGCAAAAATCACGAAAAACGTGCTTTTTTGCATAAAAGTAAAGTAAAGTAAATATATGTTCCACGATCGCGTTAGTTGGACTTCCTTCTGCAGACCTCAAACAACAACTTAAAAAAAAAATTATGGACCTAAAATTTCGTCTTACTACCGTTTTTTTTTTGTTGGCCCATACTAGTAGTCCGACGGGGCTACTAGAGAGGATTTTTTCGTATGTAATATCACTAGTGCTTAAAATTTTATCGAAAATTTTTTCGAAAGCTTGTTGCCAGGTAATATAAAGAGTGCAAATTGGCAGTTTATTATCTGATTAAATCCCGACCGCTTTAGCGGGAGGGATTTAATCTCTGATAATAAACTGCCAATGTGCACGAGTTATATTAACTAGGGGCAACTTAGCTTGAGAAAAAATTTTTAGATAAAATTTAAAGCACGAGTGGTATTTGTGGAGAATATTTCACGAATAAATAATTCATTAAGCATATCTTCAATATTATGTTCAGTAATTAATTGCCTTCAGACGTTTCCTTGTTGCTTTTTAGAGATTACTCACCTTTATCTTCAATTTCATTTACGTCACATAAAAATGCATTTCCAAAGCGACTCATCTAATAAAAGACAAAGTAGGTTTAAATTATGACAATTAAGAAAAACAATATACGTTAAACCATAGGTACTGTAACTTATAAGACTAGTCATCACAACAAAGCACGCTTCAACCAATCACATTACCGGTGAAATCACACAAATTGCATATTACCGATCTATCCCTTTTACATTCTAAGGCTGCCGGCTCAGATGGTATGGTACCGCCATCTAGTAACGCTAGCTTAACTTAGTTACTAGCCTAAACAGTGAATTGAATTATTATATTAAAGTGTTTATTAATATATATTTATGTATTTAATCCTTGTTTCTAATTTGAGAAGTTTGATAGTTAAGTTAAGATTTACTTGTTTAAGTAGAGAGACTTTAAGTACAACGAATTATAATGTATATAGTGATACTGCAGAGTTTTGATTTTCCAAATAAGTGTTAGCTGTTTTGTAATGATTGATGAATTACTATGCGTAAGTACCTACATTTGTGTATTTATCATGAAATAACTGATTTGTCTGCTTCGTAGATATTCATATTTAATTTTAGTTGCGAAAATTATTTTGAAATTATGTTAGGTATTAAGCCATTGAAAGTTGTGTACCTATAACTTGTCTCGAACCTATATAAGTTCCACACAGCATTGGCTTTTTAGGTTATTAATACAATACTACAATTTACAATTTACGTTAACAATTAGTAATAAGCTAGAGAAGATATTTATAGATAACATTTAAAAGCACGATTTGTCCTATTTGCCGAAAACATGTCACGACACAAAACGTCAAAAAATGTTCGCAATATTTGCCGCTGCAGCGACCTAAAAAATTAGAGCGATAAATTTTGCATGCTGGTCCTGTCAAAAGCAGATCTAGCTTGAATTACTACTAATAATGACGTTTGATTGGTGCAATGTTGTGAAAAAACGGGCTCTCATTGGCTATAGCGTTAATGAGTGAAATAATCAGCTTTATTAACTTTGTTTTGTATTGAAGTTTCAATATACCCTTCTGCTACACTTGTGGACTTCCAGCCATCTTGCCGTTTAATGGTATGGTTTAATTATAAAAGTTTTATACGTTTGACACTTGGTTTTGACATTAATGATGAACAGTTTTATACACTGATCAAAGCTATAAATAATAACAGAAAAATAGTTTTAAGGGACATTAAAAAATGTCATAATAATTATTTAAACGTCATATCAACACAATTATGTCACAAACAATTAAAAATGCATGTTGACGTTTATCTGTCACCTTCGCCAACTACAAAAATTCGTACAATGTCGGATTACTTTGCTGACTATTTCTAGTACTTTAATGACGATTTTCAAACAAAAAATTATTATGACGATTTTTGCATACAGTATTTTAAAAATATTATAAAATTCATAAAAAATTATGCGAACATGGGCCCCGGTTGATAGTAACACATTCACCAAATTTGAGATAAAAAAATATTTACAATTTTTGCTGAACTTACATTAAACGTAGTTTGATAAAATTATCACTGGATTACAGCCGAGCCATATTTGGCAGTTTGAGAAAAAATTCATAGAAATCTCTTTAGCCAATCCAGAATAATGATTGAATATTAAAAAAATACATACTGATCGAACCAAGAACCCCTCCATTTATTTGAAAGTCAGTTAAAAATATAGACATATTTGTAGGACTTAAGATGCGCCATAATAAAATAAATTGTGCAAGAAAATTTACAGTTAGGCAAACTCACCCTAATAATTATTCCAAAAAGAACTTTTTTAACACTAAATATTTATAAATTCCTTGCACAACGAACACAACGAAAAACAACACCAACTACAACTAACAAAACTTCTTAAACACTCTCATCGCGTATTCATAAGTTTAAAATAACACTTAAAGCTCAAGTTTGTTGTTACAGTGGTAGAATAAAGAAAGAAGTACGGCGTAAAGAAATAGTGCTAAGTGGACGGGTCATTCTTCAGCCGTGGGTTTCTTCTCAGTTGGTTCTATAAACATCATCATCGACTGTTAGATCGGACTGGTGAACTTGTAACCCACAGCGGTGATACAATACGGTAGCGGAGAAAAAATCAACGTCTGATGAACGGGGAATTGGCTATTAGTTATGTCTATTGATAATGACGAATGTATTAAGGTAGGTTGCAGACTGGTGATGAGCGCATAAAAATAACAGAATTCTGCATTCTTGAATTATCTCGTCGTATGTAGTTATTTTAGTGCGGTGCTCTTAGTGAAATTACATGCATTAACTTGTCGACAATTGAAAAAAAATTTTTAATTTTGGATTGTTCGATTCAACTCGATGATAGTGGTATTTATGAGCACTTTTAAGGCAATGCTGAAATTTTCAGGATGGTGTTTTCTGACTTTTCACCGGTTACGTAGAGAAAACGGAAATAGATACGACAAAAATACACAAGAAAATATTTTTATATACAGGGTGTTTAACGAGAAAATGGATATGCTTTAATGGCATATAGAGTTACCGAGGGTCAATAAGAGTTAATAAAAACCATGTGGCAAATCATAATTAAAAAGAGGAAAAACACACATTTCCAAACACAGGAGATTAGCTTGCCTCCAAACCAGTTTAGCACTTTTTTCAGTGAAATTGCTGAAAATCTTTTAGAGGAGATAGTGAAATAGATCATGTAGATAAAATGCATCATACTGAATTGTCCAATATAAACTCATTTGATTTTAAACGAGTAACTCATAAAAATATCAGAGAAGTCATAGACTCAATAAAAAACAGAAACAGTAAAGACATCTATGGCCTAAATATAATTCTAATTAAAACTATTAAAAATTTGGTCATAATAATGCAAAGTTATAAACTTGTGAATTAAAGAATCGTGCTTTCGAGACTGTCTTAAAGAGGCTATTGTAATTCCTATATTCAAAAAAGGAGACGCAAATGATGCAAATAACTATAGGCCTGTGTCACTACTACCAATATTCTCAAAAATAGTGGGAAAATGCTTTTCGGAGCAGATAGCAAACTACTTTGAGACCAACAATATTTTTTATAATAAGCAATTTGATTTTAAAAATATCACCTCTGCAATTCTCGATTTGATAGAACAGGTTTTGGGTGTTTTCGAGGGTCGGGAGCATATGTGCATTATATTTTGCAACTTAAGTAAAGTGTTATGCCCTGATGGACCCCTGGGCGAGAAGAGGGTGTCCCTGTTTACGTCCTTGTTGTTGGTCATTAAGATTTTTTTTTCACTACGTTGTTTAGGTTAGCTTTAAATATATGCAACTGGCTAATGGATTATGTCCAATGCCATAAAAAAAAAAAAAAAAAAAAAAAAAAAAAAAAAAAAAAAAAAAAAAAAAAAAAAAAAAAAAAAAAAAGTAAAGTGTTTTACTGCGTCGCACACAAAGTACTGCTAGAAAAGCTAAAGAGGTATAAATTCTACCATAACAGTATATCATTATTAAGATTATTTAACAAATAGATCTCAAACAATTAAAGTAAATAATGCACATACTAATAAAAAAATACTACATGGGGTACACTAAGGCTCAGTACTTGGCCCCCTCCTATTTCTAATATATGTAAGTGATTTGACATATTCAAGCGAACACTCTAGTGACATACTGTTTGCAGACGATATGATTTCGGTTCAAAACAAGAATATTGAACAACTTTCTACAATGGCGTGTGAGGGGAAGTCAAAGGCAGAACAGTAGTTCAAGTCAATAAACTTACATTAAATAGAGAAAAAACAGTGCATATGATCTTCTCTTTGCGTAATAAGATAGGGCACAATGTTCCCGACCCCCAGGAATCAACAAAGTTCTTGGGAGTTTATCTAGATGACAAATTGACCTGGCAAGTAAATGTAGAAAACTTTTTATAATAAATACATTTATCTTAAGAAATCTAGCAAATGAAGTAGGTGAAGAAGCTTTGAAAAATGCATATTATGCACTATTCCACTCTTTGCTTTCCATAAGGGCCATCTTGCTGGAAAAAACTTTTTATTCATATGACGAATTTTTATCGTGTAATTTTAATAGAATATAAGAAAATGTTGCGTTTGTTAAATTAATTGTTATTATACCTTATATGTTAGCGAAATATGTATATGTATATTTGTCAATTTAAATATTGACTTGTGCAAATACCATTTTTGTATATAGCATCAATAAATTGATGGATTGATTAATAGCCATAATCATTCATAGGAAAAACCTAGTTGCTGAAATACATAGTGTTTTATGTATTTTTGCCAAAATTTCTTTTGGTTGTTACTTTGTAAAGGAATGGAATAATAAGTTTATATTGGTCACATATAATATATGATCCTGAATAAACACTTGCATGACACAAAAAAATCCAGGTTCGGACTTGAAAATAAAATGTTTTTGTTGTTCTTCAAAGAAACAATACCCTGTATATGTTTTTCTTTTAATTTCAATATTAAATTGGAAAAGTACTTCAAAAACTGAACAAAACGGCCTAATTAATTGTTTTGCTGCACTTTTTTCGCCTTAGAAATAAATTCCTCTAAAAAATGCAATATGAGACTTTAGAAAATGAATGATAACGCCCAAAAATTCTTCTACTGTTAAAATAGGCATTTACTTTTTTTTTCAGCAATAATTATTATGTTTTAATTACCAATTTTTATGGAGGGGGTAAAATTAATAAACATATAAAAAAGTAACTGCCTAAATGATATACGAAGTGGTCACTAAAAGAATAAAATAGTTAACTGGACTAAACAGTAAACACGTCAACACGGAGGATATATACAGGGTGTTTCATTAATAATTGGTCACACGCTAAATGAAGAATCTTTAGCCCAAAATATGAAGATTTAACCAAAAACACTTAGATAAAATGTGCCTCCTTACTGAGATACAAGGTGTTGAAGTTAAAAATTAAAAAAATATTTTCACATATTATTTTAAAATTACTTGATACTTCTTTACCATATTTGGTAGATAGTGTTAGTGGTTTAAGACGCATAATATCAGCGAAAAAACTGGTTACTCGTTATTGTTAGAGGTCCACGGTATGGGGGAGGGGATGAAGGAGTTTCACCCCCTTAAATTTTACGCCACTGGCCAAATATTTGTTTTCTTGGTTTTCGTTTATTTTTCAATAATTTTTAGGAAAAAATAGGTACTCCTAACAACTTGCTCTAGAGTACCTATTTCTCGAGATATCTGAATTCGAAAAAGATTAAAAAATAAAACAATACATTTTGCAGGTAGTAGTGACCCTTATTTGGGCTCCATTGACTTCGACACATTTTCTTAATCGTGTGCTAAAAGATCTCCTTATTTTAAAAAATATGTTGGGCCGGTTTCTGATAATATTGGCAGCATTCTGTTCTTGTTTCCATAATTCCTGACGACTGTTGATGCTTGCGCATAAACTAATGATTTCATATGCCCCCAAAAGTAGGAATTTAACGGATTTAAATCTAGGCTACGAGGAAGCCAATGAAATTCGCTTTGTTTTTGTATATATATTTTGGTCAGCAGGATCCAAATATGCAAAAATATACAGGTTGTCCCATTTAAAAATTTGATTTTCATATCAATTGCATCGAAACCGGAAGTCGGCTATTTTGGTTCCTTACATCATATAATTGGAAACTTCATCCTATATTACTACACCAAATTTGAAAAATATCAATTCGCCAATCCAAAAGTTACAAGAGTGTCCCTATTGGCTGAGACACCCGGTATACTGACTGGATTATATGTTAATGAATATAATATTCGTCATAAATAAATTGATGTATCTTTTTTAAAATTACCATCATCTCTTGAAAGTACGGAAGCCAATACAAATATTTCTTGAAAGTTAATGACAACATAATTCATGTTGTCTTCTCAATGTCGTTTTAGATTTTGTGCATTTTAAGGTAATGGTAATCACGACAAATAGTAATTTAATTTTCATGATTAATAAAACTTTTCATTTCCTCAGGTAATTTCATTTTATTAAGTCTCTATCAATGCAACTTAAGATAAATATAATTAACGGCAACCCGTCTTTGGTAAATCCTAAAAATCTAATTCCAAAGACTATATTAATTATAATATTATGTACTTTCAAATGCATTGAGTAAAGAATAATATAACCTTCCGATATTCCAGTTATTAGCTAGTTTTCAAGGATCCCTTAATTTTATTTTATGATTAATGATGAATACTTTTAGCTGAAATATCAAACGGTAATTTTGCATATCATTGATATTTGGCATATTTATACACTAACATGAATACTGTTAATCCGCTAATTTTTTATAAAAGCTAAACAATCCTCGAATCCTCATTAACAAATACCTAAACACAACAGTAATACTATTATTTATTATATTCCACATTTATTTATTGCCCTACCTACACAAAACACAAGTCACAATTTCTCTGTGCTACTAACAATCGATTTTTGGGTTGGAAGATGTTACAATCTTGAAATATATATTACTGACAATACATTTTTTTTACTCTCATTACACTATAACCAGATTGTTCGAATCACTTGAGTAAAACAACTTTTGTGGTCAAAAGGTTTACAACAAGCGACCGAAGCCAAACTTTCTAGATTACGGAGAGAAGCTTACCTGGCAATAACTGGTGCAATAAGTACCGCACTGCCATGTGCTCCAGAAATTCTCTTGGATCTACCCCCTTCCGCATCTACCTGAAGAGAGAAGTCAGTTGAGTAACAAACAGACCCCCAACAAGCGGTTATCATTAATCTGCGAGTTAGCATCATGGAATGTATATTTATGTCAGATGACATAAATAGTCACAACATCCTGGGAATGTTATGAGCTGTGACATCTAACATGATCAACCTCGAGCTGCCTTTTAACTTCCTGGTTCCTGGAAGAGATGGATGAAATCAGAATAAAACCAACTTGCACAGAGTAGATAGTTGTTATTTCACAGTTCAAAAACTCCTGAAGGGACTGGAGCCGGAGTATAAGGAGTTGGAGTTGCAACCAAAAGGTAAGAATAACTTCGAGCCTGTTTAGTAATGAGACTATATTTTAGACTGAAATCCATCCTATTAAACTGTGTATAAGGAGGCTGAAACAGACACATCCTAGACACTGATCGATAAAAATATTTTCAAACAGCCAAGCAGCTCTTAAAGCTCTTGGATTCTAAAATCCTTTGAAACTGCCAGAAGGTTCCAACCCGATTGTGCAGACAACAAAAACAAATTAGCTCGAGCTACTCTGCGCATGGGAGGCAATAAAATAACCGACTCCTCAACCAGGTAACGTGCAATATTGAGATTTATCGAACTAGAATCAGTGTTTGGCATATCGTCCAGCACTACGAAAAGAACCATCCTTTCCTCTACTGAATGGATTATACCCCAGTACTAGCAAGAACTACCATACTTAATTAATTCAAAGTAGTTTATTACATATCCTTTCAAGTCAATAGTTAAAAAATTATTAGATGTTAACAGGTTACACTCTAAAATGGCTCATATACTGGGCACTGTATACTAATTCACCACCTACAGAGACTTGGATTAGCGGATAGTGCTGAATGCCGTCTGTGTTTGGAGGATGAAACGACACAGCACATTCTACATACCTGTTCCACTGCAGAAAGTGCGAGTTTATCAGTATTTGGCAAAGGGTATCTGTTGTATCTCACCCAATAAGGTTATCGGATTCATTAATCTGAACTTATTGGATGCAATATAATTAGAAGAGAGCCACAATAGACCAGATGGTCACAGTGGATCATATATTTAACTTAAAATGGTAGCAGATGTTAGAAAAACCTAACAGAAATTTAACACAACAAAAACAACTTTAAATAACGAAACGCTGTTCTCTGTAATGTAGACTGTGTTTATGTTTATAATATTTGCATGTATAAATAAACTCAATAAACTTCTGTCTAAATATATTTTCTTTAACAATATAGACCATTTATATAATATTAAATCTTACGCAACAAACATAAGCAAGGATTTTAAGCACCAGACTCCTATGTACCTTTTACTTCTAAGACGTCCAGTTCACTAGCCACATTGAACAATCTCCTTTTCATTCCCAGTATCTGGATTAGGAATTTTCACATTTGGATTCATGCACTGACCCCAAATGTGGCCGCTGTGTTAAACAGCTCTCTTAGTATGTTGTACTTGTGATGTTGGAGGTAGTTTGTAGAACAGCTTTTCTTCATAAACCGAAAGAATATGTTTTGTGATATCCAGACACATGTTCAAGTCTTATGCAGACTACAATTTGTTCTAACTCATGGAGCTGCAGTCAGCAGCTGCATCCATTAAAGTTCTAGAAGTGGAGTTGAAATGGAAGTAAAAGCAGGATTACCTTATAGTAGCGCTTCTATGTTTTCCAAGTACTGAGTTTCCCATGGAATGGAAATGTTAAACAGTGTCATCCTGTCTAGTGAGCAAAATAAATAGACGAACAAAACACAATCGCTGTCAATTTAGTTAAGTTTTATTAATTATTATAAAGCTCGTATTCTTCGTATAAATAAATTAATTGTTATTCTTATATTATTAACAGTTTGGGGGATTTATTATTTCATAAAAATACATTACAATGTTCCGACCAAGCATGTTTAAATGCAGATGCACTGAAGCGTGTTTTAGTAGTATATTATGCAACGACCATTTAATAGCCATTGATTGTGAGTTGCATACACTATTTTTTCTACGACCAGTTATAATAAAATAGAAGATTAACACTTTATTTCTGAAATTTATTAATTATAGATTACAATTTAGGAAATATTATGGATTATTATTTCAATTTCACTTTCACTGTCTCACATGTTGACTGATTTTAATTACAAGAAGCACACAAAATTTGCTAGGTAAGGAAGACTTGTCAGAATTGATAAATTTTAGATGTCAGATGTTCACGGCAATGGTTGATATTGACAGAATATTGCTGTACGTCGCGTTTCTATTGGGTATAAACTTGTATCTTAATGAAAAATTTGTATCTTAATGAATCTCATTAAAGTGCAGGCAGGGAACGTCTAAGAAATTAATTCAAGTATGGGAGTAAAAAAAGTAATTTAATGCACGTTGCCATGGGAGACGTGTCCGCCAAAGTGACGTAATCGACAGCTGCTTGGAAAACGTCAACTTTGCGCTCTCAAAATGCTAGTAAAAAAGCCTTCTTTATACGTCGATAAACATTTTTATTCATATTAATCATTAAGCTCTTGCATGAAATCCTTTAATTATAATTACTCTTGCTTAATAATTCGTTTATATCTTACGAAGGCGTGAGAGGCCACAAAGATTTATTTTTTAAAATTTTGACTTGTAACTCGAAATTTAACAAATCCTCGATTTGTAATATAAAAGGACCCTGCTCATTTCTTATCGGAAGTAGCCCCCAGTGAAATTGAATGAATTTTTAATATATTGTAGATTTCGATTTTCTGGTCAAAAGTTCTCATGGACCCAACTCGATCATATGTCCAGTTTCCGAGATACAGCTCAAGAAATGTACAACTACATCAGTTCTTATTTTTTTTCAACAATGATTCACCAAGCACAAACTACTGTAATTTATATATATAATAGAAGATTAATAGATAATAATAATAATAATAATAATAATAATAATAATAATCTCTGAGCAACAGCTCAGAGATCAAGTATCCTTCCTGCGCAGGACAGGTTACGTAGCTGAAATAGCTGACGGGGAACATCCTATAAGATACGCCGATGTTGACTTAAGGACGAGGGTTAGCCTTAACAGCAGGGCTACCCTAAAGCCACAAGACCTGGCACGGATGGACGCTGTCATCGATGAGGAACTATCAGAAGACGCCGACATCTGGCAGATTAACACTGCCGTGTACAACGCTGCTAGCCAACCCGCGAGAGGACAAATAATGCCTCGAACTGTATCGAAAAGGCTAAGCGGCGTGTACAAAAGATCAAAGGCAAAATACAGTTGGCTAGACAACACGCTTCTCGAATCCAGAGTGTGGTGGAATACGTAACAACTGGCAAGGCATTTACGCCTAAACTTCGGCGAACAGCAGCCGGACTGAGACGCCAGCACCACACTCTAAATCTGAAAGTGATGCTCACTATTAAGCAGCACTGTTTAGATAGGACTCGAGCGCTTATGGCTATTAAGAAGAAGCTAAATAGGCGGGTACGAAGTATGGAGCAAAACACATTGTTCCGTACGAATCCTTCCCGCCTATTTCAGGAGCCACAGCGTGTTGTCGACAATCCGCCGACTGTAGCAGATGTCGAAAGCTTCTGGAAAGGAATCTACGAAACGACACGTCCATTCAGGAGCGACACTCCAGCAATAGTACACTTCGAGGCTCTGTGCCACAGAACCTTTGAAGAGCCAGAAGAAGTGTGCCCGACAATCAGTTCGGAGGAAGTCCAACAAGCTCTTGTTGGCACCAAGAACTTCGCTGCTCCGGGGCCAGATGGCATAAATAACTGGTGGTGGAAAAAATTTCCTTCCACCCACCGTCGTCTGGCCCGAGTTTTCAACAAATGGTTGAACGAGGGGCAGCAGATTCCGGACTGGTTTGTCGAGGGACGTACTGTGCTCATCCCTAAAAAGGGTGATTTGTCTGATCCAAGGAATTATAGACCAATCACCTGTCTGAACTCCTGCTACAAGCTATTTACACGTATCTTGTATGCTTGGACACTACGGCAGGTTGATCCGGTCTTCCAGCAGATATACGAGCAGCGTGGCGCCAAGAAGGGCATGGCAGGTTGTAAGGACAGCCTGCTGGTAGACCGCTGTATTACACAGGATTCTGTGCAATACAAGCGGAATCTATCAATGGCCTGGATTGACTATCGTAAGGCATTTGACACATCACATGAACTTTTGTTACATTTGCTCAAATGTCTTGCGGTAGCAGAGCCACTAGTGAGATGCATTTAACAACTGCTGCCACTCTGGAAGACCCGCTTCACATCAGGTGCACAGCGGGTTACGACAGAGCAGGTGGCATTCCGAAGAGGAGTTTTCCAGGGAGATTCCCTGAGTCCCCTCCTCTTCTGCATCTCACTGCTGCCGTTGTCTGTTGAGCTGCGCCAAACCCGCAGGTACCTCTGTGGCCCACCCAGCAACCGGAGGCATAAGGTCACTCATCTATTCTACATGGATGACCTAAAACTGTAGGCCTCCGGAGAGCGAGAACTTCAAAACGCTCTGAGGGTGGTCGAGGAGTACACGCGGGTCATTGGTATGGAGTTCGGGTTGGAGTGCGCGGTCGTCCACCTCAAAAGAGGGCGATGCGGGGAATTTTCTGAGGACGCGCAGCTCGGAGACGGAAGCATCCTAAGACATCTGGATGCCGGAGAGACCTACGCACACCTGGGTGTGCAACAACACCACATCCAGGATGTGCAACAAATCAAGAAGTCTCTCCGCGGCAAGTAG
This sequence comes from Rutpela maculata, assembly GCA_936432065.2. Lineage (NCBI taxonomy): Eukaryota > Metazoa > Arthropoda > Insecta > Coleoptera > Cerambycidae > Rutpela > Rutpela maculata. The sequence continues at coordinate 125,953,706 of OW386290.2, read as the reverse complement.
AGACACCTACTCCGAAAGATTTGGTCATCTGAACTTTCTGGGAAGAATAAGGCGTCTGCCACTAACATGCTTGCCGTTCCTGTTCTGCTCTACTCCTTTGGGGTAGTAAAATGGACGGTAGATGAGCTGCGCCAACTAGACAGAGATACCCGCAAGATGATGAACATCCATAGGAGTATTCATCCTAGATCGTCCGTTCCTCGTGTTTATCTCCCACGTCATCGGGGGGGCCGAGGACTCTTGAGTCTGGAGTGTATGCATGACAGAATAGCACTGAGTATGGCATGTAACATTCTCAGGAGCTCGGATCCGCTCCTGCTATTAGTGAGAGATCATGAAATGGCAGGGGTGGGCGCAGGATTGTTCAAGGCAGCAAAAAGAGCCGCAGATGAACTTGGAGAATCTGTTCAGGCAGCATGTCGATAAACCCATGCACGGTGTGTACTATAAGAACATAGAAACACTGGGTTTATCGACTAGGCTGACATTCGCCTTTTTAAGGTCAGCTGGGCTTAAGTCGGAGACCGAGGGATTCATTGTGGCCTGTCAGGATGGTGTAATAAACACCTTGGTCTACCGAAGCCGCGTAATGGGTGTAGAGGTCCCTGATATCAACTGCAGGACCTGCCGTCGGGCGCTGGAATCGCTGATGCATTTGCTTTCAGCATGCCCGATATATGCGATTTCGGCCTACGTCCACCGCCATAACGCGGCTTTACGAGTGCTATACTACCATCTACGGCACTCGTACGGGGTAGATCAAACACCAGTGCTGCCTTACATCCCCGGAGATATTGAGTCCGTTGTCGAGAACGAGAGGTGCCGAATTTATTGGAACTACTCGTTCTCGACCGTCAGGCTAATTCAAGCCAACAAGCCTGACATAGTCCTCCTCGACCATCAGAACAAAGTGATGTTTGTCATCGAATTCTCAGCACCTGCCGAGACAAACGGCGCTTTGAAGGAGGGGGAAAAACGGACCAAATATCCGGTATGAGCTCCAAGTGCTGTACCCAGAACTACTCGGTCAAGATGGTCGTCCTAATAATCGGCGTACTCGGAGGGATGAAGCCTTCGCTGCTCTCAGAATTAAAGATCATACCGGCCTGTCAGAATTCGGCAGAATGGTTGGCAGGTCAGATGCAGAAGGCGGTTATCTTGGGGTCTCTTCGTCTGTTTAGGGCACACGATTCAGGTGTTTACAGTCACCAACTCCACAGGTCGTGGAGAGTGGCTGTAATGAATTAGCCTGCGCGGCTACCGTGTGATGTCGGAGGCCACGGAAGCCCTGTCCGGCAACGGGAAACCGAAAAAAAAAAAGATAATAATAATAATACGTTTATTTTCAACAGGTTGACACCCAATTACAGAAAATAATAAATAAAACATATGAAATGGTAATACTGAGACATAGTTAAAATGAGACACATAGTGCTGATGAGAAATCTTAATCTAAATGAAATTATATTCAGACTTATTAATTATAAACCTAATATATAATATAGTGATAATGAGACTCAAATAGTGAAAATGAGAATTCTTAATCTTAGTGCAATTACAATCAGTCTTTAACTATTACATGAATATTTTGTATATATTAATATTATAGTTTGGAAACATACTTAGGCTTAATAATAAAACAAAGAATATGAAATAGCAATCCATAATGAGACATATGTAGTGTTAATAAGAATTCTTAACCTAAGTGAGATTGCTATCAGACTATTCAATTAAATGAATATCTTTGTACATAGTGATAATATGGTTTAGATTATCGTAGTTGACGTCACACAGGTCGGAGACTTCGTTAAATACCTTACACATGTTAAATATTGGAGATTTGACCTGAATGTTAGTTTTGCTCACATTGACGTAAAAAGCATTATGTTGCCGAGCATTCAGCCTTGGTACATGAAACTTAATTCTATTTATTAAATGCATAAATGCGTAAAGTTGTGCAATTTCTTCTAAGTTCAAGAGAGTCAAAATTGAATGTGTTAAGTAAGATATTGTGATCAAAGCCCCGTTCGGGGTAGGACCCATTAGATTTCAGGTATATATATTTAATAAATCGTCTTTGTACGGACTCAATTTGCATTTTAGAGTTTTGATAAATAGGTGACCAGATGACAGATGCATATTCAAGTTTGCTTCTTATAAATGACACATATATTAATTTCAGAGTGTTGATATCTGTAAAGCTGCCCCAGTTTCTGATACAATATCCAAGTACTTTGGAAGCCGAGGTAACAATTGTGCTTATATGAGCAGAAAAGCTAAGCTTGGAGTCGAATGTTACTCCAAGATCTTTAAAATATATACATCTTTCAAGAATGGCGTTATCTATCGTGTATGCGAAAAGCACTGGTTTTCTGTTATTGTAAAAGGACATTATCTTACATTTGGAAGTATTCAGTTTTAAGTGGTTGATTTCGCACCATTCATTAACAGAGTTTAATTGTAAGGCAGAACAGTCGTTGAGGTTGCTTACTTCAAAATAGATTTTCAAATCATCCGCGAAGAATAAGTGTGTAGAAGTCATGGCAAGGGACAAGTCATTAATAAATACTAAGAATAAAAGTGTCCCCAGGTTGGATCCTTGGGGAACTCCGGATGTTGCCATAAAGTTGCGAGAATTATACCCTCCATATTCTACAAGCTGTACTCTATTGAGTAAATAGGATTTGATTAAAGACAGCAAGCCATCAGACACACCAATTGCATTAAGTTTGGAAAGGAGTGGTCAATTTTAGCGAAAGCCTTTCGAAAGTCAGTGTAAATGACATCAACTTGACCTTGTGAGTCCAATATGTCTGAGACATAGTGTGTAATACAGGTCAGGTTCGAGGTGGTCGATCTTTTTTCCATAAATCCATGCTCGTGCGGAGATATATGACCTTTGATTCCTCCATAAATAAATATTTCGAGGATTTTGCCAAAATTACAAAGGATAGCTATAGGTCTATAGTTATTTACTAAGGAGGGATCACCGGTTTTAAGGATGGGACATAGTTTAGTAGTTTTCCATATATCTGGATAGATACCAGTTGCTAAAATGAGATTAAATAAAAATGCAGGGGTGCTACGAAAGTATTGTTACAATCTTTGACAATGAAACTAGGAACATTGTCAACACCGGGGGTTAATTTGCTTTTTAATTTCTTAGCTGCATTTATTATGTCCTGGTCAGTAACTCGTTCGATGTGCACGTTTATACTATTGAGGAAAAGGAGTGGAACTTGGTGAGAGGGGTCAGATTGAAGGTAAACATCTGAGAAGAAGCTGGCGAAGCCATTGACCACAGATTGAGGCGTATCATAGGTAATATTGTTATAATGTACAGAGCCTGGAATTCTCGACTTATTCTATTTGGTTTGTACAAATGACCAAAAACTAGGCATTTATTTCTATATCATAAGTTTTTTACGAGTATCATTATATGTAACATCTTTTGATGGGAATTTTAATGTCGATAGCGAGGGCAGGATGATGAGGGTCCTCCTTAATTAGGGGAGAATCTTCTCTATTTATAATGCAGGGTATATTAGTTAGTATTAAGTCAAGAAGCCTACCGTTGTGATTGACAATTGAGTTTGTTTGTTCAACATTAATGAAATTGGAAAAATTAATGATAGATTTAGACTTAGCATTGTTGGCATCGACGTTGTATAGTGGAACATTAAAATCGCCCAAAATCAAGAGTTTAGAGTCAGTAGAAAAACAACTAAGCGTTTCAAATGATTCTATAAACAATTCAAATTCGTTTGAACTTATTGAGGGTGGGATATACAGCACGAAAATTGACACAGCAATATTATTCAATACTACCTTGCATCCTAAAATGTCGATACCAGGAAATTATGCGTTTAGAACATCCACATTTATCCGAGAATATTTAAAAGAACTGTCCATTGCAATAGATGATTACACATGATTTTTTTGGCTGATGTATCTCTAGGGATTGCTATAAAAACCCACCCCCAAAAATTAATTACATATTTGGCACCCCAAACAATTGAGCAAAAGTTACGAAAAATACATTTTGTAGAACTAATAAATATTTAAAGTTTCGTTTTTGATTCATTCAAATATCGTTCAAAGTTCCAGAGATTATATTACCCGCATATTTCCCCTATGCATGAAGTTAGACTGTTAAAGGTCTGATAGTAGTTGTAGGAGTACTTCAGATAAGGAGCAATATATAAAAGGCTAAAGTATGTAAATACGCTTTAGTGAATTTTTCATATGCTAAACCGACTAATCTTCGATTTATAACTCGAAGTTTTCTTAAATTTCATGTTACAGGGTCGAAAATTTGTTAAGGGACCCCGCAGAATTCTTATGGGAAATGGTTTTCGGTCAAACTCTTTGAAACTCTGGATTCTGGTAGTTCTTGATGTGTAGAACAAAAATTTTCATAGGCACTAGGTCCTAAAAACTCATGGTTTTGAGATATAGCCCTCTGAAGTTGGACTTTACGTGCATTCTGCAGGACTTAGTGCCCCTCGGAACTTTTTTTCTACACATCAAGAACTACCAGAATTCAGAGTTTCAAGGAGTTTGACCGAATGCCATTTCCCATAAGGATTTAACTATGCTGCAGAATGCACGTGAAGTCCAACTTCAGAGGGCTATATTTCAAAACCATGAGTTTTTAGGACTTAGTGCCTGAGTTTTCAACTTTTGTTCTACATATCAAGAAATACCAGAATAAAGGGCTTCAAAGAGTTTGACCGAAAGCTATTTGCCATAAGGATTCTGCGGAATCCTTTCGACTTATAACTCGATGTTTTGTTAATTTTCGACTTGTATCTCGAAGTTTTCTTAAATTTCGTGTTAGAAGTCGAAGATTTGTTAAATTCCGAGTCATGAGTCGAATTTTTAAAAGATAAATCTTTGTGGCCCTTCCACGCCTTCTTGCGAGAAATAAGAAACACATGGATTAGTTCTAGTTTTTATTTAAATATTTTTAATTCCTATTTACAAAATATTCTTAATTGTATACATATATAAAACATATAATATACAAAATATGTATAATATAGAAATATGTCATTTCTCTAAAAACTTAATATAATTTATAAATATAATATATTTGTAAACTTGTAAATATTTTACGAAAAACTGGGATGTTAAAGCGATAGTCCAGAAACGTTTTATTAATATTTACGAAGAAAAACATAATTTAAAAGTATTACGTAGAAACTAGGAGAAATAAAACATGTCTTTTTATGGCAGTGTTTAAAATTTACAGGAGACAGTATCGATTTTACAAACATTTTCAGACTTTGGAGGTCCTCTTTACGAATTATCATCGCGCAAAACATGATTTTTTTGCTTAGAATAAAAAAATGTCACAAAATGTCACAAAAATATTCTCTTTTTTTTACTATGTACAAATCGTTAACTTTTCTGTACCGACAAAAGTATTAAAAGACAATTTTAAAATTTCACAACCTCAAAGAGAGTACAAAAAAGTTAAACTTTACTAATTGTTAGACTATCAGCCATTTAAGTCAATATAAAGATACAATTCTTAATGAAGTTTGTCATATTATTGTTAATTTTAATTTATGCCATCTAGAAAATACATACAGTTCTATGCAATGAAAAAAGGTAACTACTATTTGCCTGTAAATCAGACTTCATTTCCATAGTTTCAATCCGGGAATGGCCAATGCCTTTTTAGTTACTTGATGTGACGTCAAATACTACGAAACGTCAAAAATTACTAATTTGGTTGAGTTGCGCCTCTCACAATTTCCGAATTGCAACATGTGGTTCACAATGTACATAAAGTGTCATTCTTCTTCTTCCGATATCGACATCGTACGGCCTTCCCGTTTATGTAACATCGAAGATCTGATTGTTGTAAAATTCCATGTTTTGACTTCTTCTCTTTAATTAATCAAATCCATAAACTATTTATATAGCTAAAAAACGTTAAAGTCACTTAAGAGTTGTACGCTTTCTTGCACAGAACTGTGATGATGATGATTTGAGGAATTTCAACTTGTTGGTCACTGGGTTGATCCAAAGCACAATATTGTTCATTTTCAGTTCATTAATAATAATGTATACGTATATCTTTACTTATTTTGGAAATCATGTGCAAAAGCAGTTATTTATGCAACAAGAATATAAACCGAGTTTTTTTTTGTACACGTGAAAATTGATTAGTGAGCTTTTCCTTTCAGAAAAAATACATTTTTTTGTATGTACTGCGCACAGAACTGCGTTTTTCAACCTAGGAGTATGAATTTTTTCACTGTAATTTGAGAATTGTACCTTTTGATAAATTTTGAATCTGATAGCCTAACTTAACCTCTCTCTAAATTTTTTTAAACTAAATTTATCGACTTGGTGGAGGCGCAGGAGTGAACTGCATGCATCCTTCTACGTTCTCAGGCCAATCGCATACGTTTTGATCGGGATTAAAGACGAGATTTGCGGGACAAGGCATGTGGTGTTTTCTTTCGCCCTCGCACATGTAGTACATCTTACAGTCTGCCTTGTCGGGATGGTAGCTGATGTGGCCTTCTTCTTCATCGCATGTTACTTCATTCGCTGCAAAAAACAATTTTTTAGCGTGAGGCAAAATTTAGAAATATATATTTTTTTAATAAATTAGAGAAATTATAGGTGCAACAAGCGTGGCTCAAATTTATGCTACTAGTGAAAAAATGGTTTAGATTTTTTGTCTCCTAATTTGTGCGAAATCTAAAAAATTAATGTTCATCTTTGAGCAAAATTGTTAAATATTTACATGCATCTCCGAGACCATGAGATTTCCCATGCATTTCTTATGGAAAATAGTTTTGTTCAAGGATGTAAAGTAACTTTTTACGCCAGAGGTACAAACAATATTTTTTGTACCAACGGCATAACGTTAAGATAGTAAAAAAAATCAAAGAAGTCAATAATTCGCACTAGTTGAATAAAACTGCTTTTTTTCAACGTTATTTGATGGAAGTGGAAAGTTTTTTTATTCAAATGCAATCTGTATGTTATCAGCAAGTTACAATAAAATTTGGTCCAATCTAGGAGGGGAGCGTTTTTTTGGAAATTAAGTTTTAATTTTCGTGCTTTGTCTCGTTTCTTTTTTTAATATCTTGGGTTCTGTTTATCGGATCAGGCCAAACAAAAAATCAAAATGTTTATAAATAAATTGTGAATAAAAACATAGGTCTAAATGCAATCGGCCGTTAAAAATCTGCAAATAAAAACAATTTCTAATTTTACATAAACCAAAGTTACTAAAAAAAAAATATTATTGTTTGTTTTAATTAAACTTGGCGAAATCATAGGCCTCATGATTGTAAACAAGTTTCATTAACAAAATTGTCCAATAATGAAATGCCTAATATGATTTTTTGATTTTTTACGCATATTTTGGTATCACAGGAGCCGAACGTTTTTCTGGTCATAATTAGATCCTAATTTATTCTATACTTGAGTAGAATTTGATTCAAATCGCACAATAAATAAAAATTTTAGAGAAGTGTTTCGATTTTATGTATCTATTATTAACAATGACCTGATATTTAAAAATTTCGTGTTTTGCTTTCTTTGCCATAATGCATTGAATCCACAAATATTTTATGGCCATAGCTCCATGTTAAAGTGGGGATTCGAAAATCCGCGTTTCAAATCCTGAACACACAACTTTCTGTTTTATTTTATTTTTAACTTTTCAGATCATATCTTAGCATATAATTAATACATCTATTTTTTTTTTAGTTGTACGTTATTTGTAACACTTTTAACAGATGATAAAAGTATTTGTTTTTTTTTTTTGATAAAAAATGGATTACAAAAAAATGCATTTTCCAAAAATGCACGAAATATAATTTTAAATTAATAAAAAAAATTGAATTTTATCTCCTTTGTAAAGGACGTTTAAAAAGCTACAATTTAAGAATAATAAGTCTTATTGCGACCAAATGGCAGTTTTTATGAGGCTCCGATTTTTCTTCTAAATTATTTTATTAAATTATTACACTATAAAGGCGAAAATAAAGTATCGTGTATTTTAATTGTTAATTGCCCAAATTTGTTCGCACAAATTGGTATTAATTATATAAGTTCGCAAACTTTAAAAATTAAGTCGCATCTATATTTTTCATTTTGGTAATATCAAATACTTACGATTTTTCGTGGTATATTGTCCAGATGTTATGATTGTCTCATATGGGCCACTGTATTCCAGTTTGACTTTGTATCCTTCTAGTTCTTGCCTCATTGCGTTAATTAGGGGGTATTTTCCGCTGCCACAGGATCCCCTAAAATCGTCCATGTCTACGGACCAAATCATGATGCCTCCAAATCCTTCTTCTTTCAACCAAGCCATCTGAAAAGACACGGTAACTCATTTTAATCCATTTGATACAATCGAGACCAAAATTTTCAATAAATGCAGTTTTCATAAAGTTGTGTAAACATTTTTTCAAAGTAAAGTAAAACATATAGTTACAATTAATTATTCTTAATTTATTACTATTTTTCATCATGATTAGAGAATATTATTTAGGTATTAAGCAAATCATAACATACACGCTTTTTTATTTATTATAAAATTACCTACTTAGTGTATATTGTTGCCCTAATCTGGACACGCTAATATACTATTCAGGTAAATACTTTAAAACACTCATTATTAAATTTAAATTTAAATTAAATTTAAAAATTGGGTAATAACTGGAAATTTTATTGACAAAATTTAATCATATTGGCGATACTGTTTTAAAGACATAAATTTGAATGCATCTCAGATCCCCACTCCTATCCAAATTGATTGAACTAATCAAATTTAAATCTTTATTTGCAAATTTCGCTAGTGACAGTTAAATCTCAAGAATTATTGGTATTAGAGAACTGATATTTAGTGTAAAGGTACTCCTTATTGTGAGAACTTCAACATACTCAAAGAAAATTGCCAAATTATCCTATATGGGAATACCCTGTTATTATTATTCCATGTTTCATAGATCTATAGATCTAGCTTACATGAAGAGATAGGCTTTTGTTTCGTGCTGTTCATGCAGCAGCTTGTGGAGCTACTCAAATACAACATATATTCTCCCAACACCGACATTACCCTTGGCCGTAAGAACAATTGCACAACATTGTCACTATACCCAGTTATATATATGGTTTTATGAAAATCTATGCTTCCAATTGAAAAAGTCTGAACTGAAACAGTCAGAACTGACGAACTCTCTAAATGAGCGATATATTCCACAAGGCTATCATAATCGTATTAAAATTTCTTTTTATTAAAAGAAATTCGGCCAAAATGTTCCTTCGTTATATTTTTGGTATTTAATACCAATTAGTTTGTTGTCAGTTTGAGTAGGGTGTGGCAGTTCACTTGCCTACTTCTTAAGATTTTGAAGTAACCAAGGAATGGAACAGAAGAAACAAAAAATAACAAATTATTATCATTTTGATATTTTACTAAAATGTTAACTTTTAAATACATCTTTTTAAATCTGATTCTAAAAAGTATTATTTATAGCATTATTGCTATAAAATTGGTATCGATAATTGTGACCCAGAAATTTATATCAATAATTGGTATTTATTGGTTTCCCCCTCTGGTTATTGGGTGATAATTATTTCGACTTGATCAAGAATTAGAAAATTATCATAACCTTTATTTTGATTCAAATTTAATTATGATATGGTATACGGAGAATTTTAAAATATAAAATATTATTGAGTCATACTGATTGGTGAAGAATTCACTTGCTGATTGCTGCTAATTGATTTAATCCTGAGACATGTCCCATTTTCAACAATTATGATTGCCGATATTTTGAACTATCAAGGCTTCCATTTTCTTCAAATATCCTTTTGAAATTATCTTGTTGTAAATATTTTATTGGATGATATACCAGTTTCATCAGTTGCAGAGACATAGATATCCATTACCGCATCTTCATGACTTTAATTCACAATTATATGATTGTATTATCTTTTCAAAAATAGATTTGATCCATGCTTATCACGAAATACCTGTCGCACAAAGTGACATTTTTAAAACAGCGATTACTACGCCTTTTGGTTTATTTGAATTTACGCGTATGCCTTTTGGCTTACGTAACGCTGGTTAAACATTCCAACGTTTTATGAACGAAGTTTTAGTAGGGTCACCGTCATTTTCGTCTATTTAGATGACATTCTGATTGCAAATAAATCTAGTTCGCAACATTTAGAACACTTGAGACTTGTTTTTCAGAGGTTAGAATTTATTGCGGTATAAATACTAAACAGTCAAAATGCATATTAGGTGTCAATCATTTGACATTTTTAGGACACAATATTTCTTCGGCCGGTATTTTACCTTCTTTTGAACGTGTTGATGTCATAAATGATTTTCCCTTACCTACTACAGTTAAACAGCTTCAGCGTTTTATAGGTATGGTTAACTTTTATCATCGTTTCATACCTTCTTTCGCTGAAATCTTAATTCCTCTACATGCTCTATGTACTAGTTTACTGCTTGATAAAGTTAAAATAATAAATCATTGGCCTACCGACTGTTTTGACAGTTTTTACAAAGCCAAAGCTGCTATAGCTGGTGCAACCTTTTTAGCTCATACTCGTTGTGATGATAGCTCGTTTTTATCGCTGACAGTTGATTGTTCAAATGTCTCTATGGGGGCAGTTCTTGAACAGCGCGATGGTGAAGGTGTACTTGCTCCGTTAGCCTTTTTCTCACGAAAACTTACCTTAGCACAGACAAAATACATTGCCTTTGACAAAGAACTTATTTCTTTATTCACAGCGATTAAGCATTTCCAGTTTTTACTTGAAGGTCGTACACTTATTTGCTTTACTGATCATAAACCTTTGGTCAAAGCATTATTCACTAAAACTGGAAGATCTTCTCGGCAAATTAGACATTTACAATTCATTGCTCAATTTGCATGCGAGATCAGACATATCAAGGGAAAACATAAGGTTGTTGCTGACACCTTATCACGTGAGCATGATACGTCTACTTTACAACAATGTGTTTCTCCAATTGTAACTCAAAAGTCTAAACTAGTTGATATTAATTGTGACTTAAATTTATTGAGCACAGCTCAAGAAGATGATTCTGACCTTAAATTCTTATTGTCAGATACTTCATCGAACACAAAGAGAACTTTTCATTTAAAGAAAATTAAAATTCCATATTCTGACAAGTTTATTTGGTGTGACGTTTCCCGCCCTAAACTTCGTCCTTATGTTCCGATCATTTATAGACGAACAATTTTTGATATTTTTCATTTTTCATGGTTTATCTCACCCTGGTATTAAGGCGGCTAGAACGTTAGTTTCTAAAAATTATTTTTGGCCCAAAATTACTTCGGATTGTAATCTCTGGGTAAAAATTTGTATTAGCTGTCAAACTAATAAAGTGACACGACATACCAAAAGTCCGATAGCTAACTTCGATATTGCTATAGGACGCTTCGACCACATACATATGGATTTAATAGGACCATTACCTCCTTCTAAAGGTTGTTCTTATATTCTGACTGTGATCGAACGTTTTAATAGATGGCCTGAAGCTTATCCACTTCATGATATTACTGCAGAAACTGTAGCACGTATGTTATTTCAAAATTACGTTTGCCGATTCGGTGTCCCTGTCACAGTGATAACGGATCAGGGAGTTCAATTTGAATCGAAATTATTCCAAGAATTTTCAAAGTTTTTGGGATTTCATAGAATTCGTACGACCGCGTATCACCCGAGTAGCAATGGCATGATAGAAAGATTCAACAAAACTCTTAAGACCGCTTTAAGAGCTAAAGTTTTCACACCACATTGGGTGGATGAGATTCCTATCATACTTTTAGCTTTCAGGACCATCCCCAAAGACGATTTGCAATGTTCCTCCGCTGAACTTGTTTTTGGTCAAACTTTACGACTACCAGGTGAATTTTTTATTAAATCATATACTTGTCCTGATATTCCTTATTTTATTACTAAGTTACGTACTTCATTTAATAATTTAACGTTCACTCCACCTTTTCACCATGTCAATTACAAATCATTTGTCAGTTCAGATATTTCGATTTGTAAATTTGTTTTCGTTCAGAAAGAACGTTTTAAGAAATCTTTTACTCCACTGTATGATGGACCGTTCAAAGTGTTGTCCCGTACAGACAAATTGGTTACTTTTGTTAAACGAACTTCTTCGATCACAGTAAATATCAATAGCGTTAAACCGGCATATTTGCTCACAGATAAATGTGACGTCTCTGCACCGGCGATTAAAAAGGTTCAATTTGCCATAGATACCTTAAATGATTGACTTTTCTTTTTATTGAAGGGGGAGTAATGTTGCAGTTCACTTGCCTACTTCTTAAGATTTTGAAGTAACCAAGGAATGGAGCAGAAGAAACAAAAAATAACAAATTATTATCATTTTGATATTTTACTAAAATGTTAACTTTTAAATCTGATTCTATAAAGTATTATCTATAGCATTATTGCTATATAGAAATTATTCCTCTTCCCTATGGGATTTACCTCCCCGTTTCTAGGGAGTAGGGGTAATTTTGGGATCTTTTATGCTCACTTCTGGACTTCGGTTTTTAGATAACTTATGTTACTAGAATAATTATGATGGTGGGGCATCTCTCTCATAAGTCACGATTCTCAGATGGCCACCAACTTGTTTCACGTTTCAGAGGAATCAGAAAATGAAAAAAAAAACTATTTGCTTTATCACCAAACAACATAGGGAATTACATTTACTGCCGCTCTAAAATAAAGGACCCCGGAATAACACCCATGAAAATGGTGTTTTGGTGGAATCGGCAGAAACTTTGCTGTTTTGTAGTTCAAGTCATGTTGATCAAAAGTTTTCCTCACATCAATTCGATCCTACGGACAGTTTTTGAGATGCAGCTTGTCAAAATTAGGTAATTTGCGTCATTTTAGACATTCGAGATTTTTTACTCTTAAACTATTATCTTTAACGCAAAATTTTAAGAGTCGAAACAGTTTCATTCAAGTCCAATAAAGCTCAAGAATTTTTTTTAGAACCTTCAAGCACTCCTGGAACGTGTCGGGGCAATAGGAACTTATGATCGGCATGATTTTAACTACAAAACAGCAAAGTTTCAGTCAATTCCGCCGAAGCAAGCCGAAATAGGTCTTATATATCTATATTTTACTTAACGTAAAAGTTGATAAAAAATTCTTGAGCTTTATTGGACTTGAATAAAAATGTTTAGATCTTTGCAATTTTTTGCTAAAGTTAATAGTTTAAGAGTAAAAAATTCTTGAATGTCTAATAAGAAGCAAATTATCTAACTTTGACAAGATGTATCTTAAAAACTGTCCATAGGATCGATTCTATATGATGAGAACTTTTTATCAGCTTGACTTGAACTAAAAACTAGGAAAGTTTCAGCCGATTTCGCCGAAACATCATTTTCATCGATTTTGTTCTAGGGTCCTTTAGTAATTTAAAAACAAAAGAAGAAGGCGACGCCCTCCTGAACGTTGGGCTGATATCGCCAAGAAGCTGATGAAAAAAGGTTTGGCGACGCTGTGCTCCTAACAGATAGCTGCGGTACGTAGTTAGACGTACCATACAGCACAGGGAGGTCAACTAGAATAATTCATGAATTAAGATAACCTTTCCAAATAAGTGAGATGTTGCCATTTCCTAGAATTAACGCACCTCATTTAGCAAATGTATCATTACCTATCTACATTTTAAATTAACTTACCTTAGTTTTTAAACTCCTTTCGTCGTCGAATCCCACCCACTGGTTGCCTCTATACGCAAAAGGTACTTGTTGCTCGTTATCCCAGACCAAGGTTGTGTTGTCTTCGTGCAGGAAGTCGCAAATTTCGTAGAAGCTCATGAAACCAGCTTCAGAAGTGTATTTTCCTGCGGTGCCACCTCCGCTGGCTGGGGCTCCGATATCGAATTGGGTGGTGTTCACTAGCTCGAAGCTACGGCCGTAGGTTGGCATACCGATCATGAGCTTTTCTTTTGGCGCGCCTTGTTTTACCCATTCACGTGCGGAATAGTCCTGTAAAAATTTAATGTGTACTAGGATGATTAGTTAAGGATCTAAAATAGTCCCTGATCAAAATATGATTGTATGAGACTGAAACATAACAATAAAAATTCTAAGATGATGAATTAATATTAAATATTAATATTAATAATCCTTCTTGGTGCAGTTACTGAAACTGTTTTTTTTAATTCGTTACGTTTAAAAATTATTCCAAAGAAATTTTTTCGCTCCGTATAAGTAAGGTAGCTCTCCATTTTTAAAATGTTTGAACCAATGTTTTCATCTACGTCTCATTTATTCAGATTTAGTACAGGAAAACTTTAACTCGAAAAAAATCTGTGCAGACCTTAAACTGTGGTTATAAGTTCAAAATAGGTCAAAGTTCACGAAACAAAAAAGTTTAGGAGTTTTACGAATCCGCGAGAACCTATAGGGGGTGAAAAGGGGTATTTTTAATTAAAAAATCGATTTTCCCCTATTTTTTCGGGAAATATGGCATATACAAAAAAACAGTTCAAATAAAAGTTATTTCTGGCAAAATTATCTTTAATTTGATGTTTTAAAATTTAATTTTATAGCAATAATTAACCGAAATACTAGAGGTTTTAACTTAGGAATAATGTCATATGAATTAGATCTCGTTCATTTTTGGCAAAAAATTAATTAAAATTAATTAGTTAAATTAAAAATGGAAGTTTCTATATTATGCGAGAGCTTGCTAATTTATAGGAGGTGGATGCCATCCCTTTTCAGGTGGTGGCACCTAAAAAAAAAAAAAAGAACAAAACTTTGGATTTGACAGATAATTAAATTTTAAGAAGAAAAGATTCTATGCAACTTTTTATATAAATTAGTAGATTTAAATTATAACTACTAGAAAATTTGTAATTTTAGCTTGAAAAAGTGGTATTTCAAATACGCTTTCATCAAATAATTCGAAGATATTACATTGAGCAAAAACAAGCTAGAGACAAATAAGAAAGCTACTAAATTAAATATGAATTTCGTTTTTTCCTAATTTTTGTAGAGTTGATGGTTTCGGAGATCTGATGGCGCCCGAACGTTTATAAGACGAAGTATATGGTTTAAATGTTAATTACCTCAGAAACTATGGCACTTAGGCCAAAAGCGCTAATAACCAAAATGAAAAACTATTAATTAGGCTTTCAGATGATTTTTATAGCATAAAAAAAAAGAAGTTATGACAGAAACAATGTACATTTTCACATTTTTTTATTAATAAAACCGTAGCAATTTGTTAATGTAAATAGTCAGTAATTAAAAAAATATATTCCCATATACTGTTCTTCGTTAATATATAGTGTGACCTAGACTCTCTAATTTTTTCAACGGATTACAGCGCTTACTTTAGAAAAAAAATTCCATTTTAAACTGTAAAGGGATTTTAGAAAACATGTAACATTCTTGTTTCTCTGCAAATATCTCAATAAATATTATTTTAAGAAAAAATATGGTGGATATCAAAAATTAAGCTTAAATAAACTAAGAATAAATTTATTTTGTTTATATATTTGTGTAGGGTTGATTGTTTCGGATATATTTAATTTTATAGATGGCATCCGACCGTTTAAAGAATGAGGTATTTAGTTTAAAAGGTTGAATATCTTAACTGTGACACTTCCATCAAAAGTTCTAAGAAACAAAATTAGGGGTAATTAATTAATCATAAAAGTGATTTTTTGTTTGTTTCTACATCACAAAAAATAAAGAAGTTATGGCCGATTCAATATATAGATGCTCAATTTATTTTGTTCCTTTAAAACACTTGTTTTAGAAAAAAAATTCCATCCGCCATCCTCCATCGAGAAATGGCCGTATTTCGGTTAATTATTGCTATAAAATTAATTTAATAACACCAAATTAAAGATAATTTTGCCATAAACAACTTTTATTTGAACAATTTTTTTGTAAATGCCATATTTCCCGAGAAAGTAGAGACAAATCGATTTATTTTATTAAAAATACCCCTTTTTACCCCCTATAGGTTGCCGCGGATCCGTAAAACTCCTAAACTTTTTTGTTTCGTGAACTTCGGCCTATTTTAAACTTATAACCAAAATTTAAGGTATGCACAATTTTTTTTCGATTTATGGTCATTTTTTTCAATCTTTTCCTGTACTAATTAGAGATAATCTAATATATAAAAATCTCGTGTCACAGTGTTTGTTATCGAACTCCTCCGAAACGGCTTGACCGATTTTTATGAAATTTTTGGTGTATATTTGGTAGGTCTGAGAATAGGTCGTAGGCTATTTTTTATACCCCTAGGTGATAAGGGTGGCCCTATCCACAAATTTTCTTTTTATTTTTTGAACAAAAATTTATAATTTATGTGGCAAAACAACGTTTGCTGGGTCAGCTAGTAGAGATATATAAATTATGTTTGAGCTATACATAACTTTTCTGTTTTAATATGGTAGTAGAAATTAGTACAGTCCACTAGTCATAAAAAAATTTCACAGGACTCTATATGAATAATGCTAAAATACTACCTAATCGAATAAGTATTCAGTTTCAAAATGGTTTTGATTATACTATTCCATCGCCGCAAGACTTCACTATATGCATATTTGCATATTTTTGTAGCAGTTAATAGGCAACCTTACTAATAGCTTTACTGCAATAACACAAGGATATAATATTTAGAATTCATTTTATACCTTACGCCTTACGTAGTTACTTTTATTTTATACGCTTATATACAATACCGTGGATGCTGTATTTCTAGAGATTACTTTACTTCTTTACGCTTTTATTCTGCTACCTCCTAACAGATGTCGCGCCATGATAGTATTTACGTGAATGCGAATAATAAATAATTCATAACGTCGGTTATATCCGTCAGAGGCGTAACTATGCACTGGCAATTCGGGTAGATGCCTGTGCTTTTAGACCATCTCCGGGTCCCACGAAATGTTAATATCGCGTTGCGTTAGCATTCGCAGCTATGTGATTTTCCTGCAATATTAATAACAATATTGTGTTTGCATTCAAAGCTCTGGGGTTTCCCCGAAATATTAATAGTATCGTGTTCAATCGCATTCGCAGCGGTGTGGTTTCTACTGTATAGACCAAGTCGGAACTTCCCGTCTTCCCAGAGTGAACGCGAGCTTCTCGAGTGCATCACGGGACATTCGATGCGGATCAAAAACAATTTTGTTTTCTGTCGTGTCATTTGTATCAGTGTGTCCTCTATATACGAATAATTAGCGGAGTGCCATATTCGAATATTTGGCGAAGTCGCCGGTAAATTCAATTAATTCACAAACAACAGGGTATTATTTTCCTCATAACATTCATATGGTGCACAATATAAAGAGCATTTCACAATAGTTTCTTTCACTATGTAGAAGTTAAATAAATAATATAAACTACTTAAAAAAGTTCATGTTTTTTTTTTAAATCGACGCCTTCAAAAAATGTCTCTAAAAAGTAGGAAATAAAATAGAGGACTACAACAAAACAAGATTAATAAATATCTTGATTAAAAAATCCTCAAAAAATTACATTTTTTCTTACCAAAGCGAAGCTGATGTTGAAAGATTAATCATCGAAGCGACAATAAATATAGAATATAAAGATATTGCAATGGTGTCTGAGTAGACTGAGAATATAGATGTGTCAGTTTTACCGACAACTCTAACTCAATGCAATATAGAGAAATGCATTTTCTAAGACCATCAATGTGTTAAGTTTTGCAAAAGTCTATCCGTTTAAAAGTTAACGAAGAAAAATCCCCAACGAAAGGAACATGTACCGTTTTTACATCAAACAATTGTACGATCAGAAAACTTCTGATCTGCCATTTTAAATCCGTCATTTTACATTTCTAATTTTAACCTCCCCTCAATAAAATTTTGGGAGGTTACTACATTTAGTCCAAAATCGAAAATTGAGATAACATCAAATCTTTACGTTTTGAGGTCCCAGGAACCGAAAAAAGTGATTTTAGAAAAATGTCTGTGTGTGTGTGTGTGTGTGTGTGTGTGTGTGTGTGTGTACGTATGTTAGCACGATAGCGGTGAAGCTACTAAACGGATTTGGATGAAGCTTTGCAAGAGGGTTTCTTTAGTGCTCCAGAAGATCTGAAAAGGTTTTGGTTGAGATCGGATTACGTTTAGTACCGTTTTGGCACAACAAGTTGTTTATTTTATGATTACATACAATTTGTAATCGAACCATTGAAAAGCAGTAAAAATTCCAATTTCAACGATATATCACACTTGCACTTTTTCGATTTCGTCTCCGTTGAAAAAATTAAAAAGAATTCGTTATGTGTACACATGACAGAATCCAAAAAATATTATCGGTATTATTGTTAGGGGAAAATGTATTTTGCCATCTGGCAAAAATATTTAGGTTGGTAACCTTTGTGAATGTTGATTTATAGGTTATGATACGTGATGTTACAGCTAACCTCAAAAATATATATTTCTTAAGATTTAAGAATATTATGTAGCTATTATTAAAATTTCTACCTGGTTCCCGTACTTTCAACAAATCTAGTACAGTGTAATGTTTATGAAGTTCTAAATACTTTGTCCTAATAAAATAAGACTTTTTCGTAGGTTGGAAATCTAACCTGTAATTAGTCTATTTTTATTAATCACCAAAAAATTATTAAAATTCTTTGCGTGAGTTTTTAAATATTTGCTAGGAGCCACTGTGGCTCCAAGCTAAAAATGCGTATACAAATATTAAAAATGAGAATAAACTTGAAAAACTTAAACATGATGCAGATATGTCCCTAAATATATTTCATAACCTAAAAATCAACATTCGTAAAAGTTACCAACGCAAATAATTTTGACAATGTCAAAACTTATTTTAGTTGGTTTTTTTAAAGGTAATAATTGTTTATAGCTGTGTTCGGATATTACGTCTGATTGATGGGACGCGTCACAATCGTTCATTTAATACAAATCGAGCTAACCGAGCTAAATCTGAAACGTTCGAATATTACAAAATAAAGGACTCGGACGAAGCTCGACTTGCTCGGACCTTTTTGGTCAAGCAGGAAGATTTTAATTTGACGCATGCGTAGTCTGCTTGAATTGTTCATAATATTATTGACTTATTGAGGTTAGAGCACAGAGTACAGTACCTACCCTGTAGTTACTGTACTCTGTGGTTAGAGTGTAATTTGGGCTAAATTCTGTATTATTATTTTTATTCGCTATTCAATGTTCTACAAAATCTTCGAAACGTTATCTGTTAATACCCTTATAATATCCGGAAATTGATTAACATGCAACACAAATAAACATGAGAGGTTATGTTTTGTAATCCACTTTAGTTCGTTCGATATTTGTTCATGAAATAAATGGCTCCAAAGTAACGTGTAATTTATCTGTTTGCTCAGTGCTCTGATTTCCGATGTAATATCTAAACACAGCTGATTTGGATCCATCATGTGGGGAGGTTCCAGCCGATTTCAGTAGCTGCCGATTTTTATGATATATTCACATTAGTAAACAGTTACCCAGGAAACGTTCCAGATAGTATTTTCGTTTCAATCGAAAAAATGTTTTCCGAGTTACTAACATTTGTCTATTAATTATTATTTGCAGATGAGAGTGGTTTTTTTAAATGTTCAACTTTATTATACATACATAATGTACCAAACACATTGCAACAAATTTCGTATTGTTTCATTGAGGGAAACTGAGTTCCTTGATAAAATGCTATCGGCCTCCACTATACAGGGTGGACCATTAATAAGAGGCCATAGTTCAAGGGTAGATTCTTTGGATCAAAATATGAGTATATAACCAAACATGCTTTAGTAAATTGTTGCTGTGGAAAAAGATATAGGGCGTTAAAATTGTAATTTTTTTTCTCTACTTTGCAATATCTTAACTACCTCTTGACCGATCCTCTCCCAATTTGGTAAGGAAACATTTCTTAAGCTAAGAAACTATAATTTATGTATTACACCACGCTAACCCGTGGAGGGCGCCTCATGAGCTATACCTGATGATGAATTTTTTTTTCTTTTTTTTTACGAAACGTAGTGGCGCTTTTGACTTAAAAATCGTATGCAGGAGTCATTTCTGCGTAAAGAAGGTGCACTTTATAGAACTTGATAATTCCAACTGTTTTCGAGAAAACCGTTGCATACTTCTCAAGAATTCTTTAAAAACAAACTCAATTTGAAAAGGACAGATTTTATTTATTGAAAAGTGTGCTTTGGTGACGTCTTAGTTGTGTCATTTACGTACAATTTCATTAGTTTGACATTTTGACAGAACTAAGACGTCACCGAAGCACACTTTTCAATAAATACAATTTGTCCTTTTTAAATTGAGTTTGTTTTCAAAAAATTCTTGAGATCTATGCGGCAGTTTTTTCGAAAACGGTTGGAATTATCAAGTTCTATCTATTTTACGTAGAAATTAAATTTTCTAGTCAAAAGTGCCACAACGTTTCATAAAAAAAAGACAAAAAATATTCATCATCAGTATAGCTCATAAGATGCCCATGGACTAGCGCGATGTGATACATAAATTATTTTTTCTTAGCTTAAAAAATATTTCCTTACCAAATTGGGAGAGGATCGGTCAAGAGGTAGTTGAGATGTTGCAAAAAAAAAAGAAAAAAAATTACAATTTTGACACCCTGTATCTTTTTCCACAGCAACAATTTACTAAAGCATGTTTAGTTATATCCTCATATTTTGATCCAAAGAATCTACCCTTGAACTATGGCCCACCCTGTATAGTATTTTCTACTATATTTATGATGTTTTTTGACCTGACCATGTTTACTATCAAAATTACTTACCACTGTCAATTTTTTCTGATAGCTGGTTGCGCTCTCCAAGGGGAATAATGGGGAGTTATGCCCAACAGTCCTTTCCCATTGGCCGTGGAAATCATACGTCATTACGTTGATGAAATCTAGGTACTTAGCTATTTCAGGCACATCATATCCTGCTGCAATAGCTTCGAATGAAGCTGGTACAGCTGCTGTGAGCAAGAGACGGGGTTGCCCGCTACTCTTGGCTTCACCTGCAAAAGGTTTCATTATATCTTATTATGTTTAAACTGCAGACAAGAAACAGTCAAATTGAACATATTTTAACCACAGGTAGGGTATGAGTTTAATGCCTCAAAATAACTGAGATACAATTTCTGCTGCAAAAATCACGATTACCAAAATGTTGTAGTCATTTTAGCTCAAAATTTCTCAATTTTCAGAAATTAACAATATGAATTTGTTATTTTAAAACGTTCGGAAATAAGTGCAGAAAAACTGGTTATTGATCATCCACTTTAAAATGGGCATATCTTTTAATATCTATTTCTGAACAAAAATTACGTGAATGGGGAAAAGTAAGCATTTTAGTAACAAATACTGAGAAATTATTTAATGTTTATGAAATTTTCCAATTAGAAACTTACTCACGTCCATTTGCAAAAAAAAATTAACCGACGTAGTTTATTCTCCTCTTTGAAGAAGTCAAGTTTTGACCTTTTATTCTTGCGACTTACTCAAAAACGTTTTGTCTTACGTCAAATAGTTATTTATGTATCAAGAGTTGTAAGTACACTTTTTTGAATGTAAAATATATAATAGGTGTGAAATTTTTCCAAAAAACAAAATATACATTAATTTTTCAGCTTGATTTCTTTGTAGTACTTTTTAAAATTTTCAAAAAAAAAAACGATTTTTGTTTACTTTATTGCAAATATCTTGTAAAATATCTATTCTAGAGAAAAATATGTCGAGAGAGAAGAAGAAGAAATTGAAGTTGATAAAATTTAGTTACTTTAAACGCCAAAAAAGATAATGTTACACATTGATTTTATGGAAATTCCATAAGCTTAAACAATATATCTTGATAGTATATTTTTGATCATATTGGTAAAAACGCATTAGCTCCCCACTTTCCTATAAAAAATAAATGTGCCATCGGTTCTGAGTTAATATCATCGATTCTCGAAAGAGTTAATAAAAATACAAAGTTACATTGATCCCTTAATTTTTTCCTTAATAGAACTGATTGCGGAAAAAATTCTGGATTTGAATAATTCGCGAGCATAAGATATTTTCTACTTATTACTCTTCACTATTTATTGAAAGATATGAGAAATACCAACCTTCAAAAGCTAAACGAAGTTCTTTGAGAAGGTTCACATATGCCGCTTTGTCGTCAGCTCCTCTAGGATATTCCCAGTCCACGTCCAATCCATTAAATTTGAATTCCCTTAAGAAGTCTATGGCATCATATACGAATTGGTTCATTCTGAAGACGTTGCCGGTAAGCTCCTTGAAGGGAGTTGAACCAAACGCCCATCCACCAATAGCAAGCAGCACCTGTTATTTTAAAAGTATAGAAAGACAATTTACAAAATATGAATACGAAATATTCAAAATAGAAAGACTACGCTAGGCAGGACATGTGGGGATATACGATGCTTGAATTCCAAAAAGAACTCTCATTGGAAACATGTAAGTAATTAGGGGAACAAGTAAGGCCTAGAGAGGATAGAGTGGAAGAAGATGTAAAAAAGTATTTTAGAGACACGAGTATAGACAAGAGCAACAACAGATTGAGTAGGATGGAAGGCTAATCTAAAGGAGGTTAACGCTCAGTGTCGGGCTGTATAATCCAGTAAAATGAAGCCAAAAATCATCATACGTTTGACACCATTCATAAAGTTTTGAAACTTTAGCAGAAATATTAGTAAAGGCACCAAAATCACAATAAAAAAAAGTTACCGTCCCGGCCGTGGTTGCATCATTCTTAATATCAATTCAATTCAATATAATTCGTTTTTCTAGCTTTTGCTCACTTTTTAGCAAAAATACTTCTACACAAAAATATTCCTTATAAAATTTTGTATAAAAAATAATAATAATTTTTTGCGTAGAATGAATACTGCCGTCAGTAATAAAAAGTCCGTAACATGCATTTTTGAGATTTTCTGTTTTCTTCTATATTGGTACTACTTTTCTGAGACTAAATACGAACTATAAAAACAATAAGATAAAGGTAAATAATAAAAAAGCTAAAATAAAATATGCCGAAATAACGAACATTTTTGTATAGAAGTAGTTTCGTCAAAAAGTGAACGGCTCAGCAGATAAATGAACTAGATCGAAGATGGTTGTTTACGCAATTTCAAGGGATGACGCAACCACAATCGGGGTGGGAACTTCTTTATTGTGAATCTGATATGTTTCCTAATACTCAAAGTTAAGTTTCAAAACCATGAACTTTGTCGAATATAAAATTTAATTTGACTCGATTATGCAGTACCATAGGAGACAGAGTGGAAAATTTTAAACTATTGTAAAATCTTACCTTCAAGTCTGGATTTTTGTCCCTAAGAGCTACCACCCTTTCATACATGTCTGGATCTTTTGAGTTAGCTTCTGCTAGTTTGTGCTCCGTGAGAGTTGCAAAAGCGTATATTATATGCGAGCAAAGGTTGGGGTTGATGTCTTCTGGTGTGAACTTGCCTGATCCTGGGCGCTTCTGGGACCAGTTAGTCATGTAGCAGAACACTTGTGGTGGGCGAACTAATAAGAGAAAGAGATAGGTTGAATATGTTGATCGTATCATAGTAAAGAAAATCGGTGTAATTTTGAATATTTATAAATTATATTTTGTGTTTTGTATTGATTCGTTGACTGCTGTATATTCGTAATAAGTATAGTGAATATCTTTTTTAGAGCGAGATTTCACTGCCTAAATTGTAGTGGTTTCTTTAAATCAATGGTACTCATATTACCTTTATTATTCGTAAAACCTATGCTCAAATGATACAAAATGATATTGAATTCGTCATTACAAGAATTAATACAATCATTCGAAACGAGTAAAGTAGTAGATATAATGAAATTAAATAAAGAGTATTATAAAGTAGCACAAAGAGATAAATTAGCTAAAAGTAGATTAACTTTAATAAAAAAGAAAAATGTATATATCTATTCTAGTCCGATATATCTACTTGAAATACATGATAATTGAAGAGCTAAGTGGATAAAGGTGTTATGTGACATTTTTGAAAATTTTGAGATTTCTACACAGACAACTATTTTAACTTATAATCTATCATTTCAATAAGTTTTTGGGATAATAAACCTTTCCTAAATGCGTTTTAATGTTTGATAAAGGTGTTATGTACATATGGTTTTTATATAATTTAATGGATAAAGGTGTCATGATCACATACCACCTTTATCCATTACTGTGCGATATTAAATTGTTTTAATCCAAAACACTTTGCTTTTAAAGTTATGTTATATTGACAGTAATGTGACAAGATGTGTTAAGTGTTTCTTACTATTATAGTGAAAATGGCCAGTCGTAGTAAACTGATATTACAAATGGCAATGAATAAACGATTTCATGAATCATGTAAGATGTTTATAAATTGGCTGATATTTGGAAATAGTGCTTATAGTGTTTTAATCCTAATATTCATTTCGTTCAATTTCGAAATGGTATGAGATGGTACGAGAGTCGAGATGGTACTTGATTATCTAATTGCTGTGAACACATTTATACCTTTTGGCAATTCAGCAGAAATCAGTCACATAGTGGCAATTTCTTCCCAGGCAAGTTTTAATAATGTTTTAAAAACAAAAGATTATCAATATAAAATGCAATAATAAAATACGAATTTACCAAAGTATTCCAGCAAATTAGTCTGTAAATCAGAAATACTAGAAAGTGACGCATTGCGGCGTTGATTTTTGTACAAACATTTTTATGCTGACAAGTAGAAGAGGGCTGGATCGTAGAAATTTGTATGACAAGAGCAAAACTGATATCTGGTATGGCTTCTGCCCACCCAATATTTTGAAAGAGCATTAAATTGTTTAAGGCAAATCTGGCGAATTCCGAAATTCTTGCGGAAAAAATAATAAGTATGATAATTATGCCAATCAAGTCAAAGGTCATTTGGGTTTGTAAGGTTATCGTTTAAGAATTACAGGGTTCGCTATGCTTACATCTATTGGGTTAAAGAAAATTAAAAAAAAAATAAAATAAATAATACTAAAGAATACGGAGAAAATTACAAACTAGCTTTCGAACAACAAAAGCGTGACGGAGCAAAAGTTACAGTAGATAGAACGATTTGCTTTCTTACTTTAGATCTTCAGCAAACCATGCCGCTGCCAAAATTAAGTACATCGAAAGCATTTTACCTTCGTCAAATGTGGTTTTACAATCTTGGCATACATACATTGAGGAATACTGAAAAAAAAAATTTCTTTTTCACGTGGACTGAAGATATGGCCAGCCGTGAAAGCCTAGAAATTGCTAGTTGCTTACATACCTTTTCACAAATTTACAATGAATATTTCCGAAAAGACATTATAATATGGCCCGACTCCTGTGGTGGACAAAATAAAAACTTCAATATCATTACACTTTACCATTTTTATGCTGACAAGTAGAAGACGGCTGGACCGTAGAAATTTGTATGACAAGAGCAAAACTGATATCTGGTATGGCTTCTGCCCACCCAATATTTTGAAAGAGCATTAAATTGTTTAAGGCAAATCTGGCGAATTCCGAAATTCTTGCGGAAAAAATAATAAGTATGATAATTATGCCAATCAAGTCAAAGGTCATTTGGGTTTGTAAGGTTATCGTTTAAGAATTACAGGGTTCGCTATGCTTACATCTATTGGGTTAAAAAAAATTTAAAAAAAAAATAAAATAAATAATACTAAAGAATACGGAGAAAATTACAAACTAGCTTTCGAACAACAAAAGCGTGACGGAGCAAAAGTTACAGTAGATAGAACGATTTGCTTTCTTACTTTAGATCTTCAGCAAACCATGCCGCTGCCAAAATTAAGTACATCGAAAGCATTTTACCTTCGTCAAATGTGGTTTTACAATCTTGGCATACATACATTGAGGAATACTGAAAAAAAAATGTTCTTTTTCACATGGACTGAAGATATGGCCAGCCGTGAAAGCCTAGAAATTGCTAGTTGCTTACATACCTTTTCACAAATTTACAATGAATATTTCCGAAAAGACATTATAATATGGCCCGACTCCTGTGGTGGACAAAATAAAAACTTCAATATCATTACACTTTACCAGTTGTTGATTTTAAAAGGAGAATTTAAAGTTATCGACCATAAATTTTCGGAGGTGGGACATTCATATTTAGATTCAGACAGAGACTTTGGCAGAGTCGAGAAAATTTTAAGGAAACATCAAAACATCTACGTTCCGGACCAGTATCGAGAAATTTTAAGAACTCCCTAAGACGCCGTTGTCATAGATATGAATAATCATTTCAAGGATATTGATGGAATTGCCTCAAAACTCAATTTGTACAACAGGAAGAAAAACTTGAACAATGAAAAGGTTTGTTTTCACGACGGTATAAAATGGCACCTGTGGGTGCTACTATTACATCACTAGATGAAATGACTCCATTTTACAAAGTCGATATTTTAAAGAAAAGGAATATGCATAAGATAAATTCCGACTGTATTGCTCTAACGGTGTTTAATGAAAACAAGGGCAGCTTAAGTGTAGGAAAACTGGCAAATCTTATTGTACAATGTTTTAATAATAATAAAATATGTTTAATTTCTCAACACTTTTATTCACTAATTCCTTATTCATTTCAGAGAAACTTATGAACGGATTAATTTTTTAAAATTTTCGAAAATAATGACAACTGACAACTTTAGTTATTTGTCTCTGAAAAGTACATCAAATGTCAATATCATCGCAAAGTGCAAGCTATATAGTCGCTATAACAAAAAAGTTCTCGCCTAAAAACTTTCGAGTTAAATTACTCAATAACGTGTTTTTGTGACACAACACCTTATCCACTTAGCTCTTCAATTATAACTTCACCAAGCCGTATCTCGAAATCCTGAAGGTTTGAGACTTTGTGTCCATTGAGACATTTGATCAGGGTGCCGAGATATACAACATATCGAAAATTCAGATAATTTAACGGAAATCACTTTTACAATGAGAAAAGCGCGGTGTCCTTTGTCATTTTTAACTCACCCTTTACAAAGCCATACTGAAATTAATATATTCTTCATTTACTGCATTTATTCAATAACTATCTGAACTTATTTTATTACTTCATATGCGCCTAAGGAATTTTTATTTTTTATTGGTAGGTACGACGATATAAAACAATATAAAAATAGATGAAAGGAACTTATGCAATACTAATAAATAAAAAAAACTACTGGCAATTTTCAAGGTCCCGTGTAAATACCAGTCTTAGATATTACTTGCGGAATTTCTATTTGGACAAGAGCAAAAAGAGGCAAAGATCAGCGATGATATAATTGTTATTGTTCAATTAATTCTAGAGCAAGCGGTTACTTTCCTTTACAGTCTAACCTACTATTATTATTACATAAAATATTGTATAATTAAAAAGTGGCCATTGAAAAAATTAGAGTAGTGACTGGACGAAATAGTAGACTTGCAATTTGTTGGCTCCGGGCGGTTTCTGCAATTGCGCAATAAGTAGGCTGCAAGAATGGCCAGTCGCACTGGTTTTAATTTTATTTATGTAGGTAGGTGTGTGCATGTGGTCAAGGCATGTTAATTTGTTGAAAGGATTTGTGTTTCATTCTTTAATTCTTTGTTAGGGCGTTGAATAAATTAAGGATTATTGAGAGGACCTAATATATTGTATTTCATAATCGTATAATGCAGTCTGCAGAGCAAGAAGAAAACGGGTAACCATGAATAATTTATATAAGATTTTTTTTTACGTACAGTACAAAGCAACACCATATGTCCAATCTAACTATAACGATAGAATGCACCTCTACTGGGATATACATCCTTGAACACAGGGTGTGAAAAGCTGTTTTTATCGATATTTTTTTTACAGAGTGGCCTCCTCGGTCACCTAATTTGAGTCTTTTGGATTCTTTCTGTGAGGTTGTCTCAAAAACTTAGTTTATTTAATTCCAGTAGAGACCAGAGTGGAACTGCTACAATGAATCACTTTTCAATGTGATGAAATACGAGACATTGCTGAGGTATTGTGGAGGGTACAGCAATCTTCAACTCGTTGGGCCCGGGAGTGTACCAGAGTACGAGGAGCTCATTTTGAACTTTCTAATGCATTTTTCAATGAAATTCAAAAACGTTTAATATACATTCAGCTTTATATCAGAGAAGTGATACATTTTTCTTGAGAAAAATGCAATGCAATGCAATGATTACGAGATTTCTAAGGCCAACAGTATATATAAAGAATGAGTATTTTCTTATTTTTCATGCTGAATGTTATACCTGTACTAAAAATATTGAAGAAGTTGATAAGATGCCTCATAGGCATCTAAAGAAGGATATTATCTTCTGTTCTACAGTAGGATCTTGGATAAAATATAACATGGACTCTGGAAAAACATTTGATCAGGGCGCCGAGGTACACAACCTGGCAATTTAACGGAAACCACTTTTACTTAAGAAAAATGCGGGGTACTTTGTAATTTTTAATCTACCCATTAATCTACTTTTTATAACCAACCTACCCCTCCATTATTAAAACGGATGAAAAAAATAAAATTGTGACTTAGTGTGTGTACAAGAATAAAAGGCCTCAACAATTTTCCTTGCTTCAATCACACCCTCAGTTGCATAGAAAAGTCTATAAAACAGTGGCATACATTATTACAAATTCGTATGCCAAGTTTCATATTCCTATTTCAATGAATTACTGGGATTATAAATAAAAAATATGTTTCCAAAGGGACCGTGGAAGCATTTTCGTGCATTTGTTTATTTCATTTATATCATCGTACTTTAGTTCTTATTTATTTATGTAGAACTATCGACTTCATGCGCGTGGAATTAAGAACATTGACATACTAACATATGCCTATATAGAATTATAACATATTCACTGAGTACTCTTCTCAGGAAGTACACTCGAGGGAAACCCCTGCACGTTCATTGCACTCAAGAAAAACTTCTGTGCGTCCATAGTATTCGAGGAAACCCACTGCGCATCCATAGTACTTGGGGAAACCTACTGCGCATCCATTTTACTCGAGGAAACCCACTGCGCATCCATAGCACTCGGGGAATCCTACTGCGCATCAATTTTACTCGAGGAAACCCACTGCGCATCCATAGTACTTGGGGAAACCCACCGCGCATCGCAATTTGAAAAGAATTCATTATTCTATTTTTGTGTTAGAGCGAGTTAATCGAAAAACAATTATTTTAATCGACAATAAAGTACATGGGCGGGTATGTATGTGTAAAATTTCATGCTTAAAAACATCCCTCTCCCTGTTCACCCATTTGGGGGGGACTATTTTTGAAAACCGTGGAACGCGTCTCTCCTTATTTCCTCAGAAGAGCCCGTCGCTGGAGTATCACTGAATTACGCGATTTCAGAGTTACGGGTACACTTTAAACCATCTACCACTCCCGTTTTCACCCCTTCGAAAAGTTAAAATTGAAATTTCGTCTTACTGGTGTCTAATAGATTTCAATAAATAGTATTTCTGCCAAGTTTCACG
This sequence comes from Rutpela maculata, assembly GCA_936432065.2. Classification (NCBI taxonomy): domain Eukaryota; kingdom Metazoa; phylum Arthropoda; class Insecta; order Coleoptera; family Cerambycidae; genus Rutpela; species Rutpela maculata. The sequence goes on along the minus strand of OW386290.2, from coordinate 125,924,148 downwards.
GTTCTAGGTCTAACCGTTTCCGAAAAAGCTTAAATACCTCCCCTTCCCCATTAAGTCTTTCGGGGATCTCTTTTTGAAAACCGTCGAATACGTGTTTTCTTATTTCCTCGGAAGAGTCCATCTCTCGATTAATCACGTTTTTGACTTACGCGATTTCAAAAATACGGGTGTTCTTTAAACCATCCACCACCCCCGTTTTCACCCCTTCGAAAAGTGAAAATCGAAATTTCGTCTTACACGTATCTAATAGATTTCAACAAAAAATATGTCTGCCAAATTTCACGTATCTAGATCTAACCGGTTCCGAAAAAGCCTAAAATTTCAACTCCCTATCACCCTCTTAAGGGTCGAATTTCGAAAAAAATCCCTTCTTGGTGGTTGCCTACGTCATTCGTGGAAGCTCTATACAAAATTTCAATTTCTAGACCCAGCGGTATGAGCTGTGCGTTGATAGATCAGTGACTCAGTCAGTCAGTCAGGGTATTCTTTTATAGATATAGATTAGTTCCTGGATTTATCGACAGCAATTTAGAAACCTAGACATTTTCAAAATAAGTAAAACACTATTTTATAATTTTATTTTTTTGGGTGTTTCAAATTAAAAAGAAAATTGAACGACATCTCCATTACAGTCATATGAAATTATTTATGGTATGTACACACCACATATTTTATTTATAACATATTTTCTTACCTTTTTTGTTAACTCTCTTAGCTGCCGCAGTCTTCTTATTGGGTTTTCTGGCCCGCTTCAATACCTCTGACACTGCAATTTTTATTGGCTCTGGTTTCTCTTCTTCTTCTTCCTCTTCTTCGGATTCAGTGGCTCCAGCGATTGCTTGCCAGTCCATGTCTTTGGCGTCCTTCCCTCTCGAAATACCCCGCAGTTCTTCTCTATGGAAAGAAAAGGAAAAGAAGTAACCAGAAACACCACATATGTGAAAGAAGAAAGTGAAAGGGGAACAGTTAAAAATGAATTAATGATGTTGGAAAATATGACTAATATAACTAAAAAGCAACTTTAAGATAATAGAATATATTAGAATCCAAAATTATTACTCTTAAAAATACATTACCAAAATAAAACTAAACTTCTTGTTACTATATTAACTAAATGCCCCTGAGTATTTTTCTATGGAAATGAGAGAAAAATATGCTACAATTGACGCGTCAAACAAGAAAGAAGAAGAAGGTGGTCCAGTTTCGAATATGCACATATATACATATTAAACAAAGGTTAATTTTAGGACTAATGAATGTGGCAAGTAAATGTTAGAAGAGTTACTGAAATATCTCAATGAAATTAAAGTTCTGGTTATTCGAAAGGCAGCAAATGATAATAAAAGCAATATAGACAAAAGCAAACAATTAAAAGATAAGGAGAATGAGAAGTCTTATTGAGAGTGAATAAATTTTAACAAAATAAGCACTATACCTGAAGCATAATAAAATACTAAGATGTTTAGAATGAAGTTATACATCAGATAGAAAAAATCTTTCAAAGCTAATAATATACAAATAGAGAAATTGTCTTCATGTGGGGAAAGTAAGTAAGCTGAAGAGAAAAATTAATAAAATTTAAGAAAATTAATGCAGTGAAAGCTTCAAAAAGGAAAATAATAATTAGATAAATAGAAGTGTAATTATAAAACCACTTACAAGAAAGTAAAAATAAACGAGTTCAATTATTAAACAGATAAAGAAGAAAATAAAATCAGAAATATTAAGAGAAGATTATAGAAAGAATAATATGAACCTGTTGAATGTCGTAATGCTGAATATAAAATTATGTACCTAAGATAACAGTTTGTGCTAGAATTATCAAAAAATTTTTAAAAAATAAAGAGAAGAAGAGATTGATGTAAGGAGGCAAGCAGGGAAAATAAATAAAAACCAGCTTTAAACATGCAATAATAACTGTTACAATCCTGTGTTTTATAAATTCTTTGACTAATTTATTTCTAAGATAAAGCATGTACAAACAAAAATTGTTAGACGGAAAACGGAGGTATTACTACTACAGACATATTATTTTTTCAGTTATTTGAGTTTTTGTATATACATATTCTACATTAAATTAGCAAACAACTACGCAAAATGCTGGTTAATTTTCAGTTCTCTATCACTAGAATATTACCTCTGAGTAATATGTGTACCGCCGTATGGAAAAGGCCCAAAAAAGGATTTCAAAGTAAAATAAACTGCATCTCTCTAAGTTGGCTGCTTAATTTTTTTTTAAATTTTGTATTATCATTCAGCACCTTTTCATTTCAACTTAGGGAGACTTCTTTCACCAGAAATTGAACTCTGGGGCCATCAAATTACTTAGACTACATAGAATATCTGAGCTTTTTCAGTATATACAGTCCACCGGCAGCTTCAAAATCCTTTATAAATGATTTCTGTTTACAATGCTACAATGATTCCTAATCTTCTAAGGCATCAAGATCCGCCGATGGTTGCCAAAATGTCCTCCTGTACGGTTATAATGGATGAAATTTGAAAAACACCTTAAGCAATTTTTGATCCTGTTTGAATCGACAAAACATGAGAATCATTAACCATTTTTGTTGAAGCATAATATGCCTTAGGGTAAGGCAAATATTAAAAGAAAAATTGAAACAATTCGAAAAGATTTTGTGTGGGAGTTCTTATAAAAATCATAAAAAACAACGGAGCGGCCATAATAAAAAATTTAGAAAAGACTTAGCATCATCAATAGAAATCACTTTTTGTTATTCTGTGGACTCCACTCATATAGAGGTACACTTATTATTATGTTAAACTAGCTGTAACTACAGAACGTACTGAACAAAATATTAATAAGAAGACTACAGACAACTACACTTACCTCATCGCTCCAATCAAAGGATATTTAACGTTTCCACCACAAACAGTTCCGGTGAAATCATCCATATCGACTGTCCACACCATAGCGCCAGCGTATCCATTTTCTTTGACCCACTTCATTTTATGCCTGATGGATTTTTCATCATCGAATCCTACCCACTGGTCACCGTCTACGAGGTATGGTACTTTCATTTCGTCATCCCAGTAGTATGTGGCGCCATTTTGGAGCATTTCACAGATCTATTTGACAAAATGTAATTCATTGAAGAGTTTACATTTGTGGATTTGAAGAAGATTAAATATCTTATAACATAATAAATTATGTCTGTCAATATTTCTTATGTGATTTAAATCAGTGATAGTCCAGTGATAAGTATCTAACTGTGACTCTGGCTTATGCGAAATATTATAATACAGTAACTACACAGATGATAATAATGCAAAAAAGGACATATCAGGACATATATTAAACATATACTAAAAAGAAGAAACACAGAAACATATCTATGCATACGTATTTTGCAATTATTTTTCCTCATCAGAGTAGCATAGCTTAAAGAACTGGATCTGCAACGGATAGATCAGGGACAACAATTAAATCAGTCGAAAGAACAGTACACACACAGTACTCTACTGGTCTCTTCGTGTCTGTTGGGTTCAGTTTGGACTTTTAGAATTTCCCCTTTTTGCATTTATTACTTAACTCTGTGATCTCCCATCTATTTGTTGAAAATAATGTTTTGAATCAAGAATAGTTTTTTTGTATACATGCAATTGAATACATTCTTCATGTAAATACTTTTGAGGTAAGAAATAAAATGCTAAGAATCCTATTATGTAATTCAATTCTTCGTCAGTATTAGCTAGAAGAGTAGTTGTTTTGATTCTCCAATAATGAGTGTTTTAAAGTATTTACCTAACTAGTATATTAGCGTGCCCAGATTACGGCAGCTATACAGAAAGTAGGTATTTTCATAATAAATAAAAAGTGTGTAAGTTGTGATTTGCATAATACCTAAATAATATTCTCTAATCATGATAAAAGCAAATAAATAATAAATAATTAATTGTAAAAATAAATCAAGAATAGGCTTGTAAATAGTGAATGAATATTTCTATACTCTACTGATGAGAACTAACGAGTTCGAAAAAACTTGTATAACTTTTCTAGAGTTGAAAAAGAATGTACGGTTCAATAATTGTTGTGAATGACTGAATTTCAATAAATAACACAGGTTTATATAAAAAAAAGTTGTCTGGATCTGGGGTTAGACCATACACACGTTTCTTATGTATTTTTCGACGCTGAATTCGAATCTATTTTTAGTTTTGCTCTATCACGTCAGGATTTTGAGATATCCTAACCTAAAAGTGCAAACACACGGTTTTTTGACATATTTGAGGTTATGTAGCTTTGCGAATTTTCTTTTCTCGAAAAATCATGTATGGAATCTTAAAGTACAAATCTTCCTCTTTAAAATTCCGTTGAGTTTGCTCAAATATCTTTTTTCTTCGCTGAGATATCAAATTTTTAAAATTGTCTGTTCATATCATATCTTTCCCAATACATTTAATTAGTGCGGAAACCTTATGGTCATTATTTAAATTGCAATATCTCGGCTAAGAAAAAAGATATTTGAGCAAATTCAACGGTATTTTAAAGGTGAAGACTTGTTTAAGATCCCATACAAAATCCTGACGTGATAGAGCAATTCTGAGACCAGATTCAGATTCAGCGGACCGAAAACCTTCGGAAAAATATAGTAGTTTTTTATACAAAAAGTTTGCCTAATCTTTAAGCCTGTGAATCTTACATGATACTTAACTAAGGTCGATGTATAGAATAAACCTTCAAGCAATGAGCATTAAGCCTATAACCCCACCCACCCTCCCCTTTCTCCCCCACCATATTCTTAAACCCACAAACTCCAAATGTGAAAACTCAAACGCATCAACCAACAATCCTGCAATTTACTAACATTAAACTTAAAAAAACCCAAAAATCCTATTCCTATGACCTTAAATCAAAATAACTTTGAGACCCTCAAATTACACAGCAACAAATCGAGAACCTCCAAATCCTTACCCCAAAAATCTATTACGATTTGGGTATTATGTGAGTTGACGTGAGTATCTTTTAACCCAAAAAATATAAAAATTTTTAAATCGCTGTCATTCTTTGTTGTTTGTTGGTTGGTGTATTTGGAATTTTTAGGTTTGGGGGTTTATGGGTTCAGGAATCGGCATTTGTATGTTTTATTTTGTGTTTGTTTGTTTTTTTTTGCTTTGTCACGTCAGGATTTTGAGATATCGTAACCTAAAATTGCAAAAAACACAGTTTTTGACATATTTGAGGTTATGTAGCGTCGAGAAATTTTTTATCAGAAAATCATGTGTGGGATCTTAAAGTACAAATCTTCACCTTTAAAGTGCCGTTGAGTTTGCTCAAATATCTTTTCGCCGAGATATTGCAATTTAAATAATGACCATAAGGTTTCCGTACTAATTAAATGTATTAGGAAAGATATGATATGAACAGACAATTTTTAAAATTCGATATCTCGGCGAAAAAAAATATATTTGAGCAAATTCAACGGCATTTTAAAGAGGAAGATTTATACTTTAAGATCCCATACACGATTTTTTAAGAAAAAAAAAATCGCAAAGCTACATAAGCTCAAATATGTCAAAAAACCGTGTTTTTTGCACTTTTAGGTTAGGATATCTCAAAATCCTGACGTGATAAAGCAAATCTAAAAATAGATACGAATTCGGCGTCGAAAAATACAGAAGAAACGTATAGTCTGACCTCAGATTCAGACAACTTTTTTTTTGTAAACCTGTGTAATTAAAGTATTTTCAATATATTTTTTTGACTGAAAATGCCAGGAATCCTATTACGTAATTCAATACTTCGTCAGTATTAGCTAGAAGAGTAGTTGTTTTGATTGGTTTTCCAATAATGAGTGTTTTAAAGTGTTTTCCCAAGTAGTATATTAGCGCGATCCGATTAAGGTGCCAATATACAGAAAGTAGATAATTTCATATTAAATAAAAAAGTGTGAATGACTAAATTTGAATAAATGATTTAAGTATTTTCAATATATTTTTTGCTTTAAAATGCTAAGAATCCTATCATGTAATTCAATACTTCGTCAATATTAACTAGAAGAGTAGTTGTTTTGATTGATTCTCCAATAATGAGTTTTTCAAAGTATTTACCTAACTAGTATATTAGCATGCCCAGATTAGGCCAACTATACAGAAAGTAGGTATTTTCATAATAAATAAAAAGTGTGAAAGTTGTGATTTGCATAATACCTAAATAATATTCTCTAATCATGATAAAAGCAAATAAATAAAAAATAATTTATTGTAAAAATAAAAGCTCGTCTTGAATACATTTATTTTTTTTCCCTCATTGTTTCTTAAAGAAAAGTCTTTGTTTTATATGAAAAATTTATTTATTTGCGTATTTATGAACCAACAGATTCTTGATTCAAAACGTTGTTTTTATCTGTGTAGATGTTTTAATTTAGAAAGATTGTCATTTGAAAAACTTCATGAAATTTTACATATAAATTCATAGTCTTTAAGTTAAACGACAAGAAAATTACGATTTTAGCCTGAGACAACAGGTATCTGAAAACAGTTTTCGTCGAATAATACTTGACTTTATTTTTTTACTTATGTTTGATTGCATGCAAGTTCGAATGTTTGTAAGACGAAGTATTTAGTTTAAATTTCAGAATATTTTAGAAAGTATCATACAACCAAGCAGTGTGGGTCCCCATTTTTTTAACAAATGCGTCGGCATTTTGTTACTGTAACTATCCAGTCATTGAAAAAACTTCAAATACTATTTTTCGTTAATATACAGCGTGTGCTTTTTAATACTGCAACACCTCTTTATTTTGGAACCCGTAGGCCGATTTATGTACTGCTCGAAGAGCTTTATTTGACTGTTTTAAAAAATTTGTAATTTTCATATTTTCAAGGCCTGCTAAGCTCCTCTAGATCGACTATTAGGCAATTTTTTATCTGCAAATTGGATAACGTATTCGATTCGCAGTTGTTCCAAATACCCCTATACAAAATTTTAATTCGATGCCTCATATAGGGTGTCTGTTATTCAATAGCCAAATTTAAAATTTCTCACTTTTCGACTGGCCCTGTATAAAAGTCGGTTTGGTTTACTAAAAAAGCAAAGTAGTCATTCGACTTAAGGAACATCATGCACTAAATGAGAAAGAAAAAAGAAAAGTTATTCTTTAAATAAATAGTGCTTCTACACATTATTCGGTGCTTTAATGAAAATTTTTCAAACAAATGGATTGGACGGAATAGCTTTATTTTTTCTTCCTTATTTAGTGACATCAACATCAGATACTAATCCATTTGTTTGAAACATTTTCATTAAGGCACCTACGTACATCAACCGAATAATGTACAGAAGCACTATTTAATTAAAGAATAACTTTTCCTTTTTCTTCCTCATTTAGTATTTGATGTTCCATAAGTCGAATGACTACTTTACCATTTCAGTAAACGAATTTTATACAGGGAGAGTGAAATAGTGAGAAATTTTAAAGTAGAGGGTACACTTTCTATAGAAGAACGGCCCAATTATGAGCAAAAGCTAGAAGCAATTTAATTTTGCGATATTTTCTTAATTTTATTTTCTGATACAACAATAACATAATAAAAAGTCGCATATTTTTTAATCATATTTTATGATTTCTATATACTTCGAAGGATAGTAGCACTTTTTGATTAGGTAAGGAACTTGCAGTGATTTAGAGAGTTTCAGTGGTTCCTTTCAAATTGAAGATGAAATGTTTTTGCTGATCTTATTCTAAGTAGGGTATAATGAAATGGCTATTGCTTTCTAAAGGGTTCGGCAAGAAATAACAAACTCTTATTTGTGTATCAATATTTTCCCTTTTTTGCTATTATTTACGTTTACGGGAAGTTTGTCATAACCTTTTTATGAAGACGTATTTAGAAAAGGCCAATGATTTTGAAATTCTTTTCTATTTTTAATAATAGATACAAAAAAAAATGCATTCGAGTCTTTTACTGTACACTGATTTTTTTCATTTTTTTTTTTTCAATAAATATCCAATCCATATTTTATCATATTTTAACACACATAATAAGTATTTAAGTCATATAATATATTGACAAACATCGATGCTACATGAAGTAAGAAACCTCAGCTAAAAATCGACAATGTGCACGTGTCAAAGGACAAATCACACACACTCTTATACGCCATTTTCTTAGATTTGTGTTTATGTAGGTTGAATCCCTGTTGCATAACACGATTCAATTGCATTGCTTTTCAAAAATAAATCAGAAATACTTTTTCGAACACAAAATTTTTCGATTTAAGGGTGGTTCTACCAGAGATGGGTAAGGAAAACTTTAAATTTGAAAGTTCTCGAAACGAAATTTTGATAAGTGTTCAATAGTGTTGGGATATTTGAATATTTGAAAGTTTGCCAAAATTCCGGGAAAGTTTCCTTTGGGAACTTTCTGAGTATTCAAATATTTTACTGAAAACTTTCATTTTTATCAAAATTTCGTTCTGGAAACTTTCATATGGAAAGTTTTCTTTACCCACCTCTGATTTTTATCAGAACATCATTCCGGAAACTCCCGAAAATTTCCTGGAAACGTTTATTGGAAAGATTCCTTTATCCTTAGAGGATTAAGCAGGTGAAAAACCTTAGAAAAACTGATGATCGTACCTTCTAATACAAAAAACATCCATGAAAAATTAATCATCACATATGACATTATTTCTAAACTTTGCATCTTCTTTAGCTCAAGGCACTGTACTATTAATTAAGGCTATTCTCTATCTATTCAAATTAAGGTTAGCATCAGTCTAATACGTTGTTTCAAAATTCAGCTGAATATTGTTTAAGTTAAGTTTGAATTTCAAAATATTAACTTTCAACAAATGTATTCGAAGAACTTTCTTCGAGAAAAAACTTTGGCCAGTGTCGACATTTAGAACGTAAATATATTTCTCATGAAATTTACTTAGTTACACTGATTTGGTAACAAATTGAATCAATATGCAAGAAAAAGCGTTTAAAAACTTGAAATTCTTGAACTATTGTCTTAAAATGGGTGTCCTTGATGATTGCAGTTTAAATTATGACCTTATTATTTGTAAATTATAGCATAAATCGCAGTAAACAAATATTCCCAGAATTTGAGAAAAAAGCAGAAACTTCCATGCAAAACGATAAATCACCTAAATTTGATAGGAAAGTATTTTATCTGTTGCACACGATTAAAATTAATACGTAATAAGGAACAATTAGCTACAATTAGGTATAAATATAAAATAATCTCAGTTCCATAATCTAGAACATATCTCTTTCAAAAAGCGGACATTTTTGTAAAAGACCAATCTATTACTTTTCTAGCCCAAAGAACAATTTTTAGTTTCTTTAATATCTTCCAGGGTGCTATAAAACTATTTATATAATGCTTTTAAAATTCCATTTAGTTGTAACATATTTAATGCCGATATAAAGCAACTTTTGGACTAAAAGGATGTGGGTGGGCCCCTATGAAGGTTGCTAAAACCTTTTTTGAAATTCTCTGATGAAACTGCCTAGATAGGCACAGTCCGCTCCAGGCAAGGCGGTTTTTAAAACTTTCTCAAAATCTTTTCCACAGCCAGATTATTTTTTTATGAGTGTACCTGTTTCTTTTAAGGATTTTAATGACAGGAAAAAACTAAAATCCATAAGAGTGAGAGCGAAAAATCATCGAACGGCTACGTGACAAAGAATGCTTTTACTTGGAAGTCGATAATAGGACCATTACTATGAAATGGTAGCCAGATTAATAATATATAAAAAACTCGGTGCGGTCCATTTTTATGATTTTTTTTTAGACGATTTACAGGTCTCACAAAATTCTAGTTTTTTGCACAGGGTGTTAAAATTATAAGATCTTTCCGATAATAAAATTTAAAAAAGTGCTAAATGAGCCCATTGCTTCCAGATCAATATGTTCTTTATGCAACATGAGGGGGCTGCAATGGAAAACTGATATAATCGAAACAGATATAAAGGTAAACCTCGAGTATTTTCCTAGAATATGGTTGAGATATGTCTATTATAAGTAGATAGATATTTGACCGAGTACAAAATACGTTTTTGGCAAGTCGAAAATAGAAAATACAAAAAAAAAAAAAAATGAGGCAAGCTCCCACGAAATGGCCCCAAACCAGTAGAGGATAAACTAAAATATATCAACAAATTTGTGTGTTTACAAATTCATCAATTGAGTAGGAACAATATTTTAAAAATGTGTTTTTTTATTAAATTATTGAAACTATTAAAATTAAGAGATTTTACGTCATAAGAATGTGATTGTATAATTGAAGGTTTAGAGAGTTTTTCTGTGATATTGTTAATCTAAGACGAGGCTGCCTAAGTTGATTGGCAGACCTAGTGCTATACGAATGAAAATCTGAGTTAGTGCAAAAAGAATTTACGTTCTTGTGAATTTCAAGTAAAGCAACATAAATGTGAAGAGAAGGAACCGGCATTATTCCAAGACTCTTAAATATTGATAAACAGTGATCCCTCCAACTTGCATTAACAATTAACCTGACTGCTTTCTTCTGCAGACGAAAAATTACAGCTGCCCGAGATGATCCACCCCATAGGAGGATAGTATAATTAATATGAGCATGAAATAATGAAAAATAAATAGCATGTTCTTAAGGTTTGAGAATAGAGTTGATTTTTTAGCAGACATAGCATGAATATCGAACTTGATAATTTGTATGACAGTTGCTCCACATGATTAGACCAGTTAAGAGTATCATCTAAAACAACGCCAAGAATTTTTGTCGAGAAAACGAGTAGTTGGGTTTTTCTTCGTTTAATTTAAGATTATTCGAAGAGAACTAAGCACCAGCTTGTTTGATAGAACTAAAGGTGTCCTCACTTAGGTCAGGAATATTCAAATTAAAGTCAATAATGGATGTAACGTCAGCGTAAGTGATGCATTTTTTTGGTACCATAAAGTGAAAGGAATCATTGACGTATAATATAAAGAGTAGGGACCCCAAAACAAAGCCTTGGGGAACCCCATGATTAACTGGAAGCAGTTCTGAGTTTAAATTATCTCTAGAGACACATTGAAGTCTGTTGTTAAGACAGGAATAGAAAGGATTCAGTGGTAAACCGAATACCATAAAAACTCATCTTTCTCAGAAGTATTTAATGTGAGACACAGTCAAAGGCCTTCTAGAGGTCGCACAAGCTGATAACTACATATTCGCCCTCCTCAGGACCCTCAACTATGTCGCACACTAATTTATAGTGTGCCATAGTTGTGGAACATTTATTTTTGAAACCAAATTGATGACAATTTAAAACATTAGTAGACAACTTTGTTTTGAACTTAAATAGCCATTTCGGTTCTGATAAATTTACGTATGAAATAGAAACCAACGGACCATTTTTAGATACATTAGTAATTAAGAGTAGAGTAGAGAGTAGAGTACTGAAAATAAGTTGGAATTTGATATATGATATATAATTTTGGTATGCAGAAAAGACACCACCACCTTAAAGGTATATTCTGGTGGCTCACACATTGTCCCCAGTACAAAATGGCCGATTCCAATTTCTCAATTCATCTTCTACTAAGTTCCCTCTGAATTGATAAACATTTGCAAAAGCGATAGAATTAATTAAGGACATAGCTATGAGTAATGGTTAGCCCTGTAAACGCAGATTTAAGGAAATTTTTCTTGATCCTTCAACACACACGGAATTCAAAATTTGTGACAATTCTATATGATCCTTGATTTATACACGGTCTAAGTAGGATTTTTAAAAACTTCCATAAGACAGTTGCTCGTTTATCGGAAAAATATTGCAAAAACTTTTAGGCACCTCAAAGAATAAAAATGAATCAAACAAAAGGTCCGAGATTTACAACATTGGTTGTAATTTTTGAACAAACAAAACATACAACTATAACAAGATACAAGGAACATATGACCCATCTCAAAAGTAGAAGAATTGAAAAACCTAGTGTTAATCGACATGCCTTTGACAATCGTGGAACTCAAGGTCAACTAGAAATGTAACAGATAATAGACAGTTAGGTGGTTTTGAAAGCTTAGAAATTATAAAATGTAAAATAATATGGACCTATCCGAATGATCTGGTTTATTGGTCAGAGTTTGTAAAACAGAGACAGAAATTTGGTAGAGATATCAGGATATTTGAATACGTTCAAAGGAAAAAAGTTTTTAGTCATGCGCACCCCTAAAACGGTCAAAAACCACCTCTTTTTGCTTGTTTTTCATATTGTTTGCTTGGCATCGACTATTTTTGCAGGGATTCTTTGTTTTTTCATGGGGATATAGTAGATGGTGAAAGGCGATGTCAGGTAGTAGACCGCAACCATCTAGGGGAATATACTCTGTCAGGGAGTGTAAAATTGTTTCTTTTTTATTCTTGTTAAAGATGTTAACCCCCGTTTTTGAGCTTGCTGATCAAGAATAATGGTAAGAGTGAATTATGACAACCTCAGGGGGTTGATTAGGGGGGTGTAAAATGGATATTTCTTATTTTCTAATTTGTATATTGAGTGGGAGTGGATTCAATGTCACCATTTGTCAATTTTACAACCTCATCAAATATGAACCTATCCTCGCAAGGATTTGAAATTCATGTTCCTTAAAACGAGATATAAGGAAGAGAATACTATTGGTAAAAATTTCTGTTTTCAATAAATTATATACACAGGACACGATATTGAGTACAATATAATATTTTTTACAAGACATTAATATAACCTAAGGCACTTACAAAGAGAATTACACGGTTCATATTCCTCGAAATGTACACTTCGGGTATAAAATTTAGGAAGTTTACAGTATTATCATAATTATTATCATTGGATTCGTTTGTTTCTATGCTTGGTTCATCATCTTCATCCTCTGGCGCACAATTCTCACAAACAGTACCTTTACGAGTCCCTTATATCAGCGACATACCCACTGATCGCTCCCAGAGAAATGGATAGACTCCGGGGTTACCAGCGCGCTAACCCTGTGCCCACGTTGTACCTCCAGAAAAATTGATGGACTAAGGATATCTCGAGGACACAAGATTTACCCAGAAAACAGTACAGGCGGCAAAAACAAGTAAAATGATAGTACGAGTCCCTAATATCAGCTAAGTCGCTACCTATTATTTATTATTATTATTATTATGAAAGGAGCGATTTACGACAGTTTAAGGGTGAAGGAAGTATCGATCCAGACTAAATCCATTTTTTTTTCTTGATCAGCATCCTCGAAAACGGAGGCTAAACGTCTTTAACAAAAAAAAAAAATAATAATAATAAATAAACAATTTTACACCTCCTGGCAGGGTAGATTCCACCCCTGAGGGCGCTTGCGGTCTACTAGCTCACATCACCTTTCACCATCTGTTATATTCCCATGAAAGAACGAAGAATCTCTGCAAAAATAGTCGATGCTGTCATATGAGAAATAAGCAAAAAGGGGTGGTTTTGGCCGTTTCAAGTGGTGCGCATGACCAAAAACTTTTTTCACCCTGTTATTCATGTTCAGCATCCTCGAAAACTGGAGGGGGGGATAGGTTTCATAACTTTGGCGCGATTTTGCTTTTTTTACGAGAAAATCCCGACTCCTTACTTCCACTGCATGACATTATTTCAGTATAAATATAGGCCAAACTTGGTTGTACTTTAGTTTTAATTATCCCCAAGTGAAAGGGACGTAGAGTGATACTACTTGAGTGCAATGTTCAATTCTTTTGATGTTTGTTTGTGGAATCTACTATTGTATTTATTTTGGTCACTGATTATATTATCAAAATATTTATATGCAATTTCGAAATCACCATGTATAAAAAGTGTGAAAGACTTTTTTTGCTTAATTTCCACAACATTTTTCTAGTAGATTCCAGATAAAACAAAACATTTTGTTTCTAGAGGTGAGCAAAAGAAAATATATTATTTATTATTGCATACCTCATAATAAGCCAAAAATCCAGATTCCTTCGAATAGGTCCCCTCTTTACCGCCACCACTTGCCGGCGCGTGAACCCCATGTCTCTTAGTATCAGCCAACGTAAAGGATCTACCGTAGGTCGGCATACCGATGACCATTTTCTCCTTGGGTGCGCCCAGTTTCACCCATAAATTGGCGGCGTGTTCGATATTCAGTTGTTTTTGATATTGGCTGTCGCTACTGGGAGAGTAAAGCGGAGCATTATGGCCTGTTTCACGTTCCCATTTTCCGTGGAAATCGTAGGCCATGAGGTTGATGAAGTCAAGATAAGAGGCTACAGCTGGGACGTCGTATCCTCCCTTGATGTTATCAGGACCGACCGGAACAGCTGCGGAGAGGAGGAGACGGTTCTTCTTTATCTCTTGTGCTTCAGCTTCGAATGCCTCGCGCAGCTCTGGAAAGAGAACAAATATGACTTGAAAGTTTAATCACAGCAGATTTTAGGGAGACTGAACCAGACACAGTTATTTTAATCTGTGTTTTTTGTCGAAACGTAGAAGTGCCACACCAACAAAAAGATTTTAAAAGTCACAATTCTGAGATAAAAGTTCGAATTCTTATTTCTATTTCAGAATTTGAATTTCTATCTTAGAACTTTGATTCATGTAATTCTGAGATAAAATGTAAAATTTAAGGTTACATAGGACATAAAACTGTCATATGATGACTGTATGTGAACCACAGCACCAAAGACGTAGATGACAGACTGCACAAGGGAAGAAGAAACCTAAGAAATTTCATATTACTTTTCATTTTAAAGATAGGCGGAAATAGAAAAACAATTCCTGTGTGTCAAAAGTTCTTTCTCGCTGTATCAGTTTTGACAAAGAATCGAATAAATACTGTGACCAAAGCTATTTTTGATGGTAAAATACCTAGCGAAAACGAGGTGGCGATCGAAAATCTTTGAAAAGTGTACATAAAAAAGAAAAAATCAAGGCTTTTATTAAGAGACTTCCGGCGAATGAAAGTCATTATAACCGTAACAAATGCAAAGAATTTACTTAGCTTGTGACTTTACTATAACAAAGTTATTCAAATTGTATAATAATTCTGTCGATGCAGAATTTAAAACGTAATTTTCTATGTTTAGCAGAGTTTTTACGAAAGATTTCAATATAGGTTTCAAATGGCGAGCCAGTGATGTATGTGGCACCTGTCTTCGTTTAAAACATGCAATACAATGTGCATCATCTGTTTTTACAAAGACCTAGTTAATGACTGAAAAGAGAATTCATAAACTTGGGTCAAACACTTTTTGCCAATTGACTAAAGAAGAGCCTGAAAATTGTATAAGTTTTTGTTTTGATCTTCAGCAGGTTCATCCTTTGCCGAAAATTTCAATTCAAGATGCTTTTTATCTAAGGCAGATGAGTTTTTATATTGTTTGCTGTACGCAAATGGACTCAAAATATCCAACGTCTTTCTCGTGGATGGAAAATCAGGCCGGAAGAGGGCCGATTGAAATTGGTTCTCCACTATTGACGCATTTGAGATCCTTAAATTATGATGATATCGAAATAATGCGGCTTTTTGCGATGGCTGTGGGGGTCAGAACAAAAACGCATATATTATTCACGTCTTAATGTTCTGGTTACTGAAAGAATCCCCAAATAATGCGAAGAACATAATGTTAACTTTTCCAGTCAGTGGTCATAGTTATCTTCCAGCGGATGCTTTTGGGAGGGCTGAACGGTTAATAGAAAACGAGGGCACTATTTTAAAAAAAGAAGAATATGTGAAGATATATTCTAATGTTGGTACGGTCAAAGAGCTGCAAAAGATTGGCATTACTGCGACATTAAGGACATGCTGAAAATCTATACAAAACTATCAGGAATATGATAAGATTTGAAAATAACAAAAATGAAAAAATTTGGTGTTCAACATGAGAAAATAATGAAATACAAAAGAAGCAGATTTCATAGATTCGACGAGGGTAATCCTAATATTTAGGGAAACGGGAACAATCCGAAGAAAACCTTACACTGAAATGTTTATCTCTAAAGAAGCTCTAATGCAATAACTGAAAAAGCTATAATGAAAAAAAATGTAACCTCAAGAGTTTATAAATAAATAAATAAATAAATAAATAAATAATGTCTTTATTTGCGTTTTCACAATGGCGGAGTTCAGCTCTCTAGAGCTGCTCTTACACACAACCAAAATTTTTTTAGAAAAACTAGATAAACAAAGATTTTTTTTTTTTAAGTACATAATAAGAAATTCAAGAGACTTAACACTTATTTGAGAGATGGTAGCTATTCACTGGTTTAATATATATTTTTTATATTTGAGGTTAAACAATGGGATAGAGAGCTTCTTTATGTCAGTAGGGATAGAGTTGTAGAGAGATGCTGCCGAATAAATAAAAGATCTACGAAAGAGAGTAAGCCGATATCGGGGAATTGACAACAAATCAATAAACCTTAGATTTCTTGGATGAAGTAAAGATCGTGGAATTGGGAGTTTATAAAGGTAGTGAGGGTAGAAGTGGCTAGTAACTTATGTGTAAAAGATGCTAGATGATGTCGTCTTTGCGTCATATTTAGCCAATTTAATGTATTTAATTTTTCACTAACGTGCTGCCTCTTTGTTAAATTAAAAATAAACCGAATACACGAATTTTGCACTTTTTGTATCCTGGTTACCGTCGTTTGATCCAGACAAGGACCGTAGACTATATCACAGTAATTAAAACAGGGCAGTACAAGTGTATCACATAACAAAACTTTTAGTCTTTGACTTAGAATGTGTCGATTTGAATATAGTTGCTTTAGCGAACAATATGTTTTTTTTAATACATTATTTACATGTGGAGTAAATCTCAGATCTACGTCGATAGTAAGTCCTAGATTCTTAACAGTAGTTTGAAAAGACAGTTTATGGTCTTCTACGAAGATATTAATATTATCATATATAAATTCTTTATTGTTACCGAATACTATGACTGCTGATTTTTGTGCATTTATATTTAAGCAATGTCTGGTGAAAAACTGCACTAGACATTCAATATCATCATTAATTTCTACCTCTGCGTTAAAGATCATGTCAGGTTTAAAAGTGCGGTAGATCTGGGTATCATCGGCATAAAAATGAGATTGACAAGATTTCAGCTGTTTAGCAAAATCGGAGGTGTACAAAATAAAAAGTAGCGGTCCTAAAATTGATCCTTGTGGAACACCAGATCCCAACCTTCCAAAGCCTGAGACAGAACCATTTAAAAAAACTTTTTGCATTCTGGGGGAGAAATATGACCGCAAGAGGGAGGTTAAGTGCATTTTCAGCAAACCCATAGAATTTTAGCTTTGATAACATTAATCTATGATTAATGGTATCGAACGCCCTAGAGTAATCCAACATTATTAAGATCGAGTTTTCACCTTTATCTATTCCACTAATTATGTCATTTGTAACTTTTAAAAGTGCACTGGTTGTACTGTGCCCTGGTTTAAAACCTTTTCAGGAAGAATGTCATGTTTTTTAACAAAGGTTACTTGAAAAACAATTTAATTCAGAAGAGCCTGAAGTTAAATGGGAGAATTTGCAAGAACTACGATTCTACAAAGGAATAATGAACGAGGAAGCAGAGAAAAATGGTGAAGATCAGAATACTGAAGAAGATGAAATGACATGTGACTGTTTGGAGGAAGATTGTATTAAAAATGTCTTAAATGAATTTTAGATCTGTTTTCTGTTCAATTCTAAATAAAGTATTCAAACTTAGGCATGTCCATATTCTTGATCAACCAAAACCAGACATATCTCAGTATTTCTACCATAATCAGACATGTCCAAATTAAAAAATGGTGGTATCTCGTTTAGGTTATATTGTACTAAAACTGGTTCAACATATTAAATCTTAAAGACTGGACTATCAGCGTAAAATTGCAAGATAAAATTTGTAACCTTACTGAAGTAACAGTTTTTTTTTTTAATTCCTGAATAATCAGTGACAAGTGACATGTCTTCTTTTGAAAGTTTGTTCCTCAAATATTTGTTTATTTTGACACGGTCTCAGGTGAACAGACAATCATTTAATGATTTATTACATAAATCCAAAGTGTATCGATTTATGTAATAAATCATGTTATGCCTCTTCCTCAATTTTTTTAAATCGTGTCTAGAGAATGAAGTAGGTATATAAAAAGCTTCTAAGAAAAAGGCTAGCGTTAAATTACGTGATCAATAATTTTTACTTGGGTAACTCGACGCGCGTTTTGCCAATCATATTAGCACATCTGGGGAAGATTATAACTAAATTATTTCCACCAATATGGTTGCCGAAACGAACGTCAAATTATAGTATTTGAGAGTAGTAGTAATCAAGTGTTTTGGTGTTTTTTGATACTACTTCAGATAGATTTTGATTTTGATTTGACAGTTCGTAAATTATTTTTCCAAATTATTTTTTCAGCTGTTTGCTATAAGTAAACAACAACTATGTCATTTGATACAATCTTTAAATAGATTTAATAACAATTATATTTTCATGTGATAACATTTTAATAATATCAAGGATGTAAATAAAGAATGAAATTCCTTTGTAAAATACTCATAACATACTCAAGTGAAATTAAACATTCATTTTATGCAGTTATTTTTACAGCCGTTGAAAGAAATAAATATATGCCAATCAGGCATTGTTTAAGATGATGATTAATTAGCTGAATATATATAATATTTGAGGAGAAATATAGGAAGAGCATCACATTAAACTTTAACGCGCTGTAGATGAGAAAAGTATAAAGAAGTAGCTACCGCTATTGTCTAATCGGTACTCAGCTAGCAGACGAAGTGTATGATTTGACAATGCAAAACCAAATCGATATAAGCCACGATAGATTTATATTTCAGTTATCCGCTGAAGTTTCACACTTGTTAGTTGTTATATCGTGCTGTGTATACATTATAATTTTGTAATTTGGGTCAAAGAAAGTGTACGGGAAAATACCTAGGCATGAACTCGACTATTGCTGTGTACGATTTTACTTTAATCACATACGTTGAAAGGAAAATTGAATAAATTCAAAATTCTAAGACGTCATTAAATATTTTTTGCTCAGTTAAGTATCAGCTATTAAGGAAAAGGCACGAAACATTATTTTGAGTTTTTTAGGTGTACACTTATTTCCATTCCATCTACGCCTGTACGCAATTATTTAAAATAAAGATTTTCTGATTAACTTTTCACTAGTATTTTTGTTACCCTTTTTACAGTACTTACTACTATTTTTTGTACTTTACTTTTTACTACGTCCTCTCATTTCTTGAGTCCTCATTGTTGTGTCATTTTGAGCAAACAATAAAATTAATATCTTACTATATCTCTAAATACAAACTAATTCAAAATGCATCTAGTCACTTTTTAACTACTTAAATACCGCACAAAAAATATAATAGCAACTCGTCACATTTCAAATTTTAGAGCTGATTTTTACAAACCTTTTATAATTTTTTTAAGAATAACTTATGGGAAAAAATAAGTCATCATATAACTATAATTGGAGTAATACGTGAAAACCGTTTACAGTTTTCATTAGTCGTTTTTTCATAAAATATATCTGGAAATGCTTTGACAAGCATAAAAGTATTCACGGATTTTTCTAATATTCCCAAATCAGTAACGGGTTTCTACATTAGTTTCTAACGCATTGTTTATAGCGGTATGATGTGTGAAACTGTACGTATTCCATAATTTATGTTATTTAAACAAATAACTATATGGGAAAAACAAACAATAAACGTAGCTTGTAATTTACATGCAGATAGATATATTACATGTATGTATTAGGAAATCGCTTTAACGATTGTATTTCAGATAGGTAGTACTTTAAGTTATTATTTTAATTAAATTAATTAATAAGTTTATACGACACATAAATCAAATGTATAATACAACATGTGAGAAATTGTTAAAGGAAAGTGGGTTTATAATAAACATGTATATTATTATGCATATATAAGTTACACGCATGATTTAATAGAAAATTAATATATCCCATCCATTAGATACACAAAATGTCCCAGAGAATTTAGAAAAAGAAATAAATTCTCAAGAAAATTCCTATAAACACACTCTATCTCGCCTACTATAGGAAATATATATGGTTAAAGTTTTACTTTTTTTATTTTACCTTTGTATCTTTTAGACCAGTGCCAAACCGGTTTCCAGAGGCCAAAAGTCTGAAAAATTCTTAGCAGTATATGGGTGGTGAGAAAATTTAGGATTATTGATATATAATTGGGGAAAAATCGATTGGACCGCAACAGATAACCGGAAGTGGGGTAGGGGTGCGAAAAGGTGTGTGTCGTGGTTTTTTACGATTTCTGGAAAAAGTAGACCTCCTATCGAAAAAAGTTTAATGAAGAAGTTGTAGATAATTGAGAGATCTACAACTTTTATTTGAACCATTTTTTTACATAACCTCAAAAATTTTGAGAAAAACGCGAGACGAAACGAAAAACCACTTTTTTGTTTTTTTATTTTTATCATCGACAAAAATAATTTAATTTTGATGAAATTCGGTGAAAATGTACATTGTTATGCATCAAAAAAGCTGTAATTTTTTTGAGGCGTAATATAATTTGAAAAAAAGGCCTAATTTTCAATCAAAAAAGTTGATTAACAAAGTTTTGATTTTTGAAAATTTCAGGACGGTATTTTTTTCATTAAAACCTCTACTTTAAGATAGTGTAAAAAAATCATACTCTTATTCTGGAAAAACATTGTCAAAAATGGAAAAAACCAAAAAAATACTTTTTTCAAGATCGATTTTACCGTAAATGTCACTAATTCTCCATTGTTCATTTAAATGAAATGTTGTAAGTTGTGCAAAATGGTAATTTCGATGTTATACGTAATAAGGGAACTTTAATTAACCGTATAAGGTTCGGACTGCTGAAAATAGAAATGTTTAAACAACAATTTTACCTAAGAAATTGCTAAAAATGACCATTTCTAGGCAAGAAAAAAACTTTTTTATGCTTTATATGCACACATACATTAAAACTATTTTATTGACATACATATTTCAAAATATTCAAAAATTGAATTATGGCGGGGCAGTTTTTCTACTACATGCTCTCGAGTGCGCGCGCACTTCTTTTTAACCCCAAGTTTGACGCGTATGTTTGTATGTTTGTTTGTCTGTCTGTCTGTCTGTCTGTCTGTCTCTCTGTGGCTTCATAGTTCTTCAACGGGTGATCCGAATTTGATGTAGTTTTTTTATTTAAAAGAGTATTTTGTCAAGAAGGTTATAGGCCATATTATATTTTGATGTTTGGTCGCCATCTTGAATTCGCCATGTTGAACTTCTCTAGAAATTGTCCGATTGAGGTAAAATTGAAAATATGCAGACAATTATGGTAGCCGAACATGATTTAGGCCTCATTTTGATTCGGTCATATGAAACTGGTACGATTAGATATATTGATCGGGGGTTTTTAAAATCTTCAATTTTACTTGTTCGTTCTTTTCTTCCAGTTCGCTTGCAACCCATCCGTCCTTGACTTTTCACGCGTTCACAACTGGTACGTCGTTGTAAACAAGCAGCCACTACGCAGAAACAGTTACGTTGTATTTGATGGGTATCCCGAAGCTGATGTGACTTATTACAAAGACAGCATCAACATTAACTGCTTCAACAGCAAGTTCAATGGGTACGAAGAAAGGCGAACATTCGCGCAGAAAAACTCTCGAGTTTTTAGAAGTATCCCTACATTTGAGTTTCGTAGTCTTACAAAAATTCCATTTACTCCAGAGAAATTTTTGTCTAATGAACAAAATCAAAAAAAAAATTATAGAAACACTGTCAGAAAAATTTCAATCGGAACAAATTTTATGTAAACAAGCAGAAAAAGATGCTGATGCCCTAATTATTAATACAGCCATTGAATTAGCTGAAGATCCTACAAAAATCGTAGTAATTGAGGGTCAGGATATTGATCTTCTAGTTCTGTTAAACCAATTAAATTCAAATAATTCCGATATTTATTTTCACAAACCAGGTTCAGGTAATACAAAAGATACATTTTACACCTCAAACAGCTTCAAACATGAATCAATAAAGAACATTGTTGCGTTCCTCCACTGTTTTTCTGGATGTGACACGACTTCCAGTTTCGCCGGAAAGGGGAAAAAAACAATTGTAAAATCGTTACTGGCTAACCAAAATTTATCAAAGCTCACAGAAATTTTTTATCGCAGAAATGCAGACAAACAAACAATAGCCGAAAGTAGATTGAAGCTAATAGCGTCTATTTATAAATGTAAGAAAAAGGATATGTCACTGAACGAATTGAGGTTTGAAATATATCAAACCACTACGGCAAGGACTTCATTTAATTTAGAAAAACTACCACCAACTGAGGGAGCAGCTGAACAACACGGCTACAAGGCTTATTTTCAAATTCAAACTTGGCTTGGTAACAAACTTACAGCTACGGATTGGGGATGGAAACACCATCTAACCGGAATAATGCCTAAATTGACAGAAAAAGAATTAATTCCTGAAAGCTGAAATTTATCTGTTGCAGCTGTGAGACTGGTTGTGGTAGTAAAAGATGCGGCTGTCGAAAGCATGGAGTAAAATGCTCTGTTCTATGCTCGAATTGTCACGGGGTCGAAAACTGTTCTAACTCTGAAATACAACCATTAGAAGAAATCAGCGATTCGGAGGAGATGTGTGACGAAACAAATGTTCAAAATAATATTGAATATAATGATCTAGATGAACTTGAGGACCTTGATGAAGTCGAAGACCATATCGAAGTTCCTGAAGAAACCAAACAATATGTTGAGTCTGATGGTAGAGCAACTTCCCAAAAAAATAAGAGTATTATAAATTTTTATTATGTATTTCTACTTTTTTAATTGATTTAATGTAAAGTACGTAATAAACTTATTTTTAATGTGAGAGTGCCCATAAAGCATAAAAAAGTTTTTTTCTTGCCTAAAAATGGTCATTTTTAGCAATTTCTTGTTTAAACATTTCGGTTTTCAGCAGTCCGAACCTTAAACGGTTAATTAAAGTTCCTTTATTACGTATAACATTGAAATTACCGTTTTGCACAACTTACAACACTTCATTTAAATGAACAATGGAGAATTAGTGACATTTACGGTAAAATCGATCTTCAAAAAAGTTTTTTTTTGGTTTTTTCCATTTTTGACAATGTTTTTCCAGAATAACACTATGCTTTTTTTAATTATCTTAAAGTAGAGGTTTTAATGAAAAAAATACCGTCCTGAATTTTCAAAAATCAAAACTTTGTTAATCAACTTTTTTGATTGAAAATTAGGCTTTTTTTTTCAAATTAAATCAAAAAATGAATATTACGCCTCAAAAAAATGACAGCTTTTTTGATGCATAACAATGCACATTTTCACTGAATTTCATCAAAACTAAATTAGTTTTGTGGAAGATAAATATAAAAAAACAAAAAAGTGGTATTTCTCAAAATTTTTGAGATTATGTAAAAAAATAGTTCAAATAAAAGTTGTAGATCTCTCAATTATCTACAACTTTTTCATTAAACTTTTTTCGATAGGTCTACTTTTGCCAGAAATCGCAAAAGACCTAAACACACACCTTTTCGCACCCCCACCCCACTTCCGGTTATCTGTTGCGGTCCAATCGATTTTTTCCCAATTATATACAATTAATCCTAAATTTTCCCACCACCCATATACTGCTAAGAATTTTTTTTATCAAAAACTATTGGCACTGGTCTATTTTGAAGTAAATGAGGTATGTGTTAAAACTTGTTATATTTTTTATCTACCTGAAGTTGAACACCTAATATCGTTTTCATGAGATATACTACACTGGGTGTATTTTTTTGGTCCGAAATTTCTCCTTCTAAGTGTTTAGATTATAGAGCGGGAGCTAGGTAGCTTTTTCGGCACATCATCGCTTTATGATCTTTGAGATATTTTTATGGTTTATTGGATGCTAACGATTCATAAAATCGACTTCTGGCGGGGTACCTCCTGTCAGGTGCGTCACGAACACTGTCTAAAAATTAGTGAGATTACGTCATCGTTACAAGGCTCATTTTTTTTTTCCGTGTGTACACATTTTATGTTTAGAATGAATAAAATAAGATTGCCCGTCAGGAGGCGCAGCCGGAAAGGTAATAATGATACAATATATCTGAGGCACGGTAGGAAGTCAAGTTAGCCGAAAGTGTTCAATTCCTGTATATTTAAGAGCCTGTGGTACTTTTGTTGATCCTAAAAACTTTCTGGGGATACTAAGAACTTTCTGTTGAAGGAGCTCATATTTACGTTTTAAAAAGGAGCCAGAACTTGTAACGATGGGTTTAGAGTTCTGAGATGAAATATGCGAAAAAAATCTAATTTTTTCAAAAATCCTAAACATTTTCTATCTGGCTAGCTTTACTGATGGGTGTTTCTTTCTGGGAATTTTTTTCTGTATTCAAAACATTTAAATAAATATGCTCAGCCTAAAAAAGCTTGTAACGATCATGTTATATAACTCCATTTTTTTACATCTTTGACCGTCCTGGCTGCGCCCCTGTTGACGGACACTTTTAGCGATCTTATTTTATCCATTCTAAACTTAAAATGTGTACACCGAAAAAAAAATTAGCCTTGTAACGATGATATAATTTCACTGATTTTTATATCTTGAATCATGGCCAACTCGACGGGCTGACATATGTCAGAAGTCTATTTTGTCGTTATTTAAGTTCGATAGAATTAATCAACGCATAGAAAATGCTTGTAACGATGGGTTTCCGAAAACGCCTTCTTCACATCTTCAACTAAAAACATTTAAATTCGATAGATACGAATATGCAGATTTTTTTGTAATGTATGGATTTTGTAGTGGAAAAATAAGAAAAACTGCGAGGATTATCTTTATCATTATCATTTTTTGTTTCCCGCATAATTGACATTTCTTGGCGGTGTCGTAAGAAGATCTCAACACGAATCATAGCGACTCACTCAAGTACTTTTCATAAAACATATGCTATCACCAAAAGTCCGATCTTTTGCTCCTCAAATATGCTTCTGTCATCTGGACCTCTGTTTGTAGATGGTTGAACTTGTACATTTTCTTTGCATCTTTGAGTAGCACATTGATATCATCAAGTACAGACACATCAATGAGTAGGCAAGATCTTTCCTTTTTGTTATGTACTATAATATCTGGTCGACTTGCTCGGATTTCGCGATCTGTTATAGTAGGTGTATTCCACACAATTATTACTCTCGAATCCCCAGATAGGTGTTACTAAGTTTGTATTCTTTATCGTATATCATTAAGTACGATGTTCTACCTTTTTATCTGCTTCGCTCGCTGTATAGTTACCGTGGCGCAATTACGTAATCTGAACTGCACTATTATATCATCACTGAACGACTTGATAACACTTAGTTCTTGCTGAAGTTGGATATCATTTTTTGCAAATAGATTCAAGAAATGACTTGTGCTACAATTTCTTTTTATTTAGATCCAATTTTACCCTTATTCGGGTGATTGGACAAAGGGGCAAGTGCCAAACAGAACAGCAACAGCGGTAAGGAATCGCTTTGACCTGACGCTGTTCGCTCTTTTATGACCTTTCGCATGGTACAGCCACATCTTGGTGCCCTGACCTTTAGAGAGGCGAATAGTTTTCTCTAAATGTCAACCACTATGGAAGTTCGCTAGGGTACCTTAACAGGCTATTGATAGCTTTTGTGAAGCTTTAATGGTAACCACTTAATGGTTTCAACCAGAAATATTACACCATATCTAACTCAAGAGCTTTCCTGCTTAATTATTCCCAACATATCGTTCACAATGATATTTAACTACGTATCTAGAGGTATGGTTTCATGTCGGTCTCGTTTTTCCTGAATCCATTCTGCCTCCTTACTATATACAACCTCTCCTTCTAAGATTCCTCTTCAAGAATTTCTCAATTTGTTGCTGTGTTGATGGTTCTTTAACTTCGGTCCACTGGTTCTTTCATTATCAATATCATTATTACCATTATTATCATTATAATTATTACCATTATTATCATTATAATTATTACTATTATTATAGACTCAAGTCTATAACTGGAAACTATTCAGCGATCCCCGCGCGCATTTGTGATTCTTCTGTGGTTCCAACACGTTCCAGGTTTTTGGACCTTTAGGTGACATTGGTAATATCTGCTCCAGCAGCTCAGAGTCCAAACCTCAACAAGGAGGCTAATATCCAGAACTTTTCTTAAAATATGTGCGGTTCCCAATAGTGCGGTTTTCTGTACATTTTCGGCGCTCGGTTGACCTGACAGTTGTTGTAGACTCGGTAATGGTCCTTCTTAACAGTTCCAAGGGCTCCTACAATTATTGGCACGACTTTCTTTGCTCTGCTAACTTACATCTGGAGATATTTAAACTTGCTCAACTTCTCTGTTTCTTTGGTGTCATTCAGGATGGATATATCGATCAGCAAACAGGATTTCTCCTTCTTATTATGTGCGACAACGTCTTCTCTGTAAGTTATAACCAAGTCCCGCATAAGTACGACGTCGGTAATATTGAAAACCTAATATTTTTGCGGTACTGGTACATCGAAGTGTTTGCATATGACGTAGTTGAGATATCTGATCATTCTGTCGTGTCGGTGAATGTACTTCGACGGTGCCAGCTTAGTACATCCTGCCACCACATAACTGACACGTTCTTCTGCTAGGCCGCAGATCTTACACTTGTAGGTTATTTCAAGATCATTCTCTGATGGTGTCTGGTATTTATTGCTTGGACTTGTGCTGCTATTATTAAACTTTCCGTTTCCCCCTTCGAGGCCGAATGGTCGAACCACTTCGTAGATGCCTTTTGTCAACTGTTGGTCGATCGAGATCGCGGAAGAGTTATCCATGCATTGACTTTGGGCAGAGTACTTTTGTTTCTCTCTTCGAAGCTTTTAATTTTCTTCTTGGCGTCCTCGTCGGTTCCTAGATATTCTTCTTGGATTTTACTTATCATTATTATATAAATTTTGATTAAGACGTATAATGTAAAAATGTGTATTACCGAGTTAAGCTGCTTGTAGAAAAGGTTAAACTAATTTACACATGCTTGATGGCCGCTAGCTTTAGCAATAAATTTAAAATTATACCTTGAATTTCGCTTGCCAGTCAACAACAGTTGGATTGCACAAGTCGCAGCCATATAAGTGGCTGTAAATGTCAGGATATTTAATGCAAGCTTAATGACAGGAAAAAATCGGATTCAAATTGAACTTGTTTTGAACAAAGATGCAGCTGTGCGTTTAAATTTGTTTTTAATTGTGATTCATTTAATTGAAAAGAAAAGCGATAATCTCTTTGTTATAAATAACAAACCTAATATAAAATATGAATTATATACGCAGGATATATTTCAATTTCTTAAACTTTATTAAAGTTAAATAGTTAGTTAGTACTAACTAGTCTAATCTAGTGATTAGAAAATACAAAACCGCGATATTGATTCATTCAATATCTGCCGGTCTGATAAATATGTATCTGATAATTCACAATGCGTTTCTGCAAATTTATGGGTCAATAAATTTTGATCGATGATATGATTATTCAGCAGCAACTTGGTTGAACATCTGTTCACTAGATGGATATGCTTCGAAGCATACTACACGTTATTGTTTTTAATGTCAATTTCCCTGTCTACCGTCCGTGTTTGCTTTTCCGTATAATCGACTGCGTATTTCAATATTTATAACAATTAATAATTAATACCTTATTTTGATTTGAGAGAAAGAATAAGTATTAGTTTAACATTAAAAAATATTTTTAATACAGCCATAGTCTCAAATACAACACCCGAAAAAAGGAAATCCAAATGATATAAAAAATATGGCCTTACAACAATAATTTGTTATATTGTTATTAAAATAATTCAATTCTACATCCACCAGATTTTACACAGTCATGTAAACTGTAGCAAATTAGCATGGCTTTATGAAGTTGTCTTTTTCTTAATTTGTTATTTGCCTTGGCTCTGTTTAGATTTATTTGTTTTTTTTCTCATATCATCAATTGTTATATCCAAAGAATCTGCCCTTAATCTATTATTAATGGTCCACCTTGTATATGTATTATTGTGCATTACTTTGTACTTTTAATTTGGTATCTATTATATTGTTACTCTCTACCATGTAACTGGAATATAATCCCGCTCGATAGTTGTATGTAAACAAATAAATACGCAAGTAATCTGGAAATGGGTAAAAATCTCGTGATAATTTTTTTTTACTACAGTAGAAAATTTGCATAACAATGTATGCTACATTTTAAAAATCATACCTTTGAGAAGCAAGACGAAATTCTTTTTATCCTCGGATCCTTTAGGGTACTCCCAATCCATGTCGAGACCATCGAACCCTCTCTGCCTCAGGAAAGGAATGGCGCTGTAGATGAATGTCTGTCTTGTGTATCTTGTAGCTGACATATCCTTGAATTTCTGAGTACCAAATGACCAACCACCTGGAATAGAAATTATTTATTTTTATTTATTTATTTAGATCTTTATTTCCAACAGGTTACACCCATTTACAGGAAACACATGGTAACATCAAATATGATAAATTAATGTATAAGACAAACTGTAACACAGTAACTTACTGACATAGTAAATAAACTAATAACATAAGGTAGCACAGTATGAGAGAATAACAAAAAACAAAAATATAAAAAAGAGAGGCTAATTTACAAGACCAGTAGAACTTACCAAAAAACATGTCATTCTTTTAGGAATTGTTGTCAATCAGAACCTGTCGAATATAAGTCAAGGAGTTGGTATTAATATCGCATACCTCTGAAATAGCATTAAAATTATTGGACATTAGAGATAGTGGCGATCTACATAAAACGTTTGTCCTAGCATTATCGCTATAGAAAGTTGGAAAATATCGAGCCGCTAGTCTAGGTATAAAAAAATTGACCTTGTTTAGTAGATTAATGCAATCAATATTATTATGCAACAGATTATATAAAAATGATATAGAGATCAAGATTCTCCTTGATTTTAGAGATATAAGTTGATGCTGGTTAAGTAGTAATGTGTATTCAATTCCCATTTCCGGATAAGTACCACTGATCTTGTAAGATAAATATTTTAAAAATTGTCTCTGTACTGATTCTATTGCATCGATATGGCATTGATATAATGGGTACCATATCAGTGCGCCATATTCTAATCTGGACCTGACATGGGCAAAAAACACTAGCGTTAATGACAAAGAATTATGAAAATGTCTGCAGTTTCTTATAACAAATCCTAACATTCTATTAGTCGTTGACACTATATTATTTACATGTGTAATGAAATTGAACTTTCGATCGAAGAATATGCCGAGATCTTTGATTTCAAGGGATCTGGTGATGACAATATCGTTAATTTGGTATTGATAATCAATATGTTCGATTTTTTTAGTGAATGATGTTATGGAGCATTTAGATATGTTTAAGTGCAAGTTATTTCTATTGCACCACTGGGATATCTTATTGATACAATTTTGTATAACTAGGCAGTCTTGATGCGTGGATATTGTATTAAAAATCTTCAAATTATCCGCATAGAAAAGTTTTGGAATGTTTACTATCTGAGCTAGGTTATCTATAAATATGAGAAACAATAGCGGACCTAAGTTTGACCCCTGAGGGACCCCAGATGACGGGGTGATATAATGTGATTGAAGTCCTTCATATTCAACAATATGCCTTCTATCTAGTAGATAGGATTTTAATAGGGTTAAAAAGCTGTTAGAGACGCCAATGTTCTCTAGTCTGGAGATAAGCAAGTAATGATCAATTTGATCGAATGCCTTTTGGAAGTCCATATATACTACGTCGACTTGCAGCTGTTTGTCCAGTGCCTCTGAGATGTATTGAGAGAAGCATGCTAAATTTGTGGTACAAGAACGCTTTTCCATAAAACCATGTTGGTCTAATGAAATTACATTTTTAGTAGAGTTATAAATGACATTACACAATATGATTTCGAGAAGTTTGGAGAAGTTACATAGAATGGATATAGCTCTGTAGTTTTGCAGTATAGATGGATCACCTTTTTTTTTTTTTATTTTAATCGTCTTATTTATATTAATGTCCTGGCGGAGTTTAGCCGTAGGCTATTCTACCACTCAACCAGGATGGACACACACACATAGGCAATATCACAACACCCATTCCCTGCGACATTGCCGTCTGCCGCAGCTGAGACTCGAACTCAGGAGAGGAGAGCGACTAGATTGTGTTGCCTCTCACACAACAGCAATCTAGTTCACTGCTAGCATCTCGGCAACACATGAAAAACGCCACTACACATCCATACTTTAGCCAGGATTCGAACCTGGAACCCTGTGGTCGCAAGCTTAACACCTTAAGCACTGCGCCACCGAGCCGGTGGCGCAGTCTGTTTCTCCTGAGATGCCCTTTTAATATTGGACATATGCGTGCGATTTTCCATAATTCTGGGAACGTGTTGATGATAAGATTAAATAGATATATTAGTGGATCCGCTAATGCATGAATGCAATCTTTAACTATAAAACTAGGTATGCCATCAACACCTGAAGTTAGTTTGTTTTTTAATTTTTTAGAGGCTTCGATGATATTTCCCTTCGTTATGCAAGAAGTGTGGATATTACGTAAGTTGTTTGGTTGTGACTCATTGACGAGGAATGGGTCGGATACTGTGTATGTGCTTTGAATGTAACGACCAAAAGCATTTACAATTCCTTGAGGACTCTCATAGGTAATATCTGTATCTGTGTCTCTGATTATACCAGAAATTCTAGAGTGCCCCTTTTTATTTTTTATAAAGGTCCAAAATGCAGACGACTCGTTCAAGATATAATTTTCTGTCTCACTAACATATAACTCATATGCGGTTTCGATTTCAGTTTTGACAATACCTCTCAACAATACGAATTGATTTCGGTAGTACTCAGTTTTATACTTCTTATAATTTTTATGTGCCCTTTCTTTTTTCCGGATATTAACTCACTAGAGAACCATTGCGGGTAATGACGTTTACGATTTAATTTTAGAGGAACTGAGTAAATATATTCTTTAGCTCGTTGTTTATGTATTGAGTTGTGAGATTAACATCTTTGATGTCATGTATATTGGACCAGTCCAATTTTGAAATTAATTCATACATTAGCGGAAAGTTGGCTTTTCGGAAGTTAAAAGTTTATTCAAAGCTTCTTATAGTGCTGTTCAGATACCCTGAAATCAAAGGTAAGTGTAGGATGATAGGCATCTTCTCGTAAGAGAGCATTCAAGTTATGTGACACATTACAAGGGATGTTAGACATTATCAAGTCTAAGGTGCGATTATTACAGTTCTTTATGTTATTAACAAAACTAACAAAAAATAATGACAAACTAGACGCACCTTTACAACATACTGAGAATTCCTTTCTAAATTCATTTGAGTACTAGAAAATTCTGGTAAATTTTAAGATTTTGTGAAGTCTCCGTGATTTGTAGAAGCGAAAGAATTACATGACATATATTTTTTTAATTTACGAATAATTTGTTTAACAAACAATTTAAAACAATTATTTTGTCCTCGGATAGGGCACTGCACTCCTGCAAACCTTTTCCTTTTTAAACTATCGAGAAAAGCTGTCTTTCTTTAAATTTTGTTTCTCCTGAGATGCCCTAAACGAAAATTAAAGATGTGATAAGTTATACAGGTTGTTCTAAAAATTTTATTATATTAAATCTTCTATTCTATGGTATATTTAGCAAACTACTCTTATTTTTATTTTTTTGCGAAAACAGTTTTTACAAATTGTGTATTTTTTTTTTTTTTGGTAAAAATTTGCAGAATAATTGAAGACACAAGTGGATGGAGCGTCTATGTGACACTTCCGAAAAAAAAAACGAGTTTCTTATATGAATGAAGGTTTTAAGTAAGTACACGAAATTCTACCAGGTACATTATATTTGATTCTAATACTAAAATATCTCTTTTATAAATCGATAAAGGAACTATGTACTGTTGAAGTTGGTAGGTTGTTAGGAACTTTGAGATCAAAATCATTTTGTTGTTACATAGACTCTTCATCCACTTGTGTCTTCAATTATGAATATAGCTATAAGAATTAAACAAGCTAAAACTACATTTTGATATGCTTTTTATCCCTGTTGGGCTGATTCAGTACCTTTTTTTTTTTCTTTTTACATTGACTAAAGTAAAGGCTAACATCTTTGTAAATAACTCGTTTATTTCTAATTTTTCGAAAAACTCTATTTCAGATTTTTTGTCCAAAAAGGTCCGTACCTTATATCGGTTATAGAGATCGATCGACGGAATATTTAATTTTCGATTTTTATTAGGAAACTGTTGGGTACTTGTAGAATCTATCAATAAAATTAACTTTTCCAGGATTTGTAGAATTCGCTTTTGTTTTGTCAAATTTCTCACAAACGTCACCTAATAGACTTAATCGAGCCCTACAATCGCCATTTTTGAAAATCAAAATCGGACCTTTTCGGGAGTGATCAATATCTATGGAAAATCATACTCGGCCTTGGAAAAAATACTTGCGGTCAACGGATTCGGGCCGCCAGCAATAGGCTTCATTTGTGGCCATGTACCTTCGATCCCACCAAGTCTCATCGAAATCGATCAATATCCTGGACAGTTATCGTGCTATCTTAGCCCGATTTCGAGAAAACCAGTTTTTTGCAAAAAAAATCAATTTCCATTTGTTTTTCGACATTATCTCCAGTATACTTATCTGTAGACCGTTGCTAGCGGCACCATCCTCTTTTTTGAAATATCTCGATCCGACTGCCCGTTACCGAGTTATTCAATTTTTCCCGAAAAACTTGAAACGTCTATATCGGGTACTTCCGGTTTCTGAACGGAGCCGAGCTTCCAGCGTTAAGGTCTTCTAAAGGCCTCCTATTAACCACCCTAGTTTCATCGAAATCCTAAAACGGATTAGGGGGGCTGAGCGTGACAGACAGACAGACCGACAGACCGACCGACAGACCGACAGACCGACTGACCGACGGACGGAATTTTCTAAATTCGCTCTCGAGTCGATATATACGACTTTCGTTTCGATCCGACGTTTTTTTCGGATTTCGATGGTCCGCTGGAAAAATGCAAAACCTATACTACATTTTTTTTCAAAATGTAGTAACAAGATATTAAAAGCTCTCAGATCTTATACTTTTGAATGTAAGATTTCTTCAGAGCACAGGAAATCTCTGAAGAAACTGGACAAACAACGTTACCTTGATGTTATGGGTACCAAGATACAAAGGAATAGGTAACGAAATAGTTGAAAGCAGTATAATAAGAAAGTGTCCACTGTTTTCAAAATTTTCAAACTCAGCAACTGCATACTTACTGCCAGCACCAGACGGATGACATATCGAATAATGAATTGAAAATAAGACAAATTTAGGGAACAAGATATAGATTGGCTAATAATGTATTTCCAAGGACAATGACAAAAATTTGACCAAAAAGATCCCGATTTATGAGGAATGTACTTCCATAGACATGCCGACGATTTCTTCTGGAAGCTATTCTGTTGCCTCTTCAAATACTTCTAATTACGCGTTTGTCCAAATGTGTAACCCACTTCCGGATAGCCTTGGCTTTGGATTTGGGGGTTGTTTACTATATGTGGTGTATTTATGTTTATGTTTAAATTAAATAAAATGGGTCATCGGATTGTCATTGAGAAATTTTCATATATCCCACACGAACGAGGCTCGGAAACCCTTCCTCGGATATTTTATTTTTTCAAGGACCTTCTACTGATAATAACGATTTCAAATTAGAGAATATAGAATACTATCCCATGACGCCACAAAAAAGGTATTACAATTTTAACATCAGCGTATCACAATTTAAAAAAATAAGAAAAAACATTTCATTTTTTTCAAGTACTAAGTACCCATTTGATCGCTTTAGAAAAATTATGATAAAAACTATCCCAAGATTCTACAAAGAAAATTTGGTAGTTGTGCCAAAACTTAAATAAAATTAAAAGAAAAATTCATGAATTTTTTCTTCAATGTTCCCGTTGTCTGATTTTGTTCGAATTTATTCCACGTTTATGTTCTATTGGTTAAAATTTTAATTGAATTGATTATGCCGTTCAATGGATAAATATTATTTTCTAAAATTTTCAATTTTCTTTTTACTCGAAACCGGTTTAATATTAAGAGCTGAGATTTGGCAAAATTGCAATCCAAGCAGAAAAATGAGCATGATCCGTGCGGGGGCAAATTCACCCATTTTATCCGACTACGGTCTTTAATTAAATCACTATACACAAGTTGGCTGGTAAAGGCTTGTTTGACAATCTTCACGTCGCATACCTACAACATCACTTTTTCCCCACTTGTATCGAAAATAGTTATATTAATGAAAGTAGTGTAGTTACTGTTCTGGAGCCTGTAGGAAAGAAAGATTAACCTATTTACCCACAGAGAATATAGAAGATGTCTTCGTTTATTAAAGTAACCATTCCCAGTATAAAAACCAATGTTCCGAGATTATTTACAATACCAGAGGGGGGTATAGAAAGGTTGACTTTTTTGGAAAGTTGTCGCAAATATGCAAGCCTACGTCCATCTAGTATTCATCATAACCAATTTCTCATCACGTACAGAAATTCAAAATGTATTACATAATCAGTAAGTATAAATAATATTGGTCCTATACCTAAAAAGATTACCGAATAGTAAGTACACTGGGCACTGCTTTGGGCGATGTTCTGCTAGCTTCTTTGCGGATGCAGGAGCCAACATATCGATGATCAAGAGGCGCGCAAGTTAGCGTTCGACTTCCGTGGCAGAAAACCATAGAGAAAATTCGATCAAAAAAATAAGCAGGCGATAGATAGCAAGGAAAATTTTCGAGGAAAAAGGAAGTTCTGCTACCATTCCCACTACTCACTCTATGAGCAGTACCGGGATGCAGGTATTATCTTCTTCACACATACATGTTCTACAGATTAAAGAGGAAAATGTATGTTCGCCTAAGGTTACGTTTATATGTGAATGGTCTACTATACAGACAAACTTCACTGCGTCCATATAGTCTATTTTGGCTCACTCCTAATTATATTTTACCCGATAGGTTCAGTTTTTTAATAAAGCCCAGTACCTTATTGGGTGAGAAATTGTCCAGGTCCACTGACAGCACTTGCCCTTTGCCAAAAAGTGAGAACCTGATTCTGGTCCGATAAATTTGGTTACCTCACCTTCCTTGGTCAAGGAATCGGCTATTTTATTGCTTTCCATCCTAGAGTGGCCCGGTATCCAGACCAGCATTAATTTGAGAATTGTAACGATGTGAGCCGAGAGTTTTAAGAGCTGCTTGGCTGTCTGAAAAGATTTTCCATGATCTGCGTCCAGGATGCATATGTTCAAGCCTCCTTTTACACAGTTCAACGGCGTAAATTTCCGCCTAAAAGACAATCGCATTGTTACCCAGGCTCGAAGTTATTCTTATCTTTGGGTTGCGACTGTATACCCCGGCTCCTTCAGGGGTTTTGGAGTCGTCTGTAAACCAACAAATGTCCGCTCTGGTCGGTTTTGTTCCGATCCCATTCGTCTCTTCCAGGAAACAGGACTAAGTCAATTATATTTAATCAACGGAGTTTAAGTTTTGGAAAGCAATTAAAATGTAAAAAATGTCTGCAATAAATTAAGAATGTTGTGACTTACCGATGGCTAATAGAGTTTTCAGATTAGGATTAGCCTTCTTCAGTTTGTTTATTCTGTCATACAATCCAGATTTTCCATCTTTGGTTTCATCGTTGCTCTCAAACGAGGACAATTTTCCCTTCTTCAGCCAACCAAAAGCGAAGATGATATGCGTGCATAGATCTGGCAGAATATCTTCTGGTGTGAATTTTCCTATTTTAACTCGGTACTGTGACCAATTCGTGTAGTAGCACACGACCTTGTATCCTTCTTTTTCTTTCTTAGGGCTAGACGAACTAAGCGCATTGTCGTGTGCTTTTCTGTGTCCCGGCCTTGTTCTTCTGAGTTTTGTGATACTTGATGAGACCGCCTGGTCTTTGGATACTGAGACGGATTGAGATACTGATTTTAAGGGTCTACGCAGTCTTCTTCTTGTTGCTGGAAAAATAAGAGAAAATTGTTAATGCAACATGACATATTTTATAATGCAAAGATGGGTAAACAACCGAACGTTTGATAATTCCGAAAGTTTTCAGGAAGTTTTCTATTGAAAATATTGATAGCCCTCTTTATAGTGAAAACTTGATTCGTGATATTGCAAGCTTCATTTTCATGCCAAGTAAGTGTATACAATTATATTATTTATATGATTTTTACAGACTTTTACCGAATAACTGATATATCATAACCACTATATTAGTGGGGTCAATAGAGATTTTCACTGAACATGTCAGGAACAACTAATCAAAAGTTACCAACAATAATCCTTGAGCGTAATTTGTTATTAAACAAATTGGTTGCAAAATGCCTTTTTTTTCAAATATGTCTTTAAATAATTTTTTCTTTCAAAAACTGATTGCGACATTCGGAAGTACGGGAAATTATATATCAAAAATTTATATAAAGTTTTTTTGTGGGATCAAAAATATAGGCTCCATATTTTTTTGTTTAACGCATGAAAATGGAACGCGGCGACGTAATTTTGTTTGCATATATTGCACATTTTAATACGATATATAAATAAATACCTTATTAATAGTACTAATAAATGGTACCACAGTACCAAAATGGTTCCATTTGAAAAAAATGAGTTTTGCCCCAAAAACCATTTTGATGAATTTTATTTGCCCATAAATCACGTAATTTAATATTTTTGACGGGATTTCGATTTTGACGGGATTTTTTTAGCATTACACGGGTCATTTAGAACAAATCGGAACCATCATGGCACACTTAAATGGAAAACTAAAAATTATATTATAAAAAATATTGACGTTTGAAATGTCACTTAGTTGATATCGTTGGATTCAGAAAACCATGCGGAATTGAAAAATGCAATAATATATAGGGTGTTATATTTAAAAATCGAAAGTTAGTGTCACTTCCGGCGAAACCGGAAGTGAAAAAAATCACTTGTATGTCAAGAGGTGCCGCTTATTATGTATATAGGATATCCCAAATTTGAATCAATTATCTTCAAAACTAAAGGAGAAAAGGGGGGGTGTACCATAATCCGGTTACACCCGGTATACTTCCAAAATTTAAAAATTTTGAGAAAGTGATAAAATTTGACTTTAACCACCATTCTGGTTTAAATCGTGTTATTAGATCTCGATGCGATTCTTAAAGCTTGAAATGTGTACTTTAAGATGCTTCAAGGGGATTTACCTTAAAAATTAAATTAACTCTCTTTTTTTACGAAAATAAAAGAAAACCTTTTAGTCCCCTGCCAAGTGTACAAAAATAGGCTCCCGTGAGCTCCTTGATGATGCAAGTGTCGTAGTAGTCTGAATCTCTTTGTTGGTCCTTGAAGAAACATAATTTCGATGTTGGCACTCTCAAAAATGATGCGCATGAGTACTGCGCGCGAAGAACAAAATGGCCGCCATCGCAAACACTTTTTCCAATTTATCTGAGTAACCAACGGGATTATGAAAAAAAGTTTTATACAAAAAATATTGCTAAATCAATTTTACACAAAAAAGCTTATTATAAGTTTTTATGCAAGACTAACCATTTTCCCAGAAACTTCAGCAGCGTCAGGATGATAACGTACTTAAACTAAACGAAGCGTTTCAAAACACAACAAATCCCTTTCACTGCAAAACTGATGAGCTCATTAATATCCTAACGCAGCAAGTCTTTCCACAGGAAATAAAGATGTCTTTAGACAGTGTGGCGGGAGCTGGCCAAGATCTGTATAATTCCTTCTTAGAGCAAAGAATTCATACTAACAACATTCAGTTCTGGAATCCGTTGAAAAAGAATTTTATTAAAACGTGTAAAACGGCAGCGAAAAAAGTTAAAATTACCTTCAAAGACAAATCTATAGCCATAAAGACAGATTTATCTCTTATTTCAAGATTATTGATAGCATCCAGAAGCCGACCTGACGTAGATTTAAGATATTATTTGAGCAACTACGAGTTCTCAGCACAACCGAAGTCATTATTTGCAGTTGACTGGAGTATGCACCATTGTCTAGCTAAGTACAAACTTATGGATGCTCTTGAATCAACGCAAGGTATTCCTGCCGAAGAAAACGATGATGATCATGCTTCCACCACACTTGCAGTTTTAGAAGAAAATGAGGAGCTATACAGGAAAAAGCTGCGATAATAGATGGCATGGCGCTTCTTCACACCTACCACAAACCTAGCACAGTGAAGACATGCCGTGACCTCGGTTTAAGCTTCAGCAAATGAATCGGGCAAAAATTCAGCAATTATAGTGAGGTCCATGTTGTTTTCGACTCTTACAAAGAAAACTCATTGAAGAAAGCCATGAGAGTGATTCGGCAAAAAGGCTCAGATTCAATCCAGTACAAAATCGGACTAGAAATAAAAATTGGAAGTATAGCAATGCATAAATTCTTGTCCCACGATAAGATGAAGGATGAACTGACAGAGTTCCTTCTTTTCCGGTCAGATTCTTCAATTTGCCGTGACCAATAACAAAAGGTTTGTAGTCAGTTGGAGGGACAAAGCAGCTTCATCACATGGCGATGATGTATCCAGTCTTTGAAGTACGCAGGAGGAGGCGGACACAAAGATCATATTACATGCAGTATATTTAGCACAGAAAGGTATTAAAACTACTCATGTATTCTCCCCCGATACTGAAGTCCTAATTTTGGCACTAAGACGATATCTTCAACTTTCGAAAGATATTGCATTTTTCCTTGGCCATATGGCCATGGCATAAAAAGGTTTGTTCAGCTAGGTTCAATTTACAGAGCACTTGGACCTCTGAAAGCCTCTGCACTTCCTGGATTACACGCACTTTCAGGAGCAGATGTAACAGGATCATTTTCTGGCAAAGGTAAAATAAAGTGGTGGAAAACTTTTAATTCTGCAAGTGATAAGCTGCTAGAAGCTTTAGCTACATTGGGGACTACACTGCCTCTCACAGAAGATGTCAGAACTAACTTAGAAGCATTCATTTGTCAGCTTTATATCCCCAAAACAACACTTCCCACCTTCAGTGTTTTGAGTGGAATCAGGACCTCATTCGGCATCCCAATAACCCACCTCCCTCAGATTTTGGATGGAAGAAAGTAGGGAGCACATACGAGCTAGTTGCTTGTACCAAACATTGTGCTCCAGAGCTTATCTAGGAACTTTGTCACTGCTCATGCTCCCAAAGGCGTTGCTCTCCTCCATGTACGTGTCAGTCGAATGGACTCCAGTGTACCGAAATGTGTAAGTGCGAAGATAATCTCGATCGATGTGATAATATATGGGAGAGTGCGAGCAAGGCGATGATGAATATTTGGACCTAAGTGAGAATTGCATTGAAAGTGACGATGATTTTAATTAAAAATATCATTGTAGAAGTGAAAAGAATTGCTTGTCAGTACTTTGTCTATATAAAACTGTAACTACTGTATTTCTATAGGTTTCTTCATTAAACGTTAAATTTTTTTCCCTTTTCTGGCCTTGGATGGGTTCCATCAGCCAGCTACACAGATGGGGGAAAGAGAAGGAAGTAAAAAGGAAAACGTTAAAATTATATAGGTACTTTTTCTTTCAATTTCCTATGCCTATCTATACTGTAAAACATAGGGGATATGGGGGTATTTGTTAATTTATTTATGTTTGTAATGTGTAAGTTATAAATATTGCTTCCAGTGGCCCGAGAAATAGTGTCAAATATTTAATATGCACTGGCAAATCTCTCATCATTAGACATATTAATTTTTATTATTGGAAACTATGAAATTAAACTTTTTGAGAGAACGGTTAATTCTACATAAAAAATTGTAATAACCTTTTCTCTGTATAATTGAATTAGAAATATTTTTGATATAAAACTTTTTTCGTAATCCCAATGGTTATTTAGATAAATGGGAAAAAGTGTTTCCGACGGTGGCCATTTTGTTTTTTACGCGTCATTTTTGAGAGTGCCAACATCGAAAGTATGTTTTTCCAAGGTCAAACAAAGAGATTGGGATCACTACCACACTTGCATCATCAAAGATCCCACGGATGTACATTTGATAGGGGACTATTTTTTTGCTCGAAAACTCGTGAAATTATGGGTAAAATAAACGTTAATAACTTTTATAAAAAAATTATTTAGCCTACCTATCCAGCATATGTTTATAGTAGGACCCCAAAATAAGTAATTCTGATGTAAAAACGTTTTTTGGAATATACAGTGTGTCTCACTTTTCACGATAACACCTTTGTAGCTCAGTTATTAGTCACCCAATTTTAACCAAGTTTGGATAGGTATCAAAGACCTTTATTATATCTTTTTTAAGTAAAACAAAACTTATTTCAGTTATTGTCGTGCATTTTTATTATGAAAAAGAGGGTCGATTTTTCGAGGAATTATATTAGGCATTTTTTGTTGAAAAACTAATGCAATATTATTGATCAGCATGCGGTAGAACCGCTGTGTCCAGAATTTAACAACATTTTGATTTTTGGTTTTTGAATTACGGTCCACTTAAAATTACCCATTTTAAACATTAAATAATAAATAAATTGGTAACGAATCTTTTTTCCCAAGAAAGTCATTCTTTATTTTCTCTTTAAATTCGTTTTTTCTACCACTCCATATCATCGATACTTTCAAATTCGGTAATTCTTAATGTCCGAATAATTTAAAAGTCTTGATGACCTAAAATTTTTCAATGAAAATTCTTAGCCTTCGAAATTATAAAGTTTCGATGATATGAGATAGTAAAAAAAGTGAATTTAAAGAGAAAATGAAGAATGACTTTTTTTCGAAAAATATTTCTTTAGAAATTTATTGACTATTTAAAGTTTAAAATAGGTAATTAAGTGGACCGTAATTCAAAAACCAAAAATCAATATGTTGTTAAATTCTGGATATAGCGGTTCTACAGCATGCTGATCAATAATATTGCATTAGTTTTTCAACAAAAAAATGCCTAATATAATTTCTCGAAAAATCGACACTTTTTTCATAATAAAAATGCACGCCAATGACTGAAAGAAGTTTTGTTTTACTTAAAAAAGGTATAATAAAGGTCTTTGATTCCCATCCAAACTTGGTTAAAATTGGGTGACTAATAACTGAGCTACAAAAGTGTTACCGTGAAAAGTGGGACACACTGTATATATAAACCTATACTTCTCACTAAATAATGAATGTATCAAGTTTTTTCGATAAATCAACTCAATGTTGATTGTTTCGAAAATTTTTATCCTGTTTAACATATCGAAATCATATTAAAAATATTCACGTGGTACAGAGCTATTTGTGCCTGATCTGATTGCACAAACCGTCAGATATTTTTGGAAGAAGAGCAGTCGATATTTAAAATAAATTTGTTTTGCGTAAACCAGTTTTATTTTTTATATCGAGATATATTGTTTTTTTGAGACCTCGCCAGTACCATATTAAATATGTTATTCCGAGCTAAGTTTGAAATTTATCGAGTCATTTTTAATGAAATTTTTACCAAAAAGTCGACCATATTGGATCAGCCATTTGGTATTATTACTTTTTGACATCATGATCTATTTCAGCGGTCTAAGAACCCCCACAGTGTCAATCCGAGTGAAATTTGTTTGAAATTTAGGGAGTTACGTCATTTTTAATGAAATTTTCATCGAAATGTCGGCCATATTGGATCATCCATTTTGAATTACCTTTTTTCGACATCATAATCTGTTTCAGCGATCTCCTTATACATCAATTTGAATTAAATTGCTTCAAAATTTCTCAACTTATAACTCAACATTTTTTTAACAAAGAAAAAAGTTTTTTTTTTGTTTAAATAATTAATAAACAATTTCCTCACGATGACATGTTTATAATTTTTTATTTTAAGCTATGTAAAAGTGACATCAAAAGGGTTTAGGAAAATCAAAGCTTCCTGCAATTATTCCGAAGTAATGCATATTTTCAGCCTATATTGACTCCACTATATGACGTGTCGTGTGCTGTTTGGAAATTGATAAAAATGTCCATAAAACTCGTAAGTCATAACTTCTTTCTTGTGTACGGTGTAGAAACGAAATTGTATAAGACAACACAGAAATGAAATAATAACATAATCGGAACATAAAGTATCAAAATCTCATATTATAGTTATATGGTCTGAAAAGTTAAAACATTAATAAATAAAATAATAAATAAATGTTTAATTTTAACACTTAAAAAACTAATAGACCATCGAACGCAACATATTCGTCATAATTTGATTTAAGTAACACTATTAAATGTATTATAACTCGTAAAAAACAAAATTATGTTTCTGTCTTTAGTTTTTGTTTCTAATGTAACAAAAAAAAAAACGATGCCGAAGTACATTCATCGAGAAGCAATAGTGTGGCTAGAAAAATAAAAACTGGATTTTTGGCATCTGAGGTTATGTTGCCGAACTAGAGACCACCAGATAATCGTGGCGACAATTTTAAATTGCGAGGAAAATTTCACACCACATTGTTTTTTGTTAAGTTACCATGGCAACCCAAAAAATTTCCGGAAATTTTTTACATTCTGTCAAATTAATAAGTGGAAATTTAAAATGTCAAAGTAAAGACGCGGGAGTTGGAGTGCTTTTAGAATTAAATTTATTTGGCGACACAAAGCAGGATATTCACGAGGATATAAGTCAAATTCTTTTTTTTTTCAAATTCAAATTCTTTATTTGCCTTTTCAGTGTAATTACACAATCAGACACGTCAATATAATATACAATGTTTAAAAATTAAAAATTGGTACATACATACATTGAGATATATATAAAACTTAATATAAAACATAAAATCTAGAAAACATGCATAATTACGAACAAAAAATATACGTACTTGGTTACATATTATACAAAAGATACACTGTCATAGCAAATTAAAATTAATAATTTATGTCAGCATTTAAGAACTCATCAAAATTATAAAATGCATTTTCTGTAAGAATTCCTTTTATCTTTTGTTTGAATCTCTTAAAATCTAGATTTATAATTGTCTTTGGTAGTTTATTAAAAAATAATGGTCCGTAATAATTTTTGGCACCTCGACTGTGGTTTAGTCTTATATAATTTATTTTAATGTGACCATTATTTCTGATATTATGCGAATGTATATCACTTACAAGACTATAATGATTTAAGTTCATTTTAACAAACAAAAGACATTCATAAATATACACAGAGGGCAAAGTTAAAATTTTTAAATCCTTAAATTTCTCTCTAACATCCTCTCTAAAACCCATAAAACACATCGATCTAATGGCATGGCGCTGTATAGAAAATATTCGACCAGTATGTGCCGAATGACCCCAAGTAATGATAGCATAACTGATTACCGAATGAAAAAGACTGAAGTAGGCTGTTTTTACTACTTGCATTGGTACGACATGTACAAGATTTCTTATTAAGTATAAAGTCTTATTAAGTTTTTTAACCATAAAATCTATTTGGTGCTCCCAGGTAAGGAGGGGATCTAAGTACACTCCAAGAAATTTAGTATAGTTCGGGTTTTTTACGCCGTCTAAATTACGATATGAAAATACCATGTTTGTTGTTTTTTCATTATTTAGTAGTAGTTTATTTGCTGTAAAC
The DNA here is from genome assembly GCA_936432065.2 of Rutpela maculata. NCBI lineage: Eukaryota > Metazoa > Arthropoda > Insecta > Coleoptera > Cerambycidae > Rutpela > Rutpela maculata. The sequence goes on along the minus strand of OW386290.2, from coordinate 125,880,466 downwards.
CAGTTTTGAAAATCTACTGCTTTATTGGCCATATCATGCAGTAAACACTTTATGTTATTATCTTTAGTGATTATTGTGGTGTCATCGGCATATAATATAGTACTGCAATTTACATTTGCGTAAATTAAGTCGTTAATATAAATAATGAATAACACCGGTCCCAATACAGATCCATGTGGTACACCGTGATTGATTGGTAAGAGGTCGGAAATTTCTTTATTAAAAAATGTACTCTGTCTTCTATTTGACAAGTAGGATGTTATCAACTTTAAGCTAACCTCATTGAAGCCATAGAAATGTAATTTATCAAAGAGGATATCGTGAGAAATACAATCGAAAGCTTTACTTAAGTCGCAAAAAATGGATCCTACGTAGTTTTTATTTTCGAATCCTTCTACGATATTATCTATTAATTTTAAAACAGCTAGAGAAGTTGAGCGACTCTTCCTGAAACCAAACTGACTATCAATTAACAGGGCGTTTTCTTCAAAGTATTCACAGATTTGTTTCTTCAGAAGAATTTCGAATATTTTTGAAATTACTGGTAGCAACGATATTGGTCGATAGTTTACTGGGTCGTCTGCTGAACCTTTTTTATATACTGGTATTATTTTAGCAATTTTAAAGCAGTCTGGATATGTACCCTCTCTAATGCATATGTTAAATAATTTTGTTAAGGGTATAATTAGAATATCCTTGACGTACTTAATTATTTTATAGTTCATATCATAAACATCTTTGCTACCATTATTTTTCAGCTCATTTAAAGTTTCTCTTACCTCAATAAATCCTACTTCTCTGAATTTAAATGTGTTCATCTGTCTGTTTTGTATGGTTAGGTAGTGTTGTGATGAATGATTTATATCAGGTAGCTGTTTGATAATATTTTCTGCAACCTCTACATAATAATTATTCAAATCGGTTGCATTAAGGGTAGTTTTTATATTTTTATTTTGCCTATTTACACTGTCATTAATAACGCTCCACATACCCCTTTGGATATTTCCGCAATTTTTAATATAATGTGCATTTGCTTCTTTTTTTATGTATGATAACTCTGCTTTATATTTTTTCCGAGCAATTTTTATTTCTTGTTGAATAAACTCGCAGGGTCTGTTTTTTTTAATTTCTAGTAGTAGTCTTAAATGCTCCCGCAGACTATGCAGTTTTTCGTTATTCCATTTTATTTTATGTATGGGTTTGTTGTTTTTCCCCTCAAATTGTTTTAAAACCATAGGACAAGAGATATTTAGATCGCGTACGAGAACATCCATAAATTTGTTACATTTGTCTATATTATCATTATCAATAAAGCAGAAATTTTCTGCGCTCAACAATTGAAAATAATTGATTAAATTTTCTTCTCGCATTTGCCTACAGATAGTTGTTTCTTTACAACAGATTTTTTCTTTTTGGGGCACATTTATGACTACAGCAGAGTGATCTGACAAATTGGGATCAAGGATTTCTGTTGAATAGTCACGAAAATTTACAAATATATTATCTATACAGTTATTATTACGGGTTTTATCGTGAATGGTAGGAAAAAAACCGAAAGAAGCAAAAACATCACAGACGCTAAAAACTTCCTTTTCTTTCTTGTTAAAATGAACATTAAAATCACCTAGTACAATCACATTTTTACCCTTATTTATAAATTTCATTAATAGTTTTGCAACACAATCAGTAAAGATATTTAAATTACCATTTGGAGATCTGTAGGTGCATACTATTATTAGATTTTGGCAAGGAATTTCTATTGCTGCCAATTCACAATCTAGCTCAATGGACATATTTGTAATATCCGATCGTTCAAAAAATTCAGTGTTTAATTTTGTCAGGATACATACCCCACCTCTTAACCTTATTTTCCTACAGAAGTAGCTAGCTAACTTATAATTTTCTATACAGAGAAAATCTATTGTTGTATCATAAAGAAAATGCTCACTAAGACAAAGAATATCATATTTGTTCGAGAGGGAGTTTACAAAAAATTCCAATTCTAATTTTTTATTTGAAATTGATTGGATATTTATATGAAATACAGAAAAGTTATTTTTATTTTCTTCGTTTAAATTATTGAAGTTATATTCATTACTTACGAAAAAACTGGTCTATTTCTATTTGACTTCTACTTATTTCTCTGATATTTTGGCTAGGTAATATATCGCATGTTGTTTCCATGTCTTGGGGTAGGTTTTCTTGTATAACTTCCACAGATAAATCCATAATGTCATTTTGTGTTGGAAATGAGTTGGGTGGCGAGAGATTTTCATTAGAAGTCTTCACAAATGTTAAATTTTTTACTGTTGCCCCCCTTTTAAATATAGCGTGTTTAATTTGAGCCGCCACTGTATTATTACACTGATTTATTTTGTTATTTATTTCGACGTAGGATATAAGTCCCGGCACCAGATTATTAAATTTAGTTAAAAAGTTGTTTAATTTATCATTGTATTTGAATATATGTCTGTTTTTGGGGCTATTTTGTTTTTTTGACAAATATGGGACAGACGTAAAAATTACATTTGTGTGGGAGCACTGTTTTAGTTTATTGCATATTAACTTGAATGAGGGTGTTTTATGTATATTTATATCATTTGATCCCGCAACTATGACTACGTAATCTTGTAAAGTAAAATCTTTTGTTAAGTTTTCGACACACTGTATAACCTGATGTAGCATCGCACCGGGTTTTAATATTGATAATATTTCATGATCGTATGAATTCTTAAGTTCTCTTCTAAGTTGTTTCATAATATTGCGGCCTAAATCGTCCATCAGTAAGAGGATACGATTCTTCTTGTTTTTCTCCATATTATTTTTACTACAGGTTCGGAAATTTTGTGTGCTCTCTAAAGTTTGTTTACCACATGTTTCTTTTGTTGTTTGGTTGCGATGGTCATTTGGGACACTTTTATTTAAAATATTCGTGTTTAAATCTTCCATTGTAAGGTCAGTAGAAGTAGTAATATGCCTGACCTTTTTGTCAGTTTGTGTGCTATTATTGTTAAGGATTTTTTTAGATGTTTGTATTTGCTTTTTAAGTTCCATTATTTGTGTATTTAATTCCTGGATAATTTTTTCTTGATTTCTTATCAGCTGACTCATTTCTGTTTCTGATTTTAATGCTTCTTCTAATAACAATTTGTTTTCGTCTTTCAGTTTTTTTATGTGCCTATTTTTCGCAATACTGTCCTCATTTAGTTCACTAATTGTATTTTCTAATATACTTTTTTCTTCATCTTCCTCGATAAGGAAACTGTCGTCTAATTTACAGCAAACAATTTTATTGTCTTTAATAAAGCGAATTTTGTTTTTAATTTTAGGCATACAGCACTTGTGGATCACATTTAAGCATTTTACACATATGTAATGAATAAATGGTTTTGATTTGCAACATTTATAACTCGGTTGTTCACTAGAGCTCCGAGAAACACATCCACTACTTAGCGCCATCACTGCCACAAAAATGTACGTAAATGTATGTAAGTACACAAATTAATATGTTAATATTTATTTTTTTGTTTACAAAAATAAAGTTGTGGGTATCACAATAATATATGTTATACTAACAAATTTTAACAAATGTAAGTAACTAAATTTAAGTGTACTTGGAAGTCTTTAGAGAATAAATAGGACTGAAGACTGAACTTTGTAAATGTCTATGTTTAATAAAATACATGAAATATTTCTACACAATTTTATTTTATTTTAATTTAGATAGTCTATTAAATTTGCTTGAAGATTTTAGTAGATATTTTTGGATTCTTCTGAACAGCTTTACATCCAATATTTATTCATAATGAATATGCTCAACCAATTGTGACAAGTAAGTAAGCTGACGATGATATTTTTCAATTTCTGAATATTTTTTGCACAAAATACACAATCCATATGTTTTAGAACCTGGAGCCGCCATTTTTGTGCTATATGCCCATGCACTTTATTCTTTTGGCTGATAATCAAATGTTATGATTAGAATGTAAAAATTAATCTTATTGACGTCTGTAAGTGCGGCAGCCATTACTATCTTGTTACCATTTATTATTCCATGGCCGACTAGAAGTTGTTAATTATTGTATCGGCGACAAGAATGAATACATTTCCTGTGGTCGCATTTAAGTAATATCAGAAATAAATGATGTTCCACCAATTTTAGTAGATCAAAGTTAATAAAAAACGGAAATATAATATGTTTTTAAGTTATTTATAAAAAGTTCATGAAACTAAACTTGAAGAATGGTATGTTATTTCACGAAGAAATTTTGTATTTTATTAAACATATAAATCTTGAAGTAGGTGGGTACTTCAGAATAATTATCAAAAATAAATGATGTTCCACCAATTTTAGTAGACCAAAGTTAATAAAAAACGGAAATATAATATGTTTTTAAGTTATTTATAAAAAGTTCATGTAACTAAACTTGGAGAATGCTATGGTATTTCCCTAAGAAATTTCGTATTTTATTAACCACCTGTTGTTATTTCATGGCTCACATAATGAATAAATTTTTGTCATTCGTAATAAAAGTGTTTAATTTTGGCATAATATTTGAAGAGCTAAGTGGATAAAGGTGTTATGTCACAAAAACACGTTATTGAGTAATTTAACTCGAAAGTTTTTAGGCGAGAACTTTTTTGTTATAACGACCATATAGCTTACATTTTGCGATGATATTGACATTTGATGTACTTTTCAGAGACAAATAACTAAAGTTGTCAGTTGTCATTATTTTCGAAAATTTAAAAAAATTAATTTACATCACACCCTTATCCGTTCATAAGTTTCTGTGAAATGAATAAGGAATTAGTGAATAAAAGTGTTAAGAAATTAAACATATTTTATTATTATTAAAACATTGTACAATTCTTAGGTAGTCTGACAGTTCTACGGTTTTGAGCCACAGTTTGGTCATTTCCAAGTATGTTGTGATAATACGGCCTTACCATTCATTTATGAATGGTAATTGTTCTTTAAGATTGGCCAGTTTTCCTACACTTAGGCTGCCCTTGTTTTCATTAAACACCGTTAGAGTAATACAGTCGGAATTTATCCTATGCATATTCCTTTTCTTATCGACTTTGTAAAATGGAGTCATTTCATCTAGTGATGTAATAGGAGCACCCATAGGTGCCATTTTATACCGTCGTGAAAATTATATCTTTTCATTGTTCAAGTTTTCTTCCTGTTGTACAAATTGAGTTTTGAGGCAATTCCATCAATATCCTTGAAATGATTCTTCATATCTATGACAACGGCGTCTTTGGGAGTTCTTAAAATTTCTCGATACTGGTCCGGAACGTAGATGTTTCGATGTTTCCTTAAAATTTTCTCGACTCTGCCAAAGTCTCTGTCTGAATCTAAATATGAATGTCCCACCTCCGAAAATTTATGGTCGATAACTTTAAATTCTCTCTTTAAAATCAATAACTGGTAAAGTGTAACGATATTGAAGTTTTTATTTTGTCCACCACAGTAGTCGGGCCATATTATAATGTGATCGATCTTTTCTTGGAAATATTCATTGTAAATTTATGAAAAGGTATGTAAGCAACTAGCAATTTCTAGGCTTTCACGGCTGGCCATATCTTCAGTCCATGTGAAAAAGAACGTTTTTTTTTTCAGTATTCCTCAATGTATCTATGCCAAGGTTGTAAAACCACATTTGACGAAGGTAAAATGCTTTCGATGTACTTAATTTTGGCAGCGGCATGGTTTGCTGAAGATCTAAAGTAAGAAAGCAAATCGTTCTATCTACTGTAACTTTTGCCCCCTCACGCTTTTGTTGTTCGAAAGCTAGTTTGTAATTTTCTCCGTATTATTTAGTATTATTTATTTTATTTATTTTTTTTAATTTTTTTTAACCCAATAGATGTAAGCATAGCGAACCCTGTAATTCTTAAACGATAACCTTACAAACCCAAATGACCTTTGTCTTGATTGGCGTAATTATCATACTTATTATTTTTTCCACAAGAATTTCGGAATTCGCCAGATTTGCCTTAAACAATTTAATGCTCTTTCAAAATATTGGGTGGGCAGAAGCCATACCAGATATCAGTTTTGCTCTTGTCATAAAAATTTCTACGGTCCAGCCCTCTTCTACTTGTCAGCATAAAAATGTTTGTACAAAAATCAACACCGCAAAGCGTCACTTTCCAGTATTTCTGATTTACAGACTAATTTGCTAGAATACTTTGGTAAATTCGTATTTTATTATTGCATTTTATATTGATAATGTTTTGTTTTTAAAACATTATTAAAACATGCCTGGGAAGAAATTGCCACTATGTGACTGATTTCTGCTGGTATAAATGTGTTTACAGCAATTAGATACTCAAGTACCATCTCATACCATTTCGAAATTGAACGAAATGAATATATGGATTAAAACACTATAAGCACTATTTCCAAATATCAGCCAATTTATAAACATCTTACATGATTCATGAAATCGTTTATTCATTGCCATTTGTAATATCAGTTTACTACGACTGGCCATTTTCACTATAATAGTAAGAAACACTTAACACAACTTGTCACATTATTGTCAATATAACATAACTTTAAAAGCAAAGTGTTTTGGATTAAAACAATTTAATATCGCACAGTAATGGATAAAGGTGGTATGTGATCGTGACACCTTTATCCATTAAATTATATAAAAACCATATGCACATAACACCTTTATCAAACATTAAAACGCATTTAGGAAAGGTTTATTATCCCAAAAACTTATTGAAATGATAGATTATAAGTTAAAATAGTTGTCTGTGTTGAAATCTCAAAATTTTCAAATATATCACATAACACCTTTATCCACTTAGCTCTTCATTTATAAAATAATGGTGTGAAATTTTCTTACTGAATATCCCACGAGCTTAAATTAATATCCGGAAAATTTTCCTCGTTCATGAATATTTTAAGAAAATTATTTTCAAAATATTCATGTCCTCGAAAAAATTTCCGGAAATAATTTAAGCTCTAGGGATATTATAAGTGAAAGTTGTAAATATTCGCTGAAAATTTGGAACTTTCCGGAAATTTTGGAAGCTTTCCCGAAACTTTGTAAACTTTCGGAATATTAAACTATTTTAATGGAAACTTTAATTTTCATGAAAACTTCGTTCTGGCAACTTCAGAAAATTTCCTGAAAAATTTCATATGGAAAGTTTTCTCTAACCATCTCTAGTGGAATGTGTTATGCAGCAACTAATACTATATCGAAGTTTTAGTATTTACCACATACCAAGATTATTATTGCTTTGGTATTGAATTTAATTATTTTTACTTCCCTGTTTACTGATGGATAGTATTTTGATTGTGAAAAAATCATTGTCCGAAATTTATTCAGATTTATAAGAGTAATCTCCTCAGGGCTGGTTTATCAATATCAATTTAGGTTAGGTTAGTTTGCCGCGAGGTTAACCGCTAACTCCAGGATAAAGTGTTTACCTAGTCGGGTTAAAAGTAACCCTGGGCTAAAGTCAGAGGTAACTTAGCTTGGGCTTCAAGGTGGGGGTTATCCCTGTTAGCCCCAACAACTTTTATGTTTGTTGTTGATAGTTTGGTGAGAAGTCAAAGTTATTTTTTGCTCAAATGAGGAAGCCTAGAGTAATATTTATGTATGCACAAATCAATGTATTATTTCGAGTTTCCAGCGGATAGGTAAAAATATTTTCTAATGTAAGTAGCTAAAAAATATTAAAATTTATTTTATTCTATTATAAAAATTATTAAGTTTCACCAAAAAATCAGTTGCTTTTAACATTAAAATATTACGTAATTGAGCGGAAGTATGGCAATGCAAAAAAAAATTTTTGAAAACTTTTATTGTTTAAATAGACTTAGAATGTCACGAAAGCAAAAAAAAATCTGCCTGTCGGCGATCTGTCTGTTGGTCTGCCTGTCTGTAACTTTTTTGTGCCCACAATTACTCTGAAACCATTTAAGATATTGACTTAAATGGAAGGGTGGCGACAAGTCCCTTATTTCGCCCCAGCGAGTACCACTTTGATTCTTACATATGTCAAAGATTTTACATTCTCACACTACATATTTAAAAATATTTGCATTACTCTCGTGCTCAGTGTAAAATATATCTGTGGTAAAACAACAAACAAAAAGCATAAAAAATTGTCATTTTTACGTATTTTGGTGAAAGGAGTGAAGTTTATCTTTATCGATGGTAAAAATTCGAACTACGTAAAATGTATAATGTTGAAGTTTGATATTTTTTTATCTTGCCTCGTATTTTTAGAAAAATGTTGTAAATGTTCCTGTACACTGAGATGCCTGAGAGTAACTCCTAGACTCCAAATTGTCATGGAAGGACAACGTGGAGGCTCAAGCGAAGAAAGCCCGCGCATCACTGTCGATGTACAGGCGTATCTTCGGTCTTAAATGGGGAAATAAATCCAAAGACCACTCTCTGGATGTACACCATCATGGTGACACATACGCGGCACTTGTGTGATGGCGGTCCCAAGAGCGTTACACAATAAAGGCTCGCCTATATCAAGTTCAAAAGCTGGCTTGCCTAGGAATAATAGGAGCAATTAGGACCACTTCAACGGCTGCAATGGGGACCATCGTTGGACTCACTCCCTTGCACGTCGAAGTGGAATTAGAAGCTAGGAAGGCAGCAAATAGACTTTTTTAGGGTGGAATGTAGAATGCGATGGGACAAGGGCTGGGACACACAAAGACCTTGGCTCTACCTAAAAGGGACCAGGTCGTTGCTCAGTCAGAGAACGAATAGTGTCTCCCCGTCTATAAGTTCACTATTCTATATACAGTCATATTCCCTAGTCAAGACAACTGGGAACATGATAAAACGAAACTTTTGAGTCCCGGAAGTCTGGAATAGTACACAGACGGATCGAAGAAGACTCAGGAGGGAACTGGTGCTGGTGTACAAGGATGCAAGTCAAGGGTTCGTATATCGGCACCATTTGGTAAGTATTCTAGTGTATTTCAGGCTGAGATATATGCCATTTTACTGTGTGCAAGCGAAAACCCCAAAAGACGTTTCGTCAATAAGCACATTTACATGTGTAGTGACACTCGGGCAGCTTTGAGATCTTTTCCATCAAACAAGATGTCCTCTCTAAACTCGTGCTGGACTGTCGAAACATTCTGAGATGTGTAAATACAACTCAGTTGTATGGGTCACCTCATTTATATGAGTGCCCGGACATAGCGGCGTCGAGGGCAACGAAGGAGCAGACCTTGTGGAGGTGGAGAAGCAAAAACTATTTTCCCTGGCCAAGAAGCTCTGATTCAATCAAAGCTGCAAGACTGGATATGGCACAGTTTAACAACTATTGGGCTCAGCCCCCCGGAATGAGGCAGTCGAGGCTCCATATCAAAGGTCCTTCGACTTATTCAACCATAAGGTGGCCGCTTGGGCTCGATATAGAACGTTTGAGATGGATGCACTGATAACAGGACACTGTTCTCCGAACAATCACCTGCATACAATGCGGTTGAAAGATTATCCTACATGTCAGATGTGTGGAGTGGAGGATGAAACCATCACTCCTATTCTATGCCATTGTGCACCAATAGGAGCGTCAAGGTATAGATATTTCGGAAAGCAGTTTCTACAGTCAGAGAAACTACGGGATCTAACTTGGAAATGACTGCTCTCCTTCGTGGACAGCATTGGCCTTTTCTAGGGGATCCTAAATGTAGCGAATGTGCAGATCTCCAGATCCGCTTGCGTTTCTAATAATAATGATAATGATTCTAGCATTTGCATTACTCTGTATAATAAATTCAATGTTGTATTATAAAATATTTTTGTAAATTATTTTAAGGACACAACATCACAAATATGAATTTTATTGTAGATGTTTTATAAATTAGTTAAAAAATTCCTAATAGTGTAATTTTTATTAATTCTAGATAATAACACCCCGTAGGTACTGTTCTTGTATGTAACTTTAAATGTACTTTTGTGTATGTAAAATGGTCAATCAATGAATGATAATATAACGATTTTCAGATCGAAGCCACCGCAAACTTTTTTTTTTTTTCGTTACAAACCCTAAATACTAATTGTAACCAAAAAAATTATTTGAATAGCTAACTCCTTTAGATTTTACGAAGTATATTCTTTGGGCAATGTACTAACACATATCTTTGGAATTGCGTACTTTTGCATAGTGCCACAGATATTAGGTAATAAGGTTGTTTCCTATTACCTTCTATTAACAAAAAGGTAAATACAAAACTGTAAATTACATTAGATACATTTTATGAACACTAACATTAACACATTAGATATTAATTATTTACATTTTAAACGCCAATTGACTTCATTAATATTTCTAAATAAGCACCAGCTAACAGTTAAATCACCTGTTCCATTTATGTAGAAGCCGGAACGGAACGAATGCTGTCATTAATATTGTAAAAATATTGTCTTAACCTTTCTAATAATACGTTTAGTTACAGGTGTTGTAAACACATGAATGACCTTGAATATACACTAAATATTAAGAAATCGAACAAAGATCTGGTATAGCCTAAAACTTGTAAATGTGGGACGATATTATGTATGTATGCATACTTGTATATTTTATCGCGTGTCTAAAACATAACTGTAAATAAAAATGAAAGTGGAAGAATTTACAAAGTTGTGAGACCACACATGTAATTTTGACTGGGCTGTGGGAAGAAGTTTTATTTGTAAAATATTGAGGACATAGTTGTATTATTGTGTATTTTTTGAAAATATAGTCATTATTATTAACGTGAGAGTAAAACGTATTCTTTAACATATTTTTTATTTTTAATCCAGTATACATATTGATCAAGAATGAATAGTTTAAACACCTATAATAGCACTTTTGTTATTTGTTACCTAACGTTGTACTATATGTCTATATATTTTTTCTGTATATCCATTTTCGGAAAAGTAAAAGACTCAACCTTTATAAGATCACTCGTTTGTTTGTCAGTCTGTCAGTTACGGTGGATCTCCAACATTATTATAGATAGAAACATGAAATGCTTCTAGTTAAGAGTTCCGCAGGTAGTTCAGAAGTCAGTAATATAAAAATATTTTCTAGCGTCCTTCAGGTGAGAATGTGTAGACAATATATTTTTAAACAGGCAAGTGAAATATTTTCAGAAAGTTCTAAATAACGGGTCCTGCAGAATGAAGTATCCATTTTAAATTGAATTGTTTTTATTAATGGCTAGATTTTTATTAAAAAATGAAACACAAGGTTTTTGAGGAAACACGGAAATTTTATTTTTTATATGTTAGTCAAATGGCTTCCTCCTCGCTGCTAATACTCTTAAATATTATTCATCACCCGTTCCAACATTTCAATTGGGATTGCATTAATATTTTAGTTGTTCCAAAGTTTGCGGTAGATTAGAAAACACTGTTGACTTTAAGTAGCCTCATGGTTGGCATTTATAACAGCTTTGTGAGCTGATACCTCGCCAGGTTAAATAAAGGCATTTTTATTTATTTATTTATTTTATAAAAAGAAATCACAAGCTGAGAGATCCGGTGACCGTGCCGGCTAGTTGATGTCCCCATATTTCGAAATAACATGACCAGGAAATATCCTCGGAAAATTGTCATAGAATTCCTAGCAGTGTGGGAAGTGGCTCCATCCTGCTGAAACCATAATCTTCGAATATCCACACCAACATTACGAAGTTGTTTTTCAAAATTAAGCAATACATGTTGATAACGTTGTGATGTAACAATAATCGTCAAATCATTTTCTTCAAAGAAGAACGGCCCAAAAATCCCACAGGCGGATACTGCACACCACACAGTAACCTTTTTGCTATGAAGCGATACTTAGTGCAATTGCAGAGGATTTTCCGTCGCCCAGTAGCGAAAGTTCTATTTGTTAACAAATCCGGAAAAACGAAAATGACATCAGCAAGCAATCAACGATATTCGGGGTTTCAGCAAATAGCAATTCGAAACGTTCGCAGAAATCAACGCGTGCTCCAAAATCTTGAGGCAGAAGGGATGGAAGTGTACGTCTTTCAGAATGCGGCGATAACTAGGGTTCGAAATATTGAGTGCCAATGCTCGTTGTATTGCAGATCCTTTAGAACTTCGTAGCACAGCTGCTCTTACCCTTGCAGCATTTTCAAATGTGCAAACAGAACGAGTTCTTCCTTTTAGTTTTTCTCTGGCACATGAAGCAGTACTCCGAAACTTGTGTCCCCACTTTTAATTGTTATTCGACTAGGAACTGGATCTCGTGGATTTAAATGAAAGTGACGATGAAATAAATGCTGGGTGATTATAACAGAATAGTTATTTTTTAAATAAATTTCAGCCGCAAAAGAACATTGAATATTTGATCAACCTCCATATTCACAGCTAAACTGATATTTCTCGCAAACGCTTTGACAACTGATTTAAATTTATATTTATCGCGGAAGCATGGTGATTTGATTTGATTTTTTTCCATTATATTATAACATGAATTAACTTTGAAAATGGATACTTCATTCTACCGGACCTATATAGATTCCAAAAAAATATTTTTAAATCGCATTTATATATTTTTTTGTAACGTACCTTATCACACATATTAGACAATCAATAAATTCAAGGCCAAGGTTGTTCCAAAGAGGATTCTATATTTGAAGAAATGCAGACAACATCTCTTTCCCACCGACAGGGTCAGTGTCGAAGCTGGGAATCGAACTCAGTATTCGACATGCAGTGTAATAAAGCATGTTCGTCACGCCACACGCTTTAGCTCACTGCCGGTAAATATATTCATTGAAAATGTTCATTTTTATTAAGTAGCTTGCCTTTACTTCCGAAAGTATTAGGACGGAAATTCTGAAAAATCTGAAAATCTAGAAAAATGAGGAAACTTAATAAAAAAATACAGCGAACTTTCGATTTTTTCTTAGTATCCTCCAACGACCCTCAAGTGGAAAGCTCGGTTAGGAATAGGGCGGTTATGGGTGGAATATTTTTAATCCAAGATTTAATAAATATTTTTGTTTTAGTACCATGTTGTCACCTACTGAGTGGTAGTAATGTCAAAGAACCATGAAAAATCCATCTATGTCTATAAAGAGAAAGCATTTAATTATAAAAATTCCTCACCATTTAATAGGTCACAATGCATTTTTTTTAACTACCCCAGAAATCAATCTCGGAACTGCGCAGAACTTGGACTTTGGATTTTTCAATATTCTTGCTACAAAATCCTGAAATCCTGAACAGAACTTTCAAAACTGTATGAGTTGTAATTTCAAAAAGTAAAAGACAAAGTACTGAATTTAGGAAAGTGTAAAAGGCGCGTAACCTCCATCTGGATTTTTTGACATAAATAAGCAAAAATTGCCAAGATTGGTTTTTACCGTAAAAATCAATTCATCCGGCGCACAGTGGGGTGGAAAAAAAATACCGTTCAAAAATCGCTGTAGGCCTCAGAATTTTTGGATCATCTTATTTTTTTAAATGCTCTCTGTTAAATTCTTCATCAATCTCTCTTCGAGCCAGATTTTCGATTTTTGTGCCTGATTTTTCAAAATTTTTGATGAGAATTCAATCTTCTTTGGAAAATTTTGAAAAATCAATGACAAAAATCGAAAATCTGGCTCGAGAGATCGATGAAGAATTTAATAACGAACATAAAAAAAATAGGACGATCCTATAAATTCTGAGGTCTACAGCGATTTTTGAACGATATTTTTTCCACCCCACTGTGCGGCGGAACAGGAGCACCGGATGGCTACTAAAAAGGTATATTTTCACGCTTGAAGGCACATGAAGTTATTTGAAAAGTCCTTTAGCACATAAAAAATCTTACACAAAAATCTTACAAAAAATCTTATTGAGTTCTATGCCATCAGTACGTCTTCGAAAGTAGGCAGAAAAGTCTCATACAACTCATATAAACCTATAACATTCGACCTTATCAAATGCCTAGTTATGTGAATCATATAATCACATATTTGTAATTTTTTAAGCTAATCCCAAGTGTTTCAAAATCTTAGTAAAATATTTTTTGACAGTCAGTCCCAAGTCCAAAGGCCATAACATAATCTTCAGAGAATTGTGAATTTTTTTGTGCCAATCGATTGTATTTCTCCACTGCATGTAGTTGCGATAGCGCTGACGTAAGAGGCAGCTTCATTAGGACGACCCTTCTATAGTTCATCTCAAAGTTATAGCAACCCAAGGGCCGGTTTTTCAATGCAAGGTTAAGCATTTTATCATACAGATAAACTAACTAGAAGTTTAGAATGTGGAGTTGCGATATTAAAATGTTTAATAGAAGCACAATCTAAATAGACCGAGAGCTGGCAGTAAAAATAACTTCCTCATAAGTTACCAAAGGTTTGAACTGACACGTCGGTACTACTTTAGGTTGTAATTTTAAAACCGCTCGTCTGCCGGGCGTAATTGGTCGCTTTGTTAGATTTAAATTAAAAAAAAAAAATTAAAAATAGCTCATAACTACCCAATTATTACCAACATAAATGTTCTGTGAAAATGGCCAAAGATCTTAACTAAATTGAAATCGTAGGCGTCTGCCGTTTGGAATGGTCGCTATTTTGGAGCAGACGCTGTCAATTACGTCAAAAAAACGCCGTCAACTTCTTCACAGGTTATCGCCGTTATTTTTGTGTCAAAATATTACTAAATATGTTAGTACCCAAAGTTGAAAAAGAAAACTTTGGCAGACGGTCGCATTCAAACCGCAGACGGGGTTTTAAGTTGAAAAGTAAAAAAAATTATCTACACTCCAACTGCAAATTTTAGCTTATAAAAGGTACCTATTTGGATTAAAGATTTGCAAAATTTCTTACAATTGATAATCACTTGTAACTTTTCTTAAGTAAATATTGCATTTTTAAAATAAGCGTTGTCACATATGTCAAAAAACGCCGTCAACTCCCTCACAAGTTACCTTCAATTTTTTTTTCAATAAATATTTATTATTGTGTAAGTAATAAAGATGTATAAAGAACACTTCGGCAGACGGCCGCATTCAAAGGACAGACGGGAGTAAATTGCTATCAATATATGAAAGTACACGTAATACCTAAATTATTTAAAACGACCTCGGGAATATAGAGGTCCTTAAGTAAAAATTTTATGTAACAAAGAGGCTAGTGATATAATACTTATTAAATATTTATTTAATTTTAAACACCCAATAAAAACAAAAGAAATCGAAGCAAAAATAGAAAAAATTCATCTATTCGTCTTCATCACCACTTGTATTGTAAAATACGTCATCTTCATCTATGTCTGGATCTGAGATTTTGCAAATTTCTTCGAGTGTAGAAGGGGTTTGTGGTCCAATAAACCATTCCACTTGGTATTTTCCATCGATTAAAAGCCAGCCATGTTCTTCAGGAATTAAAAAATTTGGATTAGCCTCTGTTGCATAATTCCAGATTTATTAGCACCTCTCGACAAGGCGGCATCAAGCTCCCATCAAAATTTTTAACTTTATCTAATGGATTTCTTATCTGGGATACAGTACCACCATGGTTTCTAAGAAATAAATCTAGCCTTGTTTCATTCACACTATTAGCATTATGCCTACCATACATGCAGCATACAAATTTTTCAATGCCTTGAATTTGCTCTTCCGATATATCCTGGGAATGGCCAAAAGAAGTAAAAATTCTGGCAATATTTAAATCTTTCTCAATAATGTTAAAAGGCTTTATTTCATCTTTTCGGGCAAATGGTGCTGTATAATCACTGCCTGTTAACGCGTAATAGGCAGGTAAAGCTTGAGAAAGGATGTCTCCAAAATTTGTGTATATATCGTTAAAAGAAACTTATCTCAGAGTATTCTTTAACCGAAGTTCAGTTTCTATCCAAATATTCCCTATTTGTTAGTTTGTGCATATTTCCCACTGCTATTATTAATATATCAATATCGGAGGCACGTATTACAACATTTATACTTTCTGGTAGTTTAGATATATGAAATATAATTCTATTATCAGTTTCATGATGAGTAGAATATAAAACCTCATCAACTTCACGATTCACAAGTCCAACAATCTCATAAAATATGTAACAAATATCTTCAATATTTATTCGAAGAATTTTGTCTCCCAAAATACCTGGAGGAATACTAGTTTTCCAATGTTTCACTAAAAACTTTACGAATTCGGTTTTAAAAGAGTCACTTCTCAATGTTTATAAAAAATCGTTAGGCCGCTTCTGCTCTTCTCCAATAATATTAAACATATTATCCCTTCCTGATACCCCTCCTCTTCTGTCTCTTTCAATGTCTTTTAACGATGGCACTACATACTTAAAAAAATTAGGTCTATTCTTTTGCTTGATGTTCTGCATAACTTTTTATATTCTACTCATCATGAAGCTCATAATAGAATTATATTTCATATATCTAAACTACCAGAAAGTATAAATGTTGTAATACGTGCCTACGATACTGATATATTAGTAATAGCAGTGGGAAATATGCACAAACTAACAAATAGAGTGAATATTTGGATAGAAACTGGACTTCAGTCAAAAAATACTCTGAGATACGTTTCTGTTAACGATACATACTCAAATTTAGGAGACATCCTTTCTCAACCTTTACCTGCCTATCACGCTTTAACAGGCAGTGATTATACAGCATCATTTGCCCGAAAAGATAAAATAAAGCCTTTTAACATTATTGAGAAAGATCTAAATATTGCCAGAATTTTTGCTTCTTTTGGCCATTCCCAGGATATATCGGAAGAGCAAATTCGAGGCATTGAAAAATTTGTATGCTGCATGTATGATAGGCATAACGCTAATAGTGTGAATGAAACAAGGCTAGATTTGTTTCTTAGACACCATGGTGGTACTGTATCCCAGAGAAGAAATCCTTTAGATAAAGTTAAAAATTTTGATGGGAGTTTGATGCCACCTTGTCGAAAGGTACTAATAAATAAAATAAAAGGGATTAATCAAGTTTGTGCCATCTGGAATTATGCAACAGTGGCTAATCCAAATTTTTTAAATCCTGAAGAACATGGCTGGCTTTTAATCGATGGAAAATGCCAAGTGGAATGGTTTATTGGTCCACAAACCCCTTCTACACTCGAAGAAATTTGCAAAATCCCAGATCCGGACATAGATGAAGATGACGTATTTTACAATACAAGTGGTGATGCAGATGAATAGATGAATCTTTTGCTTCTATTTCTTTTGTTTTTATTGGGTGTTTAAAATTAAATAAATATTTAATAAATATTATATCACTAGCCTCTTTGTTACATAAAATTTTTGCTTAAGGACCTCTATATTCCCGAGGTCGTTTCAAATAATTTAGGTATTACGCGTACTTTCGTATATTGATAGCAATTCACTCCCGTCTGTCCTTTGAATGCGACCGTCTGCCGAAGTGTTCTTTATACATCTTTATTACTTACACAATAATAAATATTTATTGAAAAAAAAAATGAAGGTTAACTTGTGAGGGAGTTGACGGCGTTTTTTGACATATGTGATAACGCTTATTTTAAAAATGCAATATTTACTTAAGAAAACTTACAAGTGATTATCAATTGTAAGAAATTTTGCAATCTTTAATCCAAATAGGTACTTTATAAGCTAAAATTTGCAGTTGGAGTGTAGATATATTTTTTTTACTTTTCAACTTAAAACCCCGTCTGCGGTTTGAATGCGACCGTCTGCCAAAGTTTTCTTTTTCAACTTTGGTTACTAACATATTTAGTAATATTTTGATACAAAAATAATGGCGATAACCTGTGAGGAAGTTGACGGCGTATTTTTGACGTAATTGACAGCGTCTGCTCCAAAATAGCGACCATTCCCAACGGCAGACGCCTACGATTTCAATTTAGTTAAGATCTTAGGCCATTTTCACACAACATTTATGTTGGTAATAATATGAGCTATTTTTATTTTTTTTTTTTTAAATTTAAATCTAATAAAGCGACCAATTACGCCCGGCAGACGGGCGGTTTTAAAATTACAACCTAAAGTAGTACCGACGTGTCAGTTCAAACCTTTGGTAACTTATGAGGAAGTTATTTTTACTGCCAGCTCTCGGTCTAAAACTTCTAATTAGTTTATCTGTATGACAAAGTGTTTAACTTTCATTGAAAAACCGGCACTTAGGTTGCTATAACTTTGAGATGAACTGTATCAAGATCTATTATGCCAGAATTTTCAAAAAAATCTGACTTTAAAGTGCACCCTTTTGAATAACAAAATTAGAAATAATAAATATATTCACAGTTTGTTTACTAAAAATTAAAAAGTAAAATTAGAAGAAACTACGAAATATTGCCATTTCTACTAAACATTGTGTTTTTTGAGCTTTTTGCGTGAACGATAATTTTGAAATTTTAAGTCTCTCAGACATCTTAATGTGTTGGTCGACAACTGATTTTGAAAGGATTCTCATTAGATCCTAAGTCTATTATTGGACATCGATCGAATCACCAAAGTTAATGGGATAAATTCAAAAAAAAGTCACTTAAAATTCAGAATTATTTATACCTAGTATAAGCAGTGTTTAACTTCAATGTCATTGGAACACAGAAGGAGAGAAGCAGTAAAGAGTCTATTGGCAGATATAACAACATTTTCTTACCTCGTCTGTTATTTTTGTTGTCTTAAACAAATTCAAAAGAACTTCCTTGAGAGAAAGAGCGATTTCACGCCCATAAAAGAAAATATATTCAGGCACGTTCATCAGACAAGTTTAAAAGGTTCATCTACAGTAACACTTGGTGGTATCTTAATTTATCTTAAACCAAAAATATAGTTTTAAAGGTAAACGGCAAATAGAATCCTTATTCTATTGACTAATATAGGTGTATTATTGAAGTGACGGAGTGTGTTAAAAATAACAATTTTGCGATCTATGTGTGAAGAAACTACTTTTACTTCCACATGCAGTGGACAAAAAAATTTGAAAATATTTATTGTTCAAATAGGCTTAGAATGCCATGAAACGTCGAGATTTCAAGTTTGAGCAAAAAAAATTCTGTCGGTCTGTCTGTAACTTTTTTGTGCGCACGATTACTCTGGAACCGTTTAAGATATTGACTTGATTTAATGAGATCTGGAACTATATTACATTTCGATATTATTCTGTTGAAGGGTTGGGTGGTAAATTGGGGTGAATGGGGGTAAATAGGTAGATCAAGCAAGTGAGAGTCCATAAAATTGGTATTTAATATATATAAGAGAAGCTAAGGTCTCAAAAAATATTTGGCATTAGCCACCCCCATTAGCAACTCCCACCCAACCCAAGGAGGGTGAAAAAAATAAAATTGTCATTTAGTGTGTTTACCTTTAATTTTTCTTTCACTTTATCCACCCTCACTACTACCCCCCTTCCACTACCCCCACCCCCACTACCGATGTGGCATAGGTTTTTAGGGTAGACTATTTCAAATATAATATTATTAAAGTTCCATAAACAATTATTTCCACATTTAAATTTTTTTCGTTGTGGGAGACTTGGATAGAAAATCTGGATGTGGAAGTGGTGATTCCTTGGGCAGAGGTTTTTTGTTTTATGTAACTACTGTAATTTCTTTCCTTAGACATTTTTATTTACAATATCAGCAGACATTAAGCTTGAATTAGAGTTAAAAAAGTTTTTTTTATATGGCACTGAGATATTCTAACCCGAGTTCTAATCAATTCTTCCTTAAGTTTATAATTTCAAGTTCATTATTTTTTCAATATTATCTTTAAAAACAATTATTATTTAAGTGCTAATGTCTTGTATAATGTTATTTTCTCTTTGTCGCAGTGTAAGAAGGTACTTAATAAAATAATAGAGAGAGGACATATCTGGTCGCGAACTTCCTGACTGTTCATGGACATCGAATAATACTTTGTAACAGTTATATAGCTGCAGTTTGGAATAACTTTTAAAAATGCACATCAAACTATATAAGAGAGACGATATTGATGAAGATTTTTCAAGTATTTTACAATTAGTGAGGGTACTTATTTGCATATGTGCTAATTAGCTTAATCTTTATGTGTTTTATTACTGCAGAGCCTTCCGAATTCATGATCATATAAGTAACAAATACATTATTTTTAGAGTTCCTGATATATTTATTTATTTTCAAATTAACATATAACTTCTTGATATTTTAAATTTAAATTATGTGTTATTAGAACACTTGTTGACATTTGTGCAACAAAAAATATACCTCAGCAATTTCTCAAGCAAAATAAAATTTACCACAATAATGGTCCATTGAACATTACAGAAGATTAAGGCATGCAATACAACCTGATATATTGCAGATAAAAGAAAAAATGCAAAAAGGCTAAAAAGCCTTATTTTTTGGATTTTGGATTTTGGCTCCCTAACCTTAGGAAATTTATGATAGAAAGGAAATGAAAGTGTCTCTTAAGCTATGTCATATACCAAAAAAATGAGCCACCATGTAAGTCTGTAAAGTCAGATGGACGGTACAAAAAGTATACAAAAAATATTGAACAAAATTTAATTTCCGGACCAAAAAGAGGGATGTATAAATACTAATGATTACATATACAAGGGAGATAAAGTGCATCATAGTGAAATTGCTCAAAATTTTGCTAAATTCTTTTCGTCAGTTTATAATATTGAAAAACCCAATTATAGATTAGACTTTTTAAATGATAGTGGAAATAATTGTAATGATGTGTTCAATTTGAACCTAATTGGTGAATTGGATTATAATGCGGCTATTAAAATACTTAAATCAAAAAAAGCGGCAGGTGTTGATGGAATACCTCCCTGCCCTACGTGATTAAGGGATGTCAAGGATGGTTAAAGGTTCCATTATTTCACATTTTTAATCTGATATTAAAAACTTTTATTTTTGCATGGAAGCTAGCTACATATACTCGAATTCATAAGTCAGGGGATAAAATGGACATAGAGAACTACAGGGGCATAGTATAGCTATAATGTGCGCTCCAGCTAAATTGTGTAAACAAATTATATATTCACATTTATACAAACATGTAGAAAAACTTTAGCTGATGAACAACATGGTTTTGTAGCCAAAAAATCTATTAATACTAACTTGTTAACTATTCACGGTTTCGAAACATTAGAGGAAGAAAACAAATCGATACTATATTTACAGATTTTAGCAAAGTGTTTGATAAAGTAGATCATAACGTGTTATTGAAAAAACTATATGAATTTGGTTTGTTTGCAAAAATGACGTCGTTTTTAAAAAGTAACTTACAAAATGGATGTTTTGTAGTCAAGCACAATAGGAACACTTCTGGCAAATATTATGTAAATTCTGGAGCACCACAAGGATCAAATCTGGGATCACTATTATTTATATTATTTATTAACGACCCGCCTTCGGTTATCAAATTCTCATAATGTTTAGTTTTTGCAGACGATTTTAAAGTTTACAAAAAAATTTAAACAGTTAGGGACTGTGTGGACCTCCAGAAAGATATTGACGGTATTTAAAATGGGGTTGTGATTTTAAATTACAATTTAATGTAAAAAAGTGTTTTATAATAACAATTACTCCCCATTGTGTTTGACTACGAAATGGATGACGCGAGTTTAAAAATAACTAACAGCGTAGAATATCTAGGTGTTACGTATGACAGTCATGTGACAAACGTCCACTTTCACAAACGTTAGAACAATTACAACCCTGTACTATGCATTTGTAAGAACCAAACTTGAATTTGCATCAATAATTTGGCAGTCACAACCTTAAATTTATTAAATGCACTTGAAAAAATACAAAATGAACTCCTTGGATATCTATATTATAAAAAATACCATATTAAACCCAACTATCATTTTATTAGTTCTGCACATTTGCGAATTAAATTTGACATAATATCTCTTGATATGAGAGGTAAGGTAGCGATACTCATGTTTTTATATAAAATTATAAATAGTTGAATCAATAGCCCGAACATTTTAGCATCAATGCCATTTTATGTACCGTCACTTCGAACTCGCTATGCATTAATGTTACCAATAGCAATTAACTCCACCCGCATCCCTTTCATGACCATGCTTCGACTGGCTAACAACATTAATACTCTTATAGATTTAGATTGGACCCTACCTCTTAAGAAGTACTATAGCATTGTGATCACACATCTACTATGTAATTTGTACGTATAATTGTGATACTGTACAATGTATATGAATAATGTATTATTTCTGTATATTATGTAATCAATAATTTATTTACTCATAATTGTTATCTAAAAATAATATCCTAATTAAACCAATCAAGTCTGTTTGGATATGGTTCGAAAAAAAAGAGTCATTTTGAGAACAATTGTAATATCTAAACAACCTTTTTAAACATTTTCGACACCTTAACACTTTGTGGACTGGTGGCTATCCTGTGGTACGCAAAAATGAACTTTGATAATTAATGAATTAGTGAAATAATGAAATTATATTAATTTTGTGACAAAAAAATAATCCTCATTTTCTATTTTTCATTTTCTTAAATAATGTTGGGAATCGTTTGTTAAAAGCTGTTTGATTTCATGTATCCGATAGAACAATGATATCTCAGTGTTCCATGTGTAGATGTATGCAGCACTGAAGATCCACTAGCAAAATGTATTTGAATCGTAAACTGTCGATTGGAAAACGAAATTTGGATAACGATATCAGTGGAACTGGTAGACAATATATTCCTCACGAACATTTTTTCCAACTCGATAGATAAAAAATCTCAAAAAATAGCAGACATCCTTACGTATATTGATGATAATCATAAAGGTCTTAGGGGCTACAAACGTATCTCTTGTCGTTTTTTTTTAGTACATAAAGGGTTATATTACCATTACAATTCTTTTTTATAAACATATTTTTAATTTTTTTCTAAACCACAGAAATTTTAAATTATTTTTCTTTTGGAAGCTTGTTTATTTCGAATAAAGAAAAAAAATATTTTAGAATACCAAAAAGACTTAGTGCGTCATAATTACTCATATGATAAAAAGTGGAGATTAAAAAAAGTACAAATTTGGCATAATAAAAAAACCGTAGCTTTTTCTATATAAGCATGTTTAGTCATATATAAGCTAAACGTACAGGGGTTGGCATCATTCTACCCAACGCCCTGTATATATGCATAAAACAAGATATTTTGGGTTCAAATATATCAACAAGCACAATCTAGAAATTATATACAGGAATAAATTTAATTTTATATAATATAGGGTTGTGTTAAGACTTACCTCGTTCTGTAGAAGCAAGTTGTACTAATAGGAACACTACCACACATATAAATACTAAAGTCCTAATCTTACATCTAGGCCGAGGTATCTGTAACAAAAGAAATAATTGTTTTATTAAGTAATCAGTTGGAAAAATGTGTTAGACCTTAATACTAATTTATGCAGAATGATATAAGAACAAGTTAATACGAACATAGTATGCTGGTAAAGACCACGCAGAAGCTTTCTATGTCTTATAGGCCTTGATTAAGAATACGTAAATTTAGGAATAAAAAAAATGATATGCCGTTAAATTTGGTTTAAGCAATGGAATCAGTTCTGAAATATGCACATGAAGTAAATCATAATAATGATAATTCTTCATATCGTACAATATAGTTTTCGTATACTCTCGGAGTGGCAGCAATGCCTACCGCACACTGATAACTCAATAAATCAATCAATAATCGTACATGTATTGCCACGACCCACAATGACTGGTTGATAGAGGCCCACAAACAGTTTCTCGAGAAGTCTTGTATTGTAGGACGTTTAACACTGTGGATCAATAGTGAAATTTATTTTCTTTTCTAGACTCCTAGACTGTTGATAAAAAGCTTTTATGGCTATTCATTTATTTTCCGGTACCGCTCGGGCATCAAAGTTTTAAAATCTATATATAAAGTAACTAAAAGAAAAAACACAGCTCTTAGCTAAAATGTGCTATATTAAGCAAATTCTACACAAAAGTCACCAGTGGGAGGTGGCTACGTATCGCTTTCCATCGAATAGTTTATCAGGAGTCAGTATTGTTGTAAAAAATATAGACCTCTTAAAACTACATAACTATAACTGAAGACTTAAAATTCTTCGAGTTATACATATACAGTTGAGTAGTTTTATTTAATTGAATTTGAAAGTTAAAGGGAATTAATAAATCACCGTGAAAAATATAAATTATCTTATAAACTCTACATATCTATTATAACCTATTAGAGATATTTATAATTTGACAATTTCAAGCAATTACAGTTTAATTTCCAGTTGCACGATTGCATTTTCCAAATCATTAACACACACGCTATAAGGTAAAACAGCAAAAACTTTAACCTTATAACAAATACCCATAATTACTATTTAAAGACAAAAACAAGTGTTTATTTTTATTTTCTATAACATGAGGTCGATGAACAATAACAATGGCTAATAGAATGTAATCCTCGATCCATCTCATCATTAAAAACCTCATCATTTTGTATATATTAAGTGGTTTTCGACGTTCAACAGCAATCTCAAGTACGAACAACTTATATCCTGACTTCTTGTTGCTAACTCGCCGTTTTCTTGACAAAGTTTTGTTAATTGAGCAAATAAGAGAAAGTCTAAGTACAGGTATATAAGCATTTGGTCAAATCGCACATGGTCACTTGACTTAATGGTTACTTAAGAGCTGGTTCAATGCGAAGCAATAACTAATAGTCTAAGAGCTAGTGTAATTTGTTCATAAAGTTTTATACCCGCTGAAATTTTGTTCAAAGAATGCTGATTAAAAATTAAGTGTACCTCTTGAAACTTTAATGCAACAGAAGAAATTTTATAGTAAAATCTCCAGAAACTTACAAAATGAATAATTTTTTTTAATGAGTTCATAAAAGTGTATAGAATAATATCCTGAAAAGTTTACATTCCGCTCGGATGCAGAACATAAAAAAAGTGAAGAAAAAATTTTTTTCGCTCATTTTTTCAAAATTTTGAAATTAAGTCAGGGTAGGAAAAATAAAAAATACAGGTGAATAGACCACGTATTTCTGAACAACAAATGTTCTAATACAATTTATCGCTAAAGCCACGGTATTCCTGCAAAAAGATAGTGAAGTAGCTTTGTCCTTCTGCGCGGCCAAGCGGACGGTTAAATGCATCCTATGGAAACTCTAAAAATTCTTAGCAGTTGTAACTAGTAAAATAAAGCTTTTTTTCTTTCTGATTACACATTTTTAACATTTTTCTTAGCGAGTAGGAGAATAAATAGAGAGTATCGAGGGAAAATATATAATTATAAACGCATATACAGACACCACACATAGCCGCTGGATCGAAGCAGATCTGCCGCGCCGTCGTCACTCGCATGAATTTTTACCTGCTTTTACTGTATTGTATTTATTACAGGTACACCTATCCACATTTCAACCGTGACCAATGGATTCCTTATACATTTGTTAATGTATTAGAAAAATTCCAGAATTTATATTCAAAACTATGGAGAGTTATAAAGATAAGATTGTGAAAATCACTATTTTTGATCATGATGGGATTGATCATATTTTCGAAAAAATTCATACAAGTAAACGAATTTGTGTTTGAACATTCGAAAAGTATACATTTTTTCCGAAATAGTGATATTTTATTTTTTCCAATCGGTTAAGTACTCGGCAAGTTATGAATTTCACAAAATGGGGAATTTGAAAAAAAAACAGCTTCCATTAATTGTCCAAATAAATAAAAATGGTCAAATAAATATTTACACAAGTATATTTAAAAATATTAGAAATACTTAGAGAAAATTTTCAAAATGAGAACTTCCAGCTTCCGTACATTTTTGTTGGCATTTATTTAAATTGCCAATAGATTTTCTAATTTGCGCTGGATTGTTTCTAATTTGGTCACTACAGTGGAAAATTCGCTGAAGTAACTGATCTCTGCTATTTATTGGGACACTTCAGTTTTGAGATATCCGCATAGAAAATAATCGACGGGGTTGAAATCTGGTCAAGCCGGCCAAGGATGAGGTCCCCCACGTCCAATCCATATGTTTGGATACTCATTATCTAAATACACCTCTGTAGTTGGCCGGAAAAATATATGGGCCAATTAGGTTTTCGGCACAATTAAGCGAATTTCTTGAATTAAATACGCCATCCCGTGTAAATTGACCTCTTCTGTGAATAAAATTCGATATGTAGTCGGTCTGTGATCGATAATCCACCAGCAAAATTCGAACCTATTTACATTGTCACCTCTGTTGAAGCCTTTGCGCTTGCTGAATATGATATGGATGTAATCTTTTTTTATTTAGAGTCTTCCAAACCCGCACATGACGAACTCCTAATTGGGTACTTATTCGTCGGGTACTTAATTCAGGGTATTTTTGAATAATATTAATGATATTTTCATGCTCCTCAACATTTTGAACAATATTTCGTTCCACTTTTTATGATGGAAGCCTGCCGTGCTACCTTGCATAGTAATATACAGTTGAAAATGCCTGATGATTTGTTGTTCTTCTGTTAGGAAAACGAAAATTGTATTCCTCTGCGGCTTGTCTGCCATTATCATCACACAATCCATAAACATACATAATATCGGCATATTCCTCATTTGTAAAATTATAAGGCATGATTACTTGCAGACTAAGTTGACCATTAAAAGTACACTAGTTCTAATGTTTATGACAACAAACATAGAAATGTCAAACTATCTAGGCCTATTATAAGTATAATAAAAAGAAAATTGTTTAATGATTCCTGTTATAAAATGCACCACTTATTTATTCGCTACACTTTCTTTGGAATAAAAAAAACTTTTGTTTTAAATTTTTTGTCCATATTGAACATTATTTACCCAGTTTAAATTAACCATTTTCATTTATCTGGACAATTAATGTAAGCAAATGAAGCTGTTTTTCTTCAAATTCCCCATTTTGCCAAGTTCAATCGCTTGTAAAAAAATAAACAAAGGTGCAACAAAAAATCTAATTACATGGTTTTGTTTAGTGATATATCGGCTTTTATAATTGGCAACCAAATGTTAAAAAAAATATATACAGGGTAATCTTTTTTACAGGAATCGGAAAAATCAAATAAAAAAAGTCCGGCCCTGGAATTAAAAAAAAATTATATTTTTTTTATGTTCTGCATCCGAGCGAAATGTAAACTTTTCAGGATTTTATTCTATACACTTTCGAATGAACTCATTAAAAAAATTATTCATTTTGCAAGTTTTTGAAGGTTAATACCTACAACGACTGGGCTAAAAATCATTCACCAGCTCACTGGCTATAACTCAGAAAATTATGCGTTCATACCGCTGGCGCTGCTCCGCAGGAATTTGTTAGACAATAGTTTGCTTCCGCAAAACGTAAACTATTTTTTCTTTCTAGCAGTAAAAGTATTATTTGTTCAAATTTAATTAACTGTGAAATATCTCGTTGCTTATTTTTTGGCTATATTTCACCGGTGTTGGATTTTATATTAAGATTTCGTAAACCAAGGCGAAATAGTTATTTATATACCGGATGTTTCATGATAACTACAAAGACGCACCTATAGTTTTACATATTTTTGCAATGGAGTAAGTACAAAAACCTAATTTCATAATAACTGTTTGGCTGAAAATATGTCAAATGTTTCTTAACTATTCGTTCTTATATATACTGTGTCTCCGGATGGACCTAACTATACTTTTAATCTTTTATATTTCGTAATTATAGAGAAAAAATCATTATTCATAAAACGTTTTGCTTATTCTGAGAAATCCTTAGCCATATTCACAATTTATAAATTACAGGGTGGTTGATAATATAAATATATCAACAGAAAAGTTAAAGAAGAAAAAGAAATAGCACGGAAAGAAGAGTGCAAATTGGAAAGAACATATGTTCAAATATATTTCGACAATGCTAATATTTCATATTTGATGTAATAAGTAATTTCTTATACTACGTTTAAATGAGTTAGAGGCTTAGTGAAAATTATTAATAGCAGCAAGATGGAGCGTACCACTTTTGTTACATGTCGTGGTTTTATATATCTGGTCATGTACCAAGAATGATCTCATTCCAGTCGTTCCCGGACTCTCCTTGCACTGACGACAGACAGCAGCTCGAAACTGCAGTCTGCAAGTGGTGTGGAGTGGCTGGCACGAGAGCTCCCTTGAGTAGGAACAAGTCTTTCGGCTGGTGTTTGTTGCAATCGAAACTTTAGCGTTTTGTTTCAATACGTACTTATTGCACTTTATGCGGCTAGGCTTGTAATTCGTAATCCAGAGCTCGGCTCGGAATCCAAGGGTCCCGAGTTCGAAACCCAAATGGGGTTTGGTATGGTTTTTTTATTTTTACTTGATTTTACACTGAGTCTTTTACCAACTAAGTTCGTACTATAAAATTAAAATTGTCTAAAAGTAACATTATTTACAAAAAACTGCGAGGAGTATCATATAGAATGTGTAACAATTATATAAAAAGTTCAGTGAACAGGCGAAGAGTACGTTTTTAGCTTGTTTGGTATACTATACATATATAATATGGAATTTGAAGAAATCATGTTAGCCAGTTCTTCAAATGTTCCCACGATTTTTTCTTGCCATATTAAATCATTGTAGCTCACATAGAAATAATTTAAAAATACAAGTTCAGCTTAAAATTAGATTTCCTTTGAAATTTCAAAGTACTTCTGTCAAGAACTAAAACACTCTGCATAATATAGAAGGTTGTGACAGACAAATCTTTGATGATATAGACAAAATATTACAGGAAAAGCTCAACTAAGCATTATATCTGTCAGGTTCAATAATTGAATATTACATACCAGATTTAATAGTAGAAGAGAATATTGCTATATAATGATTGTAATTTCGCTAAAGAAGTTGTTATTACTGAATTAAGAAAGAAAAATAGTGATAATATTTATCGAAATCTGTCGTAAACTGGCAGTGCATTTTCACGTACCATAGTGCTATAATGATTTTGATATTTATTTCTCTGCAATAGAAAATAAAGAAATAAACATCACTTTGCCGTAAATGAGCATAAATTAAAGTTTTAACTTTTATTTACATTCCTGTGCTTCCTACTTCCCAATAAAATTAATACATAAATATAATAGTAATGTCGCGCGTTAATTTCCACTATTGTCAACGATATTCTCAGCATATTTAATCATTTAAGAGATATTTCTGCCTACATTCTAAAACAGTCGAGAAAATATACCCAGTTGGTTTACCTTTCTAACAGTAACTCTCTTGACAAATATGTTCATGGTGCGGTTAATTAACAGTTTAGATAATACTTAACAATAGTTACCGCAGTAATATCTGTCACTTATGCTCTTTGTAACACTTTCTGAATAATTCAAGGTGCGGGAGAGGAAAAATGTTGAATAGTTAAAAGTTTTTCTCCGAAAGTCGATAATAATTATACGTTGTTATCTCTGCATTTCATATGTGGTGACATTGTCGCTCTATACTACTAAATTCATTGCATAGTGTGACAAAAAATTCTATTGTTTAAAGGTATTTCTCATGCTTAAAATTATAACTCAAAAAATATATATATAAAAAAAAAGTTCGATATAATATTTCAACAAGCTATTTTATGTACACTGCGTTTTAATCCAGTGAAATTAGACTTTTCTGATCTAACAACATATATCCTTCATTTTTTTTTTGAAATCGATTTATTTTGGTGCTTTAAAGAAAATACTAAAAATCGACAACGAGATCACTATGGCATAAGTAATTATTCAGGGTCAAAGTTCACAAAAGATGTTTTTTGCGAATATCGCGCTTTCTATGGCTTGGAGGCCAATTGAGGTTATTATGAAAATGAAAGATAATAAAATTCCGCACAAAATGATCTGTTCCATTTTTTATGTACAACGAACGGTTTAGGCAAAAATGCGCTTCGAAGTTTCCGCGCAAGGCATAATATACTCCATTTCATACAGTCAGTGCATAGAATAAGTGCTTGTTCTATGTATAGTATTTATTAGCTGATCGATATATAAAATAAAAGAAATAAATATATACAGTGTGTTTCACTTGAAATGGTAACACCCCAATAACTTTTTTATTTTTCTTCCGATTTGAATCAAATTTTATTTAAGTATAGAACAAATTAGGTTCTATTTATGACTAGAAAAACAATCGCCTCCTACAAATGCAAAGCCACCTGCGGTATCAAAATATATGGAGAAAATCAAAAAATCATATTAGGCATTTTTTTATCGGAAAATTTTGTTAATAAAACCTGGTCAGAATTGTCCAAAAACCTTAAGTCCAAAATTTGATCAAAATAAAAAATATTGAAATTTTGATTAAAATAATGTCAAAGTCCGAAAATATAATTTTAATGTTGTTTTTTGTTTGGAAAACTGCACTATGACAATTTTGTTTGAAGTTAAACCCAAGCTGCCAGGTAGCTGTCAAGCAATTTACAGTTTCTTTAAAAATAGTTATGAAATGGAGCATATCAATTGGCCTCCGAGCCATAGAAAGCACAATATTAGCAAAAACTGTTTTTTGTAAACTTTGACCTTGAATAATTTTTTATGCCATAGTGATCTCGTTGTCGATTTTTAATATTTTCTTTAAAACACCAAAATAATTCGATAAAAAAAATGAAGGATATATTTTGTTAGATCAGAAGCCATATTTTTATCTAAAATAACTGGAGTATTTATGTTTACCTTGACGAATATACAATGGTCTCTACGGTTGCGCTTAGTGTAAAAAATTATGTGAAATTTCTTAGAATTATTTTTCCAGAATTAATAGATTTGCCTCTTCTTCTCAGGCATGACTGCGATTCTTGCATGTTGGAGGTCTTCCATATCCTGGCCTCAAAATAAAAAATAATATGAACCAACAATCATAAATGTACAGGATAAGGAAATTATTGTCCCAAGAATTGGCCGCCTTGGTCACCAGATTTCAACCCTTCCAATTTATTTTAGTGGCATTGGACATAATCCATTAGCCAGTTACATATATTAAAAGCTAACTTAAACAAAGTAGTGGAAAAATAACTTGATAACTAACAATTATACCCAGGGATAAACACATAATTGAACAAATCTAAACCTATAATGCATAATAGGTAACATTACTCAGAAAATGCAATATTTCTTTATGTATTTGGGGAAAGTTGAAAGATAAAGTTTATTTTTTGCTAATTGAAGTTCAAGAAAAATTTTGGAACGAGATTGTAAATAAAAATAACCATATTATTATCAGAGAGTAAAGTACAATTTTCGCGAAAAAGTTTAATTTTATATAAGAGAAAATGGTGGAAACTAAACAATTACTTGAGTTGCATTTACTGCTGAACTTCAAACTTGTACTTAGCCTACTTAGTAATTATTTGTATTATTATTTTAATAAAACAAAAGATTGCTTGTATTTGGCGACTGGGAAGGGTTTGGGCATTGCAAGCTCTATTGTTAAAGTTGAATTACTTCATCTGTCGACAAGTTCAGTGGTATAGGGCAGATGGAGATAGCAAAATATGTCATTTTGACGTTACAAAATTATTAAATTCAAACATAATTTTATTCATCCGCACGAATTACAGTTGAGGTTATGTTATTTTACTACATTGAAAAGACGAGTTCAACAAAAAAAAAAAAAGTATCAGCCGGTTAACGAAATATGATTCAACTCTGTTTATTAGGAGAAAAATTAGCTTCTATGTTTATGAAATATAGTACAACCACAGTTAAGAACATGAATGAGAATAAACTAGATTAAATTTTCTTCATGCTCGAAAGTTTAGAAACGTATATTATAATAATAGACAATTTAGTCACAGAAACCTAGAAAAATTTTGATAGTTACTTTTGTCATATTTACAATTTATTAATAGGGAAGTAATAAATCAGATGCAAAAGTTTTCTACTATAGAAAATGAAATAAAACTAAATAAAGCAATACAAAGTAGGTATAATCAGATAATAAAATAGTGTCATATGTTAAGTTCCCAATTCTACAAGTTAGATTATCCAATAAAAAGGACAAAATATCGAATGCTAGCAGCATCAGTATTTATGAACAGATCATTTACTTTTATTATAAAAAATACCAGGCTAAGAACTGCGCCTTATGGTACGCCAAACGTTACTGTGGATTCTCTGATCATTTCATTATTTGTTACAACCTATCGTTTCTTCTTACTAAGATAGCTTTTTATTAAGTTACAGGAACATCCTCGGACTCCGTACGTTTCTAATTTTTCCGGTAGCTTTACATGACTAATAGTTTCAAATACCTTTGCCTGATCTAGAAAGATGGCAGTTTTCGGTATACTTTTATTAAATCACTATATGTTTTCGATGTTGAGGTGGTAATTGTATCCTGGACACATTTATTTGGTCTGAGTCCGAACTGATTATTTGCATTTATAAAAATATTTATACATAATCGCGCAGTACTTGCTTTCTCAAAAATGTTTACTATATTTGCTACGAGAGAGATTGGACTGTTTACAGTTGCCATCTTTATGTAGTGGTTTAACAATAGCACATTTTAGTATTTGAGGAAATATTTTCGCATCATTGACATATTTATTAACTGATGTAGTGATTTCAATATATATATATATATATATATATATATATATATATATATATATATATATATATATATATATATATATATATATATATATATATATATATATATATATATATATATTTTTTATGGTGCATGATTTATGCCGTTTAATCCTGAATAAACATTATCATCTAAACTATTAATTTAATTGGTAGTTTCTAGTTCAAGTACTGGTTCTAAAAATAGCAAATGAACAAGTCATTTATTTTTGTGTTAGTTGCACAAAGTGCACCTGTGCACAGATCTACAAAAAAAATTCTGTTCCAAGGACTAAACCTATCATTCCTTATGTATTTCTGTGTGCTGAATCCGAATTTTCAATTTAAAAAATTTTTTATCGCGGAAATTTCGAGTAAATTCCGGTTTTTATAGTCAAAATACGGTTTTTTGACAATTTTTGACGTTTACTCGAAATCTACGTGGTAGAAATTTTTTTTAATGGAAAATTCGAATTCAGTACACAAAAATACTTAAGGCATGATAGGTCCCATTCCCAAATCAAAACTTTTTTTTTGTAAACCTGTGTAATTTATGTTTTTTGTATAATTTACAGTTTTTTTTTTAATTGAAAATAATGGGCTCTTTCACTGTATTTACGTGGGATAATGGACCACTTTATTTTGCGAATATATAGAATTAATATACTAAACAATAACAATATTAGTCATAAGTATGTATGCACACTTCATTCCTTATAGGTTTTATTACTGTAGACTACTTTGTAATGATTAAAGTGGTACCCATTAATATTAGTGTTAATATTTTCAATTGTCATTATTATCATATAATTACAAATATAATCCGTAACCTTTATCTTAGAAAATAGCGTTCAATATTAACTAGTTTTTACTAGATACCTACCACCTGAATACAGGGACGGCATATTTTACCTCCCCTAAAGTTTTAACAGAATATTTATCTATTATAAAACTGGGAACATACCATAAATGTTACAATTAAAACTGTGAGATCTATGGTTGATACCTTCTTAAACTAGAGAAGTTAAAATACCATGAAAAATTGATCTTATATGACAATTTTAACTGCTTTATACCCAACCATTCATCTACTTTATATGTTCACTAATATAAGAAAACAAAATACCACGGTTGACAAGCAACAAAAGTAAAATTTTCTTTGCATCAATAACTCTGACAGAAAGGAAAAGTTATTTTTAAAGTTTCATAATTTTTGTGTCTCGGTTTGGTAGTTGAAATTATTAACCTCATTTATAACTATTATTCAACAAATCAACCGAAGTAACACGCCCAGTTATCGGAGAAAAAACTGCATCGAGCTCGTGCAGAATTATATACCGTTTAAGGCAGCCTATTATTATCCTATTATTGAATCAATGTGAAATATGGATATTCTATCTGTTAATATCTTAGTCTACGTGATTACGCACAGCTCATGATTTAGGTTTAAAAGACGTTATGAAATATTATTATTATTTACCAATAAACTGTGGATAATAATATTAGATAATTTTCACTGATCGGATCCTTGAAAGCCTTAGTTATATTTAAAAAATGTCAAGTTATCCTTTCGTTCTCACCTGTTTACGAACATGCAGTTTTTTTCAATAAAATATGAGCATATGAAGGCTTCACAAAAAAGAGTATGAAAAAACTTAACCTTGTGTTTGCTATGTGTTTTAAAGTTATATATTATAAAATAATTATTATACTCGGTGGCTAAAATAATAATCAATGGAAACAAATATTGATTTCGAATGAGGCAAACAGACAGAGACTGTCATAGTTTAATAATTCTTTCGTTATCGCTAATTATATCGCATGGGAATGCCTCGCTAAAATTTATCAAAAATTGGTGCAGCAGTAAAGGAAACATTAAAAACTCAAACATGTGTTCATTGGCTCACCGTGTATAAAATTCAAAAATAAAAGGCCATTATAAGGTGTGTCACATACACAACAATTTAACATTACTAAAATTGTAATTTTCCATTATTGTTGAACACATATGTTTTTTTAACAAATACTGAATATATTGTTTTATATAATATAATTCATTTCTTTATGGAAATTATAAAATAGAAAAATTCTTTAAAAATTCTCGCCAGATATAAAATGTGTGAAAACATTTCCGGTTGAATAATTTCTCTATAACCAATAATTAAGGTTATAACAACTATATCAATTCTAAATTATTATTTTTGCAAAGAAAATACAGTATGACTTGTGGGAAACGGACGTTTTTGCAATGAATAGTACTCAGTTGATTTTCAAGAAAATATTATTTTATTTTTTTACAAAATGAAGAATAACATTTGATACCATTTGATTGAACATAGTCAGGTTTGAAAAATGATGTCATTCAGGTCTCGAATGCAGGTTTCAAGTCTCTTCCAGAACTCACTCAACACTCGAGCCAACAACTCTCGGTCAATCAAATGCACCTCTTCTGTAATGGCATCTTTCAACTCCATTAATGTAATGTTTGTGGACATAGACACGTTCTTTTAAGTACCCCCACAGGAAAAAGTCACCAGAGGATAAGTTCGGTGATTTTGACACGTCACAGAAATGTGAAATGAGACACCCAGGAAACATGTTCCTCAGAACTCGCATGGATGTGGTGCTGCCACGTCCATTGCTCCATTGTAACTGTAATGATAGGCCATCTTGAAACGAATGAATACTTGCCCCTCTCCCTTGCACTACTAACGGCTGGAGTACTGTTCATTGCAAAAACATCAGTTTCACACAAGTTACCCTATACATTACACAAAACATTTTAGCTTAACTTTTTAGAGATAAAAGGTTTGTTGTGTGATCGATCATTTAAGTCTCCCGAGGATAATATTTTAATAGATGGCTTTCAATGGGCATATTGTTAAATACATTTTACTCTTTTGTTATTTACATCTACAAGCAGATCAATAGATAGGTATTTTGCAAAAAAAAAATGATGCAAAAAAAAACAAAGACGTTTTGAGAAATAAATATTGCTTTTTGATGAGTAAAAATAATTTCTCCTAGGGGGTCGGCTAAAAATATTTCGAGCTTTAACTGTTAAAAAGTTTATTCATTTAAAAATGCGCTAAAATTATTTAATAAGCTTAGTTCAATCAATGAATGCCCAAAAGGGATTGTAGAGAAAATGGAGGAGGGGAGACTTTTCCTCTTCAGGAATATGTTAGTTAGGAGGTAAACATACTAAAAGTCCCCACCCCTAGCCCCGCCGCTTCAGGGGGGGAAAGGTTCCTATTTTCGATTATTCGCTTCCCAAGCAGCAATTTTAGTAGTTTCTACGTAATAGTTGCCATTAGGGGAACTTTAAAGGTTTCCGCAACTAAGGACTGTTACGTAATGGGAACCATCCTTCTACCAAATATTCAGCAAAATGGGGAATAATAATTACGTAGCAAATTACTATTCCGGTACTTCTACCATTACCGTGTTGAAGACTAGGTTATTACGTAAACGGGATGTAACCAAGTAGTAGAAATGACTAACTTTTGGAACAGCTCAGCTGACCGAAATGAGAGCGAAAACTACATATTTGGCTCTCTGTTATTCGAATAGCAAATTAATGACTTACTGAGTTTAAGCACATGATATGTCCAAGGTCCAAGTTAAGGTGATTATATACAACATGCATAAGCATATATTATAAATCATGATGTTTTGCATCTACCCTGGGTGTGGATATTAAAACCACCACTTGTTTTCTGTAAAATGTTATCATGATGCTTCGATAAAAAAGACGCCCTCTCGAGAAAATGATTTTTTCGGAAAAAAATTTTTTTGCAAAAATTATGTGTACAAGCAAAACTGCAAATTTTTTTATGGAAAACGTTTTTTTTTTTTAATTTATATATTATAAAGTAATAATCTATTTAGAAAACATATTTGTAAATGACTATAATAAAAAGAAATTTTTTATTGAATTATATTTTTATCTGTGTCAATAATGGCGTCTTCATTCAACAACAGAAAAATGACGATTTTAATTGCAGTAACTTAGAGGTTGCAAAAACCAAAATTATTTCCCTACAAGTTACATTTACTATAAAGTAGCAGATGCCACCAACGTTATAGTTGTTGTTACTTTAAAAGTGGTGACAGGGACTACAACAATTTCACTGTATAATTATATTTACCCAGATATAGCAAATGGGACCAATGACGCTATAAGATCTTAGTAACTGTTGCTACCAACTTATTTTCATGTTGGTAGAATTGGCAGAATCGATATAGGTAATTTTTTTTTTAATTGGCAACGCGGTAAAACTGTTAAAGTGTCACTGTCACTGTGTGCGATGGGAATATGTGGATTAAAAATAACAATTATTATACTTTTAAGTACTTTCTATTATCTGATATTATTTGGAAAGAGCACATATCGAACAATATTTGATGGATGCCTCTGACGGTGAGCATCTTATGTCAGAGGTAGGTGTTTATTATGATCTTGCTTTTATGTACCTATTTAAATGTTTGGGTTTTTTAGGTTGCATTGATATTGGGAGTTTGCGGTGCCTGCCGTTGCGGTGAACTGACCTTCTTAAGCGTCGAAGATATGAGATAAAGAATAATATCTATATACAGTGTGTTTCACTTCTCGTGAAGACACCCCTGTATCTTTTTTATTTGTTGCCGAATTAATTTCAAATTTTTATCAGCCATGCAAGTCCATAAGGTGACTTTAATCAACATATAAATGCCGCCTAAATCTAAAACGCCGGCCTACTGCGATAAAAAGAAAATGTCAATTTTCGAGAAATCATAGTAGGCATAGAGATAGACAAAAAGTTTGTTAACAAAAGTTGTTCGGAATCACTTGATATGTCCCCCTGTAAAATTTTGTGAAAATCGGAATATTTTCAAAAAAAAATTTTTTGTTTCACTTCTCGTGAAGACACCCCTGTATCTTTTTTATTTGTGGCCGGATTAATTTCAAATTTTTATCAGCCATACAAGTCCATAAGGTCACTTTATTCAACATATAAATGCCGTCTAGATCTAAAACGCCGGCCTACTGCGATAAAAAGAAAATATCAATTTTCGAGAAATCATAGTAGGCTTAGAGATAGACAAAAATTTTGTTAACAAAAGTTGTTCGGAATCACTTGATATGTTCCCCTGTAAAATTTTGTGAAAATCGGAATATTTTCAAAAAAAAATTTTTTGTTTCGCTTCTCGTGAAGACACCCCTGTATCTTTTTTATTTGTGGCCGAATTAATTTCAAATTTTTATCAGCCATACAAGTCCATAAGGTGACTTTATTCAACACATAAATGCCGTATAAATCTAAAACGCCGGCCTACTGTGATAAAAAGAAAATGTTAATTTTCGAGAAATCATAGTAGGCTTAGAGATAGACAAAAATTTTGTTAACAAAAGTAGTTCGGAATCACTTGATATGTCCCCCTGTAAAATTTTGTGAAAATCTGAATATTTTCAAAAAAAAAAATTTTGTTTCACTTCTCATGAAGACACCCCTGTATCTTTTTTATTTGTGGCCGAATTAATTTCAAATTTTTATCAGCCAAACAAATCCATAAGGTGACTTTATTCAATACATAAATGCCGTCTAAATCTAAAACCCCTGCCTACTGCGATAAAAATAAAATGTTAATTTTCGAGAAATCATAGTAGGCTTAGAGATAGACAAAAATTTTGTTAACAAAAGTTGTTCAGAATCACTTGATATGTCCCCCTGTAAAATTTTGTGAAAATCGGAATATTTTCAAAAAAAAATTTTTTGTTTCACTTCTCGTGAAGACACCTCTGTACCTTTTTTATTTGTGGCCGAATTAATTTCAAATTTTTATCAGCCATACAAGTCCATAAGATGACTTTATTCAACACATAAATGCCGTCTAAATCTAAAACGCCGGCCTACTGTGATAAAAAGAAAATGTTAATTTTCGAGAAATCATAGTAGGCTTAGAGATAGACAAAAATTTTGTTAACAAAAGTAGTTTGGAATCACTTGATATGTCCCCCTGTAAAATTTTGTGAAAATCGGAACACTAAAAGGGCTTTTTATTTTTACATATCAAGTTGAATGTAATATCTTTTCTTTTTTCTTTTTGTTATCTCTCTTCTGGAGGAGTAACTCTCCATCATATCCTTCCTCCTTATCGGCTCAGAAATTTAGGAACATGGACGGTTTTATTGCGTTGAATGTAAAGAGTGCCGTGAAATTAACTGTCAATATGTATTGTTTTATTTATTTCGTCATTGCTTTCATGACAGAAGTGATTGTTGTTATTTTCTGTGGAGTTTGTTAGTTTTTCTTGTTTTAATAATTTTATTCATACTAAAGTTTCCTTATTTCATATCTTTTCTCATAATGGTTAGAATACTTTTAACTACTGATGAAAAAATTGAAATAATAAAGATAGTCGGTGAAAATGTACGGTCTTCAAGAGAAGCAGCAGAAGAATTTAATTTAAGACATCCTCTAAGACAACCAATACACCATGGTACCGTAGCAAGAATATGTCACTTGTTCAATACAACTGGCAATGTGCTTAAACCGAGAGTACATCTTAATCGAAATCACGGAGATGATAATGTTATATTAGCGGCGTTTAACGCCAATCCCACTACCAGTCTTCGAAATATGGCTCGTGACCTTAATTTGTCGGCATCAAAAATTTGGAGATGTTTAAAACGCCATAAGCTACAACCGTTTAAACCAAAATTTTTACATACCTTGGAGGAAGGTGATGAAGAGAGAAGATTAGAATATTGTTTATGGATCCGAGGTAATTATTTAAACAATAGAGACTTCTTGAAGAAAGTAATTTTCACGGACGAGGCAACTTTCTCCACCAACGGGGTAGTGTCATCACAAAACTCTAGGTTCTGGGCAGTAGAAAATCCTGATTGGATAATAAATTGTAAAAGACAATATTCCCAGAAAGTAAATGTGTGGTGCGGAATTTTTAACGAAACAATAATAGGGCCGTTTTTCTTTTTTCAAAATATAAATGCGTTAAATTTGCTAGAATTTTTAAATAATGATCTTTGGAATGCAATTGTTGATTTTCCTTTGGAACAATTGTATTTTCAACTCGACGGAGCATCTATCCAC
The DNA here is from genome assembly GCA_936432065.2 of Rutpela maculata. Taxonomy (NCBI): domain Eukaryota; kingdom Metazoa; phylum Arthropoda; class Insecta; order Coleoptera; family Cerambycidae; genus Rutpela; species Rutpela maculata. The sequence goes on along the minus strand of OW386290.2, from coordinate 125,840,812 downwards.
AATTCCGTAGTAGTGAGAGCATGGATGAATGAACATTTTCCCCAAAGATGGATAGGACGAAATAGCCCTTTAATACATTGGCCACCCAGATCACCTGATCTCACTCCAATGGATTTTTATTTTTGGGGTCACATTAAAAACAAAGTTTATATGACCAGACCTCAAAATATTGAGCAGCTTTGTGAGAGGATAAGGCAAGCATGTTTAGAAGTTACAGCTCAAGAACTGCGAAGAGTTATAAAAAATAACAGAAAACGGATTGAGAAGTGTATTACACTTGAGGGTGGGTTAGTGGAAAGGGGCGCAATATAATAAATAAGTAAAAAAAAACCATTAACTTCTTTTATTTTTGAACTATTCTAACACTGCGGCTTTTGCTTTATCTGTATTTTTTTTTTCCGACAATATTATCATTCATTATTAGTAGTCTTCTCTGTAAAAACAACGGCCCTTTTCAGGGCCACCAATTTAATTCAAAAAGAATTCGTTATATGACAGCATCCTACCAACCTACATATTGTTGACAGATGTTAAAACTCATTAAAGTAATTAGATTTTAATTTTAATTATTCTAAGGACGGCATTTTAGATTTAGACGACATGGGGCGTATGAAGTGATCCTGAACAACTTTCATTAACAAAATTTTTGTCTATCTCTAAGCCTACTATGATTTCTCGAAAATTAACATTTTCTTTTTATCGCAGTAGGCAGACGTTTTAGATTTAGACGGCATTTATGAATAAAGTCACCTTATGGAGTTGTATGGCTGACAAAAATTTGAAATTAATCCGGCCACAAATAAAAAAGATACAGGGGTGTCTTCACGAGAAGTGAAACAAAAATTTTTTTTTTGAAAATATTCCGATTTTCACAAAATTTTACAGGGGGGCATATCAAGTGATTCCGAACAACTTTTGTTAACAAAATTTTTGTCTATCTCTAAGCCTACTATGATTTCTCGAAACTTGACATTTTCTTTTTATCGCAGTAGGCCGGCGTTTTAGATTTAAACGGCATTTATGTATTGAATAAAGTCACTTTATGGACTTGTATGGCTGATAAAAATTTGAAATTAATTCGGCCACAAATAAAAAAGATACAGGGGTGTCTTCACGAGAAGTGAAACAAAAATTTTTTTTTTGAAAATATTCCAATTTTCACAAAATTTTACAGGGGGGCATATCAAGTGATTCCGAACAACTTTTGTTAACAAAATTTTTGTCTATCTCTAAGCCTACTATGATTTCTCGAAAATTGACATTTTCTTTTTACCGCAGTAGGCCGGCGTTTTAGATTTAAACGGTATTTATGTATTGAATAAAGTCACTTTATGGACTTGTATGGCTGATAAAAATTTGAAATTAATTCGGCCACAAATAAAAAAGATACAGGGGTGTCTTCACGAGAAGTGAAACACACTGTATATCCATACCAGATACCAAGACGAATAAATCAAGATGTTTCACAGTTTTAAATGAAGGATTTTCGGTGAACCCACTTGATTCGATTAGGAAATATGTCTTTAAGACCTCAAAATGTGTCTCACAAAAGATTTTTCGTAAATTTTCAAAAGGGAAAGTGCACTGTCCAATGCGTTGGATTAAATAAGCTCTCAAAAATTCCAAGAATTGTAGCTGATTATTTGCAATTGCCAGATGCAGATTTGTATACTGGCCATAGCATGCGCCGTTCCTCATCTACTCTTGGCCAATGCTGGGGGTGACATTACCACCCTTAAACGTCACGGTGTGTGGAAGTCATCCACCGTGGCGGAAGGTTATTTGGAAGATTCAGTCTCAACAAGATTGTTATTGTTAAAAAAATTTAGGGAGAGTAGCACAACGGGTCAGGGGATACAGACGTCGAATATTTTTCTGGTCATAAGTAGATACTAATTTGTTCTATACTTGAGTAAAATTTGATTCAAATTCGAAACAAAATAAAAAAGTTAAAAGGGTGTCTTCATTTTACGAGAGTCACAGTGTATATTTAAGGAAATGTACAGATTTCGACAAAATATTATGTTAGTAAATACGTCGAGTGTTGTAAAATAAAGATTGTTTTGTGATTGTGATTTATTAGCACACTACGGTAAACCGCTTTGATAGAAATATTCAAGGTACTTAATAACACTTAATAACACTTAGGAAGAAAATAGATATAGACATTCTTGTAGAAAATCTAATTATGTTTCATTTTGCATAGACTACCTTCCGTGCGACACATAGTTTCCGAGTTATAAGCGAAGAATCGAAAAAAGGAACCTTTCCGCCCCCTCACCCTGAAGCGGCGGGGACTTTTAGTATGTTTACCTCCTAACTACCCCCAATATATTCCTGAGGAGGAAAATTCTTCCCTCCTCCGTGTCCTCTGCAACTCTTTCATTGACTGGACTAGCTAGTATTGTTTACATAACAGATGCAATAAAATAAAAAATAAAAAAAGATATGAAAACGTCCCAAAATTACACTTATACTGATTTTTTTATTTAATATAATATAAAGTAACTCATATTATCTCACTCTTCCACTTTACTAATTGGCGGTACTGCTTTTAATTTTCTTTTTAATATTTCTTTTAACTCTGGCTATACTGTACATGATTATGTTTGGTAATCTGAGAAAATTAAAATATCTCAAAAAAAAATAAGAAAAATCAAATCCAAAAATAGAACAAAAACAATACTTAAGTCTAATGTTAGTCCTATATCTTGTTTTCTGCATTATTCAAAGTGACTTGTATGATTTAAGAAAATAAAATGAACAATCGACATTCATATGGGACCCCCGTCGAGGTGTGATGAAGGTTAACAACTATATCAGTGTCCTGGTCACGTTAGTTTTGTACAGGGAGAGAAAATACAGTACAAATAAGGTTAGTGAGGTACGAAATGGCTGCATCAGATCTTCAAAACTATTATATTTATTATGACTTAATGTTTGTCGTATTATTTTAAGCATTCCAAATGTCCTTCAAGCTTTAAAGATCCCGATGCGTTTATTTAATATAATATATTTTTTTCCAACACAGGGTGTCAGAGATTGTAAAGTAGTAACGCTTTATCGAAATAGGCATGGACACAAAAAAATGCATTAAACCTACTTAAAATCATACATTAGAGCCGTTATTACCAATATCTGAAATTTATTTAGAAAAATAATCCATCCTAATTATAACAACGACCGTAGAAACATCTTGCCTCATTTGAATTACAAGTCAACCATCCTAAGTTGACAGGTAGTCGCGCAGAGAAAGAAGAGATATCGTCACTGTTGAACAGAAACAAAGAAGCTTTTTAAACTTCTTAAACTAGCTAGCTAGCTAGTTAGCTGAAGAAGCTTGTTTGTCTCTGTCCAACAGTGATGATACTTCTTCTCTGTCTGCGCGGCTACCTGCCAACTTGGGATGGTTGACTAGTAGATAAATGCTTTCTCATTGGGTCACGTTACTAGCTTTTTGGCTTGGATGGCGCGAGATCTTTGTATGTACAACGTCGTTAGAACGAAGTTTATATTCACATCAAAAATGTTGTGAACAGACAGGTTGGGGATAAAAAAGACCCAGCAGTTACTCGTCTTTAAGACAATGATCACATGGTGGGTAGAAGTGATATTTTTCGATTCACTCAATATATTTAAACTTCTTTAAAAGTGAATTTTTTATGAATATGAACCATGTGCGTGTTCTATTGTCTATTCTTTAGATCTTCCCTTATCTATTTTATGGACCATCTTGGACCACTGTTTTCGCAATATTTATAAACGGTATTAGTTGATGACTCAGTTGATTACCTACTGAATCCATGCTGATAATTTGAAGCTTCTTTCTAGAATTTATACCGTTGATGATTGTCTTTACTTGCGGGTAAACTTAAACAAAATTAGTAACTGGTATACTAAATACAACCTTCCATTAAACCTCAGGAATTTTATGTCTTTTACAAGTAAACCCATTTCTATTTCCTACGATTGTAACATAACTAATAATATACCTCACCGTCCCGAAAGACTACCTATCTTTGGCGTCATCTTTGATAAAACCCCCTCTTTCAATATACATATTAGCACCATAGTATCAGAAGCCAATAAAATGTGTGGGTTCATAATTAGAAATTCCCATGACTTTTCAAACCGAGATACATTTAAGATGTATGATTGTTGTCATGTTAGATCCAAGCTTGAAAATGCTTCACTTGTTTGAACTCCATACTATAACGTACATGTCAACAAGTTAGAATCAGTTCAGGGCAAATTCCTTAAATTTATATATTTCAGATCTGAAGGTACTTATCGAGGGATCGGTTTTAGACCAGAAGACCTGCTGGATAGGTACCTTTTAGTTCTAGGCCTTGTACAAATATCCTAAGGTTTTCACCCGTTTATGTAATATGCGATAACCACAATGCAATCTACTAAGATATAGACATTTGAATTGCTCCATGAATGTTTGCTCGTCTGTTTTTCATTTCAACACATTGTTATATAGACAATGTTTAAAAAGTTATGGTTTTTCTTTCTGTATCAAGTTATTTTAAATATCTATGACACATTCTATACATGTATTTGTTTATTAACATATTTTTTGTAGAATTATACTGTCCCTGTCCTGTAGTTGGATCATGTACCTGTTGGGCAGTGTATGAAAATAAATAAATAAAAAATGTAATATAAATAAATAACTGTTTTAGATTACTGTTACAATTTAAAACTTTCAAAAGTATATTGATCACACTGTATGTGTACATAACCTTACCCCCACTCATGGCTGAGGCTATTTTCGTTAAATCTCTTCATCTATTATCAGAATAGAGTCCTATTGAATTTGGCAATGGTCCGACGACTATATTAATTATTGTAAATTTAACAACGTCATGAGTTTTTGCAGATCTTTTCTCGTTCTTGGCTTCTATTGGATGAATTATTAAGATAAAAAAAAACAAATACTTTTTCACTTAATTAACTCAAAAATGGAACAATCAGTTGGTCTCAAATTTTTATCGTGTTACTACTACATATTTTTAACAAAATGTGCTAATAATATTTTAAAAAGTATAGAAAATTTTTTCTAAGGCTATGTCGGTAAAATGTGAGATTTGCAGTGGTAAGTATAGCAAGCGAGAAATTTTTATTTTTCGAAATAGGTACCAAGTATATAGAGAATAAATAAAATTTCAGGGTGGAGGTAACTTTTTAACTTGAAACGTATTTTGACCCGATTAACAGTTTTCGAGAAAATCGTATATGAAAATACAGAAAGCCCTCGTGTGGGAAACGACTCAGAGAACGATGGAAAGTTAGTAGACATTGAACGTTAACTTGTACCTGCTTTAACATCGAAACGTGGCATTGATAGACACTTATAATTAGCAGTACTATATTCGCAAAATGATTTAAAGTAAAAATATATCATTCATTCATTAATGTTCAAATTTGTTCTACCCATTACTATAATAGCGGATTAACCATATTCACATTTGTTTTACATATTACTTTATTCTTTATGTGATACATCAATATTAATATTAATTTCATCGAGTTTTGTTATTATGGAATTTTATAATAGACTCAGTCTATAATAGTGCCATTCATTTACGGTAGTAAATTGGTTTTGACAAATAATTAACCACACATTTAACAAAAATTAATAATAATTTGATCAATGAACTAATGTTATACGCATAGCGCTTATTGGATAAAACAACTGGCGGAATTTTCACTATTGATTTTACCAATGATTGTTTAAAATTTTAGTAAGGGCTATACTATTACAAAATATGTGTATAATAAAAACATGTTAATAAGTAACAGCTTTCCCTCAAGTTTAAAAATTGCCAAAGTAATTCTAGTTTTTAAAAAAGGTGACAGGAACGATCCGACAAACTATAGACCCATTTCGCTTGCTGTCTTGTTTGCAAAAATTTTCTACTTAAAAATCATATAAACAAATATTTTGAGGATAATCAACTTTTCAGCCCTTCCCAGTACGGATTCAGGAGTAATCTGTCCACCTTATTAACAACATAGACAATCTCACTATTAACGTCCTAAAAGCTTTTGAAAACAAATTATATGTCCAGGCTTCTATTTTTGATCTAACAAAAGCCTTTGACTGTGTGTCTCACAGGACTTTACTAGAAAATCTTACGGTGTACAATTTGATAAAAGTAGTATTGAGTTAAAAAACTCGTGCCTGTCACAGAGGCGGCAATATGTTTTTTAAAATCAGAACGTGTCAACTACACAATTTTGTAAAGGGCTCTGTGTTTGGTCCAATACTCTTCCTTATTTATGAGAACGACATATCTAACTGTAACGGGGACACCTCCTCAATACTATTTGCAGATGATATAACAGCTATTGATCAACACAAAATGCATTTGTGGTAAATGCATGAAAAAGTGGCCGTCACACAATCAAATATCAAATCATGGTTCCCCTCTAATTCACTATCTGTTAATGAAAATAAAACTCAATCTTTATTTTTCAGTCTCCGAATTGCTAAAGAAATTACAAATTCAGATCCTGTTAAATTCTTCGTGGTGTATCTAGATTCTAAGCTAAATTGGGAGGAACATATCTAAAAAACTTTCTAAAAGCATTTTTCTTCTCCGAAGTTTGTCGATAAACGTATCACAAAAAAACGCTATTAACTGCTTACTATGTTTGACTACTATGGCTGTTTTCACTCAAATATGATGTATGTAATTATTAACTGGGGTCTCTCTGTACGTGCACCCAAAATACTTAAAATCCAAAGGAGATGTGTTATAGAGTTATAGCCCAAGGATCTGTTGTAGAGATTATTTTAAAAAGCTAAATATACTTGCCTTTTTATGTGCATTCATCCTGGAATGTCTTTTATATATAAAAAGAGAGAAATACACTACATTAAGCACAGAGATATGCATGATTATCCAACTAGAAATAATGACAGAATCCTACCAAATTTTTCCAGACTAAATAAATCTATAGATGGCTGTGGTTATCACGGGATCAAATATTTTAATGTTCTCCCGGAGTTCGTAAAAATCTAAATTTTAATACATTCAAACAAAATTAAAACAATCCTGAAGAAGAAAGCGTTTACAGCTTTTTCCTAAATAATTGTAATGACCTAATGTGAACATCAACAAATGAGTATTATTGTTATTATTATTATTATTATTATTATTGGCGGCAGTTAAATGTCATTATTAATTTATACCTGTATTCATGCACATTCCAATTTATTATACCATTTTATTATTATTAAAAACCAACAACAGCGTCATTCATACGGCACATAATTTTTAACTTATTTTTAATTGGTTGGTTAAAATGAACAAAATTGTAGAGTAAGTTCCTGGGAACGTTGAATTTTATTTGCGACACCTTGTAATAAGGAGTGGTGTAACACAGCCTTATACGTATGGAATTAAGATCATTTACCTAAGCCAAACCTGTCTGGTTCTCCAAGACTGTGTGGTTGTCGCTAACCAGGAAGTCCGTGCAATATAGGGCCTTTATTACAACAGACGAGGTCGTACGACCGCTAAAACGACTCTTTCATGTCTGTGTCGGTTTAAGGTTATTATGTTGGGTTCTAATATGAGCTGTCCCTTCTTTATTGGAGTTTTATTATCCGATATTTGGTAATAAATACGTGAAAACTAAATAAATGGGGTTTGAGGAATGATAATACTATGTTGTCGAGATATGCTTGCATTGTTGATTACTATAGTTAAAGCAACAACAGACATATTGCAGCTTTCGATGGCTGCAAAATACATATAAAAGCAAAAATACATCAAGAAAATTACTGCTCGTATATAAAGTCTGTTCGGTGATAGAATCCCGGTCGTATAGGAAATCGCCCGGAGCTCTATACTTCCTTGTCTTTATTGAAATATTGTTTGTAACCTAATCTGTAACGTAGGTTTTAATCTTTGTGGTCAAGTTATGACCGACGTGCGGCATTTCTATTGTTCGACAGAAAACCAATTTGCGTAACGCGTGTCGTCGTCGAATGCAGCTGGCGATTCCAGAGGCGGGTCGATTTTTTCGGAAGTCAGGTATAGCAAGTATAGTGCTTTTATTTCAATTAGTGCCTAAGAGGGCAATTTTAGTCTTGTTTTATTGTTAAAATAGTAAACATCCTGGTGAATTTTTAAATCCGCAATCACAGCAGTTAGTTTTGAATTTGTTGGAATATTTTCAAAAGGAAAATAAAAATGGTGGACCTTTATTGTCAATAAAAGCTGTTCAAAGGTGAGTGGGTGAAGCTTTAAAAAGCCATGAGAAGACTGTAAGAAAAATAGCTAAAAACGACAAAGAAAATGTGGAACCCCAAGCTTCGGTTAAACGGAATCGTAAAGTCCAAAACAGAATTACACGATGTTGTAAAATATGAAATAAAAAATGTTATTTACGATATGGTGTCTTATCATAAACATATTTCCTTGGCTATCCTTTTAGAAGAGCTAAAATCTAGAGAAATAGTTGATATTGGCCGTACCAGTTTATATAAAGTGATTAAAAAAGTAGGCTTTTTCTTTAAAAAAAGATGACAATAGAAAAGTACTGTGTAAAATTCCAAAATACGTAAAAAATTTGAAAAGTAATGACCTCAATGATGTAGTGTTCTTAGAGGAAACTTGGATATTTAGCAGAGAAGCATTAAAACGTTCTTAGCAAGATGATTCCAGTAAATCGAAAAGGCGTCGTACAGCTACAGAAGGTAAAAGATTTATGGTTGTACACGCAGGATCTATTCATGGCTTTGCTGAAGATGCGAGTTTAGTTTTCTCCACCAAGAATAAGTCAGCAGATTATCATGACAACATGAACTCAAAAAATTTTGAAAAGTTGCTGACAGAGATCTTTGCCGGGGTTACAAAATCCAAGCATTATTTTTTAGATAATGCTAAGTACCACTCTCGGGTTAAAGAAAAACAACCAACCCGATCTTGGACTAAAGAAAAAATAAAACATAGTTAATGACCAAACAAACATAGATTTCAATGATACTGCGTTTAAAGCAGAATTACTCCAAATAGCTGAAGCTAACAGAACTTAGCAACACTATGTTGTCGAGAATTTAATTAGAGAGCATGGACATGAAGTACTGCGGCTTCCATCATATCACTGTCAGTTCAATCCAATAGAACTTGTTTGGGGAATTTTTAAGAAGTATAACGACAAACACATCGGGCAAGATGGTTTTAGTGGCGAAGCCGTTCTTGCTATGTAGAATGAGGCTTTATCTCAATTCGGTTCAAGTGTGTAAATCGCACAATTAAACTGATTTTAGAGACATATGATCGAGAGGTTCATACTGAAGAAGTTATGCCACTCATTAAAAATGTTAATAATGAAAGCAATGATGAGGACTCAGAAGAATTAGACATTGACGAAGAAAGTTAAGTTAAGTTATCTCATACTAGGTATTTTTTATTATACTGCCATGTTTGTTTTATATAGGGTTCGACATAATTAGTATTAAGTATATATTTTTATTTTAAGATTACAAGTACTTATTTGACAAAATTCTATTAATGAATAAAAAAGATTTCGCTGCAACTATTATTTATTTTGTATATTTGCTCTATCATATTTTTTACTTGAAACCAAACCAATTCAATATTATAATTTATTTATTTAACTTAAATTACTATAGATTTAGATGTATTATATATGCTGGTTGGGTTGATGACATTTTTTTCTCCGCCGGCTTTTATGCTGCTATTGATTGCTGCCAATGGTATGACTCTGACGTTTAAATTTAATGGACTCGAAATCATCATACGTGGTAACCATGTTCGACATCACCTTGAGACCTTTTTCTCTAGACAAATGACAGTTTATCTGTTCATCTGCAACAAGTTCAGTATTTATGTAAAAAAGAGAATCGATTTCGGGAAAAGGGGGATGCTGAGAAAACCGATATAATAGTATTTTATTAACAAGTGGCTAAAATGGTGTTTTTTTTTACGAGTGGGGCATTTATAGTACGAGCCGAAGGCGAGTGCTATAAACCACACGAATAAAAGAAAAAACACATTTTAGTCTCGAGTTATATACAAAATTTTTGTATCGCCATTCGAAATTAGAAAAAAATATAATTTTGTAAAAATAGACTAAATTCTGTTGCTGTTTCCATAGAAACCAATAAGTTTTATTTCAGACTGTGAAATATGGGCTACATTCGACATCTGATCGATGTGGTCTGCCCATTGTGGTCGAACCGAACTTGCGGTCGAACGCGTCAGAATTTGAAGTATTTTTCCAATCTCTATTAACGTTAACCCTAACCTCAAAAACTGGTATTTTGACTTTTTTAACAGTGATTTATCATGGATTTGAATAGTAATTAGCTTGTTGAATTTCATATTCATTTAATCGGACTTTAAATTTTACTCCGGTATGATGTGTAATTTCCACAAATGTATATTGTTCCTTATTTATCACAGACATATTTACTGTTGCCATTTTAAGACGGAAATTCAAACGGATCGAACGATTCTGACTACACAAATCAGGTTTTAAAATGTGACCACATCGACCACTCAGCTGATCAAGTCGGAACATACAGTCCGAACGCTTTTGACAGGTCCGACCGTGGTAAACCCGCCTATCGAATGTAGCCAAAATTTCTTTATTTCACTCTTTTTTCTTTATTTTATACTTATCAGTAATGACAAAAAAGTGTTTTCAAGACTTCATCGTCTTGAGTGATACAAAGTCCTTGTATCGATATGTTACTCGGATGTATCTAGTTGAATGTTACAATATACCTCAATGGAAGAAATAATTACAAAAAATTTGTTAATATTCATTTTCCCACCACTGTATCTCGTCACATATTGGACAATAAAAATGTATATATTAGAAACGTAGTCCTCTTCAAATTGGTCAATTTTTCTCGTAGATTTGAGCTTTGTCGAATTATTTTGAAAAATCAATTTTTTGCATCCTTCAATAAAGATGGTGACTCGCGCCTCCCCCCCCCCCCCGCCAAGGTCGAAAACTTGTATTTTTACTAAGGCCCTCGACCTAAACAACAAAAATCAAAATCGTTACTACTCCACCTTTTGCAAGGCAAAGGCCCATTTTTTGTCCCAATTGAGTGGATTATATTTGTTAATTCAATTTTCGTTGCGTTTAATGTTCAATATATTATAAAATGTAGCCTACTCTCAGCGAGAATAATGTGTACCAAGTCTGCTGCAGTTCATTGCATAGACAACTTCGTGTCGTGTCTTTTTGAATACTTGTTAAAATGAAATAATTGAGTATCCACATGCAGTCCGATATAAAATGGGTAGATTTTTCAATATTATTATATTCTGTTATTCTTGTTTGTATTCTTTGCTTGCCAATAGTAAGTTTTTTTATTTTTTTATTTTTATTATCACAAATTATTTCTTTGTCACCTTATTTTAGGTATGAAAAAGCAATAAAGTAAAACATTATTTTGTTTCATAACATTTCTTAAAAAATATTAAACCATTTTAATAACAATCATTAATATCGATGTCTAAGTTGGTGAAGTTAAAGAGTAACAAGATATATATGACATTTTCACAAGGATGAAACGTTTTACATGTAATTAGAAAGAGAGTTAACACAGGTATTCACCACGAATCTAACCTCAATAAATAGGTTTATTAGTGGAAAGTTCCACGTAAAATGAACCTCAAAATGTCATAAAAACCATAATGTATCTGCTATTATACTCATTAAAGTAAATTACACTTAAATAGGAACTTTATTGTGGGTAATAGTACATGATTATAACCGCATTACAAAAAATAAATGGAGCATGAGTTTAAGAGTAGGCGAATATCATGGCAAGTCTTTGGTATAATTTGTAGGCATCAAGGTCGCCATGCGAGGATTTCGTTATAGCAATTGCATGATGATTTAAATTGAAAATATTCCTGTTACCTATAAACATATAGAGTATGTAAAGTAAAGTACATATTTATTCTTTAAAAGTGACACTAAGTCATTTTCCTAAGTTTTAATAATTCATGACTATAGGTATAATCGTGATATCAAGTCGATCTCTTGATGCGTTAGGACGAAACTAGTCATTTCATGTGAAGAAATCAACGTATAACTCGAAATTAATCTACTTTTAAATCTAACAAGCGTCATATACGTGATATACTTTATATGAATTAAAAAAAATTAAAGCGAAAACTTGGTTAAGATGTAAAATAATCAGAAGTGTTGTCTATACAGGGTGGACCATTAATAACAGGCCATAGTTCAGGGGTAGATTATTTGGATCAAAATATGAGGATATAACCAAACATGCTTTAGTAAATTGTTGCAGTGGAAAAAGGTACAGGGTGTCAAAATTGTAATTTTTTTTCTTTTTTTTTTGCAATATCTCAACTACCTCTTGACCGATCTTCTATCGGTTTGGTAAGGAAATATTTTTAAGCTAAGAAACGATAACTTAAATATCACATCACGCTAGCCCATGGAGGGCGCCTCACGAGTTATACCTGATGATGAATATTTTTTCTATTTTTTCTTCTCGAAACGTAGTGGAACTTTTGACTAGAAAATCTCATGCAGGAGTTATTTCTACGTAAAAAAAGGTACAGTTGATAGTACTTGATAATTCCAACCGTTTTCGAGAAATCTGCCGTATAGATCTCAAGAATTCTCTGAAAACAAACTCGGTTTGAAAATGACAAATTGTATTTATTGAAAAGTCTGCGTTGGTTGATGATTCATAAATTATTGTTTTTAGGTTAAAAAATGTTTCCTTACCAAATTGAGAGAAGATCGGTTCCAGAGGTAGTTGGGATATTGCAAAAAAAAGGAAAGAAAAAAATTACAATTTTGACACCGTGTACCTTTTTCCAAAGCAACAATTTATTAAAGCATATTTGGTTGTATCCTCATATTTTGGTTCAAAGATATCCTTGAATTATGGCCTATTATTAATAAAAATTATTAATACACCCTGTATACAATCTTTTTGTGATATTCGTAACTATTATAACAATTTCATAATTCAAGTATGACTTTTACTCCTTTCATATAAAAAAAATGTTTGCTTGCTAAAGCGATGCTAAAGCGATGCTAAAGCGATGCTAAAGCGATGCCAACCCTGAGCAGGGAGGCACAGGGGCTTGTTTGGCATTTATATGCCCAAACATACCTACATGAATAATGCTAGGTTTTTTTGTAATGCCTATTTTGTATTTTTTGCTAAAAGTCCATTTTTCATTATTTATGCCATAAGTTTAACTTTTGATACTTTGAAATATTTTTTCTTCTTCTAAATAAATAAACTTCCCAATCAAAAAAACCGCTACCCAAGGAATCACTACTTCCACATCCAGATTTTCTATCCAAATCACTCACAACGAGAAAATTTTGTATGTGGAAATAATTGTTTATGGAACTTTAATAATATAATATTTGAAATCCTCTACCCCAAAAACCCACAAAACGATACCCCACATTGGAAGGGGGTGGCGGTGGTGATAGGGCGTGGTAGTGAGGGTGGATGAAGTAAAAAAATATTTAGAGGTTTCTGGTTCTTGTACACACACTAAATCACAATTTTTTTTCGTCCCCTTTAATAATGGGGTGGGGGTGATAATGGGGGTGGCTAATGCCAAAAATTTTTTTGAGGCCTTAGCTTCTCTTGTATATACTAAATACCAATTTTATGGACTCTTACCTGCTTGATTTACCTATTTACCCCATATTTTCCCCAATTTACTCCCCAACCCTTCGACGGAAAAAGATGAAAATAAAAATCTAGTTCTAGATCTCGTTAAAGTACATATGTGTACCAAGTTTCAAGTCAATATCTCAAGCGGTTCCACAGTAAACGTGTGCACAAAACAGACAGAGAGACCGACAGACAGAATTTTTTTTTTCGCTCAAACTCTCGACAAACTCTCTCAAACAAAATCTCGACGTTTCATGACATTCTAAGCCTATTTGAAAAATAAAGATTTTTAAAAATTTTTTTTGTCGTTACTATACTTCCACTGGATGTGGAAGTAATTAGGTAAAGGTTTCCGTTGGTTAAAAGATATTAAGCAATAGATTTATGGTAAAAAAATGTTAATGGTAATTTAAAGTGTCGAATTTCAAAGTCTTATAAACATTTTTTTAAAAGTCGTCTAGATGTTACAATTATTATTACTTCCACATCCAGTGGAAGTATAGTAACGGCAAAAAAAATTTTTTAAACTTTTATTGTTCAGATAGGCTTAGAATGTCATGAAATGTCGAGATTTTAAGTTTGAGCAAAAAAAAATTTCTGTCTGTCTGTCTGTCTGTAACCTTTTCTTGTGCGCACATTTACTCTGGAATCGTATGAGATATTGACTTGAAATTTGGTACACATATGTACTTTAACGAAATCTAGAAGTAGATTATATTTTTATCTTGTTTAGTCGAAGGGTTGGAGGGTAAATTGGGGTAAATTTGGGGTAAATAGGTAAATCAAGCAGGTAAGAGTCCATAAAATTGGTATTTAGTATATACAAGAGAAGCTAAGGTCTCAAAAAAAATGTTGGCATTAGCCACTCCCGTTACCACCACCACCCCATTATTAAAGGGGATGAAAAAAAATTGTGATTTAGTTTGTGCACAAGAACCAGAAACCTCAAAATATTTTCCCCACACCACTACCGATGTGGGGTATCATTTTATGGGTTTTTCTGGTAGAGGATTTCAAATATTATATTATTAAAGTTTCATAAACAATTATTTCCACATACAAATTTTTTTCGTTGTGAGTGACTTGGATAGAAAATCTGGATGTGGAAGTAGTGATTTCTTGGGCAGCGGTTTTTTTTTGGAAATATCTCTATTTTATCCTCTTTTATTGGTATTAGCATTCACATCATCAATTTTTACCGGTTACTAAAAGAAGGCAAATATAAGAATATCAATCTGTAATAATTTTTCATTTAATCAAAAATTAAATATGTGGGTTTTTCAACAAAACAAGACATTTTCAAAAATTGCATTCAAAAAGTTACAAAATTATTATTTTTCTCGTTTGAAATGAAATCCATCACTTATTTCAACCATAGTCGTCCTTAGTCTTATTTCTGTACGTAATTCTAATTCGGCTTGCTCTATTTTTGTCGTCAGTTGAGCATAACTTTGAATCCTCATTATCGACGAATTCTTTCGTTCTACCCCATACGAAAAATTCCAGTGGCATTAAATCTGGAAACTGTGTAGGTCACAGAATAGGTCCATTCACCGATCGGGATGTGTTCGGCGGACTGTCACGCGGTAATGAGCTGGTCATCTGCCAGATTTAACGCCACTGGACATTTACGCGTAGGTAAGATGACAGAATTTGCCTACAATAAAGAAATTCAAAGCTGTACTTAACTGATAATAAAAATGGAACAAAAATAGGAATAAGGACGAACACAGCAGAAGTCGAGCACGAAAATGCGTTAGAAATCTTATTTCGAACACAAAAAATAATGTTTTTTAAAACTTTTAAATTAAGTTAAAAAAATTGTAGAAGTCGTAAATAAACCGAAATCTTACGTCAAAGGCCCTGATGGGTCTTCAGCTAAAATGCATCGGCAATGCTAAAGTTACTAAAGTTAGCTTCTTGCCATTATTTGATATGGCTTTTTAGATATTAATTGCTTAATTGCAAAATTAAATTACTTTAGCATATCTGGAAGTACCTTCTTCTGATTTCAAAATAATTTTAATGACAAACAACAATTTGCTAATGTTAATACAGTAAACTGTATACTTACATCACAAAATACATCAGTTGTATCAGGTGTTCCACAAGCATCTATCCTTGGGCCACTTAATTTTAATACAGAGATATTGTAGAGACCTCAAGACTTCATATATTCAAAACTATACATGTATGCTGATGATATTCAGTTAATATATAGTTTCATATATCATCAATAATGATTTAAATCTTATATACGAATTGGCAATCCAAAATACTCTGGTACTAAATGTTGACAAGTCAAAATGTTGTTTTGAGTACTTCTCAGCGGTTACTAAATTTTGGAAAACTGAATATCCAAATAAATAGTGAAGTCAATATATCAATCAATAGCGTAAAAAATCTTTGATATATTACTAAGCTTTTCTGGTCATGTCAAAACTATTTGTAAAAAAATTTTCACAGTTTGAAACAGTTACATAACTTTAAAAATATTTGGATACAAATACTACTACTTACTAATACATTTAAACTCCCCTTATTTTTGAATAAACTTTGTTTAAAATAGTTTTTGCGTGCCTCGTCAAATAAAATTGTAACAAATATCTGAAAAATCTGGTTGTACTTGTTTTTTGTGGATTACTTGCTTAGAATTCCATATCCAGGGGTTTTGTTTTAGTCATAAGAGGATCCGTCAAAATCTTGATATGAAAATTATTTTCCTACCTACCGTAGCAACGAAGATATCTGAAGTGTCCCACATAAAATAATCACCCTGTATATAAAAAACAAATTTAAAATATATCTTATCTTATTATTAAATCTCAGCAGAGACTTCATTCGCATTAAATATAGTCGTATATAAAAAAGAAACTTTTTAACGACATATAATTAAATAATTTCATGTTTCCTACATTCATTTAGTAATTATATTAATTACTTAAAATAAGAAACTATCATACGGAACAACTTTTTTGCCATAGTACATGGTAACTAAAAACTATTAGAGTCGAACAAACTAAAATTATGCTACTCTTTGCCATTAACATCTTTTATAAGGATGTTTACGATTGTCATAAACGTATTTCAATAAAAAGGACTCGGTCGTTTGACATTTAACTATATAAACATTATTCATAATTATATGTCTTGCTGAATGAAAGAGAAACGAAGTTCTATAAGGTTTAGAAATGTCAGTTTTTAATGAAAACTAATGAGCTAATGAATTATTAAGTTTTAGTGAAGATTAAGACATCAATTTATTATAGTTATTGAAAAATTTTATTTTGTATATCGTGTTTTATATATCAGACAACTTTCATTCACATATCTAATGAATAATAATTTTCAATAATGGTTGGAGCAGAAATAAAAAAAAATGTATGATTTCCAAAAATTATAACCGATGCTTATTAGAAAGCAAATCAAACAATTTTCTTAATAATTACCGTTAAAAAAAAATATAAATTTATTTCCTAAAAAATTCTGGCAATCAATGGTGCTTATAAATATAAGTGGACACATTTTATTATTCTGCAAGCTTCTTATGAAATAGGTGACAGTGCATCCTTGATTTTTTTTAAATTTAGATTTATTAAAAAAAAATATTATGTAACACATATTATATCTAGCCGTTTATTAAAAAGACATGACTTTTACATAAGTATTAATTAGTATGTAACATCTAATTATAGCTTTTTTATGTTGGGATGACAAAAGTTTCAATGAACACATAAGTAAAGACCTGTTTGTATGTAATTTAAAGTCTTATAAGAAATATAATATATTATCTAATTGTTTCTACATATAAAATAAAAAAAAAACACAAATGATTGTACTGTTTAGTTATTTGAGTAATATATACATTAAGTTAATAATAATGAAATACATATGCATATAATAAATAAAACCACTGTTATGTTGGTATGTTTCGCAGAAATTAATCATGGGACAAGTTATGCGGTTATGCAGTTATGAAACAAATGCATTTTCCTTTATATTAGTCCACGCATTTTAGAAGAAATAATTTATAAAGCAATAATATTTGAGATGCGTACTCTAGATAGGGTTAAAAATAGATACCCGATAAGTTCCCCCCAAATTTAGGTGTGGAATGTCTCTTTTCTTGCAAAAAACCACACCTGACTGGGACTTAAAGCTGGTTTCTCACTTTTATCTTGTAAACCGTTCGCCGGAAGAGAAAGAAGTATTAAACTTGTAGCTTATCCACATCCATTTCCCGCTAGCAGCGACCAAACAGAGAGGGGTAGTTTGGAACGCACAGGTAAAAATCGATCCTATTCGAAGTTTCTCAGCGAATATCTTAAAACAGGTTACTTTGACGAGAAAAATGCACAGAGGTGAATTTTTTTAATTTATTTTTTTTTATTTATTGAAAATATTATACAGAGATAAGATATTCGCTGTGAAACTTCGAATTGGATTGATTTTTACTTGTGCGCTCCAAACTACTACCCCTCTGTTCGGTCGCTGTTAGCGTGAAATAGTTGAGGATAAGCTACAAGGTTAATAGGACATTTTTTATACAGAATTTAACGACAAATTTTTTATTTTCTATACTTTC
The DNA here is from genome assembly GCA_936432065.2 of Rutpela maculata. Classification (NCBI taxonomy): domain Eukaryota; kingdom Metazoa; phylum Arthropoda; class Insecta; order Coleoptera; family Cerambycidae; genus Rutpela; species Rutpela maculata. The sequence goes on along the minus strand of OW386290.2, from coordinate 125,822,546 downwards.
TCTCTTCCGACGAACGGTTTAGAAGATAAAAGTGAAAAACCAGCTTTAAGTCCGTTAGGGGAGGTTTTTTGCAAAAAAGGGGATGTTCCACCCCTAAATTGGGGGTATCTATTTTTAACTCAATCTAGAGTACGCAACTCAAATATTATTACTTTATAAATTATTTCTCCTATTCAATGTTTTTTAATCTAATTTGCGTGTACTATATAAACAGTGTAGAGACATACTTCTGCGAACAAGTATATGTTGTTATATTATTCAATGTGAAGAGGTCAAAAATTATAGAGCAAAAAACCACAGTAAGTAATGAATCACTCAGGGTCGTTGCTAGGCTGTGACATGTAATCTAGATATTTATATTGGCTATAGCTAGGACACCCTATATACTTTCACTACAAAGTATCTTGATAAAAGGGAAATTGTGAAATACGTAAATATAAATATTTAAAAAGACAGCGTTGACATTGGCTTTAATAATAATACAGATAAGTAAATCAGTATAGGTACTCATACAAAGAAAACATTACGTACATATAAACAAACTACAATATGATTATTCGACATAGTCAAAAGATTCTCGCAAAAAGTAAAAACAATTTTGAGTTAGGAAATTTCTTATTTGAATTTTAAATTGCTGGAGCTTGCCTAATGATTATTTGACAGATGGATAACTGTGATAATTGATCTGAAACTTACCAGTTCTATTCTGTAAGGCAGAATATACTGGTTGTTAGTTTGACGTATTCTGTACTTGTTTACTCCCTTATATTTCTTAAATTAATTTATATTTTCTACCACATAACAGAAAAATTGGTGGATGCACAAATAGTGAATTGCTGATATATTTCTGTTAATAATATGTGGACAACAAATGTGTCTGTATGTAATTCAAGTATCTAGAGTTTGGGTACAGAAACAGAGTAAAGTAAGATAAATATTAATAGAGTAACACCATTCATAAAAATATTAAATAGCATGGGTCCCAACACACTACCTTCGGGAACTCCAATGATGTTTTCCATTTTCTTAGATTATTAGGCACCATTGTCTTGTGTCAAGCCTTTTACTTAGGTAAGATTAGCCACTGAACAGCAACACATCTTATACTGTGTGTCGCTAATTCAAGAAGGAACTGCAGTAATATAAAAGCTACAAAAAAAACGCTGCTCAATAAATCACTATGGGCCTTTCAAGTCAATATCTTAAACGGTTCTAGAGTAATCGTGCGCACAAAAAAGTTACAAACAGACAGACAGACCGACAGTCAATTTTTTTTTTGTCAAAATTAAAATCGACGTTTCATGATATTCTAAGCCTATTTGAACAATAAAAATTTTCACTGGATGTGGAAGTAATAAGTGACAAATACAAAATGAAGTGTTAATGTTTTCATTATGTCATGTTTAATTATAATAAAGTACTTAGCTACTTATACAAATTTTTTATATTTAATCGACACTCTCATGTACGGTTAAATAAGCACATTTATTAGGGTATCCAACTATTATTTATGTTTAGAAGTATGTTGCACTTACTACTACAGCCAATAAGTAGCTCATCTGGTATATGTGAAAATGGAAGTAGATTTATTGGAAAGTTTAGAGAAATGAAGAAATAAACGAATGTGTAGAATATGCAATGCAAATATGACATGTCATATATTAACTAAATAAATATTCAATATTTACCCACTGTCGAATATATAGTAGAAAAAAAATACGGCAAAGGTCAAAAAGAGCAAATGAGACTCTGTTTTCATATACAAATAGAAAATAAAGTAAAAGTAACAAAATATGCGAATATCTTAGAAAGCGACGACTGCTTTTAAAGGTTAACGTTCGATTTTTCTATAAATAGAGAAGTGTACAATAAAAATAATAAAAACAAATCATGAAAGATCAGACTTAATAATAGTGAATTATCATATCATGTCTAGATATCTTTTTATGGTCGTTTGCGCAGTTTCGATATCTTGAATTAAATACCACAGAAACTAATTTTAAGAAACTTTCTTTTGTGTTAGCTTATAAATGACAATAAAGCGAACTCACTGTGGTGCAAATGGTCACTATTTACCTTAGGCCCGGTATTTTTACTTAATAAATCAACTTTATCCGCCGGATAAGATAACCCGAGCTTGCAATCTGTAGGGTAACTTGAAGCGCACTTTCATTAAAAACATGGTACTATTCCATAGATTTGACTTTAGATGCTTCCCAAAGTAAGTGTTGCCAACTTAAGGTACGGTAAAGGAAGAAAGTTTTATGCTTCAAATAGAAATAGTAAAGATTCCCTTACATTTACACGATTATTTATCGTATTGTTTGAAATAGTTGTTCATCAAATAACTAGCATAACCTGAAAGTTTAAGTTTTTTAAGTTTAATTCCTATAATAATGTTTTATTGCATTTTTAGTTTGTAGTCATATACTAGTTTCAGGAGAATGTTAAAACATCAACTTAAATAATTGTTCAATATTGTTTATTAATAAAATAGACCGCCAATTATAGGTTGGATTTCCAACCTACAAACATAGTCTAATTTTATTAGGCAATCCAAACCACGTGACTGTCAACATGGCGTCGAGGGCAAACATTCGAATTCATTAGTTAAACGTTTGAGTCTTTCTGTTGGCTTGGATATATTTCCTGAATTTAATAAAAATAAACCCTTGTTTGCCCTCAAATTTTGACAGGTCCTTGGATTAGAACAAAATATTTAAAATATGCATATTACATTATAAGTAGTATATGATATTTTACTATATATATTACTAATGTCTTTTTGTTAAATATGGTTATTTACACCTAATTATAAATTGTGGTGCTTCAGTATTGACCTCATAACTCAAAGAAACCATAAAACCTCATAATTCCTTAACCCCATAAGCCCCCAACCCCATAACCCTGGGAATCCGATGAAAATAGTGGGGAATTTTGACTCGAATCCTTGTGCTTGAGTGTCATACATCCACAATCCCATAACCTCTGCATACCATAACTCCGTTACCCCTAAACTCTGAAAATCCAACGGAAAAATGTAGATTCTAAGTAGGGGAATTCGTGTCATTGTGACATTAGAATCTTGAAATAAAGCACCCACCCTATGGTGCCATAGCTCTTCAACGGCAATCCCCCTATCCTCATAACTCCATAACTCTGAGGATTCAATAAAAAAAATTGGACGCTCTCGATTGGGGAAACAATTAGAGATAACCCAGATAACCCAGTAACCCCGTAAACCCCTAACTGTATATCTCTGGGAACATAATAGAAGAATGTGAAAAATCTGAACGGGGGAATTCATGAGATTGTGGTCTCGGAATTTTGAAATCGTGATCGCTTAGCTCTTGAACAGCTAAACTTTTAGCCGTATAACCCCGTGGTTCTGGGTTTTAAATAAAATCAAATTAGGGAATCTTAATTGAGGATTCAATGAGAATGTAACTTTGGAAGTGGAGTATCTTTTCAGGTGATTTCTGTTTAAGTGACTTCATTTGATCTCTTGCTTTTGCAATTCTTTTATCTTACGATGTCAAGGAAGGATGAGCATATGACGGCATTATTTTGTTGGATGTTGAAGATGGAACATGTAATGTAGACCAAGAAGCGTAAAATAAATCCTTTACATAGTTCGTTGGAAAATAAAGCGAGATATCATGGAGATGGAGTTATGGAATGCTCAGATTATGGGATCATGAAGTTGTGGATGTCTGATACTCAAGCACAAGGATCCGAGGTCAGTATATCATTAATTCCCCAATTAAGATTCAACAATGTTTTCATCGGATTCCAAGAGTCATGTGGTTAAGGAATTACGGATTTATGGGATTTTACGCTTTCCCGTGAGTTATACTGGTCAATACTGAAGTACCACAATGTTATTAGGTTAAAGTTTTAAAGTTGAATCGCGTTTGGAGATTTAAATGAGCTGGGTAAGCAACATTACGATACAGCAGACTTTTTTAGTGTTAAAAAAACCTGACGTGCTGAGGAAGAAGTAAGATCAGATTCGTGTTCAGCGGCTCAAAATACATACCATATCCAAGAGATAGGTATGGTCAGTACCCCAGCCCAGGCCACTTTTTTTTTGTGGGCCTGTGTAATTGACTTATTATTTTTTATTTTTCACTTTGTAATAATCTTAACACAATTGTTTATTTAAGATTAAAATATTTTAATATTATTGCGGTAATAATTATGTAATGTACAAAACTACTGTTATTTGTTATTGAGTCATACCGTAGATAAATATCTATGAATTTAAATGGAGTGGAATGTAAATGTTAATTACATTTTCTGCGGTTTAGAATTGTGTCTAATTAATTATTTTACTGGAGCTATTATAATAATATAGTAGCAGTTTAGTCAGCTTGAGTAATAATAAAACAGTATGGATCATCTAATAACTGATGATGAATTTGAATTCTCCGTATATTTTAAAACGAGTACTAGTACTGCAGACAAGTACTTTTGTATATAAATACAACAGAAATGAAACTTTATCACTACGTTATTTTAATTACGTTTTGGAAATTTAAACAGTAAACTGGAAATCAGTCAGCTAAAGAATTATTTTTGGTGATTCTTGTTTTGTTTTACAAATTTAAAATTGGTAGACCAGCTACCAATTTATACTTTTGATGATGCATTCGAATGTTTTTACACATTAACATATTATTTTATTAAAAATTTTTCTTTGATTTTTTTTTTAATAATGCTAATGCCAGGTATAGAAGAAAATGGATTATTAAAGAGGACCTAAGGACCTATATAATTTAAAGAATATATTGTTATGTTTTCTGGGTACTAAAGAAAGAGAAAGAAATTTGTTAATTTAATTTTTAATTAAATATTAATCTAGAAAGCAGAAATTTTTATATTCGGCGCCACTGCTTCCTAGTTTCCCAGCAAACACACATTTATTAGCATGAGTTACCAATAGGTGTCACTCTATCTCAGTGCAGATTCTTTAGCTCAAATTAATAAAAGGCAAATTAAAATCATAGATCAAATAATAACAATTTTATTTAAGAAAAGTAGATCAGATTAATTTACAAAATTTTAATTTAGTTGAACCTTGGCCTTATATTTAGGAAACAAAATTCTGCCCTTTTATTTTAATTACAAATACTTATTCTAAGAAAATGAAAGAAATCTTTGCTTTATTTAATATCGATAAAACAGGTACCTGTATGCGACGTGACGTCCCGATACGAATCACTGATTTGTTGCACTACACTGTTGTGATCATGGTTATCTGCAAACTCCCTCGATTTCTCGTTTCGTGCCTTTGTGGTGATTTTGTTCCTTGTGAAATTTGTTCAATTTGATGTGCCTTGGACGACTTTGATGCTAAAATATTGGATTAATACCGTATGGCTTACTTGAAAATCCGGTAAGTCAAATTTGACAAACAGCTGACATTAAGGTTATATTTTGATGATAATTATTTTGTTTTTTAAACCTTGCAACATTGGTTCCTCTTACTTCTCAACTTATTAATGTTTGATTTACATACTCTTCTTCATCTGAATTTGAATTTTCTTTACTATTTGTAATAATTTCTGGACTCAATTTTGAAAATAACTCTCTTCTTTTTATTACAAAATCAACAACTTATAACAAACTTTTCATGGAAACGTTCCTTGTTTCTTGAAAACTTTGTTAATTAATGACTTTTTTCTGAAATTAGATAACTAGACCTGTCAAAATTTCATAAATTTTATTTGGTTATGAATTTAAATTTTTCTTTTAGACCTTCTCTGTCTGTTTTACTGTTTGAAACAGATTCCTTATTTAATTCTGATTCTTTCAGTATCCCTTTTATTTCTCTAGGTTTTATATTTAAGTAGTTCCAAAACGTTGCATGATTTTCACATAATTTCTATTTTAAACAATTTACACTAGATTTGATGCATGATTTACCTTTCTTAATCTTCTTACTAACTAGCTCTCTTAATTCTAATTAACAAATTTACTTTTCAGTATGACTAAATGCTAACTTTATAACTTTTATTTTTCAGAACTCGTAGTCAATGTTTCTTCAGACCTTGAAGTAGTGTCCTTTTACCTACCGAACTGAAAATCATTTTGAAATGTTCCTTGCAGTGTTTTCTTTCAACTGCCTGCATAATAAATAGGAAAACAATGTTTTTAACAATCTAATATTTAAATAACCAGTGACAGCACACAAATTATGGTTACTGATGGTCAACACTGAAACTTTAAACTACAATTAACATATGGAATTCAGGGATGTATGTCTCAGGTTTAATCTAAGGTAATAGTCTTTGATTTTATATGTTTATGATTTAAACCCGAGCACTAATTTTCGAGAAATCTTAGATTTAAGTTTTATTTGTGCTCCTTTTCTTTTTAAAGAGTCTTTATGTACACTATAGAATGTTTACTCAGTTTGTTTGTGAATTTTCACTTCCTTTTATGTTTTTTGTTACCTATATTGTTTAATATTTTAGTTTTAAATTATTTTCTTGCTTTAATTTCAAGTTTTAAATTTTCAGATGTGGAAATTTACATTTCCTATTTTGTGGAAGTTTTTCCAGTTTGATGAGCTCCGGATCAACCTATGATTGTCTATTATTCAGAAACACTCTAACGATGGATTCCTGATATGATTTTTCCACCTTTGGTTTTGTATTTAAGAAGTCTAGCTTCTGAAGATAAAGTGAGATTTTACAAATTTTTAAACCTACTTATTTTAAAATTTAAGCATTTTACAATATTTATTGTTACTATTTAATCTCTGTCTTTCAATTTAAATTTGTTTACTGATAGTATGTTTACTATCGATAATTCATGCTAGTTTTAAAGTTTTTCTTTGTAATCTTTGAATTCTTTGATGCAGAACTGCAAACAGTGGCGTAGATTATTTATTTTGATAATGAAACTTATTGTCTCTCTCATGAGTCAAGATATCATATCATTTTACTCCCTCCAACTAATTAAATTTGAAAATTTGAACATTTTGAAAATTCTGAAAATTTCATTAGTTTGATAAATTTGATGGGATATCTTGCACTGTTAATCTTTGTTTTTGATTTTCAATTTATTCACTTACATAAGGATAAATCATTTCGATGTGGAATCTTCCACGAATTTCCTCATCTTCTGGATACATTAATTCGTACGTGTTTTTGTTTAATACCCTTTTCACTACGTATGGACCGTCGTAAGGATACTGTAGTTTCGCACAAATATTTTGTTCCCTGTTTGAAATTCTCATTCGTTTTATTACTACTTTGTCGCCTTTCTTAAATGTAACTTTTCTTTTAATTTTCTTGTTTTCTCGAGCCATGAATTTTTCTGCACTTCTTAACCTTGTTCTTACAAGTTCATGTATTTCAATTAAATCTTTAATGTTTTGGTTTTCCCATGGTCGGTCTGGATCTCTTCCAAACATAGTCATAATTGGCGATACTTTGGTTACCGTGCTTGGTATATTGTTCATGTAATTTTCTACCGTCTCTGTTGCTAATGACCATTCTGTATGGTTTCTCTGCACCATAATACGCAAGAATCTAATCACTTCTTGCACATACCTCTCGCTTGAATTCGATCTAGGATGTCTTATTGATGTAAACCCTAACTTAATGTTTTTGTCTCTTAAATATTTTGATAACTTGTCATTATTAAAATAAGTCGCATTGTCCGCTAATATTCGTGTTGGCTTTCCAACTGTTTTACAAAAATGTTTGATTTTATTAATAGTTGTAATGGTGTTACATCTTTTTGTGGGATAAATTTTAATGTACTTTGAAAAATTGTCCACCATAACTAAAATATTTTTGAATCCTCCTGGTGCCAAAATCAAGTTACTAATAAAATCTATGGAAACGAGCTCTAGTGGTTTTGTTGTAAGTGTGCTTTTTATTTCGTTTTTGTTAACGTGATTTTTATTCTTCCCTAAACAACATTCATGACATTTTGACAACATTTCTTTGGTTAAATTCAAATCCTTTTCCGTATAAAAAGTTTCTCTATAAATTAACCACGTTTTTCGAATTCCTATGTGCCCATATCGAAAATGTAAGTCTAAAATTATTCTTGCAGCTAAAGTTTCGTCTAGTACATACTTTTCTTCATCTAAAATAGTTTTGATTATGAAATTCTCTTTTATGCTGTACCCTCTCCATGGTGTGTCTTGTATTTTGTCCCTTAGTGTTTGTAAATATTGTTGGCTGTCCAGAACTTGCCTTGTTGTGTAGAGACCATTTTCATGTGATAATGTGTTCAATGATACTATGTACGTGTTTGATTGTTCTGTTTTAACCTGTCGATTACGTGTTAAAGCGTCTGAGGTGATATTGTTTACACCCGGACGATGTTTGATAGTGAAAGAATATTCTTGAATGAGAAGTGACCAACGATAAATACGTTTGTTTGCATATCGATTTTTCATAAGAAAACATAGAGCAGCGTGGTCCGTTTCTAATGTGAAATGAGCAGCTGTTAAATAGAAAGAAAGCTTAGAAATTGCATGTACTATACTTAACATTTCTAACTCTCCAACTGAGTAGCGGGTTTCATAGGGCTTTAGTATCCTAGAGATAAAACATATTGGCGTTTCTACCCCCCCTTGGTATTGTACCAACTCAGCTGCGACTATTGACTCTGACGCATCGGTTCTTAATATAAAAGGTAAATTAAAATCAGGACTGTTTAGCAAAAGATTGTCATGAAAGTTTGTTTTTAATTTGTTGAAAGCAGTTTCTCTACGCTCATTCCATTCCCACTTTGTTCCTTTTCTTAACAATTCTATTAGAGGAACTTCTAACTCTGATAGTCTCGGTACAAACTTTTTATAATAGTTCAATACTCCTAAGAAACCACGTAGTGTTTTTAAATTTGTAGGACGAGGATAGTCCTTTATCTCTTTTACCCGATCTTCCCCAATACTTATGCCTGTTTGAGTTATCTTGTAACCCGGGTACTTAACAGAGGTTTGATAAAATTCGCATTTTTCAATGTTGAGCTTTAAACCTGCTTTATTTAAAACGTTTAAAATTGTATCTAGATGTTCACCATGTTTTTCTATTGTTTCAGAGAAAATTAGGATGTCATCTATATAATGAAAACAAAATTCTTCAAAGCGATCGAGAATACTCTGCATTGCCCGAACGAGTGCTGAACTTGCGCTTTGTAAACCAAAAGGTCCCACCTTAAATTGAAAAACGTGTCCGTCGACACTAAACCCAGTATACCTGCGAGAATCCGGATGAAGTGGAATTAACCAAAAAGAATTTTTTAAATCAAGTTTAGAAAAAACTGTGTCTTTTCCTAATATGGATAATATTGACTGTATGTTCTGTGGTGAATCGAATTGCGATTTTGTTAACGTATTTAGGACGCGTGCATCTAAACATAATCTTATTGAGTCATTTTTCTTTTTTACTATTACCAATGGATTAATGTAATTTGTTTTTGCCAATTCAATGATATCAGATTGTAACATGTTTTGTAATTCATTTTGCACTTGTTCTCTGTACTTAAAAGGAATAGGATAATTTTTTCTTTTAAATGATTTTGTTTCATCTACCTGTAGTTTGTGAATATAACCTGTTGCAACTCTTGGTTCATAGTTTATTAGTGAGATATTTTTTTGTAAAAGTTCATGAATAATTCTTTCATATTTAAGTGGACATTTTATATCAATATTTTTGGGCATAATATAATTACTATTCATAACATATGTGGGTACGCTCCCCATCATATATTCCGCATTGGCTTGATCGCCGTTTAATTCATTTCTTACCGCATTTTTATTTTTGATACAGGTGGTCATTGTGCCTCCCTCGTATCCCGCATTTTTTTCGACATGGGTGGTCACTGTGCCAACCTCATGTCCCGCATTGACTTTATCGTCATTTAATTCTTTAATTACCGCATTTTTATTCAATATAATCTCATTTTTACTATATATAGGTAACGTTTTACCTTCTAATCTAAGGAATCTTGTTCCCAAATCAATATTAGCCCTCAATTTATATAAAATATCTTCACCCAGAATAATGTCAAAATTTAATTCAGGTACTATAAATAATTCACATTTAAAATTGTAGTTTTCTACTTTAAAAGATGTTTGCAATATGCTGGTGCTTTCAGAAAATTTTCTGCCATTGGCGTTAATTAATCGTATTCTTGCAATTCTTATACATTTTTGGGCAAATTTATCCTTATTTTTGTTAAATAAACTCTCGTTAATCATTGATATTTCTGAACCGCAATCAATAAGTGCATCTAACATTAAACCTTGCATATTTAAATTAACCATTGGTAGGTGACTTTGTTTTGTTTCATATAAATTTCCATTTTCGTTGTCCGTTGTGATAAATTCGCGGGCGTGAGAATAGTTGGTAGTTAAAACATTTCTTTTTAAAAATCCTGCTGTCGAGTATTAACTTGGGCTTGAGTCTCAATTTTATGCATTTCGATTTGATTCTGTTGTCCATTTCTCTGTTGTACGTTGGTGTTTGCTACCTGTGCGTAGGATCTTGTATCCCTTTTCTGCTCATCGTTTGCTTGTGGCCTGTTTTGTTGGTTTTGGTTTATTCTTTGCTGATTGTTGTTGTAGTACCCATTGTCGTTTGTCCTTTGCTGATTGTTGTTGTTGTAAGACCTTTGTTGATTTCCGTTGTAGTTGTTGTTTTGATTGTTATAAAAGTTTCTTGGTTGATTTCCATTGCCTTGGTTGTTATAGTTATTGTTTCTTCTTTGTTCGTAGTTTTGACCTGTGTCATAATTTTTGCTTCTATCATCATATCTCCTGTTTTCATTATTGTAGTTTTGTTGAGTGTTTCTTCTCCATCCAGTGCGATGGTCGTCTATGCTTCTTATGTATTCTATGAGACTGTCCAAAGTTGTGATTCGTTGTGTAATGATGACACTGTGTACATCATCTGGGAAATGACGTGCTAAATACCTAACCATTTCACTTTCCGTGAAAGATGGTTGTAGATGTTTGATATTATATACCTTTCGCAGTATAAAATTTTCCCTGGATATTCCGATGTTCTCACTGTATTTTCCATTAAAGAGATTTAATCTAATCTTTTGTTGATTATACCCCCCCCAATATTGTTTCATTACGAGCGATTCAAATTCCTCGAAACTACTGAACCTACTCTCAACAGTGGCGTACCAAATTTCAGCTTCACCACGTAACATGTTCTGTATGACTTGTTTTATGTTTGTCCCAGGGTGTACCGTTTCTAGATGTAGTTTAAGCCTAGTAGTAAATATTTTCGGGTGTATTCTCGAGTCACCGTAGAAATAAAATTGAGATTTCTGGCATGCGTGGTTGATTGTATATCCGAGGTTAGCGTTCGCTCCTTGTTTTCCTTCTGATAACTTCGTATCCATTAATTTTATCCGTCCGTCCTGTTCTTTTAAAGTTGCCGTGATTGCTTCATTTTGTCTTTCCAGTCGACCATCTATCTCTGAAAATCCTTCAACTATGAATTTTTCCACATTAGTTTGAATTTCCTTTTCTGACTCTTTTACTCTATTGTGAATTTCCATAGCCAAGTCTTCTTTAATATTTTCTAATCTTACTTCTACCCCTTCTACTCTGAGTTTCATTTCCGTCATGTATTGATCAAATTTTCCGTTGCATTCTTCAAATTTCTTGTCCATTCTCTCGTTTATTTTCGCACTTATCTCTTGCTTGTTTTCTTCAAATTTCTTGTCCATTCTCTCGTTTATTTTCGCACTTATCTCTTGCTTGTTTTCTTCAAATTTCTTGTCCATTTTCTCGTTTATTTCTTCTTTTGTGCTATCTATTTTCTTATTCGTGTCGTCTATTTTCACACCTATACCTGTCATCATTTGCATGAGTTGGTGGAGTATGTTTGCTTCTGTTTGTTCAGTTGTTTGTATTGTGTCTCCTATTTGTGTTGGTTCCTGCTGTTGTTCGGTCTGCTCCTGTGTTGTTGTTTCTTCTTGCGTTTCTGTTTCGCCTGCTGTTTGAGACGTAGATGCCTCTTGTTCATTATTACCTTTCATCTTACCTGACCTTAGTTTCATATAATTTTATAACAGTGAAAATACCACACCAATACTCTTTTCAGAATTCTCAATTATTTTTACCAAAGCCTTTTGTTTTAAATTTTATTTTAAAATTTTGTTAAATAAATTACTATGATTATTTTGCTCTTTTATTTGCCCTACGTTGGGTTAGACATTTAAATGTTATGTTTTCTGGGTACTAAAGAAAGAGAAAGAAATTTGTTAATTTAATTTTTAATTAAATATTAATCTAGAAAGCAGAAATTTTTATATTCGGCGCCACTGCTTCCTAGTTTCCCAGCAAACACACATTTATTAGCATGAGTTACCAATAGGTGTCACTCTATCTCAGTGCAGATTCTTTAGCTCAAATTAATAAAAGGCAAATTAAAATCATAGATCAAATAATAACAATTTTATTTAAGAAAAGTAGATCAGATTAATTTACAAAATTTTAATTTAGTTGAACCTTGGCCTTGGGTTTCTTATATTTAGGAAACAAAATTCTGCCCTTTTATTTTAATTACAAATACTTATTCTAAGAAAATGAAAGAAATCTTTGCTTTATTTAATATCGATAAAACAGGTACCTGTATGCGACGTGACGTCCCGATACGAATCACTGATTTGTTGCACTACACTGTTGTGATCATGGTTATCTGCAAACTCCCTCGATTTCTCGTTTCGTGCCTTTGTGGTGATTTTGTTCCTTGTGAAATTTGTTCAATTTGATGTGCCTTGGACGACTTTGATGCTAAAATATTGGATTAATACCGTATGGCTTACTTGAAAATCCGGTAAGTCAAATTTGACAAACAGCTGACATTAAGGTTATATTTTGATGATAATTATTTTGTTTTTTAAACCTTGCAACATTGGTTCTTCTTACTTCTCAACTTATTAATGTTTGATTTACATACTTTTCTTCATCTGAATTTGAATTTTCTTTACTATTTGTAATAATTTCTGGACTCAATTTTGAAAATAACTCTCTTCTTTTTATTACAAAATCAACAACTTATAACAAACTTTTCATGGAAACGTTCCTTGTTTCTTGAAAACTTTGTTAATTAATGACTTTTTTCTGAAATTAGATAACTAGACCTGTCAAAATTTCATAAATTTTATTTGGTTATGAATTTAAATTTTTCTTTTAGACCTTCTCTGTCTGTTTTACTGTTTGAAACAGATCCTTATTTAATTCTGATTCTTTCAGTATCCCTTTTATTTCTCTAGGTTTTATATTTAAGTAGTTCCAAAACGTTGCATGATTTTCACATAATTTCTATTTTAAACAATTTACACTAGATTTGATGCATGATTTACCTTTCTTAATCTTCTTACTAACTAGCTCTCTTAATTCTAATTAACAAATTTACTTTTCAGTATAACTAAATGCTAACTTTATAACTTTTATTTTTCAGAACTCGTAGTCAATGTTTCTTCAGACCTTGAAGTAGTGTCCTTTTACCTACCGAACTGAAAATCATTTTGAAATGTTCCTTGCAGTGTTTTCTTTCAACATAATAAATAGGAAAACAATGTTTTTAACAATCTAATATTTAAATAACCAGTGACAGCACACAAATTATGGTTACTGATGGTCAACACTGAAACTTTAAACTACAATTAACATATGGAATTCAGGGATGTATGTCTCAGGTTTAATCTAAGGTAATAGTCTTTGATTTTATATGTTTATGATTTAAACCCGAGCACTAATTTTCGAGAAATCTTAAATTTAAGTTTTATTTGTGCTCCTTTTCTTTTTAAAGAGTCTTTATGTACACTATAGAATGTTTACTCAGTTTGTTTGTGAATTTTCACTTCCTTTTATGTTTTTTGTTACCTATATTGTTTAATATTTTAGTTTTAAATTATTTTCTTGCTTTAATTTCAAGTTTTAAATTTTCAGATGTGGAAATTTACATTTCCTATTTTGTGGAAGTTTTTCCAGTTTGATGAGCTCCGGATCAACCTATGATTGTCTATTATTCAGAAACACTCTAACGATGGATTCCTGATATGATTTTTCCACCTTTGGTTTTGTATTTAAGAAGTCTAGCTTCTGAAGATAAAGTGAGATTTTACAAATTTTTAAACCTACTTATTTTAAAATTTGAGCATTCTACAATATTTATTGTTACTATTTAATCTCTGTCTTTCAATTTAAATTTGTTTACTGATAGTATGTTTACTATCGATAATTCATGCTAGTTTTAAAGTTTTTCTTTGTAATCTTTGAATTCTTTGATGCAGAACTGCAAACAGTGGCGTAGATTATTTATTTTGATAATGAAACTTATTGTCTCTCTCATGAGTCAAGATATCATATCAATATGTTCTGATTTAGACGATTTATACAAAACTGTAAAAAAGCTCAACATTGTTAGTTCAAAATACTATGAAATAATATTGTTAGAATAAATCAAATAATCTATATATTTAAAACACAAGCAGTTTTCTTTTTCGGCTTCACCGGCAGCTTCCACTGGACCGATTGTGATTATTCTTTTTTTTTAAATAAAGCTCATAAAAACGAAATAAAAGTTGAAATAAATAAATGAACCTCAACGCTCGAACTATAATGTACCGATGGCCCCTACTACGCCAAACTGTGCATGTAGAGGCCACAATTGAACGAAGAGATCCGAGTAAATCAGTCAGAGTTTTCATCATAGAACGACATGTTATTTCTATTTCAGGTGACGGCATTTGTTTATTTGTTAATTTGTTTACTTTTTAATATTATGAAGGTGTTTTGTTTATCACCTTCATCGAATTTTAGTGCCTACAATTCTTTGTTTGATTAATTAGAAACACTGTATGTAACAATGATAAATTTTTGATTTTGGGGATTTAAACATTACAAACAATAATAATATTTTAAATAGGGTCCATATTTTTTGTGAATTAGCAAATTGTCAACAGTATAATAATGTATCAAGTAGTATTCATAGATTTTTATATTATGTGTTATCAAATCAACCTTGTAATGTAGTTAAAGACAATACATTGTTGAATGAAGATCTCTATTAGCCTAGTGTCTATGTACTGTAGAAAGGAACTAAAACGTTAAAGGATTTTTATTGTTTCAATATATCAGAAAACCGTGGAGTGCTACCATTTAAATCGGTGCGTTTTTGAGATCGAAGTAAAAAGGTCCACTTTTCACATATTTGAGTTTTGCTTGAAAACTATGCATTTTTCCTATAAACACGTCAATAGAAAAGTTTTAGAGAATTAAATTTTCAATCGAAATGACACCTACAGAACTCAAATTTTTTTTTACAAGAATACATCCAAAAACAAAACAAAAAAAACGAGAAAATGTAATTTTTTATTATTTTTTTATTTTAACCTGTAACTTTTTTTCGGGTACATTTGGGCATAGACATTTTTTTACAAAAATACATCCAAAAAACAAAACAAAAAAAAAAGGAAAAAATGCAATATTTTTATTTTAGCCTGTAACATTTTTTTTTGATACATTTAGGCATAGATATTGCTGCATAAAAAAAAGCTGGCGTTTTACCCGTTAAAATAAGATTTTGTAAAATTTTTACGAAAAATAGTGACCGAGATATAGCGTTTCAAAGTTTGCAACTTTTAACTTTTTTGCTAATTTTTACTTTTTTTTTTCAAATTTCGTGCTGTAACTTTTTTCTGAGTGAATTTAGGTATAGACATTATTATATTAAAGTGAACGCTGACTTTATGCCCGTTGAAATGGTGGCTGGTAAAAGTCTCTACAACCAATGCTAGAATACAGCGTTTCGAAGATTGTTACTTTTATTAAATTTTTTCTAATTTTTACGTTCTTTTTAAATTTTGGCCTATAACTTATTTGTCAAATACTTTAAGTACAGATATTGCCACATTGAATGTACTCTCAGCATTCTTGTTTAAATGGTCTGCAATAGAAGTTTATGCGATCAATAGTAACCAAGATACACTCTAGATATAGTAGATTATTATACTTAAAAAATAACTTTTTGCATTTTTCCACTTCTGAACTTTATATCACGTGAGTTTTTTTTTGTTCAAATAACAACTTAGAAAAGATAGATTAAATTAATTTATTCATAATTGTCTACCTGTTATATATTATTTATGTTTCTAATTGTACATTATGAAATTATTCAAATACTGGATTTAACATATTTTCAAAATTAAAGTCGATTTCTTCATCGGCATCTACGTGAACATCGTCTTCCGTTATTTCAGGTACATCAGCATTTTCACACACTAAATGTTATGACAGAACAGAGGAACTCTTAAATGTGCGCGTGCGCATGAATATCTTATAGGTATCTTTATTACGTCTACAAGATATCATCACGAAATATGTTAAGCAAAAGTGCCATGATTTTCTGAGACCGGAAATGCGAAAAATGGATAAGGATAATAAGGAGATAAAACAATACTTTAATATGGGTTAAACTTCTATTGCAGACCATTTGAACAAGAACGCTGCGAGTACATTCAATGTAGCAATGTCTGTACTTAAAATATTTGACAAATAAGTTATAGGCTGAAAAGAAAAGAACGTAAAAAAAAATAGAAAAATGTTAATAAAAGCAACAATCTTCGAAACGCTGTATCTAGGTTTCTATTTGTCGTAGAGACTTTTACCAGCCACCATTTCAACGGGCGTAAAGTCATATTTCACTTTAATATAATAATGCTTATACCTAAATTCACTCAGAAAAAAGTTACAGGACGAAATTTGAAAAAAAAAATAGTAAAAATTAGCAAAAAAGTTAAAAGTTGCAAACTTTGAAACACTATATCTCGGCCACTATTAATCGTAAAAATTTTTAAAGAATTTCATTTTAACGGGTAAAACGCCAGCTTTTTTTTACGCACCAATGTCTATGCCTAAATGTACCCGAAAAAAAGTTACAGGCTAAAATTTAAAAAAATTAAAAATTGCATTTTTTCGTTTTTTTTGTTTTGTTTTTTGGACGTATTTTTGTAAAAAGAAATTATTTTTTTTGACTTTTGAAGGCGACATTTCGATTGGAAATTTAATTCTCTACAACTTTTCTATTGACGTGTTTGTAGGAAAAATGCATAGTTTTCGAGCAAAACTCAAAAATGTGAAAAGTGGACCTTTTTTACTTCGATCTCAAAAACTCACCCCTTTAAATGGTAGCACTCCGCGGCTTTCTCATATTTTGGGGTCAATTGAACATAAGAGACAATAAAAATCGTTTAACGTTTTAGTTCCTTTCAATACTCTTTTCTGGACATAGACAATAGACTATATCACCCTAGTTTAAATGTTCAATTAGAAATTAGCCACGAGTTCAGTGAATGCAATATTAATATCAAGTCCTATTTTAATTCCAAACAATCAGATTTTCTCTGAATGTATTTATTAAGAGATGTAAATTGAGGAATTGAGGAATTCTTCATTCTTATACTGATGTGAACAATGGAGTGGATAAATTTTATGATTTAATTCACGAAATTTTTGTCATTTGTGTTCCTAAAACGAATCCAAAAACAACAAATATTCGCCATGGTTCACTAATGAAATTATTAGTGACATTTTTAAAAATACTAATTTAGAGCAGTGCCGTACGGACTATACATTTTTAAGAGCCAAAATAAAAAAAGATATGAAAATTGCATACAATAATTATATTAAGACAGTAGAAAATAATAATTAACTAAATGTAAACGAATTTTGGAATTTCATACGCAGTAAAGAAAATGTAATAAAAATAGTATTTAATGGCAATCAAATTAAGGGAGGAGCAGCCATTGCACAGACATTTGCAGAACATTTTGAATCTGTTTACCAAGTATCCGAAATCATAGATTTTGAAAATATAAATACGAAAATTGACCTTGATGTTTTGAATATTAGCAATATATCACAGGGGAGAATTATAAAAGCTATAGATAAGCTCAAACCGAAGAAGTTAATGGTCTGATAATATACCTAACTATGTAATCAAAGGTTGCAAAAACACGCTAGCCGAACCCTTACAAATAATATTTAATCCTTCATTAAAAACAAAAGGGTTTCTTAAAAAATTTAAAATTGCTCGTGTCACTCCAATTTTCAAAAATGGTAATTCCCCTGATATTACAAATTATCGTTCCATTGCCATTCTATCGAACATATCCAACGTTTTTGAGCTTGTGTTATATGACCACATTTATGATCACGTAGATAATAAGTTATCCAATCTTCAGCACAGCAGCAAAAATGATCAACTTGTGGCAATTTAATAATAAGTTTTGTAGATTTCACAACGAATGCCTTGGCAAATAATAATCAAGTTGATGTTATTTACACCGATTTTGCCAAGGTATTCGACAAAGTTGACCACTATGTAGTTATAAAAAGTTAAGACAATTTGGATTTTCTAGTGACTTATTACAAATTAGGATCAATAATTAAGAATTAGATAATTATTTTGCAAGCTCTGGTGACCCTCAGGGGTCACATTTGGGCCCCTTACTATTTCTATTTTTTATAAATGATATTGATTATTCAGTCAAAAATTCTAAAATATTACTATTTGCAGATGATATAAAAATGTATAAAATCATCTGTAATTGCGACGACTCTATATTAATGCAACATGATATTAATAACATATTTAGCGAACTAGGGATTTTTTCCATTTAATGGACGACTTGATTCTGGAAAGAATTAAAAATTGATTTAGGTATTAAGTTTGATTCTAAATTATCATTTAATGAACACCTTCTCTATGTTTCTAATCTTGCTTACAGAAATCTTGATTTTGTAATTCACAATTCTAAATCTTTTAAAAATATTAAGACTTTATTATTATATTTGAGTTTTGTTCGATCTAGGCTTCAGTATTGCTCTGTAGTTTGGTATCCTTTCTACATAAAGTATATACAGGCTTTGGAGAACATACAGAAAAAATTTATTAAACATTCGAACTTTATTTTGGATGGGGCATACCGTTGTAACTTCGAGTATTTGCAAAATTTTCCACGTTTTAATCTAATGACCCTGTGTGACAGATGGATATATTATAGCATAATATATTTATATAAAGTAATAAATAATTTAACTTACGACCCAAACACCCTAGTAGAGAAAATTTACCACGTTATAATCTAATGACCCTGTATAACAGACGGATATATTATAGTATAATGTATTTATATAATGTAATAAGTAATTTAACTTACGACCCAGACACCTAGTAGAGATTTGCATTGGAGTTCCTAATTTAAAGACCGGGTCCAATAGGACTTTCTACGTATCCATATTTAGAAGAAAAAACCGCTGCCCAAGGAATCACTACTTCCACATCCAGATTTTCTATCCAAGTCACTCACAACGAAAAAAATTTGTATGTGGAAATAATTGTTTATGGAACTTTAATAATATAATATTTGAAATTCTCTACCCCAAAAACCCCACATCGGTAGTGGGGTGGAGGTGGTGATAGGGGGGTGGCAGTGGGGGTGGATGAAGTAAAAAAATATTTTGAGGTTTCTGGTTCTTGTACACACACTAAATCAAAATTTAATAATGGGGTGGGGCTGGTAATGGGGGTGGCTAATGCCAAAAATTTTCTTGAGACCTTAACTTCTCTTGTATATACTAAATACCAATTTTATGGACTCTTACCTGCTTGATTTACCTGTTTACCCCAAATTTACCCCAATTTACTCCCTAACCCTTCGACGGACAGACAGACAGAATTTTTTTTTCGCTCAAACTTAAAATCTCGGCGTTTCATGACATTCTAAGCCTATTTGAACAATACAAATTTTTTTGTCGTTACTATACTTCCACTGGATGTGGAAGTAATATGTAATGAGATCACCTATTTTTACTATGATGATTAATTAAAATAACATGCAACAACACTCTGATGTATTTGGTGACCCGTTTATGCTGTTTGTAAAAAAATTGAAAAATAGATTGTATGAAGTTTCAAACAATATTGATATTTATTACTGAATTATGTAGGTGCGTAGACATAAGTTGTTTTTTTTTTAATAGTTTCAGAGTATTCTTTAAAAAGATGATTATTTTTTCTAGTAGTTTTCATTATGCTTAATTTGCATACAAAGGACCACGCACCCAATACATGGGATTTCATACAGCCGTCGATTTGGCTGAAAATTTGGTATGTTATAGTCCATAATTTCCTGATCAAAAGTGCTTGTGACCACAACGCCCAAAATGTCCTAAATTTCGAGATATTGAAGGTAGAAGGTAGTCCTTTGGTAGAAAGTCAAATTGGAGTAAGAAGGTGTCGTTGATCATGACACACTGACCCTTGTCATGGCTCAAGAGCCACTTAAACGTCAAAATAAAGAAAAACAAGCAGAGAATTCTATTTTTATGCCAAGAATAAAAAAAAATAAAAAAGGGGGTTGATCTATCTTTGACACCTTTGAGTGTTGCAGACTCATGGGTCAAGGTCAAGGGTAACGTCAAGCTAAAAAAAAATTGTCGGTACCTCTTTTTTTATATGCCAGATAAATATTACTATGGTTGGCGTGGCACTTTAAGGTAACTTTGGCCATGATCCATGGGCCAAGGTCATAGATCTGTTCAAGGTCGTCGAGTATTATACCATAGTAATATTTCTAGGGTCAAAGAGGCACCTGAAGGTGACTTGGTAGCTATAATAGGTGGTAGCTCATACGACCTTTGATCTTCAATAGGACATATTGGGCTTTGTGGCCATAAGCACTTTTGATCAGGAAGTTATGGACTATAACATACCAAATTTTCAGCAAAATCGACGGCTGTATGAAATCCCATGTATTGTGTGCGTGGTCCTTTATAACTAATTTAATTCGGTAAGTCTAGTGTCATTTTAGTTTAGTGTAATTTAAGTTACTGTAATTTGAATTCAACTATCTATTGTTAGTTAAAATTCAACTTAGACAACTGCCTGTAATTGGGATATTCATCATGTAGACGTGTTTACCTAAATAAATAAATAACTAAATAAAGCTAAAAAAAATTTACGGTACGCCCTTTTTTGCTTGACGGCAGTATTATATAGTCCCTTGAGGTAAACCAGAAAAAGGCAAAAGCCCAAAATTTCTGCGACTGAACCGCAAGACATCTTCTCCCCGTTTTCGAGTGCGGGGAACACGATGGTGGCAATATTATCCGACCTACCCTCCAACCGCTACCCCTAAACAGGAAAAACCACCCCTTTCCGATTTTCCGGTGCTAGGCATTTTTTTATCTGAAAATTTTATTAACGAAAGTTGTTCAGAATTGTCCAAAAACACTAAATCCAAATTAAAAAATAATGAAAATATTCATGACAACTTTGTTTGAAATTAAACCCAAGCTGTCAGACAGTTGTCAAGTAATTAGTAGTCTTTTTTTATATTTTTTAAATTTATCATATTTTTAATCTTTCAATTTTTTAATTTTGATGAAATATTGGGCTTAAAGTTTTTGAGCAATTCTGAACAACTTTCATTAATAAAAAAAATGCCTAGCACCGGAAAACCGGAAAAAGAGGTTTAGGGGTAGTGGTTGAAGGGTAGGTCGGAGAATATTGTCACCAACCGTCCTCTAAAACGGGGGGGGGGGGGGGTGCATGTCTTGCGGTCCAGTCGCAGAACTTTTCGGGTAAAAGCTTCACATCAAGGGACTAATATCCCTGGCAAACCGGAAACGGAAAAAGTATTGCATTTAATAAGGCATATTTCTACCTGAACAGGGCTACAGTCTTTCATAAGATTCTACAAAAACAAAAATACTGCAGAATCCACTGATGAGTATTTCTTCAATCAAGCTGGCATCATTGCGAGATGACTAAAATTAAAAATACAACGTTTATAACTGATAAATTAATTTATTTTCAAAAAATTGTAAAAAGTATCCTTTAGAATCTTCTGCAACTATACAAAAACTTCAAGAAACTGTCAAAGAATGAAATATTTACAACTAGTTTCACAACGTGCCCATGCACTGTGTTTAAGTTCTTGCGAGTCCAGTCTGATGCATGATTTTGCAAAGCAATTTACATACAATAAATAAAAATGCCAAATGATGCTATTACAATAAAAAAGAATTGCATATGACGAAACTGACATTGAGCGGTATGTATTTTAAAACGAAAATTCGTATTGATGATCCCGCTTGATGCGCCAATTTCATGAATTATTCATTATTGTAATCTGTATATTATCCACAAGATTTAACCTTCGACTGCATTCGTTTAATTGATATCTTTTTATTTTCTTAAGGACGAACATTTAAACGATTGTTCGTGATCTTAGGATGAAGTAATTGATGAAAATATAAGTGAAAATATTAGTCATTTAGATTTTTTGCTCTTTATTCTTTTGTATTTAGTACAGAAGCGTGAGGTATTAGTGCAGTATTATTGCAGCATTGTGAAATTGAAGGCCAAGATAATAACAGCCAGAGACAATACAACAAAGTTGTTTAGAAAATAACATACACGTGGATTTTGTTCATGCTGGTTCATACATGTAGAATTTAATGAAAAATCGACATAAAATATTAATAGAAAGCCAGAGAAACACTACACCCTCATGCAGTTCTTAAATATGACATGACGACAAAGAAGTTTTTTTAGATTCTATAACCAATTAATCATATTGTACTATTTTTATTGCGTTACATAGAGGACATTTTTTGGCGTATCATATTGTAGAAATTTTGAATGATTTACCTAAGATGGGTATGTCCCATCCAGTCTTTACTTATGAAGTTTTAGATGCAGTGAATATATTATAATATTCTACCTTTACCACTAACGTCTATGATTTAAATGGTAAAATAAATATGAAAACTATTGATGTAATTTTTCATTCACTTACTATATTGATAAGGACGTGTTTTAATGAAGAAATATCTCCTGATTCATTCAAAATTACAATAGTTGCTTTTTAAAAAGACGAGAGAATTAGACCGCCTTACCTGAATTATTCCTGGTTTTGATAGATTAATAGAAATTCTTCCATAGTGGTAGCTGATAAAGTTTCTTGAAGGAAATGCTGTACTATCTAATTCTCAATTTGGCTTTCGCTTTAAGTTTTCTAACTCACAAGCTGTTCAAGGTGATAAGAGTTTTAAGGAAGCATGCTGACTTTGAATTTTGTATTCTCTCCAAATCTTCCGACTGTGTTCCTTATGACCTGATGCTAACAAAGCTATCATAAGCATAAGACTACCCGATGCCGACTACCCATAGCTTGATTAAAATCATACTTAAACAAAAGGAAACAATGAGTTTCTGTAAATGATATAAACTCATCTCTCAGTAATGTTAAACATGGTGTCCCACAAGGATCTGTCTTGGGATCACCGTTTTATTTACATTGTTTTTAGATGATATTGAATATTTTCTTCATCCTTTCAAGTGTATTTTTTCGCTGTTGATACAAACTTAATTGCTGGAAACGCAAATTATTTTAATTTATTAAATTGCTTAGATAAAATTGAAAATACTTCCAATAAAAGATTACAAATGAGCTTAAACTAAACAGTGATAAACGCAGGAACTTGTTCTTTTATCAAATCATGATCTAGGAAGGGAGGAAGTGTAAGCTGCTAGGTGTTGTTTTAGATAACAATTTAGGTTTGTTTTGGTCATGTTGATTATTTGCTAAAATCACTTTCGAGTATAATTTATTTATTATGCCGGTTTCGGTTTAGTTATAAGAAACAAATCTTTGTTCTCAGCATAATTTGCCTTATTTCATTCCTGTATTTCTTATGTCGTCATTTTATGGGAAAACTCATTCCACCATTTTAAAAATAATATATGACAAAACATAACGTACCACACTGATAATATTGATCAACAACAATTAATAATATATACAACTACCAGAAAAATAAAATGGTCGAAGAAATGGCACCTATCCGCCCCTTGAATATATGAAAAACTATATGATTCTAATCAGTTAAAAACTATATGTACGTTATAAAACACGATCTACCATGACATGCGGAAAATTTAACAGTAGGTTGTCCCCACCCAATAGAGTTAAAAAAATTAGAAATAAAAAAAAATGACCAAAGAAATTACCTTATTTTTTTGTATAAATGCGCCGCCAGTGATTTTAACCAATCTGACGTAACACGGTACAACCATAACACTTTATCAGACTTGGGATTGACACTATTGACAGCAAAGCTGGAACGAGTAGAAGTGACTTTTTGGTTTTAGTCAAATCACACTACAAAAATAGCGAAATAAATCGAAAAGACATTGACGCTATGCTAGTGAACTCTGCAAAAACAAGTAGGTATAAGAGATATTTACTTAAACTCGTCAATAACACGCCGGTGTCCCGATTGTTCTACCGAAAGCCAAAAACGCGGCACTTTGACCGCACTCGCCGGCTTCACTTTTTATACCAATTAAGGAAATGTAAACATCTCCAATACTTACGTTCTTTCACAAGTAAGTTCGTCGGCCTATCACTGACCTAGTCAATAACGGTGGTGTATCTTCGCAAATTTACTAATAATTGAATATACTAAATTACCTCAGAAAATTCTAAAATTTTGCAGAGGCTTTCCCACATTGAAGACTAGTACAAAATCGCGCACAAGTGGCCACTGTCACTCAGTGAGTTAGTCCTTATTTACTTCCAGTTTATTTAAATTTTCCAAACTGTGCTTACTTATATTAACTTAGATCTTATTTTTATATTTACACTTATATTGTTTCCCATTCTTTATGTATTTGTTACGACATTGGAAATTAACATTATTACTATTATAAAATAGTGGTGCGCTCTTTTGCTTTTCCATATTAACATCTGTCGTCGGTAGTTTTAAAGTACTAGAAAATTAAGAAATAGGGAAAGATACGTTCATTATAATTATTGCTTAATATGCCATTTAAACACTGCTTATCTGTTAAAAACTAATAAATGAATACTTTGTATAGATATTAATTTGAATAAATTAAGATTTTATTTATTTATTAATTCCCAATGTATCCGATAAAACTATTTCCAATATTTGCATATTTATAATAAAATTATGCAATACCAAATCATCATTTATTATTAGTAGAGAATATTTCATTATGAATGGTGACTGAGTACACCTTTAGAATATTAACAATTAAAACTGTCAGCTACAAATGAATTGGAAATATTTTTTTTCAACTTATATAAACGCATCTACAGTGTGATATAATTTAACTCAAATTTTCAGGCAACGCAAATTTTTATAAGGTATATTTTTATTTGATATTTTTACACATTTCAAGTTTTAGATTCTGCAAAGGCATTTCAGGAACAAAATAATTAACCGAACAAAACATTTCAAATCAACAAATATTTGTAAATTAATCGTAATGGCAATATCATCTCGTTATAACATAATATATCTATTGCTAGATTATCTACTTGTTTTTTCAGCCAAATCGAGAATATATTTCTACTCCTGGGGATGAGATCTTTATAGTTGAAGTTAGCTCCTTGTCTTGACAATTAAACTTAAAGTTCAAATTACGTTAACTAGTAATTTTAGTTTTCTGTAAGTTTAGTAATAAGAGAATATTATTTAGGTATTAAGCAAATCAGAACTTACCTACTTTTTTATTTATTACGAAATTACCTACTTTCTGCATATTGTTGCCCTAATTTGGGCACGCTAATACACCAGTTAGGTAAATACTTTAAAACGCTCATTATTGGAGAACCAGTCAAAACAACTACTCTTCTAACTAATACTGACGAAGTATTGAATTACATGATAGGATTCATAGCATTTTATAGCAAAAAACTGTAATAAAAATACTTAAATCATTTATTTAAATTCAGTCATTCACACTTTTTTATTTAGTATGAAATTATCTACTTTCTCTATATTGGTACCTTAAACTATTCTCCTAGCTAATACTGACGAAATATTGAATTACATGATAGGATTCCTAGCATTTTAAGGTAAAAAAAAATACCAGCTTCGTTTGTAAATTGCTTCCACAAACTTCACTTTACAGACCTCAACACTTTCTTCACTGAAAATTACTGAGTTGTCATAGTCATACATTATTTTATTGTGTTCATATGTTATGTTCTCTAACTCATTTGTATATATGTAGTACATAGAGTAATCGATCCAAGATGGAACCTTTCGTTTGCTTTTTTCATAGTCGACCTTATCATGTCTGCTGACATTAGGCTTAACAACACACTGTTTTTCTTTTTCAAGTATAATTTAATCAAATTTAATACGACTCTACAAGTCAGTATAATTCTACCTTTCTACACAAAATTCCATGGTCCATAGTGCCAAAAGCCTTTCAAAGGCTACCGTTTTATGTCTGTTATTTTTACTATAAGTAGGCGAGACCATGTAACTGAAAAATTAAAAATTTTAAATTGGTTCAATATGGTCATAACGAGAAATTCCATCTTGCATGTTTTACACACAAATTGATACTTCAAACCTACCTTATCTAAATGGGTGTCTATTACGACGATCGGCTTATCACGACCGAAATCTTAGGTATGTTAATAACTTAAATATTCCTCAATATAGCATGGCATTTTGAAAAAATCGTTTACATATGCAGCATCTACACTTTAAAACTCCATTCCTTCAAATTTTAAAAATCTTTCATTTAATTCATTTAAAATCAATTATAAAAAGTATTTATTAACCCAGTAAAGAAATGATGTGGACTGTTTCTTTTTATTTAATTAAGAAGTAGTTGTAGATAATTATGGATACGTTTTTACATTTCCATTAATATATTATATTGTCTAAAATAAGTTTAGTTATTATAAGTTTGATATTTTTACTTTTTTATATATTTTCTAATTTTGCAATTTTTTACTGCCTCCTTATAAAAAAAAATTATCTGTGTTAAATTAATTACTGTATGAAGCACTATTATGTAATAATTACTATTATATCTGGTTGAATGTGAGAGCAGTCTTTGGACTGAACTCCGCCAAATAGAGTCACTATTATTATTATTATCATTATTATTTTTTTTTGTGAAGCCAGTCACCCTTCTCTCTGTCTCCGTTCCCAGAGAGGGTACGCTGGTAATACCAGAGACCACTCCCTACGCCGTAGAGTCAGTGATCACTGGGTCTGCGAATCGTGTGCTCTGAGCAGGCGAAAGGAACAAAGAATAACGGCCTTCTGCATCCTTTCGGCTAAGATTTCTACCTAGTTTCGGCCTGCCGGAATCGCCTTCAATTCCGAAAGCAGTGTATGTCTCACCCCACCGAGGGATTCTATAATCAATACCACTAGCTTCACAGTGTGGTCTGGATAGAGTGTACGGAGTTCGAAGAGAAAATCTCGATATTTTGTCCATTTTTCCTCCTCTTTCAAAACAATGTTTTTTCTGCTGGAGTTGAGAACTCAATAACAAACATAGTCCTGATTTGGTGATCGAGGAGGACTATATCAGGTTTATTGGCCTGTATTTGCCTGAGTGGAAAAATAAAGCGGAAGCACTGGTGACTCATTTATCCCATACGTGTGCCGTAGATGATAGTACAGCACTCGTAATGCTCCATCATATCTATGGATATAGGCTGAGACAGCGTATGCCGGACAAACCGACATAGGTGCATGAGTGTCACCGGCATCCTTCGACAGGCCCTGCAGGTTATAACAGGGACCTCTATATCCAAGACATGACTTTGATAAACGAGTGTGTTAAAAACACTATCCTGGCAAGCCATGATAAACTCCTCGGTCTCAGACTTCAGCCCAGCTGGCCTTAGAAAAGCAAAGGTCAGATTTTCATATAAGCTCCTGTCTTCAATGTTCTTGTAGAAGAGTCATGCAAGGGCTTATTCTTGTGCAGCTGCAGAAATTTGTTTTGTTCAGCTGCTTTTGTATGGGCATTTAGCTGAGTGGGTCCCAACTTAGTAACAGAACTCGGGTTTACCCACCCACTGTCGAAGACGACCAAGCTCATCAGCTACTCTTTGTGCTGCCTTAAATAAAAACGCTCCTATCTCTGCATTTTCATGGTCACGAGCTATGCAGAGAAGGGAACCCGAACTCTTGATGATCTTGCAGACTCCATCCAGGCCTGCTATGTAGATACTCCAGGCTCAAGAGTCTACGGCCTCCCTGCTGTCGTGAGAGATATAACCGCGGAACGGACGATTTTGGATGCAAGCTTTTGTTGAGATGCATCATATTTTGCGTTCTTACATCAAGTTAATGCAGCTCGCCTTGTGTCCATTTCACTACCAAAGGAGTGTAGAAGGATTGGAATGAAAAACATGTTAGTCGCAGACATGTTATTCTCCCACGACAGCTCGGAAGACCAGATCTGCTTATTATTATTATTTTTTTGTCCGTGAAGCCAGTCGCCCTGCTCTCTGTCTTCGATGCCAGAGAGGGTACGCTGGTAATACCCGAGACCAAGAGACCACTCCCTACGCCGTAGAGTCAGTGAACACTGGGGCCGCGAATCGTGTGCTCTGAACAGGCGTAATGCACCTGCTCAGAGCAGGTATTATTATTATTATTTTTTTATTAGAAACCAGTCATCCTTCTCTGTGGCTCCGACTCTCGCAGAGGGGAGCTGGTAATACCGACAGCAACTCCCCACGCCCATGGGGGGTATTATTATTACAATTATTATTACTATATGCTGATAAATGGTACTGTAGACTTTCCTTTCATTTTAAGAGCTTTGCGACACGAGGTACTGATCTGGAAAGTTTATACATCTGCTGTGTACAATTTTCTCAATTTTTACTAATTTTTAACAGTATTGATGTAGGCCTGTAATTTTTTAAATTATATTTATCTCCTTTAATTTAACCTATTTTTATTTGATTTAGAAAAGGCCTGTGCAGAGAACTTAAATCCGCCACTTTGATATTAGTGTTTTTTTAGATTTTTGATACATTGCGTCGTTTTCTTGATTTTTTTGTATTCACCCAAGGATTGTTAAGACATGCATTTACAAAATAGTTGTTAACACGATTTGAGATTTCTGTGATTTTTCAAATGTTGTTTATTTGTGATTCTTAGTTTGTGATATTCTAAATTAGTTACCAAGAAGTTACCTGTGTATTATTATTAGTTGCAGATATGTATCATATGAATCTAGCACATTTTTGTTACTCTCATATTAATAATGCGTGCTAAACATTCTGTATTCTTAGTTCATATCACTTTTTCAAGGTTTTCGGACAGAATCTGACCTAGAAACGCGCTTATTAAAATAAAAGTTGCATACTTATAGATGCAGGAAGTTGACGCCCAGACAATTTAAATGTCAGCTTATCTCATCTAAAAAAAAATAAAAAATATACATAACTTATTGATACTGGGTGGACAATTAACGATTGACTTCAGTAAGTACACTAACGAGATGAATCGTCTATTCCTTGTCCAGGGGTCTGCATCCGCTTCGAATTAAGAATGGAAGACTCAGTATATACAAACTAAAAATTAATATACACCGTCATTGTGAGACTGGTTCTACATACGAGGCGTC
Organism: Rutpela maculata; assembly: GCA_936432065.2. Taxonomy (NCBI): domain Eukaryota; kingdom Metazoa; phylum Arthropoda; class Insecta; order Coleoptera; family Cerambycidae; genus Rutpela; species Rutpela maculata. Next base: position 125,793,054 of record OW386290.2, on the reverse strand, counting down.
GCGTCGGTATGGTGCAGCATGGCGACCACGACCTTCAACAAACTAAAAGTCCTGGAGTATAAAATGCGCCTCGTCCCAAATGCATCACCCTTTCCTCTCTGAGAGACTTATATGGGCATTGTCATAACATAACTGTACTAGCGGGATTACGTTGAGCAGATATTTTTCGCATTTAAGACATTACACAAATCAGAGAGCATAGCATCATTTCGACAAAGGATATCATGCCATACCAGACGTTGAAAATTTCCTGGCACTATATTTGTCCATAACTTATACAACATCTCATCTAACAGTCAGAAGGCTATACATGAAACAATCCAGGACCGTTAACCCTTTTAGTAAGGCGAAGAATGACCCCGCGTGGCTGTCCACGTGATAACCCCCGGCCGTTGAATAGCGAGAAAGGCGGTAGAATGACCAAGGGTAACAGAAGACCGTGGTTAGAAGTCCACACTAAGTTGTAGATTCACCTAGTAAAGAGCAACATTCATTCACACCTTTTTTAGTGCAGCAAATTTTTTTCTACGATATTTTACAACTTTTTCACTCCTTTATTTTCTCTCCTTGTTTATCTTCGTACCTTTTTTTTGTTTATACTAAGTTACTCTCTTCGTTATCATCAAATTTATATAATCATAACTTTTGAAATCGCAAAGTTTTTGTACTATAAATCAAACAGCTTGGCATACGTTTGGTACTGTGTCAATTATCTCAAGCGGGTCTTTCGTTAGGTAATTTTTCCATATGAAAATTTTGTTTTAACATTCAAGAATTCTTTTATTAGCTACTAAGATCGAATAAAACTGTAACTTATTAGTGTTATTATACTCTTCGCAAAAACGAAGAGTATATTGTATTTGATCGGCACATTTCTAAAATCGTAAATATCGCTCGTAGAGAAAAAAATTTCATATCATTGTGTTAGTGAATGAATTCTGAACAACTTTCAAAATGTCCGTCTGTCCGTCTGTCCGTCCGTCACGTTTCTTGTAAGCACGATAACTTAAGAAAGAAAATCCGATTGTACTGAAATTTGGACACTAAGTTAGTGTTAGCTAGGGGAAGAACCCCATTGTTATTGAACAAAATCGATCAGTAAACAAGCTAAAAACGTACTCTTCGCCAATTTACTGAGCTTTTTATATATAATTGTTACACATTCTATAGGATACTCTTCGCAGTTTTCTTGTAAATAATGCTAGTTTTTGGACATCATAAATTTTGTGATACCATCTTTATTGTGAAAAAAATTGTATGAAAAAAAAATGAGAAAAAAATATCCAACCTGTGGGATTCGAACACGGGACCTTTGGATTGCAACGCAAAACAACAATACAATACGATCAAACTTTATTATTATTATGTATTACAATATATCCCAGACACCCGTGTCCGAATACTGTCAGACATTCACGGAGCGCAGCTCCGTGACAGTTGAATGACAGACGGACGGACGGACGGACGGACAGACGGACGGACAGACGGACGGACAGACGGACATTTTGAAAGTTGTTCAGAATTCGTTCACTAACACAATGATATGAAATTTTTTTTTCTACGAGCGATATTTACGATTTTAGAAATGTGCAGATCAAATACAGTATACTCTTCGTTTTTGCGAAGAGTATAATAAAAATGTTATTAAAGATTTAAATTTGAGAATTATTTTTTGATTTTTATGTTTTTGTAAAAATTTACATTTTTTACATTTTTTTACGTGTTAGGCAGTTCTTACGCTTTTGACTCGGAATCCAAGGGTCCCAGGTTCGAAACCCACGTGGGGTATGGTATAGTTTTTTTAATTTTTACTTTATTTTACACTGAGTCTTAACTAAGTTCGTATTATAAAATTAAAAATGTTTAAAACTAACATTATTTACAAAAAACTGCGAAGAGTATCCTATAGAATGTGTAACAATTGTATAAAATGTTTAGTAAACCGGCGAAGAGTACGTTTTAGCTTGTTTTTAAACTTATTGTTTTTGTTTATTTTAATTTTTCGCGCTATTTTTATGCTGCGCTAGAATGGTTAATAAATTAATTTGCGATATTGAATATAAAATTTTTCATGACAAAATATTCTATCTATAATTGTATGATATTTTGGACAAGGTCTTTCCTTACTTGATATGTAAGTGTCTCTGTCTTAGTGATATCTTTAAATGTGGGTCATATCAATTTTCATTATAAACTTCTGGTCAATTGTAACGGACCAAGAGAATTTTTAAGTTGAATTTAAAGCCACATTTATCGAGAAGCAGAACAGATATCCATATGCGGTTTTCAAGATTTAAAAGATAAATTATTTGTGAAACAAGGAGTTTTGTCCTATTCTTTTATTTTGAAGCACGTTACTGTCTACAGGATGTAAAAAAAGAGCGTGCCTCTTTTACCAAACTTTATAACTACCGAGATTCCACAAACATTTTGTTAAATTTTTTTGATGCGCATTTTTGGTTTATGGGGAAAAACCTTTTTCTCAAATTTTCGATATCTCTCTTATTTTATAAGTACCGATTTTTTTCTAAAAATCTGTCATATTTTTTCGCAGCTTAGGCCTTATTGTGTTTTGTTTGTGATGGCTCGCTTAAAATAATAATATAATACATTTTGGGAACTTTCAGTTCATGTTTACCAGTAGTGTATCCAGAATCGGTATGCGTTCACGGATTGGTGACCTTTTTTTGGGTTCCCTTCATCCAAAATTAAAAGCGGAACCTCTCCGGAACGGTTAACGATAGCAAGTTCAAATTTGGCACGCATGTAAAGGGATTTACCTGTAGATACAAACACTATTTTCTTTCAAATTTCTTGATGTGATTTTCACACAAAAATACAAAACTGGATACAAAAATATATCCATTTGATTATAACATTTTGACAGGTTTTGTTACAGGTTCACGACTTTTTTTTTGTATGCAGGTGTTATTTTCGTCGTCAAACTTTTCCATGTTGTTGAACTTTATCATTTGTTTTTCTTATTTCTTCTCATACTAAAATAAGAGTAAACGTAATATATATCTAAACTTCGTTAAAATGAGAAATATTTGGAAAGAGCACAGAGAAAACACAACAGACATCTATATAATAGTTTTCAATTAAACCATTCAATGTATGAATTCCATAGCTTATTTATAATTAAATGCTATTTATACTCAAGTTTTACAAATTGTTCCGCTAATAAACATATTTATTACAATATAATTGGTATAAGTGAGAACATCATACCGTTATGTGTTTCTAACATTGTTTTCTGCAAAAATATGAAAGTATGTTCCTTATTTTATAAACACACCAGCATAAAATAACAATGCGTGAAAATGAAACCTGTTTGTTTATTCACGGTAGTAGTTATATATGAATAAAATTTTAGTATTTTACTGCTGATAACCCAGTAACCTATAAAATAATACAGAGTGTCTGCGGTATACGTACAAATATTTTGCATAAAGTTCTCATTCTAACTCAAACTCATTTTTTTAATTAAAAGTAATTAGAAATTGGTAACATTTTCAGTGTAGATAGTACTACTATAAGCAGAAGACCGAAGATACGATTATACGCGTTGTGTTATTGACATGGGTTTTACAGTGTTCCAACTCTGTCATTTAAAAATAATAAAACAGTTTAAACTTCTACTTTGTTTCATCAGATTTTTACCTTAAAACTGGATAAATAAAATACATTAACAACACTGTTTGATTGGTGAGAGGCTGCTTAGCCTACGGCTAAACAGCGCAAGGATGAAGAATTTTATGAAATGTCTCTTTGGGCCACTGGCATCAACAGTGGAAGCAAGGATCGCCACCAGAAACTTCCAAGAGGCAGCTCCCTCCTAGAGGACTGGTGCAACAGATGAAAGGTAGCCGTCAACGCCGAGAAAAGCAAGGCAGTTCTCTTCAAGAAGGTAAGAAAACAAACCCCCACAGGTCACGTTTCCATGTTTGGCGAGGATATCCAATGGCACGATACCACCAACTAGCATGGCATGATCATGTACACAGGCCTAACATGGATATTGTACACAGAAGCCATCGTCAAGAAGGCCAGAAGGACGAGAGCTCTAATCTACCCCATGGTGGGCAGATAGAACAGACTCAACCTGAGGAACAAGCTCACGCTGATCAGGTCACTCATCCGGCCCCAACTGACGTACGCCTCCGTAGCTTGGGGCTACCAAGCGAACACCTACCTCCAGCAGAGTAGAGAACGCCGCCCTCCGAACGGCGGTGAACGTACCCTGGTTCGTACGCAACGAAGACATCTTCAGGGACTTGGAATACACCCTAGTCATCGAAATCATTAAGGAGAGAGCCAGGGGATTTACTCCCTTGCCGAGGAGCACGGAAACCCTCCGGTCAGGGAGGCTACTGACTACGGCCCCGCCGACGCTCCGAGGCACAAGATGCCGAAAATGCAGAGTATGAGAACCATGCCACCGCCGATGAAGTCAACCCACAGAATAGACACAACGATCACCCAACCACCCACTCACTACCCTGCGAGTACCGGACAATACATCATCCAGTACCTGTAGTCACCCAGCTTCAGGCAGTTACCTCTGCCCATCCTCGAGCTACGTAACTCATCCTTACCTACCCGATGATCCGGATGACAGAATGTCACAGATATCCTGTGTACCGGCAGTTAGTCCCTGCCAAAAAAGCAAAGTTTCCTAACAGACCGATGACTATCCCCGGAGGTGACAAGCTGGCGAAGAAAGAACGCCAGAAGATAAGAGCTTTAGCCAGCAAGGTCCAATAAGCCAGCAAGGTCCAATAAGCCAGGGCCCAGGGAGGTGGGCCGAAATCATCTCCGCTCACATTTGGGAGTGGGGCCGGTGCGATGTAAAGTAAGCTCACCCGCCTTGCACGAGGCCGGTCCAGGTCTACAGCGATGTACTGGGGTAACGGGCAATAGTCCTGCCCGGCCCCAGACATCCGAGACCGTCATCTTTGAAAAAGCATATTGGCGGAGTTAGGACAGATTAGTTCAAATAGTGAATTGAGAAACATTAAGAACAAGTAAGCAAAGTGATCAAGTGACTGAAGTAGTGAATTATAGTACTTAGTGTAATATTAGTAAAGTAATTAATTATTGTATATAGTACGCAAATTAATAAATTAATGTTTAGTGTTACCCTGGTGTTATAATTTCTGGATCCACGGCACAGGGTGTTTACAATATTGTTAACTTAGCAAGTACTTATAGTTTGCTGTTTGTTGTTTTTTAATTTTTAAATTATTTCTACTGTAGATAATATATGCAAGGGATGAAGAAGTGGACATGTCTTGATTTTTGGGGAATGAAAAATTGTCAATTTTTGGTATAACATTGTCCCTGTCAAGTTCGATTCTTAAACCTTGAAAACTTTGGAAACTATGGCCTCTAATAATTCCGTTGACACCTGGTATATTGAATAAGTTCTCTACCGGTCATTTTCCTCCAGCAGTATTCCTTAAAAAAGTACTGATGATCTAGTAATAAATTAAATTAAAGTTATAATTACACTTTTACCTACGATCACTACTGTAAATAGTAAAAAACACACTACCTGCCATCTATGTAAGTTGAACTTTACGCATTGTAAACAAAACGCACTGTAAACAAATCGCACGGTAAACAAAACGCACGGGACACGCAATTATAGGTGGCTTATATCGCTGACGCGGGGTTTCAAAGAACAAATGCGCCTACATAATTTTCAAACGCTGTCAAAACTGACATAATATTTGTTGAATAATATTGTTGACTAGTAAACTAAATCCAGATTTTACTAAATAAATAAATAAATATGATCGTAGGTAAAGTATAGTACATAATTCGAGTTGTAAGGCAATTACGCACTCATGGAAATACGCACTCGCCGCTACGCGGCATCGTGCGCAACTTTTCCATTCGTGCGTAATTTGCTTCTTACATCACTCATTACGTAATATACTATTACACAATCTTTGGTATGGTAATGGGTGGCTCATCGTATTCTGTTTGTTAATTTCTGGTCGGAATCTTTTAAAATAGTTTGCCCTATTTCGAGAGAAATGGTTTGCATGTGAATTTAAGGTTCAAAATTAATATTATAAGCTACGCCATTTTTCTAGATATTTGCAAATAATTAAATTCTACATGATTCGAATCGACAATACTACTTATAATAAGCAATGCCATATAAATCAATTTGATAATTTTATTTTAGGACGAATTATAATCGCTTAGACCTATTAATTGATTTGCTTTACTTTTACTTTTTTTACTATCTGGTTAAATCTCTGTAATAGTTTTGTAATATCAGGTGAACGAACTACTGTCCTAAGCAGGTGACCCACTAAATAACATGTGACACCTTATAATTTTTTACATGATTGTAACACTGAACGATTTAATTATTATATTCATTAAGGATATAATAATAATTAAAAAAAAAGTCTTAAACTGGAATAGAAAATGATATGAATTTCTGTACAATAATCAGATATTTTGTCCTTAATAGCAAACTTCAAATACAAAAATTGAAAACAAAAATCAAGAAAGTATACAAAATTTTTAATAGACGTCTAGAGACTATGTGATTAAATGGTAATTACTTTACAGGTCTATAAGTGATGTAACATTTTTTATAGATCTTTGATTAGCCTTGTATGAGCTAACGAGAAAATATAACATGTTATATTTATTATTAACATACTTAACATTTACTAAGATTACGTATAGTGCACTAGCAGGAAAAATACATTTGCCATATTATATAACACTTAACCTTTGCGAGGCTAACATTGTAAAAGTTCATTTGATTCATCTATGGGATCATGTTGAACTGGAAGTAATATAAATGTAATTTTAAATATGTTATCATTGTTATTGAAAGTACCGTATTTGACAATTTTTTCAAAATTCTAATCTTCCTATCCATAAAAATGGGGAAGTTACTGCAATTGGTCCAAAATAAAAAATTGAAATAAAATACAACACTGTGTCCGTTTTAAAAAAAAATATTGAACGTAACACGTCCCAAAAGTTCTTAGTTTACTGGACTCGCAGTCTTTCCACTCGTCTAGTAAAATACCACTTTCGGGACTTGTTACGTAAATGACTGTTATACAGGGTGGACCATTAATAATAGACCATAGTTCAAGGGTAGATTCTTTGGACCAAAATACGAGGATAGAACCAAATATGCTTTAGTATATTGTTGCTGTGGAAAAAGATACAGGGTGTCAAAATTGTAATTTTTTTTCTTTTTTTTTGCAATATCTCAACTACCTCTTGACAGATCTTCTCCCAATTTGATAAGGAAACATTTTTTAAGCTAAGAAACAATAACTTATGTATTACATGGCGCTAGCTCATGAGCATAATGAATCTTTTTTCTCTTTTTTTTGCGAAACGTAGTGGCACTTTTGACTAAAAAATCTCCCGCGGGAGTCATTTTTACGTAAGAGAAGGTGGCTTAAAAAATATTTCATTGTCAAACTGGGAGAAAAACAGTCAAGAGGTAGTTGAGATATTGCAAAAAAAAGAAAAGAAAAATTTGACACCCTGTATCTTTTTCCACAGCAACAATTTTCTAGGGCATGTTTGGTTATATCCTCATATTTTGGTCCAACGAATCTACCCTTGAACTATCGCCTATTATTAATGGACCTGTATAAGTAAACACGTTTAGTATTTATTTATAAAGACGTATATTGAAGCAAATTTCAAATATTTAAATAATTCTATGTATCATGCACTTTTGAAAAAAGAAAAATCATAAGAAAGGGCTAGTAATATTCTATAAAAACCGTAATCCATTACTGTCAAAGACAGTCACTTTACACTGAACTCATCCTCGCTAATACGCGACATAATCGAGGTAATTATTTTTAACAGCGATCTAGCTGACACGACTTATCGTTAATGCATGTCGAAACATCTTCTTTTTCTAAAAAACAACAGGCAGTCGTGAGCCGATATATCATCGAGGATTACTCACGATTTTCTCACAACATTTTATGCAAAAACTCGCGTGTATCTAGAGGTTTATATTCTACCGTTCAATTCCATTAGAAATTGCTATTAATATTATCTCAGCGTACTCGCGAAATACCAAAAGAGAAATTTCATTTGAATAAGGTCTCGCAATAGCATTTTTACGCTCGCAAACAAATATCTCAGTTTGTACTCACGTTGTTTTTGTTTTACATCAGTAAGTGTACTACTGTTTCTGTAGAGGAAAGAATAAATATGGAGGTGTTTCCATTTTTGTCAAAAATACAGTCAAAATCAAATTAGTGATTATTGTAGTCATATTAACGCAGAATTCTGCGCCATTGACATTTTACAGATTAACACTGTTCTCATAAATCTATATAGATCGCCACTGGGTGACTTAACTAATTTTCTTGACTTGTTGGAACAGTTATTAACACACTGTTCAACTAAATATAACAAACTGTGGATTTTAATATACATTTCAGATGCACGTCTTCTGCTTTATCCGAGTTAGTCTGTTTGAATTCGTCTTTTGGCCTCGATATTACAATATCGGATTTTACCAGGATTTTCATTCAATGACATGTATAGATAATATAATTACAAATCTGGAAGATGGTAGTTATAGGACGGGTGTTGTTGACCCGTGTTTATCTGATCATTTATGTCAATATATTATAATGAAAAATGTAAGGCATTGTGTGAAGGACATCTGGAGAAGATCCATTAACGCCAAAGGTATCCCCAAGTAAAAGAATTCGTTAAATAATATTGATTGGAGTTTACTCGATAACAAGCTCAACTCTACTTTTTTATAAGAATTTTTAGTTAACATCTTTTCAACTTATATTGACAAACATTTTCCTTTAAAAAAATGCAAAATTAATAATAAACCACCTGTGCAATGGTTCGACGACTCACATAGAAAAATGTGCTGTGTAAAAACTATTTCTAACTCTACTGGAGATTATACATTGCATAATTTATTAAAAAATGATTATAAATCTAAAATTGTTGATTCAAAAAAAATTGCATATGACAATTTCATAAACAAGTCTGACAACAAGATGGAAATTAATAAATTAATACATTTCGAGATCAATAAATCCAGCTCGTGCTCTCCTGAACTCCAGCCTCTTTTAATATCCACTTCTCTATAAATGCTGAACAATTGATCAACTTGTTGCCATCAGTGGACGTTTCTGCCACAGACCATTTAAAAAATGTATGTTAATTCCTCATTTTACCTTGATCTGGTAACCTCTATTGAGGTAAGGGAAGCAGTTAATAGTTTAAAAAATTCCAGGAGCACTGATGTATTTGGTATAAATAGCTTAATCCTTAAAGAAACTATTGACAATTATACACCCACTTACTCTTCTTATTAATGTCTGTATTCGCGAGGGGCACTTCCCTGATGTATTAAAAGTTACCTTTTTAAGAGAGGCAACATTAATGTTATCGACAACTACCGTCCTATCTCCATCATCCCCATATTTGGAAAAATCATTGAAATTATTCTCAAAAAAACGACTTACATATTTCTTAGACAGTAATAATGTTTTAAATCGTCGTCAATTTGGTTTTAGAAATAAATGCTCCACCACTATGGCAGTATTTAAATTAGTGTGCGATATAGTTGAGGGCCTTGAAGAGGGCGAACATGTAGCTATTAGCTTGTGCGACCTCTCCAAGGCCTTTGACTGTGTCTCATATGAAATACTTCTGGAAAGGATGAGTTTTTATGGTATTCGAGGCTTGCCATTGAATCTTTTCTATCTTAACAACAGATTTCGGTATGTCTCTATAGACTCAGAACTTCTTTCGGTTAAACATGGGGTTCCTCAAGGCTCTGTTTTGGGGCTCCTACTCTTTATATTATATGTCAATAATTTTTTTTCATTTTATGTCACCAAAAGAATGCATCGCTTATGCTGACGATACATCCATTATTGATTTTAATTTGAATATTCCTGACCTAAGTGAGTTAGTTCTATCAAACAAGCTGATGCTTGGTTCTCCTCGAATAATCTTAAATTAAACAAAGAAAAAACCAAACAAATCGTTTTCTCAACAAATAATTCACTAATCAAAGGTAACAGTGTTAAAATTCTCGAAATTCAATATTCATGTTACGTAGGTTAAAAATTCAAATTTGTTCTGAAACCTTAAGAACATGCTATTTCTCATTATTTTATGCTCATATTAATTATGCCATTCTCCTATGGGGTGGATCATCTCGGACAACTGTAATTTTTCGTCTGCAGAAGAAAGCAGTCAGGTTAGTTGTTAATGCAAGTTGGAGGGACCACTGTTTATCAATATTTAAGTCTTGGTATAATGCCCGTGTGCCAATCAACTTAGGCAGCCTCATCTTAGATTAACAAAATCACAGAAAAACTCTCTAAATCTTCTATCAATTATACAATCACATTCCTAATGACGTAAAGTCTCTTAATTTTAATAATTTCAAGAACATAATAAAAAAACACATTTTAAAATATTGTTTCTATTCAAGTGATGAATTTGTAAACACACAAATTTGTTGATATCTTTTAGTTTAACCTCTGCTTATTTGGTATGCTCTGGCCATCTCGTGGGAGCTTGCCTCCTTCTTTCTTTTTTTTTGTTTTTTTTTTTATATTGTGTGAAGTATTTGTATATGTAGTGATATGTATTGTATATACATTTTTTATATTATATTTCTAATTTTGACTTGCCAAAAACATATTTTGTAACTTGGTCAAATAAAATATCTATTACCTATCTATCTACTCTTTTTCTTATCATTAAAATTTTACAATTTTAATTTTTTGTTGAGTCGTTGTTGTTAATAGCTTTCCATGGCCTCCTCACAAATATATTAAATTTTTCGAAAATTAATTACTTTTTCTAGAGATAAATATAACATATGATATATCGTTAGATAGCTAATTTAAGTTGTGATCGAATAATGAAATAATCTATAGGGTGTTCCACTTAAAAGAACACAAGTTATGCCTATACCTCGAATACTGAGGCATGCATAATTTTCTTCTTATCAGCAACGGATTTTACTCAAAAAAGTGCCTTAAGAATGTGTTACTCGACTTTCGATTCGACACTTGGTAATTGAGACATAGAGGTCATCCAATAATGCCAATTTTCCAAAAACGCTCTGTAGCTCGGTAGTCGAAAAAGATAGACGATCGCGGTTTGCAACATTGTTTGTTTCTCGAGAATCGAGCTCAGAACGTCTATACTGGTTTTTATCTATCTGCCATAATTTTAGAGAAAACCTTAAATCCCATGTAATTTGGTCCACCCTGTACAAGATAGAGCAGATATAAAATCGAGGCGAGTGATTTCGGTAGCATTTGCTGTAATTATACACCCGATTCTCCGTGCTTTTCACAACAAGGCGACCTCTCGGTCGTCTTGATATCGAGTTTTTGCGTGAAAATAATGACTTAACTTCATGTAGCACATCGATTTGAGACCGTGCATACGCGGTAAAGTGCAATAAATTGTTGTTTATGGAGTCTGGCAGACATAAAAGCACATAAAGGAACCTTAATAAATATAATTTAGATGCGAGCTACACATAATAACACACTGAGTTTTTTCGCTTAGTAAATGTATCATTATTATTTAGAAGAGCGCCTTTTTGGTTAGTTAGGCAAAGTTGATTGTGACTGAGGCATCGTAATTGTGCCAATTGTCGCGGAAAATATATTCTTCATGGGTTTAGTCTTGTGGAAATTTCTATTTATTTAGATATACATTATAATTTTAGTTTGAATTGAATAGGGAGAAGTAATTTTCTACCTCAGAGAAGAATCTTCACTTTAAACATCAGAAAATATCAGGGTACTTTTACATTAATATTTATAATTAATCGCCCTGAGGATGGAAAAAAACGTTGCCGAAACTTCAGTAAAGAAACAAAAAACGTTTTTTCTCATTATTCATAAAATTTGACGATATTTTTATTATAAACTCATTATATAGGATATTAAATTGACCTATTCAATGTAGTTTTTATGAAAATCACATAAAAAAACTGCGTGGAAGATATTCTTAAAATTAATCCGGTATATCAGTAATACTTGGCAACATTTAAATAAACTAATGCGAGAGACTTGACAGAGGTTTAAAAAAAAAAGAAAATAAATGAAGTACTTTGAAAAATTTGGGAAAATACAGACAAAAATTCACTATTCTTTCTAATTTTTCCCTCATCCTGCAATAAAAGTCACAAAAATTCTTCTATTTTCCTTTTATTTAAATATTGTAAGAATATTTTAATAAAATATATTGATAAAGGATCAAGTTGTTTTTGCATGAAAATTGATTTCAGTCAAACTGGCTTGGAAGTTGGAATTTGAACTTTTAATAGGTTGTATATTTCAACTTTGTGATTAAAAGTTCCCATAGACTCAATTTGATTGTACTTAAAGTTTCTGAGTTACAGCTCACAAAATTTGCAAGCGGATAAGTTAAAAAATTTGGAATTTATGAATGTTTTATATATTTTATGTTATATTATTATACTCTCTAATAGTGGTTTAGAATATTTGAACTAATAAAATTTTTCGTTTTAATAAAAAGAGTGTATAATTAATCCTAAAGGTAAGAAATGAAAAAAAAATCGGTCAAATTACCTAAAACTTTTTTTACAGAAACTTGTCTTTGTGTCATATTGAAAAACTTTCGAAAATCATGAAACTATCAAAAATTTAATATAGTCAGTATTATACTGAATATTATGATATAGTATTAGCGGTCACAGAAGCAACTCCCGAAAGTTTTGAGCAGCAGTAATGATGAATATGTAGGTTTATATGGTGACTCATCTAGCGACACTGAATTGTAGGGTACTTTGAGGAAGATAATGGAAATGGTGTCAAAAACATCAAAATGATGATTTTTGTATCGCTGAGTTAATATAAGTACAAACAGGTTATCAAACATTGCAGAAGTCATAAACATGAATGGAAGTGATCTCAAAATAAAAGGCCTGTAAAAGATTATTGGAACTAATAAATCATTTACGAGGACATCACGAGAGATGACCTTCATTTAACTACTCCCCCTCCCACTCTCTACAATACGCCGTCATAGTTAGATGTGGATCTTAGATGATGCTTGCAATTGATATGCAATTATTTAATTTGTACAGAAGGCTTTACTTGGTTCGCTTACCGAAGAGAAGTATTGTAACCATGAAAAAATCACCTTCCGAGAATTCTTCGGATTTTTACATTTTAGAGTATGTATATTACGAATATTAAAATCATTTAATTCCGTCTGTCTGTCTGTTGGATCTATATCTCGCCAATATTCTTTGCTATAGATGTCGGTCTTGGATGACTGGGGCCGGGCAGGACTATTGCCCTTTACCCCAATACATCGCTGTAGACCGGGGACTAGCCTCGCGCAGGGCGGGCGAACTTACTTTACGTCGGCCCCACTCACAAATGTGAGCGGTGCAGATGATTTCGTCCCACCTCCCTGGGTCCTGGTTCGTTGGACCTTGCTGGCTAAGGCCTCTTCTGGCGCTCTTCTGTCTTCGTTTTCTTTTCTTCGCCAGCTTGTCCCCCCCCGGGGGTAGTCATCTATATGTTGGGTGTTTTTGGGATTTGGCAGGGATTGACTGCCGGTACACAGAATGCCAATTGACCTGTCATTCGGATCGTCGGTAGGGTAAGGATGAGCTGTGCAGCTCGAGGAAGGGCAGACATAACTGCTTTGGTAGCATTTTTGGTCTGCTCGGAGCCAGGGTGAATACAGGTACTGGACGGTTGTTTGTCCGGTACCCGCAGGGTCTTGGGTGCGTGGTTGGGTGATCGTCATGACTCTTCCGTGGGGTGGCTTCATCGGACGGTGCTCTATATCTACAAAACCGCCCGACGGAGAAGAATAATATTTAGTAGATAGTTGACGTTACTGCCAACGACGGAAGAAAAATAAGAAAAAGAAATTTACAGGGTGGTCACTTCAAAGAAAATTACAGAACGTGATGGAGGACAATAATTTTTCGCTTGCAATTAACGCGACTGTCAAAAAACAAAAATATTGAAAATTATATATTTTTTAAAAACGTGACGGAAGACGATAATTTTTCGCATGCAATTATAACAACTGTCAAAGAAGAAAAATATGAAAAAATATACAGAGTGGTCACCCAAAAAAATCAATAAAATATGTAACTGAGGACGATCGTATTTCTCATGCAATTAATACGATTGTCATGCCTGTACATTTTTTTTTATAAAAATTGTACAAGCTGGTCACCGTAATTTTTTTTTAATGTGACGGAGGACAATAATTTTTCGCATGCAATTATCACACCTGTTAAAGAAGAAAAATAAAAATTAAAAAAATGTGACGGAGGACGACAATATCTCGCATGCAGTTAATACAATTGTCAAATATAAAAAATATGAAAGGAAATATACAGCCACTCTAAAATTTTTTAAAAAAATATGACGAGGGACAATAACATTTCGAAAGCAGTTAACACAAATGTCAAAGCGGAAGAATATGAAAATCAACATATAAAAAAATGTGACGGAAGACGGTCATATTTCGCATGCAATTAACACAACTGTCAAAGAAGAAAATTATGAAAAAAATATACAGGGTGGTCACCCTAAAAAAGAGTGAAAAAATGTAGTGGAGCGATAATATGTGGCATGTAGTTTAGACAACCGCCAAGGTGATATGAGCAATAACGTTTGGCATGTAGTTAACACAATAACTATCAGAGAAGAAAGATATGAAAAATATACAAGGTGATCACTAAGAAACATAACTATGGTGGGCATAATATTTGGACTGCAGTTGACATAATTACCGAGAAAGAAATCTGACATACTTTTAGTGAAATGTATAGAGTGGTCACTCTAAAGTCACTCTAAAAAATAACTAGGAAACGGCAAAGGGAAATACTATTTGGCATACAGTTGCCACTAGCTGGGAAAAGCCTGACATACTTTTAATTAAAGAAAGTATACAGAGTAGCCATTCTACAGAAAAGATCATGAATAAATGAAAAGAGCTAACAGAAGAGAGAGAAGTTTTGGGTAAATACTTTTATCGATTTTTTTTTTTTATTACATCTAAATTAGTTGTTTGGCTTTTAATCGATTTCTCAACTAAGCACATCCCACTGCAAAATCTTATTTGTTCCAAGGTACATACAACATTTGGACCTTACGACGTGTCCATGCATGCTTTGGAGAAGTTAGTCGTTGCACATTTTTAGCACTAGTACAAGATACGCATTGGCGCTGAAACAAGGAAAAAGACTGAATATCATATTGATGGGTCTTGGGGAATTTCACGTAGCCACCACAAAAAGCGGAAACTGAGGATCCTCTTTGCCAGATGAGCTTATGTATGAGAAATCCCCCATCAATAACCAAATCAAATTATGGTGTATGTATGTTTGTGGCGCTGATAGGATGCATTTTTTAGAAGTTCTAACATTCAAAATGTTTTATTTTTTTCAGCATAGGTGACCGTAGGTGACTTTGCATTTGTAGCAGCTGAATGTTTTTCTGGTCATAAGCAGATTCTAATTTGTTCTATACTCGAGTATTTGATTCAAATCGAAAACAAAATAAAAAAGTTAGGAGGGTATCTTCATTTTAAGTGAGTCGCACTGTATATTTAAGGAAATGTATAGATTTCGACAAAATATTACGTTAGTAAATACGTCGAGTGTTGTAAAATAAAGATTGTTGTGTGACTGTGATTTATTAGCAGACCGCTTTGATAGAAATTTTCAAGGTACGTAATTGATTTTTTTTTTATTATCATCGATTTTCGCTGGCGAGTATCTCGTAAACTATAACACATAGGAAGAAAATGAATATAAACATTCTTGTGGAAAATTTAATTACGTTTAATTTTGCATAGATTACTTTTTTCCATACGACGCATCGTTTCCGAGTTATAAGCGAAGAATCGAAAAAAGGAACATTTCCACCCTTCTCCCCCCCTGAAGCGGCGGGGCTAGGGGCGGGGACTTTTAGTATTTTTACCTCCTAACTACCCCCAACACATCCCTGAAGAGGAAAATCCCCCCCTCCTAAATGTTCTCTACAATCCCCTTTTGAGCATTCATTGACTGGACTATTAATACCTTTGATTCTCATGAGCTCTAAATGAAGGAAACACACATTGGTAAGAGAGGACTGAGATGAGATACATGAAAGGATAATGACATTCCAGGTAGATATCACCTGTTGTTAAAGAACTTATCATTAAAATATTTAGGTGGTAAAAGAAAATTGCTGTTATAATGAAATAGTTATACCTATACTTATATCATTACAAGTAAATAAATAAAAACAAAATTTGGCAATTTATTTATTATATCTGCATTAACTGTGTCAAAACTGTGAACTTGGGGGTTATATTATTTGACATCTGTTGTTTGCGATTGTAGGTCAACTTTACATGTGATTATTCAGTGTTTCCTTATTCAACTTCAATCAATCACGGTCTGTGATTGCCAACAGACTTTCAAAAGTCGACGTATGGGTTACAATAACTTGCATGTAAAGAGAACCGTGAAATGGAGGTATCAAGAGAAAAGTAGGTTTAAGATTATTAAAAATGAAGATTGTCAAAATTAGAGTAGGGGATCGAACTCAGCACGCAATGGACAGCGTGGTCGAGTTTACCACATAAGTTTTAACCCGCTGGCGCTGTACCATCGTGCTGGCTACTCCATCCCCAATAGGGAAGTCTTTTAATATTGTTTCCTGTATTTAGTCATAATTTCATTGATTCCAGATCTACTACATCTAACAACCGATCCAAAAGTTACTCCATAATTTTTCGGTCATTGATAATGATATGTAATGGTCGCTGTTACATAAGTTGATGAACTGTTTGAGAATCGTTGGAGTGTAATAGCTTGGAACAGATGTTAAATAGCTCACACTGATATGCTAAGTTAATGGAGATCATGCAGAACTATCTTGATAGTGGGAATCCGTTTGTTTAGTTCAATGGTCAATAAAACTACTAAGTTAAAAAGTACCAATAAAATCTTGTTTACGTTGCCCTACGTATTGTTTTAGCCCATCAAATATTATAAAGATAAATATTGTGGCTAACATCATATTCATATAATATGCAATGTGCTGTCAAGTTATGATATAATTGTAATTCTTGAATAATTTCTAAGATCAGAATTATTACATTTTTATAAAATACTAGCTGACCCAGCAAACGTTGTTTTGCCATATAAATTATAAATTTTTGTCCAAAAAATAAAAATAAAGGCCACCCTTATCACCTATAAAAAATAGCCTACCACCTATTCTCAGATCAGATCTACCAAATATACACCAAAAATTTCACAAAAATCGGTCAAGCCGTTTCGGAGGAATTCGATAACAAACACGACACGAGATTTTTATATATTAGATTAAGGGTGTTGTCGCTTTAAACAGGAATGTGTATTGAACATGCGTAAGTTTAAGTAAAATATACTTGAAATGCAATGCAAGGGGGCGAGCGTAGAGGCGACTTCAATGTGAATGTCAGTCGATATTCCGTTGAAGCAACGTCGAGCGCGGTTAGTGCTTGGATGGGTGACCCATCTTGGGAAATACAGCGTTCTCGTCCCACCTTCTAGCGGCTCGTATATCAGTGTATACATGGAAGCTACGTAATTTCAGACGAGGATTACGTAGTGGATATACCATCCTTAGGAGGGGATGTAAAGCAAGCGGTCCCTTGTCTATTAAATGTTAGGCAAGTAACAGATCCCTCCTCTTCTTAAGGGAAGAGGTTCGGCAAACTTTACAGGTTGGGGGTAGTTCGTCTCCTGGCGTCGGTGATAGGCCCTGGTAGCGGAAATAGGCCGACGTTAAATAAATAGATAAAAAAAATGCAATGCAATATATACATAATATATACACTATAATACAGTGTGTCCCACTTTTCACGGTAACACCTTTGTAGCTCAGTTATTAATCGCCCAATTTTAACCAAGTTTGGATGGGTATCAAAGACCTTTATTATATCTTTTTTAAGTAAAACAAAACTTATTTCAGTCATTGGCGTAGATTTTTATTATGAAAAAAAGGGTAGATTTTTCGAGAAATTATATTAGGCATTTTTTTGTTGAATTTCTCAAAAAATCGACCCTTTTTTTCATAATAAAAATGCACGCCAATTACTGAAAGAAGTTTTGTTTTACTTAAAAAAGGTATAGTAAAGGTCTTTGATACCCATCCAAACTTGGTTAAAATTGGGTGATTAATAACTGAGCTACAAAGGTGTTACCATGAAAAATGGGACACACTGTATATTATATCACCAAATTAATGAGTATCATCCTCTGTTATTTATTTGTATTAAATTTGGTTTGTGTTACTCAGCTTATAGCTGAATCGCAAGACTCAATATATCATATTTAATAGATTTAAGACTGCCGAACGCAAGGCAAACCGGGGGTTTTACAAGGGTCTATACTTGGGCCCTTTCTGTTCGGTATGCGCTCTATAAAATTAAATGTAGGATAATATATTTATAATTCTGTTGTTATTTCTTTATGATAATCAACATAGGATTTCTTGCTGATATCGATAGTACATTTTTTTCTTCTTCTATCTGGCATATTATTTTGTCGTGCTTTTTCTTCGGCACCATGTTTTTGCTTTACATTGCTCAATAGAGTTAAACCAAGTAGAAACAAAAATGTATAGCTTACAAACTTGGAGATTGCATAAAGTACCTTAACGGTCAGAAAATTGCAGGCAGACAAAGTTGTACACACATGAAAGGTAAGAATATGTTTTTCCTTAAAGACCTTATTGCATGCGTCTCCTTTGTTTATATGGAAAATGCTTTTTAAACAGTCTGACGCTTCTGTCAGCTTCAACAAAATTGCCCTAGAATATGGTCACGTATCTTATTCTAAACTGGATATATGCATAATATGCTTCTTCACTTATAGAGCTTGATATCGTGCATCCATTAGAAAAAGAACTGATTTTTGGGACAAAATACTCTATGTGATGTTTCCAACTTAACAGTCACAATTTGTAAAATTTTTGTACGGTTAGTTGAAGTCAGCAATTCATTATTTTAGCTCACCAGTAGTGAGGGCTTCTTTTTTTAAAACTATTTATTTAACGTCGATCTATTTCCGCTACCAGGGCCTATCACCGACGCCAGGAGACGAGCTACCCCCAACCTGGAAATTTTGCCGAATCTCTTCCCTTGAGAAGAGTAGGGATCTTTTACTTGCCTAACATTTAATTGACAAGAGACCGCCTGCTTTACATCTTTTCCGAATGATGGTATATCCCCTACGTAATCCTCGTCTTGAAGTTACATAGCTTCCGCGTATTCGCTGATATATAAGCCGCTAGAAGGTGGGATGAGATCGCTGTGTTTCCCAAGAGAGGGCTTCTTCTTGAGGCTGAATTTTAACAGATAAGTCTTAACTATAAGTGTTAAATTATTTGTTGTAATATCAGTGATTTAGAATATCAATTGACCATAAAATCTCAGTTTATAATTCTTCACAAGTAATGAATTATCATGAGCAAATAAAATTACAAGATATTTACAATTTTATGTAGATCATATAGAAGAGAAATGAAATTGGTCCTGAGATTGATCCTTGAGGGACGCCTTTGTTTACCAATTTCCAGACTGAACTAACGTATTTTCTCTCATCCATCGCTATAATTCTCTGTTTTCTGTTGCCTAAATTTGACTAAGTTATTGTGTATATTGCCTTGGAAACCAATAATATTAATTTTTTCTAAAAGGCTATAATGATTTACGCTATCAAACGCTTTTAATAGATCTAAAAAAAGAGCTGCAGATTTATTTTTACTGCTAATTGAGTACAAAATTTTACAAATTGTTATGTATTGTTTTCCTTTTAAGTAAGCACTCTTGGGTGTCTGATATTATACTGCTCTGTGAAGTCTACGATACAGATCAGTAAAGCATTCTAAAATATTTTGGCAATTATTGAAATTATAGCTATTGATCGATAGTTGGTAACGTCGTTCTTACTACTTTTTTATGCCCATATGATATTGATATCTGTTCGCTTTGAATCGTCATGAAATATACCAAAACGGAAGCTATCTGTAATATGGGTTGATATAATTCTTTGACATAATCTCTTAATAATATTACAGGCAACTCATCAAATCAAACAGCTGCTGTACCTTTTAGGGAATAAATTATATTGATACGAGTTAATAAAAGAATATTTTCACGTTCGATGAGGGTCAAATATTTGAATAAAAGTACCTGTTAATAAATATCTTTGAAGAAACTCGATTTTTGTTGTATAAGGCCACCATTTAGTGGAGTCAAATTAGGATTAAAAAATTCGCAATGTGAATTGTCTGGTCAGGGCAGTATCTTTATTCTAACGTGTTCAGGAGATCAACTTAAGTTCACAGTTCAGTTTTGCAGTTTCTGCGAGGTCAGCGTATTGTTTATTTAAACAATTTAATTTTTTAGACCGTATTTTCCATCAGCCTTCTTTGAATATCTCGAAAAATATGTCAAACTATAATTCATTCCAACTGTTATTATTATTTAAAAAAATGAATAATGCAAAATTTTCTTAACAAATCACTGTTCTTTAAAAAATAATGGATAATGTTCAGTGAAATTGTGGTGAAATATAGCTCTTATAAGGTACAATCACAGCTTAAAATTTCAAATCAAAATGTTTACTAAAACGGCTCAAATACACAATTGTTGTTAAAACTTTGCACCCTTGTGAAATTCTGCCATCAAAACCAAAAAATGTGTACGATGGATCAAATCGTAGCTTTTTATAAGTACTTTAAGATCACGGAGAGATAATTTTTTTTTCAAAATTAAAACCCTTTTTATGGTAGTTGTTTATAATTTTCGAAATTGGTTATAAATAAATTCAAATAACTGTCTGGTTTTTATAAAATCAAAAATGGTAAAAGAGTAATAAAAGTAGATTAAAAAAGCCAACTTAAAAAAAAATTAATGCTCTATTTGCATTTCGAGCTGAGATACGTCAGTTTTCACGTTTAGGTTACTTATAAATAAACAAATCGATATTTCTTATTGAAATTTTGACTGGTAATTATTTAGTGCTATTATTTTTTCCCTGCTACTCGAAAATAACCCATAGCTACAATTGTTAAAAGATACTGTATCGGGATACAGATGGAGGCCCGAAAGTAGGGTCTTTAGATCAAAAAATCACCAAATATATCCAAATGTTAAATTAAGCTCTTACAAACCGGGCTTTAGTCGCTAAATGGCCAAGTGGGTAAGGTGACTAGCGCTTTAATTCAGGATGCGGTCGTCTCGGGTCCAAATCCTGCTCACGATTTTTTTTTATTGTATCAGTAATATTAAACGTTTTACAAAGCTGTATACATGAACATAAGGGTAGTTGTTCAAGTTAGGTTGGTTTACCATTTTTGTGACAAAAAATAAAAATGTTATAAAAAAATTTAAAATGTTTTCAAAGCCGTTTTATTCGATGTTATTTTAACAATTGAATCTTTGGATTATCTTCAAATAGTAGAAACAAAACAGTAAGCATTGGAGAATAATCAAATTTCAACAAGAAATATCGATTTGTTTATTAATAAGTGACGTAAATGTAAAAATTAACGTATTTCAGCTCCAAATGCAAGGAGAGCTTTATTTTTTTTCACAAGTTGGCTTTTTTAATCTACTTTCATTACTCGTTTACCCTTTTTGATTTCTTAAAGAAACCAGAGAGTTACTTGAATTTGTTCATAACTAAAATTTCGAAAATTATAAACAACTACTGCAATAAAACGGGTTTAAATTTTGTAAAAAAAAAATGTTTCTCCGTGATCTTAAAGTACTTATAGAATGATACAGTTTGAGCGATCGAACACATTCTTGGCCTTGATGGCAGGATTTCACAAGGGTGCAAGGTTTTAGCAACAATTGTATATTTGGGCCGGTTTAGTAATCATTTTGATTTGAAACTTTAAGTGGTGATTGTACTTTACAAAAGCTATATTTTTTCAAAATTTCATTGAATATTTTCCATTATTTTTTAAAGAACACTGATTTGTTTAAAATCGCATTATTTTTAAATGTTCTCTATTTCTTAAATAATATTAACAATTGGAATGAATTATAGCTTTTGTACTTTTATTGTACAGCTAAAAACGAATGTTTTCCATCTTTTTATTGTTTTCCATTTCGAGATATTCAAAGAAAACCGATGGAAAACACGATCTAAAAAATTAAATTGTTTAAATAAACAATACGCCGACCTCGCAGAAACTGCAAAACTGAGCTGTCAATTTAAGTTGACCCCCTGAATACTTTTAAATGGAAAAACTGCCCTGACCAGACAATTCACATTAAAATCCTAATTTGACTCCACTAATTAGACCATAAAAGTTCTTTCACAAAAATCTTTTATAAAAGATATTTTATGAGAAATGTGATAGTATAATCGACCAAATTTTATAAAATTCGACCACATTTTATAAAATATCACATGTTTCTCATAAAAAATATCTTTTGTGAAAGATCTTTGTCAAAGAATCTTTATAGTTTAATGGGAGCCTTACAAATAATTATTGTTTTTGCTATTTATCGAGAATTACAAAATAACCCGAAGTAGGATATTCTCATACTTTCGAAATGCCACGACTCTTGCGACGTACAAACCAGTATTCATTTTTTCGTGTCGTTACTGTGTACCTTTAAACGAAATTAATTATCCTCAGTGAGTCAGTGTACCGCAACCGTGATATATTTATTTGTTGTACGTTCACCTCATTTACATATATGCAGTAACAAGTAGAATGAATGTAGAGCAGGAGATGCAAACACGGTTGGATTTTTCGAACAGCATTATGTGCCAACAGCTTCTTCGGCATACAAAGTGCACGTTTAAAGCATTTTAATTTAATAATTTATGGCGGTGTTTCGAGGGCTGATAACGCTGCGCTGGTGGCTTTGATATTGTCCAGTTGCGTACACCACGTGGTTCAAAAAAAATATGTTTTAGTTTGGGAAGAATTGGATATTAAAATCACTGTAATTAGTGATAGCAGAGGAAAAATAATTTTTTAGTTAGATAATAATTACATGTCGGGCTAAAAGTTAGTGGTCGTATAGGTATGCATTACGAAAAGAAATTGTTTTATTTCAAACGTCAATAAAACATGACATTTCTTAACTGAATTCACGACACTGAAGTTTGACTTTTTAGACGGCTGTGCGTTGCCAGTAATAACTGAGGTAAAAGTACTTTTTCTGCAATCGATCGGCAATGTCTACATTTTCGGCGCGATTTCAGATCGAAAAATACACAATTCCAGAATTTTAGTCCGTTGCTAAGAAACTACCAGAAAACAGACCGGAAAAGATCCGTTGCCAAGCAACGATCAACAAAACCGTACGGGAATGTTACTTTCCCGGCCTAGGCCAGGAAAGTAACATTCCCGTACGGTTTTTATGTATATTTTAGACAGTAAATAAATACACGCAGTTAAACCAACTAACATTAAAGTTGCATTTACTAGTAAACAGATTGTAATGAAGAAATGTTATGCATTAATACAAATTCCTTAATTTATAATAATACTGATTGTGATTTCAGAAAAAATAGTATGTGTACTTCGGTGTGAAAGCACATTCCCGGACTTCGATGCAATTTGCATCGTCGTCCGGGAATGTACAGCTTTCACACCTAAATACACAATATACTATTTTCTGAAATCGATCGGCAATGTCTACATTTTCGGCGCGATTTCAGATCGAAAAATGCACAATTCCAGTATTTTAGTCGGTTGCTAAGAAATAATCAGAAAACAGACCGGAAAAGATCCGTTACCAAACAACGATCGACAAAACCGTACGGGAAAGTTACTTTCCTGGCCTAGGCCAGGAAAGTAACATTCCCGTACGGTTTTTTATGTATATTTTAGACAGTAAATAAATACATGTACAAACCAGCTCACGGGGCGAGCGTAGAGGCGACTTCAATGTGAATATCAGTCGATAATCCGTTAAAGCAACGTCGAGCGCGGTTAGTACTTGGATGGGTGACCCATCTTGGGAAATACAGCGTTCTCGTCCCACCTTCTAGCGGCTTGTATATCATTGTATACGCGGAAGTTACGTAATTTCAGACGAGGATTACGTAGTGGATATACCATCCTTTGGAGGGGGTGTAAAGCAGGCGGTCCCTTGTCTATGAAGGCATTTAGGCAAGTAAAAGATCCCTACTCTTCTTAAGGGAAGAGGTTCGGCAAAATTTCCGGGTTGGGGGTAGCTCGTCTCTTGGCGTCGGTGATAGGTCCTGGTAGCGGAAATAGGCCGACAGTAAATAAATAGATAAAAATATAGGCAAAATTTTAAATGTTAAATTTTGTCGATTTGAAACTATTTTTTGATTAAAATGATCGATTTTGATTGGACGAAATTTATAGGAATGAAATAGTCTTTCATAACTCACCTACCTGCAGGACGTCAGGACGTAGGGGATAGAAAAAATATGGGTGGCATTCGTTTTTAAGCGCTTTGTGGTAAATAACTAAAGTATTAATTTTTACAAAAAATATTAATAGTGCTTTTTTGTAATCAATAAAATTGATTCTAACTTGTACAACCCTTGTTTCTTTACGATAAAAATTAACCAAGCTACAGTCATCAACGCAGTTATTTGAAAATAACTCGAAAAATACTCTAAAAAAATGTTGCTTTCTATTTTTTGTAGGTTATGGAAATACCTTCAATTTGCTTTTCTTTGGTTTCTTTTTACAATAAAAACTACCTATTTTATGACGAGAAATATTTTATTGTGACGTATAGTTAGTACGAAAAACGAATAAATAAAATAATAAAAAAGTCAAGTACCTACCTCTCATGTATAATTTTGTGTTATAAGTCATTTAAAAAACGATTTGAATTGTATGTGAATTATCTATAGTAGTGAATTAATTACTTTGAATTAAAAGAAAATCACTTTTTTACGAATAATGGTTAATTTTTCAGTAATATATTTTTTAAATCATTGTTTAAACAAATACATGTTTAATGATAGAGTGTGCAGAGATTTATCCTGCTGGAAGCGTTTCCAGACTTACTTTTGTACGAGGATCCTGGTCCTGGCAGCAGGATAATATTCAGCTTATAAAGTTGCATACAGGACGCAATGTACTACCAGCAGTACAGTAAAACGTGATTATAGTTATTTGTATTTAGTATTAGTAATTTTCGTTATTCGAGGACCTGCTGGTAGGACTCACGTTTAATAAAAATTTGTACTTGTACTTTTAATAATTTGAAACATGAAACTCGGAAAAATTGCACAAAATTCCTTTCTATGTCTCTAAATATTATTTATAAATTGTCAAAGATACTGCTTTTTAGGCCCAAGTACATAAAAACACAGTTACAGTTACCTTCACTTTGGAGAGGACTGCAACTGATCTTGGTGGTGCGTCCCACTCTTCCAAATCTTATTATTTGAAATATTTTTTTATTATTTCGAAACACCTGGTATTTTATTCCTCGCAAAAATATGATACACTTCAACTGTGGACTGTTTCATACTAATTTAAGTTTATATTTAATTAACACCTAATAATATATTTTGATAGGCAGCTAGCTCTGTGCGGCTGATCAGAATTTGATTCACATACTGGCGCCGGTGCCGGCTGAAATGCATAAACTATTAAATAATAATATATTTATTTCTTACCCATCAACCAGTTAAACTTTTGAAGTACTCACCTGAAAAAAGAAAAAAAATCGTAAGGAAAATTGGAATTTGATGTTAAATATAGGATGAATGCTGGGGAATATTGGTGATATTTTAACACACGTTTTTAAAATGTCAACAATATCAGTTATATCACTATTTTAGAGGTCACAAGTAAAGTTATTGAGAAAATTATGTATAATAGGCTCATGGATTATTTAAATAAATACAGTATACTATCTGACAATCAACATGGATTTAGAATTGGTATATCCACGGAAAGTGCTGCATACAAATTTGTTAATTATATTTACTTTAACTTAGACAAAGGACAATATGTTGGTGCAGTATTTTTCGATTTATCCAAAGCCTTTGGTTGTTTATATTTAAGTCTTGCAAAGAAAAAATTGGAATGTTTTGGCCTTAGAGGAAATGTCTCAAACTGGCTGATGTCTTACCTCCACAGTCGGAAAATCTATGTTAGTATTAATAATACTGTATCAGATTCCCATGATATTGACCTCGGAGTTCCGCAGGGATCAGTCTTAGGTCCGTTGATATTTTTACTATATACCAATGACCTACCACTTGAAATTAGCTCTGACTGTGTCGTTCTTTTTGCCGAAGACACATCAATAGCTGTTTCTGCCCATAATCATGAAGAACTCCAAGATAACCTAAATATAATATCCAGCTAATTTACGAATTGGTGCAATAAAAATAAGCTTCTAGTAAATGCAAATAAAACAGTATCCATGCACTTTTATAACAAAAGAATGACAGCACCAAATACAGTAATTGTAAATGGAGCATTGATTGACTGTGTTGACAGTGCAAAATTTCTTGGTGTACATGTTGACGCGAATATGAGATGGCAGACATACGTAAATGTCATAAGTATAAAAAATTAATAGCTGATACTATGCAATATTCCAGCTTAATTCTTCCCTGCAAAATAACCAGTTAATTAACGTCTACTGTATAGTAATATATTCAGCCATACAGTATAATATAGCACTATGGGGAAATTCTAGTGGCGCAGAAAGAATTCTCATATTGCAAAAATGAGTACTAAGATTAATTTATGATTTGGATCAAAAAGAATCGTGTAGGCCACACTTAAAAAAAAATATATTAACTGTATCCTGTGTATATATATTAAAATGCATAAATTGCATAAAGACAAATCTACAATCTTATCAACAGATTGGAACCTTTCATGATTATTCAACTCGAAAGGGCAATGATTTGAGATCTACTGTTCATTCTAAAACTTTATATGAAAATTCACCTAATCATTCTGGTATAGTTTTATATAATAAATTACCAATAAATAATATTGGATCAGTAGAGAAATTTAAAGGGAAATTAAAGGAATTTTTAATTTCAAAAACATAATATTCAGTGAGAGAATATATGGAGGATAAAGGTGGTAACGGTTACTTCAACCAAATATAATTATTATTACTGTTTTTATTTTTAAGTATTTTATTTTATTTTCATGTTGCAATAATATGTGTATAAACACGTTCTTAACTCCGTCTCTTTTAAGGTAGACTGTTTTTATTGTTTTTTTATCTGTGTGTTTAGAGTATGTAAATACTATTGTATCTACTGTTATTATTGTTTGTTAAATGTACTATGCTGTCGTTATTTAATTAAGTATTTGCCTATATATTTATATTTACTTTATTTATATTTATTTTACCTGACTTACCAAATGTACTTAAAAAATTGGTTAATAAACATATTATTATTAATTCAGAATCCGGTATTAGTATATAAATATGGGTAGTACAACTAGTGACGATTCAAAAAAATGTTATTCCGAACTTACTTTTCTTAAAAACGGGTAAACAAACTACGAAGAACCCTCAAGGGATGTTTGTAACACCGTATTCGCTATACATTTCCCGGGGGATATGTAGCGCATGTAACTTCTAACACAAACGACTTCTTTTCATACATATCAACAGGGATATATACCGCATATAATTAATATTGCATGACCTATATGCGATACATATCCTTGGGGATATATACAATAATTGTGCATTGGTACGTGCCGAACTCTTATACCCATGTAATATGATATATAAGAGCTCACGTGGCTATTGCTTATTAAATATTTCGGGAATATAACGGAACGTTGTTTGAATTATTATTACAAGGAAGATATTTGCAATGTCGGGGTTTTTGAAAAAAATTTGCAACTTGCTGTTGAACATTTGGAATGTAAAATACAAAACGAAACCCGACCTGAAGTGTAGGTATAGTGAACATATATCGGTAGAATCGGAAACATAATGATGAAGAGACTTCAAAGGAGAATGTTTCACCCACAGGGCTCTCTAGACAAAAAATAAAACATGTAAAAAAAATCCCACAGATAGAAAATGATGATGACAGACCAGGAACTTCTGCGTCACTGCGAGATCAATTGTTCCGAAGCTTTTAGAATCAGTCGAGCCTATGGAAGGAAATTATCTTCGCTGAATAATTATTACTCTGGAATTGATTTAACTGGGAAATTATATTATATGAAAATGCTCTATTGTGGCACTTTTCATTCTAATAGAAGAGAATTGCCACCAATAGTCTCCAAAAAACTTAGAAAGAGCGAAACTGCGGGAGAACAACACAAAAAATGCGAGTTATCAAATGAGTAGACAAACGATCTGTTCTTATAATTTATAGTGATCCGATCCATGATGCTACTGTGATTCCAACAGGTACATTTTTGTTCAGTTCCATATAATTCTCTATTTCATAATACGCCTCAACTTCAGTAAAAAAAAATAAAAAAATGAAGAAGTTCTCAAACCTAAGTGTGTTACAGATTACAAGGCCAAAAAGGGAGTAGTGATGAAATGTCCTAGTATCATTCAGTTTTGCGCAAAGTCATGAAGTGGTACAAGTTAGGTAACTTACATTCTTTATTTTTTGAAAATATACTATAATTTTATTTTTAATTCTAGAAAAGTAATATTTGAGCTATTGCTTGGTACCACAGTAGTAAATGCTTGGGTAGTGTATAATATGATTTCGCAGGCAAAACTTTGTGTTACACAATTCAGAAGGCAACTAATAGACGAATTAATGCAATACAAAGAACAAGAAGAATTTGAATTACAATCGCAAAAAAGGGCTTTTCAGATAAATAAAAAAGGAACTCACTCTTTTGTCCAGGTAGAAAGAAGAGGAAAGTTTGTATAGGATGTTTGTGATGATTGCCCAAGTATGCCAGGCTATTGCCTGCAGTGTTTCAATGAATCATATCTCTAGACAATGAATTTTATTTCTCTCTTCTTTAAAATATTTTATTTACGTATCTAAAATAAAGTTGTTTTCTGAGATTTTACTTAATATCTCAAGGAGACTTTAAGCTACCAGTTTTTGCACGCGATCTAATATTAATAAAGGTTATTATTTCATGTTATCCATGAAGAGTAAATTCAATCACGAAAGTGCAAAATATGAAGGGTCCTTTCTCCTACCCTCCAAATCTTTTTATGTATATTTTTTGTAATTCTCCTATCGAAATATGATTCTTTGGTCAAAACTACAGACGAAAGCTTATCTTGTTGTAACATCGTAGTACCAACCGTTTTCGACAAATGTGTACCTAAAGAAACATATGCATCCAAAAACTTGTAAAACATGAAATAAAGATTCGTCGCTCTCCACTGTAATTTGTGTATTTCCACACTGATCAACCTATAAAGTTTGTTTTTTATTACGTAACTGATAATTGTTGATATCTGATGTCACTTTTTTCCTTGGTTTACTTGGGTTTACTAGAGATTTCCGGACCAATGTTTATAGGAAATTTTTTGAATATTTTCTTTATACACTAAAAATGAATTACTGCATATCTAAAACATCCTGTATAGTAATAATATATACTCAAAAGCGTTTTATCGTAGCAAACTAATAACTACAGACTGCATGTAAAAAACTTTTTTTTTATCACCCGGTAGCTGATGTCCCGTCTTAAGTCACGTTCTAAACTAATGCAAGCTGTTTGTTACAACTTATCATCTGGAAGAACCACAGGCCAGAGATATTTAATATGCCCGACAGGTACTCCTAAAATATATTCCCGGTATTTTTACCGAAAAACGCAGTAGTAAACATAAACAGGTAGGAGAGAATTACATTTTACTTACTTTGTTTAAATTCCGTGCACGCCATACGGCGGAGATATGCTGAGAATTTATTTTGATAAATACTCGTAAATGTCGTTGTCGAGACAGCAAATTCTGTTTACTTTTAATAAAAACGTAAAAATACTGTAGAGGAAATAATAATGAGTTAAATATTGGCACTTATTTTGTTCCACTAACCCAAAATATATTCCAGCGACGACTCGCAAAGAATTTCTCTTTAATGATGAGGCGAAAGAATCGGAAATGAGCCTTGCGGAAACGTAGGTTATTTTCGACGTATAATATTCTCTTTAAATGATGTTCAAATATGGGAACACCGTGAAATCATTACGGATATATAAAAGCTGTCATAAAAAGTGTGTATGTCCGAGTAAATGTATTCTGAAGCCTCGACGACAATCAAATATACATCAGTGATGGTTAGGTGTGCACACTTAAGAGATAATGTGACAACGTTATATTCTTCTTTATAAATCTTTATGAACCGTCTATACAGAGCGAGTCAAAATACAGTGTCAGAAAATGTTTCATTTGGGTCGGCAATGAGAGCAAGCGATAACGAAGCAACTAGGCTACCTTTTTTATCGTATAATACATCCTACTCGTGCCACCTGCTTCCCCCACCACATGTACGTGGGCAGCTCTGTCTGCGGGAAATGTAAAGAATTATTTGACTCGTTTTGAAAGTATAACGAGTTAAATAATTTCAGTTATAAAGCACGTAATAATATTACCTATACTGAACAGAGCCAACTACAATAAATGGTACTGAAATTTTTAATAGCAATGATGTACGTGTTTTCCTGATCGCGCGTCATTATTTGCTCCCTCTACTAGAGCACTGGTACACGCCTTTATTGTAGGCGGTCTGTCAAGCCGTTGAAACTATGCCTGCCACTCATATCCAAAATCTTCCGATACTGTATAGTGGTCACCCCTTGTAACTTTTTACATATTTGAGTTGCCAAAATCATTTTTGACGAGTTATTCTGGTTTGACACTAATACTGCGAAAACGATCAGCCAGAAAAAAAACTGGAAATAGGACTATGAAAGCGATTTTGCCTAGTGAAATCACAAGTGGAGGCAGCCACATAAAAGCTAAAAATTGGCGAAGCAGCTGAAGTCGACAATATCACCACCGAGGTGTTTAAGTTAGTGAAGGTGAACTGAAGATGATCCGCAGAATAAGCCAAAAAATAATAAAGACAGCAATCTTACTCAAAGACTGGATAACTTCAGACTTTATTTCAATACTTAAAGAAAAATTGCCAGATGTATGTGATAACTACAGATTATAGTCCAGTCAACGCACAGTGGGCCAGAATCCGAAAAAGATGGCCAAAAGTCGAAAAACCCAGTTTCGAATTTAGAACTTTTTTGTCCCAGAACGTTTAGTAGGTGACCCCAGGCATAATATAAACCAGTCTTAAGGAGCCGGCATTCCCTGAGCTCTTTGTAACTTCATTCCGAATGTGACCAACACACGAAGCGCGTTTGTATCACGAGCCGTTTGTATCACGCATGTTGTTGTAGTCAACAGAAAGTGCTGTAAAAATTTAGAAAATAGTGACATTACAATATATTAGAATGGATTTTCCTCCACAAGACATATATAATTAAATGCCGAAGGTGAAATTTTGTAATTATTAATTTGTAAAAATTTATTAACATTCAATAGGAGGTGGCTTTTTCATAGAATACAGAAAAAATTTTTTGCTTTATCAGGAAAAAAGTTTATAACTCGTTCGCACTCGTTCAGTGGGATTGTTTTCACTTGTTCGTTGGACATTCTTGCAATAAAATATGTAAAAATTGGCTGCCTCTAGGTGCCACTCTTGTTTTTGTGATCGTTTTTCTGGCACGGTGAAAAATACAGCGACGCTTTAACTTTGGTTTATAGTGATGTTTTAGCATATATCTATTTAATAATTCCATTTAAACCTAACAATTTATAATATTTATGTGTTATAAACAATTTTTGAAAAAATTAACGCATTTTGTTATGTCAAAAATAATTATTGAAAAATTATTTATTTTTTGGTTGGAATTTATAAAATGCCTAAAAGTATGTAAAATTGAATTTAAATTAATTAACTATAAATACCTACACCTCCCTTCCCATATTCCTTTACCATGCGCCATGTGGCTCTCGCTGCTGGCAACAAGCATGACCTTAGTCCAACCCAGCATGGACGTAGCAGGCCTAGCTGTATAACTCTGGGAGTGGCAGCAATGCCTACCGCACGCTGGTAAATCAATCAATCAATCAAATTCGTAATCAGCGACCACGAAAACCCCCGATTACCAATTTCCAAATGAAATGATCAACTTTTCTCAAATGTTTGGAAAAAGCTATTACCAAATTCGTAATCAGCGGCCTCGAAAAAAAATGAGTACCAATTACTTCCATATCCAGTGGAAGTATAGTAACGACAAAAATTTTTTTTAAAATTTTTATTGTTCAAATAGGCTTAGAATGTCACGAAACGTCGAGATTTTAAGTTTGAGCGAAAAAAAACTTTCTGTCTGTCGGTCTCTAACTTTTATTGTGCGCACGTTTACTCTGGAACCGTTTGAGATATTGACTTGAAATTTTGTACACATATGTACTTTAACGAGATCTAGAACTAGATTATATTTTCATCTTGTTCCGTCGAAGGGCTGGGGGGTAAATTGGGGTAAATTTGGGGAAAATTGTTTTTTTCTTTCATCCACCCCCACTACCACTCCCTATCACCACCCCCACCCCACTACCGATGTGGGATATTATTTTATGGTTTTTTTAGGGTAGAGGATTTCAAATATTATATTATTAAAGTTCCATAAACAATTATTTCCACATACAAAATGTTTTCGTTGTGAGTGACTCGGATAAAAAATCTGGATGTGGAAGTAGTGATTCCTTGGGCAGCGGTTTTTTTAATTGAAATGGTTAACTTTCTTCAAATTTCTGTTACCTTATTGGAGCGGCTATTTTGTTTTTGGAGAAACTATTATAAAATTCGTTATCAGCGACCTTGAAAACAATTTTCAACTGAAATAACTAACTTTTCTCAAATGTTTGTCGCCATATTGGAGCTGCCATATTGTTCTTGGAAAAATTATTACCAAATTCGTAATTGGTTACCTCGAAAACCCACAAGTGAAAATTTTCAAAACCATTACTCCATTTTTCGAACTATGGCCAGCTTTTTTGGATTCTGGCCCACTATGCAACGGGGGCATTCACCTCTAATTTGAGTCCTAATGAATGAATTTTGATGAAACCTTATGCAATGTGTTTGTAATGACGTGAATAAAAAAGTTGAAAAAGTTGAAAAAGTTGAAAAAGTTGAAAAAGTTGAAAAAGTTGAAAAAGTTGAAAAAGTTGAAAAAGTTGAAAAAGTTGAAAAAGTTGAAAAAGTTGAAAAAGTTGAAAAAGTTGAAAAAGTTGAAAAAGTTGGAAAAAGATTAGAGTAGGAAATGATAGAAAGGGATAGAATACACCCCTTTTATCACGGGTTCCGTAACTTGTAGAATTAGGTCAAAAATGAACAAACCATATATTTTTTACCTTTCTTGGCCCAAATAAGATGTTTTTACTCTTGTGACATGTAATTTAAAAATTTGAGAAAATTTAGACGTATGCATTGAGGCCTTGTAAACACTTTTGTCTCTTGGAATATTTTTTGTAACTTGCTAATTTTCCAAATTACAGGTTTTTCACAATAAATAATGTACTACGTTTTTTTGACATTTTCAATTTAAAAATTATATTGGACCTTTAAAAATGGTACAACTATATAGGTTTCACATTTTTTTATAATAATATATATATATAAATCACGCTCATTTTTCGAATTATCATGTTTTTTTTTAACGTGCAAAAAATGTACATTATTTATCGTGAAAAACTGCCTGTAACTCGGAAAATTAGTAAGATGCAAAAAAATTCCAAGAGACGAAAAATGTTAAGAAGGCCTCATTGCATACGTCCGGGTTTTTTCAAATTTTTAAATTATGTATTTTTAAAGCACTATAATTTCAAAGAAAGAGGTAGTTTTTGATGTTTTTCCGGAAAAACTCGGTGAAAACGCACTTTACCGAAAAGTTGCAAATAAAAATAGTCTTGTATTTCGATGATTTTTTTTCAATTTTTACATTTCCCCTCCCCAATTTTAGGAATTTTCGAGTGACCAGATGAAAAATATGCATTTTTCGAAAAAATTCACAAGAGTACAAACATCTTGTACTAGGCCAAAAGGGGTAAATATATTGTTTTTATTTTAATTTTTGACCTAATTCTACTCAGATATTTTTTTAACGTCATTACAAACACATTGCACATGGTTTCATCAAAATCCCTTCATTAGCACTTAAATTAGAGATTTTTGTAATTTTAGCGCTCCGTTGACAGGACTATTACTGGCATTAACTAATATCACACGCTAGTAGAATACTGACTGCGGTACAGATCATACCAAGCCTGGGTCTTCTCAATTTTTCGCCTCCAATCGTTCCGGTTCTCTTATGCAGCTTTCCAGTTCACCGCCCACAAAAGGTCTGATGTCCTCACTACCTACTTTCACCTCAACTTGGGTTTCCCTACTGATTTTTTTCCTTCTAGTTTTCCCAGGAGAGCTTTCTTTGGTACCCGTTCGTCTGCTAGTCTTTGGACATGGCTTGCCCAATGGAGTGGCGTGAATCGTATCTATAGTGATATTTTGGTCACTTTACGCAGCGGATATAGTTTTGTGACTCACGTCGGTATAATACTGCTGTATATTCTTCAATTCAGATTTCAGCATTGTCTATCTCTTGAGCAAGCGGGTTTTGTTAACTCTTTAGGTCCTGGCGTACACTGTGGTGGTTCAAATTTATCTTAGTACAATATTTGATACGATATTGACCCTTACACACTGAAGTGTACTGTGGAATAGTACACTTCAGTGTACACCTTATTAAAGTTTCAATATGACTGCTGCTATCTATGAGTTCAAAAATGAAAACTACATCTGTTATTGTTATGGTGAGTGTGTTTTGAGCAGAATTGGCGGCATTTGATTTGTTTACTGTTTGTTTTTTTTTGTAAAGTTGAAGTGAAGCGGTATATATTTTTTTAGTTATAAACAAGAGTTATAATTAACCGTCTATTATATTATTTAGTGCATTGGTGAAAACATTTTTGATATTTGATCAATTAAATGCACGTACACTATTATAGTATACATTGGGTCTGGGTGGAGTACGTATACCTAACCTATTTTTTTTTTTTTGAAAATATATAATAGCGTGATTCTTTTAGCAATTTTTGTTCAAAAGTAGCAAAAAGTCACTAGCATACAAAGATTTTATTTACTATTTAGAAAATAATGACTCAGATCTAGATACTTTGAGCGAAGATGGTGATGGATGGGAGATTCCCATCAACAAAAAGGTTTGTTTGAAAATAATGTTATCCAAATTGCATGTAGGCTGATAGGATATATTTAAATTTTTAGGCATGCAGGTCGTAATGGAAGAGCCAGATGTACTGTGTTAGAACCTGATCAGGATCAAAAGTTTATGCAGAGGAAATTCCTAAGTCTGCTATGCAGGGCCAAACTGACAAGGATGTCGAAATTATTATCATATTATATGATACTAAAAAATAAATACTCAATAAATACATACTTTTTTTTTGTCAATAATTTAAGAAACTGTAAAAATTAATATTTTTTAATCATATTTGCTTCAATGGTTATCGTACCATTAAGTGCCAATGAACACTAGAGTGTACGCATCAAATGTCAAAACTGGGTAAAGATAAGACTTTTTAACAAAAACTAAAAATCGTTAAAAAAATAAAGAAATCATGTGAAAAATTTCAGAAATTTACTTCAAATTAACAAAAATCGGGACCAAAAGTATACATATAATATCACCGCAAAATATATATACGTGTCAGTGGCGGCTCGTCAAGGGAGGCAGGGGAGGCTGAGCCTCCCTTTGAAAGAATAAGCATATCTTCCAAAAATCCGTTGTACTACCTCGGGGGTGGTGGGGAAATATACAAATTGTAATCATATTGCAAGTTAATTGTCTTTCAAAATATCGAGCCTCCTCTGCAGACAATATCACGAGCCGCCACTGATACGTGTATAATACACATAAAAACAAAACATACGCAGTAAAAGGTAACTTGTAGTAAAAAAAGATTTAACATTAATTAGAGAAAAATTCTTCAAGAGAGTAACAGTTTCTATCAATAAGTAAGGTTTTGAGCCTTTTTTGAAAATAGTGATGTTTTGAGAATATTTTATCTCACTCAGTTGGCAAAGTATTTTGCACCCGTTAAAATATATACTTTTTTGATAACGTGCTGTCGAATGTTGATTAATTTTAAATCTTGTGGAGTAACTGTTATGTGGCCAGTCAGATATTTTTGAAATGTGGGCAATTTTTTAGAATGCAGAAATAACATTAAAAATACTGTCTAGTGGAGGGCCCATTGATTGCTGTCAGCAAATTCAAAAAGAATTTAAAATCATACCTATATTTTTATCATCAGTTACCTGAAATACATTCTTCAAAAACAACTTAAAGTAAAATTCGAAAACGATTTTCATAACAACTGTAGTATTTACTAGGTTTGGAGATGACAGTGATGAGATTATTTTTAAAAGAACTACATACGTGAGCTTAGCATCTATTTTGTAAAGGAATATTTAGACACTCCACCTGTATTCGTTGCCATAGTCTGACATCCTGGAGAAAAATTTTAAATGTTTTACATTTTCCGAGTTATGTGTACCATTATAGTGTATATTCCACCTAGCTGGTAATATATTAAATTTGTAATTTTTTCTTTTTTCTCTCTCCCCAGTTTGTTACTATATTCGTGTTTTGTTATTTACACTACTATGTTATTTAACTAATATAGGACATGACAATTATTTTCTAATATATAAAATATTTGAGGCACATCACTTTTTATATTAATATACATCACTTTTATATTAATAAACATGATATTGTTAGAAATTATTATAATGTATTAGATGTTTATATTGATATTACATGTACCTAAGAATGACTTGCTACAATCAGCACATAATGTAGTCAATAGATAATAATATTCCATTCTTTAAGAAAAATGACTACATGGAGGACTTAATAGAAACAATCTAATAGAGTCGTCAAGGGTGTGACTTTTTCTACCCCCCTTGACCCCTCGCTCAAACCAATGTCCTTATAAAGATGCATTTGATGCAAATAGTTTTATTCATTGACAGCTGAAGCAGGTTTTTTTCCCATTTATTTTCCCTATACACCCATCTTCTATTACAAAACTCCCTAATAAAAAAATATAGCTAATTCAAGTAAAGTCTAGACATATATAAATAAAACATGATAGAGCTAAACGAAGATCATTCTACTTAAACTCAAATAACATCGTCTGAAGGTAGCTTGCCGCAACACCTGGCCGCTGTGGTACCTTGCGCGATTCTACCGCGAAATTGTACATACCGTTTATTTGTTTATTATTATTGTTAATTGAAATAAATACAGTACGAAATGACAAGTTAAAAATTAGCTAAATAAAATAAAATTATTTAAATTGGAAATTGGAAAATTGGGTGTGACTTTTAATAAAAAATATTTTTTATTAGTGGCAATTCAAACTTCTTCCTTCATGATTCAAAATATTTGTTAATACTTAGAAAACATTGTGTTTTTTTTAACGACTTAAGGACATAGTGTTTCTTTTATCATAAATATGGATTAATTTCAACAGTGTCTAACAAACTTTTTAGATCCAAATAAATTTCGTGATATAACACAACAAATATATTTGAAGTCAACATCGGGCGATAATACTTAAACAGGTGTTGGCAGTCGACAACACAACGCCTGCTGATACAAGTTTAATAATGGAAATATCTAATATCGTAAACTGGTGCATTAGAGTCTTAAAACATAAGGTGCCTGCATTTTTATCCTTTTACATTTCTTGAAACAAGACAACTTTCTAATAACTAGAACCATTTTTATAATTCCTTTGTTGATAATGTATGTACCGTAAGTGCTAGAGGCAGTTTAGGGTACAACATATGACTAAAAATATCTACTTGATTTAATGGACAGTAAGTCGTTAGTATAAAATATAGGTGGATAAAACATTTCAGATAAAAGGTAAAAGCGGAAAT
Source organism: Rutpela maculata (assembly GCA_936432065.2). Lineage (NCBI taxonomy): Eukaryota > Metazoa > Arthropoda > Insecta > Coleoptera > Cerambycidae > Rutpela > Rutpela maculata. The sequence continues at coordinate 125,755,010 of OW386290.2, read as the reverse complement.
ATCATGTGATTTATTATGTTAAATGTTATTGTTATGTATCAGTTATGTACCGGTACTCACTTTTTGACCATTCAACACATTAGATTCTCTGATTTTCCGTGATAAAATTATGACAATTATGTTAAAATAAGAAAAATCTATGTAGTCCAGTGGTCAGTACGTAAAATGGAAGTTGGATGTAATTTAAAAAAAGGTTTTGTTCTGTTACTACCGCTGGCGCCATCATCTTGGTAAAACGGTGCCAAACATATTTCGCTTCAGGTGCGTTCGACACCCAGAAATATTACTACGAAACTAATAAAGCATTAAATTTGCTACGTGCGATATATTTTTAACTAAACTAAATAGTTTCAACGCAGTAACCGAGCAAAGTTGGGCATAAAAAATGTCTAATTTTTTCCAATTACCCATTTCACGTTTGGTGAATAAATATTAGTTGTCCTGACTATACTAAAAAAAAACAGAATAATTCTAAACTTTTTAAATCGAATACCGGAGAAGAATTTCTTTTGGTATTATACGGAGCAAAAGACGAATAATATCTAGAGAGAGATCGTCCCTATCCTTAATGGTAATGATACCATCACACACACTGCTTTCGTTTGGTGGCTCGAGCCTACTCAAGCAACATCAGCTAATATGCTAAAGCGGGTGCCTGTCTGGGAATCACAGGTGCTATGAAAAGCACCTCCACAGCAGCGATGGAGACCTTATTAAACCTCCTTCCACTCAACTTGGAGATGGAGGGAGGCCAGAATGGAAGCATAAAGATATATGAGAATAATCAACACAACGTTGAAGTAGATCCTCTATTAAGCATGACGTCAGACCACATGGTACCAAAAATTACATTAAACAAGCTCTTCATTATCACCATTGGAGATAGGAAGGACCCCAAGTAGCACATAATTCTTTAAGATACCTTTAAGAAGTTCTATTTACTGCCCGCGAGGATATCTTGTATTTATGTACTCTAGAAGTCCTTCCGAAATCAAAATGAGAAATCTTTATATGTGTTCAACTTTTATGCACTGGGGAAATGTAAACTGGGCATTATATAGGAATTTCAACTTTTGTTGACCCAACTAGAAGTTCTAAAAGGGAATTACCATACAGCTCAATTTTCTAAGTATTATAGAAATCAAATAAAGTATTAAAAGGGAAATAGTATTATTATCCTTAACAGAATTCTTGTAGAAATCTTCTAGAAGTTCTAAAAGGGAATTACCATACAGCTCAATTTTCTATGTATTACAGACATCAAATAAAGTATTAAAATGGAAATATTATTATTATCTCTAATAGAACACCTATAGAAATCGCAAGAAAAAATTCTTTTAATGCATAAAATTTGTTTGCTTACCACGTAGTTTGTTACAGAAATTATTCCTAGATGACGCTACGTACAAACCACTGAGGATAATCAGTCATGCATTATCTTGTACTCATGAATTTATAGAATATTAATAACATTACTGCAACGTTCAAACTCTCTCAGGGATAATCGATTTATTTGGATGAATCTTATAACGATCTCTAATATTTGGTTTGGTTTGGGCCTGATGTCTCATACTGAGATTTTGATTAACCAACATTTCACCAGCTGCCGCTGGCAATTCTATAAGAAGTGTGTGTTGGTACATCTAATACAAATCCTATAAAAGATGTTTTTCTACGATTGTGCTGAAAGTCAAATTTTTTAACTTTAAAATGACTGCAGAAAATATCACTTTGCCGCACGCCTTGATTACATCTTCACACACCGGAATAAAATAGTGTGTTTACCTTAAAGAATTTTATATTACTTACTGATAATAACAATTAAATTTTATAAATATACACTAATTACACATGAATTGCAATTACAAAGTCAAATTTTTTAACTTCAGAATGACTGCGGAAAATGTCACTTTAAATAAAATCTGACAGGCAGCAAATTTAAAATTTTGGAAAGACTTTAAAAAAGGGAAATAACTTCACAACCGTAGAAAAAATAGTATGTAACACATGTGGCAAGCTTCATTGCAAAACTCGTATGATGGAAACACTCGCTGCGCTCGTGTTTCTACTTTCATACATCATTTTGCAATGAAGCTCTTGCCACACTTGTATTACAATTTACTATTTCAGTACCGTTTATATTGGTAAGCGATAAAATACCCGAAAGATTACTACAGGAATTAAATCTGTTTGCAGGATCGATGCGGTGCATCTATAAAGATGTCCTCGGGACCATTTATATTGGCAATCGATAAGATATCCTAAAGATTACTATGGGAAATCTATAGGTATGCAAAAGGCTGCTCACAGGATTCTATACTAATAGCTTTTTTCGATTACCATGGGAAGTACTATTTAATACTGATATGCTGACATTTGCCCATCTTAGGGAACTCTTACAGACCTCTAGAAGATATTTACTAATTCCTAAATTTTTGTCCTCGGGATATCTTGAGGAATTAATTGTGCTACTTGGGACTGGTCGACATTAACCCCTGATACATTACGTAAAGACCTGGTCTGGGTCTAGGATGGAAACAGGAGCTGGAGCAGGAATACATGGCGAAAGGCCAGGAGCGAGTATAAGTCTCTCTCTTGGACAGCACTTCACTATGTTTCAGTCAGAAATTTTGGCTATACTCGAATGTGTATCCGAAAATACTAAGCGACGATATGTGAACCAGCAGATCACCATTGCGTCAGACAGTTAGGTGACACTAAAGGCACTAGCCTCTAGTGGAACAGAGTCAGACTACTCTGGATGACGACACATAACAGTATACACGGCAACGAAAAAGCTATTGAACTTGCTAGACAAGGAGCATTCAATATATTGTATGGCCCATAACTCGCACTAAAGTCTCGGCCAGAAGGGTGACCAAGGTCTGCGTCAAAAATATAGATAATCATCACCGGAGAAACATTTCAGGAAATCGACATGAGAAAGCAATTATTACAGGACCATGCCCAAAACAATCTGAAGAACTCCTCGCAAAAAACAGGATACAGCTTAACAGAAAATTTCCTGTTAAGAAGCACCTGTACCCAATCGAAAAGCTTGCTGGCGACGTTAACTGCCGACTATGCTGCAGGATACTAGAAACTGTGGAGCATATTATATACGACTGCGAAGTGCTGTATCGTGAAAGATCTACGGGTAAGCACAAACAGACTCGAAAACTATGAAAACTCGCCCATTCTTAGACCTGTATCACCTTGTCAACGGCACAGGAGTACTAAAATGGGCAGAAAATTAAGGCAGGGCGAGCACAATAAGCCCAGGGGGAAGGGTTTTAGTCAGTAAGAGTCTGACACTTCTTATACTATCAATGGCAACCCATGAGGGTTTCCCCTCCTCGATAATAAAAAAAAACGATACCGACAGGCATTCATAATGATGTTTATCATTACCAGAGTTTTCAAGTATAATGGTTTCAGGGTATTCCAGAAATTGCACAGGAATGAGACTAGAAACAGATTGATCCCGGTGGAGTTAAAAAGCTTAAAAATCCTGCACCTGAAATGCTGCTTTTTATCTCCTGAAAATGCAAGAAAACGTGTACGTTAGCGTGGGAATGTCTAAAATGCCATATAATTTGCGATTTCTCTAAAGTGGAATCCTGCGAAAATGCAACGTAAATAGTCAACGTAAATAATGAGTTTATTGACCACGTTGAAGTTGATTCGTCAGTCGAAATGTTGGTGATAAGCACGGAGGATGTCCAAATGCTACAGTGGATAGCAAAACGAAAACAATCTAAGAAATAATTACAGAATTACGAAAACTACCCTCGACCCTCGACATCGAGCACTCAAGCAGAAGCATTAAACAGTCTACTGCTGGATTAGGTACATATGCGATACAAAGAAAGACGCACAGGATTATCTAACCTCCTGGTGGTGTGGAAATGAGTATTCCAAATATAGCTTAGTAGCCTCAAATCATGTAAAAGATAAAAATCATATCTTGGTTTTAGATCTGTCTTGATACGATTACAGATTTCTTTACTGCAATCAATTTGTGTCGTCAGCATATCCTTGCAACTTACAATATTTAGCCTTACTAAACAAGTCAGTAGTTTAAGTACTAAAAATATCAAATAGTAGAGGCCTAAATATACTGCCTTGTGGCATACCTGCAGTTATATTGGATATTGACGGTGAGCGAGAGTTAGCGAGAATTTTTTGTCTCCGATTATTAAAGTTAGAGCTAAATAAATTGGGAGTAGTATTATCACAACCTAAGTATTTTAATTTGATTGTCATAAGACGATAATCCACCACATGGAAGGTTTTAGCAAAGACCAACAGTACTGAGTCGTCCTTTGTTTACTGTCTAATGCACGCAAAATAGCCTAGTGTTCAAGAGAGCTGTGAGACTTCGTAAATTCTTCATAAATCCTAATTGATATACAGGGGGCATATTATTGAGTGTCACAAAGTCAGTTAACTGTTTCTGATTAATATAGGAAGTACGCTTACTGATCTTACTGCAGTAACTGAAATGGGGACCATTAGACCATTGGGATAGCCATTTTCTAACTATTAGAAAAGTAACATCAAGTCAGTGTTTTAAGAAGGTTATGTTTGGTGTGGAATTATCTACAATAAAATTGTTGGTCCTTATTTTATAGACGGAAATTTAAATCAAAATAGTTATTTGAATTTGTTGCAAAAATTTTGTTACATCTCTAATTAAGTTGGATGATGATGTGAGAGGGAAATTATATTTTAAACAAGATGGGTATATTGCATATTCGTCAATGTTAGTCTAGAATTAGTTAAATTACAGTTTTCGGAAAAAATGCATAGACCGATTTGGACGGATGGCCAAAATTGTAGAGGTGATAAATAAAATTAATCAAGTAATCTATATATATATAAAAAATACCCTGATTGACTGACTGATCTATCAACGCACAGCTCAAACCGCTGGGTCTAGAAACTTCAAATTTCGCGAGGTTTCTCGAATGACGTAAGCAACCAGTAAGAAGGGATTTTTCGAAATTCGACCTCTAAAAGGTGAAAAGGGGGATTGAAATTTTAGGCTTTTTCGGAAGCGGTTAGATCTAGATGCGTGAAATTTGGCAGAAATATTTTTGAAATCGCGTAAATCAGAAACGTGCTTATTCGAGCGATGGTCTCTTCTGAGGAAATAAAAAGACACGTATTCGACGGTTTTCAAAAAGAGATCCCCGAAAGAGTGATCAGGAAGGGGGAGGTTTTTAAGCTTTTCGGAAACGGTTAGACCTAGAAGCGTGAAATTGACAGAAATATTCTTTATTGGAATCTATTAGACACGACTAAGACGAAATTTCAATTTTCACTTTTTGAAGGGGTGAAAACGGGGGTCTAAAGGGTATCCGTATCTTTGAAATCGCGTAAATCAGAAACGTGATGTTCCAGCGATGAGTTCTTCTGAGGAAATAAGGAGATACGTATTCGACGGTTTCCAAAAGGAGACCTCCTGAACGGGAGAACAAGGAAAGGGATGTTTTTAAGTATGAAATTTGACAGATACCCGCCCATGTGCTCTATTGTCGATAAAAATAATTTTTTTTTTTCGTTTAACTCGCTTTAACACAAAAATAAAATAATGAATTGTTATCAAATTGCGATGCGCAGTGGGTTTCCCCTAGTACTATGGATGCGCAAAAGTTTTCCTTGAGTGCAATAAATGCGCAGTGGGTTTACCCGGGTACCATGGATGCGTAGTGGGTTCCCTCGAGTGTACTTTATGAGTACTATATGAGTACTCAGTCAGTATGTAGTATTTCTTTATATGCATAAGTTAGTATGTCAATGTTCTTAATTTCACTCACAAGAAGTCTTCCACGCGAACGAAGTCGCGGGTATGAGCTAGCCATACATAAATTTTACGGAGGGTTCATAAAAAGAATGGAAAATGTGTTGTTTTAGGTGTAAGCTATGTCAAAGAACTCAAGAGAAGTCAGAATTCTAAGTTATAAGTAAGAAGTCTGAGATAGAATTTGTAATTCTGAGACAGAAGCTAGAATTATAACTTTTATCTCAGAGTTCTGACTTTTAAAAATAAAATTAATGTCATGGCCCGTCTACGCCTTATAAAATTAACATTACCATATCCAGATAATGCATCTAAGTAAGCTTTTTTGCATAACATAATTCCGTAATATTTTATAACTTTTATAATGTTCTTTACTTTTTAATTCTTTGTATTTATAATGCCTCGCCACACCCCTTTATCGTTAATATTATTAAAAAATTATTCACGAGTCGACGCTGACTTATTATTCATAATTTGTTCATTGTCACAATATAGTAATAAAGTCAACTAACTAAAAAATATCACAATACATATACAATTACACCGAAGTTAGGAAACCTACTTGTCAACATAATGCCTATACAGGAAATAGAAAATAAGCACGTTGTCAAGCAGGCGTTACATAAATCATATTAAACATTTTCTCTAATTTGTATTTTAACCATGTGCGATTATTCGGGCATATATGGAGGGAAATTATAAAATTACCAACAGGTAATAATAAAGAATAAACCGCAAATCGTGACTGGACATATTTATATTGAAAGTATTCTATACTTATCAATTTATAATCTTTCGACAGTTATTTGTAATAATACATGGCATGGCAGTCGATTGTGCATTTTCCTGATATATGTTTCAAAATATTGTAATGGCATTACGTAAGATAACGAAGGGATATGTGTCATGCGTGTCAAAACTAAATAAATGCGATTATCGATTTGAATGCAATTAAAAGCAACAGCGGTTGTACAACTGATTTCATTTTAGGTCATCCATTTTTTTTGTGTATTTAGTTCGCAAGATAACACAGGTTTACAAAAAAAAAGTTGTCGGGATCAGACCACACGTTTCTTATGTATTTTTCGACGCTGAATTCGAATCTATTTTTAGTTTTGCTCTATCACATCAGGGTTTTGAGATATCCTGACAAGTGCAAAAAACACGTTTTTTTTGACATATTTGAAGTTATGTAGCCTTGCGGATTTTTTTTTCTCGAAAAACCAAGTATGGGAGCTTAAAGTATAAATCTTCCTCTTTAAAATGCCATTGAGTTTGCTCAAATATCTTTTTTTTCGCTGAGATATCGAATTTTTAAAATTGTCTGTTCATATGTGATAGAGCAAAACTTTCCCAGTACATTTAATTAGTACGGAAACCTTATGGTCATTATTTAAATTGCAATATCTCGGCGAAAAAAAAAAGAAAGATATTTGAGCAAACTCAACGGCATTTGGAAGTTCTCGATTTGTTGCTGTGTAGTTTGAGGGTCTCAGAGTTATTTTGATTTAAGCTCATAGGAGTAGGATTTTTGGGTTTTTTAAGTTTAATGTTAGTAAATTGCAGATTTGTTGGTTGATGCATTTGAGTTTTCGCATTTGAAGTTTGTGGGTTTAAGAATGTGGTGTGGGAGAAAGGGGAAGGTGGGTGGGGTTATAGGCTTAAAGTTCATTGCTTGAAGGTTTATTCTATACATTGACCTTAGTTAAGTATCATGTAAGATTCACAGGCCTACAAAATTAGGCAATTTTTTTATATCAAAAAGGCTACTATACTTTTCTGGAGGTTTTCGGTGCGCTGAATCTGAATCCGGTATCAGAATTGCTCTACCACGTCAGGATTTTGAGATATCGTAACCTAAACGTGCAAGAAACACGGTTTTTTGACATATTTGAGGTTATTTAGCTTCGAGAATTTTTTTTCTCAAGAAACCATGTATGGGATCTTAAAGTACAAGTCTTCACCTTTAAAATGCCGTTGAGTTTGCTCAAATATCTTTTTCTTAAATCGATCTGCAATGTCTACATTTTCGGCGCGATTTCAGATCGAAAAATGCACAATTCCAGTATTTTAGTCCGTTGCTAAGAAACTATCAGAAAACAGACCGGAAAAGATCCGTTGCCAAGCAACGATCAACAAAACCGTACGGTTTTTTATGTATATTTTAGACAGTAAATAAATACACGCAGACAAACTAACTCACATTAAAATTGCATTTCTTAGTAAGCAATTAGATTGTAATGAAGTAATGTTATGCATTAATACAAATTCCTTAATTTATAATAATATTGATTGTGATTTCAGAAAAAATAGTATGTGTACTTCGGTGTGAAAGCACATTCCCGGACTTCGATGCTTGTTAGCCTCGGCTAGCGCCTCGGCCAACAATTTGCATCGTCGTCCGGGAATGTATTGCTTTCACACCTAAATACACAATATACTACTTTCTTTCGCCGAGATATTGCAATTTAAATAATGACCATAAGGTTTCCGTACTAATTAAATGTATTGGGAAAAATATGATATGAACAGACAATTTTAAAAATTCGATATCTCAGCGAAAGAAAAAGATATTTGAGCAAACTCAATGGCATTTTAAAGAGGAAGATTTGTACTTTAAGATCCCTTACATGGTTTTTCGAGAAAAAAAAATTCGCAAAGCAGCATAACTTCAAATATGTAAAAAAACGTGTTTTTTGCACTTTTAGGTTAGGATATCTCAAAATCCTGACGTGATAGAGCAAAACTAAAAATATGTTCGAATTCAGCTTCGAAAAATACATAACAAACGTATGGTCTGACCCCAGATCCAGACAACTTTTTTTTGTAAACCTGTGTACTTTCCATTCTGCCCGTTATATTTAGGGACATATTCCGAGAGATGTTTCTTTTGTAAGCCAGGAGGAGCATTATTTTGAAAAAAAATGAGCCGCCTTCCAAAAAAGTCGCTAAAAATTATGAAATAAAATTTCATCGTCATCTAGATAATTAAACTTTATTATCTAGTACGTTGAAAATTAATCTTATATACATTTTAATTCGTTCAACTGCGAAAGGAGTTTATGTTCAATTCTCAATTGTTTGTAATGTGAACTAGCCTCGTCTCGTCCAGCCTTTCAATGCCACGGCGCCTCGTACCGTGGATGTCTGGCTGGCTTCCGATGCGTGTGCTTGGGGAGGAAATTCTTATTTATTATTTAATTCGATTATTTGATTTGATTTGGGTGAGTAAAGCCTATTACCAATGCACAAGTTTGGTTTTAGAGAAGGTTAAGGTACATCACTATCACTAGCAAAAGTGGTGCAGGATATCATTGGCTCATATAATAAGAAGCAGTCTACTGTCATGTTACTCTTAGATATTGAACACGCCTTCGATACCGTGTGACATAACGGGCTAGTCTACAAACTGCAATATGTTTGTGCACTGCCTGGGCATTTGGTAGCCCCTCATTAAGAACTACCTTTTAGACAGGCAAATAATGGTAAGAATCAAAAACACCTTATCCGATTTTCAGCGGGGGTCCCTCAATGTTCCGTCTTCTCTCCTTTCCATTTTAACCTGTACATCTTCGACATTCCTACTCATTCTAAAACAAACCTCCTCCTCTACGGTGACGGCACTACTATTTACTTCGAAAGTTTTCACGGATAAATCGCAATTCAAAAAATAAAATATCACACCGACAGACTGACGACTTATTACCAACAATGGAAAATCAAAACAAATTTCTCCCAATCAGAGATGTCAAAACCTTTTCAAAACTAAAAATAAATAATGTGGTCATTTCTCACTTTTGCACCCCATATTACTAGAGTAATAAATAAAGCCTATGCACCTCTTAGTCAACTCTATAGTTTAGTTAATAGACGTAGCAGTAGACAATAAAGTATGCCTGTATAAGGTAATCTTCCAGTCAATGCTGACCTGTCCTGGACTTCCATTTCAGACACACAGTGCTTTAGGTTATAGCGTACTCAAAATAAGCTGCTATGTCTATTAACAAATTCGCCAAGGTATATTATCATGGCAGATTTGCATAGGCTTTTGGGGGTGCAAATAATACGACACTAGAGAATATTATTTAGGTGTTATGCAAATCACAACTTACACACTTTTTTATTGTAAAAAATACGACAATACATCGATACGACAATACTAAAACTCTTACCTCTCATAGACATATAAATTCAACATTCACAATTCCATATCCACTTCCCATTTCCTGATACCTCTTTGAACCCCTCGCTGAAATTCCTTAACATAGAAATTAGGCACATTGTGCAACAATATGTTTTTACATATTTGACTTTTTTGAATAGGGTTTATTGATTTTCCCTATACAATCTCTTCTATGACAAAATAACAAAAGCTTTAATCGTCTCATTTCCATAATTCAAGATCTAAAATAAAATGCAAGCGATCTGTATAGAAACTTGCTAATTGTCTCTATTTTTATCATGTCTGGAAGCATTTTTGCCACAACACCTAGCCGCTGCGTGACATCGCGCGGTTCTCGCGTTGTTGTTACGTCGCTCTTTCATATATTATTAACACTATTGAAATAAATGCAATATCTTTTTTGACATGTACCCATAGTTAAATAAAATAAAAGATATTTAAATTGGTAAAAAATTGGTAAATTGGGTTGGTAAATAAATTTTAAAAATTATAAAGTTTGGTAAAAAAAACACAGCTTTCTTGCACACCCTGTAGATAATAATGTGCTTCAAAATAAAAGAATCGGGCAAAACTCGCTGTGCTAAAAATAATTTGAAGACCAAAGTGGATAAAGGTGTTATGTCGTATTTTTAAAAAAAATTACTTTATGCAATTTTTGAACACCCCTGATATAGATTTAACACCCAATAAACGGTGAATTCTAAATTTGTAATATTTTATAGAAACTTTTTAATTATAAAGGCGCCATGTCATACATACAACCAGTAATTTTAGTGGATGTAAACAGTTTTGGATAGAATAATCTAGTTTCATAACAGCTTGATATTGTTTTTTAATATTAGTGTAAACAAAAGAACATAACCCAAAATTATCTATTTTATGAGGTATTATTTATTTGAATCGAAGACAAAATAAATAAGTTCCAACTCAAAACTGTTTTATTTAATTTACTCAAAAAGTGTAACATAACACCTTTATCCACTTAGGTCTTCAATTATCTCTTAAATCTTGAAAACTACAAATTGATATCTATTCCAGTTTTCAAAAAATGTGGATTTAATTTCAACCTAAAAATTCGCTTGGTTCGTTTCAATTGGACACTTTTTCAGCTTGCTTAACGTACAATTTTTACTTTAATTATATTTCTGTCTGGTTTATTCCAACATATTATAATTTTATTATTTCTGTATATTCCTAAGCCATAAAAGGTAAAAGTAAAAGTGTTACTCCTGCCAATGTATAAATAAACAACCTAACAGTAAATTGATTACGTAATTTTGCATAATTATCAAAATCAACAGTAATAAACATATCTGTTTAGTTTGTAACATAACTGTATCCATCTGAATTACTTTACACTGGGAGCTTCCTTGCATAAAAAATTAATGATTCACTTATTTAACGCTTGGGCTTAAAATACCGACATCCAAATATGATTGTTGTTTTGACATAGGTACAAGGTGAATCAGCTAAAAATGGTTTTGTCTGATTAATCGCGTCTAAATGTCAGAAAATTTGTCATTTCGGTTTAATACAGGAAGTGATATTTATATTGTAATGCGGTTATATTTTGTGTTATTGTTGATTTAATTACGTATTTATGGTTAATATTATACCATGCTGTCGATAAAATCAATACTTTCAAATCAAATTTTTCAACTCTTCTCTTTTCAACCTCACCGTCAGCCATTTATGCAAATCAATTACTTTGGATTGTTCGATTTTAGAAATCCTAAAAAACGACACATCACAAGAATGTAATGACAATATTTCTTTCAGATATCCCCAGAGTATTGTCAATGTATTTGCAAGATACTTTTAATCTGCTTGTATACCATCTACATATGAAATGATTCCTCTTCGACGAGACTACATGTAATGTTTTTTAACTTATCATTCTAACCATTACCGAGGAAGTTTCCAAAGCACTTAAAATTAAATATAAAAACCGCTGCCCAAGGAATCACTACTTCCACATCCAGATTCTCTATCCAAGTCACTCACAACGAAAAAACTTTGTATGTGAAAATAATTGTTTATGGAACTTTAATAATATAATATTTGAAATACTCTACCCCAAAAACCCATAAAACGATACCCACATCGGTAGTGGGGTGGGGGTGGTGACAGGGGGTTGGTAGTGGGGGGTGGATGAAGTAAAAAAATATTTTGAGGTTTCTGGTTCCTGTACATAAACTAAATCACATTTTTTTTCATCCCCTTTAATAAGGAGGTGGGGGTGGTAATGTGGGTGGCTAATGCCAAAAATTTTTTTGAGACCTTAGCTTCTCTTGTATATACTAAATACCAATTTCATGGACCTTTACTTGCTTGATTTACCCATTTACCCCAAATTTACCCCGATTTACCCCCCAACCCTTCGACGGAACAAGATGAAAATATAATCTAGTTCTAGATCTCGTTAAAGTACATACGTGTACCAAATTTCAAGACAATATCTTAAACGGTTCCAGAGTAAACGTGCGCACAAAAAAAAGTTACAGACAGACAGACAGACAGAGAGACAGACAGACCGACAGACAGACAGAAAATTTTTTTTTCGCTCAAAATTAAAATCTCGACGTTTCATGATATTTTAAGCCTATTTGGACAATAAAAATTTTTTTGTCGTTACTATACTTCCACTGGACGTGGAAGTAAAAGTAAACTTACAGTAGTATTTTACAGTATACCAGCTCTCATTAAAAGACTGTGCATGCATCTTTGCTTTATCACTTCTACATTATTTTTTGTTTAGCACTTCAAAGGACTACATCTTCCCAAACTCACAGTTGGTAAAAAAATTGGTCTATTTTCAAAAAAGATTATAAAATCCTAGTTGAAAACTATAGATCAATAATTTTAGTAAATTTTCTTATATGATATCTCTTTTCATGTTAGGTTTCAAATTTCGTACTGTGAACAAGGGTGCATAGTGGGTGGATCTAGAACAACTAACTTGGAATGTGTTACCCATTTTATTCGAATACATTGGATCGTGGTGATCAAGTTAGATATAATTTATACAGATTTGTCAAAAATATTTGACTGATTCGATTATGAGTTTTTACTACAAAATATTTTAGCTTTTCTGAATTCTATCTTAGTCTAGGCAGTTATATTTTTAAATAAAAATTAATCCTCCCCCCGAACTCCCTCAATCACTTCTTCTAACTTGGTACAGCAAAAATAATTGAAATAGTAGTTATTGGGAAACTACTGTTGAATTTAAAAAAAAAACTGGAAAATTGATGATCAGTGTTGAATAAAACATATTTACTTTTACAAACAAAAAACACAACACATCAAATTATATACAAACGGCTAATTTAAAGCTGCTTACTGCTTTTGTACAATATTAAAAAATATATGCAAAACACACTTATTTTTCAGCAATCAGATGACCTTTAGGTAAATAACTATCATCCACCGGCCCGTTATTCTAAACCAAAATTATGAATCATTTTGGGAACACTGATTGGTAGGGACTAAGGGACTAAAATGACTAAATAAAAGAACATACGAATAGACGGACTCAGTGAGTTAATGCTTATGCGTTAGGTTTGAGATCAAGAGGTCCCGGTTTCGAACTCTGGTTTGGGTTTGGATGTTCAGCAGCATTTTTATTGTGTTACTAAAATGGTAGTAACTTTCTAGACTGCAGTTGAGTGAGACAACACGACTAGTAGCTGTTGTCTCTCCTGATTTCGAGTCTCTGTTGCGGCAGAAAGCAATATCGCAGATAATGGTTGTTGTGCAGTTGTCTGTTGTACATATGTTCTAGTTGAGTAATGGATTAGTTATGGCTAAACTTCATCAGGACGTTAATATTCGCAAAAAACATCCACCAACAGATGGCGCTCTAAATGTCAGATTATAAAAGTGAACAACAAAGTTTGGACAAATAATTGGCATTTGTGACATTAGAAAAATAGTTTAGTATAGTGAAAACTGTATTTATAGCTTCCTAAAGTATTTAAAAAAACGGACAAGTATAAAAAAATGCCTAATATAATTTTTTGATAGTTTTGGCAACAAAGTTAACCTTCCATTAAATGTCAATAGAAAATGAATTTGTTCACTCTTATACAAGTTAAACTGTCAGAAAGTAGATGTCGCCTACTCTGTGATTTACGCGAATAAAGAAGAAGTTAAAAGATTGTATTCCCAGTAAGCTGATGACTATGACTTGTATCATTTCACACGACGGTAATTTTTTCTCCCGACAAAAAAAGTCGTACACCTCCAAAATCATTAGCTAGAGCCAAAAAAACACCCCTGAAATGGGATAAAAAGAAGATTAAGCTACGAGAATAGTTGTTATTTCTTAATCAATCGAATTATACAAATTAAGGTTCAACAGCAGCGTACGTACAATAGATATGAAACACACCCCCAGGAGGGGCGAAAACTAGTCCCCATATATAAAAAAATCGATCCAAAACAGCAATGACTGCTGAAAAAGAAAAAAGTTTTATTAAAGTGTTAAGAAACTACATCAGGTTCGACATAATCTTCATAAACTGCCTCTATAGGGTTGAGGGACACGAGAAAAACAAGAAAAAGCGTAAAATCCAACAGGATTTCTGTTTCCATGGATGCTATGATTGGCTGAAATTACGTAGTACTCTAAAACAGGGCCAGAAACATACGTACCATCAACATCCTACACTGTCAACCTTCAGAGGGTGTGAAAACTACCCCCTATATAAGATTTAACTATAAAAAATTTCAGTGACTTCTATAAAAATTCGAAACACCTGCGTTGTGTGGAAGAGAGAAGAAACTAGACTATGTTCGACGATGTGCTTGAAAACCACCCCCACGGGGTTGCGAGATACTACAATATCTGTAGGATGCTGGAAAAATAGAGAGAAACTAACCGGATTTACATTTTTATGGATGCTGTGACTGGCAAAAATCGTGTTGCACACTTTAAGTTTGAAACTCATGTCCTATAAATGTTTTTAAGTAACACCCCCAGAAAGGATGTAAACTACCGTAATTCAAGATGTAACGAAAAAGCTTATTGTTGCTTATTCGTTTCATTTCCATAGTTTTTTTATATATAGGGGTGGCGTCTCTCAACCCCGTGGGGGTGGTTTTCAAACACAGCGCCGAAAATAGTCTAGTTTCTTCTCTCTTCCACACAACGCAGGTGTTTCGAATTTTTATAGAAGTCACCGTAACTTTTTATAGTCAAACCTTACATAGGAGGTAGTTTTCACCCCCTCTGAGGGTTGACACTGTAGAATGTTGATGGTACGTAAGTTTCTAGTTCTATTTTAGAGTACTACGCAATTTCAGCCAATCATAGCATCCATGAAAATAGAAATCCTGTTGCATTTTACGTTTTTTCTTGTTTTTCTCGTGTCCTTTAAACTTAAGGGTGGTTGTTCTCAACTCTATAGGGGCAGTTTATGAAGATTACGTCGGACCTGATGCAGTTTCTTATCACTTTAACAAAACTTAGACATTTTGAGCTTTTTCGGCAATCATTGCTGTTTTGGATCGACTTTTTTATATATGGGGGCTAGTTTTCGCCCCTCCCTGGGGGTGTGTTTCACATCTATTGTATGTACGCTACTGTTTAACCTTAATTTGTATAATTCGATTGATTAAGATGTAACAACTATTCTCGTAGCTTAATATTCTTTTTACCCCATTTCAGGGGTGTTTTTTGGCTCTAGTTAATGAGTTTGGGGGTGTACGATTTTTTTTGACCCCGGATTCCGATTCAGCGACCGAAAATACATAGGAATACACGGGTCTGGTTCGCTGCTTTGAACTTTTTTTTTTGTGGGGCTGTGATATTAATGATGTCCCAGCTCTTCGTTGATCTATCGGATGTCGCCAGTAGGTCTCTGCTTTTAGTAACTTTCTTTGTAAGTCCTATTCTATAGATATTTCAATGTTTACTAAAATACTCATGAAAAGAACTGTCTGTGTGTTTTTTGATAAGGTGTTTCTTATAAGGTGTTATTTTTTCCAGATGTTTTAAACAAAGAAGTTATCCGTGGATGCTACAATATTGTCTATGCCAGACTTAAAACTTGATTTTTAGTGTAATTTTCAATTTTTATGACCTTTATCAAAACCTGTATGGTAGGTTTAAGAACATAAATTTTTTAACATTTTTGTAACACGAATCTGACTTATTTAAATATTCCAAATAAATAATTAATTAGGAATAGTATATTTGCATCTTCATTTTAGAACTGGAACCATAATTAACAAGTTAATTAAATGTTTAAAATCGTTGTACACAACAAGTTTTTATTGAAAACAACTAGAAGATTATTTAATTAAAATTGTGCATACTTCACCCAGTACAAATGTGTCCGAATGTTTCGTGTTGTTTTGTAATTATTACTAATGTTTAATTTCAATTACAGGCGCCAATATAATGATTTTATATAAATAGTTCTTCAAGGCTAGGGTCGAATTAAAGCCACATTATTATTTGTCGTTTATAAACTACATATATTTGTTACCAATATCCTGATTGAGAAAAACGAGAAGGCGTTGATTTTGTAGTGTTAAGAAACCACAAGTTGAGTTAAGTGGTATGATAAATAAATTACCGACTGACACTCTACATTCTGTCTCCTCAGCTGCCAAACTATTTTAAATAATTTTTGAGTTGAGTGATCCAGCAAAAACCTTTTTATGAGTAGTGCCACAGAATATAATTATTATTATTACAATACACTTAAGGGCCGGTACTTTCACTTAAGTATAAATAGACTTTATCCGGCGAGTAACTATCTGACAGATAGGATTACTGGAGCTTGCTATCTGCAGGATAATTTGTATGCATACTTTTATTAAAAATTACCCTTGGTTAACTATCCGATAGATATGACTTTAGATACTTCCCAAAATAAGTGTTGTCAACTTCAGGCACTGTAAAGTAAAGAAGTGTTTCTACGACTGTCTTTGAAAACGACAAATAACGCACAGTAACACTCGAAACTCTTTTTTCATACGATGTGTGCAAAAATCCAAAAACAAAGTACTGTCATGTTTTTCACACAATCCTGTCAAAAGCAGAACTGACACTTTTTATTTGTATGTTTTGAAGTGGTCTAGCCTATTCGGGATCATAGCAACCGACTTGTTTAACTGCTCTAATTTTACATTAAATTTTAATTTTTAGCGTTTTATTAAATAAATAATATCTGCTTACTTATAAAATTGTTTGCTTTCCTTGCAGTCGTAAAGAAATGTAAACAACACGTTTGACATAGTATATTACATGTCGAGGTGGAAAGTGTTTCATTGTTGTCGAGAGATGAGATAGTTGACCGAGGCGTGAAGCGGCGAGGTCAGCTAATTCTCGAGACAGCAATGAAACTTTCCACCAAGGATTGTATACTATTTTGTTCACAATAATCTTCCTTAAAGAATAAAAAGCCAAAAAAATCGTTTACCAAATTTTTAAATAGCATTTTATGTTTTTATTAAGCAGGCAATGAACAAAAAATTGGTATATCAGACAAATGTCAAAGTAAAATTTTTAATATATAATTATTTATTTTTTCAGCTATTTGTGGAGTTAATTGCTCTGTATCGAGGTTTCTGTTAAAATAGATAAAGTTTATAAATATTTAGTTAGTTTATAAATCTATTATAAATAAATTTGTTAAGACAATGTATTTAAAATATGCATATTACAATACAAGTAGTCTATGATATCATTTTATAAATATTTTTTATCAAACATGACTATTTGTATTTAAATTATAAATTTAAAATTAAGACAATACAAAACACACAAAATTTAAAAAAGTTAAGTTAGAAGATAAAATAGCAATTCTGTCAATCACAGCGAAACCGCGTCGGCGTGGTTATTTTTGTCAATCAAATTAAACGGCTATCCGAAGGTAGGTGCTGAATAGGTTATCCTAGGGATAAGGCATATTTATCTGGTGGATATCACTATTTGTAGGTGAAAATATCGATTTTTTTCTTATCTCCGGAATGAACTTTATTCTGCAGATTAAATATCACTATCTATAGATGAAAGTATCGGGCCTTAGTGACGTCGATCAAACTGAACACGAATATACATATATACGGGGTGTCCCAGAATTTCGTTAAAAAGCCATATCTCCGTTATTTGAGAAGATAAAAAAATGATTTAGAAGAAGTTATGAAATACATCTAAGAGTCTTTCAGTTTATAATCTTGAAAACGTCTTGTTTCTTGCAACTCTTAAGAACTTCCCACAGCTTTTGTTTTTCAAATTGCATCCCCTAAATTTTTTCGCTGCAGTGGAATTCACACTTTGTTTTGAATACTGCAATATGCCATTTTTAATATTTTACAGTTGTGTAATATTAAGTGTTATGACTAGTCATTTAATACTTCCCCCTTAGTTTGTGTCATTTCTTGAAAAAGAAATGAGTTTCTGTGCTTCTCAGTCTAAGTGCACTGGCATTTTACCAAAGTTCAGCTGAACTTTCAGTTTCATATGTGATGTTTTATAAACTGTTGATACGCGTCTCGAAAAGTTGCGTCATCAGCAAATATAACAATATTGCTAGAAATTGAAAAATAAAATAAGCTATACCATACCATAACCAAGATATATCGTAACATACATTATAAACAGTAGAGGTCCCAGTACAGATCTCTGAGGCACTCCATGTTTTACTGGTCTAAAATAACATGTTATATTATTACGCAAGACACCTTGTTACGTACTCATCTTCAAAGTCCTTTCCAATATCTTATTTGGCAAACTTCAATGCATAGTGGAGGGAATTACAGGAAACTACCAGTGTGGTTGCCGACCACATATATGTCTACAATTGACCAAATATTTGATGTGACACAGACACTAGAGAAGACAACCGAATATACATCTGGTCATTGACTTTAAGGCAGCATACGACAGTATAGACTCCAGAAAATTATATGAAATTGCAATAACTTGAAATCCCTAATAAACTTATTAACCTTTCTAAAATGACGATAAACAAAATAGAACTCTCGGTTAATAATGACCTATACAATAAATTTCCAATAATAATACAGAAGGATGCTTTGGGGTGTCTTCTATTCAACATTGCACTAGAGCAAATAATCAGGAAGGCTGGACAAGGGGATTAATATTTAATAGATCAATCCAATCGCTGGAGCATGCGGATATCCTATACCTGATAAAACGAACATCGCGTGATACAAAATGCATTCCAAAGAATGGAGGAAACCGTAGAAAATGTCAGGCCGGGCGTTAATGCCACCAAATTAAAATTCATGGAAGTTAGACAAAGTACTGGCAAAAACCGTAATATTATTGCTGGTAACCACTCCCTCGTGAAAATAGAAGGGTTCGAACATCTTGGGTCATTGGTGGACGTAAAAACCAACATTAGCAAGGAAACCCAAATAAGATTTCTAAAAGCAACCAGAATTTACTATTGGTTCTCCAAACTTATGAAGTTCAGGTTACTTACATGTAAAATAAAACTGGATAAAACCATAATTAGACCCATACTTGTTTACGGGTGTGAAACCTGGACTCTTAGCCTGGAGAATCAGAACTTACTAGAAGTATTCGAATGAAAAATATGAGAAATCTACGGACCCATCGATGAACGCGGCATATGGATAAGAAGGTACAACAGCGAAGCGTATTAGCCCAGGAGTTTTAGTCAATATATCACTTCTACCCGGATTTAATTATTGTAAAGCTGAAAATTTGCAAGATTGTAGTTTTGGTCCAAAACAATACGTACTAAAAAGAGCCCTACTCTCCCCCGTCGGCTTCCTTGTTTTTGCAGAGTAACAAGGGAATAATAAGTCGCAGAAATTGCAGAGCTGGCTATAAAGTGCAGCAGAAAGATTATTACTGATCCGATTTGAGTCCAAATGATCATAAAAGCTTCGGAGAAGCATATCTGTTCGTATTTCAGATGTTCCATGCATATTTTCTTCATAATTTTCCGTTCTAGTGCTGTCAAAATTTCAAAAATTTCCGCACTTTATAACCATCTCTGCAATTTCTGCGACTTAGGCCCTTGCTGCTCCGCAAAAACAGGGAAGCCGACGGGGGAGAGTAGGGGACTTTTTGGTACGTGTTGTCCTGGACCAAAACAACAATCCTGCAAATTTTCAGTTTGACAATAATTAATTTCTGGTCAAAAACTAAAATTCCTGGGCTGTACAGGGAACAGGACATTATTTAATTCACTTGTACTTGTCGGCTAAGACGGGTATGGAGGATTCAAACCCTGCAAGGAAAATATTTAATACTATTCCTGAAGGACATCGGAGAAGAGGAAGGCTAAAGTTAAGATGGGGTGTTTCGGAGGATGCAGAAAGACTTGGTATCAGAAACTGACAGAAAGATAGAGATGGATGGAGAAAGAAGCTCGAGGAAGCTAAGAAATGGGTTGTAGTGTCAGTAAAGAAAAAGAAAATTTTGTCAGAAGCAATGGATACCAACCAAATAAGGTTTTTAATGATGAAAGCATGATAGATAAGGTTGAAGGCCTTGTTGAGATGATAGAGCATGATTGCAGTAGGTTTGTCCTCCTCTAAACCCTCAACTATGTCTTCCATAATCTTACAGATTGCATTTTGGGCGAGCGAAGAGGCATCCTGACCCTACACGTATTTCAAAACTGTTAGGCAAGTAAAAGATACCTCTAATTCTCGACAGAGAAGAGGTTTGGCGAAATTTTCAGGTTGGAGATAGCATGCAATAACGAATATTTGTCGAATTAATTCAACGAACGAAATATCAATTACCTTACCAAACATAAGCATAATCAAACTTCCGAACTATTTAAGTTACCTTTCTTAAAAACGATCACAATTCGGGATACCTTATATCAGTAGAGTAACCCTCACTGAAATACTAATTTATTATTAATAATTTTGTTATTTGAGTTGTAAATATCGGACTGTTTGAGTTTTTCAGAGAATTTATTATGCCTATAATCTGTGGTATGACCACTTCAACAAAGAAAAAAAAAAGAAATATTAGGTATCGGAACATATTCTAAAAAGTTACACATTCTTAATTGATTATGTACATTGTACAATTCTCAACTTCTACTGACGCCCTTTACCTCTGTTTATGCTTATCTTTTCTAAGGATCTTTTTTATTAACTCCTGTGGTAGAAAATAAGAGAAAGAGAATTTATTTAGAGCAAAAGTGGGAGCAACCAACGTTATAAAGTCAGATGTGAATAAAAATTGAAAAGAAAAACGCCAAAAGACAACCAAAGTAAGAACGGTCAAGAAACCAGAAGTCCCAGTACAAGCGACTCTAAGAATGAAAAAGCTGCGAAATCTGCTGACATAGAGACAGATGATGGTATGGATCAATTTACCATTGATTCTAACGCATGACTGATTCCGAGATTTTTGCAAAAAACGCGATTTCTTCAAGCTTAAGGGTTAATGTTGAGAAATTTTACAAAGTTAATTACAGGCCTAAACTGAAATATTTAGAATATCTATGGCTCATGTCTATCTCAGAAACTAAAAATAGGATTCAGAGAGTGTAAAATGTTGGAAGAAGGTACTGTTTTCGACTTTCAAACTCAAGCTGAAACCTTGGGACAGCTTCCTTGTAATTAATCTTTTAAGCTATAAAGCTTAAAACGAGAACATACACTCAAAGAAAATGATAGGTAAATTCAACCAAAACGAGCATATGAAATCGCGCCTATCTAGTTTCATAGTTAAATCAGTCAGTAAAGAATAGTCATACAACTTTATTTGTTTTCGTAAACAAATAGTAGTTTAATAATCATATCTTCTTGTAACAAATTAAATAGTACAATGACATTTTTTTATGTTCACTAACCATTTTCAATTTGGTCTACAATTAAATAGTACAACGACTTTGTTTTTTGTTCACCAACTAATTTTTAGGTTGATCTACACTTTATTGTATGATGAAGTTTTTTTTGGTTAGCCAAAATCTCAGTATTGAGACATCAGACCACCCAAACCAAAGATTAGAGATCGTTTATAAGATCCATCCAAATATATCGATGATCCCTGAGAGAATTTGAACACTGCAATCATGTTATTAATTTTCTATAAATTCATAAGAGTGCAAGATAATGCATGATGGATTATTGTTAGTGATTTGTATGTGGCGTCATCTGGGAATAATTTCTGTAATAGACTACGTGGTAAGCAAGCAAATTTTATGGTAATTCTTTTAGAACTTCTAGAAGACGACAATAATATTGGTTTGTCTACCAAGTACAATAATACAGCGAACTAATACTGGGTTAGAATTACAGTTCGATAATAGTTAAAAATAAAATATACTATTATCTAGTTTAATTTGACAGAATTCAACAAAATAATAGTCAGACGAACAAAATAATAGTATTATTCATCTATTTCTTAAGTTAATGTTTGTTTTGTTGTACGACAACTTTTTATTAATTAAAATAACAATCACCTATTGTTTAAAAATACCATCAATATAGTTTGGTTTAACAAAATTAACGATATTGTTAGTTAACCATTTTTTTTTGTTGAATTTACCCATACACTATTTCTTTGAGTGTATGAGCAGTATTATCAGAAAGGATAAACGCATTCATAACAACAATGAAAAATAAGCAAAAAACTTTCTGTTAGTCAACACCTACGCTCAAAATAATCCGGCATTTCTTACATACTCAATGTCAATTATTATAATTTAAACAGTAAAATATCAAAAACACGTCAGCATACAAACGTGTAAATTTTTTTATTACCGTAAGTCTGATAATTATCACGCAGCCCTAGGCGAAAAGTATTTGTAAAGCTAGATAAAATAAGGTTAGCCTTGAAAATAAGAACCAGACCAAAACCGACTACTAATCGGAGGTTATTTTGGTCCAGCGAAATAAATCAAGCAAATTATTGTGTCAGAATTAACGGTCCGGCATATTGATCATTATTTGCAACCACTCTCTCATTGAGAAGGTGTTCAACTGTTCCAGTCCTAGCCGCCTTGTGTGTGCTATAAATAGCAAGATTATTTATTAATATATAATTTTATTTTATACAACTTTTAAAAAACGCTTGTATTTTTATTTGTAATTTTACTGAAAAGGTTGATTAGCCCCGGAATTTTAGTTTTTGACCAAGAATTAATTATTTTAAAACTGAAAATTTGCAGGATTGTAGTTTTGATCCACGACAACACGTACCAAAAGTCCTGCACTCTCCCCCCACTGGCATCCCCGTTTTTGCCTAAGTCGTAGAAATTACAGAGCTGGCTATAAAGTGCGACAGAAAGGTTATTATTGGTCCGATTTGGGTCGAAATTATCATAAAAGCTTCGGAGAAGCATATCCGTTCGTATTTCAGATGTTCCATGCATATTTTAATTTTCCGAATAAACATTTATCTTCATACTTTCATTGGTATATCTACTTTCTCTGTAGCGTCACCCGTTACGGAGCTACGTCACTCAGAATGTCACCGCACGACGGCCGCGTTCGTCATGCGCCCTGTGGAACTACCATGACTGCGCTGATTAGACTTCTGTTCTGAATTTCTGTTTATATATTATTGGTGTTTTATAAGATTTATTGAATCAAATTTAACTTCTTAGGCTCAGAAAATGACTTTATTCGGCAAGTCAATTGATATTATTGATCTACTGGGAAGTAGGGTCGTTCGGATCTTCATCCATATCCTCTGACTGGCTGTTTGTGCAGCTGGATCTTCTACAGCTTCTGCACATGATGCTGCAGTTCAGACCAGAGTTCCTGCACACGCACCGGGCACCGCAGTCCGCCTTTGCAGGCGCAGGAAATTAGTTGTAGCAGGCTGTCAGGAGCTGGATGCCTTATGGTAGGAACCGAAGCCAGGCCCTGGAGTCCTGATTTCCACGCCCAGACCTCCAGGTGGGAGTGTTAGGGAGAATATTGTGAGGATTTAATGCACCACTCGACTAATGTGCGTGTACTTTTTGTAGGTCCAGCAATGGCTACACGTCAACCTCGTGGTGGAAACTAGGACTCCAGGGCCTGGTTCTGGTTCCTACCACGAGGCTACCAGCTCCCGATAGCCTGCTACGGCTAATTTCTTGTGCCTGCAAGGCGGACTCCTAGGTGCGAGTGCAGGAACTGGCCTGAATTGCAGCATCATGTGCAGGAGCTGTAGAGGATCCAGCTGCACAAACAGCCAGTTAGTGGATACGGATGATGATCCGCACGACCTTACTTCCCAGTAAATCAATAATGTCAATTGTAAATCAATAATGTCAAGCCGAATAAAGTCATTTTCTGAGTATGACAAGTTAAATTTCATTCAATAAATATTATCAAATACCAATAATATATAACCAGGAATTCGCAACTAGTCTCATTAGCGTAGCCAGGGCAGTTCCACCGGCCGCAGCGCGGTGCATGGAACATCTGAACATGGAACATCTGAAATACAAACGGATATGCTTCCCCGAAGATTTTATTATCATTTCGACCCAAATCTGACCAGTAACAACCTTTTTGCTACACTTTATAACCTGCTCTGCAATTTCTGCGGCTTAGGCCCTTCTTGCTCCGAAAAATAGAGAGGGGAGAATAGTGGACTTTTTGGTACGTGTTGTCCTGGACCAAAACTACAATCCTGCAAATTTTCAGTTTTACAATAATAATTAATTTCAGGTAGAAGCGATATATTAACTAAAACTCCTGGGCTATGATTAGCGAATTCAGAATGTTTTCATATAACGATTTTGTAGACCAAAACAACAATATTTTGCCACATTCTTCCCTTTTTATTCACAAAGTCTTGCAGTTATTTCGTAATCCTAATTGGCATATCTTTGCTGTAAGGCACGTCTGACGGCACTACGCTATCTGTTGCAGTTGCCTGATAGGCGGACGCCCTCACCAAAGCTCTTTCGCATTGGTTCCTTGGTGGCAAGAGCTTAACGTTTTGAGGATCATTGCCTTCGCCTCTTGCCACAGGATCACTATTAACTGTTCTAGAGAGTCCTCTCTCTGGCTGACGTGGCAAAAAAATGAGAAGATGTGGGAAAATATGATATTGGAAACTCGCTTGGGTGGTGAATTTCTTGGAGAATTCGTAACAAACGTATCCAGATCCACTTTTCGAAAGCATTAAAACGCCGTCTGTCTAACTCCCACAGACTATTAGTTTATGTCTTAGAGGCAAAAAGAAAGATGGAGAAAATTAACTGGTTAGATTTTAGACTAGATTTGAAAAAGAAGCTGGCTAATTGGCCTTGACCACCGCTACCTGTGGATCTATTGTGGCACTCCTTGTCTCATTTTACTTAGAGCTCCTTGTCCAGCTTTGTCTTTTGTATCAGACTCCATAGCCTTGGTATAGCGATCTGCCCTTGGGTTTTCTTCGCCAAGTAGTTGGAACCTCACTCTGGCTATGCCTTCGCAATGGCATAGCACATGTACTGAGGTCTCCTCTTCCTCTTGACAGAATGTGCATGTTACAAGCTCTGCCAGACACATTAGACTCATTTGTCTATTAAGCCTACAGTGTCCACTTAGAGAACCTACTATTAGCCTTTCTATTTTGGCGTAGGTCTTCCGTGAATTTGGCCGATCGTTCTTTAATAAACTTTTTGGCCTGTCTCTGTCGTGGGAAATTCTTCCACCACTCTAAGGATTTATTTTGTACCCATTCATGCATGTTCATATGCGCGGCTTAGCCACACTGCAAAAAGGTTCAGGTCCCACTAAGGCCTTAGATGCATGCGGTATATTCGTCTGTATACTTGGGATTCTTTTGTTATTATAATATATCTATAGTAACAAAAGAAGTATGCAAGCGAATACGCCACAATGCACCTTCCCGGGCCAGTTCACCAGCCGCCTCATTTCCCCTGTGTCCCTCGTGTTCTGGTACTTCAGTATGCGCCTAGCGCCGGCGTTCCATCTTTGGGTGCTTGCCTTGGGTTGATGATGTGGTAGGATGGCGTTGCTCTGTGGCTCTTAGGTTGTTTTAGTTTTAAGTTAGTGGTTGTGGTTTGTTTTTGATTTTTTTCTGTTTAGCTGTTTTTGTGTTGATGTTTCTTTTCTAAATTGTGGTTCTTTCCTTGCTTGTGGATTGGTGCTAGTGTTGTTTTTATTTGGATGTTATGGCTCTTTTATTTAGTTGTTTTGTTTGTTTGAATGGCTCTTTTATCTGATCATTTATTTTTAGGATGTTGATAGTGTTTTCTTTTTCCCCAGCTTGATTTTACTAAATTGGATTCTGTTGGCTCTATACCTGGTACTCATGCCACGGTCACTTTTTTCTGACTTCCTAGGTCCATAAGGGCATTTATACAATCCCATACTAGTCTTGAATCGACCTGCATGGGATCGAGTGCCCTTAGCGCTGCTTGGCTGTCGGAAAGAATGGCAATTGACTGGTTTACAGATCCTTGACTCATTATTTCCTTTGCGCACCACTATATAGCGACCAATTCAGCCAGAAATATATATTTTTTTCTGGTTAGTATGTTTGATTTTCTCGCGTTTCGTGTTATTCCTGTCAATGTCGCTGACAAGTTGCCGATTTTGTCATTTTTGCCATCTCATATTCGAATTCGATATTGTCAAGTCTTGTCTTGTTTACTAGCTCACAGTAATCAATCCTTAACGTGTCTATATGGTTTCGTATAAATAGATAGATAGTTTATTGGCCAATAAGTAGATACATTATTATGTGCATGTGACAAGTCAAGGACAAATAAATAATAATGAATATAAAACATATACCTAATCAAGATATAAAATATAAGATGTAGATGTAGAATGAGGGCTAACTGTCTAAATATTCCTGAACTGAATAAAATGCCTTTTCAATAAAATAGAGTTTTGTTTGGTTTTTAAATTTGTTATATCCATTACTTTCTTTTATATAAAATATAAGATGTAGATGTAGAATGAGGGCTAACTGTCTAAATATTCCTGAACTGAATAAAATGCCTTTTCAATAAAATAGAGTTTTGTTTGGTTTTTAAATTTGTTATATCCATTACTTTCTTTTAGTTTGGCTGGTAATTTATTGAATATATTTTTTAATGAAAGTGTAGTTTGGCGAATTTTTGAAGAAGTTGGTTTTATGTAATGAGGTGGATAAGTTTCTGCCATGCCTGATATTGTAGATATCCACCTGACCTCAGACTTGGTTTCAGCGCCGTATTGAAACATGGGTCAACTCGTTTAATCCCCATAATAAAATACGTATAGAAACATGGGTCAAGTCGTTTAATCTGTCGATTTACTCTCCACCCGGTTTCAGGCTTGCTCTAAGCTGTTTTTTGCGCTTACATAAAATATTGACATGTGACAATTCTGACCTCTGAAAAAAATACATGAACTTTTTTATTTTTTGTGTGCCTATGTTATTTAACGCTGTAAATCGGTAAATCTACTGTTCTGCTACCTGTTCTGCTATGTTGGTGTTTGTGCATATTATATAGGATTACTATAAAAGAAATTCCCTATTTCTGTACTTGCAAAGTGTTGAAAGGCTACATTGTTGAAAAGTCTATAGTTGTACTGCTTTTCCAAAAAAAAAAAAAACGTATTGCATTTGTATTTCTTGAATATAAAATATTATAAACACTGATTAAAATTTCTATTTCTGACCAATAACTCACTGCACGTTGTAAATGTTTTGGTTCTCTCTGAAATTTCATTACAACTGGCTCACCCTGTACTGTGTTAGACGCCTCCAACATTAGCAAGTTATGCCTGGTCACACAGCCAATTAACGACTCTATTGTTTGCGTACAGGGAGTGGTTAAATTTTTAATTTAATTTTCCGGAAGATACATCTAACTCAGTGTAAAAACAACTACAATAGAGAAAATTACACTGCCACGGTGCCCATTATACAACGGTTGACCGCCCATATAACTTTAAGCGCACTCCAGCATAATTATTGTTAACAATAGCTAGAATATGCATAGAAAACTGCTAAGACTTTTTCAAATATTTTCAATTATTCCAAGCCATTAACTTTTACTTTCTTTTTATAGGATTAAGACAGACAATCGGGCCATTAGAAAACCGTTCTCACGCAAATTTCAATTTGCATGGTTAATCTCAAAATTACAGCATCGCATTTCTTTGCGGCAGTCTTCATCTTCATTAACCGCGAGTTATTTGTAAAGTTTCTCAACTGCTTTTAAACAACACAAAAATCACGACTATCCTCTATTTGTATCCGTTAGTAGTGTTAGTACCAGATGGTATTGTAATTTTAGTTAACAATGTTTCTACAACCTATGGGTGTGAATTTACTTAAAATAATATCTCAAATAAACTAAACTAATAAGGGAAAGGATATATTTTGCAATAAATTATATAAATACTTGTATAAATCTCGTTTTAAATTGATATATTATGCAAGCAAATATAATTTGGTGTTACATTTCATAGATTTAGAAATGGAGTTTTTGCGCCTGTAAATCAATCAGTTAGACGAGTTTTTGTCCCAATATAATAAGCCTGTGTCATAACGACTTATTTTAGGTAGAGGTATTATAGTTTATGGAAATATTACATTAATTTAGAACTAGGTGGCATTATAATGGAATAAAATTGAGCGTTCCTACCGTAAAAATAATGCTAAACCAAATATCGACTCATTTAAATTTAGGCCTACTTCTGACTGTAATGTACAAATTTTTTACGGTATAAAATTTAACGCTCAGGGATACGATGGTCTTAATATCAAATTAATACTCATGTATTGTTCTTTAATATTACCTTTTCTTACTCACATCATTAACTTTAGCTTAGAAAACAGTATTTCTCCAAATTCCTGGATACAGGTCATAGTGCAACCTCTGCCTAAAAAAACTAATCCCAAAGAATTTAGCATTTTGCCTACTATGTCGAAAGTGTTAGAGAGAGAGAGAGAGAATCATGTAACTCAATGTCAATTAATACCTGAAATACAATCTGGCTTCTGGCCTATTAGAGATAGGCGATGACTCTTTTTAATGATTCGTACCAAACGAATCCGTACCAAGAGAAGATTCGTATCGAGAGATTCGTACGTTTCGTACCACTGATTCCATGATACTAAACGGTACCATGTACTGATTCGTACCATTTGTACTATTTCGTACTAATTCGTACTATTCGTACCCACACTCTCACTCCACAGTGTTCAGCAAAGATTATTTAATATTATATGTGGAGTTAGTTGGGGACAGTATTATAATGTTATATTAATCATACAGTTTAAACTTCGAGCACCTTCTATTACATTAATAATTTCTTCGTCGTCATTAGACAGTAAATAGATAGATAGATGGATAGCGTTTATTTAACCACATTATGTACACGTTTGTAGATTTGTAGCAAGTCAACGAAACAAAACCAATAATAACAAAAAAAGAAAAATGGTAATATATACCTATTACAGATTTTGTAATCAGTACGTTGTACAAAACGAATAATGTTTTGCAGTACATTGATAATAATCATATAGTAATAATCAAATATTTCCAATATATCCATCATATTACATATAAAAACAGGGAATTTTTTTCAATTATGAGGTTACGAATATTTTAAAATCTGAAATCTCCAGTTTAAACTGGTTTAAAGTTTAACCTTATATAACTGGCCTTAAAAGTATCAATCGTATCGGCGATACGAAATATACGAGTCTTTTTTTGTGGGATTCGTACCATTCGTATCACGGCAAGGACTCGTACCAATGATATGAATCATACGAGTACTACCCACCTCTACGGCCTATGGATAGTTGTGAAACTGCTCTCTTGAACATCACGGATGATATTTTGAGAGGATTAGATCAGGAAAAAGTTACTGTGCTGGTACTTGTCGACTTTACAAAAGCATTTGATACTATAAATCATGTAATTCTTTTGGCCATACTTGGCTCAATCAGTGCTAGCGCAGTTAACATTTAGCATTTTCGCGTTAAAGTTGACAATAGTTTGTCTGATCCTCTCAACGTGTTATCTGGGGTGCCACAAGGATCAATTCTAGGACCGCTCTTGTATACGTTATATACATCAGACTTAGAAAAAGCAGCTGTCAGACGCATTTCTATGCTGACGACACTCAACTCTATTTTTCGTTTGATCCAGAGAAATGCGCAGAAGCGGTGGTTGCTATTAATAGAGACTTAAGCTTGTTAATGCAAAGGTCTAGAAACCACGCATTAAACGTTAATGCTAGTAAAACATCGGCTCTTGTTTTTTGCCATCATAACAGCAGATCAGTTGTAATGGAAAATCCCCAAATAAATGTAGATTGACATCACATAGCTTTTACAGAAATAGCAAATAATAGAAAATAAAACATTATTTTTATTCAACAAAATGGATGAAATTTTATGAAATAATTTTTTTTTGAAATAATATTTTTTGCAGACTGTAACAAAATCTGACAGAAAAATTTCCGTTTTGTTGCCCAACGAGGTAAAATTTTGGAAAGTACGTCGAAATTGGGCTTGGGCCCCACGTTGGGCGCCATATGAACAATGTTACTACTTTGCAATTAAAGTTCACAAGGATTTATTTACTGAGGACGCCAATCTTGTCTGCCAGACTCCACGCTGAGGGTCAAATGTATTAGCATTAGCATTAAAAACCATTTATTTATCTTTTACAGCTTTTCACAATAAATACTACTAAGTGACTCCTTCTTAGTTTTCGCATTAAATTGTTTATGCCTACGGGCGTTGCAGATCGCCGTTTATAGCGAGAAACCTTCTACAGTGGCCGTCGACAGGCCTAAGCTTTTACAGTTATTTAAATATTCTTTGTTTTGACAACGATCCGAGAGACGATAATTTGCCGTGTGTCAGACATATTTATTATATGGGTTATTATAAACTGATGTTTTTTGCTGAAGTTGTCATTGACATCGTGGGTATTCTCTTATAGACCATGTGCCAGACCTCTTAAAGTCATTATAATTTGGGGGGACTGAATGAAACTTTTACCACCTGTTTCTGGGCTCATGTGGAGCAAAAATATCGGGGGGGTCCATCATGGGGAGGTAGCTTTCAAATATGGCGGCCATTCAAAATGGTGGCCCGACTGCGAATCTTTAAATTCAATTATCTCGAGATCAGGTGGAGCAATCTTGAATTTCCTTTTTTCTAAATGTAGGTTAATGAATTGACTACATTTTTGTTCGTAATGTTTACCGCCAAAAAACCAGTATTTATCGGTCAAAATTCGAAAAAACTAAAAATTGGGTTTTTGAAATTTACGTTCTGCTGCTTATTGGACTAACGGTTGGGTATATCGAGAACGTGTTCTGAATAAGAGCAACATCTCACCTTTAAAACGCAAAAAAGAAATTGAAGATCGGATCAATAGAACCCGACATTTCGAGATTCAAAGTGGACGGGGCGGGGTTGAGCATTAATACTGTATTTTAAAATAATAGTGTTTATCTATCTGTCCTTATAATTTTGTAATCGAGCAATGTCGTCCTTTTGGATGAAATATATAGACCTAGTGGAGCAACTTCTCGCTTTTCTTCGAGATAATCGGGAAGGAAATTGGTTTCTGTTCTTAGCTGCCGTTGAAAAAATGGTGCCTTGGTGTTTTGCACTGGATAGGGTGAACTACTCACGCTATCTATCATACCACTTCATTGAATTAAAACTGTCACCAATACTTCGTAGATGGAGGTTTTTCAGTACAACTAAGAAGCAAAAACCCTTTTTCTAGAATTCCAGTAGACCAAGCCATCGAAGGCACCCAAACTGTTGGAGGTACTCAGGATTTCAGTCTAAAAAAGTAGGCTGTAGCACGGTACTCTGTTAATGCTGAGCACAGAGCTTCTGCAGTAGGAAACCTCCGCAGAGTCCTATCATCCAGCGAAACAAATCACTGCCATCCTGACCTCCGAAGCCCACGGATAATTAGAGATGAGTAAGATGTGACACGTCTCACAGAACTTCTAGCCCACGAGTAGACGAACCTTTGATCCTAATCCTTCAGATATTGTACATTTATCTACTGGTATATGTGTTGATGAATCAACAGCTTCTGATCTCATTAATTCGGAAAACAAGGGGAAAATATCGTATCAAGATTTCACGTTTCGCCTAGCCAAAGGAGAAGGGTTTCATAATCCTATTAAGAAAGTGGGTCTCAAGATAAGTAGACCAAAGACGAGCAAAACGACCAAGGTTGGAAACAAAGAAGTAATCCTCTGATGCGACCAAAATCTATTCAGCAAAATGATTTATATCGCAGAAAATAAAAAACTTGACATGAAGGAAGTGTTCAAATATCTTCTGGCGCCATTTCCATGAACTCTGGAAAATGTTGATGAGTCTTTGAAGAAAACCTGCAAATCAGTGTTTGCCCATCACTTACAAAAATACATCACCCCTGCCAGTGAATTTTCGTAACAGTTTGTGAAATCTGCTTCAGGATCACATCCACGACCGGCTACATTAAAGACGGTCGTGTCACATCTACTGGGAGCGAAACTGTTCCTGAGCTGTTCTGCACTTAAGAAGAAGCTGATTCCAGAATGATGCTGCATGTAAGGAACGCGGCTGCATCATATGAATCAGCTCTTTGCTTTTCAAACGATACGGATGTATTAGTTTGGACCGTAGGTTTATGCAAAACCATAAAAAGCAAAAACTTATGTATTGTGAAGAGAAACAAAAGTGTTTTAACAGTTATTCAAGTTTCCCAGATAGTATCTGCCTTAGGCGAACAACTTGTTACAGCTCACATCGGGTATTATTGCTGGTCTGGCTGTGACGCAGTCAGCGCTTTTACTGGCCAGGGAAAACTTAAAGGATTTAAGCTTTTGTGCAAAAAGGAGCAAAGATTTATTGAAGCGTTCAGCAAGTTAGGCAGAGATTGGGTGCTGTCTAATGATGTTGATGACACCATAGAGGAATTCGTGAGACAGCACAGTAATCGTGCCAACTACCAGGCCGGAATTTGGCTCAGAAGCCTGGAAATCAGACCAATAATTCCGGACCCCTTTGCTCATGGGTGGGAAAAGAACATTTCTGGTAACGTATGCGTCAAGTGGATGGAAGGCTTGCCAACACCGGAGTGCGTACTTTCCTTTTTGCGGTGCCACTGCAAGAGGAACTGTGTATCAGAAACTTGCTCGTGCTTAACAACTCAAATCCAACACACCGAGCGTTGTGGGTGCAAGGGACGTACCAAAGCAACAATAGATGAGGAAGAGTACAATTACAATAGCTGCAATAGTGACTCTAGTGAAGAAGAATAAATTCAAGTTTATTAATAATATTAATAAGGCATTCTTATTTCTCTTAGTTGTTCACATATCCCTCTGTTGCTTTCAAATTTGGCTCGCCGTCACGTCTCGCCTCACGGTGCTCAAAGCACCGAGCGCTTTGTCAATGCGCTCAACCCCGCCCCGTCTGCTTTGAATCTCGATATCTCGGGTTGTGTTCATCCGATCTTCAATTTCTTATTTGCATTTTAAAGGTGAGATGTTTCTCTAAAATTCTTATTCAGAACATATTCTCAATATACCCAACCGTTACTCCAAAAAACAGCAAAACGCAAATTTAAAAAAACCTTATTTTTCGTTTTTTCGAGTTTTGACCCATAAATATTGTTTTTTCGGAAATAAACATTAGGAACAAAACTGTAGTCCGTTCATTCACCTACATTTAAAATAAAAGAAATTCAAGATTGCTCCATCCGATCTCGAGATAATTGAATTTAAAAATTCATAGTCGGGCCGCCATTTTGAACGGCCGCCATATTTGAAAGCTACCTCCCCATGATGGACCCCCCCGAATTTTTTGCTCCATATGACCCCAGAAACTCGTGGTAAAGGTTTCATTCAGTCCCCCCAAATTATAATGACTGATAGGTCTGGCACATGGTCTATTATTGGAGAAAACCTACTTTAAGTAATTTGATTTAGTCATTTCATAAATTCATGTTTTCTGTGCTTTTGTTTTAAATTTTTGTGTTTTATAGGTAGTTTGACGTATCTGGTTATTAAGGATCAGAGAATTAGCGGGTGGCGACAAAAGAGGAAGGGGGATGTGAGGTAGGATGATTGTCTGTGCCATCTTCTTCCTATAGCTGCATGCCATATCGGAGCTCCATATAAGCATAATGCAACTGATGCTTGTATGGAACTCCGATATGGCATGCAGCTATAGGAAGAAGATGGCACAGACAAATGCTATTGCGAGCGCAACTCGTATAATGGCAGGTATACTCCCCTAGACCTCTTAATAGATGAAAGGAGAAGACTCTATGAAAGAGAAGACGGAGGTACGCTACAAGCCAAGAAAGTGGAGAGAGAGAACAGTCTGGAGATATGGCAGGCATGGTGGACGGACACGCTGGAAGTAGCTCAGTGGATCAAAGTTCTCATACCCGACGCACAGTGGAAAAAAAATGCCTCTTTTGGACAAAAATCTGCCTACAAGTCAAATCTTAATCAATTTTGATCTACCTTGGCTTAAAATGTAGGTTATTGGCTACACTTTCAGAGCATACTGCCTAAATTGCAAACCCCGATTTTCTAACCTCAAAAAATGTATCAAATATGAGAGTAATCACTTTTTTCTATTTCTACAAGTCAAATCTTGATCAATTTTGACAATACCGGGGTTCATAATTTAGGCAGTATACGCTGAAAGGATAGCTAATAACCTGCATTTTAAGCCCAGGATTGTCAAAATTGATCAAGATTTGACTTGTAGAAATAGAAAAAAGTGATTACTCTCATATTTGATACATTTTTTGAAGTTAGGAAATCGGGGTTCACAATTTAGGCAGTATACACTGAAAAGGCAGCTAATAACCTGCATTTTAAGTCCACGATTGTCAAAATTGATCAAGATTTGACTTGTAGAAATAGAAAAAAGTGAGTCATATTTGATACATTTTTTGAGGTTAGGAAATCGGGGTTTGCAATTTAGGCAGTATACTCTGAAAGTGTAGCCAATAACCTACATTTTAAGCCAAAGTAGATCAAAATTGATTAAGATTTGACTTGTAGGCCGATTTTTGTCCAAAAATGGCTTTTTTTTTCCACTATGCGACGTGAAGAAATGGGTCAAGCGCTGATATAGGCATACGGACTACTTTACGACTCAAGTGTTGACTGGACATGGATCCGTCAAGGTCTATATACATAGGATGGGCAAGGCGAAAGAGGAGAGATGTGCTTACTGCACAGGGACACAGTAGCACATACAATGTTCGAGTGCATTAGATGGGAATCACACACTACTACGGACCGTGGTGTCTTTGAAAGATTTTCTCCCACCGAAAAAAAAAAAGTTGCATTATGGTTGGCTCCTAGCTATTAGTCGTACCTTATCGAGTTACATACTCCCTTCATGATACGCAGTCTAAATTATGAACATTTATTAAAGGGTAATTACTTAAACACATACACTCTGTATAAAGAGTTTGCCTGCATCTTGTTTTTCATTATTATCGTCTTAGAAAGCCAGATGAATGAAATATCCTGCTCACATGCTCTCCTAATTTAAACAACAATAACAACACAAAGTACCTAAAAGCGGCTCAGCCGCAATGCATAACTAAGTCAGTGGGTGAAAAAGCCGAACAAGGAAAGGTGTTTCTCGTCTTCGTTCACAAATAAATCCACTATATTATGCTGTTTGCTATTTAAATAAATCATAACGAACACAAATTGGTGTTAATGACATTTAGCGACCGAAAAAGTTGTGTTAACGTTTATGTAATTACTTTGTGTGTCAATAAAACGAAATGTACTTTCTAGGAGCCGATTGGAGCAACGATTATTAAATATATTGTTGTACGTTGAACTGGTTCAATGTTTCTTGAGTTGTTTTGTTGGTTAGATTGGGTTAGTTTCTTACAAAAAGTGTTACAGATAAAAACTTCATTAGGAATTATTTAACAACAACTGTCACTGGACCTCAGATAACACTAAATATGTTCACGATCATTCAAACTTACAAGAAAATATACAGGGTATTCCTTAACGACGTGCTAATATTCCAGAGTGTGATTCCTAAGGTCATTTTATGAAGAAAAGTTCATATGAACATATGTCCTCAACGGTTTAAATTTTTTACTATAGAGTGTTGAATTTCTTCATGTCCTCTGATATTTTTTACCAAAAAGTGGTACGCCACTGACATTTTTCCATGTGGATACTTTTTCGGAAACTTCAAGGTTTTCTTATTTTTCTCTATATTTCTCTATATCTAAATTCCTGCAATGCTATATCCACACCCAATTTTCTCCAGAAAAAGTAAACAAAGCCAGCAATATAATTTATTTCTTGCTTGACCTCCTGTCAACCAAGAACATTTGTTATACCAGCTTCCGTTGAATGCCTGATTTTGCTTTACAATAGAATATATTAGGGACATTAAACGTGGCCTCCGTTTATCTAATCTTTTCACAAATACACAGCCCCACCAAAAAAAAAATCAGATCAGACCTAGCCGAGGTCATGTACACCTCAAAATCATTAGCTAGAGCCAAAAACACCCCTGGAATTGGGTAAAAAGAAGATTAAGCTACGAGAATAGTTGTTACAACTTAATCAATTGAATTGTACAAATTAAGGTTAAACAGCGGCGTACATACAATAGATATGAAACACGCCCCCAGGGAGGGGCGAAAACTACCCCCATAAAAAATCGATCCAATACAGCAATGACTGCTGAAAAAGCTCGAAATGTCTAAGTTTTGTTAAAATGATAAGAAACTGCATCAGATCCGACGTACTTCGTGAACTGCCCCTATAGGGTTGAAATTTAAAGAACACGAGGAAAACAAGAAAAAAACGTGAAATCCAACCGGATTTCTATTTTCATGCTATGCTGTGATTGGCTGAAATTGCGTAGAATTCTAAAGTAGAACTAGCAACTTACGAACCATCAACGTTCTACAGTGTCAACCCCCAGAGGGGGTGAAAATTACCCCCCATGTAAGATTTAACTATAAAAAATATACAGTGACTTCTATAAAAATTCGAAACATCTGCGTTGTGTGGAAGTGAGAAGAAACTAGACTATGTTCGACGCTGTGTTTGAAAACCACCCCCACGGATGCGAGATGCCTATATTCGTAGGATGCTGGAAAAACAGAGAGGAATTAACTGAATTTACATTTTTATGGGTGCTATGATTGGCAAAAATCGTGTTGTACACTTAGAGTTTGAAGCTCATGTCCTATCAATGTTATTAAATAGCACCCTCAGAAAGGTAGTTTTCACCTTCTAGGGAAGTGGAATTGAATAAGAGCAGTGGTACATGACTTTATAAGTCTAACTCTGAGTACTACGCAATTCTATCACTATATTATAATCATATCATCCATAAAAATGGAAATACTTTTGGATCAATGTTTTTTCTTGTTTTTTTCTGTGTCATATAAGACAAGGGGGTGATGAGGGTTTCAATAATTGAGCTAAAACTATTGCAGACTCTTTTCACCCTTACAAACCGCTTTTTCGAGGGTCACTGCAGCTTTTTTTCAAGTTGAATCTTGAATGGGGGGTAGTTTTCACACCCTCTGAGGGTTGACACTGTAGGACGTTGATGGTACGTAAGTTTTTAGTTCTATTTTAGAGTACTACGCAATTTCAGCCACATAGCAACCATGAAAATAGAAATCCTGTTTCTCGTGTCCTTTAAACTCGGGGGTGGTTGTTCTCAACCTTATAGGGGCAGTTTATGGAGATTACGTCGGACCTGATGCAGTTTCTTATCACTTTAACAATACTTAGACGAGCTTTTTCAGCAGTCATTGCTGTATTGGATCGATTTTTTATATAGGGGGTATTGTTTCATATCTATTGTTTGTTCGCTGGTGTTTAACTTTAATTTATACAATTTGATTGATTAAGATGTAACAACTATTCTAGTGGCTTGATCTTCTTTTTACCCAATTCAATGATTTTGGGTGTGTACGATTTTCTTTGACCTCGGATTCGGATTCAGCGACCGAAAATACATAGGGATACATAGGTATGGGTCGCTGTTCTGAATTTTTTTTTCTTTGTGTAGCTGTGATAATTTGTTATCGTAATACAATTAATGTATGAAATTAACTTTTAATAAAAAATCTACTTTATCACTGTAATTATTATTTCTCATTTTTTATGTAGTCTAAGTAATTATATTATATTTAATTAATTTATAGTGCATAGCTATAGTGACATATAACACCCATCACCTTTTTCCCTGTTTTGAAAACGTACCCGCAATAATAAAAGGGCGATTCTATAACTAAGAATACGCTTGTATAGGTAGAATCAATCGGTCATTTAACACGCCAAAATATCATTGACCAATCAGCTGACGATCAGGCTAGACTCCGTCACGTGATATATTTGCCAACTAGTGACTAAGTACAGACTAAGTCAAGTAAATTTGTCATTTATATTCACTTTTCACTATGATAAAAGTGCAGTGCTAACGGCGGGCGCTTGAGGTAAATATATAGAGGTGTCGTTAGGTTTTTTTTTGGAGGGGGAGATTAATAATAATTGAGGTTAATAATTCCCAACTCTTATTACAGAAATTTTCCCAACTTCTCAAAAAAATTTCTCCAAAATGAAAATTAATGAGCGGGGGTGGGGGTGAAATTTTTCCCGAATTCTCCCAACTTGAAGCTTGAATTTCCCAACTCGAACCACAAAAAAAAAGGTTAAAAATTCCTTCGAAAATAAAATTGATGTCCCGAATTGTCCCAACAATTTCCCAACTAGATCACGATATTGGGGGGGAGCATACCTCCGCACCTCCCCATAGCGACACCCCTGCAAATATGAATTAGCATCACGTCCCCAGTTCAATACAATTAGACAAGGCGAAAACCTCGCCTTAGTATGAAAAAAATTTCCCATTGGATTTTTTTGCATATTCACGTTCGGGACATGCCGTTGAATAAGGATCAAGAGTTTGCCGGACGAAAATCTGGTCCCATTTTGTTTAAACTATTTTTTTTAAACGAATTGCAAAAATCATTTTTTCTTGACGCGGATGAATTTTTCTTCTTTTTTTTTTTTTGTCATTTTAAACAAAAAAAGTCTCTTATCATATTTTCGTAAAGTTGACCGTTTACGACTTACAAACAATTTAATGTTTGCAAAACGGCAATTTTCAAGCTTGAAACACAATACTAAAAATCTTTGAACATCCATTAACAAAATCCTGAGGAGTAAGTACGGACTATTTCATTTTCAACCTTAAATTTTTAATTGTTAAATATACGTCCTTTCTCAGCCTTGTATGCGTTCACCGGTTGTGATACAAATAAAATAAATACAAAACATAAAGCTTTAGATATATTTGAGATTGATGAAAATCAAAATGCCCTTATTCCTCTGGGCAATGGGT
Organism: Rutpela maculata; assembly: GCA_936432065.2. Taxonomy (NCBI): domain Eukaryota; kingdom Metazoa; phylum Arthropoda; class Insecta; order Coleoptera; family Cerambycidae; genus Rutpela; species Rutpela maculata. The sequence goes on along the minus strand of OW386290.2, from coordinate 125,715,686 downwards.
TACAGCTTGCCACGGAGCAATCAAATGCATTAAAAAAAGTTTATTTTAAAATATTAAGCAAAGCAGGTGAAACGGCAGATGAGGCTAGATTGATTATTTTCTCTCATTCATACGGAATGAGTGTAAACTTAGGGAAGATTCCATCTACGTCTGATGCTTTTAAACAACATATGTTAAGAGCATCATTGAAACATATATCTGGAAAAAAAATTTTAAACCCTAGATATAAAACTTTAAATTTTGAAGATTTTGGATACATCCTTCATGAAACAGGTGTATTGTTACCTAGATTTAAGTTAAAAAATTGAGTATCTGATAATCTTATTTCTCAGTGCATATGTTTAAAGATTTGAAAAACCAAAGCATGCCATTGTAAAAAAAATAATATTACTTTTGCTAATTCAAGATTTTTCAACTTTTCTTGTTTAATTTACCATTCATATTTGTAACAGTTTATGACAAATTTTATTGATTTATAAAACATGCAGCAATAGTAACTAAAACCAATTTACCTCCCAACCCGACGGAACAAGATGAAAATATAATATAGTTCCAGATCTCGTTAAAATACATACGTGTACCAAATTTCAAGTCAATATCTTAAACGGTTCCAGAGTAAACATGCGCACAAAAAAAGTTACAGACAAACCGACTGACAGACCGACAGACCGACAGACAGACAGACAGACAGAAATTTTTTTTCTCTCGAACTTAAAATCTCGACGTTTCATGACATTCTAAGCCTATTTGGACAATAAAAATTTTAAGAAATTTTTTTGTCGTTACTATACTTCCACTGGACGTGGAAGTAATACATTACAAACTTTACATTTTGAAAATGTCAAGTTTTTGCATCCCGCATATCTGCACTTTGCCCTCGATTATTGATGGGTTGATGGGTTTTTGAATATTTTCTAGTAACAACGGGGTTTGAGCAGGGGATTGATATCTGTCCAGTTTCGGTCCAAAAGTTGTCCTCTTCTATTTTTTTCTTGTTCCTTTTGGAAGTAATTTTATCAACGGTTCGTCGTCATTGTACTCGTCTTCACTTTCCATGGTGTCGTCATCACCTTCATTTTCACTTTCTAATACTATTTCCTCTTGATCTTGGCTGGCTGCGGTCTAAGCAAAATCATCCTCTTCTTCCTCCTCATCACAAAGAAGATTATCATCCACCTCCGAATCATCGAAGTCTATATTATCGGCCAACAGCTGCATTTCTTCCTGCGTGAGCTAAGCTAGAAGTAGTTTGCAATATTTATATTTTTGTATTGAGAGGGACCCAAGGTATCAGTATTGATAACTTAAGTTCAAGTGTAAAAAAATAGATTTCAGCTAATTCAGTCAAATGCAAGATATTGGTATCTAGAACTAACATTATTTCATTCAATTTGATAACTAAAATCAATAAACATAGACTACTTACGTTTCAAACGATTTATTTCCTTAATGGTTGCCATAACTCAAGTGTCCACTCATATAAACAAACCAATACTGAGGTTAAAACGCGTCCGATTCCCATGCAAAATTTTGTGCGCAATTCTGGGCGCATATCATATATAATACTCGCAGGCCCAATTCATGATTCTCAACTATGAGCCGAGAAAAAAATTTAGAACCGAGGTATCATATATGATACCTGGGGTCCGAGGAGGATAAGATACTCCATAGTCCAGTAGCAAGTGCACGCGCCGCGCGCCGGGCTAAAAACGTACCTATATTTAACACTAAAAAAAATTAAGTTTTAGAATGAAATAATCTGTACTTACTCTTCACGATTTTGTTAATGGATATTCAAAGAGTTTGGTGAAGTTTGGTGATCAAAAAATGCATTTTTTAATATTGTGTTTCAACCTTGAAAATGGCCGTTTTTGCGTCTTTTCAAACAACACATAAATCGTTTATACGTCGGAAACGGTCAACTTTACGAAAAAATGACAGACAGACCTTTTTTGTTTAAAATGACCCAAAAAACCTAAAAAAAATCCATTCGGGTCAAAGAAAATGATTTTTTCAAATTGCTTTAAAAAAAATCAGTTTAAAAATTGGGACCAGATATTCGTCTGGCAAACTCTTCATTCTTATTCAAGGGCATGTTCCGAACGTGAATATGCAAAAAAATCAAATGGGAAAATTTTCTCATACGAAGGCGAGGTTTTCGCCTTGTCGAAATGCTTCTTGTCTGAAGGCGTTTGCGTTCTGCTGGTGCATTGATGCTAGTTTGTAACGCGCAAATTTAAATTTAACTTAAATAAGTGTCGCATAGATTAGCGCCATAATGCAAATAAATAATTTACACGTTATTTATCCATGATTTGTTAGTCAATTATTATTGACCTTACTGTAACAATATATAAAATATAAAATCTGATATATTGAATATATTGAAGTTATCTTGAGGAGGCTTGGCCTCCGTTGCCGCCAGTGAGAAACCGTCACTGTCGCCAGGTTCAGGATTATCCATGGTTTACCGGACACACTGTATATATTTTGCCCAATTAAACAATCTTGGCAATTTGCTGTTGACCAATTCAACATAAATCTATAATCTAAAGAACCTAAGGAACGTTTATATTTCAAGGGAATTGTCATCTAGACTTGTTTTTCGTACGTCACTATCGCAGTACTGTACAACACATATCGTATTTTCAACATTTTTATTGACATTTAAGACTTCTACATGCTTGCTGGTCAGTAACTAAAAGCAATTTAATCCTTTTTTATTATTGAAAAGAAAAACTGGTTTACGTACTCCTCGTCAAGGATAATTGTCAGTAACAAGTATTTTATGTTGAAACAATTATTGATTTATTTTTAGTTTACGGTTTATTTCTACTTATCGCTTATAATAATTATGTGTGCATTTTTGCACCTATATAAGCACAACGTATACTGAAATTAACTTTTCATTAAAGCCGCGTTCTCACTATGCAACATGTTTATAAAATATTTGTTTTGAAAGAGAGTTTTATAACTTGTTACAATTTCAAAAGGAAAATGTTTTAAAACAGACATGTTTTAAAATAATTTTCGTGTTTTGTAACACGTTGCACTGTTCCCATTGTGTGTCGGTAAACATCAAAGAAAATCGGTAACTTGTTTTAAAAGCATATTGTAATTTTGTATAGAAACTGTAACATGTTATAAAACACTGACAAGGGTGCTGCCACCCGTTATTTTCGTCATTTGCATTCAGTCACTGTAATACTGTTCAGTGCAGTTAACTATGGAGTGGAGACAGGCTGATGTGTTAAGACTTATCGAAATGTACAAAGACCGTAAATTGTTGTGGGACCCGACGGAAGAAGATTACAGACATAGGAATAAAAAGCATGATATGCGGCGTGAGTTGTACGAAGAGTTTGGAATCGAGGTAAGCGAGGCTGAAAGAAAAATAAGGAAGTTAGCAGGACAAGTTGTGTCTTTTCTTTCAACGCGCCTACCAATGGAAGTAATCAGATACTCAAAACCGTGACTTGTCATTCTAAGAAAATTTTTAAAACTACCATCAGTTTTTTAAGTTCTCCAGCTAACAGATCTCAGTCGTCAAGTTGAAGATCAGTCAAGAGATGACCTCAAGAGATGAGTGACCTCAAGAGGTCACTGCCGTCGTACTTCTTCCTAGCTGTAACGACGGACGGACCCAAAATCGTCTCTTTTTAGCCATTTTTTTTATTTTTGCAGCCCAAATAGCAGCTGCAATAACACCATCTTCGCTTGGAGACACCATGATAGCTAAATGTTTTCAAACTACTAGTCCTTTTGGAATTCTTTGAAACCAAATGTTATTAAACATGTTTTGAAACCCTGGTATTTCAAAACAATTGTTTTAAAACAAATGTTTCATAAACATGTTGCACAGGGAGAACGCGGCTTAAGAAAACTACATAAAACAAGACAAAAATGTTCAAAGATTTTTATTTATTCTCTACATTTTTACTTGCAAATATTTTGTTTTGCCCTACTTACAAAAATGCATTAAAGTTTTGATCTATATCAGATATACTGGCATGACGGCGAAGCAGACTTAAACGGTTTAGAGACAAGCGCGATTGGTCACACTGTCTATCGTGTACAGGGTTCGAAGCCTAGATCCGATACCAGCAATGCGGCGGGTAATGACTGCGGTCTGCATTTTTTCAAATGTGTAACCCCTTTAGGACAGTCTTGGGTTTGGTTTCTGAGGTTTTCTCGTATGTGAGGTGCATTAACTATCTCTTCAGAGTACACTGTGATTTTTGCAACTTCGGATCTACTACAAGAGTATCCATGAGCACATTAATAGCTAATATCTCTAAAAATGTCGGCCAAAGAATATAATTTTTCAGTTTGTGAGAGGAGTGTTACAATGTGGTGAAACTGGTGAGTGTACAGGATTGTCAAAGTTAAGCTATATTATACAGGGTTCTCTAAAAATTAAAAAATATAAAATCGACTTTAATCAAACTCACGTTTTTTATATTTTTATTGAAAATTTTGTTTAACAAAGTTTTTTCAATTACGAATAAAAGCGTATGGGGTTTAGTTGCAAAATAAGGAAATAATAATTTTCAAAAAAAAAGAAAATTACATTTTATTCAACTAAGTTGAAAACTATTCCACATGTAGACGTCCTACTAAAACACATTTTTCTAATATTTTTCTAAATTCTTCACAGATAGATACGATCACATCTTCACTAATGGTTGCCATAGCTTCCATAATTCCTTGCTTTAAAAAATCTACGTTGTCTTCGAAATCATTTGCGTATACTTTTTTGTTTTAAATAATTTCATAAGAAGTAAACCAACGGTGATAGATTTGGTGCACGGGCAGGCTATGCTGTTGGTCCGTAGCGGTCAATCCATCTGTCGTGGAAGTGATTGTCTAACCATTGTCTAACTAAAATTGTAGAATGTGCTGGGCATCCAGCATGTTGAACAATTTTACAAAGCCCCACAAGAAAAGTATGTTGTACCGAATCTGAGGTCCAAATTAACTTCTACCTTATCGTTTTTTTGTAAATCTCGTTTTTTTCGCATTTCTGTGTGTTGGTAACGAAAAATGGGTCAAATTGACAAGATATCGAAAACTTGTATTAAGAAAAAGTGCTTGGAATTCAACGAGGACCCCATATTTTGAACCGAATCTGAGAAAAAATAAAAATACATATTTTTACCCCGACCATTACCCTGCCTACGTATCTTTTTATTTATTTATTTTTATTTTTTCTCAGATCTTGTTCAAAATTAACATATGGGATTTTTGTTGTCTTTTAAGCACTTTTTTTAAATAAAATTTTTCGACATCTTATCAATTTAAGCCATTTTTCAGTACCACCATAAATAAAATGAGAAAAAAAACACAAGATTTACGAAAAAACTGACAAGGTAGAAGTTAATGTTATCATCAGATTCGGATTCAGCGTACCAAAATGAGTGGGGATATGATGGTCTCTTTTCTAGTACAGCATACTTTTTTATTTCGTGGGCCTGTGTTATTTTTCTTCTGATTTCTGTATTGTCCAGTTCGCCCAAAACAAATTTATTCAAAATTTCTAAAAAAGTATTTTGATTCCAATTTCCATCCATAAAATAAGGACCGATTATTCTGTGATGCATTATGCCGTACGAAACATTCACATTTTTAAACTTTTGACTGTTAGTGGTAATTCGGAAATTAGGATTTTCCTGAGCCCTACAATTTTCAGAAGAGACTACCCCATTAGTCGTAAAAATAAATTCGCCCTTCAATAAAATGTTTCGATGAAATGATCTATTTGCTAAAATTTTAGTTAAACAAAAGTCCAAATGACGAGCCTCATCTCCAACTTGAAGTTTGTGAATTTTATGTTTGAATGCATAAAATATGTTGCTGACTAAAATCCTCTGGGTGTTCTTATACAGAGTCTAAAACCACGCAGCAGCGTCACCTTCACTTAATTGTTTTTTTTTTACATTTTTTACATCCCCAGTAGAATCAAATTTATAAATTAATTTACATACTGCTTTGCGAGTCACTTTAACATGTGAATACTTCTCATTTAAAACTTCTGTTGGGCATTTATAAAAAAACTTTTCTGATTCCATAGCAAGTAAATTCGTTGTTCCAGGGTTAACATAATTCAATAATCAGTAATTAATATTTTTATAGAAAATACAAAATACGAATAAATATCTATTACACTGACTTTGACATTAATCCGTGGCATTACTTGATTTAATTTCATCTGTTCATGAAGAATTTAGAAAAGAAAATAGAAAAATGTGTAATAGAATAAATAAAATGTTTTTTCTTTGGAAAAATGTTATTTCCTTATTTTGCAACTAAACTCCGTATTTAACCTTTTCTTCATAATTGAAAAACTTTGTTAAACAAAATTTTCAATAAAAATGTAAAATCCGGGTTCCACCGGCTTGGCTCGGTGGCGCAGTGCTTAAGGTGTTAGGCTTGCGACCACGGGGTACCGGATTCGAATCCTGGCTAGGGTATGGATGTGTAGTGGCGTTTTTCACGTATTGCCGAGACGGTAACAGTGGGCTAGAATGCGGTTGTGTGATAGGCAACACAGTGTAGTCGCTCTCATCTCCTGAGCTAGAGTCTCAGCTGCGGCAGATGGCAATGTCGCAGGAAATGGGTGTGTGTGTGTGTGTGTCCGTTCTGGTTGAGTGGTAGAATAGCCTATGGCTAAACTCCACCAGGACATTAATATAAATAAGGCGATAAAAAAAATGACAGTAAAAATGGTTATCTTACAAATTGAGGCATAGATGGCGCTGCGATGCAAAGAAATTATTCGATCCCACAAACCTTTAAAAGAGAAGCATGTGATGGAGAATTTCAGTCTAAGCAACATTTATAATACGAACAATTTTCGAAAAATCACTGGATTTCGAGACATTTGAACTACAGTATAATTTTTTAAGTAGCAAAAATCACATTTTTTTTCCAATGTAACCATATATACAATTTAGAGTATAAAATTCAGTCGAACATGCAACATAAACATAACATAGAAATTAGGCAATATACAATAAACAGAAACGTCAAAATCCAAATAGCAGTTGCTTAATATGAAATAAACATTTATGCTTTAAGTTTTGAAATAAATTTGTTTCAATACTATCTAAATTAGTCTAATTTACTATGAAACATATTAAAAAGTTTTGTCGATTTTTATACTTAAAATAAGTATATTGAAGTTCAGATATCTCGAAAGCCAGTGACTTTTCGAAAATTGTTCGTATTAACAAAATTACCTCGAAAGTTACTTAGAAAGTAATGCCTCACCACATGCACATGAGCAATGCAATTTTTATTGCAATTTGTAAAATAACCGTTTTTACGTAAAACTAAAGTCATCTATATATTTTAGTGAATACCTATCTTTTAAGGACTTCGACTATCTATTTTAGTTATCCAGAATGTATACCATAAGAAAAACCTTTTCTAGTTGAAAAGTACAAATTTCTATGGGCCATTTAGTGTTTGTATAATAGCGATAGTATTATTGAAAGAAAGTTGGCATAAGAAAGTATCAAGTATTGTTAGTTATAAGTTAGTTATTATTAACGACAAATTTCATTATTTGATGTACTTGTTTATTCAATTATCAAACAAGTTATTTATTAGATTTGACCTTATTACTGCTATTTTATTGCAAACAATAACTCTCTCGCAGTTAAGAATGAAATTTTACAAGAGTCGTTTTCTTGTGCCAAAGCTATCCACTCATAACTTAAAAGCGTGAAAAGATATCTACTCAAATTCGATCGCATATAAGCATATTATCTACTATAGTAGCAGCGTCTGAATTAGGTCTAAACGGATTTATTTTTTAAACGTTTTGCTCAAATATGGTAAAATTCAGTTTTACGTAGTGCCAGTGAGATACTGTTTACTGTGTACTTAACACGGTAAATGTCTTTTTTAATTTTCTGTTCAACTAGGTTTTAGCAATAAGTAATCAAAAACTTTTAGTGACATCTTGCTCCAAAAATAGAACAAAATGTAGCTTATATAATACATGACAGTTTACAAGCCTCTGGCTATCACCATGACGAATATGGCGCAATTTTGGAAGGAAGCATTCTACCATGCAATGTTGCAAAGGTTCCAAGTTGAAAAGAAATGAGTTATTACTATATCTTGAATATACTAAATACCAATTTTATGGACTCTTACCTGCTTGATTTACCTATTTGCCCCCATTCACCCCAATTTACCCTCCAACCCTTCAAAGGAATAAGATGAAAATATAATCTAGTTCCAGTTCTCGTTAAAATACATACGTGTACCAAATTTCAAGTCAATATCTTAAACGGTTCCAGAGTAATCGTGCTCACAAAAAAGTTACCGTCAGGCAAATCGACAGCTCAAACTTAAAATCTCGATGTTTCATGACATTCGAAGCTGATCTGAACAATACAAATTTTAAATAATTTTATTGTCGTTACTATACTTCCACTGAATGTGAAAGTAATTATTAATAGAATTATTAATAATTTATTCCTTAATCATGAAAATCATGTTTCAAGGTTGCAGCCAATTAAAATTAATTTAGCAACGCAGCGCCATCTCTGTGCTCTGCGAAGGAAAATTGTAACTTTAGTTTTTTACTGTCTTTTTGGTATCGTATACCATTTACAAATTTCAAATATATTTTATTATTTTTCTAGACAAGGACCTGGGGACTTTCAACTGAAACACTCTATGTTTTTAAATTATCACCATTATTTCAATTTAGTCTAACATGAGGCTTTGCGCATAACAGGCAACCTCTACAGATGGCGTGATGCCACCAGGCGTGCTATAGAGCAAGCGGATGCCAACTAGAATAATTTTCATGAACCACAAAACGTTTGGCAAGACGTTGTTAATAAGAAGAAGAAGAGGAACAGGAAAGATAAGAAGAAGAAGAAGAATCTAACATTTTTTCCATCGCTGATGAGGAAAAATAACTTCGAAATTCTGGTGTCCGTAGCTCTTTTGCGTTCTTTTTTGGAGGAAGGGGAAAGGGACATATAGTTCAATTTCCTTCATAGTTTTATTCTTTGACCCTACAAACCCACACACACTGTTGGTTTGGTATCTGCTGTTGGTAAAGTTTAACCATCACTGTTATTCCTTATTATTTTAGTTATAACAATCATCAAACAAGATCAATTGTATTTTCATATTCATCTACAGTTTGTTCCACTTAAGACTGTAACACACCTATAATTTTTTTATTTTATATCTGATTTGAACCAAATTTTCCTTAAAGATAGAATTCATTATGATCTAGTTATGACAAAAAAATTAGTCGCTCCCTTTAAATGCAAACCCACCTGCGCCTACGATACCAAAATCAATAAAGGCATGATAGGCATTTTATTATTAGATAATTTTCATAAGTATATAGTTGTTCAGAATTGCTCAAATAGTTTAAATCTAAAGTTCGAATAAAAATATTCAGTTTATAATAATAATAATTATAGTCTTTATTGACCATTCGTGATACAATGTGGTTACGTTTAGAGACTCACTTTATAGGTATATATTCGCCACCAAAATTTCAAAATATTCGGATATCAGATGAGCGAAATATGAGGGTGGATTCATGAAAAGTGGAACACATTGTATATAAATAAATTTGTCAAAAAGTTTTATTTTGTTTAACATCAACTTTTCGTTTTATTGTAATGACACGATTTCATCCTTAAAAGCAACTTAAGTTTGATAGTTAATTGACCCCAAGTGCCTGGTACCGGTCTTCAGAGGTTGCAAAATACAAAATGTTAAGCAATGCAATAAAATATCAGATACTAAAAATATCTAGATAATCTATGTAAAGCGAACACACGACTAGATGTCAAAGTTTAGGTGATAAGGTCGATGCCTTTATCACTGATTAATGAAATCAAAAAGCTACATTGAAGAAATTTGTTATTCAACAATTAATTTAAATTGACACAAACATATTGGATTATAATAAATAATTAATAATTTTCGGTTGCGAGACGATGACCTAATTCTAACGCTTAAAACGCAATCAGAAACATTAGAAACTTAATGTCAACATTTAAGCCAGTTTTATGAAAACTTCCACACATATTAGAGATTTTTTGGATAATATGAGAAGGAAGTGATGTGAGCGTCAGGCATTTAGATTTTGATGACATTATTAATCATTGCATTTCATATACAAAATTGATTCATGATGTTTCTTAACTGCGAGGTATATGAGAAAATATTCTCATACTAAGGCGTGTAATCGAATAAAGTACGAAAAAAGTACACCAGAAGGTCACATTTTTTCTACTACAATTACCAGACGTAGTAACGTTGGCCTCATCCAATCATCCATCCATAACATATTATTAAAGGAAAATCCATTATTGTCCGACCTTTTACAATACGTTTATTGGCAAAAAAAACAGTACAACGACAGCTTTTCCGAAAACAATGCTACTTTTCAACACTTTTCGAGTATAGAAATATTAATGTACCGGTTGTCCCAGGATCACATCACCGGCTATTTAAAAAGATATAAATATAAATAAAAACATGCAAAAGGTATGAAAGATTCCATCTAATAACAGCCCTGGAACCATGTTAACTCATGAAATTCCTAAGAAACCAAACCAAACTTTTCAAATGGTACTCTATATAGCTAGAGCATGAAATCGCATCCCCACGTCATTCTAAGTACCGTTGCCACTAACATATTGTGAGATTGGATTGGTAGATTATTAATATGTGCTGCTATGAAGGAGAAGGGGGATCAAAAATATGAATTTTTATGAGAGAGAATACAAACTTTATTTGCGCTATGAATTTGATGTTCATTTTTGTACTTTATTAAATTAATAAATAATTAGATTTTCCTGTTTTGAAAATATTTAAAATGAATCTTGTAAAGCGTATGAGTCTCCGTTTATGCATATTTAACTGTTTGTAAACACGTAAATGAGGAGTAATATGGCCATATTGGGACCCAGTTGTAAAATATCATACACAACAGGTCTTAATTTCTTGTAAATAGTATTTGTTTTCTTGTGACTAAGAGTGGCCATAAACAATATTTGTATAATTCAAACGCTATAAACCATAGTTTCAGAAAGCATCATTTTAATATTTGTATCGAGATATTATTTATCGACATGGAACTGCTTTAAACAGTTAAAGTTTTTTACAAATATTAACGCGACAACAAAAGCTTAGTAAAGAATAAAAACACAGGCCCACAAAAATTTTTTTTTCATTTTTCTGAGCGTTGAATGCGAATCTGAAGTCAGAATAGCATGCTTGTGGACGAATTTTCGAGGTAGAGATCAGAATTTTACGAAAATCATGAAAACTCGGAATTTGTGATATTTCCAGGTTCGAAATGAACAGAAAAAAATTGGGAGACATTGAAATATAATTTTTGGGGGAAAATACAGTATTTTCCAATGTATTCCATTACTTTAAAAAACCTCATATACATTGAATTCACTTTGGACCGCACTATTAATCAAAATTTTCGAGGATATTGCTTCCAACGGTGGTTTATAAACATATTCATGTAAATTGATTCATACTTGTACTTGTGTTCGCAGTGACGAGCAGATCTGTACACGCGGAAAGAACAATAAGGAGAGGCAGGAATTATATCTTGAGATTGTGTGGAACACTCAGCCTGTGAGATTGGACCCTTGCTAGCTTCAACTTGTGATGAAACCTTTTGACGCTTACTTTTGGACACCTTGCACCCGTTACAATCATCTTTTAATTTGAGCGATTCCACATTTATCAGTCTGCATTTATCTCTCTGTTTTCACCGTAGTAACTTAATTTGTTTATTAAAGGTCCTTTTCGGAGGATGTCGAATTCAATGGTGAAAGATGAACACACCGATTTAGAACCATTGAGGATGGTGGACAAAATATCCGAGTTGGCTTTCTGATCAGTTATTTTAAATATACCATATATCACTACAAAAAATAGATCTATCCTACGCGATCGTATAAAATTAGGCTTGATTGGCTTGATGAAGCAGTTTGTGAAATCACTTGATAAAGGGTGACTGCTTTGAATATTTAAATCGAACATTCAGTCAGTTGTCGGAAGCTGAACTTAAGGAACGAATTTTTGATGAACCCCATATTCGAAAAAATTTGAAGGATGATATGTTCATTACAACGATGACTCCAAAAAGAAAGCCGTCTGGTAAAGCTTTAAGGCAATAGTCCGTTAGTTCCTAGGGAATCATAGAAATGATGACTACGAAAGCATTGCAGCTGAGATGATCAAGAATGACCAAAAATTAGGTTGTTTAATTAATTTAAAATGACATTTCCTTGAGTCGCATCTAAATTATTTCCCTGACAATATAGGTGTCTTCAGTGAAGAGCAAGGCAAGCGATTCCATCAAGATATCAAGAAAATGGGGAAAGGGTATCAAGGAAGATGGGATATCAATATGATGGCAGACTATTGTTGGTCATTAAGGAGAGAAACAGTCCAAGAGGCCCATGAACGAAAAAGAGATCTCCAAATTTAGAGGAATGTGTTTTGATAAACGAATTAAGTTACTACACTAAAAATAGAGAGTTAAATTCAGACCGATTAATGTTAAAACGCTCAAACAAAAAGATGATTGTAACGTCCGAAGGTAAGCGTCAAAAGTTTTATCACTAGTTGATGCCGTCAACGATCCAATCTCACAGGCTGAGTGTTCCATACAATCCCCAGATATTATTCCCGCCTATTCTCATTGTTCTTTCCGGGTGTGCAGTTCTGCTCGGCACCGCGATCACAAGTACAATGCCGAATTAATCTACATGAATATGTTTATAAACTACCGTTGGAAATTTTGTATAATAGTGCGGTTGAAAGTGAACTCACCGTACATCAGGCTCTATCGAGTAATGGAATACATTGGAAAATACTGTATTTTCTCCCAAAAATGATATTTCTATGTCTCCTAAAATTTTCTATTCATTTCTAACCTGGAAATATGACATATCCTGACTCCAGATTCGTGTTCAGCGGCCAGAAAATTATAAAGAAAAGTGGGCCTTAATTCTCGCTCACGAAATTTTTTTTGTGGGCATGTGAAATTAATACTACAACATTTTACGCTATTGGTTGATGTAATGGCCTCATTGTATATTTGAATATCCAGTTCTCCATGATTGAGTAATTGCTGAGAAGTTCCAAAAATATTTTGACCTTTGTTAGCACATCGTATAAGAAGATTTTGTATTCTCGATTCGTACATAAGGGTTAAATCATAAGTTGTGTAAAATTCTGCCATTTGAATATCCATAGAAGAAAAACTATATAATAGCTGAGTGTCGTATAGTTTTGAACATAACGGAAGGCTTAAGATATCAGCAATACATGTATTAAAAAGGAGTGGTTCAAAGATAGATCCTTGTGGAACACCGGATAAAACTGATCTAAGTAATTATAGAGTTTCCTGTATTAACACTAGTATACCGTTGTCTGTCATCGAGGTAATTTTGAAACCAGAAGAAGATACTTCCAGATTTGTCAAAATTAATATCGAAATAGTCAAAATCTTTAATCCTATCAAGTAGTGTCTAAGGGGTCACTTCGTGTTGTCGATGGCTTGCACAATTTCGTTAGTTATATTAGTAGTGTAGAAGTATTGACATCCCCGCGGTTTTTGAGACAGAAAAAATTATAAACGTAAATGATTAATTTATTTATTGTGCAGCATGATGCCGATTAAAGTTATAAAACTATATATTGTAAACATTTCTGGACAAAGTTAGTTTTTTAATCACAAAGATTTATATATAACACAGCCACACACAAAAAAAAACTCTTTCTTATCTGGGGGTCAGTCTTTCATATGCTATAGTTTTTTGACCGGCTGAATCTAAATATGCCATCAGATTTCAGCCAGCACGTCTCAGTTTTGCATAAAATGTAAAAAACCATGGGCCTATAGCACTTATTTGGTGTCCCGACAATTGGACGCGACAAATTGGACGTACGACAATTGGACGCGCGCGACAATTAGACGCGGTAAAATTGGACGTGTAACATTGGACGCGTTTATTAAAAAAAATCATATTGCATAGCATTATCATGATTACAAACACTGGTTGTTGATTATGAGAACAGAAGCATTTTGGACTATGTGGTGCCCCACCTGATAGGTACAGCTATTTGTATTAGAGTATTGTGTGTTGTATAAATTTTGGGGCAGTGATGCGAATTTGAGGTCATGAGTACAGAGCCTAAATCAAGTAGGTGAAGACGAGAACTGTCAGAAAAGGGACGCGAGTTTGAAAGGAGGTTTTGGCGGATAGAAGAGTGATGATAGAGGCGTCTGGCATTGAGAGAGTAAATGTAGCAGAAATGAAATAAATAATAGTTGGAGAGATAATTTGGAATAATAATTGAATCCAGTGGCGGTTTACGAACAGTCTGCATCAAATCAGAGGTAAACAAAAACTGTTGTTGTGTTAAATGTGAAGAAGTTAATATAAATTTGTTAAATACTGATCTTTTCTTTGTTTCTTTTGACGCAAGCGCGTAACCACTTTTAAATTTCCCTGAGATACTAATTAAGAGCATCTCAATTGGCGCCCGACGCGTGGCTTTGCGGTGGACAAAGAAACAAAGTAAGACAGGTAGATTGAAAGCGTTGAGTTGATAGCATATTTAACAAGAGAAACGGACACAGAATTTTGTTCGGTACGAGCATGAACTTTATGTGATTCTTGGAGAGAGGAACTTATTAATAATTGTGTCAATTTTAGAACAATATAAGTACTAGATTGTGAATATTAGAGGGACTGTATTAGATCTAGTATATATATCGAATTGTTAGTCAGTAGATAATTAGATAATTTAAATCATGTCAAAGAAATCAGGGCGAAAATCAAAACAAAAAGATCGGGAATCAGGGGAGGAAGTAGGAAGTAAATTAGAGGATATCATTAGCAAATTAGCAGATGGTATGGCCGAGATGCAATGGTCCATAAGTAAACTTGCGGAAACTGTTCAAAATAATGTGAAAGAAAAGAAAGAGTTCAAGAACGAGGCTGCTGGTACAAAGTTAGAAATGGTATGTTCACGTGATAGACATTATATATCACTATGGCGAGATTTGGGGGGTTCTAACTTAAGCTTTGCTCCGAATTCTGGTTTACATCCTATGGTATATTTAAAAAAATTAGTTCGATTGTTTGATGAAGCAGGGGTACCCGAGGACAGGAGATTAAGTTTGGCTATTAATTCGTTACGTGGGTCGGCGGCGGATTGGGTAGCAATGCGAGAGAATGTTTTGAAAGACTTTAAGCAATTTAAAGAGGCTTTTAAAAAACGTTATTGGGGGACGGAACAGGAGCGCGACCTATTTTATGAGATCAAATATGGGCAGTATAGATCAGGGAATCGTGCGGACTATTTGTTAAAATTGGCAGCTCAAGCAGCTTTTTTGTCAGATGTAATACCGGAGGAAAAACTTGTGGAATGGTTAAGTAAACATTTTACCGCGGATATTCGGAGGGGTATTTGTTTGGCAGGATTAACGCAGATAGAGCAAGTTGAAAAGTATTTAAGAAAGTTGGAGACAACGGAGGGAGATTCTAATAGAAATCGAGAGATGACGCGTAGTTACGAGGGAGGTAATGAGAATAGGCGCGGACCGACAAATACCAGAGATAATATTGCATATCCCAGGGAAAATTATTATCTAGATAACTCATCTAGAGAAAAAGCTGTAGCAACCAATATAAATGTAAATACTAATAGAACGATGCGATGTTTAGATGTACGGGATGAGCTTTTAAGTGATAACGATAATGTCGAAATGTCGGAAGAAGAAATATTATTATCACCTATTATCATGTCACAGGTTAAAGATCAAAAAATAAATATTTTAATTGACTCCGGGAGCCAGTGTTCAGCAGTGTCGGAGAATTTTTTCAGAAAATTACAGGTTGATTCGGAAAAATTACCTGTGATGCCGGTAACCAATTTAACTATATCAGGAGCGATTGGTGCTAAGAAACGAAAATTACTAGAACAAGTATTATTGCCTGTTTGGATTGGTAAAGTAAAATTTGATATATTGTGCATTATAGTACCGAACTTGAATAAAGAAGTTATTTTAGGTTGCGACTGGATGACGGCAGAAAAGGTGAAACTAGATTTTGAAAAAATGAGTTTAAGAATTCCAGGTAGGGGTTTGAATGTAAAAATGCAAGTTAAAAAAGAGCAAGAAAGTCAGTTGTCGGTGAATATAGTAGTAGGAGAAAGTAGGGCAAGTAATAAGCAATGTTATACCGATTTTAATTTTAGACAGATTACTGACAAAGCCGAAACTATTAATGATGATCAACGCAAAATCTTGTTTAGGTTATTACAAAAATATCGGGGGGTATTTTTAGAAACTTCGGGTAAAACAGATATCTACGAACATGAGATTCAGATGAGGGAGGAAACGCCGCTTTTTAAATTGGTTCATCCAACCGCTGTGGCGCGTCGTGACGTAGTCAGGGCGCAAATAAAAGAAATGTTAAACTCGGGTATTATTTCTCAGTCTCAAACCGAATATGTGTCACCATTGACGACAGTGACAAATTTCCCTGTTCCGAGTAATATACAGAAGCTGAGTGTTTTTTTGGGAATGATTCATTACGACCGTCGTTTTGTGCATAAATATTCCGACCTAACTGTGCCACTACTTCGCTTACTAAAAAAAAATGTTAAATATACTTGGGGGGTGAAAGAAAAGGGGAGTACGAGATATGTTCCACCATTTTTATTCTATGGGACAAACAATTCAAATAATGTTCATAAAATTATTCAGTTTCCGATTGATGACGAGTATGATCAGCAACCGTTAACCGAATGTTGGGAGATTGCATGTAATACAATGTTGACTAAGTCCGAGAGAAAAAAAAAACAAAAATATGAATCTCGGAACAAAGCCATTACTTTTGAACCAGGGGAGCAAGTGCTGGTGGAAACACACCCCTTATCCTCTGCCGCTAATTCGGAAATAAAAAAGTTTTTTTTACTGTACGAGGGTCCGTACACGGTGACTAAAAAGATAGGTCAAAATTCTTATCTTCTAGTTACTGCCAGAGATATTGTTCTTGGACCTCATAATATTGTGAATTTAAAAAAATATAAAACCATACCAGATGTTTTGCACTAGTGGTATTCCTAAAAATGTATTCAGAAGTTGTAGTTAGTTTAATTAGTATTTAAGCACCTTATTGTTTTGTATTAAATCGAGGCACTTTTGATTGATTTTCGTGCCGCGATTGAATAGGGGGGTGATGTGGTGCCCCACCTGATAGGTACAGCTATTTGTATTAGAGTATTGTGTGTTGTATAAATTTTGGGGCAGTGATGCGAATTTGAGGTCATGAGTACAGAGCCTAAATCAAGTAGGTGAAGACGAGAACTGTCAGAAAAGGGACGCGAGTTTGAAAGGAGGTTTTGGCGGATAGAAGAGTGATGATAGAGGCGTCTGGCATTGAGAGAGTAAATGTAGCAGAAATGAAATAAATAATAGTTGGAGAGATAATTTGGAATAATAATTGAATCCAGTGGCGGTTTACGAACAGTCTGCATCAAATCAGAGGTAAACAAAAACTGTTGTTGTGTTAAATGTGAAGAAGTTAATATAAATTTGTTAAATACTGATCTTTTCTTTGTTTCTTTTGACGCAAGCGCGTAACCACTTTTAAATTTCCCTGAGATACTAATTAAGAGCATCTCAACTACTTGCGAGGAATTGCCCAACTGCAAGTGTAAATAAATTATATTTTATAATGTCTATGTTATTATATTTTGATAATTTTTTTGGATGATTATTTTCTATGTTAACTATATTTTTAGTGTATCCTATTTTTCATGGTGAGTCTGTTTCTATGTTGTATTTGTAATTATTATTATTATTTAGGTTGGGTTAGGTTAGGTTAGAGTGTGTACACATGATTTTTTTTTAAAAAAACGCGTTCAATGATATTATCCAAGAGGGAATTGAACTAAAAAACCTTTATTGGGAAAGTAATAGTGTAGACTGTCATAATGCTAAAGTACTATATAAAAACAAAAATCGAATATATAATAAAAATATTAAACATGCAAAAATTAATTATTATCAACACAAAATAGACCAGTCAACTAATAAAACTAGGGAAACGTGGAATATAGTAAATCATAAGTTAGGTAACCACAGGAAAAATGATATAAAATTATATTCGGAAAATACAATCATTACTGATCCAAATGAACTCACAAATACTTTTGGCTCACGTTTTTCTCTGGCGGTTGATATAAAATTACGTCCCCATTTTAGACAAAATCTATCCTTGCCATGTACACTTCCTTATATTAATCCGCACACTTTCTTTTTTAGTCCGGTCTCTGAATTACAGTTAATAAACACATTTAATAATCTCAAAAACAAAACTTCTTCTGGTAATGATGGTTTTAACCTCCAACTGCTAAAAAGAATTAAAGATTTTATCATACTACCTCGAGGCATTTGATAAATAACGCAATTGAGAGTGGTTCTTTTCCAAATATTTTAAAAATTTCGCACGTAGTTCCATTATTAAAATCGGGTGATCCCTTAGATATAGATAATTATAAACTCATAACTTTAGTTAATTCTCTGTCTAAAATAATGGAAAAGGTAATTTACGATCAGTTATCGGTATTTATTGAAAAATATATCCTTACGTCATGTCAACATGGCTTCAGGAGTGGTAAATCAGTAGAGACAGCTAACGTCCAGTTACTAGATACGATTTATAATAATTTAGATAAAGGTAAATATGTGATAATGTTACAATTCGACTTATCCAAGGCGTTTGATACCTTGGATGTGGATTTTATTACATCTAAACTCTTTAACCTTGGTATACGGGAAAAATTTTGGAGTGGATTCATTCATACTTAGTAGACCGTAAAATAATTGTGAGGATTGGTAACCACTTCTCAGAAGAATTTAATGTATCCCGAGGAGTCCCCCAGGGGTCAGTAATAGGGCCCTTACTTTTATATTATATGTCAACGATCTACCACATCATATAAAAAGTGGGTCAGTGACCATGTTTGCTGACGATAGTACTATGGCAGACTCAAATATTGATATCCTCCATAAAAAAGTTAATAATGTTCTAGATGAATTTTTTGCTTGGTGTGACCGTAATAAACTTATACTAAATTCGTCCAAAATAACTTTCATGAATTTTTACAATAGGAAACCCTGTATTATACAGAATTTTACATTTTGCTGCAAGAGTAAATTCTTAGGCGTTGTTCTGGACGCAGAGCTATCTATTATTTGCCAAAAAAAAACTCATATGTTTAATATTTAACTTAAAACCAGGGGAAAGCTGCAAACACAGCTTCAAGTCAAATAAATTACTTACAACTCCATAAATTTTTATTTATAAATGCTTATGTTTCGTAAAAGAAAACTTACACCTTTTTGATAAAGTTTCATCTCGTCATAATTATATCACGAGAAGCTGTGACCTCCTAATACCATCGCATAATTCTACATTATTTGAAAAATCACCATTCTACTGGTATATTAAATTGTATAATTCTTTACTTCTTGATTTAAAAATTATTAACAATTTTAATTCATACAAACTTAAAGTTAAAAATATGTTAACAGACGGTGCATTGTATAGCGTTGAAGCCTTCCTTAATAGATAAATTTATGTTTATTGTTGTTATTCTTTATATTTTGTGTACTTGTTCTTTTAGGTTTTACATATGTAGACTATTTACAATGCGTGTAGGCATATTTATACTTTTATCTATTTATTCAATTTTTTTTCCTCAATGTATTATTGGTACTTACGTTATTGACGTATTAAATACATATTTTTGTAAAATTGACTTATCCTATATCATCTATAATGATCTAAAGGATTAATAAAGTATTATTATTATTATTATTATTATTATAATGTTACACGTCCAATTTTACCGCGTCCAATTGTCACCTCGTCTAATTGTCGCACTCGTCCAATTGTCGAGCGTCCAATTTACGTAGATCCCACTTATTTTCACGGTTATTTGCATTGTCTGCAAATTGAGACGTGCTTGCTCAAATCTGATGGCAGATTTGGATTCAGCAGGTCAAAATACTATAGGATATGAAAGTCTGATCCCCAGATCAGAAAGAATTTTTTTGTGTAGCTGTATAATCATTGGTTATCAGACCAATTGCAAAAACTACATTTGGGCGCCATTTTTTCAAGATGGCAATCAGTCAAAATCTTTTACCCTTTATATATCATTTTATTCGCCTTAAGAATCTCAACCCCCCTAAAAAATTGCATGTGAGTATCCTAAAGTGAATGGATTTTTGTAAAACAAATAGTTAAGTGACTCCACCATATTGCAATCAGTTCTTTATTTTGCACATATTTTGTTGTTGCTGTGACAAATCAATAATGACAAGAATTCTGTTCATTAACTAATATTCTGTGTAATTAACTCTAGTCTTTTTTATGTCCACTAGTAAGTTGTATAGTAAAATATTATTTTATGACCTCTAAGAGACTTAATTAATTTTAAAATATTCAGAATTCCCTTCGGAAGGTCGCTGTAATATTTAAATTAACACGTATGGCCGCTTATTTAAAAACCTTTCAATATTGAAATAAACAAAAACTTAATATTATTTATTTTACATTTCGAGGTCACTCTGTATTCAACACAGTGTTAAGTATTTTTTATGAAAAGGTGATAGAAATTATACATTCTAACGTTTCTGACTTATTACTGTCCAGCGATATAATGAATATTAATGAGGAATTTACCGCTTTAGGTCTGTATATTTGTAATTGGAAATTATCACCACAATTACACAACTTTATTTCATTTCGATAAAAATGGGTACAGCGATTATCATGTTATCTATTTTATATTATCATATTATTTATATTTATCACTAGAAAAATATGATATTTTAAATATTTACCACAAAATTTTGTCTTGCGTATGCTGGTTTCTAAAAGAAAAAACGTCCATTAACTATCAGTAAAAAAAAATTCACCACTAAGAAACCGCGAGAGCATACGTAAAGCGTAAGTCTGATAAAAAATTTTGAATTATTCCAAACAAAGACGAATTCTACCATACAAAATGGTGCAAATAAATTACAGAACGAACATCACCAGTATATTGAATTCTAAAAGTTGAGATCAGAGACTGATACCTGATTCTTAGTTGACTGACTTTACTTCCCTCAGTTATCTAAGGGAAGTATTATAATCGTAAAAAAATCACTCTGGGAGATTTCTTCGAATTTTCACACTTCAGACTATGTGGATTATAAAGATTAAGATCTTTCAATTCCGTCAGTGTGTCTGTCTGTCGGTTTAATCTACTGGCGCTATATCTACAGAACTAATTGACTTGGAGAAGAATAATATTTGATAGGTAGTTGCTAGTGTCAATAGAAAAATATATAGAGTGGACCCATGAAAAAAATAATTAATGAGGAAATTTTTACGAAGTCTAGGGAACTTTTGTGAAAATAATATTTAAGATATAGTTCACAAAATTACCGATTAACGAAAACATACATGATGGTCACCTTGAAAAAAATAACTAACGAAAAAATACAACAGAGAAAAATAATATTTCTCATGTAGTTAACACAACTGTCAAGGAAGAAAAATATGAAAGTATACAGGGTGATCATCCCAAAATAATAAAAAATTGTGGTGAATACTTGGAATATAGTTGACACAGTTACAGAAGGGGAAACCTGATATATTTTTAGTATGTATATATACAAGTGATCACTTTGAAAAATAAGGAACGATGGAGAAATGTTATATTTGGAATGTAGTTATCACTGTTTTCTAGAAAACAGTGTGGTCCAGCAGAAAAAATAATTTATAAATAAAGGATTCTAACCAAAGAGAGGGGGTATGTAAATACATTTAAAGATTTTTAAAATTGCTGGAGAAAGTTCAATTTGACTAAGAGATCCCTAGTTTTATTTATAATATTTAGGCCGGTCCTGGAAGAATTTAAATATAAAATGTTTGGTAACTGGGATTTCTCTACATTTTCGAGTGTATTTTGACGTAAATAACGTGTACTAGATTTTCAGAAATCAGTTCGAGGTTAAAAGTAATTAAAATGGGATAAACAGTTTAATTCTTTTTAATTTTTTGTGTTATAACTCGAAAATAATGTAATTTCATCAAAAGTGTAGAACACTTTTTGTCTCTCTTTTATAGCGAGAAATATAAGCATTCGCTAAACTTTTTACGACTACTGGATCATAAGAGATACATAAAGAAAAAAATCAAAGTGTTCTCTTTTTACTATCTCGTTAATCTCCCGACTGAGTCACCTCTCATTTTATTGAAAAAAAAAAAACGTCGAAATAACGGTATATTATTACAATAACGTCTTTTATTTAATTATAAAACAGATGCCTTTTTTTTACTATTTTTCATTCGATTGCTATATATAAGATTCCAATTATATAATACAAGATTTTTTGTTAGCGAAAGGAATGCCATAAATTATTTTGCTGCAACTGATTGAGTTGAATTCAGGCCTTCATACGTTAATTTTATTAAGAAGCCGTAAATTTTCAACAGTAAAGTCACATCGTATTTAAATAGAACTTTTTTTTTGTATTAATATACTGTATCAAAAATATAATAATTTAATTGCGTATTTTATAAATAAAGGGAAACCAAGAGAAAACAACCTAACAAAAAAAATACATACTTATTTCGGCGAAATAAAACTTAAAATACATTTCGTTCATTCGTCAGAATCAGAATTATAAGGAACTGTCTCAACGTTTTGACTTATAAAATAGATATATTCCATGTTAATACTTCTGTTAAGAGGAAAAAAAAAGTTAACATAAATAGCGAAGTAGCCACAGATAACAGCTGTAAAGAATCTTAATAAATACGTTAATGAAAAAAGAAACCAAGGAAGAATATACATAGATTTTTATGGAGGTTCCTTACAGGAAGCGAACAAGCCTTATGCTATTAGCAAGTAATAAAATTAGTAATAAGTTAATAAAACAATGCCTGCTAATAAAATTAAATTAGAGAAAACATTTATTTACAACTAAATTAAACATTATACTCTTCGCTGATCTATTAAACTTTTGATGTAATTATTGTATATTCTACAGGATACAGACCGCATTTTTTTTTTGTTGGAAAATGTTAGTTTTAGACATTTTTAATTTTATGGTGCTTCTTAGCTGATAAAACATTCATCAATATAAAATAAATTTAAAAAAGTAACTAACCTATTTTTTTTTAACACGCTACCTTTGGATTTCGAATCCAAGCCACCTACCAATAAAATCATTTATTTTCATACTTTTGATGTATCTATTTTGTTTATTGCTAGAGTTTAAAGAGTAACCATTGGACCACCATTCGTTACTTTTATAGTCATTAATGTCCGTAATATAATGTGTCTAGGTAAAAATCATATTTCGGCAGTTGGATATTATATTATTATGAAATACATATTATTACCATATATGAAAATAAATAATCCTAAAAAAAAATCACAAGACTTCGACTCAATTAAAAGAAATAAAAATTAAGAAAACATTTTTTATTAAATTTTTTTATTTACTAATAGATTTTGTTTAAAAACATGATTCTTCCTCTAGCTACCACGAATTTACTCTCCAAATTTCATAGCAATCAATGCAATCGCAATCGATCTTTTTGCTTCTCAAGTTATCGTGTTTACAAAAAACGTAACGGACAGATGGATATCTTGAAAGCTGTTCAGTATTCATTCACTAACTACACAATTATATTCTTTTTTTGTCTATGAACGATATTTACGGTTTTAGAAATGTGTCAATCAAACGCAATATACTTTTCGTCATACGAAGAGGATGAAACAGACAAATCACAAAGAAACAGGAATATGTCAGTTGAACTGTTACGACTGTGATGCTTTGTACGGTACCCAAACTCAAAACTGGCAAAAATATAAAGAAGCGACTCAAAGATCACCAAAACTGCGTCGCCAATATAATAATAATGTATAATGCATAGGCATGTTAACACATTGAAAATAATAACTTTGTAAATTTAAATATCGTTGAGCTATTCCATCCTCAAAAGAAAGGCACAACATTGGATGTATCAGAATAATTAGAAATAATGATCCTAAAAATAGCAATAGTATAACAATAGATTTTCACTGATCGTTATATTTTAGCAAAAACATTTAGATTCTAAGGATATTGAAATATTTAAAATATAGTTTTACAGTACTATACGTAAAAATAATTAATAAACACGAAGTAATAGCCACAAATCTACAATTTAGTATTCTCTGCACATCTACTCTTGATAAATGCCGAAAAAGACGAAACAAGTATAAAGTTTTTAATAACACATTTTCCAGCATTTAAAATAAATTTCTATATATTTAAAATATAAAATGTTGGGTCCACTTTGCTCGCAGTTAAGAAATTCATGCGCAAAAGGGCGTGTCTCAGCATTTAAAATAAATTTCTATATATTTAAAATATAAAATGTTTTACACATGTCAAGTATAAGCGTATAATAAGACAAGTGTACAATATAGTAACAATAAATAAAATAAACATTAAGTGTAAGTAATAACTTTCACATTTAAAACACACCAAACTAACAATAAGCTGTATTCTTATCACACAATACTCATAATGAACGTTAAGAAATCCTTAAGACTGTAGAAAGCATTTTGGAACAGGTATGTTTCTATAAACTTATTTAACCTGCCGAGAAGGAGGGTAATTGATTATAAAATTAAGGTTTATAATATTTTTTACAATTTCTGCTGTAATTTAGCATAAGATAATTTAGTTTTATATTTTCTACACAGCAAGTATTATAAAAATCATAAAAACTGGTTTGGGCTGTGTACTGTTCCAGTTTTGATTAATAATTAATACACACATATAAATGTTTAAGGAAATTGATGTAAATATTTGAGGATTATAGTTTTTGTTTAATATTATCACCCAAGCTAGTGATAATATGGACTACTTTCATTTGTGATCCAAATACTCTGGCTGCTTTTGGTGCATAACCTCAACTTTTGAAATACGAACAAAATGTAATAGACAGTCTTAATCACACTAGTTTACCTAATGATCCGATAACAAAAATATTTCTAGGCAATTTGCTAGAACACTGAATTGTAGAAATCGTCCATGAGAAGCAATTATATCATCAGGAATAAAAATCAAATATTAAGAAAATATTTTTTATATATCTAAATTGATAGTTTTTAAGTTATAGCGACTTGAAAATTGCGATTTTAACTTGAGAAAATAGGTAATCTAAAAACGGTTCTCGTCGAATAACTTGAATAGTATCACATTTAGCGAAAAAAAAAATGATAAATTATACTTTATCTCAGTAGTTTTGGAGATATGGACGTTTCAAGATGACACTCAAACATTTACAATTCGAAGTATTTAGTTCAAATTTATATATCTTGGAAACTGGCACTTACGTCAAATATAATAAGAGCCAAAGTTAAAAAGCTTAATTAAGCTTTCAGATGAATTCCTTGTTTTTATAACATAAAAAAGAAGTTAGGGCCGAAACAATGCATGTTTTCACATGTTTTTAATACAAATGTTGTCATTTTGTTATTGTAATTAGTCAATAGTTGTATGAGATTTTCAAATACTGTTGCTCGTTAACTATAGTATTATCTAGATGCTCAATTGTGATTTTTTTTTAATTTTGACTTCAAATTTATAGTCAATAACCCTAAGAACATATATTTGATACTTTTTATAATATTCAATTTTTGTTTTAGGACCAGTTTCCAACACTTGGAGGTACGAACAAGTGTCGGGGCCATATAGAAACTGTAGAAGATTTGTTATAAAAATCAGCTATAAAAAATTACCATTACATACTTTTCTTAAACTTTCACCCCTAGGTATTCTACTAATACGCTTTCAAATATTGTTGATAATAGTTTTACTAACGATAATGGTATAATATTATTAACAGCAACTACATCTCCAACTAAAAATCGGCATAACTTTAGAAATATTTAAACATAATGTATACTTAGTTTTATGCTTTCATTAATAAGTTTTATAGGGGTAATTAATATTATATTTTTGATCTACTTTATAATAGCAACAAACTTCTTTTTTATTTATATCGTGTAGATAAACTACTTTGAAGAATACATACTTTTTATATGAGAGTTAATGTTTTATTTTCAGATCACCTATATTACAAATTCACGGAAATTCTGTGTCACACTGTGTATACAAATATATATATATATATATATATATATATATATATATATATATATATATATATATATATATATATATATATATATATATATATATATATATATATATATATATATATATATATATATATATATATATATATATATATGAGTATTAAATGAGTCTCGCAATTTAATATATTTAACTTTAACAAATGCTGACGTTGGTCAGGTTATTTTTAAAATGGTAAAACAATTATCATCTTTAATTAATACTTCAAATGCATTTTCAGTGAATGATCATTATCAATGAGTGATATAAGTAAATATTGCCAAATAGTTTTATTTGGTAAAATAAGGTCATTTATATTTACTTTTACCTTAATCAGCCAAAAAATGTCATGAGAATATTACTTGAAATTTATTATTTTCAAGCCACCTTCTCCTTATCAAGCTTTTCGAGATCTTAAACTTCATGTCAGGATATGAAAAAGTAGCAAGGTTATAAATCAGTGAGTTTAAACAGAGGCTAGATGTTGAAACAAAATAACAAATAAATACCCTATCGATTTGCAACTTTGCTGCAATCTATCTGAGTTTGAAGGCAAACAAGATCAGGATATTTAAATTTAAAAGGAAAATTACAGACTTTCTAGAGTCGACTGTAAAGAACAGTTATAAAATTATCGTTCTGTTAGATATTCTCTAGCAAATTATAAAATATTGGGTCTCATTAACAGTATTCAAAATTTAATCATGTTTCTTCGTATTGTACTTTTTTTAGCACCATTCGCCCTTCTTTAAATTCTAAGGCTTGCATCATAGCTGTTATTAAATACGATGTCAAAAATATATTCATTTTGAAAAGAAAAATAAAACTTTTGTTTTCTTAAGAAGGACTAAAAATTCATTTTTACATACAAAAATGTGATTTAAAAATATTTTCTAATGAATATTATAATATGTTGAAGTGGGTAATTACCAAACCATGCATTCGATAATAACGGCGATAGATGAGAAGGATATCTCCTCTAAATAAGAAAAGTAAAATAAGCATAATATGTGCAATAATTTGTATTATTTTTTTAGAATTTTATATCTTTCCAAATTTGAGATATTAGGTGGCCATAGAAATTGAAATGTAAAAAATTAAAAATTAATTATATATAATCAAAAACACGCCTAAAATATCTTCCAACAAACATTATATGTTGAAGGAGGTAACATATCAAACGATGGAGATGTCAACGGTAGATAAGGCAACGAACCCCCTTATGTAAGAAAATAAAAATAAACTTGTTTGGTCTTCTGCAGTAACTTTTATTACTTTTTTTGTAGAATTGGACATATTTCAAAATATAAGATTATTACGTAGCCATAGACATTGGAATGTGAAAAAAATTCAGACTACTGTTTTCTTAATCAGAATTACAAATTAACTAAACAAAAATATTGGCTAAGATATCTTCCAAGAAACATTTTTCGTTGAAGTAGGTACCTACGATGCACTTGGATATTTCAACGATAGATAAGACGTAGAACTCGCTAATATAAGAAAATAAAAATAAGTCTATTTGGTCTTGTGAAATAATTTTTATTATTTCTTCGTAGAATTTATTATATTTCAAAATTACGTGCCATATAAATTGAAACATAAGAAAAATAGAACCTTCTTGATAAGAATTAATACTTAACTTTTCATAAACAAAAACATTACCAAACAACACCTTCCAACAAACATTACATGGTTAAGTAGGTACCTACCAAACGATTCACTCGGAGATTTCAACGATGGATAAGACGACAAACCCCTTTATATGTAATAATTTTTATTCTTTTGTAGAATTTAATATATGTCAAAATAAAGTTATTACGTAGCCAGAGAAATTGAAATGTTATTATATTTTTTTTTGGCGTAGCTAAATGATGTCTGGTACCTAAGGTATCAATATAAAATATTGTGGTTTAAACAGAAGTACTGATATTATTGTTGAATACATGTTTTGTCGTCTCACTCTTTTTCAGTTTACTACAACTTTAGTACGCCAAAGCCAGTCTGAATTATTCAGGATGACTTCCTAACAAGTGCATCTAAATATTTTGAAAAAAAAAGAAAATAGGCGCAACTCTACTCATCCACATTTTATAAAGCCTCAGTCAGTTATTTTTATATGGGAGTAAAACGGACCGTCCACCTCCATAGCCTGAACAGTGTCCAATTGCATTTATTTTCAATATCAACAAACGTAACTCTAATTGACCCTATTATGTACAGGGTGAGTCAATATCTCCTCAACCGTTTGCAGTTTGAAAAAATGTCTCAGATAAAAATTGTGAGAGCAAGAGTGGCTTATTCTAAAATTATTTCAAAATCTACAGGGCGCTTTGCATAGTGATGGCAAGCTAATACTAGGATTTTTTTTAATGGAACAGCCAATATTTTTGTATATTTGTATTTGATCTCTAATGCTACGCATATTTATGGACATATTGCGGCGTTGTCGTTTTATTAGACTTTTTTGAGAAAAATATATTTGTAGAGGTCACGAGTAAATCTTCAATAAAATGTATTTTCACAAACTTAAACGTCATGTCACTTTGAATGTTAATCAAGACTATGTGTTAATTTCCATGCCTCTCAGAATTTATCCCAATTCTACAGGATGTTCTCCAAAATGGAACTTTTACATTTTTAAACTGTCATAACTCATTTTTTTTAAATGAAACTGTGTATATTTTTATATAAAATATTTCAATCAATTAACTATATCATATTAAGTTTTTTTGATGGTTTCAAAAGTATTCAAGTTTATTACAAAAATTCGCAGAATGATTACTTATTAATTATAATGAGATAAGCGATAGAGAATTATTCAAATTATTAAATTTGACTTGAGTTATTTTATAAACTGAACTGACTTGACTGAAAATGATTTTCAGAGGAAACTGAGTTTCTGTGGCTGGACTTTGGGATCAATAAGAGAAAATTATTTTGATTTCGTGTTATTCACATTGATCACTGATCATCAATCCAAATTTTCAATTAATGTTTGGCGAGGTGTAACTAGAAGCCATATTATTGGATAACATTTTTTTGAAGGCACACTTACTGAACAAAGATTTTTCAAGTGTTTTCACAATGATTTTCAAAAACTCATTAACAATTTTCTATTGAATGTTATAAGAAATATGTTTTCAACAGGATGGTGTTATTATAGTCTTACAATCAGAAAACTTTTAAATAATAAATATTTTAGCAATTGAATTGACAGAGAAGTATCAGTCACATGACCACCTAGATCTCCAGATCTAACGCCATCATGTTTTTCCTTGTGGGAATATGTGAAGAAAATTATGTACCAAACGACAGCCACTACTAGAGATTATATGATGAATAGAATAAGGAATGTATTCAATGTTGTCATACTTAGCAACGTTAGTTAGGGTTTTAAAAAGGAAATCATAAATGCCCAACTCAACTCAGATTTATTAATTTCAATAATTATATATCATTTATCTCATTATAATTAAGTAATAATGAAAAATCTGCATATTTTTTAAACAAATTTGAATATTCCCGAAACTTTCGAAGGAAAGTCTCTATGACGTATCGACATGACAATTGATTTCAGAAACAATTTAAATAAAAATATACAGATTGTTCCATTTGAAAAAATAAGTTATGATGGTTTAAAAATGTAAAAGTTTCATGGTGGAGGACACCCTGCAGAATTGTGTTCAACTTTGAGAGATTCGAAAATTAGTACATAGTTTTGACTAAAATTCAAAGTGAAACGACAGTCAAAATGAAAATACATTTTTGCAGAGTTTATTCTTGAGTATTGCATATGCATTTTTCTAAAGAAAAATTCGAATGACGTGGCAATATCGTAGTATAAGCTAGAAAAAAATATGTGCCTAGATAGAAAAGTAAGAGATAAATTAAAGAAATATTGGGTGTCCCATTTAAAAACTTCTAGTATTTTCTAGCCACCACTATGTAGATTTTAAAATAATTTTAGAATACGTCACTCTTCAAATGTTCAAATGTTCAATGTCAAATGTTCTATAATTTTTATTTTCATTTTTTTAAATTTCAAAGGGTTAAGGAAATATAAAGCGACCACACACTATTTAATCACCCTGTATATGGCAAAAATATATCTCACAAAATAAAAAAAAATCACTCACCATATTGAAAAAAATATTTATAAAAATTACCAACACAATAATCACAAGCAATGTGTATTTGGCTCACACACTATATCACACAAGCTCGAACTATACGATGGTGTTTTAAACAGCGCGCTATTATTCGAATCACTCACCGCCTGTATCAAACTGCTTTACTGAAATCAAGTAGCGTATGAATTTCGCTCTGCTAAGGCCCCTACCAGCGACGTTCCGTCTTTGTTTCACCCGTCATATCCGTGTTTGGTGGTCTCTATTTGATATAAACATATAGCACGACAAATTCGAAAGTTATTCGAGTCCCTCTCTGTCTGGGACGCGTGAGGTGTATAGACGTCCTTTTCTCAGTTGAAGGACTGTGATTACCTTTCTTTTCCTAGTTTTGAGGTAAATTGGTATAGCCGGTGAGACTTCATGGATTGTTTGATTATATTTTGTTTTATAACAGGTATTGCAAATTTGTTTCTGGTGGCTTTTAATAAAATACAGAAATGCAGATGTTTCTGTTATGTAAGTGATGTTTTTTACAGTTGGTTCGCTATAACAATATTATATAAAAAAAATTCGAAGATGAATGATGAATTGGTGTTATTTATGTTTTCACTTTCTAGTGAAAAAGTGTGTAACGGGATAGTTAAAAATAAGTGGTCAATTGTCAAACTTCTAATAAACCTAGAAACAGTACCCATCAACCTTTTGGAATTATTTGTCAAATTACTGAAAGATTATAAATATTACATTCGTTATTATAATAATAAATGTTAATGATATATTAAAGCAATAACATGAATATATAAACGTTTTTGCATGGAAAGGGCAATACAATACAGCAGTATTTACCCATAAATATTTTACCTGTACAGAGTGTAACTTAAGTGCGGTAACATTTTAGGATGCTATTCGTTAGCTAATTTAATGAAAAAAAGTTCATATAAATAGTTGACCAAAAATTCTCAGTTTTAAAGATACAGGGTGGGTGCTGAACCTTCCAAAGAAATATATAATATTTTTTATATTGTCATTATTAATGTATATTTATTTATTAACGTACTATTTAAATCAAATTTGGCACACTGTATACTTAGATAGGATGCTTCAAGATGTGATTATATCACATTCTTTAATTATTCAGTGGCGGAGGTACGAGACAATAATTGAATCTCCAATTTTTTTTGTCTCATAGTTTCGCGTTTTTCTTTTCAATTTATTCCACCACTATTGAAAAAAAAAATTCTACGACTATTGAATAATTCATTGATTATCTATACGTTTTTGAGAAAGTAATAAGGCTCATTACTCACTGCCGTGGGTAATAATAATTCATTACTCAATGGGCTAGGACCAATCACAAGACTTCATATTCATTACTCAACAGTTTTTCTGATTTAAAATTCCAAAACATCGCGTGTGCCATAACTTAATTCAATTTCCCAAGTAACAATTTAAATGCTATGTGGACTTGAATAAGTTTTGTAACAGCTTTATTGAGGATGTAAGTTTACTAAATGGCTTTATGGCGGTAGTATAGCAGGCCAACAACTCTTTCAGCCTAAGTAGTTTTATTAACAGTTGTAACAACCTCCTGGAGGCTGAGTTTCAATACTATTTAGCATTTGTTTTAAGTTGAGTCTATTGGCACTTGTAAAAATTTTATGGTGGTTGTCAGCACTACCACGATAAAATCATTTGGCCTAGGAAACCAATATACCTCAGAGAGAACGTTCATGAAACCAGTATGCCTAAGAGCTTTATAGGGGCACCTGAATATACTAATCATAAAACTGCTATAAAGCTTGTATAATGCCAAATGTAATATAAGAACCATTTAGTCTGGACAAATTCCTTCATAAAACCGCAAAAGTTACAGTTTGACAGGTGGATAAAAAGATTTTACTTATTTTAGGTAAATTTTTAATTACTTTTATGTGAAGTACCTCAAGAAATTAAACAAGCAGATGCATTTTTCACAAACGTGGACGAAAATTAAAAAAAAGTGGTTACTTTAAATAATTAGAACCACACTACACATTTGACTAATCAAAATAATCAAATAAAGGTGAAAGGTTATCTTCTTCTTTTATATCTTTTTGCTCATTTATTCATATTCCAGTGCAGTTCACTGCATCTGGGTATAATGGCATATGCCCGACCCTTTCAGAGCAATCACACCATAGCTAAGGTAAGGAAAAAGTAATTAACAAGTGTGAGGTTATATGTAAATAAACGACAAAAAGTCAAATATCTTTATGCACTAGGTTTTATGATGGTTGTGAATAAATCCAACAATGGAATTACATAAATGTAAGAAGACGAATTGGTTGTAATTAGTAGCAAATGCTCTTGTACGAGAGCATTGTGAAAATCTTTGGATCAAATACTCTTATTGTGGTATTGCCGGCAACCAACAGGTTTTAATAAAAAATAGCCATTTTTCTACAAAAATATCTTTGTAAACAAAAACTGCCATGTTGGAATTATTCAAATGAATAATGACTTAGTTGCAATTTTTGTAACAATTCATCGATAATAACGATTAAAATCATGATTATTATTACTAACGTGTGATTTAAGTTGATGTCATTTAACACAAAAACTGAAAAAGATGGACAAAAACTTTTTTCACAAAAAACAACCTGCATCAAATTTTCTACAATTTTGTTCCTATACAATATTTTGACAGGAGTTACCATTTTCCAGATAAATGAGTCCAAAATTAAGAAAACATGGAAATTCATATATCAGTAAATCAGTTAGAGAAAATAACTGTGACAATTATTGTAAGGCATATAATATAACTTTATATTATTAACATAACAAAAAAATAAAATAAACTGAAATTAATAATAATAATAATATTGTAATTTGCAGACATTTATCTCGAAAACGGTAACAATGATCTCTGGAAAACCAAAATATTGTATAGAAACAAAATTATAGAAAATTTTATGCACTTTGTTTTTTGTGTAGAAGGTTTTTCTCCATCTTTTTTAGTTTTTGTGTTAAACGACAAAAACAATATTTGCACTTTTTTTTAAAACGGACGCCATTTTGAAAGTACAGTCAGTTTTTTTTAGGACATAGGCTTTAATCTTTATGTAAAATATTGTCCCCAAGGATTGGGGGAGGTGCACGGACTGTTAGGGTGAGCTCCCGTACTATTACGTTTTATATTGAATTTAATATTTTATTTTAAGAGCTAAATCATTTATCTGAAAAATGGTAACTCCTATCCAAATATTGTATAGGGACAAAATTGTAGAAAATTTTATG
Source organism: Rutpela maculata (assembly GCA_936432065.2). NCBI lineage: Eukaryota > Metazoa > Arthropoda > Insecta > Coleoptera > Cerambycidae > Rutpela > Rutpela maculata. Next base: position 125,681,981 of record OW386290.2, on the reverse strand, counting down.
CACTTTGTTTTTTGTGCAAAAAGTTTTTCTCCGTCTTTTTTAGTTTTTGTGTTAAATGACAAAAACCATATTTGCAAAAATTTTTTTTTAATCGTACGCCATTTTGAAAGTGCAGCAATTTTTTTTAGGACATGTCCTAAATTGTTCCTTAAATCTTTATGAAAAACATTGTCCCCAAGGATCGGGGAGTGGGGTGCACGGGCACTTAGGGCGGGCTCCCGTACTATATATATTTAGTTAGTGAGAAATGAAACACAAAAAACCAAATAAATCATTTTCATGTATTTATATCATGTAATAGCTTTTTACGTTGATATTTTCAATGACAATATGTTTTTGGTATTTTCTTGATGATAATAAATCCTGTACCCTGCTCATTATATATTCACTTTGTTTATTAGTTTAGCCATGGAAGCAACATTTATGCACTAATTTTAATTTATTCTGTTTGGTATTTTTAATAAACCGTGTACATTATATATAGTGCTTGTTTTCAATACCCTCCGATCGTTGCAAGGATTGCGAGATCTGTCGATTTTTCTTCTGCTTAAAAAATAAAGAAGTTATGATCGATACAATATGCGTCTTCGTATCCTTTTTCTAAAAATCTCACCATTTGTCTCAATTATTATTTTCGGCAAATTTACCGTAACTTCTTCAACTTCCTGTTGAACAGTCGAAAAAGAAAGTATAGTATTCTATTCGCGTATAACTATTATCCACTATTTATCACCACATACATAATAAAAAAATATTCTTTATACGTCTAATACAAAAGAAACATATCAATTTTGTATACGTTGTTTTTTCCTCCAGACCTCTCTCTGTCTCTGAAGAGAGAGGTCTGTAAAGGTCAGGCGTTGATGTTGAAGATTCGTTTCTAGTGGATTGGTTTTATTTTGTTCATCATCGTCAGATCAGAGACATCTTCTTCATTCTCGTATCGCATTTAAAAACATTCAATCAGGACATCTATTGGCTCATCTTGGTCTTGAGTAACCTCCTCAATGTCAACATTAGTGCAAAACTGGCCTTGACAGTTTCCACAAGTCGCTGAACATTGCAATTCCACCTTCAGGTAGGCATAGGATATTTTGCAACCTTTGGTACCTTTACAAGAGATTGTCATTAAAAGTTCTTGTGGAGCAGCGTCTCTCATGGTAGTAACAGGTACCAGGCTATTCGAGACGCTTTTCCAACTCCATCCTTGCCGAAAAAATGCGAAAAAAATGTTTGCTACAAAAGTTATGTATTTTTTTCGTAGAATTAGAATACGTGATAAAAGATGGAGAGTGCCATTAAAAATTCAAAAATTAACCCCACCTCCCGCTCATCGTGGGGGGGGGGTGGAAAATTGTTCTGCCCAAAAGATGTCCCCCTCTGAATGGAACAACTTTTGTCTAAAACATTTTTCGCTAGTGTCCCTTCCTGAAGAGATATTACTGTGAGTTAATTAAAATGGCATAACCATATTGTCTAATAAAATCAGTACTTCTTAAGCAAAAAAAAATAATTGAGAGCCAAGCTAAAAGTAGCAATATATTTTTTCAATTATTAGCTTCTAATTGAGTAGGAATTAAGTGGTCTTCGCATTTAATTTTTTTTGGGTGTGCCTATGTTCATTACATAGTTTTATATTTTTAACCCATTAAACCCTGAAACTATTTTTTTTTGAAAATTTTTTTTTTCTTCTGATAATTATTGAGTGGATGGAGTTTAGTCATAAAAAAATATAAAAAAAAATTAAAAATTATTGTAATTTTTCAAAAAATGCTGTCCTTTTAAAAGTACAGTAGGTTTACATACTACTATAAAATAAAATATTTAAAAGTGCTTAGGAAATAGCTAAATTGTGTGATAGTGTACGAAACTAACAGTCCTTGGGATGTAAACCTATATCACATTTTCAGCACATAAAATTAGATTCCTTGTGGTACACAGCTCATTGTCGCCGACTTTCATTATATAGAATTAGGTGGTCTAATCTGTCGTAACGAGGAAACTCATACTAATTTTTGGGAGGTTTCGAAGTTCCCTTTTTCATTGTCCTTTAGTAAGTCTTCAGTATCTCTGTAGCTATAGATTTTCGAAACTCTAATTGACCTAGCTTTCCGCCATTATTTTTGTGTAGTTGTCAAGAATATTGCACAGCCATATCTATGCAGTCAGCAAACAGGGGAAAATGCCATTTTTTTCCTCTGATGGCCACTCTATATTCGCTTAAGTTTTGGTCAGCGCGATCTCACAGTCTCGTTATATGACTTTATTATCTGAATGTGTGTTTTTTTTCTGATTGTGAAAATAGTTTTACTTTATTTACTAGTAAAACTGTTAGAGCATTAGAAGCTACACTTACAACGCTGTTATCATTCCATTTAGTGATTACAATCTCCTTGTCAGCTACAAAATACTCGAAATATCCTCGTGGGCAAATGTATTTGAGAAACAGAAAATCTGATTTATCACTTCTTCATCGAAGAACAACTGAAAAGTGGCGAGAGGTGTGAGAGGTGTCAGCTCCTGAATCTTCATCAGTTTCGCAATCCTCATTGGCATTTTCTGGTGGAAAAATAGCTATTTCTTCCTGAACCTCAACATTATCGTAATTTTCTATATCTTCCAGTAACTGAACAAGAGTCAACGATCTTTTCCAATAACTGAAAGGAAATGAACATATTATAGTCGATAGTAATAAATAAATCCACCGTCCTATTAAAACGTAGTAATGGATAAACCTACAGTCCTTTTAAAAGGACGGCTTACTTTTTCACTATTTATTTTGCAAAATTTAAATAAAAATTTGAGGTAATCATACTAGACAAGTTTCTGAATCATTAGTGTACTCAAATATAACAAAAAGCAATCATAACTATTAATAGTAATAACAATTACTTACCTAGAGTTACTCATTGTAGATAGCGCGTGATCACAACAACAAACAAATGCGCATAATACTTGAAAATCGAGGCAATACCACTTTACATGTGCTGCAGTTTGCTTTATAATATTCCAAAATTTTAAGTATATGTGTCGCCATCCATATTCTAACACTTATACTAGTTTCAGCTGAACCGAATTCTACCGTCCTTTTAAAAGGACGGTAGAGCAATATGGGTTAAGCATCTTCCACCAATCTGACCTTAAATACATTTTTACACGCGATAATTATGTATGTGTTAAATAATATAGATTTATTTGGTAGGTGTCACTCAAGACGTTGATATAAAAAATTAAATTATATTTTTTATATACTAAATGACGTAATAGGAATGTAGAGAAAATGTAAAATATAAAGCTGTTTTATATCAACGTCTACTATTAATTACATTTAATTATCTTCAATAGTTTTGAGAAAAATTAATTTTAAAGTTACCCCCATAACTCTAGTAATATAGTGGATAGAGGTTTATTAAATATTTTATTGCCCAATAAGCCGCTGAACCCAATTCCATATACATAACTACTACTAACTACTAGGAATATAAGATAACTTAACTTTTTGCATGTTTTCTACATGAAAATTCTAATTTAGGTGATAATGACCATTCTAAGATATTTTATAGATTTTACAATTTGGAACTAAATATTTCGCAGTCGTCCATGCTCGACTGAAAGTTTTACTCGTTTTAACATTATTTGACAATAGGACATGATAATTTTAGAGCAAATATTTAGCTAAATGCACTACTTCCTCCGTATAAGTGGAACAATTTTTTTCAGCTTTCCGTTAACCGGAATGCAAAGATGTTTGCAAAATTAATTTGACATAAACTAATAGTTCGACAACTTTCACAGGCATAATTTGAATATCTTTAGCCAAAAATGGACATTCAATGAAACTCGATATTCAGCAAAAAATCAATAAACAATTTTTCAAAGCTAGAATTCTTATAACTAGGTCGACTTTACTAATTAACACAATCTCATTAAAGAACAAAAATAACAGAGAACATAAATAAATTTCATATATAGCTAATTTAATTGAAAATAAGTTAAAGATCTTCCTTTCAATACAGATGTGGATTTTCCGGTTGTCAAGCAAAGCCATATTGAGGGATAGTTTCCTTTTTTAATGAAAACAGGCTGGCACATCGTCGTCTGTTCTAACATCTGCTGAAATTATAATAGACAGGCATTAATATTCTTGTATTGTTTCATCAAACATTTATTCAACCTCAACCCCGATAAATTGCCTAGTAGACTCATTATGAAATACGCGCGGAAATTTAGAGGATTGACCTTGTTGATCATAGATAACCAAATTAAAATCGCAATATTTTGAGAATGTTTCGCCGAGAATCGATTCCCACGTTTACTTACTTATGAATAGATGATAAAATAGTGTTGACACGTTGGATTGGTGGCAATTATGGGATCATAGACTATACAGGGTGATTCATAAGTAATGGTACATACTTAACTGTAGATAGTAAGAGTCAAAATATTAAGATTTAGCCAATAATGCCTTAATAAAATGTTTATAGCTAAAAAGATACAGGGTCTTAGAGTTAAAATTAAATTTTAACATTGAAAATGTTTAACAACTCGAAGGTGTAACGGTAATACGGGGGTCCAGAAGCGATTTGTGTAACGCTTGGAAATTTCGCAGTTTTTGCGAATTTTTTCAAGTTTTATGTATGCTAGGTGGATGTTTTTGGTGTCATTTTGAAGATCTCGTCAAATGTAAGCTATTGGAAGAGGTTTAGAAAATTTAAAGTTCGAGGGGGCGAAAATACGGGGGTTGAAACGTTTTTTTGGACACGAAAGCGTTCGGTGCTGTTACATCGCATACTTTTTGAAAGATCCAAATTTGATTTTAGTCTAGTTGGAAAGAGGATGAACTAGCGCACACCGTACGGGGCTCGTTTTTGTGTCTGTGATGCACAGGGGTGAAGTTATAGGGGTGTAAAGTTGAGGTACTTTTTTAACCAGGTGATTTTTTTTATTGATGTTTTGATGAGCAAAAAATGTCGATCTGGGTTTTTGGCATTATGTGGAAGAATCTGTGGGTTTTTCAGAATTATCTGGCAGAGCTGGATTTGGGGGTTGAAAAATGGGAAAAAGTTATAAGGATCGGAAAAAGCTGAAAATCGATATTTGTGTGAAATTCGATGTTTTGAGACTTTTTACGGGTCGATTGCAATTTTTAATAGAATACGGGGGTGTGGTTTGTAGGGTGGTGGGGGAGGTCGGGGTGAAATTTATTTTTTCGTGCTAAAATTTTGGTGAGAAAATGTGTCGAGTTGCGCTTTTGGCAGTATGTAGATGAATCTGTTGGTTTTTAAGAATTTGTTAGCAGAGTTGGATTTGGGGGTTGAAAAATGGAAAAAAGTTATAGTTATCGGAAAACGCTGAAACTTTATATTTGTGTGAAATTCCGTGTTTTGAGACCTTTAACGGGTCGGTTGTAATTTTTAAGAGAATCCAGGATGCAGTTATGGGGGTGGTCGGGGGTGACTTTTTTTGTTGATGTTTAGATGAGCAAAAAATGTCGATCTGGGTTTTTGGCATTATGTGGAAGGATCTGTGGGTTTTTCAGAATTTTCTGGCAGAGCTGAATTTGGGGGTTGAAAAATGGAAAAAAATTATAAGTATCAGAAACAGCTGAAAATCGATATTTGTGTGAAATTCGATGTTTTGAGACTTTTCACGGGTCGATTGCAATTTTTAATAGAATACGGGGGTGTGGTTTGTAGGGTGGTGGGGGAGGTCGGGGTGAAATTTATTTTTTCGTGCTAAAATTTTGGTGAGAAAATGTGTCGAGTTGCGCTTTTGGCAGTATGTAGATGAATCTGTTGGTTTTTAAGAATTTGTTGGCAGAGTTGGATTTAGGGGTTGAAAAATGGAAAAAAGTTATAGTTATCAGAAAATGCTGAAACTTTATATTTGTGTGAAATTCCGTGTTTTGACACCTTTAACGGGTCGGCTGCAATTTTTAAGAGAATCCAGGATGCAGTTATGGGGGTGGTCGGGGGTGACTTTTTTTGTTGATGTTTAGATGAGCAAAAAATGTCGATCTGAGTTTTTGGCATTATGTGGAAGGATCTGTGGGTTTTTCTGAATTTTCTGGCAGAGCTGGATTTGGGGGTTGAAAAATGGGAAAAGTTATAAGTATAGGAAAAAGCTAAAAAATCGATATTTGTGTGAAATTCGGTGTTTTGAGACTTTTTACGGGTCGATTGCAATTTTTAATAGAATACGAAGGTGTGGTTTGTAGGGTGGGGAGGGGGGAAGGTCGGGGTGAAATTTATTTTTTCGTGCTAAAATTTTGGTGAGAAAAAGTGTCGAGTTGCGCTTTTGACAGTATGTAAATGAATTTGTTGGTTTTTAAGAATTTGTTGGCAAAGTTGGATTTGGGGGTGGAAAAATGGAAAAAAGTTATAATTATCAGAAAATGCTGAAAATTTATATTTGTGCGAAATTCCGTGTTTTGAGACTTTTAACACATCGATTGTAATTTTTAAGAGAATCCGGGATGCAGTTGAGAAGTCAGTGGTGATTTTTTTTGTTGATGATGAGCAAAAAATGTCGAATTGTGTTTTTGGCAGTATGTGGACGAATCTGTGACTTTTAAGAATTTTCTGACCGAGCTGAATTTGGGAGTTGAAAAATTGGAAAAAAGTTGTAGGTAATTATCGAAAAAGCTGAAAATCGATGTTTGTGTCAAACTCGGTTTATTGAAACTGAATTTGGAGGTTGAAAGATGGGAAAAAGTTTTAATTTTCAGAAAAAGCTAAACATCGATATTTGTGTGAAGTTCTGTGTTTTGAGACTTTTACGGGCCAATTGTAATTTTTAAGAGAATCCGGGATGCGGTTGTGAGGGTGTTCGGGGGTGATCTTTTTGTTGGTTCTTGATGAGCAAAAAATGTCAAATTGCGTTTTGTCAGTATGTGAACGAATCTGTGGGTTTTTAAGCTAGGCTAGGCCTAGCTGAATTTGGGGGTTCAAAATGGGAAAAAAGTTGTAATTACCGGAAAAAGCTGAAAATCGATATTTGTGTGAAATTCGGTGTTTTGAAGCTTTTATGGGTCGACTGTAATTTTTAAGAGAATTCGGTATGCGATTGTTAAGAATCGGTGGATGAAAAAGTTTTCTTCGTACTGAAGCTTTATTGCAAATCGCTTCAAAATAGATATGTGGTTTGTATCTATAATATAAATAATGAAAAATAAGTGTTTTGAAATTTTTTCGCTTATTTTCTCAATTTTTAAATACGATTTGCATTTTTTTTTATTTTGGCCCTTTTTGAAATTGTGAATTTGCAAGTAGATATGAAGCATCGTAATACGAACAGTATGGACTATTGTCGGATTGTATATTTCTGAAATTATTGTAAAGTGTTGTTATTGGCAGAAGATGAACTTAAAATGATTCGATTTATTATAGTTTTGTCTTCGATTGTCACACAATAATTGTTATTGGCAACACTGCATTCAGAATTTCTGTGAGTTGTATTTCAGAGAACGCGAATCGAAGTGAGTCATGCGACGTCACAATTGAACCTTGCGGAAAATGAAATATATGAAGTGTGTCTCGAACGCGATTTGTGTTAGTGAGATAGAGAATGAAACAGTGCGCGTTATATGTAATCACAGGCACATAATATTTCACCGAACTATTGGAGTATTCTGTGGTGATGGTGATGCTGGTAATAAGGTGTGTTTGTAAAATAACACAAATAATATTGAGAACCATTTGTTCTATTTCAGAACTTTTATTAAGTCTATTTCATGGTACGGGGTTTTGCTTTCGTCGAGGCTTCCAAACTATTCGGACTGACAAATAAACTGCGGGAATGATTTCAAAATTTACGAAGCAAATTGCTTATGACAAAAGCTGCAAAATCCTTCACCGGCAGTAAACTAGCACCTGATGTTTTTGTCGTGAGAGTGTACAATTCTTTGGAGATGAATAGCAGAATTCCAGTTCCTCTTTTCGTTTACAATAAAAAAAGAAGTCTATCAAAACTTGAAAGTGGCAAAATCACTTGCAACCTTCGTATTTGGACACTATGCCTCTCGTGCAACATCCGATTTAGTGATTTTGAAAATCACTAAATCGGACGTCTCGCTGTTCATTGAAAGTTTCGCATAGGGTACAAACATAGTGCAGCGACGGGGCTAGAGGCAAGCGACAAAAGGCGCTAGTTCATAGTTAAGAGACAAAGTTTGTCATTCTCTGTGCATCTTCCGAATAAAATCACTGTAGAAAATGTTGTCAGACAGTGACGATGAGTTTCGCAGTGTCTGGGCATCAAAAATTATTCAATATTCCAAAGTTTGTCTAGATGCCGATGATCTGGATGCGAGGTATTCTATATTGGCCTTCTATTAAATAAACAATTTATTATTTGCTCCGAAAACATACCACATAGAAATTATAGTTTATAACACACTTGTATGGGTGTAAAAAATGTCGGCGTCTTTGGCGGTAAGATGCGGCGTGTTTGATGGTCAAGGGCGCCGACATTTTTTGAGTGCCTGGTAGGTCTGCTGTGAACTATACTAGACTACACAGTGCACACTGGGCTTTGCAAGTTAAAACTTATCTAAAAATCTCAGCGAGGCGGGTGGCAAGAATTCCAAATCTTATCTCGCCTCTTGAAGCGCCTCTAGTCTCGTCAGGTACTCGTCAGATACTATAATTCGCTGCATAACAATACATAATATAATTTAAGACGCGCCTCTCACCTCGTCGCTTTACCTCTAGCCTCGTCGCTGTACTATGTTTGTACCCTTATTCTCTAATCAAATTCGTCCGTATGGAGCGCGGTTTAGATGACGCTACGGCGATGAAACGTCACAGAAGAAAAGCAAATCGGCGGCCGTGGCGGCGGTGTCCCTGCGATCCCACAGACGATTAGTAGTTTCACGTGATATTACCCTTTTTGTTGAAATATTTTTAAAAAACTCATGTTGCACTTTTGTATAATATTTTATTTTCTAGCTATAAGTTTATCGAATTCCACTGTATTGTCCAGTATTACAATTTCACCGAGCTGTGCATTTTTTTACAGTATTCGAATATACGTAGCTTTTGTACTTCTCTATATGCAACTTAATAAAAGTTTTAAAATTTTTAAAACTTTTCTTTATTTCTATCCCTTGTACATTTTTCAAATTTTGTAGATTTCATGTTAGACTTGAAAGTTAGCCAAATTCATTTTTAATGCCTTAACGAAGATTGCTAAATTGCGACTTCTGTAAATTTTTTATTTTCCTTTGTAATTTAATGGTTTTCTAACATTTTATCATGGAAATTGACGTGTGGGGGTTATTTGTGGTGAGAAATCATAACACACCTTCAACTTTCGTCTAGCTCCTAGGGGGCGCCACGTACGCTATGTTAAAGGACCGTAACTTTTTCAACCGCACATTTATCGCAAATTTTGCATAAAGTTTTTATTCCTCTATCATTTCTTAATAAAAAAAGGTATACTTGTTTCAAGTCTCTAAGTACAATAGGTTTTGAGAAAAGTGCAAATCAAGAATGCATGCAAATTCATTATACAATTTGAAAAATTATTTTGGCGGCAAAATTCGGCACTCTTTAGTTGTAAATATTTTTTTTTCTGTAGCTAAGTACCGCTTATGTGGTAATTATTTGAATGGCGTTCAAAAACCTCAAAATTTCAGACATTAAAACCAAACAAATAACGATACACTTTTAACTAGTAGACATAAATAATTTAATTCAAAATGGTAAACAATGTATCACAAATAATAAGAACTAGAACAATAATAAGAACAACTTTAAAATACCTACTTCAATAAATGTTCAACATGACCTCAATACATTTTTTTAAATGTTTATTTAGAGAATATCTAACTTTAAATAACGATTCTCTGTTATTCCAAATAGTTTCCATAGCTTCATAATTTATTTCCCATAATTCTTCCCAGGTATATATGATATCATTGCTATCTGGTTGTCCTTGAAGTATCAACGGTTCTATATTGTTTCAGCAAAAATATGAGAGAATTCGAGCGAATACGATGCTGGAGAGTTGGTTTTGGGGAAGCATTTCTTGAAGAATCGAAGTATTAGTGCGATGGGCTGTCCAGAGAATTCGTAACAAACGTCTTCAGGCACATAGAACAATCCCACTTGTAAAATACAAAGCATATACCAAAACACTGAAACAAGTAGTACGAGTAGCAAAAAATACAGAAATGTAGATTATCTAAGAACCTCTAAAAACAATACTAAATCAGTTTGTCCGCTCGTAAAAAACCTCTGCCCAAGGAATCACTACTTCCACATCCAGATTTTTTATCTAAGTCACTCACAACGAAAAAATTTTGTATGTGGAAATAATTATTTATGGGAATAATTATTTATGGAACTTTAATAATATAATATTTGAAATCCTCTACCTCAAAAACCCATAAAACGATACCCCATATCGGTAGCGGGGTGGGGGTGGTGATAGGGGGTGGTAGTGAGGGTGGATGAAATAAAAAACATTTTGAGGTTTCTGGTTCTTGTACAAACCCTGAATCACAATTTTTTTCATCCCCTTTAATAATGGGGTGGGTGTGGTAATGGGGGTGGCTAATGCCAAAATTTTTTTTGAGACCTTGGCTTTTCTTGTATATACTAAATACCAATTTTATGGACTCTTACCTGCTTGATTTAGCTATTTTCCTCAAATTTACCCCCCCAACCCTTCTACGGAACAAGATGAAAATATAATCTAGTTCTAGATCTCGTTAAAGTACATGTGTGTACCAAATTTCAAGTCAATATCTCAAACGGTTCCAGAGTAAACGTGCGCACAAAAAAAGTTACAGACAGACCGACAGACAGACAGACAGACAGACAGACAGACAGACAGACAGACCGACAGACAGACCGACAGACCGACAGATCGACAGACATAAATTTTTTTTCGCTCAAACTTAAAATCTCGACGTTTCGTGACATTCTAAGCCTATTTGAACAATAAAAATTTTTAAAAATGTTTTTGTCGTTACTATACTTCCACTGGATGTGGAAGTAAAATTATACCGGAGTGAAAAAATCGCAAACCCAGCCAGTGTTTCTTTATTTCATGGCCCGATGATAATGCTTGAAGTATAATCCCAAATCTACTAATAATGGTTTTATCCAATCCCATAATTTCGGCACTTTTTTCGACATTTGCAAAAAAATGTCGAGCAGTATTTCTTTCATTTTTTGAGCCAAAACCAGGTTTTGGCCTATCTACTATTAAGCCCATGTCATGATTAGCTAGAACGATGTTTCGTTAGAGAATTACAGATTTTTCCGTCAACCATTGTTAACAGCATCTGATGATGGACATTTATCTCTGAATCCCCTATAATTATTTTGGTTGGTCGTAAATGAACTATTTGGTCTTTAATTAAATTCACTCCGAGTTAATTTATCAGTTTATTTAGCAAGTAAAAACTTTATTGGACGACACAATCTCGTTGAAGAAGATCTTGTATTTTGTCACACACTTAAATTTTCATCATTCACCGGACTTAATTAGAACAAAAGAAAAAATGAATAAGTATTCATCATCACTAGTTGCGTCAGAAAATTTTTGTTTGTAACGACTATGGCCCGAACTTCCATCGCAACCCCAGTTAATAAGACTATTAAAATTAATCATACTTAATGACACTAAACGTTTGACTACATCTTTATGAACACTGAAAATTCTGTGGAGAGTTAAATCTAATATAGTTTCAACGGATACTTCAGCAGAGATTTCAGTTATTTTCACAAATTCTCCAGCAGGACAACAAGCTCTTTTTGATTTTTGCAAACTATAATACGAAGGATAAAGAAAATAACCTACATTCACAGCCGTTTTCCTCTGTAATTTGTAAGAATGCTTGGTTTGCTTAACATCAACATATAGAGCAAGTGCAAAATGCTCGCATTTCATTCTTTTAATATCGCAATGTTTTTCTGCTCGTTGCTCTTGTAGGAGAAGCTGAACGTAGTTCCTTAATAATATTAGCAGTACCTCTTTTATCTAAAGAACGAACACACAACTCAGCTGCATAGGTCAATTCGTTATACGAACTCGTGTCTAACAAATGTTGAACTTTTCTTCTCTAGTTTTCTCGCTAGATTCCTCAAAACTTTTTACTGGGCAACCACCACTAGATGCGGATGGCTGAACATCATAAGTAACTGCTACGAATTCGATGTCATCACCACCTAACCAGTCGTAGTATTTTCTTAAAAAATGTTCCAATTTTCGTGATGATTCTTAACACCGGTCCAAAATTTTTGAAGACCACTGTATTATATTAGCTTTCATACTTGTCTTGCTATTTTCACTCAAATCAGTAATTTTGAATTTGTTAATTACTAATTTTACAAGTTGTTGATATCATATCAAAACCTCGCCACATATTGAAAAACTCTCTCCGCGATAATTTATGTCGTGATTCTGAAAAAAGTTAAAAATATATGTTATCGCAAAAAATCGAAAAAAATGCAAAAAACAGTGAAAAATTAACGACTTAAGTCTATAACTTAAGCCAGAAAACAATATGGAATCTCTTGAAAGTGATAAAGTTTCAACATGCAGAACTTTTAGAACTTTGTTATTTTACTGAAAAAATATCATCCTATTTTGGGGCCTTTATATGAAAGATTTACAAATGGTAATAGCTTAGATATAGTAGACTCTTACCTTTAGTTGTAATAGCCATAATATAAATTATCACCTATAATACACCTAGAGCACTAACAATATCGAGATAGTTTTGTCATAGAGACTGCTGAAAGCGTGTTGCTTGGTAATATTACCTATTACCTTTAAGCAACACGCTTGAAGCATTCTCTAAGACAAAATTTTGGGTATTTATCGATGCTCGAGGTGTATTCAGTAAGATAATTTTTTACTCTTCATTCAATTCTTATTTTCTGATGGAACAAAGTTCTAAAAACGTTTTTCACGTATACTTTTTACTTTTAATGGTGTTTTTGGGTGTATTTTCCAATACACTTTGATTAATTAAATTGCTTGAAACATTACCAAACCTTTGTGACATTTTTGTAAATTGATTTTCTCTGAAATCGATCGTCAATGTCTACATTTTCGGCGCGATTTCAGATCGAAAAATGAACAATTCCAGTATTTTAGTCCGTTGCTAACTATCAGAAAACAGACCGGAAAAGGTCCGTTGCCAAGCAACGATCAACAAAACCGTACGGGAATGTTACTTTCCCGGCCTATGAAGACGCCCTTATAACTTTTTTATTTTGTTTCCGATTTGAATAAAATTTTACTCAAGTATAGAACAAATCAGGATCTACTTATGACCAGAAAAACATTCGCCTGCTACAAAGGCAAAGCCACCTGTGATATCAAAATTTGCTAAAAAATATTAAAAATCATATTAAAATTTCACGTATCCACCACAAATTGCGGAAACTGAGGACCCCCTTTGCCAGATGAGCTTATGTATAAAAAATCCCCCATCCATAACCAAATCAAATGTTGGTGTATTTACGGTTGTGGCGCCGATCCGATGCATTTTTTAGAATTTTTAACATTCAGAATGTTTTTATTTTTTTCAGCATATTTTGGTACTACAGAATGCCCTTGTAGCAGGCGAATGTTTTTCTGGTTATAAGTAGATCCTAATTTGTTATATACTGTAGTAAAATTTGATTCAAATCGGAAACAAAATAAAAAAGTTATACTGTATATTTAAGGAAATGCATAGATTTCGACAAAATATTACGTTAGTAAATACGTGGAGTGTTGTAAAATAAAGAGATTGTTTTGTGAATGTGATTTATTAGCAGACCACTGTAAACCGCTTTGATAGAAATATTCAAGATACCTAATACTTTTTTTTTTAATTATCTATTTTGGCTGGCGAATATCTCGTAAACTATAACACATAGGAAGAAAATAAATATAAACATTCTTGTAGAAAATTTAATTATGTTTAATTTTGCATAGATTAGCTTTGTCCATACGATGCATAGTTTCCGAGATATAATCGAAAAACCAAAAAATGGGACCTTTAAAGTTAAAATGGGACAAAACTAAAGAATTACATAACATTTTTTTCACCATGCTTAAAAAAGTATCTGAGTATATATCATTTTTAGTGCTGTTTAAATCTTAATTTATGTTCAATAATAAGACCAAGACGTTTAGAGCTATTATTAAAGGCGATTGTATCATTTCCGATCTGAATATTAATTTCTCTAAACACAAATTTAATGAGTTGATTTTAACTTTACAGAGTATTAATTGATTATCAGAAAATATTGAAAGATATTGTGAAAAACTTGCTTTTTTGAGAAAATGTTTTTCACTTTAAACTTAAAATTAGGTACACTTTTTGCTACATATATATACTTTAATTATCGTGTTGTAAGGAAATAGAAGTGAACACACATTGACTCATGGTTTTGTTTTCACAGGCACTAAATCTTTGAGTATGACAGTATAATAACTATTTGAAACAACTGCAGGTAAACATTATCGACATATACATTTCAGTCATCAACTATCGTGCTGAAATTCGTTTTCATAAAGCTAGACAAGATTTGCCGCAAAGAAAAACATAAATTATTTTATTACTTGTCGAATAGTACATTAATTATATACATTTACGAAATTAGAAAACATCTGTCGATATATAAGCCAGTAAGTAATATTAGGTATACCTAATATATTACACTAGTTATAATTTTGGACACGTACAAGTAAAACTGAATATGATACTTTCATATTTGGTAACTAAATTGATGTGAGAACTGAACAGAGCGAGTCAAGTTATCGATAGACACTTACTAGTATCGTGCAATCCAATTAAATAAAGTTTAAGCTTCAGACACTTACTGATACCTGTGCAAAGAATTTTACGCATATTTTAAAGATGACTGATAGTTGGCGTATATTTTCGATAAAATTTTTAATCCTGAATTTGTAAAAGATCATCCACTACATGGATGATCTGCCACATGTATTTTCTTCTAAACAATGTCCGTGAAATCTACAAAATAATACAAGTATCCACTATTTTAAGTACTGGAAAATAACCTACGCATGTGATTTTTACGTCAAAGGAGCAATTAGAGGGCATTCTTTCACAAATAATGAATAAGAACAAAAATATAAAAATAACGTAGCTTGCTGACGTTTCGGAAACCGAATCTGTCTCCTTTCTCAAAGCGTATTATAAGTGTTTGTGTGCTGTAGATAGAACTTTAAAAATAATCAACCAATCGTTGAATGATAATAATTTGGAAGCTATAACAAAATTAATTATTAATAGCATTATGGAACTATTAACAATGTGTATAAAAACGATTTAATTCCAGTTGGAAGGTGATTTCTATCAACAAGACTTTGGTATGGCATTGTCGCCAATTTTAAGTAATATGTTTATGGAAGACTGTTCAAAATTGTATATACAGTGCGTGTAATTGGCGATTAGGCATGTACATTCACGTAGCGCGAGAGATATGACAACACAGCAGAGCAAACTCGTCCGTCGGCGAAGCATCCCAGCTCTCAGTTATTTCATTTCAGCCAGCTGGCACACGCGATGTTGTAATTCTTACTCCCTATGCCTAGCCCGCCACTACACACACTGCATAAACTGGTTAGCTGGTGGAAATATGTTGCCGATATCTTTGGAATTTGGCACATTAGAGTCGATTTGCTAGATATATTTTTTTTAAATATAGATAATAAGGAACCCTCTGTTAAATTTACATTAGAAGTAGAAAGAAGAAATTAACTACCACTTTAGATATTTTAATGAAAAGAAATAATACAGTTGATACAAGTGTTTATAGAAAACCAACACACACCAACAGGTATTTGAATTTTAACTCATGCATGCATAAAATGTTTATCTGATAGTAGTGGAGTAAAAAACAGGGGAAAAGTCGCTTCCTTCTCGAGTTTTTTTTTTTAATCTTAGAACAAACCTAGATATATACCATTTCGTTAAGTGGGTCGATGTTCATTAGAAATCATGAAATACGACATTTTTTAGTGGTCACGGACATTGTTATTTTTAAAAAGGTGTGAAATTTTTTTTTTTTTTTAAATCATGTTTTTTTGAACATCTAATGCCATAACTTAAAAACGAATGGAGCTATCCACATGAACTTTTTTTTGTTATAAAACACACACTTAAGCGCTTCTATCTGTGTATAGTATTGTTAACTAAAACATTTTTAAGTTTGTTAAAAACTTAGATAACCTTGAAAGTTCAGAAAAAACGCAGTCAAATTTTCACTAAGCTACAAACTTTTTTGTTTTTGGAAATTTTGTATAACATGCTGCGAAGAAAATAAAGCCAAAAGACCAAAAAAGTTTTTGACAGCATAAATTTTATTGTGTCTTTTACAGTTTAGGTACAGTGATTTTTTTTAGAGCGCGCGAATTGCAGAAATTGAATATTAATACGTCCGCGTCCACTAAAACTAACTAGTCTCAGGGCGGTGTACTATTAACGTTATTCGTTTTCGTCGAAGGTCAAATTATAAAACCGCTGCCCAAGGAATCACTACTTCCACATCCAGATCTTCTATCCAAGTCTCTCAGAACGAAAAAAATTTGAATGTGGAAATCATTTTTTATGGAACTTTAATAATATAATATTTGAAATCGTCTATCCCAAAAACCTATAAAACGATATGCCACATCGGTAGTGAGTCTGAGGGTGGTGGAATAAAGTAAGTAGTAGTGGTGGATAAAGTAAAAAAAAATTGAGGCCTTTGGTTCTTCACTAAATGACAATTTTATTTTTTTCGCCCCCCTTGAATAATGGGGTGGGAGTTGGTAATGTGGGTGGTTAGTGCCAAAAAAAAATTTTGAGAGCTTAGCTTCTCTTATATATACTAAATATCAGTTTTATGGACTCTTACTTGCTTGATTTGTCTATTTACCTCCATTTACCCCCAACCCTTTTACGGAATAATCTAGTTCCAGATCTCGTTAAAATACATGGTACGTGTACCAAATTTCAAGTCAATAACTTAAACGGTTCCAGAGTAATCGTGCGCACAAAAAAGTTACAGACAGACCGACAGACAGAATTTTTTTTTGCTCAAACTTAAAATCTCGAAGTTTCATGACATTCTAAGCCTATTTGGATAATACAAATTTTCAAAAATATTTTTGTCCATACTATATTTCCACTGAATGTGGAAGTAAAATGTGTAACGATATTCTTTCTCTTATTACCACTTGTATTATATTGTAGAACGTATGGTCATTGTGCGAATTGTGCGTGGATTATCTACTTAAAAAATATTTAAGATAAATAAGCAATCTAAGTTTCATTGTAAAATGGAATGAATTTTATGTGGCGTAGTAATAGAGGAAAACGATAAACTTGTGCACAAGCCATGGAAACAGAGTTTAAAGACTATAATTAGGAAATTAAAAAAGACTTAATTTAGGATGTTTTTTTCTTTTTTGTTACCTAATTTAGGCGAAAATAACACGTTTACTCAATTCACAGGTCTACAAAAAAAAAAATTCTTCTCCGAGGACTAAACCTATCATGCCTTAAGTATTTTTGTGTGCTGAATCCGAATTTTCAATTAAAAAAATTTTCTACCGCGTAGATTTCGAGTAAATTCCGGTTTTTATTGTTAAAAAAACCGTATTTTGACGATAAAAACCGGGATTTACTCGAAATCTACGCGGTAAAAAATTTTTTTAATTGAAAATTCGGATTCAGCATACAAAAATACATAAGAAATGATAGATTTAGTCATTGGAACAGAATTTCTTTTTTTGTAGACCTGTGTACAAAGTGCACTGTGCCACAGATCTACAAGAAAAAAGTTCTGTTCCAAGGGCTAAACTTATCATTCCTTATGTATTTTTGTGTGCTGAATCCGAATTTTCAATTTAAAAATTTTTTTACCGCGTAGATTTCGAGTAAATCCCGGTTTTTATCGTCAAAATACGATTTTTTGATAATGTTTGACGTTTGCTCGAAATCTAAGTGGAAAATTCGGATTCAGCATACAAAAATACTTAAGGCATGATAGATTTAGTAGTTGGAGTAGATTTTTTTTTTGTCGACCTGTGTTATTGTGTGGATCTAGGGTAAAAATGCAATGCATGGGAATTTCGGATAGGGGCTCTGACAGAGGAAATGTCGGATGCAAATATTAAGATTGCCACGTGCTTTAAGAAACGGTCTTTTTATTTTGCTCCAATAATAACGCAAAAAAAGGAAAACTCGATAGTTTTCCTAAACTTCTGTTTATGGGATTTTATTAACCCCCTAGTTGCGCAACATTTTTTCCATTTTACTATAATATTATTTTTCACCCGAGATCCCAATGCAATGCATACTCCATTTAAGATTTTTAATTCCTTTTTGCCTTCAACCTTAGTCCTTAATGTGTCACTGGAAAAAATAAGTTATCCTTTTAGATCCTAAAACGTGATAAAACAGTCCTAAACATAAAAAAATAATAATGAAAAGTTCCGTTACATACAATACATAATCATTATTATTCTAAGTACGGCGCGCGTACGCTTCGACAATTCCTCCATACTAAAAAATTCGTAACTAGCAAACTATTGTTAATAATGAAAATATTTTTTTTCTAAAAACTTTTTTAGTCTATTAACTTCATTTTCTTCACAGCATGTTACACAAAATTTTCAAAAACAAAAAATTTCCTCGCTTAGTGAAAATTTGATGGCGTATTCTCTAAACTTTCAGGGTCATCTACGTTTTTGGCATGTTTACATTTTTTTTTATTAGCAATTCTATGAATAGAGAGAAGCGCTTAAGTGTGTGTTTTATAACAAAAAAAAGTTCACATCGATAGCTCAATTCATTTTTGAGATATGGCAATGGATGTACAAAAAAACATGATTTAAAAAAAAATTTAATTTTACACTTTTTTTTTAAATAAGAATATCTGTGACCACTAAAAAATGTCGTATTTTGTGTTTTATATGTAAAATGATGTTGTTGGTAATACCCATTGAGTCTAATCTTGTTCTAAGCTCATAAAAAAAAAACGACACAATTTTACCTCTATTTCGCTCCACTATAGGGCCAAAATAATTTCTTCTAATGATGAAATTTTAGACAAAGAGAAAAGCTTTATAAAAGAGGTTCTTATAAATAATCAATACCCGGAAGCCCTTGTTGATAGATCTTTCACATATATAGAAAATACCTGATTATTATTTTCTATATACCTACGACGAAAACCACGGTACAACGGTATACAACGTTAATTCCTTATGTATACGGATTATCTGAAAAGCTACGCCATGTCGGCAGTAGATTTGATATTAGGACTGTATTTCAAACGGGCAATACGTTGAGATCTATTTTAACAAAAACAAAACCGCTAAATTATGAGCAAAATTCAAAAAACTATACTTATAGTATTCCGTGTGAGCGTAATAAACAATATGTGGGTGAGTCATCCAGATCTTTTAGACTGGGTGAGCACAGGGGTTACATTAGGAAGAATGAGATTCAGAAATCTAAAATTTGCGAACACGCTTGGGAGAACGGACACAGAATAAACTGGGACTTTAACAAGAGACAGATAGCAAAAAAAAAAAATTAAAGAATCAGCTATAAAATTATTGAATGAGGATATATGCGTATCGAATTGTTCGGTAGATGTTTGCACAACTTGGCTGCCTATATTAAAAGAAGAACTTAACAAACTGAACATTGTTTAAAATAAAGCTATCAAATAAATATATCAACAGTTCTTTGTAAGCAGTAACTATGGATACTGGATATAACAATATATTCTTAAAGCTGTGTATTTAATATACACAGCACACAAACACATATAATACGCTTTGAGAAAGGAAGCAGACTCAGTTTCCGAAACGTCAGCAAAATACGTTATTTTTACATTTTTCTCCTTATTCATTATTTGTCAAAAGACGCCCGCCTAACTGCTCCTTTGACGTAAAAATTACAGGCGTAGAGATTATTTTCCAATAAAATACTTGATAATTGTATTATTTTGTAGATTTCACGGACATTGTTTAGAAGAAAATACATGTGGCAGAGCATCCTAATAAGAAACACAGAAAAAATCACCTAAGTATTTTTGTATAATTCTTCTTAGTTTTTGTATTTCCATTTTTATTTTTTGCTCCTCATTTTTAACCAGCGGTGATCCCATTATAATTTCATAAAGCTAAAGTGTACTTGGAAAACCAGTCGCCCACAACTAACAAGTGAGTAAAACCTCGTGGAGATCTAGATAATGGACCCATAATATCCACAGCTATGACTTGCCAAGGAAAATTTACATTTTTGTCTGTACCCATTTTGCCTATTCTTGCTTCATTAGAGCTTTTTTGAGAAGCACAAATTTTACAAGAGCGTACGTATTTCAATATATCTCTGCGCATATTAGGCCAGTAATACAAATCTTGAACTCTACTAAAACTCTTATAAAAACCTAGGTGTGAACTAGTAGGTGGGTCATGACAATTTTTAACAATCTCAAGCCTTTGAGACTTAGGAACTAATAACTTCCATTCAGAAATATTACTCTTAAAAGGAATTTTTGACGAAATAAATTTATAAACAATGCCATCATTGACTTTCCAATCAGGATATTTTTTTTGGGGTTTTGAGTATATGTTCTCTCATTTCTACATAAAATTTATCCACATTTTGGGGAGAAATATCTAATAAATATACGGACGTAGGTATACTCCTAGACAAAGCGTCCGCTACCACGTTATATTTTCCTTTTCTATGTGTTACATCAAACGAATACTGTTGTAATTTTAAAGACCATCTAGCTAATTTTCCAGTAGGATTTTGTAAATTTTTTAACCATTGTAAAGCCGAGTGATCAGTAATTACTGTGAAATGTTGTCCTTCAATGAAAAATCGAAAAAATTCTATAGAAAATATCAAACTTAATAATTCTTTTTGACAAGTAGAATAAGCTCTCTCTGTACGTGTTAAACTTCTACTCGCAAACGCAATAACAGATTCTTTACCGTCTATATACTGAAAAAGAAGACCGCCGATACCTACATCGCTACCATCGCATTGTATAACAAAAGGTTTACCAAAATCAGGTGCGTTTAAAACAGGTGCAGAGACAAGAGCCTGTTTTAATTGTATAAAAGAATTTTCTGCTTCCTTTGACCACAATATTGACTGTTTCTTCCTTACTTTACTTTTCAAAAGATCATTCAAAGGTGATACTAAAGTTGAAAAATGCGGTATAAACCGGCGATACCACGAAGTCATACCAATAAATCTTTTAATTTCTGTGGTGTTAGTGGGCCTTGGATAATTTACCATAGCAGATATTTTATCCGGGTCTGTGCGTAAGCCGTCAGAGTCCACTAAAAACCCAAGATACTTAAGAGAGTCGTATGGCGAGAAAAAATTTGAAATAATTTATCAAGAGATAAGTATTCAAAATGGAAAATCCATATGGCTGCCATAATTGACAAATCTTTGTAACCTTACATCAAACTTGGTTCATAGAGATTTTAGGATTCTGTGGAAAGTTTGACGTTGAGACTTAAGAATTTAAAACCATGAATATTTTATTTTACTTTGTAGGAGATAAATAAGGACGCCACTAAAAAGGGTGATAAAATAAATGTTTGACAACAAATTCAACTGCCCTCAAAGGAGTCCGCCAAAAACAATGAAATAAAATTTCACAGTCGCCTACACTGAAAAAAGTATTCGTGTAATTGTACGTGCTTCTTCATGTAGTTCTGTGGCCAGTGATAATGGCTAGAATTTCACAGGCTGGATGTAAAATTACACCACTGTTGTAAAAGTACATGCGCAATGTGATTATAATTCTTCGGCGTAATTGCACATGAAGACCGTAATTATACAGTGTGATTTTACACGAATTTCTGAGCTTTGTTGGCATAGTTGCATCGTGGTCATGACTTTACAACGTGATTTTACCCGAATTCCTGACAATTTTTGTTGTAAATTTACAAGGTGCATGTCATTTTCAGTGAACATGAAAGGCTCAAATTTATTGCTTCTAAATATAATTTAGATAAGTTATAAAACGAGACACCTGTTTTTGTATTTAACCGTTTCAGATTTGATTAAATACAAAAAACGCGTTTTCACATTTTTTAAAATTTCAAAACTACCTAAATTATTCTTAAATACAATGAATTTGACACATATATACAATATGCAATTGTAGACAAAAGTAAGTACATGCAAGTGACATCTACTCTGTTATTTTAAATGGCACCCTGTATATATTTTTTTCCTATCTGATTCTCCTTAAATTTCTCTTTTCAACTATGTATAACCAGATGACATTCGTTTTTAAAATGGCCGCTGAAAACCATTTTATTGCATTAAGTCAAGTTGGCTATGGTATGAAATGTAGCGGTGATTAATGCTTAGTGTGTTGCAATATCAACAGAACCGTGGTACACAATTTTGTGTTTCATATTTGTTTTGTTCTAATCAGTAGCTGTACAATTTTTATAATAATAATACATTTATTTTCCTTCCATATATACAAAAAAACAGGTTAACAAATATTAATAAAGTACCATTGTATGGTTGAGGAAAACCACTAGGCTGTGTTCAAGCAAGTAGTGCAAGGCACTACCCCCCGGATTAATACGTTTATATTAAAGAAAAATCTCTAGACTAAATCCCCGAAATCATAAAAACTAAGATAGAAACACTAATTTTAAATTTTATCCATTTGTAAAATATTTATTGATGTTTCCCTTTTACCAATTAGATGGCCCCCGAGGTCTCCGGATCTTACGCCACTTGATTTTTTCATATGGGGCCATCTCAAGGAAATAGTTTATAAATCTCCACTGCAAAATAGGGAAGACTTGGAAATGAGAGTTAGGTTAGCAATAAATGAGATTACTGAATTGCAGTTAGAAAATGTGCTTAAAGGTGCTGTTACAAGAATTCAACGCAGCAGGGAAAATCATGGCCAACATTTTCAGATTCTTCGAAAATAATTTTATTTAAAGGCAAGCAAAATCAGACATAACAATGAATTGTATTGGGTAAAAGTGAAAGATGAATAAATATTTTACAAATGGGTCAAATTTAAAATTAGTATTTCTATCTTAGTTTTTATGATTTCTTGGATTTAGTCAAGAGATTTTTCTTTAATATAAAACTTCTACAGTCTCTTGGGCTACTGATTAGAACAAAACAAATATGGAACACAAAATTGTGTACCAGGGTTCTTTTGATATCGCAGCACATTAAGCATTAGTTAACGCCACATTTCATACCATAGCCAACTTGACTTAGTTCAACAAAATGGTTTTCAGCAGCCATTTTAAAAACGAATGCCATCTTGCTATACATAGTTGAAAAGAGAAATTTAAGTAGAATAAGATGGGAAAAAAATATATACAGGGTGCCGTTTAAAATAACGAAGTAGATGCCACTTCTGGTGAAACTGGAAGTGGAAAAAATTTCTTGTTTATACCTAAAAAAAAGGACAATCACGCATGATATAAGTCTACCAAATTTCAAAATAATATCTTTTTAAATAAATATGCTACGGGGTGTTACATATCTCCTGTGTCACTCGGTATACCTACACAAAATAATTCACTAAACTAAACTTTACTAAACATCACAGTAAATAACTTAAATTAAAACTTCATCAGAAGGCACTATGGAGTATAAAAATATACATAAATATAATTAAAAAATTAGCGTTTACATAATGAAAAGTAGCAATGTGGTGTGTAAAACGAAAATATGTTTTACATATGAATTTTCTGTCTGTACATATTTAAATATTCCAGGAGCATTCATACTTATACCGTGATTAGTGTGACAATTATTACATTTGTATACCATATTTTGCTTCATCTAGTTAAATATACTTACTTACTTGTGTTTTGTAGATTTATGATATACTTGAAAGGAGGATTTGGTCGGTTTTTGCCCCAAATTATTTTTGGATGAAAAAATCAGAAAACATTTTTTTTAATGTCTACTAACAATAATAAGTCGATTTTACCCTAAACGGACGATCCCCCATCCCCCTTGCCGCCCCCGTCAATCCTGAATATTAGTCCATTCCAAAGTTGCAAAAACCTCAAAAGTGCAGTGGTAACGACCAAACATGACTACCCCCCCGTTTTCGAGGACGGCCAACACGATGGTGATAATCGCGCGGTTCCTACCCCCCTCGAACTACCCCCTAAATGCAAAAAACCACCTCTTTTTTCGTTTTTTCGTTGTTAGGCATGCGAGGACTTGTTGGATCGGGTTTCTATTAAGGAATCTGAATATATCCTGTAAAATTTCGCAACCAGACATTTTAACGACTCACGAGGGCTGAAACCACCACCGCCCTCAATGCCGAAACAAGCAAAAAACATCCAAGCGTGTTGAAAATTGTTCTCCACACGTTTTCAAGGGCGGGGAACGCGATGGTGCTATTATTTAGCTTCCCACCCGTAACCAACTACCCCTTCTTCCCATTTTTCGTTTTCAGTCATGCGAGGACTTGGATTGGGTTTTTTTTTTTGAAGAAACTCAATATGTCCTGTAAAATTTTGTCACCAAACATTCTAACAGACATTCAGACATTCTTTTGCCACCACCTTTCTGAATCCTGAAGTGTCCCTCAAGAAAAAGAAGGTATCCCCCGTCTCAAGGGTGGAGAATACGATAGTTGCATCAGTTTCTCTCTTAGTCCTCAAAAACTACCCTTGCATGCCCAAAACCATCGGTTTTTCTTATAGTGAGATCACAAGCGCTCAATGGATCAGGTTTTCTAGGGAGAGAAATTTTTTTATTGCAGCTTAAAAGGTGTTTGATAGAACGGGCTATGCGCATGTGTATATATTCGTGTATGGGCATAGTCCACTTTTTTATTATATATTATGTACATGATTTTTTTCACATTTATTCTAGACATGCGTTATATATTACTATTATTAAATTTTAATTTATTCTTCGGTGTTTACAAATTAAATCATTCTCCATGATTTAGGGGGTCGTCTTCCTCTTACGCGGCCTCCATACAGCGATCCAGCGAAGACCGACGCACAAAATATGTGCTGTAGCCGTCGGTTGTGTATTCTCGGCATATACTTTCCATTTGTTATGTCCTCAGTATTGAGGACTCTTGAAAAATATAATTGAATGCAATATATAAGGGTTAAGGACTAACTGTACGCATATGTAGGTATTGGAAAACCGATGCCTGATAACGAAAAATGGGAAAAATGGGTGGCATTATGCTGGTTAGGGGTGGGAGGCTAAATAATATCAGCATCGTATTCCCCGACCTTGAAAACGTGTAGAAAACAATTTTCAGCATGTTTGGATGTTTTTTGCATGTTCCGGTATTGAGGGAGGGGGTGTTTTCAACCCTCGTTGGTCGTTAGGATGTCTGGTTGCAAAGTTTTTCAGGATATATTGAGTTTCCTCAAAAATAACCGTTCCAACGAGTCCTCGCATGCCTGATAACGAAAAATCCGAGGAAAAATCGAAAAAAGGAGTGTTTTTTTTGCTTTTAGGGGGTAGGGACCGCACGACTATCACCATCATGTTGGTCGTCCTCGAAAATGGTCGTTTGGTTGCTACCTGTACTTTTGGGGTTTTACACTTTTTTGGACTACATGCCATCACTTGCTAACATCGCTCTTGGGGAGATATATCGCTTTCAAACTTATATTTGCTCGATAAAATACCACATTACCACACTAACTCCCTTTTAACTATATCCGCTCTCATTTATCATTTTTTCCCTTTTTACCCCCGAGAGGGTGGTTTTACTACTTATTCGTTTGCGGGAAATATAAATGCAAAATATCCAAGCTTGCTCACCAGACTTACCAGGGTATCCTGGGATTTTTGTGGTCACTGATTCCGAACTCGAAGTCCGTTAACCTGTATCACATCAAGTTTAAGGTCATTTGAAGGTCAAATTGGGAGTTAGTGTGGTAGTGTGGTATTTTATCAAGCAAATATAAGTTTGAAAGCGATATCTGCCCAAAAACGCCGTTAGCAAGTGATGGCATATTCAGGATTGAGGGGGGGGCTAGGGGAGGGGGATCGTCCGTTTAGGGTAAAATCGACTTATATTGTTAGTAGACATTAAAAAAAATGTTTTCTGATTTTTGCATCCAAAAATAATTTGGGGCAAAAGCCGCCCAAATCAACCTTTTTCCTTTAACGAATTAATCACCGTCAGAAATTATAAATGCACAATGACGATAACATTCATGATTTACTTCAAGTTGTAATTTGTAGTCTTCACCACGTGATAAAATTTACCAAAATTTACCAAAGCTATTGGTTACACTGCTACAGTATTGTTGTAATTTTACAGTAGTAATGTGAAGTCACATATTTAACGTTGTAATTTAACAGACAGTTGACGTAAAATCACATTGGGATAGAAACATTGGGATAGAAACGAATTGGAAAGTTATGTATATTTCCATGTGGCTTGTATTTTTGCATGTATTTGTCTGTAGCGGTTTCTTATATCATTATTCTACAGTAAAATTCCATAAATTCTAATGTAATGATGCTGTAATTTTGCGTGCACTTTTTTCAGTGTACTGAGCGATGGTAAAATTCTATTTGTTAATTTTTAGAAGCCCTTTTAAAGATGCTTTAATTATCTCTTAAAAAATTTTTTTGACTTGTGCTTGTAATTAACATTTTAATAATAATAATATCTTTATTTTTACTCTATCCTTTAGAAAATTATGGTTTCCGAAATAGTGCCTTAAAATTAGTAGAAAGTTATCTAGAAAATAGATAGCAAAGAGCTTATGTTAATAATACCTACAGTGAATCAAGAAAAATAGAATTTGGGGTGCCTCAAGGAACGGTTTTAGGTCCAGTCCTATTTATATTATATATTAATTCTATTTTCGATCTTCCTACAAGTTGTCAAATTTTTTCTTACGCCGACGATACAGCAGTTTTTTATAAGGACAACTCTTGGGACTCACCAAAAAATAAAGTTGGAAAGGATCTTATACTATTTAAGAACTGGTTTGATATAAAGCTGTTAACTATAAATATTAAAAAAAACTAAGTACTTACCATTTTCGTTATACGTAAATGGATTACCTGATTTTAATTATCTAAAAATTGGACACACACAACATATCCAGAAGGCAAATAGTATGAAATACCTAGGTGTAACCTTAGATCCCCACCTAAGGTGGGGCGAGCATATCAACTCTGTCGTACATAAACTTAGATGCATATTATTTAGATTTAGGCAACTTAAAAAATACCTACCAATTTTTCATCTTAGATCAGTGTACACAGCTCTTGTTGAATCTCACTTGAGCTACGGAATAATCACAAGGGGTGGAGCTCTAAACCGTCACATGTCTAATTTAGAAATTATGTAGAAAAAGTTTTTGAATATACTGTTAGGTAAAAGTCGATTGTATTCATCTAACCGGCTCTTCGACGAGAGCAATTTTCTAGATTTGAAACAATTGTTTTTTATAAAATGTGTTTTGGAATCATATGTAGGTAACTCCATACAGGCAACTTCATTTTATGGAACTAGACAAACTACTAAAGGATGTATATTGTATACATGTGTCTAAAATGAATACCACTACAGGACAACGTAGTTGGAGATTCTTAGGCTCAAAATGTTTCAATGCGCTCCCTAAACATATAAAATCGCTGGCAAAGAACAAGTTTAAAATAGAATTAAAAAAATATGTAATGTTAGACAGACAAAAATAACTGCTCAAATTGACTTGACTTATTTTATTTCATTTTATTTCATTTCATTTCATTTCATTTGATTTTATTTTTTTAATAGTTCTCTTTCTATAGTTTTTAATATGTATCTCTTTTATTTTTAACACGCTTGTTTATTAATTTCTAAAGAATTTTATACCATTTATCTATATTTTAGTTTTGGCTACTACATATAAGAAAACTTTTCTCGCTATTTTTTTGTGTGTTTTTGACTCAGTCACGGTCAGATGATCTTACATCATCTTGTGACTGTATCCAGTTTATTTTACAAGTTATCAAAGTTTTATAAGTGTATCATGTATTTCTTTCTTTTTGTAAATAAACTTTATTATTATTATTATTATTATTAACCTAGAAAATTTAGTGTTGTGTTTGAAATAGTTCTAGGAATCATTCTATTGCTACTTGTTTCTATGCCGTTTATACTCTAGACTGGCTTATGTAGTGAACTAGAAAAATGTATGTGGTTTGCGGGTATATCGGTGTTACTCACACTAATACTGGTTCAACTTGGTAAGTTCCGGCCGTCAGCAGCAAATAATATATTTCTCGGAGTGTTACATTTCCCTGCCCCCAATTTGGAGTAAGAACTACTGAATTTGATTTTTTTAAATCGGATAGTGGCAAATGTTTTAGTATTCGTTTTATTTCACTGTTAAAAAAATACACAAGACTGTAGCTCTTCAGGTTGGTTGTTCCTTACGTGGATGTTAAATGAAGTGTTAGGGTACTCTGGGGGTGTTTTCCTGTGTAGTTGATAGGCTCCTGCTGGAGGTTGTCTAAACGACGTTTCGGCAGAATCCCATCTGCCATCCTCAGGTTCTCGCTGAAAGCTGTCTACTGCTGCTCCTCGTTGCTCGAACTTCAAGTATTTTAAATACATCCTGACTTGACCTTGAACATAAAAGCAAGTATAGTTGAATCAATGGATCTTTGAACGGACGTCATCATTCTCCATTGTCTGAACTAATTCATTGAGGGATGACAATGATTTCGCACCATAGGCGTAGAAAATTTTTATTAAGATGAGTACTGAAAATTATTATAATAATACGTAATAATAATAATAATAATAATAATAATAATAATAATAATAATAGTGGTTTGTAAAAAATCACTAGTGAGGCGGGCGAGGGGGCTGGCGGAAAATAAACTCTTCCGCCAAAAGCCCTCGCGCCTTTTCGAACCGCCCCCACGTGTTGCAGAGAATCCGCCGACTGTAGATCAGGTGGAAAATTTCTGGAAAACACTTTACGAGGAGAAGCTTCCACTCAACCGAGACTCTCCAGCCCTGGCACACTTTGAAGCCTTCTGTCAAAGGCTTCAACAACCAAACGAGGTGTGCCAACCGATAACTCCAGAAGAGGTTCGAAGAGCTCTTGAGGGCTCTAAGAACTTTGCTGCTCCAGGTCCCGATGGGATAAACAACTACTGGTGGAAAAAATTACCCAGTACCCACCACCATTTGGCCAGAATTTTCAATTCATGGCTAAATGGGGAGCAGCAAATTCCTTCTTGGGTTGTCGAGGGGCGGACAGTGCTGATCCCGAAGAACGGAGATTTGTCTGACCCAAAGAACTACCGGCCGATAACCTGTTTAAACGCATGTTACAAGGTGTTTACGCGCATCCTGTACATGCGAGTGCTCCACGCAGTTGAACCGGTTTACGAACGGATATATGAGCAACGAGGGTCGAAGAGAGATGTCGCTGGCTGCAAGGAGAACCTGTTGATTGACAGATGTGTCACGCAGGACTCCGTGCAGTATAAGCGGAACCTCTCCATGGCCTGGATCGACTACCGCAAGGCATTTGATATGACATCACATGAGCTTATTGTTCACTTGCTCCGATGTCTTGCGGTACCCGGTCCCGTAGTGAGATGCATCGAAGAACTGATGCCGCTCTGGAGGACTCGCTTTACTATTACATCGGGTAACGATAGAGTCCAGACGGAGTCGGTAACATTCAGAAGGGGAGTATTTCAGGGAGACTCCCTCAGCCCCCTTCTCTTTTGCATCTCACTACTGCCATTATCCGTTTCGCTCCGGAAAACCCGTGGATACAATTGCGGTACCCCCGGCGATAGGAGGCATAAGGTCACCCATCTGTTTTACATGGATGACCTTAAACTTTATGCCTCCGGAGAGAGGGACCTACACCAGTCCCTCAGGGTGGTACAGGAGTACACGCAGGCTGTCGGTATGGAGTTCGGGCTGGACAAATGTGCACTGGTCCATCTCAAGAGAGGACGATGCGGGGACTACGGAGAGGACGCGCAGCTCGTGGACGGAAGCATCTTACACCATCTAGATGCCGGAGAGTCGTACACTTACTTGGGTGTCGAGCAACGCTCCACCCAAGAAGTGAGTGTAGTGAAAAACGCTCTCCGCGGCAAGTATCAGCACCGACTCCGACAGATCTGGTCTTCAGAGCTGTCGGGGAAGAACAAGGTGTCTGCTACCAACATGCTTGCCGTTCCGATCCTTCTCTACTCCTTTGGAGTAGTGAAATGGACTCAAGAAGAGTTGCGTCAACTCGACGTAGGAACCCGCAAGAAGATGCATCTCAATAGGAGTTTGCATCCTAAATCGTCCGTTCCGCGGCTATACCTCCCACGACATCGGGGAGGCCGTGGACTCTTGAGTTTGGAGAGTCTCCATAATAGGATGGCTCTGGATGGAGCCTGTAAGGTCATCAGGAGTTCGGATCCCCTCCTCTGCATGGTCCGAGACCATGAAAGTGCAGGAATAGGAGCCTTTTTGTTTAAGGCAGCACAAAGAGCAGCCGATGAACTTGGTCTCTCCTTCGACGTCGAGCGGGTAAATCCCGACTCTGTCACCGAGTTGGAACCTGCTCGACGAAAAGCCCAAATTAAAGCTGCAGAACACAACATCTTTCTGCAGCTTCACACGGATAAGCCAATGCATGGAGTTTTCTATAAAAATATAGAGAACCTTGGCTTATCCGAAAGGCTGACCTTTGCCTTCTTAAGGTCAGCCGGGCTGAAGTCTGAGACCGAGGGATTCATAATGGCTTGCCAGGATGGTGTACTTAATACCCTCGTCTATCGTAGTCGTGTCATGGGTATAGAGGTCCCTGATGTCAGCTGCAGGGCCTGCCGCAGGGCGCCAGAGACTTTAATGCACCTGTTGTCGGCTTGTCCGACATATGCAGTCTCGGCCTATATCCAGAGGCACGACGGAGCATTACGAGTGCTTTATTATCACCTAAGGCACTCGTATGGGATAGACGAGACACCAGTGCTGCCTTACGCTCCGGGGGATATTGAGTCCGTTGTGGGAAATGAGAAGTGTCTAATTTATTGGAACTACTCTTTTCCCACCGTCAGGCAAATACAAGCCAACAAGCCTGACGTAGTACTCCTCGACCATCAACTCAAGACAATGTTTGTCGTGGAGTTCTCGGCTCCCGCGGAGAACAACATTGTCTTGAAGGAGGAGGAAAAACGGACAAAATATCGAGATCTGCTCTTCGAACTCCGCAGACTGTATCCAGACCATACTGTTAAGATAGTGGTACTGATTATAGGAGCCCTCGGTGGAACGAGACACACACTGCTTTCAGAACTTAAGATCATACCGGCATGCCGAAATTCGGCAGAGGTCTTAGCCGGCAGAATGCAGAAGGCCGTCATCCTCGGTTCATTACGTCTGCTCAGGGCACATGATTCCCGGACCCAGTAGTCACTTACCCCACGGGTGTGGGGAGTGGCTGCCGGTACTACCAGCTCCCCTCTGTGAGGGTCGGAGCCACAGAGAAGGGTGACTGGTTTTTAACAAAAAAAAAAAAAAATAATAATAATATTTATTTACATTAATTTACATAGCACATACGCATATATTAATTAGATAACAGTGTAAATAAATATTGAGAATAGTGGCAGACTATAATAGTTACTAAAAGTAGGTGTTCGAGACTTCCTTAAGTTTTCGAAAAAACTTGACTGTAGGCCTCGAATTCCTAGGGAGTAATAATAATAATAATAATAATAATAATAATGATAAATTGGACTAGACTACAGTATTGGGCATTGTCAGTAGGTTCAATGAGTAAATATAAAAAGTCAAGCAAGTGAAATCTAAAAAGTTATAAAAACTTTACATACATTTAGTAATACTATAAAAATGCGCCGTGTTTTATTTCGAATTTCTTTAAATAGAAGCATGTTATTTTATATGTTACCTTAATAAAAAATACACTTAGGTTATTGAACTCGTCAGCTGTTTTTAATAAATTTTATTTTGATATACAACTATTGGTATATTTACAGGATAAACATTAATTTAGGTAAATGATATATTTATTAATTAGTACTTTTTGCATTTTATGGCACATATATTTTTTAATATATATGTATTTATATACTTAGGCATTTATGTATACTTACATTAACGTTAAGTATTTGCTTGCACCTAAAACTTAAAATTAAAATTTTAACGTACTCAGGAGTGAATATCGTAGTATGAATGTTGGTCATCTAAATGCAAGGTCTCTGTTCACTGGATTTGATGACTTAAGACAACTAATCTTGTCAGAGTCTTTTCAAATTTTTGCAGTAACTGAAACTTGGTTGAATAATGATAGCGAACTAGTACATATTCCAGGTTATAGTCTAATCAGGAGAGATAGAGTTGGTAGAGGCATATATCTGAAAAATAATCTTCATTACAGTATCATACAAGCTGACAGAATGGCAACAGAAATAAGCATTGAACAATTGTGGATTAAATTTAAATATAGGGGCAAGATATATGGATTTGGGGTGGTATATGGATCATCTACGCTTAATATTAATGATGCAATGCAAACATTAGAGAGCAGTGTAACTTATTTATTACCTCAGGTTGATGAGTTAATTTGCATGGGGGACATAAATATTAATCAGTACAATATAAATAGTTGTGATATGAAAAAATTTAGTTCTTTGCTAGATGCCTGTGGATTATTACAAGTTGTTGATGAACCCACAATAATTACGAGCTTTAGCGAAACATTGATAGACATTGTATTAACTACTACAGAGGCACTTATATCAAATATTAAAATGGTAGATGTACATAATATGTCAGATCACAGACTAATAATATGTAATCTTTCATTTCTCGTTGAAAAACAAAATCAATTTTTTACACGTATAGGGAATTTAGATATTTCAATTACGGCAATTTTTTACAGGATTTATCTCAGGTACCTTGGGAATTAATTTATGATTTGGAAGGTGTTAATGATATGGTCACTTTCCTCAATAATAATATCCTACAATTGTTTGAAGTTCATGCTCCGTTAAAAACTGTAAGAATTTCCAAGCCAAGAGCCCCTTGGATGACTAATACAATTAAACTTATGATTAAGAACAGAGACAAAGCTCTAGCAAAATCTAAGCAAACTAGATCTAGAGACGATTGGACATATTATAAAACAATTCGTAATTATGTAACCTCAGCAATAAGACGTGAAAAAAGGGCATATCTTCGGCATATTCAAAATTCTCAAAGTAATAAAGAACTGTGGAAAACACTTAAAACTTTAGGCGTAACTAAATCTTGTGATTCTGATATACCGGCTCATCTTTCCAGCCCCGATTTAATTAATAACTTTTTTGTGGCATCAAATAATACAAATTTATATGTTGACATGGAACTTATAAATTACTATCAAAATGAAAATTTTAAAAACGGGGCCTCATTTGAATTTCAAAACTTTACAGATGAAGATGTCTCCAAAGCAATTAATGGTATTTAGTCTAATGCGTCAGGGCATGACTGTATCTCTAAAAAAATGTTTCAAATATGCATGCCACAGTTAAATGTATTTTTTACTTACTTATTTAATTGCTGCATACTACAAGATGTATTTCCAGACTCGTGGAAAATGTCAGTAGTTAAACCATTGAAAAAAATTAGTATTCCATTAAGTCTTTCAGATCTACGACCGATAAGCCTCTTGCCGATTTTTTCTAAAGTCTTAGAACGTTTAATGCATAATCAGATTATAACCTTTGTTAAAAAACATGACACTCTTCCTGAAAATCAGTCAGGTTTTAGACCAGGGCACAGTACAACCAGTGCACTTTTAAAAGTTACAAATGACATAATTAGTGGGATAGATAAAGGTGAAAACTCGATCTTAGTAATGTTGGATTACTCTAGGGCGTTCGATACCATTAATCACAGATTAATGTTATCAAAGCTAAAATTCTATGGGTTTGATGAAAATGCACTTAACCTCATGCGGTCATATTTCTCCTCCAGAATGCAAAAAGTTGTTTTAAATGGTTCTGTCTCAGGCTTTGGGAGGTTGGGATCTGGTGTTCGGCAAGGATCAATTTTAGGACCGCTACTTTTTATTTTGTATACCTCCGATTTTGCTAAACAGCTGAAATCTTGTCAATCTCATTTTTATGCCGATGATGCCCAGATCTATCGAACCTTTAAACCTGACATGATCTTTAACGCAGAGGTAGAAATTGATGATGATATTGAACGTCTAGTGCAGTTTTTCACCAGACATTGCTTAGATATAAATGCACAAAAGTCAGCAGTCATAGTATTCGGTAACAATAAAGAATTTATATATGATAATATTAATATCTTCGTAGAAGACCATAAACTGCCTTTTCAAACTACTGTTAAGAATCTAGAACTTACTATCGACGTAGATCTAAGATTTACTCCATATGTAAATAATGTATTAAAAAAACATATTGTTCGCTAAAGCAACTATATTCAAATCGACACATTTTAAGTCAAAGACTTAAAGTTTTGTTATGTGATGCACTTGTACTGTCCTGTTTTAATTACTGTGGTATAGTCTACGGTCCTTGTTTGGATCAAACGACGGTAACCAGGATACAGAAAGTGCAGAATTCGTGTATTCTGTTTATTCTTAATTTAACAAGGAGGTAGCACGTTAGTGAAAAATTAAAAACGTTAAATTGGCTAAATATGACTCAAAAACGACAACGCCATCTAGCATCTTTTACACATAAGTTACTAGCCACTTCTACCCCTCACTACCTTTATAAACTCCTAACTCCACGATCTTTACTTCATCCAAGAAATCTGAGGTTCATTGATTTGTTGTCAATTCCCCGATATTGGCTTACTCTTTTTCGTAGATCTTTTATTTATTCTGCAGCATCTCTCTACAACTCTATCCCTACTGACATAAAGAAGCTCTCTATCCCATTATTTAACCTCAAATATAAAAAATATATATTAAACCAGTGAATAGCTCTTGAATAAGTGTTAAGTCTCTTGAATTTCTTATTATGTACTTAATAATAATAAAAAAAAATCTTTGTTTATCTAGTTTTTCTAAAAAAATTTTGGTTGTGTGTAAGAGCAGCTCTAGAGAGCTGAACTCCGCCATTGTGAAAACGCAAATAGACATAATTTATTTATTTATTTATTTATTTATTTATTTATATTATCTTTTCACAATATTTCAATTTTAATTATACTTTCATTTACACTTGGGATATCCAATATATAAAATATTTATTTTTGAAAATAGTTATTCGTTCATATATACAGTGTGTCCCATTTTGCTTAAAACCACACCCATGAAAAATGTATTTTCCGATTTACATCGGTTTCTTTTTTTAATCGCAGATATTTGAGAAGTGATACATTAATTTTATAAAACATAAAATCTCGGCCTACTGCGGTCTTTTTTCGGGATGGAAAATGAAGAAACATTATTACCGATGTTTTTATTTCTAATCTGAGTACTCCATTGGATTTGTAGCAAATTTCGTTCCTATTTTTGAATTGTTCTTGTAAGAAATAAGAATTCTGAAATTGCCAATGAAAGTCCACTGTTGCACGGAATTTTTTAATTAAAAGAGTGCCTTGACTCAAACAATTGACAAAGGAATTTGTAATTGTCAGTTTATGTATTATTTTATTATTTAAACTTCTGCTTGTAATAATAATTATGTTGTAATCTTTTTTAAACTTAAATCCCAAATGTAGAATGACTATTCGTAAACTACCATAGCTTATGTCAACTATATATTTAGTACGAAGTTATTTTTGCAATGTTTTTAACGTAACACGTCATTCTGGAAAAAAAATTATAAAATACATCACATATAGTAGGCAAGTCCAAAGCCAAAGCTGTCCGGAAGGAGGTTGCGCATACATCCATACCCATTGTCAGTACCGGAAGTGGGGCTCATACCCAGAACTCGATAGTCAGTACGACCAGCATATTCGCCACACAATACGCCTTAGCCGACTGAGCTACCGTGTCGGTAGGATATACATAGGTATATATTTTATTTTAGCAGGTAAGTGTTTGTTTTCTTACCTTCTTCATGCATCGTATATATTGTATTGCGAACTTCACATTTTCTTGTTTCGTCTAAATATCTTATCAGGTTTTTTTTCGAGGTCGAGAAGTTCCTGGAGTGCTGAGTGGCTCATTTCTCCCTATTTGTATTTTTATATTAGGCACAGTATGTAGACTAATCTTCATGGCATTAGCTACTCGCTAAAATAATTTGTTTATAACAGTGATGGGAATTTTGGGTTTAATTTATCCATAGATAGACCCTTGACTGGGCCTAAATGGATTCTTCCCTTATATTTATTTCCCTTATATTTATTTACGTTACATTTTAAAAATTATTGCCATGTATTTTACCTGTATCATGTATATTCTGTAAATAAATGTTATTATTATTATTATTATTATTATTATTATTTTGCGTATTCATTGTCTCCTCTGACAAGTGATTACAGAACCCAAGGGCCCCTCTGGGGCAGCTTGAATTCCTCTCTATTACATTTGATTGAGGAACGCACGGGTCAGGCTGCATGTGTCGATCAGGACTGCCTTCTGCATCATAATATAGGTGTTCTCTTTCATTCCTAACGCGACTAGAGCAGGCTTGAGTGTGACTGGTATCTCTCCAGTAGCGCCAATCACTATTGGTATCACGGTGACTTGTTCCTGCCGCCACATGTCCTTTACCTCTTCGGCCAGGGGTAAGTACTTTGAGATTTTTTCCCTGTATTTCTTCTCTACGTTTTCAGGCAGCGGGATTGTGATGTCTAGGTTTGCTGCGTTTGCCTGTTTGTGAACACTATGTCCGGCCTATTATTTGTTATGTGCCTATCTGTATGTATAGTTCTGTTCCAGTATAGGATATGGCTGTCGGTCTCATTTACAGATGCTGGTTGGTAAGTGTAATAGGGTACAGGGCAATAGTTCTGGTTTATTTGACATAATAGAGCCTGATGCACAATTTTGGCAACGTTATCATGCCGTCCCGTGTATGCAGTTGGGGCTAATGTGGGGCATCCACTGATAATATGCTCTATCGATTCGGCTGTGGTCGAGCAGGCTCTACATCTGTCAGAAGTGACTGAAGGATCTCGTACTACATACTTCATGTAGTTTCGGGTCGCCACTACTCGGTCTTGTATTGCCACTATGAAACCCTCGGTTTCCCCGAAGATGTTGCCATATTTGAGCCAGCTGAGGGATGCGCTACGATCAATGTGATCTGCGGCAAGGTTGTTAGGGTACTTTCCATGTAGAGGCTTTCCTAACCACTGCTCAATGTCTTGCCGATATATCTGATGTCGAGTTTCCGGGTCTGCAAGGGGCTGGTTAAGCCTTATGGGCGTAAGGTTGTTGTCTACTGCTATTATTGCGTTATGGAGGCGACTAGTCTCGGCTCTCCTCTGGAAATACTGGTGTAGGTTGCGGGTTTGCCTCTCGTGCATGGTAACCAATTTCAGTACGCCTCTGCCTCCTTGCGTCCGTGGTAGGTGGAAACGTTCCACAGAACTTTTGGGATGATGTGCCCTGTACTTCGTAAATAGAGTCCGAGTCTGTCTATCAAGAGCTGCGAGCTCGGTTTGAGTCCATTTGATAGTTCCAAATGTGTATACAGCCACCGGCATGGCGTAAGTGTTGATAGATTTTGTTTTGTTTATAGCTGACAGACTACTCTTTAGGATTTGTTTCATCCTTTCCTGCATTCTCTCCTTTATCCTGTTTTGACAACCTTCTCCTCTAGTATATACGTTTGTTCGTACCCTAGGTATTTGTACAGCTCATTTTCGTCCATGGTTAATATCTCTCCATCTTCCTCACCAACTTGGTATGGTGTTCCCTCAATCCATTTTCCCCTCTTCATTGCGTTTATTCGGCACTTGTCTAGTCCGAACTCCATCTGAATGTCTTTGGATGTCTTATTATTATTATTATTATTATTATTATTTCTTTTTTTTCTTTTTTGTTAAAAACCAGTCACCCTTCTCTGTGGCTCCGACCCTCACAGAGGGGAGCTGGTAGTACCGGCAGCCACTCGCCACACTCGTGGGGTAAGTGACTACTGGGTCCGGGAATCGTGTGCCCTGAGCAGACGTAGTGAACCGAGGATGACGGCCTTCTGCATTCTGCCGGCTAAGACCTCTGCCGAATTTCGGCATGCCGGTATGATCTTAAGTTCCGAAAGCAGTGTGTGTCTCGTTCCACCGAGGGCTCCTATAATCAGTACCACTATCTTAACAGTATGGTCTGGATACAGTCTGCGGAGTTCGAAGAGCAGATCTCGATATTTTGTCCGTTTTTCCTCCTCCTTCAAGACAATGTTATTCTCCGCGGGAGCCGAGAACTCCACGACAAACATTGTCTTGAATTGATGGTCGAGGAGTACTACGTCAGGCTTGTTGGCTTGTATTTGCCTGACGGTGGGAAAAGAGTAATTCCAATATATTTCCCACAACGGACTCAATATCCCCCGGAGCGTAAGGCAGCACTGGTGTTTCGTCTATCCCATACGAGTGCCTTAAATGGTAATAAAGCACTCGTAATGCTCCGTCGTGCCTTTGGATATAGGCCGAGACTGCATATGTCGGGCAAGCCGACAGCAAGTGCATAAGAGTCTCTGGCGCCCTGCGGCAGGCCCTGCAGCTGACATCAGGGACCTCTATACCCATGACACGACTACGATAGACGAGGGTGTTAAATACACCATCCTGGCAAGCCATTATGAATCCCTCGGTCTCAGACTTCAGCCCGGCTGACCTTAAGAAGGCAAAGGTCAGCCTTTCGGATAAGCCAAGATTCTCTATATTTTTATAGAAAACTCCATGCATTGGCTTATCCGTGTGAAGCTGCAGAAAGATGTTGTGTTCTGCAGCTTTAATTTGGGCTATTCGTCGAGCAGGTTCCAACTCGGTGACAGAGTCGGGATTTACCCGCTCGACGTCGAAGGAGAGACCAAGTTCATCGGCTGCTCTCTGTGCTGCCTTAAACAAAAATGCTCCTGTTCCTGCACTTTCATGGTTCCTTGCGGGTTCCTACGTCGAGTTGACGCAACTCCTCTCGAGTCCATTTCACTACTCTAAAGGAGTAGAGTAGGATCGGAACGGCAAGCATGTTGGTAGCAGACACCTTGTTCTTCCCCGACAGTTCTGAGGACCAGATCTGATTATTATTATTATTATTATTATTATTATTATTATTATTATTATTATTATTATTATTGTTATTGTTATTGTTATTGTTATTGTTATTGTTATTGTTATTGTTATTGTTATTGTTATTGTTATTGTTATTGTTATTGTTATTGTTATTGTTATTGTTATTGTTATTGTTATTGTTATTGTTATTGTTATTGTTATTGTTATTGTTATTGTTATTGTTATTGTTATTGTTATTGTTATTGTTATTGTTATTGTTATTGTTATTGTTATTGTTATTGTTATTGTTATTGTTATTGTTATTGTTATTGTTATTGTTATTGTTATTGTTATTGTTATTGTTATTGTTATTGTTATTGTTATTGTTATTGTTATTGTTATTGTTATTGTTATTGTTATTGTTATTGTTATTGTTATTGTTATTGTTATTGTTATTGTTATTGTTATTGTTATTGTTATTGTTATTGTTATTGTTATTGTTATTGTTATTGTTATTGTTATTGTTATTGTTATTGTTATTGTTATTGTTATTGTTATTGTTATTGTTATTGTTATTGTTATTGTTATTGTTATTGTTATTGTTATTGTTATTGTTATTGTTATTGTTATTGTTATTGTTATTGTTATTGTTATTGTTATTGTTATTGTTATTGTTATTGTTATTGTTATTGTTATTGTTATTGTTATTGTTATTGTTATTGTTATTGTTATTGTTATTGTTATTGTTATTGTTATTGTTATTGTTATTGTTATTGTTATTGTTATTGTTATTGTTATTGTTATTGTTATTGTTATTGTTATTGTTATTGTTATTGTTATTGTTATTGTTATTGTTATTGTTATTGTTATTGTTATTGTTATTGTTATTGTTATTGTTATTGTTATTGTTATTGTTATTGTTATTGTTATTGTTATTGTTATTGTTATTGTTATTGTTATTGTTATTGTTATTGTTATTGTTATTGTTATTGTTATTGTTATTGTTATTGTTATTGTTATTGTTATTGTTATTGTTATTATTATTGTTATTATTATTATTATTATTATTATTATTATTATTATTATTATTATTATTATTATTATTATTATTATTATTATTATTATTATTATTATTATTATTATTATTATTATTATTATTATTATTATTATTATTATTATTATTATTATTATTATTATTATTATTATTATTATTATTATTATTATTATTATTATTATTATTATTATTATTATTATTATTATTATTATTATTATTATTATTATTATTATTATTATTATTATTATTATTATTATTATTATTATTAATTTCAGGCGCGTCGTTACAAGGATTTATTTATTTGTTTTTATTTATATGCATATTTTGTAAGAAAGAACAAACTTACATTTATAAGTAATAAGTAATAAGAAATATAAAATATCATTCGACAATGGCCGTGAAGCCTGCATTCTACTGATAAGAAACATGTACATTAAATTTAAATAATTACCTCTCGGGCAGCATTGACAGAAATCAGTGGAGCTTTGTTTTCTCTCTCCAACATAAAATACGATATTAAATTAGCTACCAGATTTTTAGCTTGCGTATTCAAACGTTTTCCAGGCATAAAGAGTTAAATGAATTAATTGCGTTAGGAAAAGTAAATAATATGTGCGCCACTGACGATTGATACACGAGACCGATGCGCTTCTATGTAGTCTACACGTACGCGTTACCATACTCTCAAATCTAACGCGCATGATAAACATACATAGATCGTAGACTGTGCAAGATACATACCCTCACATTTATTTCAGGCAGCTCGATTGTAAGAAGTGAGATGCCAACATACAAACGATAGTCTTTACTTGCTTCTCGCGTTAGTGACGTCTGTTCAAAGATCCATTGATTCAACTATAGTCATGGTATATCAATTACCTGAAGGATCGTATTTCAATTATTATGATAACATCTGAACTGGTCGTCCGTAAACATGTGTTAAATATTATGAAATAGTAATTTTTCGCATAATTCTGCAATAACTTCTTGTCAATATTTCACTCCTAACATTGTAAACAAATAACTAACTGGTTTCTATTAATAAAGTGTGCTCATTCGATATATATCAGAAATACTTCAGTTTTACCTTATCATATTACAGGTAGATTAGGAAACGGATAAAGTTGTATATACAAAAACGTGTTGATTTCCTTGGCAACACACAGAAATGTTTATTAAAAGGTTGCTTTTGCAACCCAAGTGAGGTAGTTCACCTTGCTTAACAAGAAAACATTAAAGTGAGCGATATTTCTCGGTTGTCTCTATAATAAATTTGCACTTGCATGAAGTAACTGTATGCCAATAACCACAGATTTATTCATGTATTATTAAGTTTATTATACCAAATATGAAACTGAAATGTTTGTCTACGGGGTGTATCTAGCAAGCAGTCCAAGTCAAAATTTGACGTACTTTCTACATTGTTGGCTTTAGTGCCATAGTAAATCTAGCGTACAATGGATAGCGCACTAGACTGTTCTGACTTTTCAGTATGGCTATACATCTACACTTTTCAGTGTTGCAAACTATAGAATTGAAAGTGTTAGGAGCCAGTTGAAGCCATTCACTTCTCAGCAGTAGCAGACGCGTTTAGTCTTCCCAGGCTCATCAGTGCCACATGGTAGAGAAAGAACGAAAATGCAAGTGCTTCAACCCGTACTCCATAAATTTCTTATGTAATATGGCCACTAGGCATTAATGGTGTTATGTTTTTTTATGAAGCAGATTGCTTGTGTTTTCTCATGGTTAACTTTTAAACCCCAATGAGTATAAAATTTTATTGTAGTGTAGGTTTGTTGCTGTAATAGTGTGGTCAATAGTGTAGAGTTTTTGGACGTTGTTATAATTGCTGTGTCGTCAGCGTATAAACATATGGTGGTACGGTAGAGGTTGGTAAATCGATCGTATAAAGGTTGAAGAGGATAGGATCAAGGACGGACCCTTAGGGGATGCCGGATAGGCTAGGTAGGGATGTTGTGCTCGGAATTGGCGACTGGAGATATATGACTGTATCATTTTAATGATACGAGCCGAAAATCCCGTAATAGAGAGCTTATATAGTAGCCCGGGGTGCCAGACTTTGTCGAAGACTTTCTCGAGGTCTACGGCAACAAACCCTGTTAATAGACCTCAATTAAAGTTGGTTATGGCTATTTCACCAACTCGGAAAAGTTGCTGTGTAGTGGAGTGGCTGGCGTGAAAGTCAAATTGATGTTTGTTTAGTACATCATTGTTTTTCAGGTGCACCTTGATTCGAATTAATATAAGGATGTCAAATATTTTTGCAAGGCAAGGGATTAAACTTGTAGAGCAGTAGTTGGATGGATTGTTCAATAGTTTTCCGGGTTTCAGTATATTAATAATTTTAGCAGTTTTTTAATGTTTGGGATAATACATAAGCCTGGTGCAGGCGTTATATAAGTTTGTTAAATATAGGTATATTTTTATAGGAAGGTGACGTAAAGCGTAGGTGGATATATTGTCGAGACCAGGAGCATTCCTGGGGTGCAATGAGAGTGTAGAAATGCAAACGCTTCAACCAGTACTCCACAAATTTCTTGTGGAGTGTGACCACTAGGCATTAAAGGTGCCATCTATGCAAAATGGTAAAGATTGTGCAGAAGTAAATATTTTACAAAGTTCGACTATTTCTAGTCATCATAGAAACTGAGAAATTCAGATTACTATTTCTGTACAATACACGCGTAGTGCCAGGTGTAAATAGTAAATCTGGCACCGTTAATACCTAATGGTCATGTAGATGAATCTAGCACACAGCGTCCGATGAACGCGA
The DNA here is from genome assembly GCA_936432065.2 of Rutpela maculata. Lineage (NCBI taxonomy): Eukaryota > Metazoa > Arthropoda > Insecta > Coleoptera > Cerambycidae > Rutpela > Rutpela maculata. The sequence continues at coordinate 125,638,963 of OW386290.2, read as the reverse complement.
CATCAATTTATTTATTAAGGGCGCCAGTCGCGTTCTCCCTTGATTGTGTGTGGCTACTTTCTGTTGAGTTCTATATGTTTATGAGATATTTGATAGACAAGAAAGGTAAAAACTGTACATACCGTAGATTGCTAACTGCCTTCCCTCCGAGATTGGCTTCTGATTGAATGCACTTTTGCTTATATTTATAACACTGTTGTGCTTAGAGATCTCTTAATAATTTTTATAGAAAGTCCCTCTCGAGCTTTCGCGATCGGATCTGTGTTTTGAATTTCAGACTTGCGGGGTCAGGAGACCTAACACAAAGGGGGAAGACTTAAAGTTAATTATACAATCAGTAAAATTCAACAGTTCAAATAATACCGTTTATTGGTTTCATCCAAAATTAATACAGTCAAGGTTTTTTTCATGCAATATCCTATCTAAAGAAAATATGAATCGCCTCCCCAAGTAGGGCAAGGACGACCGCCTCTTCGAGAGAGTGCGTCTATTAGACCACCACATAATGGAGAGCGTGCAATAGCAATCGATTTGGTAAAAAGATTCACACAACATCCTTAGACGTTTATGAAGGCACTTTGGATTTGGGACTGACGGAAAATAATCTAAAAATATTTTAATAACATTTAGGGACACTTCTGGTTAGCTTTAAAGTTCTTTACAGTGATTATATCATTCACAAGAACAGAGTTCAACAATATATGAGTTTATTTTGATTTCATCCTTTACGGTGACGTACTGGGCTCACATAAGTTCAATATAAGATATGTGACACGACTTCGTTTTCGAGCGACTTTTTTGCAAATGACATTTATATCTTACTTATACATAAAGCGATTTTATCAATCTTTTCCATTTTTAAATACCTACATTTGATTTTGCTATTACCGCTTTCTGCGAGGCTATCTGTCGATTTTCCAATGCACTCGTTCAAGTGACAAGTCACTAATTATTGCATTTAGACGCGCCTTTGTTACATTTTTCGGTTCTCGTCTTTCAGTCGTCTCTCCTCGTCAAAGTTTTACGTCATTCTTTTGAATTATATGCACAATGACTGTGTCTCCAATTTCACCAGGTTTCGTGAAGTGATAAAATAGTTAGTTGGCGTACTTCTTAAAAAGTATAATATTTTTTTTCCTTGTCCACAAAAATATTTAGTGAAATTTTGCCGTACTCTTGAAAAAGGATAATATATTTTTTTCCCTGGTCAAAAATATACTTTTATATTTAACATATTTTTCTCGATTAAAGTTGGTTATGGCTATTTCACCAACTCGGAAAAGTTGCTGTGTAGTGGAGTGGCTGGCGTGAAAGTCAAATTGACGTTTGTTCAGTACATCATTGTTTTTCAGGTGCACCTTGACTCGAATTAATATAAGGATGTCAAATATTTTTGCAAGGCAAGGGATTAAACTTATAGAGCGGTAGTTGGATGGATTGTTCAATGGTTTTCCGGGTTTCGGTATAATAATAATTTTAGCAGTTTTTCAGTGTTTGGGACAATACATAAGCCTGGTGCAGGCGTTATATGTTTGTTAAATATAGGTATATTTTTATAGGAAGGTGACGTAAAGCGTAGGTGGGTATATTGTCGGGACCAGGAGCTTTTCTGGGGTGCAATGAGAGTGTAGAAATGCAAACGCTTCAACCAGTACTCCACAAATTTCCTGTGGAGTGTGACCACTGGGCATTAATGGTGCCATCTATGCAAGATGCTAAAAATTGTGCAGAAGTAAATATTTTACAAAGTTCGACTATTTCTAGTCATCATAGAAACTGAGAAATGCAGATTACTATTTCTGTACAATCCACGCATAGTGCCAGGTGGAAATAGTAAATCTGGCACCGTTAATGTCTAATGATCATGTAGTTGAATCCATCACACAGCGTCCGATGAACGCGACATCAATTTATTTATTAAGGGCGCCAATCGCGTTCTTCCTTGGCTGTGTGTGGCTACTTTCAGTTGAGTTCTATATATTTATGAGATATTTGATAGACAAGGAAGGTAAAAACTGTACATACCGTAGATTGCTAACTGCCTTCCCTCCGATATTGGCTTCTGATTGGATGCACTTTTGTTTATATTTCTAACACTCTTGTGCTTAGAGATCTCTTAATCACTTTTATAGAAAATCCCTCTCGAGCTTTCGCGATCGAATCTGTGTTTTGAATTTCAGACTTGCGGGATCAGGAGACCTAACACACAAAAACCCTCAAGAGGAAAGACTTAAAGTTAATTATTCAATCAGTATAATTCAACAGTTCAAATAATACCGTTTACTGGTTTCATCCAAAATTAATACAGTCAAGGTTTATTTCATGCAATATTCAATCTAAAGAAAATATAAAATTTCTTGAATCGCCTCCCCAAGTAGGGCAAGGACGACCGCCTCTTCGAGAGAGCGCGTCTACTAGACCACCACATAATGGAGAGCGTGCAATAGCAATCGATTTGGTAAAACGATTCACACAACTTCCTTAGATGTTTATGAAGGCACTTTGGATTTGGGACTGACGGAAAATAATCTAAAAATATTTTACTAAAATTTAAGGACATTTCTGGTTAGCTTTAAAGTTCTTTACAGTGATTATATCATTCACAAGAACGGAGTTCAACAATATATGAGTTTATTTTGATTTCATCCTTTACGGTGACGTACCGGCCTCACATAAGTTCAATATAAGGTATGTAACACGACTTCGCTTTCAAGCGACTTTTTTGCAAATGACATTTATATCTTACTTATACATAAAACGGTTTTATCAATCTTTTCCATTTTTAAATACCTACATTTGATTTTGCTATTACAGCTTTCTGCGAGGCTATCTGTCGATTTTCCAACGCAGTCGTTCAAGTGACAAGTCACTAATTATTGCATGTAGATGCGCCTTTGTTACATTTTTCGGTTCTCGTCTTTCAGTACGTCTCCTCGTCAAAATTTTACTGTCATTCTTTTGAATTATATCCACAATGACTGTGTCTCCAATTTCACCAGGTTTCGTGTAGTGATAAAATAGTTAGTTGGCGTGCTTCTTAAAAAGTATAATATTTTTTTTCCTTGTCCACAAAAATATTTAGTGAAATTTTGCCGTACTTTTGAAAAAGGATAATATATTTTTTTCCCTGGTCAAAAATATACTTTTATATTTAATATATTTTTCTCGTGATAAAATCCACTTTTACTCTCACGTCCTGGAAGTAAATATATTTTTCCAAGTGAATATTAGGTGCTTCTTCGAATTTTGTTGTGCCTTACGTCTCTACGAAGGTGTGTTTAAGTTCTTCTGTGTCAGTCTTCGGCGCTGACAAACTGTCTTTATAAAAAAAAATATTCTCCTAAGCCGAACTTTTTAGTTATTCCTCGACTTAGGTGGATTCTGGGTGGTTCCACAACAATCGTACTTCGCAAGCAATTTATGGAGTACTGGTGAAAGTCTTTGAATTTTCGTTCTTTCTCTACCATGTGGAACTAATGAGCCAGGGAAGACGAAACGCGTCTGCCACTGTTGGGAAATGAATGGCTACGCAATGGACTTCAACCATCTCCTAACACTTTTGGTGCCATACATCGTCAAAGATGTAAAAATATAAAAATATTTTTCGAAATTCGGCTTACTGTCGGTTTTTTTTTACTTTTAATTCAATACGACGCGACGCACAGTGGGGTGAAAAAAAATACTGTTCAAAAAACGCTATAAATCTCAGAATTTATCGGATTATCTTTTCTTTTTTTTTAAATGTTCGTTATTAAATTCTTCATCAATCGCTCGAGCCAGATTTTTGATTTTTGTCCCTGATTTTTCAAAATTTTTCAAAGTAGTTTAAATTTTCATAAAAAATTTTGAAAAATCAGGGCAAAAATCGAAAATCTGGTTTGATAGATCGATAGGCAATTAAAAAACGAAGATTAAAAAAAAAAAAATTCGAACGATGAAGTATTAAGGCAGGTTTGAAAAAAAAAGTCAATGTGTTATTTTGTCATCAGTGAGAGGTCAACCGTGCCCAAAATATTGTACACGATTTCCTCGGATTTCCTGAGAGTTCCTGGGATTTCCTAATATTTCCTTAGATTGCCTAAGATTTCCTAGGGTTTATTAAGATTTCCTGAGATTTCCTAAGATTTCCTCGGATTTCCTAAGATTTCCTCGGATTTACTTAAGATTTCTTCGGATTTCTTTAAGATTTGCTCGAATTTTTTCAAAAAAATTTCTGCAGGTCTTAATACGTAAGGAATCGAAAAGTTTTTTTTAAATCTTCGTTCTTTAATTGTTTATCGATCTGTCAAGCTAGATTTTCGATTTTTGTCCCTGATTATTCAAAATTTTTAATGAAAATTAAAATTTCTTTGGAAAATTTTGAAAAATCAGGGACAAAAATCAAAAATTTGGCTCGAGAGATTGATGAAGAATTTAATAACAAACATTTAAAAAAAAATAAGATGATCGAATACATTCTGAGGTCTACAGCGATTTTTAAACGGTATTTTTTTTTGCGCCCCACTGTGCGTCGTCGGAAACGTTGAAAATTATTTAGTAGATTTTCGGCGTAGTTCCCAAAAAATGCATTGTAGTCCCTGGAGGTAAACCAGAAAAAGCCAAAAAGCCCAAAGGTTCTACGAGATATAACCCCCCCCCTCGTTTTCGAGGGTGGGGAACACGATGGTGACAATGTTTCCCGACCTACCCTCCAACCACTACCCCTAAACCGAAGAAACCACCGCTTTTTCCGACTTTCCGGGTCTAGGCATTTTTTATCGGAAAATTTTATTAACGAAAGTTGTTCAGAATTGTCCAAAAATCCTAAATCCAAAATTTTATCAATATTAAAAAATATTGAAATTTTGTTTAAAATAACGTCCAAGTCCGAAAATATCATTTAAATGGGTTTTTTGTTTAAAAAATTCATGACAATTTTGTTTGAAATTAAACCTAAACTCTCAGGTAGTTATTAAGTAATTAGTAGCCTTTTTTTTTATATTTTTTTAACTTATCAATTTTTTTAATTTTTCAATTTTTTTATTTTGATGAATATTGGGCTTAAGGTTTTTGGACAATTCTGAACAACTTTCATTAAAAAAAAAATTCGATAAAAAAATCGGAAAAAAGGTGGCTTTTTCGATGGAGGGTAGTTCGGAAAATATTGTCACCATCGTGTTTCCCATCCTCGAAAACGGGGGGAAAATATCTTGCGGTACGGTCGCAGAACTTTTAGGTTAAAAGCTTTACCTCAAGGGACTATTGTGAACTGCTATAAGGTGAGGAATTTTTATAAGTTAATTTTTTGCCTATATCGACTTAGACGGATTTTCTAGGGTTTTTTAACAAAATTACTATTCAATTTTAGTTAGTTGTTTCAAATCTAATTTGGCAGCTGTATTATATTGTAAACAATTAATTAAATACATTCTACCGTTTTTAATGCCAATACCTAACTAATACTTCCTTGTATCGTGACGAATTACATCGCCAACTATGATGAAGGAGGTTATCGAAAAGATTTAGTTGCCTTGATAATTGTTTATGTTCTTTGGAATTCCTATGGATTTTTGTAAAGTGATAAGATACAAGCGCTAAAAAAGTAATAGATGTATGATGTATGTTAATTATTTCAAGGCAATTTTAAAGATATACAAACCAGCTTGTCCTTGACATTAGATACCTATTTCTTCTGAAATATTTAGCTGGGTATTTAGAATTTCCAGCTTTTACTTACAAAAAAAATTTGACAAGGTTGCAGTTCCTACTCTTTTCATCAACAGTTTTTTACAGGAAACTAGTAATTACTGAATTACATGAATAAAAGTAGATCTTAACTGAGGTTTCATAGGAAATTAGTGAAATCAAATTTAAGAATACTAATGTAAGTTTGGGTGAAATGTTAAATTCAATACAGTGAGTGTAGTATCACTACCAGGAGTGGTATTGTTTTTAGTGGCATTGGGAATCATCCATGCAACCAGGTACATGTTGTTATATATAGCCGGAAAGCGAGACCTTGAAATCAACAAAATAAAAATGGCCTATACAATTCGCGAACATAATGAAACTGAAGTCATATTCTTCCGTAAAATAACCTGCCGAATTTGATTATGGAGGTTGCAGTTCGATTGTGATTTGGGAAATTGAAAAAAATCGCACTTTTCCATTTTTATATGAAACTTCTTGGAAATACAGTAATTTACGTTCTCCATCCCATAACTTTGGTTCTATACATTGATTCGAGTTGAAAATTTGGACACATATTCTAAAATTTAATGAATCAATTGCCGCACATTAAAATGTACCAAAAAAGATATATTATCGAGATCACATGGATTTTTCAGTAGCAGCATTGAAGAAGTATGTATCGAGGAAACTTTTTGTTATTGAAAATATATTAAAAATTATTAAAAATAAAAGAAACCAAATATTTGGCCAGTGATCTACAAATTACCGTAGATTCCTGGCAACAGTGAGGAACCAGGGACTCGATTCTCAAATGTCGATGAAAATTGTCACATGTGGCAAATTGTCGATCACTCATGTCGAGTGGTTTATAAGGAATGTATTCTCGATAGCTCTGCGACAACAAAGTTTAATAGACAATTGTTTCTGGATGATTAGCAGGTGGCAACATCGCATTCGGATAATTGTCATATGTCTATTCCGAGTCCAGAGGATTATAAAATTACATATGTGTGGGTGAATCTTTAATATTTTTTTTGAAATATGGATAATAAAAAATTGTCTTACTGCTCACAGCAGCAAAAAAACATGTTGGTGGATTTATTACAAAGTGAAGAATATGAGATTCTAATGTCGGGGAAATTTTCCGCAAATTTTTCATTAAAAGACTCCCAAAAAAAATGGGAAGAGATAGCAGTGATCCTGAATTCAATACCCGGATCGAAAAAGGATTGAAAGCAATGGAAAAAAGTAAGTAGTCAAATCTTGAAATGTGACTAATTTCACAGAAAATTGTTTTGTTAGAGTTGGCAAGATATACGATCAAGAACAAAGAAAAGGAAAGTCGAACAAGTGAAGTATTGTAAAGTAAAGTGATCCTGAATTCAATACCCGGATCGAAAAAGGATTGAAAGCAATGGAAAAAAGTAAGTAGTCAAATCTTGAAATGTGACTAATTTCACAGAAAATTGTTTTGTTAGAGTTGGCAAGATATACGATCAAGAACAAAGAAAAGGAAAGTCGAACAAGTGAAGTATTGTAAAGTTACTGGAGGTGGGACAAGCTGTTCGACTCAACTAACTGAAATCGATGAGAAAATTTTGAGTGTGTTGAGTGAAGTTGAAGTATTAGGAAACCGAGAAGTAAATGAGACAGATTAATTTTAAGTGGGAAGACGAAAGTGTTATTCCTTCAATCACTACTGAACAGGACAAAGCTGATATGCCACTAGAAAGATACAATGAGCATGAACCATCGGCGCAGCAAAAAACTGAAGACTGCAACGTAGATGTTATACCAAAAGAAGATCATGTTTATTGTAAGAAAACAACCAATTTTAAAGATAATAATAAGGAAAATCAAACAAAAAAGAAAAGGACAGTTGCTGGTCAGAGGTTGAAAGAGAGCACAGCTGCTTCCAAAGCTTTAGTAGAAATAGGTAATGAGAAATTAAAATACAAGAAAAAATACTATGATTAGAGAATATTATTTAGGTATTATGCAAATCACAACTTACACACTTTTTTATTTATTATGAAAATACCTACTTTCTGTATATTGTTGCCCTAATCTGGGCACGCTAATATACTAGTTAGGTAAATACTTTAAAACACTCATTATTGGAGAACCAATCAAAACAACTACTCTTCTAGCTAATACTGACGAAGTATTGAATTACATAATAGGATTCTTAGCATTTTAAAGAAAAAAATATATATATTGAAAATACTTAAATCATTCATTTACATTTAGTCATTCACACTTTTTTATTTATGACTGAATTTCAATAAATAATGTACGTATTTTCAATCTATTTTTTCTTGCCTTAAAATGCCAGGAATCCTATCATGTAATTCAATAGTTCGTCAGTATTAGCTAAAAGAGTAGTTGCTTTGATTGGTTTTCCAATAATGAGTGTTTTAAAGTGTTTTCCTAAGTAGTGTATTCGCGTGACCCGATTAAGGTACCAATATATAGAAAGTAGATAATTTCATATTAAATAAAAAAAGTGTGAATGACTAAATGTATATGAATGATTTAAGTATTTTCAATATATATATTTTTTTTCTTTAAAATGCTAAGAATCCTATCATGTAATTCAATACTTCGTCAGTATTAGCTAGAGGAGTAGCTGTTTTGATTGGTTCTCCAATAATGAGTGTTTTAAAGTATTTACCTAACTAGTATATTAGCGTGCCCAGATTAGGGCAACAATATACAGAAAGTAGGTATTTTCATAATAAATAAAAAAGTGTGTAAGTTGTGATTTGCATAATACCTAAATAATATTCTCTAATCATGATAAAAGCAAATAAATAAAAATAATTAATTGTAAAAAAATACTACGATAAAAAAATTGAAATATTTGAACAGTTTGTGCAATAGAAAATCTTGTAGAAGTAATGAAGAACAAATCCCAATAAGAGCTTTTTGTATAAATTAAGTAGACACGCTTGAAGACTGATATTTATTTTAGTTTTTTATTCCAGAACACAAGTATAAATGTTTTTTTTTATATTTTAAGATATTAATTTTTTATAGGTTTAGTTTATTTTTATAAATGAAGAGTGTTTTTATATACTCTATTTTTTACTTTAATAAATGTTTTTGTTATATATTTTTTTCATTTAGTGGAAGGGGACAGTATATTCACAAAGCCTGTATTTTAGAACTTTATTAACTGTACTTGGTTACATTGGCATTTCAGATTAAACAACGAAGAGATATCTACTGAGTTGAACATAACCACACAAACACAGATGTATTTCAGAAACAGAAAATATTGCATTTTTGACCTCCTCTCCCTAGTGCAGACAAGGAGCACGTCAATTATCCTTTTTTAACTATGGTGTCGATCACGACATTTGATTGTCGACGGGTTATATCCAGTCGCCTTTATGTCTATTAAAAATTGTCTACTACGACATTGGAGAATAATGAAATGTTCATTTCAGTAGACAAATGGTATTTGTCGTCCACGACATCGGTGTGGTGACATTTGAGAATCGAGTCCCAGTTCTTTTGCTGATATTATGCGCCTTGGACCACTAACATTATCTGCCAAATGTGGTAAGGAAATATTAAGTAATTTTAAAATAATATGTGGAAATAGTTTTTTAATTTTTAAATTCAACACCCTGTATCTCAGTAAGGAGGCACAGTTTATCTAAGTGTTTTTGGTTAAATCTTCATATTTTGGGCTAAGGATTTTTCAGTTAGCGTATGACTAATTAATAATGAAACACCCTATATATAGGCACATACATATTCCCAATTAGCTTCTCATGATCATATCTCCGAAACGGTTACTCCTACGAGAAGAAATAATAGAACCTTTTACTTAGCAAATTTTCTAAATTACAAATCTTATGTTAACTGTTTTCTCGTAAAGCTAATATTTTTTTAGGTATTTGCAAAAAACCATATTTTTTTATCTTTGACCTCTCGTAACATTTAAACCTCAAGTGGTGTGTGTCTATAAGGACTTTTGATATTTTGTTTAAAATGTTGAAAACATGTTGCATAAAAAAAATTTGCTGAGTGGAAATGTCTATTCAGATCGGGCATTTTTAAATCTAATTTGACTGGATTACTAATGTTTATTGAAATTTTATAAAAAAAATATCGCTGAATCTTTACGCCGCCAGCGCACTGAAAAATATAGCCTGCTAGAATTTTGTTTTTTTTCTGGAAAATTAACAAAAACTAAATCGTACGAAATTACAAGAAAAGAACAAAATTATTTTTTTCTTCAAGCGTATTAAAATGTTTAAATTATGTCACCAAAAACAGAAGTAGAAGTAGGACATTGTTTTACTAGTAACAAAATGTTAGTACCGAACGCCACCGTAGTGGACATTGTTTTACTAGTAACATAATGTTAGTTCCGAAAGCGCCACCGCAGTGGGTATTGTTTTACTAGTAACATAATGTTAATACCGAAAGCCACCGGTGGCGCGCTATCCACTAGCCACTTGTCATATTGTGTCAACATGCAAGACTGTAGTTTGAATATTTGTACATTTATGATAAATAAATGAATTTTTGCATTTTAATACGCTTGAAGAAAAAATAGTATATATTACACGGAGTAGAACGCCTTTTTTTGTGTTTCGCCCAGTTTGCGGCTTCGGCTTAGCCTCAGCCGCAAATCCTGGGCTCAACACAAAAAAAGAGTGCGTTCTACTCCTAGTAATATAATATACTATTATCGGCTCATCCTAATATCTTGCGTGAAACGATAGATATGGTTTCTTTAAATTTGGCTGTCCTGCGACCGAGCGCACTCGCGCACTACGACGTGAGAGTATTGTAATGAATAGAAACCGACGGATGCGCGAGTTGAAAAACTTTCTTATCATTTTGTCTACTTTTTAATCGAGATATCTATAAATAAATATTGAGTAATTAATATAGTTTCCCACATGGTGAAGTATATAATGCACGGATTTGCTGAGATTTTGAGGCTTTTCTCGAGAAGACCAAACATTTTGAAAATTTGGTTAGTACCGTCAGAGGTATACTGGTATTCTAAGTAAGTTTTCTAAGTTTGATAATCGTTGATTTAATATCGCGATATATATGTGAAAATTACAAAACTATCATATTTGTCCTGCGCCGCTAGATGAATTTGTCATAAACATGAATTTGTCATATACCTGCTCACAGTTATGGACAAGCTTTGATAATAAGTATGTTATTTGAGGAAGCAAAGTTCTCTAAAATCATTCCTCTGGACTGTCACTCGTATTAGGGTGCGTTTGCATGCACGCATCCAGTAATTTAGTCGAGTCGTTTAGTAATTTAATACTCGATCAATGCGGACAGCGTTTTTTAGTCGAGTGATTTTGTAGTAGAAAGTATAGTAAAATGGCAACTGTCGAGTGCACGGTTTTAGTAGTTTGTTCCAGCGTCTCTACTGTATTCTTGAAACGTTTGGACATTCTATTGGACATTTCTATTTACTATTTCAGTCCAGTAAAGTATATTTTGGTGTGTTTTTCATTGTATTGATAAGAAATATGGCCAGGTGGTCTGAAGAAACGACACTGAAATTTGTGGAGGAGTAATAAAACACGAATGTTTGTGGGGTGCCCGCTTGGATTGTTATAAAAACAGAGAACTGCGAAATAATGCTTATATACAAATTCAAAATGCCATGAACATTAGGGATTTGATCGAAAAGATGTTCTCTACTCGATTAAATTCCTAGATGCGTGCAAACAGGCCATGTGTGGTAGACATTTAACTAAATTACTAAATTACTCGACCGCCTCTACTCGACTAAACTACTAGATGCGTGCAAACGCACCCTTATGTAGAATATAGATTAGTGTATGTAGGGTATATGTTAAGAAATTTCATAGAAGTAAAGTAGTAATAACGGCACTTAAACAGACAGGAAAGGACCTTTAACAATTTTTGTGCTTTCAGATTTTTAGTAAATTATTTCTCGTTCACGTCCCTAGCTTTGTATTACCATTCCTCTGTCGAATGTTTACCTTTAACGTTTTGTGCATTCATGGATATTTTTATTTGTAAAACTAGTGCCATCGTTAATTAGTAATAGTGAACTTTACAGAAAATCGAAGTAAGTTACACTTAAAAATATAATTCCTCTGGTGCTAATTTTAGACATATTTTATGTAAAATTATTGTTAAAATATTGACAGATTTACTTTAGGTATTTCCTTGCAAGATGTAAGGTTATAATATTGGAATCTATGCTATATTTCACGAAAAACGTTAAAAATTGTCATTCTTCTGGCTTCTTGTAGGCCAGAGGAATGACCAATATCCAAAGAAATGAAATTTCTATCACTTGCTTGTTCTTGTACCTATGCGAAGCGTAAAACTGTTAAGTGGAATAACTTAATTTTATTTTCTTAACTTATTTTGTGAATTATTTCCATATTTGGTTAATTGAATGGATTGATAATTTTATAGTAGATATTCAAACGCAGACAGCCTAGTTTGGCGGCACATGATTAGATTTTGGCAATAGTTCTTTCACTCCTCGAAACTTTTCAATTGGTTGTTTGCTGCGATATTAAAAAAGTGAAGAAAATTATAAAGCTCACAGGTCAACTCACTGACAGGAACAAACGTTCTAGCGAAAACACCGAAGAAACTATGGAAATAACACAATTTGGAGATCACATATGTTTTTAGCACGTCAATGTACATGTGAAAATGATGGTCTGGTAGAAAGCATTTTTCTTCTACGGCTGCGTGATTAAAAGTATAATATACATTTAATTACAATGTATATCATACATTTTCCCTTTGGTTGTGATCTTGCTTTGAATACCTAACCCAGGTAGTAAATGCACGTGAAAATGACGTGAAAAAATAGTCAGGAGTGACGAGAAATGACGAGTTAGATGACGTAAATGAAACGTAAAAATGACTTCCTAATGTCTCAGACGAATGACGTCTTTTTCAGGTTATATTTGGTAATCCCCCCACAGGTTTTTAGTAATAGGAACATATAAAACTACATACTAGTTAGTAATCTACTTGATAAAAATAAAATAATTAATGCATAAATAAGTTTTGTCCTAATGAATCTGTTTGTTAGCCATCCGTAATTTTATTTACATTAACATTATCTAATAATATTGTTTACCATCACTCCAACTTTTTCTCACAAGGGTTGCCTGCAAATTATAATGTTTATTAAGTTATTAAATTCATTTTTACTTACCTTTACCAATTGCGGTCCGTAGGATTCGAACCTACATGTCTCCCATTGTCCGTATTACAGTACTGACGCTTCAACCAACTGAGCTTGCTTGGCAACCGCTAGTTCGGATGATAAAAGCACTATTTATGGTGGTGAATGGAGTCTTTATTATGTGAAATTGAATTTCTTGCCTTATTTAAAATATATGAAAATCTTTCAGGTTCTCGCTTCGAGTTACTAGTATTTTTATTTATTTATAATTATTAAGAAGAACTCATTTAATTTAATTAAACTGACATCAGTGTCACCTGAGAAGTACGAGTAGTTGTTGAACAATGGAATTATTACATTAATTAGTATTAGTGGCGGTTCGTTAAAAAAAATATATTTTCCCCAGATCTCGAAATTGAAGAGCAGAGAGGGAGAAATCCGAAAAAAAAATTTTCCTTATCTCAAATCTGATGAGCGGTGGAGGGGAAGTCAGGAGTCAACTATTTTAAGAATTAAAGTTTTAAGTTGAGGTACTTATACAAACCTGGGAAGCGTGTTGGAGAAAAAACGGTAAAGGTGTAATATCGTCATCTACAGCATAAATAGAATATTTAATGGTCTAAAACAGACCTAAAATTGAGAAAAACTAATTAGCAATTATTACCTTAAAAAAACAACTAAAATTTTTTCGCAATAAAAAAAAACGGAATGAGCAGGGGCCGAACCGCCGACCTCATGACTTGGAAGACGACGCCTTAAGCACTCGGCCACCAACCTTTCTGAGGCTACTTACCTAAAGACTTTATAGTTGGAACACGCAACGGATAGATTTTGCTTTTTAATGCATTTTAATCTAATTTTACTATTGAAAGAATAGATAGAAATATAATTTAAACAAATAAACTGCCCAATCTTTCCAAACTCTTTCGAATATAAATTATTTTGGATAATGTTAAAAAACATTATATCCTCGAATAAAAACGCCAATACTTATCCCTCACGACATGGTTTATTTTTTTTTAACTTTATACTCTGCTTACGATAACAAAATGCCATTAGCGAGTTTTAAAGTTTGTAATCCGATAAAATATAAATAAATTTAACACCGAGAAAAGACGACAATATGACGTGATGTGTAGCACGTCATTTTAATGTCATTTATAAGACGTCATTCTGTAGTCGACTTTTAGTGCCCTGACGTCTTTTTGACCAGAATCACCAGATTTTGACGTCATTATAACGTACCCTTGCTACCTGGGAAAATGTTTATTTCAGTTGTTTTTCATAAAAATCGTAGTATTTCTTTAAATATAGAATATGAAAATGTATTCAATAATATCATCCCTCCTATTTATTTTTATTTTTTCTTTGCATCTTTTTTATTCCTTTAAAATCATTACTCTGGTACGATTTTTTTTTAAAACTCGTCTAAAACCTAAATAATCAAAAATTAAGTCTGATTCTTTCATTATTTCTGTAATTTAACATTAATTCAGATTCCAAATAAAATGGTATGGAAATTTTCCCTCAAATGTTTTGAAAAACTAATTTTTCGATTAACTCTTCTCAGACATGAAAAATTAAAGCAAAATTTGGCCCCATTAAGAAAGTTATCATAGTCTATTTCCGATAGTCAAAATTATGCTGTACATGATGGCGAAGGTCCCATTTAGTTGTACCTTAATGTAAAAAAACGGCATAATCTGAGACCGATTTTACTCCACTATATACTATAACTTCTTTTCTTATTTTCTGCCATTAATTTGACGTTTGGCTAAATTTAGGTTTCACGTTCCGAAGGCCTTAAAGAAATCTTGACTTTATTATATTTCCGTTCGCTCTTTATTTCTCAAGGTACTTACGCTAAGAATTTCTAATGCCTGCTTTAAATAAAATATTACAATAAAATATAGATAAATATTTGCAATGCAGACTTCTCTAAACTAGTTCACCTTAAAATAAAGCATCTGGATAAGTGTGGGGTACGAGAATAATAATTGTTATAACATAGTCTAACGTAAAATACCCTTTCACCGGAAACCCTGTTTGTACCACACCTATTGGGGGAAAGTGGAGTTGTCTGTTACACTCTGGGAACAGATATATATGAAGCGAACTTTGAGTATAAGATTTTGCAAAACAAGAGTGAAATATGCGCATATTTTTAATTTATTATACATGTTTAATCTAAGTCAGAGAACCCAATTTACTATCTATAAAACCGTTATCCCACTAGTATTGATATAAGGATTAGAAACGTGTATCATCAAAGCAAAAGGAAACTTATGGTGCGGGAGCTAAGTGGCTTTTTCGGACACTCATCGTTACAAGCATTTTCTATGCGCTGATTAATTCTATCGAACTTAAATAACGACAAAATAGACTTCTGGCATATGTCAGCCCGTCGAGTTGGCCATGGTTCAAGATATAAAAATCAGTGAAATTATATCATCGTTACAAAACCATTTTTTTGTGTGTACACATTTTATGTTCAGAATGAATAAAATTAGATCGCCAGAAAGTGTGGGCCATCAGGGGCGCAACCAGAAAGGTCAAAGAGATAAAAAAACGAAGTTATCTAACATGATCTTTACAAACTTTTTTAAGATTGAGCATGTTTATTTAAATGTTTTGAACACAGAAAAAAATTCCCAGAAAGAAAATTCCGTCAGTAAGGCTAGCCAGAAAGAAAATGTTTAGGATTTTTGAAGAAAATTGGATTTTTTTTTCGCATATTTTATCTCAGAACTCTAAACTCATCTTTACAAGTTCTGGCTCCTTTTTAAAACGTAAATATAAGCTCCTTGAACAATAGAATAGCCTCCCCGTAATGTTCTTATTGTCAACAAAAGTACCATAGGTTCTTAAATATACAGGAATTTAACACTTTCGGCAAACTTGACTCCGTACCGTGCCTCAGATGTATTGTATCATTATTACTTTTCTGGCTGCGCCTCCTGACGGCCCACACTTTCTGGCGATCTTATTTTATTCATTCTAAACATAAAATGTGCACATATAAAAAAATGAGCCTTGTAACGATGACATGATTTCACTGATTTTTAAACAGTGTTCGTGACGCTCCTGACAGGAGGTGCCCCGCTAGAAGTCGATTTTATGAATAGTTATCATCCTCATGGTTTAATTCCATAAAAATATCTCAAAGTTCATAAAACGATGAGCTGCCGAAAAAGGTCCCGCTCTATTACTCCTACTTATCTTCGAACGAAAGATCCTCAGAAGAATATTTGGTGCTGCCCACGAAAATGTCATATGGAGGAAGAGATACAACCATGAAATAAATGTTAACAACTATAAGCAAATAGCCAATGGTAGAGATGTTGTATTCTTCATAAAGACAGGGAGATTGAGATGGGCAGGACATCTGGTGAGGATACGCGAAAACAACCCAAGGTGAACCCTTATGACACAGCCTGCAGAAAGTAGGTGTAGATGTAGGCCAAAATTACAATGGAAAGATGATGTAGATGAGGATGCCGGAAAGATCGGCTGGACAAACTAGCCGCGGTGGTCAACGGACAGAGCTGACTGGCTAAGAAAGCTAAGGAAGGTCGAGGCTAAACTAGAGCTGTAGTACCATTGTTGATGATACATGTTTAATGAACGAAACATGTTATGATGTTTAAGGTAATTTTAGGACTATGTTGTTATTTTATTAAATATAAAATCAGATTAGGTATATAAAAACCGCACACTAAATATATTAATAATTGGTTGAATATCAGTTCGGAGGAGTAGCATTTATTTTTTAAATATTTAAATTAATATATTTTTTAAGTAATTTTTATTATATATTTTTGAAATGCCTTTGATGATTCTAAATTTGTTGTTTCCTCATATTATTATTTCATATCTAGGAATTGATTCGACCAAGGCATGATGCAACGTCTTTAAACCGTTAAAAGGCAAAATATATTTTAAATAGTCCAATTTTCAAACCGGCTTATGCATTCTGTTGTTTAATTTTTGAATGTGATCTGTCCATTTTAAATCTTGATCTAAGACAATTCTTGAATATTAATGGCTTTTATTTGCAGCAGTTTCATAGCACATATACTTTAACTATTGTTTATTTAAATATGGGTATGTATGTAGCTAGAGTTTGTGTATATTAGGTACGTTTATATTATATATACCTAGGCACTTCTCTAGATAAATTGGTAGGTAATTTGCTTGTATCGACTGTGGTAATTTTGTAAATCTACCACCGTTTTATTGGCAACATTTTTCCTAGGAGTCATCTTCCACTAGGAGAAGAATGTCATCAGCGTATGCTGCCTACCTCTTTTTCATTAATTAGAAGTTAATGTAATTTTTTGATGTATATATTAAATAGAACTATTCCTAGAACCGTCCCTTGAGGAATACCATATTTTATAATTAAGGTATTTCCACTTTCATCAGTTTTTACTTCCACATCCAGTGGAAGTATAGTAACGAAAAAGAAATTTTTTAAAATTTTTGTTGTTCAAATAGGCTTAAAATGTCATGAAACGTCGAGATTTTAAGTTTGAGCGAAAAAAAATTTATGTCTGTCTGTCGGTCTGTCGGTCTGTCGGTCTGTCGGTCTGCCTGTAACCTTTTTTTTTTGTGCGCACGTTTACTCTGGAACCGTTTAAGATATTGACTTGAAATTTGGTATACATATGTACTTTAACGAGATCTGGAACTGGATTATATTTTCATCTTGTTCCGTCGAAGGGGGGTAAATTGGGGTAAATTTGGGATAAATGGGTAAATCAAGCAGGTAAGAGTCCATAAAATTGGTATTTAGTATATACAAGAGAAGCTAAGGTCTCAAAAAAATTTTTGGCATTAGCCACCCCCATTACCACCCCCACTCCATTATTTAAAAGGATGAAAAAAACATGTGATTTAGTGTATGTACAAGAACCAGAAACCTCAAAATATTTTTTTACTTCATCTACCCCAGTTAGAAAAATAGTAAAGTCCCAAAACCGTTTTAAATATCATGTCATCTTGGCTTTTTAAGTATTCCAAAAATAAATTTTTGTTGTCCTCTCATTCTATAAAATTCCTATCTCAAGGACATTAACATCCACCTATTAATGGTAATTTTTGCAAACTTTTTGAAGTAAACATTCATAACCATGTATATTTTCATATGGAAAATTTAATATCTCCACATCAGCGTGGACTAACGACTGAACACTCTACTACCTAAAACCTTACAGAAAAAACTAAGTATATATCTGAAGTTCTGGATGAGGGAAATAAGTTGTCATATAACATCATTTATACTGATATCTCTAAAATTCGAGTTGTTGCTGTCAAAATTGAATACATTTGTTAAGACTGAGATATTTAGATCCTATCTTAATAATAGATCGTAGTTTGCTTATCTCATGTTTTTAAGTACGTAAAATTTCCGCAATCATCAGAAGTTCTACAAGGTTTACTTCTGGAACCGTGACTTCGGTATTTTACTAATGATAGAACACAACGGTTTAATGTTCACTAACTTTCAAATGTACAGTTAAATTCTGTCCATCTTAAGAATGTTCAAAATTATAAGATTATTACATTAAATGACAGGTGTGACGAAAATCATCTATTGCCAAATGTCGTTATGTCGTTAGTGTTATTATATCTTATTCTCGACATAAAACTATTAAATTATTTGATATAAGCTTCACAATATCATTCTGAAGGAAGCCACAAATTTAATGACCTTGTTAGTGAAATAGCCATAATTTTTTTCTATTTCAACTCAAATAAAAGAGAAGTTTTAATTACACAAATCTCAATTCAATATCTAGGTTCCTATTATAACTTTTAAAATCATCAATCATCAATCAATAAGTTAGATAACCTAGCTGTGCTATCCAACGTACCTATACAGTTGTCCATAAATTCCTGGCAAAATAATCGAGACACATTTATGTGACTATGAAACTGAACTCTACCCCACATTCCCCTATCGCATGCAATTAATAGATATTCATTATTCAAACCTTACATATTGTTGTATTCATTCTAAATAAGATATTTAACGAAATTCTAGAGACATGGTGTTTCAGGTTTTATTAGCAAATTATAAACAAATTAAGTTTAAAATTGTTTTAAATTGACGTGATTAATAATTTGCAAAGGAACTAATAAAATCTGGTATTTTTTTTAATAAAAACCAATTAGATATTATCAGAATATTTTATGTCACAACAATGTTATTAGGATATCATAGAAGACAAATAGTAGAGTAAAACTAAGAGTCTAAATCACATAATTGAATTGAATTGTCTTACAATAGCATTTTTTTTTGCTGGAACTTGTTGGAAACATTACAAGGACTGTAGCAAGAAGGTTTGGAATAAATCTTTGCCCGACAAGTCATTTGTTTAAACAAAACAATGTTGAAAATTGTGTTTTTTCGCAGTTTTTCTTAAATATTAACTTCATTTTAATTAACGCAGAGAGCATTTTTTTAATATTTCTTATAATAACATATTATTTAGTGTTTCAAATAATTCTAGCATATGCATACATGCAACCAAATGTTTTCTGGAAAGATGTATATTACTTGATCATTTTTTATTTCCCATTATGAACGTATTAATAATAGTAATTGCTTTGCTTTATTAGGAATATTAAACAGTTATTTCACTTCTGTTATAGCTTGGAGTACTGTAGCCTTATTTGGAATCCATACTATAATGTTCACATTAAGATGCTTAGCCGTATACAACGTAAATACAGATATTTATATTTTATAAAGCATAAAAGGTGCTCTGAAGAAATATAATAGGTTTACTAGTGAAATATTTTTGTCGAACTCCTCTATACGTTTCTTTAAATATATAAGGAATAAAAACCAGACTACAAACCAACAGCTATTCTCCGGACTAATGCCCCGCCGAGCGCTGAATTACGAATTACAAGCCTGGCCGCGTTAAGTGCAATAACTGTGTATTGCCACAAAACGCTAAAGTTTCGATTTTAATAGACACCAGCCGAAAGACTTATTCCTACTTAAAGGGGCTCTCGTGCCAGCCACCCCATACCACTTCCAGACTGCAGTTTCGAGCTATTGGCTCTCGTCTGTGCAAGGTAGGTCTGAGATGGCTGGAACGAGGCATATGTTCACTCTTGGTACATGACGAGATTTATAAAACCACGACATGCAGCAAAAATGGCAGGCTCCATCTAGCGGCCAATGTGCATTACAATCGAAACAGCAGTAGCCCTGACATGGGCATAGTTAGTAGGTATGCTTTTAGAGGGCAGAATATTTACTAGTGAAATATTTTTGTCGAACTCCTCTATACGTTTCCTTAAATATATAAGGAATAATAGATGGAGCCTGCCATTTTTGCTGCATGTCGTGGTTTTATAAATCTCGTCATGTACCAAGAGTGAACAAATGCCTCGTTCCAGCCATCTCAGACCTACCTTGCACTGACGAGAGCCAATAGCTCGAAACTGCAGTCTGCAAGTGGTATGGGGTGGCTGGCACGAGAGCCCCTTTAAGTAGGAATAAGTTTTTCGGCTGGTGTCTATTAAAATCGAAACTTTAGCGTTTTGTGGCAATACACAGTTATTGCACTTAACGCGGCCAGGCTTGCAATTCGTAATTCAGCGCTCGGCGGGGCATTAGTCCGGAGAATAGCTGTTGGTTTGCAGTCTGGTTTTTATTCCTTATATATTTAAGGAAACGTTTAGAGGAGGTCGACAAAAATATTTCACTAGAAAATATTCTGCCCTCTAAAAGCATACCTATTAACTATGCCCATGTCAGTTGGGAGTTTTGAACATTTACAAAATCATTTACGAGGTATTTGATAATTCGATATTTTTTGAGCAAGTTTAATTTAATATACGTCAAACCAGATTTGAACCCAGGCAGTCCTCTATTTTTAAATATAGTACAACTTACACCAATCAACGCAAACTCACCATGATTTTCTATGTCGAGACAAAACAATGAATTTCCTAATATTCGTGATGTATTGATCATTTTGCATATTTTCTTCGATTGATTTATATTAGTATTAATTAATGTAAAATGTAAACTGCATTGTGAGTGAGTACAGGCAAAGAACTTTGGTAAAGCCGTAAACCTAACAAGCAACTGAGTCAGATGTCGTGATTCTGTCAAACGTATCATACAGCAAAAGGAGGCCAATAATGCAGAGGACACGAAATATCCGTCATGATGTTGTGATAGGAAGTCAAATGTGAAATGGACGTAATCAAAATAAAAATAACAATGTTAATGATAATGCGACACACTAAGAGTCACTCATAAACTGGAATTTCCTCGCTCCTGGTTCAGCAGGTTTTCTTCTAAAACCTAAAGGAGATATACTTAAAGCTAAAATTAAAGTCGGAGACCAAGGATTTCATTGACGTGTCAGGATGGATTAATAAAAACTCTGGTATATTGAAGTGACATTCTAAAGGAAAATATTCAAACTACATGCAGGACCTGCTATTCTCATCATTCACATATTCAGGGTATGTTTCGCTCATGCAGTGTCATTGTCGTAGAACTCTCCAAAATCGTCCTAAGTTGAAGACAGAATCAAAATTCGACAGGTAAAAATTTCATTTAAAGACATTTTTAAGAGTCTGCAGAGTCACAGATCAGTTCATAAGGACCGTTTTGGGTTCTATAAGGCGTTGGAAATGACCAGGTGAAAATTCGAAGAAACACCGAATTTTCACTTAGGAAAAATGTTTTTGGTTCAGAATATGAGAGCAGAAGTATATAATGACAAAGATTTATGAATGATATACTTTTTCAAAGGTACCACAAATTGGACTTTGAAAAATAATATTTTTGGAAGGGCGTCAAAATTTGGCTCAAGAATCGATTTATCGAAAGTACGCCAAAATTTCACTTGCAGACTAATTTTTCAAAACTACGTTGAAATTTGGCTTGAAAATCGATTTTTCAAAAGTACGCCAAAATTTCACCCGCAGATTAGTTTTTCAAAAGTACCTTGAAATTTGGCTTGAAAATTGATTTTTCAAAAGTACGCCGAAATTGGTCTTCAAAAGTACCACAAAGTTTAAAAAGCACCACGAAAATATACTTCGAAATATTTTTTATTTTTTTATTCCTCCACCAAAGACATTGACCTTTGATGCACGGTCATTGAAAGCCCAATTCTAAAGTATGAGCATAAAATTTTAGCGATGCACTGCATCCAGAAGGCAAAATAGAAGATTTTGACAAGGCCGGCGTAGTGCCGATAAGCAAAAATTGATAAAAATCAATGCACATGGACGCATAGAAAGGGTTTGGAGTGACTCAGCGGCTCACAATTTGGTCGAGCCCGTTGAGTGGTCCAGACGAAGCAATGATAGAAAAGCCAATAGCAGGGCTTTTCAAATGACAAAGTTATAGAGGAAAACGCCTTGTGCATAAAAAACCAAAAATTCAATCTTGCCTAAAAGTCGCTCGAAGGTGGGTTGCTGCCATATCGATAATATTGAACAACTGCATAGGAGCAAGTAAATCGTGGACTGATCGAACGCCATTAAACTTATGCAGTTATAAGTCCTCATGAATGTGTTTGAGTACGTGAATCTCCGCGATACAAGAACTTTAAAGCTAAGTAGTCTCTAGCGAAACTAAATTCATTTAGTAAAACTTTTTTAACTTAATATCAGTCAGCCGTAATCATAAATTACAAATAGTCTCAGACTTCTCTAAAAAGCTCGCATTTTGATTCTGAGAAGGTATGCATGAATCTTTTCTACCTAATCGATCGTTAGCGTGAGCGCTCTCGCTTGAATGGTCTGAAAGTCATTACCTTGATTGGGGAAGGCACGATTTTTATCTTGAGATTTGTATAACCAATTCTGTTAAATAAACGGATTCTTTGATCTATAATTTTTTAATTGATCTTGAGGCCTGCTGACGGTCTATAATCCCTGGAAATTTCGTATAGAAAACCGGATGTGTCGAGTTAATTCACATTAACGTTCGACCTTCTGGTTGCTTTACGGAGGTTTGATAGGGATTTTTTTATGCGTTTTTTGAGAAATAGATTCCGTCATTAACAGACCAAAACGTGGTTTCCACGTACAAAAATTAATCCCTCCGCAGAGAAATTCTTCGGTTGGGATTTTTTTATGCAAACATTCAGGAAATTAAGAGGTGCCTAAACTCCTAACGAGGAAATTCAGGTCCAGAGAGAGCGTCATTTCCGATCTGTGGTAGTGCAGCCTTGGTCCATTATTCGGCTATCGAAGTGCCTCTTATCTCGAACCCGCCTGTGAGGTAGAAGAACGGGGTAATACGCGACTGGCGCCCCCTGAGAAATAATTTGGTGTCGCATCATTTTGACGCCCGGTAGTGCGTTCTTCTACATCATCACCAACTCTAACGGGGCTTTCAGAGGCTTCTACCGTCATATTAGGCACTCTGATGGCATCGGTTAAGATCCCATCGTGCTATACGTGCCCCAAGAAATCGAGTCAGTCGTAAAAAACAAGTGAAGCATATATTGAAGCTACGTCTTCCCAAGTCTGATACAATCAGAGCTGGAAGAAGGGGCTACTGCACAGTTTAACAACTATTGGGTTCAGTCCTCCGGAATAAGACAGTCGAGGCTCCATATAAATGGGCAATCGACTGATTCCACCGTAAAGTGGCTGATTGAGCTCGATAGAGAACGATTGGGACGGATGGTAGGCCTGTCTTCTGAACAAGCACTTGCATACAATGCAGTTGATGATCCTACTTGTAGGATGTGTGGAGTGGAGGATGAAACCATCACTCATATCTTATGCCAGTGTGCATCAAAAGGAGTGTCAAGGTATAGGTATTTCGGAAGGCAGTTTCTACGGCCGGAGGAACTACGGGACCTACCCTGGAAAGGGTTGCTCTCCTTCGCGGAGAGCACTGGTCTGTTTAGGGGATCCTAAATACGTCTCTAGTGCTTCTGGATTTAATTGAAAAGAGAAGGTATAATAACACACCACTAGTAATACATCCCCCTTTATCCCTGAAGGCTGTGGAACAGCCTTGTGCGGGTGGGGCTACACATTTAGAGACAAGTGCCACGACCGGGAATCGAACCCGGGATTTGAGTGAAATTATTAAAAGATATTTTTTGACATTCTTCTTAAAAATAAAAACGTTCTTTAAATTTTTGTATAATGAAGGTAAGTGGTTACACAATTTCAGGCCTAAGATATTGTGGGCTCTTGACGACATATTTAAATGTTTGCATGGAACGTGAAAACTACATTTATCGCGCGTATTGTAAGCATGTATGGATTCACTTTTATCAAATGTATGTTGATTTTTATAAAGTAGTAATTCTAGAATATATATACTTGGTAAAGTTAGAATTTTATACTGTCGGAAAAGGTTACGACATGAATCAATTTGAGGTTCTTCCACCATACACCTTATAATGCGCTTTTGTGCAACAAAAACGTTATAACGTGCATAGGGTGATATCATAAATTGATCTAGAATGAATTTCTCCAAAATAAAATAGCAATAGACCATCGTTTTGAATGTTCTAATCTGGAAACATTTAGAGTGTAAAGTAGGTACTAGTAAGTCTGCTGCAGTGATTACTGAATGTCAGTGTATTATCGAAATCTATCCCAAGAAATGTCGTACAGCCACCTTTTTCAATGTTGCAGTTATTTATATTTACATTAAGGTCAGGAATGGCAGTGTTTTGATGAAATGTCATACTTGTGTTTGAAGCTTTAAAGAACAACAAATTGTTACCAAACCAGCTACATAATGAAGTTATCAGAGAGTTCTTGTGTGTGCGATTCAGATGATATGTCTGTACAAATAGTGTGAATTTGAAGTGTTAAAGTGCACGAAAATTATGGGCTATTTTTAAAATAAATAATGCATTGAACTCTGCAGTGATGAACATAAAAAAATAAGAATGTACTGTGACCAGAGGTGTTGATTTAATAACAATTAATAAATATTCATAACCATTAATCAAGAAAATAAAAGCCAAAAAACATTAATAACCTTTTTTATGACAAAAAGTAGTGTCCAGATAAGAATCCACGAGGAATTAACTAGTATTGATTTAGTACATATGCTAAACCTAAAAATATATAACTGAAGGAAAGTACCACTGATTAGCTGAAATGCCAGACACACCTGAAGTTACAAACAGAGACATTTATGCATTGATACAGAGCATCTTAAATAAAAATATAGAAATACAGAAGGAGATGAAAGATAACAAGGATTCGCTAACCCAGGAAATCATTCAGTTAAAACAAGAATTTTTGAAGCAATTTCAAGACCTTCAGCAAAAAAATTATGTTCTTCAAAAAGAAAATAATAAAATGAAAGAAAAACTTAACAAAATAGAACGTAAGGTAAAAAAATATAGCATTATAGTCTACGGTATGCAAGAGGAGGAAAACAACTTAGAAGATGCCCAAAAATTTCTAAAAATCTGCAACGAGACCTTAAAAATAAGTTGCACATACTCCGATTTTAGAGATATACATAGAATAGGAAAGTTCATTCAGGCAAAAACCAGGCCGCTGGTTGTAGAAGTGGTTAACTATCAAATAAAATCTGAAATCTTTCGTAATGCTAAGGAACTAAAAGGTACTGGAATATCTGTTGCTCACGATTATACAACTAGAGATTATAATAATCGAAAAATCTTAGTGACTAACTTAAAATTAGCAAGAAATCATAATCTCCAGGCAACAATAAAAAATAATGTTCTGCTAATAGAAGATGAAATGTATACTATAGAAGACTTAAAAAACGAAATCCCAAATAAAATTACAGAAGAACGAATCAGAATAACTCAAACAAGAAATACACAAGCAGAAAACAATAAAACTAAATTGGACAAATACAATACCAAAGGAAAAACAGGTACAAAGAAATCTCAGTCAATTCACCATAATAACCTAAGTAGTTCTAATGTTAACAGCTCCAGAGCCTCTAGCCAAACCGTTTTGAACGCATACAGTGTACAGGGTACATCAAAAAACATGTGAAAGTCTGTCATATTAATATTAGATCTTTGGTACCCTGCTTCGATACATTTAGTGAAATTATGCAAGAAAATAATTACCATATTATAGCAGTGTCAGAAACTTGGTTGTCCCCAAATTTTCCTTCCAACTTAATATATCTGCCTGGATATGAGCTAGTTCGTTTTGACCGTTCAACTCGAGGGGGAGGAGTATGTCTCTATATTCATAATAGCCTAAAATTCAGTATAATTAATATAGATTATATAAATAGAAATGATTTAGAACAGCTCTGGGTTACAACTAAAATAAACAAAGTTAAGACATCCATTGGTGTATTATATAAACCTCCTCTTTCTCCAGTCAATTCATTTAATGAATTAGAGGCAGTGTTAGCAAATATTTGCTTAGAATCTGAGAATATATTGCTAATGGGTGATTTAAATGTCGATTTCAACAAACTTGACACTCCAAACTTTCGTTATCTAAGTAATATTCTTAAATGCTTTAATTTGATCCAAATAATAAATGAACCCACTAGGATATGTGGAACATCTTCATCCACCATTGATATCATCTGTATTAGTGAAAATATGGCTTTTACTGAAACGGGTACTCAGGATTTGCTAAATATGACAGACCATTTATTGACTTATTGTGTATTAAATTGTACAGCACCAA
Source organism: Rutpela maculata (assembly GCA_936432065.2). Taxonomy (NCBI): domain Eukaryota; kingdom Metazoa; phylum Arthropoda; class Insecta; order Coleoptera; family Cerambycidae; genus Rutpela; species Rutpela maculata. The sequence goes on along the minus strand of OW386290.2, from coordinate 125,612,460 downwards.
TATTACCACCAAAAACAGTTACATTTAGAGATTATTCTAGATTTAATCTTGAGGATTTTATTAAAGATGCAAACCAAATTAACTGGAATTATGTAAGTAATCTTACAACAGTAGATGAACAACTGGATTTCTTAAATAGAGCTATTTTATTTTTGTTTGATATGCACGCTCCTGAAAAAACTGTAGTCATAAGAAAAATATATCGTCCGTATATTACTCAAACCATTAAAGAAATTATTAAACTAAAGAATAAAGCTTATAAAAAGTATAAGAAAACCAAATCCACTGCCCACCTCGAATACTATAAAGATTTGAAAAACTATTTATCTGTAGCAATAAGAAATGAAAAAACAGCATTTATAAGGTATCAAATTGAGGAAAACAAACACAATCCGGCAAAATTATGGAATAATTTCTCACAGTGGAATATCCATTGCAAATCTACATCGGAACTAGATTCAAGTCTGCAAGATGTGAATGAACTTAATCAATATTTTTTAAATAGTTCTGTCAATAATAATATCGACGAAACGACTCTAAATTATTATACGGAAGTTGAAAATTATAACATTACAACTATAAACGAGGTAGAGAGTGTTACATATGATAAGGTGCAAGAGTGTTTATACTCAATTCAATCTAATGCAACTGGAATAGATGGAATTAATCTTAAAATGCTGAAACTTATTTTTCCACAGTGCAAAACCGCTCTAACGCATATAATAAACACTTCCTTACTCACTGGTGCTGTTCCATCTGTCTGGAAAAAATCTATCATATTACCGCTTCCCAAAGTAACCAAAGCAACGGAATTTGGTCAACTTCGCCCAATTAATATACTTCCTACAATGTCTAAATTGTTAGAAAAAATTATAGAAAAGGAGCTCTTAAATCATATGGAAATAAATAAAATATTGCCAGAAGAGCAATCAGGATTCAGAAAGCACCATAGCACTAATACTGCTCTAATTAAAATAACAAATGATATAACTAGAAACATCGATAACTCCAAAGTAACCTATTTAACCTTACTTGACTTTAGTAAGGCATTTGATGTTATCAATCATAAACTCTTGCTGGCAAAATTAAAATATTATGGAATAAGATCTACTTTCTTATTATGGTTTAACAACTATTTAAGTGAACGCACTCAACGTGTTAAAATAAAAAACTCAATTTCAAACGAAAGTGTTGTGAAATCAGGTGTACCACAAGGCAGTATACTTGGGCCGCTACTGTTTATAATGTTTTCTTCTGATTTGCCAAGTATAATTACCCATGGCTGGAACATGCACCTATATGCTGATGACACCCAGATTTACAAGCCGTGCTATCCACAAGATGTTAACTTGGTGATTCGCGAGTTAAATGAAAATCTCGAAATAATAAGTGCGTGGTCTAAAAGAAATGGTTTGCAACTGAACGCATCTAAAACAGTGTCCATGTGTGTGGGATCTAGGATTTTAGTTCAAAAAGCAAAAGAAAATCAGACATTAAACATAACACTGAATAATAGTGTGATTGAACTCAGTAGTGAGGCAAAAAATTTAGGAGTTATTGTAGACCAAAATTTAACATTTGAAAATCACGTGATGAAAAAATTGAGCATATGTTACTTTAAATTTAAAGCACTGTGGAGGTATAAATATGTTCTACCGCAAGATATAAAGTGGAGACTCGTAAACTCAATTATTTTGAGCAATATGGAATATGGTCTTCCTGTTTACTATAATTATCTTACTGATATTTTAAAAAATAAAATACAAGTGCTTCAAAATTCTTGCTTACGATTCTCCTACTCCTATATCAATAGACGTGATCACGTGACTCCACATTACAATACTCGAGGAATCTTAAAAGTCGAATATAGATCTGAACTATCATATGCAACTTTAATATTTAAAACCATGAATTTCAGTACCCCAGTTTACCTATCTAAACTATTAATAAAGCGATCCAGTATTCACGCAATCAATATACGAAATCCAGATCTATATGCGATACCTCAACATAACGGTGCCAAATTTGAAAAATGTTTCGAGTATATAGCCTGTACTCTTATCAACATGTCCAGAGCTACTTTTAATTTACCTACTATTGGTCAGTTTCGCTTAGCATATAGGAAATATCTTTTGAATAAACAAAAGGCGTTACTGCCCTAATTTTGATTAGTGACCTATTTTCTTCTTTTTTATATGTATATGTATGTGTATATACGTCTGTATGTATATGTATATATATTTTCATTGTCGATAGATATAAAACATTAATACTTGTCATTTACTACTACTGTTACATATATGTTTTATTATTGTTAATGAATTACGTATTTATAAATATTTGTGTACATATATTTATATGTTATATATATGTTATTTCCCAAGGGCAAGGCTGAAAAATGCAATGCAATGCCTTGTCCCATTGCTGCATATGTTTGATATGTATTTGATATGTATTTCTTTGTAAAGTTTTTTGTTATTTCTCTTCTATATGCACAATAAATTATTATTATTATTATTATTATTATTTATTATAAACGATCAGCAGTAGTGTCAACTTTACGTTGGAGCGAATCATGAGACATCAGAAAAAAGGAGAGTGGCATCGTCAGTATACAATGAAATTAAGGGCTCATTCAGTAGATCGGGTAGCCCATTAATATAATTAACATAATAGGTCCTAATACAGAGCCTTGAGAGACATCCATTTTACTATCTAATTTTGTTGATGCGTAGGAGGTTTTCCTATTTTGATCAAAATAATTAATTTTTACCATTTGGTATCTTTCCCTAAGATAGAGGACAAACCAATCATATGGTTTGCCTCTTACTCCATACCTATCTAATTTATCTAATAATAAGTCATGTTGAACACAGTCAAACGCCCGACTCAGATCACAGAAGACTCCAGTCGGTCTTTCGTCCTTCTCAAGTACCTCAAATATTTTTCTGTAAAATGAGTGAACCGCTGTGATTCTTGAATAAGCAGAACGGAAGCCATGCAGGTTATTATTTAAGATATTATTTTTGTGTAAAAATTTAAGTAGCTGTAACAAAATTGCATATTCTTATATTTTGGAAATTATAGGTGGAACAGATATGGGACAATAGTTGTTTATATCTTTATCGTCGCTTTTTTTTTGAAAATTGGAAAAACCAGGGAATTTTTTAGTCTAGAAGGAAATATTTCTTCGGTAAAAGATACATTTATTGTATGGGTCAAAGGTTTAACAATGTATTCAGCTATCGGTTTAATTAAATTGACTGAAATATTATCAATTCCAGTGGAGTGTTCATTTTTAATTTATGTTTAATGATAAATAAAACCTCTCCCTCTGAAACATGTGAGAGAAACATACTGTTAGAAATTCTGGCATCATTGAAATTTAGATTTAAGTTTGAAGACGTTTTTACTTATCATTTCATTGGGTACATTTATAAAGAAGTGATTAAATTCATCACATATTTATAATATTATAATAATAATAAATACATTTATTCATAAATGAATTGGTACAAATTCGACAATACTGCCCTCTTCCATTTGCCCAGTACTAACTAAACCTAAATTAAAACAAACTAAAATATCTCTTTTCATGACAGTGACGTACCATAAGCTAACAGGTCTCTGCACAAAAGTCTCTAATAAATATCCTACACAACCCATAAAGAATTGAAAATACAGGGGGCACCACAGAACTATTGCCGTTGGATTAGCAACAATTGAGTTTCAATATATTTTGAATTTTTTTTATATTTTTCAACTTTTATTTCAACTGAGAGTTCATTCCACAAATGGGCTGCAATGTCGTGTATGATTTTTGAAAAATAGCCGTCCTATGAGGGACTATTACAAAGTTGGTTACGTTTCTGGTATCATGATCGTGTGGTTATGTGTAATTAATTTAGAACTTAAATAAGTTGGCTCATTTCTTTTAATGATCTTCCATATGAAACGATACATGTGATATAGTCTTCTGTTTTCCATATTTAAAATTGTATGCTCATTTAGATATGGGGTGATGTGTCTGCGGAATATTATAAATGTACCTCTTTGAGGAATATTATGTTTTAAATGGTATAACTTCGACAATATGCCAGTTTTATTTTATTTTTAATGACTTTCAAACTTCAGGAATGAATCAATCTATCACAATCTGAGTTACGCTCTCAGATTTTTTGCTTCATTGACCATTGGAATTATTTCATTATTAATTTTGAAAGTTAAATTCATTGATTCAATTTTTTTATTCATTAGCACTGTTCCTATTAAAATGACTTGTGACTTGGATGCATTCAATTTTAGGTTATGATCATATGATCATACGCATATTTATATATATTATTTAAATCTTGATTGATCTTAACTTGTTATTATCTGCTAGATCGAATGAACAATAAATTTGCGAATCATCGGCATATTGATGAAGAACAGTAGTGGCTCTAAGATTGATATTCGCGGCACATATGCCTTTAAAGTTTAAATTGACACATTGATTACGTCCTTTAAGATAGGTTGACATTAACTGCAGTGAAATATCTGAAAATCCAAAATAATTTAATTTTAATAGCAATAGTGAATAATCAAGGGTGTCAAAAGCTTTTGAGAAAACCGGCAGTACCAGACAAGTGTACTTTCCATTGTCTATTTGCTAATGCTGTAGTTGTACGATTTTTTTTGAACCCTGACTGACAAATCGACAATAATTTATTTTTCTGCAGATATTCTTAGATTTGGTTATGTACTGTACAATTGTACATGCCTCTCAATTATTTTTGATATCGCACAGAGTAAAGTAATCGGCCTTAGATCTTTGAAATTTACAGGAATATTTTTTTTAGCTATAGGTTTTACTACAGCGTTTTTCTATAGTGATGGATATTTACCGTGCACATATTTGCTGTGGTTTTACACTATTAATGTCATTTATTGAAACTCAATGTTCTTTTCGTGTCTAGGTTTACGCTGGTAACGGTTAACGGGTATAGACCAAAAGGTGTTAGGAAAAGACTTTTTTAAATGGTCGACGTATCGCCAAAATTTATTGACATCCTCATGACTATTTATGTGAGTTTTCCTTTGTTAAATTAAATTTTAAAAACAGAACAGAACACATTGATATAAATAAATACAATAACTCCTCAACGTATGAGTAACTAGTTCACCTGTTATCTCTGATATGATATTCCAAGTAGATTTATTTGTGTTACTGGAACTACAAATTTTGTTTAAGTAAAACTGACTTTTTGTTTCATTAATCAATTTGCTATGTTCTTTTTTAGCTATGTCATATTTACTTTTTGAATTTACATTTTATATTGACATTTTATAAATTTAATGGAGATTAATATATATGACCTACCACAAAAATATTCGTATATGATTTATATGCAGCTAATGAATTTTAAATAGCACATTAACGCAAGGTTCTCTAACCTCAAAATCCATTTCTGAAAAAAATTTATTATACTAATGTATAATAATTATCTACATTTCGCGAAACCCATACTGGAACATAAATTTGCATTTAAATAATCGAAAAAATATTAATAAATCGCAAAATAGGTACATTCACCTCTCAAAACGAAAGCTTGTGTTATTTAAATAATTACCATAGCCGTAACCAACGAACGGACAAAGGTTATCCTTGCCAATAGGTTATAAGCAGCTATGAAATTCACGGTTATGTACCAGTTCTTATTATATTAAAGGCTGAGCAAAGGGTCTAGCCGTACTTCCATGGCAAAACTTCCCCCGATAGGAACCTATATCATAACCTATGTTATATTGTAGAGGGCGCTAATAATAGTTGATCGAGTAGATATTAGCTCTATATCTTAGTTAATTGAGGAGCTATTTGAAAAAAAGTGTCCGGAGACGACTTTTTTTCAAAGCGATATATCTTTGTTAATTTTAAAGCTAGGAAAACAAAACTAAATGGCAGTGTTATGGTACACTTTACAGTTTATTTTATAGCATTTCCTATGGGCCAAGCCTAAATAAAAGTATTTAAAAAATGCAAAGAAAAATTTTGTCAATCAATTTCTATCAGATCTAATTGAATTACCACTTTGAAAAAAATATATAATAATAGTCTATGTCTTGCCTAACAGCATGCCAAGTTTCATTAAAATCCAAGAGGTGCAACATTCCGAAAAAATTTTTTAAGTAAGTGGACTGACTACCTTACGACCACTATGTTGACGCTTTTAATTTGCATTACATTTCAATAGTTGCGTTTTGACAGCTCATAAAAAGTATATCAACGGTTGGTGGTGTCAACTAGCCTATTACAATGTTTTTTTGATCTACTTTTATAGTGACTGTAGTCGGTCTCAGTTAAGAATGCAGTTGTTTTCGTTATGAGCGGAGCACAGTTTACACAGGATATGGGAATTCCCAAGTAAGTGGAATCCCCCCATGGCCGACTCAAGCCAGTTGGTACATAAAATAAAAATTAACGGTTTAAATTAGGGTGACCATACGTCCGGAATTTCGCTGGAAAGTTCAGCATTTTGGAGTACTGTCCAGCATTTACAAGTGTCCAGCGAAAGTCCAGCATTCTGACCATGTGTCCGGAATTTCGCTGGAAAGTCTTACAAGTGTCCAGCATAAGTTCAGCATTCAGGTTATAGTGAAGTTACAGCATTACATTTTGTTTGGAAAAATTTTTTTTTCGGATACTTGCTTCCCGCTCATCAAAAAATTTTGTGATCAAAAAAATTTTTCTTCCTGGTCATTAAAAAATGTTTTCCAGATTTCTCCCTCCCGCTCATCAATTTCAATTTTCGAAGAAAAATATTTTTGTTATTTTCAGCCTAAGCTCAAGGCGCAGATCCGCCTTTGAGTGCCCCCTCTCAGTAACCTTTCTGGATCCGCCCTTGACAGAAGTGTCCAGCATTCACTTAACAAAAATCTGGCCACCCTAGTTTAAATTAGCTTTTATTTGGCATTTGGCTCTTTTATAAATACATTGAAATTATTTAATTCATATTTCAGCATATTTAATTTAGATTAATGAAAGCTCATTATAGACGTAAATCCTCTAAAAATGTCAAGTGTTATAAGAAATGGGTAAACCTACTACTTTCTTGTGCTCGATATCTGGCGAGCTGTTCTTGTCTCTGCCGTTCTGAACTGTATCTTTGATCTCTCTCGCGCAGCGCACATCGCACATCGAAATTTATTTTATTGTTTTATGATATTTATAAATATTAATACAAAAGAAATTGTACTAATTGTTCATATATTGTTCGGCTATTTCCTTCCATTTTTATTAAAATCAGACTGCTATAGTTATATTTATCTCTTTTGTTACAAATAAGGATTCACAAACACGGTATCGCCTGTGCTAAACGCTGTGCGATGTGCGAAGCTCAAGCTGTTGATTTCATCACTCTCATTTAAGAGCATGGTTCTATTTAATTTTATTGTGCGATGTGCGAGGGGCGTCGATATGGCCACTCTCATTTAAAATAATGGTTTATTTAATTTCAGTGTGCGATGTGCGAAGTGCGGTGCTATGTGCGCTGTGCGGTGCACCGACGCGACATGACGACGTGATCATGCACTTACACGGAGGTTATGATATTTGTGTACACTTTTTAGGTAGGTATATGAAAGAGATCAAAGATACAATTCAGAACGGCAGAGACAAGAACAGCTCGCCTGATATCGAGCACAAGCAAGTAGTAGGTTTACCCATTTCTTATAACGCTTTGATATTTTTAGAGGATTTACGTCTATAATGAGCTTTCATTACTCTAAATAAAATATGTTGCAATATGAATTAAATAATTTCGATGTATTTATAAAAGAAAAATGCCAAATAAAAGCCGATTTAAACCGTTAATTTTTACTTTATGTACCAACTGGCTTGAGTCGGCCATGGGGGGATTCCACTTACTTGGGAATTTCCATATCCTGTGTAAACTATTCGTGCTCCGCTCATAACGTAAACAACTGCATTCTTAACTGAGACCGACTATAGTCACTATAAAAGTAGATCTAAAAAACATTGTAATATTCTAGTTGACACCACCAACAATTGATATACTTTTTATGAGCTGTCAAAACGCAACTTTTCCAAAGATTAATGAAATGTAATGCAAATTAGAAGCGACAACATAGTGGTCGTGTAAGGTGGTCCACTTACTTAAAAAATTTTTTCTTGGATTTTAATGAAACTTGGCATGCTGTTAGGCAAGACATAGACAATTATTATATATTTTTTTCAAAGTGGTAATTCTATTAGATCTGATAGAAATCGATTGACAAAATTTTTCTTTGAATTTTTTAAATTCTTTTATTTAGGCTTGGGCCATAGGAAATGCTATAAAATAAACTGTAAAGTGTACCATAACATTGTCATTTAGTTTTATTTTTCTAGCTTTAAAATTAACTAAGATATATCGCTTTGAAAAAAAGTCGTCTCCAGACACTTTTTTTCAAATAGCTCCTCAATTAACTAAGATATAGAGCTAATATCTCCTCTATCAACTACTATTAGCGCCCTCTACAATATAACATAGGTTACGATATAGGTTCCTATCGGGGGCAGTTTCGCCATAGAAGTACGGCTAGACCCTTTTTATTCTGACCAAATTTATTTTTTAATTTTCAATAAAACACAAAACACTTTCAATTCTATTCGTCGAATATTTGCAAACGTTTTATCATTTTGAGCTTACAATTAGTTATTAGCTTATCAGATAAATAAATAAGTTATGAAACCAATGCAATAACTTTTGTTATAAACCTGAAGAACCGAGTGATTTTGAAATCCGAAAGATACTGCGTGAACAACATAATTTATTTTATATGGTGGAGAAGGCACTTGGAATTAAACTACACATACTCATTATAAAGACTGAATAGAACTGAATGGAATGGAATGGAATAGAAGTAAGATAAGGGACGGAAAGGGAAACGAATAGAGTAGAGCAGAATTGAATAGAATACAACAGGATGAAATGGAATGGAAGGGTGTAGTAGTAATATAAAAACTGGTGCAATTTCAGATAGGTATTTTCCAACTACATCTATATGTAATAAAAAACTTACACGAGTCCTAGTAAAATAAAAAAGAACTATGTAAAATAGGAAAATCTTGACGTTTCTAGTACGCCTCTGGCAGTCACCTCCGAACACCTCCACTCTCATATTCAAATTCAAACAATTAACAATTACCATTTAATCATTCTTCCAATTAATAACATTTTCTTCTGTACTAACTACTTATATAATAATTTTTATTTTGCAACCGAATATTAGACAACTTTCATTATTAGGCTTACTAGGCTTACATTTGCTCACATCAGTAATAATCAAGACCAAATATTTTTATTGATGTTAATTTTTTTCTCTTAATGCAATTCGGGATTACGTCCCTATTATCAATGTTTCACGTTTCACCTAAGCCATAGTGAAAGTCAAGAAAGAATAACATATTTATATTTAAAATTTGAAAACTCGAAAGTAATTATTTTATTACACTATTAAAAATAACGAGATGTTAATCTCGCTAACTATCTTTATAATTAATTACCAGATAACTGTTTAATGGTCCTAATTTGCTATATAATTATTTTGCTTCATGCAATAAGTTCCTACTTCCTATTGCATGCTATATGTTTGTCACGACTTGCAATCTTGTGGTAGATGGTGATTTGTTTCGCACTCTAGCTCAGTAATCAGATACTGTACTAACCCTGTCGAGATTCGACGATGTGGAGATGTTTGAAAATGTTTATCAGAAGTTAACTGGTCAAAGATATCAGGCCAGGAACAAACGAAAAACTCCAATGAAGTATACGTAGAGACATGCATGCTTGCAGCATAGCAAAACTCAACTGGTAATTTTAACAGTCCTATCTGAGACAGCGCCAACAAACATATTCATGGATTAGAGGTAACAAGATCTGGTTTGCGTGCTGATATTGCCATGAGGAAGAGAAAACCACAAAATATACCAGGTATAACTACTGCGAAAACTAAAGAAATGCATCTCAATATAAATGACAAATGAACTTTTCTGCTAAGAGATTCTAAAGATCATTATAACTACTAACCCTTTGAAATTAAGTTCTAACAGCCTGAGTCCCTTCTCATCTATATGTCTCTATAATAAATCGTAGTGGAATTCAGTCGTGCTCCTCTTTTGGGTTCTAAATTTGGCTCTGCATCAGTTTTTAGGAAAACTGTATGGCATGTTAAATTTTTTTCAACGTTTACAATTAATTTCCATAGTCATCGATCCCTGACCGCCTGTAAGTATACAATCTTTCCCAGAAGTAATATTTTTTACATATTTCCCATTTAGCATATCTGAGGCACACTAGTTTTAAAATAGAATATTTTAAATTTCAAAAATAGCCCATGAAAAATCATTTTAAGTTGAGACGTTCTTTCAAAACATTGTTTACCTTTTTTTTACATTACCAAACAAAGTGTATACTCTTCTACCCTAAGTGTTAAATATTTCACTGAACATTTTAACAATAGTTTAAACAAAAACAACAACTGCTCAAGGTGCAGGGGATGAGCAAACGTCGGAAATCATTATCCACTCTAAATATTGTGGTTGGTCGTTTCGAATTAATTTACCATTTTATTCTAATCTATGATATAAAATCCCGAACGTGTGGTTCTGTCAGCAAAAGATCTCCGGAACTTTTTAGGTACTTCCCGATCACCTAAAAAACTGAAATTCGCAGCAGACATTTTCTGATAACTAAGGTTGAAGAGTCCCAGAAAATTCAATATTGTGGATTCATAATTGCGGCCTTGAGGTAAAAGCATATTTCTCACGTTTTGACACTCTCCTAAAGTAGTAGAAAATTGACCATTTTACTAAAGGAATATATGAGGCGTAAATCACAGGGGTTGAAATGTAAGCATTTTTCATCGGAGTAATCTCTAGTTTTTATTAATTTAATGTTTAGGTTCAAACCGGTGCGGTAGCTCAACCGGTTGAGGCATATTGAGTGGCGAATAAGCTGATCGACTGTCTATCGCGTCCTGGGTTCGAGCCCCAGCCCCGGTATTGGAAACACCGGTGGGTATGGACGCATGTCTGCGTTTTTCCAAATGCGTAACCCCCTTCCAAATAGCCTTGGCCTTGGATTTGGAGGTTGTCTACTATATACAGTGTGTCCCAGGATAGATGTAACAAGAGGTGTAATGGACCAAAAATTTTGGAATGGTATTTGGGGATTGAGTCCTGCTTATTGTAAAACTAAAGTATACCAAAAATGACTTGATTTGGTGTTCTACAGGGTGTTTTATAAGCAAAGTTGTAAAAATCACCACTAATAAAGTACCTTTATTTTTCAAAATATGAAAAATTCCACTAAGAAGAGTTATTTAGAACGCAATTGTATATCTCTATACCAAATTTCAGGAATATAAAATTATTTTTTTTAAAGTTCCCATTTTTTCAATAAATTAGTATTTTATTTTGAACCATTCAATTAAAAGTGCATAGAAATTATTTTTTGCGAATTAATATTTAAAGTTATGTAGAAGCTAAAAGTAGGCTACGAGAAAAGCAGTGGATACACATTTATCATTTATTATTGACTTATTTGTCAAACGTAGTCAATATTATCCTTAATTTCTGTTTCAAATTAACGAACCAAGCATAAGAAATTAAGTGAAAATGGTACTCACAGTGCGTGACAAAATTTATATTGTACAATGCTACTGAAGTGGCGGTGAAAACTCGCTAAGAGAAGTGGTAAGCCAATTTAATTTGAAATTTCCAAACACTGCTTTATCGCGTACTCAGGCTATGAGAATAATTAAAAAGTTTCTGGCTACTGGTAGTGTTCTTAACATGAAAAGAAAAATAAAAGCATATGATGAAGACAATGTTGGGGCTATTATAGCTCATGCCTCTGTTATAGAAAATCCTAGGATGCCACTAAGAGAGAGATCAGCTCTTATTAATATTAGCAAGTCTGAACTTCAAAGAATTTACAAGGCAAAGAAAATTAGGGCATATAAAGAAAATTATAAACATACGCTTGAAGAGGGAGATGACTGTCGTAGGTTGGATTTTTGTTTAACCATTGGAGAAAAAATCATGGAAGATAGATTTTTTCATCATTTCATAATTTTCTCAGATGAATCCACATTCACAACCAATGGTGTTGTTTCATCTCAGAATTGTCGGTTTTGGGCTTCTGAAAATCCAAATTTTAGAATTCATTGTAGAAGACAATATTATAAATAAGTGAATGTGTGGTGTGCCGTTTCTTATCACGTTGGAGTTATTGGACTTTATTTCATTGAGGGAAGGTTAAACCAGCACACTTATTTTAAATATTTTAAGAGATAAGCCTTTAGTTCATTTTCAACATGATGGTTGCCCTAACCACTCCACAGAAATGGTTAATCGGTGGTTGAATTTAAATTTTGGAGAAAATTGGATTGCCAGGAATGGACCGATTAAGTGGCCGGTGAGATCCCAGGACCTATCAATATTGGATTTATTTTTATGGAGTCGCCTCAAGCAGTTGGTTTACGCTGAACCACTTCCTAACGATGTAGCAGTATTGAAGCAGAGCATTACAAATGCCGTAAACTCCATACCGTTAGATCATATTCGAAACAGTTTTAAGGTGAAGGATCGAAATGTGTGTGGATGTGGGTGGTAGCTACGTCGAATAATAAAAAAATTGCAAACATTGTTTTGTATTGGTCAATAATAATTAATTTATTTGTGAATCTGTTATATTTTTGATATTTATTACTTGTTATAATTTTTAAACCTCATTAATCTTCTGTTAGTAATTGTTTCTTGTTTTACAATTAGTTCGATTAACATTATACCTTCTTACATCTCGTATATTCATTTTTTTATTTACCAATAGCCTACTTTTTGAGATGATTAACATTTGCTCCTACACAACTTTAAATATGAATTCAACTCTTAATTCGCAAAAAATGGGAAGTTTCAAAAAAATAATTTTATATTCCTGAAATTTGGCATAGAGGTATAAAGTTGCATTCTAAATAACTTTTCTTATTGGAATTTTTTCATATTTTGAAAAATAAAGGTACTTTATCAGTGGTGATTTCTACAACTTTGCTTATAAAACACCCTGTAGAACACCAAATCAAGTCATTTTTGGTATACTTTAGTTTTACAACAAGCAGAACTCAATTCCCAAATACCATTCCAAAATTCCAAAATTTTTGGTCCATTACACCTCTTGTTACTGTATAGTGTGTTTAAATAAACTTTTAAAGTCAAAGTCAGAGTGAATTATTTAGAAATAAAACTCCAAAATGTTGTCTTGAATGAGGAGACACTGAGGTTACGCAAACATTTTCCCCCACCATTATGCACTACCTTCATCCAAATTGTGACACGTTGTTTCTGAGATATCGGGTATATTCCTAGGACTATTTTTTTTTTGTAAGCTGAATGGATGAAAATGATGCGAACAATTAGTTTCACCAAAAATTCTATTACTGTGTAGCGTAGGTTAAGACATCAAAAATAGTGAAGTAATAATAACTTCGATATCTTCAACCGTTCGGGAAATATTGCAACAGTGCTAAGACTTTCGCGGAGCTGGTGATCTGGAAGCTGGCTTCCGGGTCTTCTTCTGCGTAGACTTGGTTGAGTGCTTGACATTTCGACCATCTTGTCGTGGTTTTCTTCTGAAGCCAAGTAAAAGACCAAGACAAGATGGTCGAAACGTCAAGAACTCAACCAAGTCTACGCGGAAGAAGACCTGGAAACCAGCAGCCAAATATTTCAACATAAATCATACAAATACTTAATTCTCAGTAAAAATGTAATACCGCTGCGCCTTTGCGACCTTGGTTTTGTTTTTATTGCCTCACTGCTGCTACTAGGGCTTATTATGATACCATTAATTATTCTCATTCAGGTGTCTCTTTTTATATTTACTGAGCTTTAATGTATATTCAGCCACTCAGGAAACAATTTTGTTAGGTTTCTTTTAGACTATCCCCGTAGATTGTAGATTATTTAAGTGGTCGCTTGGTCATGAGTTGGTCTTTCTTCACCTCGACCTAAAAGCTCTTTTGTGAATTACCCTACAACTAGTTGTTGCCCAGGATTCTAAGACTTTTTGCAAAGCTTGTAATTTTTCTGGGAGCTAATTTCTCTATGTCTTCAGGCGTTAATTCCGCCGGTTTTAGGTACTTTAGCCTAATGCGGATTAGTTCACAAAGTATATGTTCTGTAGTCTCAGTTGCAGCTTCGCAGTATCTGCATTTGTGATCTTCTGGCATGCCCATGTTCTTGAGATGATATCTCAAGGGGCAATGGCCAGTTAGAATTCCTGTGATCAGCCTTAGGTCGAACTTTTCGAGTTCGAGAAGCCTTGTGGCATTCTTTGTTGAATAGGTTATAAATCTTTTCGCTTGACTTTGGCCTGGAGCATTCCACCAGTAGGACTTCTTTTGTTCCGAAAAATGGTGCTTCAGCTCCTTTTCTTGCAAGGATGTCAGCTAGTTGATTTCCTTCTGGTCCCTCATGCCCTGAAACCCACATCAAGGTAACTTTGTCGTTTTTTGCCAGTTGTTTCAGGGATTGTCTGCATTCCCAGGCAATTTTAGACTCGAAGTCTGAAAGTATATAGATCTTTGTCCTTCGAGTGCCCCCATTAAGGCATTCCTGGGCATAGCATAGATTTCTATCTGGAAGATGGTTTAGGGTGTTGCTGTAGAAGAACTCAGTAAAGAGCATCAAATTGACGCGACACCAGTTTATTTGTTAAGGGCGCCAGTCGCGTTCTGCCCCGTTCTTCCAATCCCAGTTGGGTTCGAGATAAGATATAACTCGGTAGGCAAGTAATGGAGCAAGGCTGCACTACCTCAGATCATCGACTACGCTCTCCCTCGCACGATTTGAAACTTGCTAATGGTGTTTTACGCCTTTTGAAAACCCACTAATGACGTTTTACGTCTTTTGGTTTTTGAGATTTTCACATAAAAAAATCCCTATCGAGAGATTTCTCAGACGGGATTTGATTATTTGACGTGTTTTGCACGCGTATACCTATCGATAAAGGATTTTATACTTCTAAATTCCTGAGAAAACGCATAAAAAATTCCTATCAAGCTCCCTTAAGCCGACCAGAAACACTGAGTATCAGACTTAAAGAATCATGAGATTTCGATTAACCCAATAGTGCCTATTGTATGATTTATCATACAGAAGTTAGGTTGTCTGAAGTGTACACAAATCGAGTGTGATAAATTCAGTGATTTTACTCATCTAAAGTGTTATTTGCATATATGGACAATAAGCTTAGGACAAAAATTCGATTGTTTTATACTTAAATAAGTTATAACCGAGCGTTCTATAACCAGTAAATTTCTACGCAGTAGAAAATGAGCTCACGGTAAGGTTATCTTTCACAATTTTCATTTGGATGTAATTTATTTGACTTTTATTCATGTAATAATTCTTTATACATATTATAGGCTGTACTTATACCATTTCATAGTCATCAATTCTTTCTGTAATTGCATCAGCGGAAAAAACTTTCCGTATGATATATCATACGGTAGGCAGATGGCGGTATGAATGTTAGTTTTGTTTCAGAACTTCTTTTTCATTGGATTAGGCTATGGAGCCTTATTTTGGCCGTAACAATGTGGAGTAATTTATAAAGGGAAAGCCAATTCGCTAATGCTTTAAGTTTTGGTGCCCCGTAACCCCCCAGGGGTACTTATCGAAATTCAACCCCTACACGGGCAGTGGGGATAAAATCAAGGGATCCAGTGTCACCGAGAAACTTTGTATGAGATATATTCCCCCGCATTCGACCATATATTTGGATAATTTTTTCAACTCTTTACCATTACTTGAACTTTTGCAAAATAATGAAATTCAATGTATTGGTACCATCCGCTCTGACCGTATAGATAAAGCTCCTTTAAAAGAGCTACAAAAAGAAAAACGAGGGACTTCTCATACTCGGATTGACTCTAATAGTGGTATTCAAGTCACCAGATGGTATGACAATAGTCAAGTGAATATCGCAACCAACATCAAAAACAAAGACATTTGTTTGACAAAAGGCACATGCAAAATATGGTCTAAACAACAAAGGAAGCAAGTTGATGTGGATCAACCGACACTTATAAGTCTCTATAACCAAGGCATGGGAGGTGTGGATATGTTCGATAAAATGAGAGGACTCAATCGTATACGAATCAGATCTTGCAAATGGTATTGGGCAATGAATCGCTTTTGCTTGAATGGATCGGTAGTCAACATGTGACTTCTTTATTGTTTTGTCTATCCAAAAGTGTCCCTTCTGCAGTTCTTGAGGAGAATTGTTCTCAAAACTTTAACTGCCCCTGAACATTTAGCTGGCCCCAAACCAAAATGTAGTAGGAATATATTGAAAGAGATCAGGTATGACAAAACTGATCACCTGATTGACAAAATTGCTACACAAAGACGTTGTGGGAAATATACAAAATTTTCTTGTGTCAAATGTAACATAGGATTACATCCAGACATATGCTTTCGAAGATATCATACCCCTTCTATGTGATATATTCTGCTACTTTCTCTTAATTTTATTGAATATTTTGTATTATAATAAATACATTTTTTGCCCTAAATGAAGGTCAATCAACATTTTTTTCAAAAGTTTTCAAAAAAAAATTACTCGGACACTATTGGGTTAACTCAGTTGTTTAGGTCTTCCAAACGAAAACTCCAGTGATTAAGACTTGCAACAAGTCTCAAGATCAATTAGATGCAGTCGTTCAAATAATACCGTTTATTCAACAGATTTAATACAGTGCTGCCTTTGCCACTTTTGCTGGTTTCGACCTGTTGGTACTTCGCATAGTTAATTTTTTTTTCTATTCTTTTGAATGATATATTTAGTGCCTGCATCTTCAGGGTCAATGTCTTTGGTGGAGGAATTAGCAAGTTAGAAAAATAATATTTTCTTAAATAAAAAATTCTGTGTTTCTTGCGAATTTTTACCTGTTTATTTTTAATATCTTATCGAACTCATAACTGTCTTTTTGAACTAGTTTGTGGCTGTGAATTTTCTACCTAAGTCGAATTTTTATTTTGTCTTCGATCTAGGTCAATTCTGGGAGGTTCCACAACATTGCCAAGGGCTTTAGATAGCCTGTATTTAGGCCCCGCTACGCCCACACTAACCCTATCATCCATCTTAGCTCCATCTGTGTACCAGATGAGTCACTCTTTCTCCAACCGCAGTACTTCTACCCTGCTAACCGTCCAGCTCTCTATCCGCACACCAAACGGGCAGTCAAAGTGATGCTTGACTGACATTGAGTCAGAGGTTGATCATGGATTCAAATTAAGTTAACTCCAACATCCTTAAATTACTAACCAGGTGGCCTGGTCTAAATGTAAGTGCCTGATGCACCCCGTAACTAAACATGTTAAATAAGAGAAAACTCCTCGTTTCACTTTCCTTCAACCCAAGATAAACCATCGCCTGGGTAAGACAGGCTGGTTTAAAAATACAATAGATACTTGTAGCGTACTCAATGTCATATTAAAATTAAATGAATTATTTTTCTATATCCGAGTTAAATGCTAGGTCATATAGGTATTTCGCCATCGCCAGACTGCAACTTCTATTCATTTAAGTATGCATTCTGTTGGCATTTCAAGTATTTATTAACAACAAAACATGCAAGCAGTTTACTCTAGTAAACCATTTTCTATCCTTATGTAAGACTAATAAATTTATTATCTCAAATGTGGGCCACTATGCGGAATTACACTTTACTAAACATTGTGCATGTTTATTTACTAGGTTAACAAACTACTGATCCACTTAATATACGCGAGAGCATTCAGCTGTTGCATTGATATTCTTTCGATTGTTTGTTTTCTTCTTTTCTTTAATTTAATTGATAAATTATTCATCAGCGTGTACCTTCTGGCAATTACAATGGCGCTGCTACGGATATCTTCTATAAAAACTATTAATTTAATCGAATCTTCATACGTATCAGAAGAATTTTCACAAGGATATAAATTTATATATCTTTTTATTTTCAATCATGTAAAATATGGAAAATTGGAGGGAGATAATCGAAGTTTTGATTTAGATGTACTTTTAAACATGCTAAAGTTCTCAATTCGATATGTTTCTTTTGTTTGGAAAAATGGCACTCCCATTAAATTTCTTGCTTATATCTCGTTAACTATTAACGATATCGAAATTATGTCTCGTGTAACAAATAAAGCTTGTAACATCTCTACAAAAAATGTTATATGAATTTTTTCCTAATCTTCGGAAATGCGAAAACAAAGAGTATATTGCATTTGATGGATAAATTCCTAAAATTGTAAATATCGCTCGTAGAGGAAAAAAAATTCATATCATTGTCACCGTAAAATTCTGAAAAAATTTCAAAATATTCATTTGTCTGTCAATCACGTTTCTAGTAAGCACGATAACTTCAAAAAGACAAGACCGGTTTTATTGAAATTTGTCCAGTAAATCAGTATTAGCTGGAAAAAGTATTAGCTAGAGTTTAAAAAAAAAATCGATCAATAACTATAAAGATTTTGAAACATTTTAAGAAAAAAAAATGGTCAATATTTGACATATGGTGAACACAACTAATAGAGAAGAAACCTGCTATACTTTTAATGGAAAATAAACAAGGTGGTCACTCTAAAAATAATTAATTAAGAACGACGGAGGAAAATGATATTTAGAATGTAGTTGTCACTATTCCGAACAAGAAAACTTGATATCCTTTTAATTTAAAAAATATGGTGAAAATAGAGAAGGATAATAGAAAAGATAATTTGTAAATAAAATGTGCCAAATAAAGAGAGAAGATTTTTTTTACCGAAAATTTTTATTTATGAATAGAAGTCTAAACAAAAAATGTTTCAGACAAAAGCTGCATCTTGAAAGCATTCACTGAGTCAAATATAAACCATGTCCTTCTATTTCCCCCCTCAATATAATAAGCAATTTATGTTTGGAATATATTTTTTTAAACATATTTCATGCAATATTTCTTTGTTTTCCAAATAATCTGCTGTCTCAACCCAAATAACTCATCTGTTATAAATTGACCTTGCCTGAATCTGTTTTGTCAATTATGCCTGTCTGTCCATGTGACCGTCTAGTCATCTATATGCCTGTCCGTCTTTTCATTTGTTCGTCTACCAAACCTGCTCGTTAATAAATATAAAAAATAAAAACTCAAATTCAAGCTCAAGTTTCAATACGAAACTTTGAAACTTATTAAATTTGGCATTTAATATTTCTAATAAAGCGTAGACTCATTCCCAGTTTGAAGATTTTTAGGCCTCCCTCTTGGAAATCCAGCAAGCGAAGCTTCTCAAGGCCCTTGACAAAGCGACCATTTCCAGCTGGCAAAAATTGAAAGTAGAATAACCACTCAACATTTACAGCCTGAATTTAGATCTTTGGCAGTAAGTCCATCATGGTTTATCGGATAAATTACGAAGTCAGAAATAGATTTTCTGTAAGAGCGGTTTTTCAAACGGGAGCCACATTAAGATCTGTTTTATTAAAAACTAAGACGGTAAATATTGTTCAAAATTTCAAAAATTGTATTTATAGTATTCCGTGTGAGTGAGGTAAACATTATGTAGGCGAGCCATCTAGACCTTTCAACGTAAGGCTTGGTGAACACAGAGATTATGCTAAAAGTGGAGAATTCCAGAAGACAAACATTTATGAACACGCGTGGGATAACACTCATAGGATCCAGTGGGACTCGCGAAAATTTTGGAAAGAGAAAGCGACTCAACTAAGAGAAAACTTAAGGAATCCGAATTATTTTGTTAAATGATTATAAATGTGTTTCTTATTCTATAGATTTCTGTACCAGCTAGTTGCCGATCCTCAGGAACGAAGTAAGTAAAATAATATAAACATAATTTAATGTCTCACGTGACTATGGAAATACATGACATGACTAAAAGTGGAAGTTTTGATAACGGAAAAAGAAATATAAAATAGCTCTAATATTTCCTCTACCTAAAATCAATCAACCTAGCCAATTGAGTCACCTGAGATCCATTAGTGTTTTACCAGTCTTATCCAAAATTTTTGAAAAAATCTCAGAATTGCAAATTAGAAAATTTGTGAGTCTCAATAATATTCTTCCATTAAAACAGTCGGGATTTAGATCTGGTTTTTCTTGTGCAACAGCCCTTGCTGACGTAACTGATGACATCATTGGAGCTACCGATAATAATAAAATCAGTGTATTAGTATTATTAGATTATACGAAAGCTTTTGATATAATAAATCACAAATTACTTTTTTCAATTCTACACTTCTGTGGCTTTAAAGGAAATTCCTCCAATCTAATTTTGTCATTCTTGTCGGATAGAATTCATCAATAGGTATTTAATAATAATATTTCACAACCACTAACGGTAGTTTCAGGTGTCCCGCAAGGAAGTATACTTGGACTATTATTGTTTACAATTTTTACATCAAATTTTCACAAATCCTTGCAATATTGCAATTACCATTTATATACTGATGATACACAGATTTATTGTTCATTTCATATTGAAGATCTACAGGAATATAGGAATTTAATTAACAACGATATAAAGAATTTGGTGTCAGTTTCTACAGACCATCTACATAAAATTAACCCTAGTAAATCATCTGCTATAATATTTTGCAGTGACAATGCACGTGAATTTGTGTCGAGAGAAATTAATATACAGATCGGAAATGATACAATCGCCTTTAATAACAGCTCTAAAAGTCTTGGTCTTATTATTGATCATAAATTAAGATTTAAACAGCATATTACGAGTAAATTAAGAACAGTATATGCTGCACTAAAAATGATATATACTCAGAGACGTTTTTTAAGCATGGATGTAAAAAAAAAATGTTATGTGATTCTCTAGTTTTGTCTTATTTTAACCATTGTGATGTGGTTTATGGCCCTTGTATTGACAGCATCGAGACCCGGCGTACACAAAAAGTACAAAATTCTTGTTTTCGTTTAATTTTTGGAATACAACGCCGTCAAAGAATATCTTACAAATTGAAAACTGCAGGATGGCTGAATATGTACAATCGCCGCAAACTTCACATGGCTTGTTTTTTTCATGAAATATTAAAGTTTAGATCACCAACCTACCTCCTCAACAAGCTCTCTTTTAGAAATGATGTTCATAACATTAATATTAGACGAAGAGATATTCTCACCATACCACAACACCGTAAGGAAATATTCAAAAGGTCATTCTTTTATAACATTGCTGCTTGTATAAATAAGCTACCCTTTAATGGGCTCACCCTTTCATGTGTAAGTTTTAAAAAGACATTTAAAAAATATTTAATGCGAAACCAGTAAAGTAAAATCTTACTTTTTCCTGTAAATTCTCTATCTTTTTTATTTTTGTTCCTTCCTTTATTCTTTTTTCCTCATATTTCCTAGTCTCCTCTCTCTCTCAGCTCTAGTCTGCCTCTTTTTCGCTCAGCTTTGATGTATTTCTTTTTTTAATTTGCTTATGTATTATATTTTGTATATGTATATATATGAATATAAAGCCATTCTATGTACTTATATTTTCTATTTCTGGCATTACTTATAGGCGGTAGTGGAAGGACAGTTTGCTGGCTTCGACAGTAAACTGAACTACTCGCCTTTTATTTACCTCTAGTGTAAATGTAATAATTTATTTATTTATTTTTTGTTAACTTTGTCAATTTGGGTAAATAATAAATGCTTTATTATTATTATTTTCCGAAACGTTAACTGCCTTCGATTTAATTTTTCTTATTATTATTTAACATTTTTGTTTCACTTTATATATTTTTAGGTGTGAGACAATTCGTAAAAGAAGTATTAAGAACCAGACTCTCTCTGATCCTTTTGGCGCAGAGGTTTATTTAACCCAAATTTGAAATATTTTTGGAGTGGCAAAATACCCAACAAACATAAGAATAATACATAATTTGTTGAAAAGAACAGAACATACATAATAAGGGTTGGATTTATAAATAGAATCGATTACTTTATGAATTTTTAAATTCTAAATGGCAATAAGTATTTCAGATTAATAATACAGCGGTGAGAGCATAAATCATGGAGTTTAGTTCGAATAAGTGCGAGAGTTTTGAAACTTTAGGAATTTGTAGATTTCGATACCCTGAATGAAATAAGAAAAAATGCAAAATGTGATCTCAGCCGCCGGCGCCGCTATATTGAAAAAATGGCGCACAAAAACGGTATCTTTTCAATATCTCGCTTCGGGTGCTTCATACGACAAAAAATGTTGTTATGAAAATAAAAGAGCATTAAATATTCTAGAAAATATGTTGTATACATTTTTTCAATAAACTGAATAGTTTCGGTGCAGCAGTCGATCGAGGTCAAGCATTCTTGACAAAATGACGATATTTTGCAATTTCTCGATTTAGTGTGAATTTTATGAAGAAGTATTGTCGAGCCTCTGGAGGCGGCCCCTTTTAAAATGGGGTACTCACTTGGGTACTCGACTTAATTTTCCCGAGGAACCGGGTATCTTCAACAAAAGGGCCACACACATATACACAAATGAAAATATTTGTTAGTGAACGACAAATACAATTTATTTAAAAAAAACTGATACACAAAAAGAATGATTGTACTTACAAAAGTATTTTTCCTTGCACTTGCATCATGGACAGGCGACTGGCGGCTGGACTTCAATAAATAATTAATTTCACCCTTTCGGGACTTTTCTCTTCAATAACTCTCGGCTACCGTCTCCTTCTGGAGTTTGGCCCATAATGACTTTCTTCAATACTTATTCGTGCTCTTCGTTACTCAGCAATTTGCCGAGTTTATTTCTAGAGCAATGCCTCTATGAAAGAACATGAATAAATATGTGAAAGATTGCATAGACAACGGAAATATCCTATTACCTCCGTTGCCTATACGCGAAGTTATGTCTCTAATAATTACACGATTTAAATAATTTCTATTTTCTAACGTAAAATACAACAATTTAATTTAATTTTGGATATTTTCCAACAGTATTTTTGTGCTGAGACAAAATTTGTTTTCATGCCTGAAAATCCTCAAATATAGTTGATTTTACTTGTATGTCTGCTACGCATAACTCAATGTTCAATACTCGTTTCCACACCACTTTGAGTTAGAGTATATGGCGCGTTTTTTTTACGTGGTTGTCCCTTATAAGCCTAATCCCCGACTAGCCCGCTTCTTGAGGCGTTTTAGGTGCTTGAGGTCCAGGGTTCGCTGTAGTCTTTAACAATACTTTCTTCAGAAATTGCTTCCGTTGCGCTGTCCACTGATTCTACATATTTATTGTTCTCCATGCTTGCGAGAAATGTTTCGACTGGAGAGTCGACTTCCTCGTCGTCATGAAGCTCGTCGACTGTTGCTGGTACATCATCGCAGCTTTGTCGGTTACAAAATTTGCAAATTACAGAATATTTTAACCCTGCTTTTCGACAACCACATGCTGCGATTGTATTCTTCTCATAGTTTGTCAAGCGTTAAAATCATCACTGATTTTTCTCTATTTCTTATTGGGATGCTCTGCCACATATATTTTCTTCTAAACAATGTCTGAAATCTACAAAATAATACAATTAACCAGTATTTTACTGGAAAGTAACCCCTACGCCTGTGATTTTTACGTCAAAGGATCAGTCAGAGGGTGGTTGTTTGAACTTCACGTCCAACATCAGGTTTTAGCGATTTTATATAGTTATATATAAAGGTAAGACTGCTCAGTCTCTCTATATATATAACTATATAAAATCGCTAAAACCTGATGTTGGACGTGAAGTTCAAACATTAATTTATGGTCCTTCAGAGCCAAGGGTTATTTATTGTTGCTAATCTTTAATAATTAGTTAATATTCATAATAGATCATATTCATTTTAAAAGTCGTTAAAATTATACGTATAAAGGTAAAAACTATTAAACTTATAAACTGTTGTTTTTTGCTCGCTGATAAAAGTAGTCAGTTCTTTCAATTTATTTCAACTCTATTTAATACTTTTCGATTTCTAATAGTTTTATACACATTTAATTTAAAATTTCATATACTGGGTGTTATTGTTGATACTGGCATTGGGCAATATTTCGATTTATAATTTATTAAATTTATTTCTTTAATTATCTCGACCCTTTAGATATTAAACATAGTAAAAAATTATATACAATTTATGCAATTCACTATAAGTTTATTTTTTTTGACCATTTGTTGATTGGGATTACTGCAAATATTTTCTTATTTGAAACTGTTGTGCTATACATTAATAATATTTTTAGAAAATTATTTTAATTAATATTTAATATTGAGTTTACAAGTTTCGTATTAAAATGGCGGCAAATAAAATTAAACAAACCAAATCCTTACGAGAGGTTTGGTTCAATCGTCTGCGAGAGCTGCAAGAGGTTGCAGAAACTGCAGTTAGGGACGTAACATATAAAGGTTTACTTAAGATTCGGTTTTTGGATATTGAAAATATTTGTGAACAATTTCAAAATGAACATTTTATTTTAATTGAATATTTAGCCACTGTTGATGGAGCAGATTTGGCTCAGGAAGAAGCTGTGCGTACGGAATTTGATCGTATTTTTTATTTAATTAAAAGTATTAATACAAAATTATTTGAAAATGATGTGCAACCAGAAGCGCATGTTCTCAAACAAAGTAATGTTAAATTACCTAAAATTGACTTGCCTAAATTTGACGGCACTTTAAAAAATTGGCCTTCGTTTTTTGATTTGTTTAAAGCGTTGATTCATGATAATAAGTCTTTATCGGATTCTGAAAAATTTCAGTATCTTTTATCTTGCTTATCAAAGGATCCTCTAACTATTGTCAAGGCCATACCTTTAACTGCTGAAAATTATGCAATAGCTTTCAAAACGTTATCAGATCGTTATCAAAATACTAGATTATTAGCAAGTACGTATTGGCATGAAATAATTGATGCTCCTAAATTAAATTTTGAGTCCGCACCTGCTCTCAGAAAATTATTGAACACTTTTTCAGAAAATTTAGAGGCATTAAAAAATTTGAATTTGCCTGTTGAATCCTGGAGTTTTGTCTTATTTCATATTTTGATAAAAAAACTTGATTGTGAATTAATTAAACGATTTGAATTACAAAATTCTTCAACTGACCTGCCATCATATAACATTTTAACTGAATTT
Source organism: Rutpela maculata (assembly GCA_936432065.2). NCBI lineage: Eukaryota > Metazoa > Arthropoda > Insecta > Coleoptera > Cerambycidae > Rutpela > Rutpela maculata. The sequence goes on along the minus strand of OW386290.2, from coordinate 125,587,262 downwards.
TTGCTAAAACAGTGTACTGCCTTGGAATCTATGGCTGTCTCTTCGGCCAAAGTAAAACCTAATCAAAATAATAACTTTAAAAAATCTTTAAACTTACCAAACAGAAACCTCATCCACTATACAAATGTTCATCTTTTGCAAATCAGTCTCCTATCGAAAGATTCAATTTCGCTAAACAAAAAAAACTGTGTTTAAATTGTTTACTTGCTGGACATCGTTCGTTAATTTGTAAATCTCAATCTACCTGTCGAGCTTGTCATTCACGACATCATACTTTGTTGCATTTTACTAACAGTGCATCTGAGAGTGTCACTACTTCGCCTAACTTAACTTCGTCAATTCAAGCGGAACCAGAAAATACAAGTTGTCCGGTCACTACTAATCAAATCGATTACCCTTCGACTTCGCAACACGTCAATACTTTGACCAATATTTTGCCGGTTAGTACTACTGTTCTTTTATCTACTGCCATGATAGAAGTTATGGATAGTAGAGGAAACTTTCAAAAGATACGTGCATTATTAGATAGTGCAAGTCAAGCAAGTTTTATCACTTCAAGTTGCTGCAATCGTTTAGGCTTGACTCGATCTCGCTTATCACTCTCTATCAATGGTCTTGGATACATGTCATCTGAGGCAACTTCTGGAGTTTCGTGCACTGTCCGTTCTCCAGACCAAACTTCTACTAATTTTACCATCGATGCTATAGTTTTACCCAAGATTTGTTCTCCCATGCCTGCATCGTACATTCCCAATTGTAATTGGCCACACTTGTCAAATATTCGACTAGCTGATCCGAAATTTAATATTCCGAGTAACATTGATATATTACTTGGTGCTGATGTATTTCCTATGATTATGCTAAACGGCCAAGTGCACGGTGGAAAAAACCAACCGTCTGCTTTTCATACTATATTTGGCTGGGTTCTGATTGGTAAAATTTTGTGTAAAACATCGCCGATAAATTCGTTTTGTATTTCATTCTCTTCGCCGTTGGATAGTATTTTAAAACAATTTTGGGAACTTGAAGAAGTACCTCAAGTTTCTCCTCTTTCATCAGAGGATATACTTTGTGAAAAATTATTTCTAGAAAATTATTCTCGTGACTCAAATGGTCGTTATACTGTTGCTCTTCCTTTTAAACAGAGCGAACCCTCTTTGTTAGAAACTCGTTCGATTGCTCTTCGTCGATTTTTCGCTTTAGAAAATCGTTTGGTTCGTGATTCGAATTTATATGAATCGTACTCATCCTTCATGAAAGACTATTTGGATTCTGGTCACATGGAGCAAGTTTCGTCGTCTCCTAGTGATCCAAATAAATGTTGTTACTTGCCTCACCATTGCGTTATAAAACCCAGCAATCCTTCTACTAAACTTCGTGTGGTTTTTGACGCATCGTTAGCACCTCCTGGTGGACAATCGCTTAATGATTCGCTCTTAGTTGGTCCTAAATTGCAAAGGGACCTTTCTAAAATCTTATTACATTTTCGCCTACATCGGTTCGTTTTTACAGCTGATATCCGTCAAATGTATCGGCAAATCTTTATTAGAGCCGATCAGCGTGATTATCAGCGGATCTTCTGGAGGTTTTCACCTCACGAATCTATTAAAGAATTTCGCTTAACTACTGTTACTTTTGGTGTAGCTTCGTCACCATTTCTGGCTATTCGTACTCTGTTACAATTAGCTAAAGATGAAGAAAGTCATTTTCGTCATGCCTCAAACGTTTTAAGTTCTGATTTGTACGTCGATGATATAGTAACAGGCTGTAACACTTTGGATGAAACACTGTCTTTACAAAATGATATAATTTGTCTTCTTAGCAAAGGAGGTTTCGAATTGCGCAAATGGGCTAGTAATAATCCTTCACTTTTAGAATCTATCCCGATTGATTTTCGTCAACAACAATCTATGACCTTTTCTAAACAGGAAAATTCAAATGTCAAAATTCTTGGCTTGAACTGATTTCCTTCAAGTGACATATTTTCGTTTCAAGTGGATGTAGAAGAAAGACTTTGTACTAAAAGAACAATTCTTTCAGACTTGGCACGAATATTTGATCCCTTGGGTTTTTTGGCACCTGTAACATTTACTGCAAAATATCTCATGCAATTTTTGTGGACGTTAGGGTTAAATTGGGACGAACAACCTCCTGATCACATTTTCAAACATTGGAGACAGTATCAAAATGAATTGCCGAAATTGTCGTCAATTCAGATTCCTCGATATTTCGATTTCGATCCAAATACTCCTTGTCAACTACACGGCTTCTGTGATTCTTCGGAAAGAGGTTTCAGTGCGGTGATTTATTTTCGTTTTGTTCAATCTGATGGAAACATTAAGACTGTTCTTGTTAATGCGAAATCGAAAGTTGCTCCACTAAAAAAGATTTCATTACCTCGATTGGAACTTTGTGCAGCTGTTCTTCTCGCAAATCTTGTCGAATTTGTTTTAAAGGCATTTAGTGGTAAGCTTCTTATCCAACAATGTTTTGCATGGTCTGATTCTTTAGTTGCATTGACTTGGATTAAATCGCCACCACACCGTTGGAAAACGTTCGTAAGCAACCGCGTTAGTCATATTCAAAATAAACTGTCTCCTTCTTGTTGGCATCACATTCGGTCAAAGGAGAATCCAGCTGATTGTGCTTCACGCGGTATTTTACCTAATGAGTTACTTGCACATCCATTATGGTGGGCGGGCCCTCCCTGGTTGTGTAATAGTGAAAATTCTTGGCCAGTCTCAGATATGACACATACTAGTCCTCAGTCTTTGGTTATTTCGGAGGAAGAAAAGAAAGTTGTCTTATCCACCTTTATTTCGTTAGAATCGTTCGACGTTTTGTTAAATAAGTTCTCGTCTTTACCGAAAATGCAACGAATTGTTGCATATTATTATCGGTTTATTTATTCTCTTAAAGGTATATCTAAATGGAATACTTCCTCGTTTACAGTACAAGAACTTAATGAAGCTCTTTTATATTTAATCAAACTAGTTCAGTCGGTAACTTTCTCTGAGGAAATCTCCAATATCAAAAGTGGTAAATCACTTACAAAACCTTTTCGTAAACTTTCTCCTTTTCTCGACGAAGAAGGTCTCCTCAGGGTGGGCGGCAGACTTGTGAACTCGCAAATCGCATATAATCAAAAGCATCCAATTTTGTTACCTCGAAAACATCGACTGACAGAACTGATTGTCCAAGACATACATAGGCAAAACTTCCATCCAGGTCTTCAAACACTTCGTCATCTAATCGCACAAAACTACTGGATTTTGAATGCTAAACAAGCCATTCGTTCTGTAACTTCTCGATGCATGAAATGTTATCGACTTAGACCAAAGTGTGTGGTTCCATACATGGGAAATCTACCTCCTCTTCGGGTAAGCCAAATCAAGGCCTTTTCCTGTGTAGGTGTTGATTTCGGCGGACCATTCTTCGTTACTCTTGGTAGGTCACGGGGTTCGAAATCGCAAAAGGCATACCTGTGTTTGTTCGTTTGCTTCGCTACAAAGGCTCTTCATTTGGAGTTGGTATCAAGTTTATCTACAGAGGCCTTTCTTGCTGCACTTCGCAGATTTATAGCTAGAAGAGGTCGCTGTTCTGTGATACATAGTGACTGTGGCACCAACTTTGTTGGGCAAACAAATATATTGTTTCTTTATTTCAGGAGGCCGTAGATGGTGAAAAAATAGAATGGCGTTTTAATCCGCCTTCCGCACCACATTTCGGGGGTTTGTGGGAAGCCGGAATAAAATCGGTTAAAACCCATCTGGCGAGAGTTATTGGCGAACAAATCCTCACGTACGAGGAGCTGTACACTGTTTTGGTACAAATTGAGGCATTGTTAAATTCTCGCCCTTTATCAGAATTAAGTTCTGATCCTAACGATTTAAACGCCTTGACTCCGGGGCATTTTTTAACATTAGAGCCGCTCACTGCTTTACCTGACCCAGATTTATCTCATTTAAAATTAAACTCTTTGAATCGCTGGCAGCTTTTGCAGAGACTGCATCAAGACTTTTGGAAAAGATGGCACTCTGAATATTTAAACACTTTAATTCAGAGAAACAAATGGCTGAAAACTCAACCTCAACTTACTGTCGGGAAATTAGTTTTAATTAAAGACAACTCACAGCCTCCTATTCGCTGGCGTCTAGGTCGCGTTGTCGAAACCCATCTAGGTTTAGATGGAATATGTAGAGTTGTAACTCTACGAACGGCCCATGGAACTATCCAACGGCCTGTAGTAAAAATATGTCCATTGCCTTTTCAATAAAATACTCCAGCTACGGATGTATTTTGGTGGGCGGAATGTTTCGTCCTTAATATAGTTTTTTTTTGTTTGTTTATATTATAATAATTGTTTTATTAATTTCCTTTGATTAGCAATAATAAATAGGTGTAATTGTATTGTATTCTAAGATTTCGCGTGAAATATATAGAGAGCGCTAGTAAGTCATCCTTCCTGCGCGAGAAACAGAAAATAACCCGCCAAGGGGATTCGCATCGAGGCTTTCGATACATACATTTCGTTTCGCTTTTTTTCGCCACTATATACTAAGCAATTCGCTATTTTTGCTAATCAAAGGAAATTAATAAAACAATTATTATAATATAAACAAACAAAAAAAAACTATATTAAGGACGAAACAGTGGTTTTGACAAATAATGAATAAGGACAAAAATATAAAAATGATGTATTTTGCTGACGTTTCGGAAAACGAATCTGTTTCCTTTCTCAAAGCGTATTATAATGTTTGTGTGCTGTGTATATTAAATACACAGCTTTAAGAATATATTTGTTATATTCAGTATCCATAGATACTTACTGCTTACACAGAACTTTTGATATATCTAGTTGATAGTTTTATTTTAAACAATGTTGAGTTTGTTAAGTTCTTCTTTTAACATCGACAGCCAGGTTGTGCAAACATCTACGGAACAATTCGACACGCATTTATTCTCATTCAATAGTATTATAGCCGCTTCTTTAATTTTTCTTTTCTTGCTATCTGCCTCTTTTGTTAAAATTTTTGCCGAGTCCCAGTTTATTCTATGTCCGTTCTCCCAAGCGTGTTCGCATATCTTCGATTTCTGAATCTCGTTTTTTCTAATGTAACCCTTGTGCTCACCCAATCTAACACTGAATGGTCTGGATGGCTCACCCACATAATGTTTATTACTCACACGGAATACTATAAATGCAGCTTTTTGAATTTTGCTCATGATTTACCGATTTTGTTTTTGTTAAAATAAATCTCAATGTATTGCCCTTTTGAAATATCGTCCTAATATCAAATCTATTGCCTATACGGCGTAGCTTTTCAGATAATCCGTGAACATAAGGAATTAACGTCGTGTACCGTTATTCAGGTTTTTGTGGTATATGAATATTATTTTCTATATATGTGAAAGTTCTATCAACAAAAGCTTCAGGGTATTGATTGTTTATAAGAACCTCTTTTATAAAGCGTTTCTCATTGTCTAATATTTCATTATTAGAAGAAATTATTTTGGCCCTATCATATAAGCATTTTATGACACTCTTTTTAACATGCATCGACTGATTTGAGTTAAAATTTAAATATCTGTTGGTGTGTGTTGGTTTTCTATAAACGCTTGTTTCAACTGTATTATTTACTCTTTTAATTAAAACGTCTAAAAATGGTAGTTCATTTCTATTTTCTACTTCTTTTCTACTTCTAATGTAAATTTATATTTTCTAAAAACTATCTAACAAATCGACTCCGTGGGGGGGCCAAATTGCAAATATATCATCAACATATCTCCACCAGCTAACCGGTTTATATATACAATTTTGAACATGTCGAGAAATAGAGAAAAATTAAGAAAATGCCACAACCAACATTTAGACAATAATCATCACTGATAATATTCTATTTCTTCACGCTTTTAGCGGGTGTGACACAACTTGCGCACTTTTTAATCGGAGCAAATTAAAGTTCCTGTGCATCCTACAAAAGCATCCGGATTTATAGGATAGCATTCAACTTTTTCAAGATAGTAATGCTGAAACGGACGCTATCGCTGATACTGAAGAACGCTTTATTCTGGCACTGTATGGAGCCAAATATGGAGGCAATATTTCTCTGGACTTATCGTTACCAATGTTTCGTAAGATCACAAAAAGCAAGTTTAACATCGCGTCTCTACCACCCACAGCTGCAGCGGTACTGCAGCATTCATTCAGGACATATTATCAAGTCCAGGAGTGGCAGGAGGTTTGAAAAATGCTGAAGAATGGGGCTGGAAACAGAGCAAAGCTGGGCTTACACCAGTAAAAATGCTGAAAGATCGTGCTTTTGAAAAGCTATTTAAATTTCTTTCCTGTAAATGAAAGAAAGGGTGCAGTGCAGCATGTGGTTGTAGAAAACCAGGGTTAAAATGTTCTGTAATTTGCAAATTTTATAACGGACAAAGCTGCGTCAATGCACTAGCAACAGTCGACGAGCTTCATGACGACGAGGAAGTCGACTCTCCAGTCGAAACATTTCTCGCAAGCATGGAGAACAATCAATACGTAGAATCAGTGGACAGCGCAACGGAAGCAATTTCCGAAGAAAGTACTGTTGAAGACTACAACGGACCTGGACCTTCGACATTAAGCACCTAAAACGTCTCAAATGAAAAAAAAATGTATAGGACATACGACCCGAAGCGAGATAATTAAAAGAAACTGTTTTTGTGAGCCATTTTTTCAATATGGCGGCGCTGGTGGCTGAGATCACATTTTGCATTTTTGTCTTATTTCATTCAGGGCATCGAAATCTACAAATTCTCAAAATTTCAAAACTCCCGCACTTATTCGGACTAAGAATCTACCGATCGACTGTACCATAACTAACAATATTAATTTAAGTAATGAAAAGTGTTTAACAAAATAATTTACTGATAGTCCCAACATAGTTGTTTAACAAAATAATGTGAAACCTCGTGTGAAACTATGTCCAATTACTGAATCTTGTTAAAAACATCCTTAATGTCGTTTTGATTGATTGGCTTGAATATCGTTAAAGAAGTGACAAGTACATGCAGCCAATTATCCGCGAGACAAGGGAACTTTTTATTTTTTAATAAAGGATACACACTAACAGGCTGTCTACAAAGCGAATGCATGTAATCTTTAAAAAATCATTTAAGCTGACAGGTATATAGATTGTCCTGAAAGTAAATTGATTTCTGGACCTACCGGGAAGATATTTTTTTATTTATTAATTGATTTAATTTTTCAAAGGTGTCAATAATTGGTTACAACTTGTCAGTTTTTTAAGTAAATCAATTAACTAGCACTTCTTCTTGTCCAATGTGATTATAGCAATGATACGTGTGCTGAGGACGAAAGGATTTCAAGCGACACTAGCTTTTATTGTGTAAATGAAATTTACAGAATATTCTGAACCGTTTGCTCTAAAAATTTCTACATCGTCCCTAAGATGACGTCACAAGTTGAAGTGAAATTTTCTGAAATAAAAATGAACCTCCATCAAAATGGTCACTAAAACTTATGAGAATAGAATAGAATAATGTTTATTGCTAAAATTTATGCGTATAAACGTAAAATATAATAACAAGTGTATAAAAAGAGTGTATACATATAAATAAACCTGACAAAAAACAGGATGGGCTTACAGATAGTTCAGTAAAATAGCAGTTAATATTGTAATATATCGGACAAAATTCAGAAAGTTTTGAAAATTGGTGGAAATATTAAGGATAGCATAATAATTAGTAAACCGAAAAGTCCCCACCTTTAAATAGTGTGCTTCGTCCCCTAGGAGGTTGTTTCCACCCCCATTTTGAGGTTTTCTAAAATTATTCCTTATAAAATTCTCTAACAAAAACGTATATATACTTTTTTCCTAAAATTAATAATACCGTGAGAAATAAGGCGCACACATAAGAGTTGGTTCCAGTTAGCACAATAAATTGTAATCTTTACTATAATCTACTTTAAAGTTCAATGCTTAACGCAAAAGCAGTAGCTACTAAACTCCACTTAAAATTATAATAAATGTAGCGCTTCCACCCTCTCACTCCTAAAATATATCGCAATTTTTAAAGAATTATTTGCCCAATTCATTCGAGTCTGGGATTAAAAACGTGCTTTAGTTTTGAACTGGCTTCGGTACCTCTTTTCCTTTTCGATGACAAAGGCCTAATGAGAAAAACCAACACGGCAAATTTATACCAGATTATTAATACTGTTCCAGAACGAGACCATATTTTCGAAATTAGGTAGTGAGTAGATATGTGATCGATGGAGGATACTTGCTTCGCCACGTAATATGGCCAAAAAAAGGAGAATTTAATAAAGTTTACAACGCTTACGTTAGTTACATAAGAAAACATTATGGTAAAGAGTAACTTGTCGTGTTAGATGGTTATTTGGATAATGCAAACAGCACGAAGAGCCTAAAACAACAAAGGCAGGTACTGCAAAAAACCTGTCTTGAAATTATATTTGATGAAAACACTGCTGTTTCTGAAACTCAGCAGAAGTTCCTTAGTAATTTATTTAACAAAGAACGTTTGAGTGAAAAAATTTAGTAATGAAGGAATCGAGGTGTTCGTTGCTGGGGATGGCACCGATTTATTAATAGTACAAACTGCTATGGAATATGTTATAAGTGCGACACTACGTAGGGCAAGATATTGACCTGCTAGTCCTTTTTATTGCTCTTTCTCCCCCCGGCAAAGACATTACATTTTTAAAAGAAAGACAAGATAATACCAGCAAAAGGACTTACAGTTCAAGAGATTACAATCCTCAACTTTTTAATAGGTTAATGCAATCAATGTGCTTAATAAAAGAGGTGACTTACAAGACATCGTGCAAACTTTTAATAATGAAAAAGCTAGTCATGAAGAAATTGTAGACGTAGGAGAGCGATTTGTTCTAGCTTTATACAACACTACCTCCGCAGGAAAAGGTCTAGATATATACAGATTTATGTCTTTTAACAAACCCATTGGTAAAGCGAACAATACTGTAATGTTATCAAAACTACCAACTTCTGCTGCTGCTCGGCAACACTCATATCGCGTTTTTTACTAAATTCAAACATGAAAAAACGTTATGCTAGAAGCTCCTGATTGGGGATGGAAAAAAGTCGGCGGTATATTAACCCCAACTATGACAACTCAAAGAACCAGCTCCCGAATCTGTTTTGAAATTAATTTCTTGTTCATGCAAATTAGGGTGCGAAAACGGGTGCAGTTGCAGAAGGGCAGGCTTACGTTGCTGCAGAATTGCCACGGACAAGCATGTATGAATGTCGAATCTATGGAAGACGACGAAGATTAATTGACGTAGGTAACCTTCTGTTAATTAGTGGATTAGGTATAAACGGGACACCACGTAAAAAAAACGCTCCAGTTACTTTACCTCCGTGGTAGCGTGGCAACAGGTACAATATTCTCGCTTCTTTAAAAATTGCGATATATTTCAAGGGTGAGAGGGTGGAAGCGCTACATTCATTATAATTTTAAGTGGAGTTTAGTAGCTACAGCTTTTGCGTTAAGCATTGAACTTTAAATTAGATTATAGTAAAGATTACAATTTATTGTGTTAACTGGAACCAACCCTAATGTGTGCGCCTTATTTCCCACGGTACTATTAATTTTAGAAAAAAAAGCGTAGATAGAGAATTTTATAAGGAATAATTTTGTATATAGGTATTTTTATCAAAAAGTGCACCGTTCCCGGGATAATCTAGAAAATCTGAAAATGGTGGTGGAAACGACCTCCTAGGGGACGAAGCACACTATGTAGGGGTGGGAACTTTTCGGTTTACTAATTCTTATGCTATCCTTAACATTTTCACCAATTTTCAAAACTTTCTGAATTTTATCTGATATAAATCGTTATATTGCTAAACTAAGGGCCAGTTGTACGAACTAAGTTGAGCCAAGTTCAGCTTGAACCAAGATTAAAAGCCATGGTTACGATTATTGTAACAATCGTAACCTTGGCTTTTGATCTTGGTTCAAGCTGAACTTGGCTCAACTTAGTTCATACAACTGGCCCTAAGAAGCATTTTCATGCTTGATCGTGAGTATAAAAAAATACTACATATAATTAATATACCGAGGATATATCATATAAACACATGTGAGTGTTATTTATATAAATATATACCTTAAGATTACACAGTAATAATATAAATTATAGACATATAGAAGATATAATTATTTTAAACAATATGAAAGAAATTGTTATCAGTAAATATTTTCTAAAATTAACTGAATTGGTTCATGCTTTTCCCAACTTCTTTTTAAACGGGTGTATTGATTCTATTAGTCTCAAGTCTGAGTCTAAACAATTATAAAATTTTGGGCTCAAATAGATGAAGCATTTTTGACCTATAGCCTTTTTCATAAAAGGTAATTCGTAAGTATGTTCCCTTTGTCTTGTGCTGTATATATGATTTCTTTTTACTAAATAATTTTTATTATTGTGTTGTTTAATATTGCAGTGATAATAAAACAACTGTCTAATCTAATCTAGGAGTATCAGGGTTGAATCTTTTGTTTAAAATTCAGGTACAGAACTGAAACTTTAGATTCTTGTAAATTGAGCTATATAAAATTGAGTGACTTCTTAGGACGTGCTGACATCTTAAAACTCATGATCTATTTCAGAAACTACCAAATTTAGTGGCTAGAATAGATTCAGATTTTGACAGACAGACGGTCAAATGAGTCATCCCAGAAGGGTGCCGTTTTCACTTATGAGTACAGAACCTTAAAAATTTCCAGGTTATTCTGGAACATCCTGTATATCCATGATTCCATAGCACTGAAATTATATTTTGAATTAAATTTATCCTTAAATTTTAATCGTGTCCTGATGATGCCAACATGGTTGATTTTCCTTAAGTGTTATATTACATCCTAGAGAGAAACATCAAATTGGGGAAACTCATTAAACTAATACCAAAGAAAGAAAATGATAAGCTTGAAAGTTTCTTAACTCTCGTGTATTAGTATATGACTTCAAGTTATTAACAATAAATGGGTTATTTTTATTCTAGGAAATTTCATGGCTCACTTACAATAATTTTGTAATAATTATTTAAAAATGATTACTTCATTGACATAAAAAGAAAATACAGTAAAAACTTCCCAGTTTGATAATTCAAAACTGCTACATTTTCTACTGCTCTGCAAATATTTGATATTCGTTTTAATAATGGAAATAACGCTAAAACTACTCTCTTTAGTGATACGAATCTGTGTAGATCAATAGCGAAAAATCCAATTGAAAGCTTATTAACATCCGCTACTAGCAAACATAATAACCGACTTTGGTTTTAGTGTGGAAATGTATATTTAAATTGGTTTTTGTATCAAACGTTATTCTAATATGTACTTTGCTTGATTTCTGATTCAATACTCTTTTCAGATTTTCTTATCGGTATACTAGATAAAGGGCAACAAGAACCTGTTGGGGATATCTAGCTTTATTCAATCCTTAACGTATTTCTTTTAATTACACAGTTCCACAAAAAAAGGGCCTGCGCATTTGATCAGAACCATATTTTTCTATGGTTTTAACATTCTGAAACCGGTCTGATATTAAAAAAAAATCTATTGCATCAGTTTTTTTTTACCACCCCTTTTATTCATTAAAAAGAGCAAAAAAGGTCTTGCTCATATAACACAGTTTGTACTTAGTATATGTACATATATGTACGAGAAGATACTAAGTACAAACTGTGTTATGTTGATGTCTTGAGGTTCTGATCTAACTTTTCTGAAGTATTTTGATGCGCTGAAGCCAATTTTGGACAAAAAAAATTTCTATCGTGTAGGGATGGCAGAGAGAAACAGAGAAATGGAGCTCATCGAGCACTATATCCCACAAAAAAAAATTAAATTGAGCAACGTATTCCCAAATAACGGGGTGTCGCGAAATTCTTCCATCTGATCCTATTCCCAGCGAGGATTTTCAGCTTCCCTCGTAATTTTCCTTCTGCATTTGCTTCTTGTAACGTCGTTCCTTTCCACGTCTGCTTGGGTCTTCCTCGTCAACGGCTGTCTTGTGTGTTCCAATCCAGTGCTGCTCGATTCACGTCACTAATGGATTTTCGGAGTATGGTCCAACTAGAACAACTTTCCGTGTTTAATTTCTGAACAGATTGCAACTTGTCTAGTCCTTTGCCTCAGGTCGATGTTAGTTATTTGCTCCTCCAGAATATCCCCACTATCCAGGCATCTGTTAATAAGACTTGCAGGTTGATAATTTGCTTAATCAGCTTCCAATGAATTGTTTTTACATTCGTTAAAGAGCGATATTTTGGTGTCAAGAAAGAGGATGCGAGATCTCCAAATGGTCTGCAGCATTCCAAGTACTTGTTGGGCTTTCCTTGCGCTTTCTCTGATTTCTTTTTCCGTACCCCCGTTTCCGTTCACTATGCTACCAAATAAACGCATTCTCGCACCCGTTCAATAACATAATCTCCGAGATAAAGGCTGTGGTTGTTATGGGGCATTAGGTGTATTTCTTTAGTCTTATTCAGATTTAATTTAAGATCGACATTGGCTGCTTGTTCACCTAGTTTGTTAATTTTTCAAAGTGTGCGCCATGACATAGTTAGGTCTTCCAGCCTACTTCCAGCCATCTTATGGCCCGCTCTTCAACGTAGACTCTTTTCAAGACGGTGTTCAGGACAACATGAAATAGCAGTGGTGACAAAATATATCCCTGCTTGACTTTTGTCAGTGCACTCACTTGATTCTTGTGTATAACCTGACAGGTGGACTCTCTGTACGAGGCTTTGATGAGGTTGATGGTTTTTCCTTCAACCCCGTTTCCCACAGAGAGTTCCAGACAGCAGTGTAGCTTAAAGTGTGAAAAGCTCTCTCAAAATCAATAAATACTAGGAACAGATGAGGGCGATATCTTTGAGAGTGTTCTATGATTATCCGGATGTGTTTATTTGGTCTATGCAAGATCTGTTCAGTCGAAATCCGAGTTATACACTTATGTATTCGAGTATACAAAATTAGAGCAGTGAAGACAACCCATTGAATGACGAACAGACGAGCAGTAACGGAAGCACAGGAGGAGATACGTATAAATGTGAAATAACCTTGGTGAACTGCCGAAATTATAAATGAAGTACAAGACAAAAATGAGAAAAGTATAACAGACCTCTGCGGGGAATTCAGACTCTTTGTCGAAGAGATAGAAATCCTTATCTATAAGATGTTTGTAAAGATCTGGAATTACATGCTGGCCACAATAATAGGAAGAATTTTTTCATAACATTAGTGATTACGGGTGAATTTAACCCTAGAACGTGATGAATTAAGTTGGAGATCGCTACTCTAAAAACTAACAGAAATCAAATCATTGAGGCTTATCGCCAATACTGCGAAACGCTTTTCAAAAGTGACCATCTTGAAGTAGAAGATGACTTGCAACAGTACTTCGAACACTAACCTTTAATTCTAAAATCGGAAGTAGAGGTAGCCATAAACCAAAAACTGGCAAAGCGGCTGTGGTCGAGGTCACGGCCGAGGTTAAGTTCGTCAATGAAGATGGAATGAGAGTTCTTCACAGAATATGTCAAAAAATATTAGAGACAGTAATTTGGCTTGATGATGATCTAGATTCTTCAATCTGGACTTCGGAATTATCTGCCTTGGCATACATATCTCCTGAGCAAGCAGACTTTGTTAAGTGATGCGGTACTAGAGAGCAATTACTGAATGTACGACAACTTTCGAGAAGGCAAGATAATATTGCCTTCATATGTACCTTTATTTGGAAGACTACCATAGGCTCTTGGCAATGTGGAATGGGAAAAACCGTGGGCTGTATTATTGGAGTCGGGAAACTCAAATATTATTATTCGCCTTGATAAAATTAGACAACACTATGACAAATTTAAAGTTGGCAACGGCGTCAGATAGATCTGTGTTTCATCACATATTCTCTCTATAATGAATATATCTTGAGACATGTGCTTGACGATTGGCGGGGTGGAATAGCTATAGGTGAAAGCAAGATTTATAACTTGAAATTCGCAGATGACAGTTGCAGCAAGCGAGGATGAGCTCATACTCCTGCTGGAGAGCTTCAGGTAATAAGCTCTGATTATGGTTTAAGTGTCAATTATAGCGAACAAAATTAGAGTTGTAGACCTCCAGATACGTTAAGGATAGGTGGCTGTAAGGCAGTAAACAACACTGTATGCTTTATATCGGCAACTTTCCACTTCTTTAAATTTTAACATTATGAATTGACATGAAAGCTATAGTCGGTAGTAATATTACTACTTTTCCTGCAAGTTAGCGAAAACTGAGAATTACATTGAACTTTATCCTTACAGACCGATCCTGTTAAGCGGCTGTGAATACGTCACTCACCGTGGTGCGCGCGCATTCTTGTGGCAATAGTTCGACGATTGCTTTAGCTACATAAACGTTTCTCCCACATTTCACAAATCTGGAATTGTACGTTACTTAATGTTATTTAATAAGTATATTATTGCACACTGTCGTACGTTTAATGCGTATCTGGGATACAGAGGCAGCCAGTTGCCACAAGAATGCGCACAATGTACCACGTACTAGTTTATTGTCTCACTCAACGCACATTAGGCTGTATTATCTCTCTCGCTTGCCCTAACTTAAAAGATTGATGAACACTTTTCTTGATTTAGCCATATGTTAAAGGGTCTCGCCTGTTAAGTATATGGAATTGGGCCCAGCGGCTTGTTGAGCTATTCATTCACAAACATTTATTTGTCCCCCACCCTGATGAGCGGGGACGCGGGTGTAACTTTCAAATTTTGAACTAGGACATTTTTAGGAAAAATATTTCAAACTAATTATGTCTCTCTCTGAACTAAACAACTTTTGTTTAAAACATTTTTCCTAAAAATGCCCTAGTTCAGAGCAGGTATTTAAAAGTTTGAAAGTTACCCCCATCCCCGCTCATCAGGGTAGAGGGAGAAAAAAATATTTGGTACAAAAGTTATCTAATTTCTTCCGTAGAATCAGAATATGCGATAAAAACATAGGGTGAAATTGAAAATTCAAAAGTTAGCCCCACCCCCCGCTCATCAGGGGTGGGGTGTGGAAAACTGTTCTGCCGAAAACATGTCTCCCTCTGAATGGAACAACTTTTTTCTGAAACATTTTTCGCTTGTGTCCCTTCCTGAGGAGATATTACTGTGGATTAATTAAAATGGCCTAGCCATATTGTCTAATAAAATCAATATTTGTTAAGCAAAAAAAAATTGAGAGCCAAGCTAAAAGTAGTGGTATATTTTTTTGATTATTAGCATCCAAATGAGTGGGAATTCAGTGGTCTGGGTCTTCGCACTTAATTTTTTTTTGTGTGCCTGTGTTATTGTTCATTACCTAGGTTTATATTTTTTTAAGCACCGTCCACCAATTTGACCTTGAAGTAATTTTTACACACGACAATTATGACAGTGTTAACTAATGTATATTTCTTTGGTCGGTGTCACTCAAGGGGTTGATATAAAAACAGCACCCTCAAAAATTAAATTATTTTTTAATATACTAAATGACGTAATAGTCCCCTGCCAAGTGTACAAAAATAGGCTCCCGTGGGCTCCTTGATGATGCAAGTGTGGTAGTAGTCTGAATCTCTTTGCTAGGCCTCAAAGAAACATAATTTCGATGTTGGCACTCTCAAAAATGATGCGCATGAGTACTGCCCGCGAAAAACAAAATGGCCGCCATCGCAAACACTTTTTCCAATTTATCTAAGTAACCATTGGGATTACGAAAAAAAGTTTTATACAAAAAATATTGCTAAATCAATTTTACACAAAAAAGGTTATTATAAAGTTTTTATGCAGGACTAACCATTTCCCAGAAACTCAACTTTTAAAATTATTTCATGGCTTTATATTTATTAATAGTTATTTACCCTCAAAGACAAATCTATAGCCATAAACACAGATTTATCTCTTATTTCAAGATTATTGATAGCATCCAGAAGCAGACCTGACGTAGATTTGAGATACATTTGAGCAACTACGAGTTCTCAGCACTACCGAAGTCATTGTTTGCAGTTGACGGGAGTATGCGCCATTGTCTAGCTAAGTACAAACTTATGGATGATCTTGAATCAATGCAAGGTATACCTGCCGAAGAAAACGATGATGATCATGCTTCCACCACACCTGCAGTTTTAGAAGAAAATGAGGAGCTACAGGAAAAAGCTGCGATAATAGATGGCATGGCGCTTCTTCACACCTACCACGAACCTAGCACAGTGAAGACATGCCGTGACCTCGGTTTAAGTTTCAGCAAATGGATAGGGCAAAAATTCAACAATTACAGTGAGGTCCATGCTGTTTTCGACTCTTACAAAGAAAACTCCTTGAAGAAAGCCATGAGAGTGATTCAGGTAAAAGGTTAAGATCCAATCCAGTACAAAATCGCACCAGAAACGAAAACTGGACGTATAGCAATGAATAAATTCTTGTCCCACGATAAGACGAAGGATGAACTGAGTTCCTTTCCGGTCAGATTCTTCAATCTGGCGTGACCAATAACAAAAGATTTGTAATCAGTTGGAGGGACAAAGCAGCTTCATTACATGGCAGTCTTTCAAGTACGCAGGAGGAGGCGGACACAAAAATCATATTACATGCAGTATATTTAGCACAGAAAGGAATTAAAACTACTCATGCATTTTCCCCCGATACTGATGTCCTAATTTTGGCCCCAACTTTCGAAAGAGTTTGCATTTTTCCTTGGCCATGGCATGAAAAGGTTTGTTCAGCTAGGTTCAATTTACAGAGCACTTGGACCTCTGAAAGCCTCTGCATTTCCTGGATTACACGCACTTTCAGGAGCAGATGTAACAGAATCATTTGCTAACAAAGGTAAAATAAAGTGGTGAAAAACAAGTGATAAGCTGTTAGAAGCTTTGGCTACATTGGGGACTACACTGTCTCTCACAGAAGATGTCAGGGCTAACTTGGAGGCGTTCATTTGTCAGCTTTATATCCCCAAAACAATACTGACGACATAGGAGCTGTGAGATGATTGTTGTTCACCCAGAAACAATGTCAAGATGAGAACCTTCCTCCAACAAGATCTGCACTGGATCCGTCGCTGGATCCCTTTGCTAAGGGCCCACCTTCAGTGTTTTGAGTTGAATCAGGACATCATTCAGCATCCCAATAACCCACCATGGAAGAAAGTAGGGAGCACATATGAGTCAGTTGCTTGTACCAAACCTTGTGGTTATCTTGGAACTTTGTCGCTGCTCATGCTCCCAAAGGCGTTGCTCTCCTCCATGTATGTGTCAGTCGAATGGACTCCGGTGTACCGAAATGTGTAAGTGCGAAGATAATCTGGACCGATGTGATAATATGGGAGAGTGCGAGCAAGGCGATGATGAATATTTCGGGCTAAGTGAGATTTGCATTGAAAGTGACGATGATTTTAATTAAAAATGTCATTGTAGAAGTGAAAAGTATTGCTTGTCTGTACTTTGTCTATATTAATCTGTAACTACTGTATTTCTATAAGTTTCTTCATTAAACGTTAAATTTTTTTTCCCCTTTTCTGGTCTTGGATGGGTTCCATCAGCCAACTACACAGATGGGGGAAAGAGAAGGAAGTAAAAAGGAAAATGTTAAAATTCTATAGGTACTTTTTCTTTCAATTTTCTATGCCTACCTATACTGTAAACATAGGGGAGATGGGGGTATTTGTTAACTAATTTAAGTTTGTAATGTTTTAGTTATAATTGTTGTTTCCAGTGGTCCGAGAAATAGTGTCAAATATGTTAATATGCACTGGCAAATCTCTCATCATTAGACATATTAATTTTTATTATTGGAAAATATAAAATGAAACTTTTTGAGAGAGCGGTTAGTTCTACATAAGAAATTGTAACAACCTTTTCTCTGTATAATTGATTTAGCAATATTTTTTGTACAAAACTTTTTTCGTAATCCCAGTGGTTACTTAGATAAATGGGAAGAAGTGTTTGCGACGGCGGCCATTTTGTTTTTCGTGCGCAGTACTCAAACGCACCATTTTTGAGAGTGCCAACATCGAAAGTATGTTTCTCCAAGGTCAAACAAACAGATTGGGACTACTGCCACACTTGCATCATCAAAGATCCCACAGATGTACATTTGATAGGGGACTATAATAGGAATGTAAAAAAAAATGTAAAATATAAAGCTATTTTCTATCAACGTCTCCTATTAATTTTATTTAATTATCTTCAATAGTTTAAAAAAAATGTAATTTACTAATTAATTAATTTTAAAGTTGAGGGTTGTTACCATAACTCTGGTAATATAGGGGATAGAGGTTTATTATATATTTTATTGAGCATTCCTAGTCATAAGCAACATTCATGTGAATGAATAGCCCAATAAGCCGCTGGGCCCAATTCCATATACTTAACAGGCGGGACCCTTTGGGATATTGGTTAACTGTCGACGAAAAATACGTATTATAATTTTTTAAAATACAGTTTGTATTTATTTCTAATTAATAGTTAAGTACACACAGTGTATTATGCAATTGAGCAAGCTTTAAAAGTTTGGTATACTTCAGTCTTATATGCATTTTGGCTATTTTCATTATTTTATTTTTTTAAATTTGGTGCGTTTCTCTAAATAAAACAATGAACAATTTTACAGTTTAATTCCATAATGTACTTTAATTCTAGCCTGCACGCCTTTAGCAAATAAATCACTGGTTATGTTATGTATGCTAAACTTGCCAAGTCATATGGTATTATTACCAAGACATATGGGTACAAAGCAGACCAAACCAGTTTTCGACAAAATTCAGCTGCTAGTTTTTGCAAATGGCGGTTTTTGTTCAATAATACACATGAGCACGTATTGTAGTGAAAGTCTATAGTGAAAGTGCAGGTAATAAAGACTTAAAGGGTACTTACCTGCGCGACAACAACGTGATGACAGAGGCGGCCCGATAGAAAATTAATGGGAGAATTTTATGGTAATTGTCTCGTCCGATTTGTGGTAAATTCTAAATGAAAACTTGTTTTCTTTATAGGTTATAAAGCTCGATTATAATCAATTAATAGGTACTGCATTTAATACCAAATATAGCGACTTCTCAGATAAATGATTTTTATTTGTTGCTGTTAAAGAAATACATATTGGTTATATAAATTACACCAGTCTACAAAAAAGAAAAGGTCTTGTCCTAAGGTTCTGATATAACTTTTCTGAAGTATTTTGAAGTGCTGAAGCCAGTTTTTACATCTCTGCGAGGGTAGTAAGGGGTGGTAAAGGTTGAATGTTTCAATCTTCAGCAATGTCGACATATACTCATAATTTTACAATATAAATAAAATAAATTTGTTGGCCATTAAATGTCGGTTGATATAGGAAAATGGAGTTTTTACCTTCCTGAGGAGATAATAAGAGGTGGTCGAGGGTGAAAGATTTAAACTTTGGTAATAGAATAGAATAGAGTAGAATAGAATACGTTTATTAATTCAAGTGATCATAAATTATGATATAGGACGTCAATAAACACATTAGTAGATAATTAATAGGTATACATTAAACTATTCACTTATATTATATAACCCTCACACACATTCACTAAAGTACCAAAATAGTTAATAGCAAATAGTTTCGTTTTATTATTATTATTCATCAACAAATGTCGTATATGACAGACATTAATTAGTATGATTTAGAAAATCTTCTACTGAGTAAAACGTATTTGCCACAAGGAGTGATTTTAAAGTTGACAGAAATTTTTTTACATTTCTAATATTTTTTATATTTGTACTTAATTTGTTATATAAAACTGATCCCATATAGTATGGGTTAGATTTATATAACTCTAATCTATGCAAATCATATTGCAAATCAGAGCCATGACGGGTAGAGTAGTTGTGAAAATTATTTTATGTATTAAATTTGTTCATATTTTTCTTTACAAATTTTAATACTTCAAAAATATACAGACTAGGCAATGTTAAAATTTTATTTTGGGCAAATGGCATTCTACAAGACTCTCTTACATTCATTCCAAACATGGAACGTATGGCTCTTTTTTGTAATATAAATACTCTGATCGCAGATGTTGAATAACCCCAAAAAATAATGCCGTATCTAATTCGTGATTCAAAATTACAAAAATAGTACGTTTTAAGAGTATCTAAGCTGGTGATATGGCGCAATCGTTTTAATGCAAAACAGTTACTTGCACAATTATTGCATAAACGTGATATGTGTTTTCCAATCTAGGGATAAATCTATATTAATTCCCAAAACTTTATGAGATGTTACTTGTTGAATTGATTTTTTATTATGTTTAATTAGTACACTAGACGTATAATTTTTTCCGACAGAATGAAACTGCATAACGAAAGTTTTATCCTGGTTCATTACTAACTTCTTCTCGCTGAGATAATTGGATAACGCAAGTAGATTTGAGTTCAGTTTGTGAGTAGAATCGTTTATTAGTTTATCACTTGCTATGATAGTGATATCATCAGCAAAAGCACCGTAAAAAGTTGATAAATAACTATCTAAGTCATTTGTATAAAGAATAAATAACAGTGGTCCCAATGCACTACCTTGTGGTAAGCCAATATCGACAGGCAGCTCCTCAGATTTAGCACCAAGAAAATCTACAAACTGTTTTCTGTTTTTTATGTATGACCTCAATATCAGCATCATCATGTACTAGTTAGTACTCATAAAATATGTCGATATATCAGGTAGCTCAGCCGATAGGGACACTCTTGTAACTTTTGAATGGGCGAAGAGATTTTTTTCAAATTTGGTGTGTGTTATTATTGACTATTAGCTACCATTGCACCTTAGAAATCTGTATTCCAGTTCCTCCACGTTTCCTTTTCACAGACAATTCTAAACCTCATAAAAGTGACTGAAATAATCCGTTCAACTACCACCCCAAATCAATTATACTCATTCTTGGAAGGATCTTTGAAGAATAAGTCTCGTGCATGTGCCGTATATTTTAAATAAATCTATATACGGGGTGTTTCGAAAATATTGGGACAACGCTTAGCCGTAGATTCTTGACATCAAAACAAGTCGATGTAACTCAAAAAGCAGTGGTCTAACTCTTTTCGTTTTCAAGATACAAGGTGGCAAAGTAAAAAAATTGTATTCGTAATTTGTCTATATCTTAGAGACTATTATACGTATCTACTTCAAAGTTGGTAACAACATGTTTTTCAGGTCGCTAATTACAATGGTGCTATTACCGATGCCATATTATATATATATATATATATATATATAGATTGCGCTAGTTACAGGACTTTTACGTAACACTTTAAGCCATAACTTTTTTGGGATTAGGTTTTAGACAGTCTTCTACTATAATCGAAACGCAATTTAGTTTCCTAAAGAAAAGGTGTACTTGTTTAAACGCGATAAAATGCACCCTTTCAGAGAAATACGCAATTTAAAACTTTATCACACACCAGTTCGAGGAAATTCAATTATACCTAAAAGCGGTTTTCTTATCTAGTAGATGTACGTCAAGTATGATGTCTTAAAGTCGTCAATAGTGCTTGTTGTAGATACGTATAATATTCTCCAAGATAGAGACAAAATATGAAAACATTTTTTTTAATATACCACTCTGTATCTTGAAAACGAAAAGAGTTAGACCGCTACTTTTTGAGTTAAATCAACTTATTTTGAGTCAAGAGTCTACGCTAAGCGTAATCCCAATCTTTTGGAAACACCTGGGGTGTTGAATTTCTTCGAACTGGTGCGTGACAAAGTTGTAATTCGCGTATTCCTCTGAAAGGATGCATTTTATCGCGGTTAAACAAGTACACCTTTTCTTTAGAAAACTAAATTGCGTTTCGATTATAGTAGACGATGTCCAAAACCTAACCTCAAAAAAGTTATGGCTTAAAGTGTCACGTAAAAGTGCTGTAACTAACGCCATCTATAAAATATGGCATCGGTAATAGCACCATTGTAATTAGCGACCTGAAAAACACGTCGTTACCAACTTTGAAGTAGATACGTATAATAGTCTCTAAGATAGAGACAAATTACGAAGACGATTTTTTTTACTTTGCCACCTGTATCTTGAAAACGAAAATAGTTAGACCACTACTTTTTTAGTTCAATCGACTTGTTCTGATGTTAAGAATCTACGGCTAAGCGTTGTCCCAATCTTTTCGAAACACCCTGTATATTGATATAGTGTTACTAAACATTAGCAATTATCAAATCTGTTTTCATAATTTCTAACTGGAAAGTATGTAATTCACCGACTAATATCCGGGAGAAGGGGCAAATCTCAGAAAACGCTCTAATTTCAGTTGACGTCATCTGTCACTAGTTATATCGCTGCGCGTACATGCGTGCAATGGTTGCGTTCATCACGCGGTAGCGCTAACTAAGCGATCGCTTATCATGTATGTCATTGATCAGTTGTGTGCTGAACGGTGTATTCTGTCACTATGATACATGATAGACAGCGAGCAGCTGTAATCTGAATTAGCATGCAAACTATTAGTTGTTAGTACCACAACAACTTTATCCAATTTAAATAAATAATAGTTGAATATAGCCCCAGGGTCGAAAGCTTGATTTATTTGGCCACAAAAGTCAAAAGAAAATAATATTTCATAATTTTCACATTCCTAAATAATTTCCAATTTTTGAGACCTTCCGATTAACAGGCACAAACAGAAAATGTTTGCTTAGTTTTTTATGTTAATGGATAAGACAAATGTTGCGTTTATGTCTAATTAATTTAAAATGTACGCTAGCGCTGTGCGTAACCTGACACATGACGTCACATGTTGTTTGCGCGCCTAACGGATTTATTCAAACTTTAATGTTGAATACCATCTGTAAAAGAAAAAATCCTTTACACACTGTGTTTTGTATTAAGTAAAGATTCTAAAAATGCCAAAATTATATTTTGTGGCTATTGTTACACACAAGATTAATTTACTATAATAATATTAATTACCCTTTTTCCAGTGCGCACTATGGTTTCATAACAAGGAAATCAACGGTAGATGCTACAAATCTACTCTTGGATTATATAACAAATACATATGAAAATAAAAACCACTGCCTAAAGAATTACTACTTCCACATCCAAATTTCCGGTGGGAGTGGCTGATGCAGAAAAAATATTTTAGATCTTTGGATCTTGTACATAAATCACATTTTTTTACCCCCTTTAAAACAAGGTGAGGGTGGTAGTGGGTGTGGTTGATGCCAAAGAATATGTTGACGCTTTTGGTTCTTGTAAACACACTAAATTACAATTTTATTTTTTTGGCCCTCTCTAATAATGGGGTGGGGGACGAAAAAGGATCCAGACCTTAGCTTCTTGTACATACACTATGTCCCAATTTTGTGGATTCATACTGGCTTGCTTTACTTATTTACCCCCAGTTATCCCTCATCCCTTCAACGGAATTAGATCAAAATATAATCGAGTTCCAGATCTCGATAGGTGTACCAAATTTCAAGTCAATATCATAAATCGTTCCAGATTAATGGTACACACAAAAAAGTTCACGATTATTCTGAAAGTTACAGACAGGCAGACCGACCGACATATAGACATAATTTGTTTGTCTCAAACTTAAAATCTCCACGTTTCATGACATTCTAAGCTTATATGAACAAAAAAAAGTTTTTTTCTTGGCGATTACTATACCTTCACAATGTGGAAATAATTAAGCAAGTTGCATTTTTGATGACCCTTCGAAGGCATTCGACTGTGTTAGACATAATATATTATTCGAGAAATTGAAAAAATATGGCGTAAAATCAAATTTATTAAAATTATTTAAAGGTCATTTGGAAAATAGAAATCACATCACTGTTTATAACGATTTGACATTAACAATAGCGGATAGAAATCATACAGTACCTCAAAGGTCTCTTCCTGGACCCCTGTTATTCTTGATCTATGTCAATGACTTACCACAATATGTTTTAAATGCTAATTTTATACTGTATATAGATAGATGATGCAAAAAGTAAATTCCAATGAAAATCATGCTGCGAACACAATCGACCACTTTCGTGTGGTTTCAGGCCAATGTCTTATGTTTAGATGATAGATACCAAAATTGTAAATATGGTATTATCTACTTATAATATCGAACATTATCAAAACCTGATAATGGTAATTCTCTGAGAATAGTTATTTATCCCAAACTGTATTGTGACCAACATGTGGACTCTGTTGAAGAAAACTGGAAGGTGTGTTTATTTAGCTAATGGAAATGTCCTTAAATGTCATTAGTGCAGCCTATTTTTCGTCATTCCAAGGCACATTTTGGGGTATATACATTTGGGGGCATATAACTCATTTAGACAGAATATTTATTTATATGTAATGAAATGGATATAGAGACGTGAAATATAATATAACTATAGTGGAATATTGACAGTCTCTTTTATATCTCTCGGTATTTGATATATGTTAAAAAAACATAAATGATGATATCATTCTTGAGGGTATACATACCCTTTTGCGGTGTGGCTAAGCCACGTATACGAACATCCATTAATGAATGGATACAAAATAAATCTCTAGAATGGTGGAAAAATTTCCCACAACGGAGACAGGCCAAAAAGTTTATTAAACAACGATCGGCCAAATTCACGGTAGACCTACTAGGCCAAAATAGAAAGGCTATTAGGATAATGGTAGGTCCTCTAACTGGACACTGTAGGCTTAATAGACATATGCGTCTAATGGGCCTGACAGATGATGCAACATGGAGATTCTGTCAAGAGGAAGAGGAAACCTCAGTACATGTGTTGTGCCATAGCGAAGGCCTAGCCAGACTGAGGTTTCAACTACTTGGCAAAGAGAAACCAAGGACAGATAGCTATACCAAGAAGCTCTTATTAAGGCTGTGGAGTCTGATACAAGAGACAAAGCTGGATAAGGAGCTCTAAGTAGAATTAGACAAGGAGTGCCACAATAGATTCACAGGGGTCGCGGTGGTCAAGGCCAACCAGCCAGCTCCTTTTTCAAATCTAATCTAATCTAGGAATTTGCGTAGCTACGATCCAAAGTTCAATAACAAGATATCCTTGAGATATCTACGAATAAAAACAAATAGAAATGGGGTTAACTAATTTGATTTCTTGTTTTTTATAAATGCCCCTTTCAAATTATTTCTTTACCATACAAACAATTTTGTGATCACGTTAGAAATTTACTAATAAACGATGCTTTCTATAGTTTTAATGAATTTTTTTCAGTTGATTTTTCAAATGAAATTGTACGAGAGTACTAATTTTAAAATATTTTAAACTGCAAAAATTGAATCTTTATTTTAATTTCCTGTTTGTTAAAATCATTTGGTATGTGACTTATTTGTGTTTATTAATTGAGCACTCGCATTACCAATATTTTGTGTACTATTACAAATTAACTAATTTAACGTGTGTAAAACATTTATAAGTTCCTAACATCAATAAACTATATCAATGAAATGGAAGAAGCATTATTTTATAATGATACTGATAACTTTTTAAAATTCAGTCAGAATTCTACATAACAGCGTACAAAATAAGTATATTAAATTGTCGCTCGATACTTGCAGAAAGTAAGATCAATTGTTATCTCCATAACATTAATAAGCAGAAAACTAAGTTGCAGTTGCATCATGCTTAGTACTATTTTTCTAAACATTCTCTCAATTGCATCAAATAAATAAAAATCCTTGATTTCCTTCTTGACGATACGCCACTGCATCCACGGTTAGTTATATATCGAATAAGTTCATTCATGTTCTGTTTCAATACAGGTTTTTTAGGCACCTGTTACCAAATATCTATGGTCACGTTATTGTACAGGGTGGGCGAGATATAATGTTACAACCTACAGCTTATAGGTTCAATAGATATTTGCAAGGTTTTTATGACTGGTTAGATAATTATAAAAATGTATGCTTACGTTATTTCTAAATAACTGAACGTGTTACCAATGCTTTCCAATTTCGATAACGGTAAAAAACTTCTTAATTTGTCAAAGGATTTGGGTAATGTGTGCCATAGCATTTTTGCATTTTTTGTTTTTATTTTTAAAAATGCTCGATCGATCGATTTATACTGGTTTTATTGTTGTGGTTGTTACAGGGAAATATGTAATAAATTAATTGATTTTAATTCACTTATGTTTACTAAATAAATGTCAAATATCATAATCAAGACATTATTGTACGTAGTACCAGTCATAGTGCAGTTGAATTGATTTTTTTTTGGCGACAACATTCCACCTGAAATTTTATTGTTGATTCTTATGTATTATATGACCTCCTGATTACGAAAAAAATACTTGTGACAAAAATTCCTTGTGCGACACAAGTTATATGCACTTTTTAAAAATACTGGCTTATTTTAAATAATATTCTAAAAAATATAGACCTGTTCGATATGTATTGGTCAATCCGCCATCTTGGAAACAATAGAAAACACCAAAAATGGCCGAAAGAATCAAAATTGAATATCTTTTCTATAAGAAGGAATAATTTCATCAAAGTTGGCAAAAATAAAACTCATTTAAAAATAAAAATCATCCACCAATCTCGGACATTGTGTGTCAAATAGAACGGTCAAAGATGGCGGACGAAACAACATTTTTAAATCTTCGTCAATTATCAAGGAGGTATTGTACGTCATTTTATTTTCTTTTCGATTGTACGTTACTTTAAGTACTTTTAGGGAATATAGTTTTTTTTAATTTCCAAAAAAGTGCATTTTTACAATTTTCAAAAATGTATTCTCATTGACTCTTCTTTTTTCGCCCAATTTTCATCGAAACAAAACGAAATATACTACAGAAAGTTTCGGATAACTTCAAAAATTTGATACAAAATGAAACTTCATTAATTTGAAAAGGAAATTTATTAAACATACGCATGGTAATGATAATAATATATGAATATATGATCAATAATCAGAACCAAGCAGATAAGACTAGAGTAGTAGGTATTATTTTTGATGGCCGATGAACAGAATAGTACTACGAATAACGAGCGTATTCGTTGTTTCGAAAAAAAAAATTACGTGGATATTTCTATCACAAGTGACATTATGAAATCCTCGGTTAGTCAAAAAAAAAATTGTAGCTAGTAGTAAAAATAAGCATAGCTTTATAAAATTATTGCGTAAAAAGTTAATAGACAATGACTTTAACGTTAAAATATGCATAGAAGACGACAATACTACAATCGTTAAAACTGCTATTGATTTGAGAATCGAAGACAAGCAAGTTATAATAGATGACATTGATCTTTTGGTTATAGTGACTCAACTAGCATAGAATCATCATAAAAAATCTATTTTTACAAACCTAAGTTTAATAAAATAATTGACAAACATTATGATGAAAATAGAATTGTCTGCAATTCGACCTACTGAAGAAGTAATAGAAAAACACTGCTTAAGAGTCTATTTCCAAGTCTAAAAATGGTTAGGTTCCGAGAAAGATGCGTTACAATTCGGGTGACTTAAAACTGAGAATGGCTTAATGTCTGATGTTATGAGTGAAAGTAATGTTTTTCCTAAAAATTTACGAAGTGATATTTCTTGTAAATGTAAGAAAGGCTGTAAAAATAACACAGCCCCACAAAAAAAAAAATAAAAGTTCAAAGCAGCAAACCATGTATCCCTATGTATTTTCGGTCGCTGAATCCAAATCCGGGGTAAAAAAAATCATTAGCTAGAGCCAAAAAACACCCCTGAAATGGCATAGAAAGAAGATTAAGCTACGAGAATAGTTGTTACTTCTTAATCAATCGAATTATACAAATTAAGGTTAAATAGCAGCATACATATAATAGATATTGAAACACAGCCCCAGGGAGGGGCGAAAACTAGCCCCCATATATAAAAAAAATCGATCCAAAACAGCAATGACTACTGAAAAAGCTCGAAATGTCTAAGTTTTGTTAAAGTGTTAAGAAACTACATCAGGTCCGACGTAATCTTCATAAACTGCCCCTATAGGAACCACCCTTGATTTCAAAGGAAACGAGGAAAACAAGAAAAAACGTAAAATCCAACAGGATTTCTATTTTCATGGATACTGTGATTGGCTGAAATTGCGTAGTACTCTAAAATAGAACCAGAAACTTACGTACCATCAACATCCTACACTGTCAACTCTCAGAGGGTGTGAAAACTACCCCCTAACCCCCTATGTAAGATTTAACTATAAAAAGTTACAGTGACTTCTATAAAAATGCGAAACACCTGCGTTGTGTGGAAGAGAGAAGAAACTACACTATGTTCGACGATGTGCTTGAAAATCACCCCCATGGGGTTGCGGTTATCTGTAGGATGCTGGAAAAAACAGAGAGAAACTAGCCGGATTTACATTTTTATGGATGCTACGATTGGCAAAAATCGTGTAGCACACTTAGAGTTTGAAACTTATGTCCTATAAATGTAAACAGAAAGGATGTAAACTACCGTAATTCAAGATGTAACGAAAAAGCTATACTGTTGCTTATTCGTTTCATTTCCATAGTTTTTTTATAGGGTGGCGTGGGGGTGGTTTTCAAGCACAGCGTGGAACATAGTCTAGTTTCTTCTCTCTTCCACACAACGCAGGTGTTAGGAATTTGTATAGAAGTCACTGTAATTTTTTATAGTCAAACCTTAGTAGTAGTAGTACTGTTGTTTTACTAGGCAATCAGGCCGGGATGGCCCATTTTGCTCTAGGGATCTACAGTTTAGCGTGGACTCCAAACCACGGTCCTCGACCACCAACTTTGACCCACCCTGGTCCCGTTACACCACCCTTCAAGGCGGCGCATTAGCCCGAGGTTCCCGGGTCTCCTGGACCAGCCACCGCCTTTCAAGGTGGTTCACTAGCCCTAGGATTGCCTCTGTTGGCAGCCTACCGACAATTATTAGACGAGATCGTGGGTCACCCATCCAAGTGCCGGACGCGCACAGCGTTGCTGCACCTCGCTGATCGAGCGACGGAACTTAAACCGGTGATCGTACCTCATCCCCCTAGTCAAACCTTACATAGGGGGTAGTTTTCACACTGAAGAATGTTGATGATACGTAAGTTACTAGTTCTATTTTAGACTACTATGCAATTTCAGCCAATCATAGCATCCATGAAAATAGAAAACCTGTTGCATTTTACGTCTTTTCTTGTTTTTCTCGTGTCCTTTAAACTTGGGAGGTGGTTGTTCTCAACTCTATAGGGGCAGTTTATGAAGATTACGTCGGACCTGATGCAGTTTCTTATCACTTTAACAAAACTTAAACATTTTGCTTTTTCAGCAGTCATTGCTGTTTTGGATCGATTTTTTTTATATATGGGGGCTAGTTTTCGCCCCTCTCTGGGGGTGTGTTTCATATCTATTGTATGTACGCTGCTGTTTAACCTTAATTTGTATAATTCGATTGATTAAGATGTAATAACTATTCTCGTAGCTTAATATTCTTTGTACCCCATTTCAGGGGTGTTTTTTGGCTCTAGCTACTGATTGTGGGGGCGAACGATTTTTATTGACCTCGGATTCGGATTCAGCGATCGAAAATACATAGGAATACATGGGTCTGATTCGCTGCTTTGAACTTTTTTTTTGTGGGGCTGTGTAATCAGTGTAGCTGTAGAAAAGAGAATATATAATGTTCTATTCTATGTGTCCATTGTAAAGGAGATAATTGTGCCAATGCTTCTTCTACCTTTGATGAATCGGCTACCGGTGAGGAATGCAGTGAAATTATAGAATATGACGGCAATGAAACTAATATAGTATATTTCAATTTGTTTCGATGAAAACTGGGTGAAAAAAAGTGGATCAAAGAATACATTTTTGAAAATTTTAAAAATGCACTTTTTTTGAAAATTAAAAAAATGAACTGTATCCCCCAAAAGTACATAAAATAACGTACAATCGAAAAAAAGTGACGTATAATGCCTCCTTGATAATTGACGAAGAATTAAAAATTTTATTTCTTATAGAAAAGATATTCAATTTTGATTCTTTCGGACATTTTTGGTGTTTTCTATTTTTTCCAAGATGGCGGATTGACCAATACATATCTTTTTAAGAATTTTAAGAGTTTTATTCCAAATAAGCCAGTATTTTTAAAATTCCTAGCCGACTACTAGTACAAAATATTATTAAGCAGATAAGTTGAAAATACATGAAAGCGCGTCAAAACGTGCATATAACTTTTGACGCACAAGGAATTTTGGGCACAAATATTTTTTTCGCAATCAGGAGGTCATGATACATATGAATTAACAATAAAATTTTAGGTGGAAGGTTGTCGCCGAATAAAATAAAATAAAATCAATTCGACTATCCTATCAGTTCACTAATATTAAATATATAACACAGCGTGGTACATATTTTGCCAAAATTTTTACTATGATAAGCTTGTCTCAGGGAACCCCCAATATCAATGTCATATATGTAATTTTGAAAAGAATAAAGATGGATTCTTCAGATAGATGTCGGAGAGTATAAGATGTCGGTGAGTATAACGTAAATATTTCAAAAACACATTTTCTTGAACACTACAATTTAAAAATATTAGAAAAGAGGAGGAATATTAATTCTATTACATATCTTCAAAAGTTATGGAATGCAAAAAGTGATGACCAGAGGTTCTGTTTCTCATGCGTCTAAATGTGCCGCCATCTCATTCCACAGGAATAGCGAACACTTTTTACCTAACAAGTAAGTACATCTCATTCCAACAACTTGATAAACTCACTATGTTCCCTGATATATTTTTACTAAGTCAGAAACAGTAAAAAGGGGTTTCAGTGGATTCGTTATAATGCATTGTTTTGAAGTATGCTTGTTGTTTTATTATGGATATACCTGTCTCTTTTGTCTAATGTTATTATTTATACCTACATTGTTTATTAATATTATAATGTGTGTATGTATAGTACTCTGTAATTGGGTTTTGACATGTAGAGTCATTATTGTCAATAAATAAATAATAAATAACCATGTTGTATTCATAGTCAAAAATTGTACTTTAAAAGGTTTTAGCAGTAACGGTGACTGTTTTACCTGCTTTAGTTCCTGCTGCAGTTCTTCGTACATTTAGAAAATCACGTCATCTTAAAGATTTATTAAATAACTCAAACTTTTAAAAAGATATATTACGGTGAATGTTGAACAGTAAAATTTAAAATATATAGTCCAAATAAAAAGAACTGTAAGAGTTAACCATGAGGTATATTGTAGAAGAACCTAGAACACAGCGTCTGAGTGACGCGACACCAATTTATTTATCAAGGGCGCCAGTCGCGTTCTTCCTTGTTCTTATGTGGTCTTCCACTCCCAGGCGTGTTCGAGATAAGAGATATTTGATTGATAAGAAATAGACCAAGGCTGCACTACCGTAGATTATCAGCAACGCTCTCTCTAAAAATTGTTTTTTTTTCTCTAGATGCAATTTTTCTTATTTACCTAATGGCGATGGGTTTTATGCTTAAAATCTTTGAATTGTTTTAATAGAAAAATCCCTGTTGAGCTTCCGTAATCTGACCGGGGAATTGAGATTCAAACTTGTGGGGTCCTGATACACCCGATTATTCAACTCCGGCCTATCAAAGGAAAACCCTCAAGGGATGAGACTTACAACAAGTCATTCGATCAATAAAATGCAAAAGTTAAAAAAATAACATTTATTAATTAGTTTTAAAATAAGTACAGTGAAATTATGCGATATCCTATCTAATAAATTCTATAATTTGAAGAGAATCGCCTCCCCCAAATAGGACAAGATCGTTTTAAGAGAGTTTTAAATGCTACCATACAATGGAGATTTTATTGTTTATTTGCTGTCTCAACAATCCAAATTTAAAATATTTGCATGTGTTTTTTCTACAACGAGTTATAGAGGGTGTAATTAGTTTCATGTCATTAAAATAAACTGGTAATGGGGACCGACTAGACAAACAAAAAACCTTTATGACTTTCTCCTCTAGGGACACTTTGAAAAGAACTGACCTAGGTCAACAATTTGAATATTAGGGTAGGAAATATTTGAGAACCACTGCCTTTCTGGGTCAATGGACGTGTAGTTCCCAATTATACAACTTTTAAATTGTCATGAAAAAGTGCAAAGATTACCGACCGACTCGTTCTCGCCGGCCCGCTGCGGCCCGCGGTTTCAAAGCAAAGAAGGGCGGCACCTTTGATGACCGCCTCAACCGAACCAGTTATAAAAATGCAAATAATTCGTTATCTCTTTTTGCAGAACTGCAAGAAAATGATGGGCGTAGAGGTTTAAACACAGCATTTCTTTACATGTGTGTTTTTTAATTTGAAACAAAATATTGGAGTTTTTATTGCTGTTTATAATTTATCAGATTTAAATGTGTTTTATTAATATTTGTAATCTAAATGAGTGTTCTGAGTTAAAAGCTTAAAAAATGAGTAATTATTGCATGACATTGGGAAATAAAGAGTTAGACGTCTGATATACGATAACTGAAAACAATTATGTGTATTTTAAGTTAGGAAAAAAATCTGATTTATTTAACGAATTGCCAATCAGGTATCGAAAACTAAAATATTCGATAAATCTAGAACTTACCAATAAATTATTGTTGATTTACATAAATTGTTCGAAATGGCCTCCGTCTGCATCAATGCACTTTTCGGCACATCGAACTAAGGACATACGCACTTCGTTCAACACATTTGGTAAATTAGGATCATTTTTTTATGGTTTCTATGCACATTAAAATACATTGCTGCAATTGTTCCAAAGTGTCAGTTGGATCACGGTAAACCAGAGATTTAAGATGACCCCAAAAATAAAAATCCTTCGTATTTAAGTCGGGTGACCATGGTACTAATCCATCGTTGAGGAAACTCCCTGTTCAAAAAATTTCGAACAGCCAGACTAAAATGAACTGGCGCGCCATCATGCATATACTACTTTTTTGCGCCTTGCCAAAGGTACATCTTCCAACAAATTTGGCAATGTTTGTTGTAAAAAGTTTAAGTACACATCACCATTTAATCTAGCGGGTAATTCTATAGGTCCAATTATTTCATTATCGCAAATTCCTGTCCACAAATTAATGCTGAACCGTCATTGAGAATGCGCCCTTCTTATTACATGAGCATATTTTTAAAATTAAACACTCCACTCCTGGTAAAACAAGACACTCATCGGAGAAACAAAGAAAGTTTAAAAAAATCCTCATTTGCCGCGTGTTTTCTCAAAATCCACCTACAAAATTCCATTCGCCCTACAAAATCTTGAGGATATAGAGCTTGGACACGTTGATAGTGATAGAGGTGTAAGTTCATATCTCTTAAAGTCCTCCACACCACAAAATGAGATACTCAAATACGGTTCGCGATATCGCGGGTGCTTAAAATTGGATCCTCTTTTACGAGTTCCAAAACTTGAACCTCCGCTTCAATTACCATGTCTTCGCATTGTAGACCTCGTTCTCCTCCATGTCCATCGAGACGACCTGTTTCCCGAAGTCGCTGAGCAATGCTTACGAATGTACGTGCACAAGGATGACGTCGATAAAGCTGTTCCGCAGCAGCTGCATTTCCACGACATTTTCCATACCACCTTAAGCACAATTGATCATATTTTTGTTAATTATAGAAACGAAGGAGTGTGTTGTGTACTTGATAATATTATTTCGGATCACCGAACTATTCTTTTTGAACTTAACTTTGAAAATCGTAAAGTAAATGCAAATAATACGACATTTGTTAAAAGAAGCTACAATGTAAACTCAATTGCTAATTTTGAACTAGCAATTCAAAATGAAACTTGGTGAAATCTTTATAATATTTCTGATATTCATGATGCATTCTCATATTTTAATGATATCCTTTTATATTATTTTAATTTGTATTTTCCTCTGAAAAAATTTTATATCAATACATCTCTCAAAAAAAAATGGGTAAATACCGAGGTGATAAGAGTCCAGCGTAAATTTGAAAAATCTTTTTGTTCTAAAGACAATGTGTTCTAATATGTCCGAAATTTATAAAAATTCAAAAAAGAACCACAAATTGTTGATAAGGAGAACTAAAAAATCTTATTATCAAAATAAAATTACAGAATCTGACAACCCTGCACGGTCTGCTTGGGATGTTATAGCGGAGATATCAAATAAAAATAAACACTTTAATAACATTAATATAAACAATGAAGGCGTGGTTCATGACGATCCCAAAATAGTTGCTTCACTTTTTAATAACTTCTTTCTACAAGCCCCAGAGAACATAGTCAAGCTAATCTCGAAGCATATCCCTACTCTAGCTAATTTGTCTCAGTCGATGTTCTTAAAATCGTTTACTACTGATGAAATGTTACATTTATTAACAAACAAATTCAAGGCCAAAAAATCATCTGGTCCTGATGATATTCCCTGTTTTCTGATAAAAAAAGTGGTAAATTTTATCCTTCGACCACTCACTTATATAATCAAATTATCATTCGAATCAGGGACATTTCCAAATAGTTTGAAAACTGGAAAAGTGGTACCCATTTTTAAGAAGAAGAATAGAGACATTTTGGAAAATTATAGGCCTGTAATTGTGCCTTTTGGTCTCTCTAAAATATTTGAATACTGTTATTTGGATAGATTATTAAATTTCTTAGAGACTTACAAAATAATTACAGAGAATCAACATGGCTTTACTAGTAGTATGTCAACCAATACGGCCATACATTCATTTTTATATAAAATATTAGAATTTGTCGACGCAGGAGAATCCCCTGTTGGGATATTTTGTGATCTAAGCAGGGCATTCGACTGTGTTAATCATGATTTACTAAAATCTAAACTGTTTGCCTATGGATTAAGTTTTGTTAGCACATTTCTGGAAGGACGAAATCAGTATGTTAGTTTACGACATAAAACGCAAAATTCAGTTTACAGAGTTGATTCTGAATATTTAGAACTAAATATGGGTATTCCACAGGGATCCATATTGGGCCCTGTTTTATTTTTACTATATATTAACGATATAGACTCTTTGGCGTCAGATGCACATTTTACAATGTATGCAGACGATATATCTATTATAATATCTAATCCTAGAGAAAATCTTTTGGAAGATAATTCTAATAATTTATTGACTAATTTGAATAATTGGTTTTCTAAAAATTCTCTATGTTTTAATGCAGAAAAAACTCGCCTAATTAGATTTCACACCAGGCAAAAGAAATGTAATAGTTTAAATATTGATATAAATGGTCTCAAAATCGAGAATGAGGGAAGCATAAAGTTTTTAGGCATACACCTGGATGAAACCTTAAACTGGAAACATCACTGTGAAGTCCTGATATCTAAAATATCATCAATAACTTATTTGTTCAGAAATATCAGATCGTTTCTCAATAAAGAACAATTAATTAATTTATATTATGCCCAAGTTGATACAAGCTTAAGGTATGGTGTCTGTTTCTGGGGACAATCCACCCTAGCAGCAAATGTATTTTGCGATGTATCGCCGGCGTACCGGCCACTCACCCTTGTAAAGGTATTTTTAAAGAATTTGGAATTTTTAGCTTGCCATGTTTGTATATTTTCGAAATTTGTATGTATGTTTTTAAAAATAGGAATAAGTTTGTTTTAAACAGTGACTACCACAATGTCGACACTAGACAGAAAAATGAGTTCCATGTGCCTTATGCCAGACTTAAAATTACTTGTGAATCTCCCAGGTCAATGGGACCTAAAATATTCAACCGCTTACCGGAAGAAATAAAGTTTAGCGAGACAATGTATGCATTTAGAGGGAAACTAAAAATGTTTTTATTAGATAAGTGTTACTATTCAGTAGCAGAATTCTTTCGATCTTAATGTATATTTTATATCATATGTATACATAAGATTTATGTGACTATTTCTATACGATATTCTGTATAGCCAAAAAGGAAAATAAATTATTATTATTATTATTAAGGGCCCACAGAAACTAAAATATTGCACAAGGGAGCGTATAGTTTTCTTCAGATCTACTAAGCACTCAGAAAACGCCGACGTCTTTCACCTTTACCACACCGCTAAAAACTTTACCTTACCTACTTTTAAAGAATCATAAAAAAGTGTGATTATCAACTTGTGTCCTTGCCGACGCGTGGTCTCTAACAAAGCAGCGCGAACACTTTGAAAGAGCCGTATTAGCGTATTTGATGGTTAGAGGCGCTGACATACGCGAAGATAAAAGCCTATCCCAACATTCCAGCAGTTCTCAAACAATATTATGGAAAATTTTCGAAATTTTTGTTTATTTATTTTTTCTAAAACTATGGGTTTTAGACCCCATGTTGTATAAGGTTTATTTGTTCGTTTAGTCGTTCCCAACCACCAGTTTTTTTTTAATGACATGAAACTGATTACACCCTGTATTTGTTAAATTTTTCAGTTGTGTTAAGTCGTAAAACATGGAGAGCGTGCGCTAACAATTGATTTGGTGAAAAGATTCACACTATTTCCTTAGAAATTGATGAAAGCCTTTCTGGGTTTTTATTGTGGCTGACTAAATGATATAAAAATATTTTACTTAAAAAAATTTGTCGCTTATGGTTAGATTCAAGGTTCTTTATCGTGATTATATCATTCACGAGAATGAGTTTAACTATATATGAGTTTGCAACTTTCTGTCAATCTCGCGACGTATCGGTCCTCCAATATGTGGGATGTTATACGACTTCGCCTTCGAGCGACTTTTGGCAAAATGACTTTTTGTCTTATTTATACCCAAGGCGGTTTTCTCTATAAATTGGTCATTTGGAAAGACCTGCATTTGGTTTTCCTACCATCGCTTTCTACTGATTATCCAACGCACTCGTCCAATTTACGAGCTGCTTGCTGGATGAATCCAAATTTGTTTTATTCGAAAAACCGGCATTATCCATTTTTACTAATTTTTGCCAAGTAATCGCCTTTAGACGCCACGCGCCTTTGCCACATTCGTCAGTTTCGCTCTTTCAGTAAGTCGCATCTTTAAAATTTCATATTCATTCTTCTGAATGATATCCACAATGACTGTATCTCCTCTTTCATTGTGTTTCGTAAAGCGATTAAAAAGTTGAAAATATTCATAAATATTTTCAAAGTATATTTTGGCGTACTTCGTAAAAAGTATATTGTTTCTTTTTACTACTACTACTACTTTTTAGGGTGGCCCATCTCTATAGGGGGTGAATTTTTTTTGCGTATTTTTTAAGTCTCATCCCACGAAAATATACTATTATACTAGGAATAATTTATGTCAAAGTTTTAGATAATTCGGTGAACGGTAACCCGTGCCGCATTCAGGTAGAAATTTGTAGATAAGATTTTATTACGGTAATACACTTAAATTTTACTTAAAATACAAATATCTACCTCTTTTCTCATAATGTTTTATTGGTGTAATTATTTCCTAGAAATTATTTGTTTTGGAAGTTTGGAAATATAATGCACCTACGGTAGGTTTTTATGTCAGTTTGCAATTGTGTTTTACAGTGGTGACAGTATAAGTTCTAGCATAGGTTCCTTTTTGAAAAAACATTTAACGATGGCTGATGTTAGATCCTTACGAAAGGATACTTTCATTTACTTAGTTGGACACTATTCGTCACACATCATTGGCAATAAATTGCCGTCTAATAGACAAGTATTACAAGTGCTCTTTTATAACATTCGTGAAGTGAAGCTAAGTGTACACGAAAGTGCTAAATTAACAATAAAAGAGGTGTCAGTTTTTTGGGATAAAGCTCGCATTCCGACACGTCAGGATTTTCATTGTGTTAAACAACTAGATAAACTTTATGCAGAGTGGAGGAACTTACGAAAATCGGCTAAAAGGGCCAGTGCGGGAGTAAAGAAAAAAATTTCGTTGAAAAATTGGACGATCTCTTTGACATTTCTCATGCAAATGCATTGGAGTTGATGAAAATAGATGAAGATAAGCAGTTTTTAATTAACCAAAGAAAAAAGGGACGTCCTGGATTTATGCATGGTATTGATTACCAACTTGCTTCTCAAGAAAAATCAGCTGAGGAGAAATTACAGAAATTATCCGAACGAATGCAACGAAGTCAACAAGAAAAAGCTAGATTAGAGGAAACAGTCACCTGTCCATCATCAAGTAGTAATTCAGCCGACTCCAACGAAAATGAAGATGAAATAATCGAAGCCCGTCACAACCAAAAAAGTGGAGATTGTATGGAACATGTAACATCATCACACCAAAAATAGCCGCTGCATTTGATGCTTGCAAAATAAGCGACAGGTATGGAGTCCATATTTTGACGGCAGTAGCAGAAGCACTAGGACATGACACCACATCTTTGTCCATCAGCAGAACCACACTTCAGCGCTCTAGACAACGCATCCGCGAAGAAAGAGCTGAAATATTAAAAACTGCCTTCGGTAATTCTGAATTGCTGGCCCCAGTCATCCATTGGGATGGAAAACTTTTACCTTCTCTCACTGGAATGGGAAATATCGATAGACTTGCTATCTTAGTTACTAGTGGAGGTATTGAACAACTACTTGGAGTACCAGCTTTGCCCAATTCAACTGGAAGAGAACAGACTAAAGCAGTTTATGATGTGCTTTGTGAATGGAATTTGGACGAAAAGGTAATAGCTTTGTGTTGTGATACAACAGCATCAAATATGGGACAGCCACACTATTGCAACAAAAATTAGAAAGAGATATTCTATATTTTCCTTGTAGACATCATATTTTTGAAGTGGTTTTGAGAAGTGTGTTTGACACAAAAATGCCTTCCTCATCTGGTCCAAATGTGCCACTATTTAAACGTTTTAGGGAATTTTGGCCTAAAATAGATCAAAATAAACTAAAAACTGGATTTCAGGTATCAAAAATTAAACACATTTTACAACTAGTTAAAGCCGAAATTGTAAAGTTTCTAAATGCAGCTTTAACTTTGCAACAGCCTTGTGATGATTATAAAGAATTTTTAATGCTTTCTAAACTTTTTGTTGAAGAAGAGCCCACTCACACGACATTCTATCAATCAGGGGCATTTCATCATGCACGTTGGATGGCCAAAGCCATTTACTGTCTAAAAATATGTTTTTTCCAAGATCAGTTCCAACTAACTAAAAAAGAAAAAATAGGTATTGAAGATATATGTCTCTTTATTGTAAAGGTTTATGTAAAGGCCTGGTTTACAACGTCATTTGCTAGTAAAGCACCGCTTCATGACTTTTGTAAAGAACTCATTAATTATCAAAATATTGACAAAGAAATATCTCAAGCCGCAAGTAGGAAAATAGTGAACCATTTGTGGTACCTTAATTCAGTAAATGTTGGCTTATCTTTCTTTGATGATGATATTTCAGTTACCACTAAAAGAGAAATGGTTAAAGCTTTGAATAGGAAAGCACCAAATCAAGAGGGTATTAAACGACTTATGATTAGTAACATTACTGACGTTGAAAACAAGGAAATTCAGGACTTCATATGCGAGAACACTAAACAGTTTTTTCAAAAATTAGGTTTGTCTATGGAATTTTTGGAAAATGATCCAACAACATGGAGGGAAAATGAAAGTTATACCCGATGTTTCAATATTATAAACAAAATTAAAGTTGCAAATGATGCCGCTGAGAGAGGAATCAAACTTATTACTGACTATAATGACATTTTAACAAAAAATGAAGACCAATAACAGTTTTTACTCTAAGTTGTAAATGATTATAAATCACAGTTTCCAAATGTAAAAAAAGAAACCCTGTCGCATGCTTTGGCCTAGTGCAAAAAATATTGTTTTTATTACTATATGTCTTGTAGATTTAGGATAATATTTGGTACTATGTATGAAAAAAACGTTTCATAATAAAATACACAAAGATAAAACGAGAGTTTTATTTCAAAAACTTCTAGTCTAGTTTTCTTAGACTACGAATTTACAGTAGTATGACACATGTCATAGTCACAACAGATAATGTCTTTGATATTTGTATGACTTGATTAGTCATTCTAATAAATGATTAAAAAAAAAAAACAATGCATCAACCAAAGAATGTAAATAATTCCATTTACTTTTATTATTGCATAATAATGCATTCTGCGGCACCCCTCGCCTTCAATTTGCCTCAATAATATTTTGAGGGGACTGTTTTTTCTTCAAATGGAACCATTTGCAGGGGTGAGAAATAAAAAATTTCGATTTCGAAAAAGATGGGCCACCCTAGACTACTTTTGTCTTTCACCAAAATTATACTTTTATTTTCAGTATATTTTCCCATGACCATAATAATATATTTAATTCTTATGGCCTGGACATAAACATATTTTCCTAAGTGAAAATTCGGTGTTTCTTTGAATTTTCACCTGGTTGTGCCTTACGTCTTAAAACGTATACAAAGTCTTTTTGTGCTAGTTTTTGCCTCTGATGCCTTTCAAATTTATATATTATACACAAAAATGTCTAAATGAATTTTTACCTGTCGAAACATTATTTAATCTTCGACTTAGATCGATTCTGGGATATCCTATGACAATATCACAGACAAAGCTAATAGATTGATGGAAAGCTCAATTATGTGTCTATAATTAATAGTAAGTATTTCCCTTAATATATGCGAATAACACTGTAGCGTCACCGCTCGCAAACATTTAGTACGTACGCATCATCACCAATTCACTATTTCTCTTTTTACACCAGGTATTATTGATTATGGAAATGGCGGCAGCTGAGATAGTGAATTATATATCAAACGACGTGCAGTAGAAATGTTATGACCCAACTTACTTTTCCACATTAGTTTCCAGTTAAATTGCGCGAAATAGGAAGCACAGACAAGCTTCTTGTATAAATTCTACATCATGGCACCGAAGTGTCTATCTAGATTTTAAAATTGTGGTTGAATATGTTTGTGTTGTCTAGCAGGTATGTAAATTTTAACAAGAATTTTTCGAGGGAAATCTAGTTTGGCCCCTTTGTTTGAGAAAAATTGTGTGTACGTTATCTTAAAATTACAACGCTTTAATTTTATTAAGTATATAAAGAAAATTTGTTTTAAAAAGTTACATTATAATATTACTTTCATTATAATACGTTAAAAAAACGAGTTTAAAAAGGAACATTATAGTAAAATCTGCTCTGCTACATACAGTGTGTAATTAGTTTAATGTCATTTTAAAAAACTGGTAAAATGAGGACCTACTAAAAAAACGAAAAAACTTTTTCCTCTAGACACACTTTGAAAAAACTGACCTAGGTCAAAATTTTGAATGTTAAGCTAGGAGACATTTGAGAACCACTGCTTTTCTGGGTTAATTGATGTATAGTTCCGAATCAGAAGTTTCATACTTACTTTTAAAAAGTCATAAAAAAGTGTAAAAATTACCCACTTGTGTATCATCGCTGCGCGGGCTCAAAGTAAGAAGCGCTGCACTTTGGCGGGACCGCTTAAATGAACTTATTATACCAATAATAAAAATGTAAATAATTCGTTATCTCTCTCTACACAACCGCAAGCACAGGATGACCGCAGGTTTTAAATTGAGGATTTGTTTACATGTTATGTATGTTTTTTAAATTGATTGATTTGATTGATTGATTTACCAGGGTGCGGTAGGCATTGCTGCCACTCCCAGGTATACAGCTGGTCCTGCTACGTCCACGCTGGGTTGGACTAAGGTCATGCTTGTTGCCAGCAGCGAGAGATACATGGCGCATGGTAAAGGAATGTGGGATGGGAGGTGTAGGTATTTGTGAGATGTGTTACCGCATTCTGTAGTGAGGGAGCGTTTAAGCTCCCTTTTTTGTGTGTTTGGTTCCGGACTTCTGCCTATTCTGACTCTTCTTGTGAAATATGTTGCCGTGTTGTGTCGTAATATGGAGTGCTTCTGCTCCTCTCTTTGCGTTTTTGCATCTTCGAATCTTCTTTTTTCTGAGTCTTCTGATTCCTCGGTTTCCGATTGTGGTAGAGTATAGATACTTGCGATTTGTTAGTGGTGTTCATTTGTTGATCCTGATCCTTTCAGTTGTCGTTCTCCACTGTAGCATGGTCTCCCTATTTTTAGTTTGTTGCTGTGCGGTACTAGCGCTTTCTTCAGTAAATGTGTTGGGTCCCTTCCTTGGGTATATCCTCAATACTTCATTGCGTATATTTCTATTATGTTGATGTTTCGTCTCCCTGTTTTCGTCTTGTTGTTTCAGTTGGACGATGTCCTTTCTGCTCTTCTCAAAAACTTCTTCTGTTGGCTTTTGTTGTTGCCGCGTTTTTGACTCCATATATCATCGTTGTCCATATGAAGGCTATGTACATATATTTGGTAAGGTCCCATGATAATTTATTTTTCTCAATGAACGGTATGTTACCCTTGTGCCGTTTTGATTCTCTCCATTACTGTTTCTCTCCGCTCTAGCTGGTTCGTCCGGTCTGTTCCTAGGTACTTCAATCTGTTCGGTATTCTTAGGGAATATTCATCAATTTTGTGTTCCTCTCCGCTGGTCCAACTCTTCTTCTTCTGCATCAATTAGGAGATTATCGACATATGTGTGTATTTTCTTAGAGAACACCATTTTTCTGAAAGAAACCTTCACTAGGCATACCTCCGCTGAAGTGATGTGCGAACTCAGCCCTGACGCAGTATATCAACAATACCTCATTGATTATTTCGAGTTTAATTTTAATTATTATCACTACCGTGATTTCTAGCATTTATTCCTTGGATGGTGGCTTATTGAAGGGTGTTCTTGTATTAATTTGATTCATTCATTTTTTGCTTTCTCTTCTTCCTCCAGTTTATCTCCACTGTTGCCGTGGTATACCTCTTCTCGTGTATGTGTTATCATTTTTTTCTGTATGCCCCCCTGCCGCCGCTTTACTGCCCCTGACTCGTTCCCCCGTTTCTTTGATTTTGTGGTCCTATGTTCTGTATTCGATTCATCTTTCTTGTGTATAGGTACCATTTCCTGAGAAAAACTATGCATTTTCATTGAACTGCAAAAAATTCAGCCCCCAACTTATTAAGCCAATAGTACGTCACTGATCAGATTGTCCATTTATTACCCAAGTCAACGCTTGTTTATCTAAGAAACTCTGTTTTTCTTAAGGAATAACACCATTATTGCCTTGCTATAAATTTACGGTGACAGCGGTCGATGGTTTCATAATCACTTCTCATATTTTCGAAGAAAGTCGTTTGAATCAGCCCCTCACATGTTTATTACAGCATTTATGATGCAGAATGCAACACCACAAAAATACACTCTTTTTAATACAAATACAAATTATGTACGTAATTAATCACTAATTGCACCTCCCAAGATATGTATTATACCTCAAACATGTCGCTTACTTGACAAAAAAAAATATGCAACACCACAAAATCACACTCTTTTTAATACAAACACAAATTATGTACGAAATTAATCACTAATCGCACGTCCCAGGTATGTATTATTTCCCAAACCTATCACTCACTTTTAACGCCTTAAAAATTTGCATAAAAAACATACAGCACCACAACACATTATTTTTGATACAAATATAAATTATGTACGAAATTATCTATTTATTCACTTAACACCTCAAAAGTTATATTTTTTACACTTTGTATTTAGCTAGGGCTTGGATCTAAAAAGCATTGCAATGGTTTTATGCGGCAGACACTTGTTAATCATTAAGACATAAATAAACTTGGATAAATAAACTTGGGTGGTACTTTAAAAATGAGAAGATACTTAGCTTATCTATTCCTCTTGTGTGTTGCCTGGTCCTTTAAGCTTGTTTCTTTATGCATAGCACTGCACTATCGGTTCTGCCACTAAATACGCTGTATTAATTATTTTCAAATATTAATTCTATTTCAATTTTGTTCTTTTGTTATGGTATATCGATTTGCGCGGAATTCTTTACTCTACAAATTCACCTAATTTTTATCAAATTTAGCGGACTTTTAGCGGGCGTTTTCACGTTTTAATGGCAGCGTTTTTGAGATGTGTCCGTTCGCTGTATGTTTTTTAAATTGAAACAAAATTATTGGAGCTTTTATTGTGGTTTATAATATATAGAATTTAAATGTGGTTTATTAACATTTGTACCAAATAATTGCTC
Source organism: Rutpela maculata (assembly GCA_936432065.2). Taxonomy (NCBI): domain Eukaryota; kingdom Metazoa; phylum Arthropoda; class Insecta; order Coleoptera; family Cerambycidae; genus Rutpela; species Rutpela maculata. Next base: position 125,543,175 of record OW386290.2, on the reverse strand, counting down.
TGTGTTAAAAGCTTAAAAATAAGTAATTATTTCATGAAATTGGAAAACATTCAGTTAGACGTTCGGGATACGATAGCAGAAAATAGTTATGTGTATTGTAAGTCAGGAAAAATCTATTTTTTTTAAAAGATTGCGCGCATATTTTTTTCCAATCAGGTATCGAAAAATAAAAATCGAGTATTTGGTCTTGATGGAAATCAATGTAAGTAAACAATAATGAGCACAAAAGTTGCTCATAATAACAAAGTTTAAATACCTAATCCAGCAGTGACTCTGATTTGAAAGCGACAGCAATCTGACAGCGTGGTGGACAGGCCTATTCGAGAAATCTAGAAATTTCCGATAAAATACCACGCTCTGACCTTATGTAAAAGTGGTTTCCGTTAAATTGGCTATATTTTTGATATGTTATGTATTTCGGCATCCTGAACAAATGTGTCCATGGGCACGAAGTCCCAAACCCTAAGGACTTCGAGATACGATACGTTAAAGTTGGATATTTTATGTGTTCCTTGAGATAAAGTTTTTATCTCAAAAGTTCTGCGACCGGACCGCAAGACATTAACCCTTCGTTTTAGAGGGCGAGGAACACGATGGTGACAATATTTTCTGATCTACCGTCCAACCACAACCCTCAAATCGAAAAAACCACCCCCCTTTCCGATTTTTCGACGCTAGGCTTGCAAGAGCTTGTCGGATTGGGTTTTTCTTGGTCAATTTGAATGAAATAAGTAAATATTGATCACAGGTGACCTAGTTCACCCCCAGGGGTTGAAACCCAATACTAAAATGCCACGAAAATGACGAAAATCAGCTGAAAACCGTTTTCAAGGTCGAGGAATACGATGGTGATAATATTTCCCGACCTACTCTTCACCCACAACCATTAAACCTGAAAACTACCTTTTCCGATTTTCCGGCGCTAGGCTGCGAGGGCTTGTCGTATCGAATGTTTTTTTTTGTCATTTCGAATAAAATAGGTAAATATTGATCACAGGTGACCTAACCCACCCCCAGGGGTTGAAACTACCTCCACCCCCAATAACGAAGTGCCACGGAAACAATGAAAATCAGTTGAAAAGCGGTATGCCCCCGTTTTGGAGGGCGAGGAATACGATGGTGATAATATTTCCCGACGAGGAGAAGTAAAAATAAATTTTGAGGCCTTTGGTTCTTGTACACACACTAAATCACAATTTTATTTTTTTTCACTCCCTTTAACAATGGGGTGGGGGTGGTAATACAATTTTTGGAGACGTTAGCTTGTCTTATTTCTACTCAATATATTAAACGGTTCTAGTACACAAAAAAAAATAGATGTAGTGGGTGAAGGATATGCCGGGAAATATTATCACCGTCGTGTTCTTCACCCTCGAAAACGGGAGCATACCTCTTTCAAGCTGATTTTCGTTGTTTCCGTGGCACTTCGTTATTGGGGGTAGAAGTAGTTTCAACCCCTGGGGGTGGATTAGGTCACCTGTGGTCAATAATTACCTATTTTATTCGAATTGACCGAAAAGAAAATCCGAAAAAAGAGGTAGTTTTCAGGTTTAGGGGGTAGTGGGTGAAGAGTAGGTCGGGAAATATTATCACCATCGTATTCCTCGACTTTGAAAACGGGGGTATATCGGTTTTCAGCTGATTTTCGTTATTTTCGTGGCATTTTAGTATTGGGGGTAGGGGTAGTTTCAACCCCTGGCGGTCAGTTAGGTCACCTGTGATCAATATTTACTTATTTTATTCAAATTGACCAAGAAAAACCCGATCCGACAAGCCTTTGCATGCCTAGCGTCGAAAAATCGGAAAAAGGGTTTTTTTTTTCGATTTAGGGGTAGTGATTGGACGGTAGGTCGGAAAATATTATTACCATCGTATTCCCCGCCCTCGAAAACGGGGGGGTTAATGTCTTGCGGTCCGGTCGCAGAACTTTTGGGGTAAAAACTATCCCAAGAGACTATACATGATATACATAAAATATCCAACTTTAACGTATCGTATCTCGGGGACTTCGTGCCCATGGACACCTCGCTTCCGTGCTATTCACCCTTAAACGTTAGCTGGTTAAATCTTGAAGAAGGTTTTTTCTCATATCTTTCAAACTACTGTATCAATTGTAATTAGATTTGAACAGTATATATATAGTAAATATTCGTACCTTGTTTAGAAAGTCAATGGTGAAATACCCTCATGCTTATTACTCCTAAACTGAATACTGGATACGGAATTTGAAGTTACATTTTTAAATTCCTTGAATCATTTTCCAAATAAAATAAAACCCTTGTTTAATATCGATAAAATTACACCAAACGATATTTGAACCTATAAAAAACTATATGCTTTGTACTATTATCGAATATATCTACGTATAATATAAACTAATTTCAAAATATAAAGGCATATCTCTTGATAAAATCTAATTTAGAAAAGCTTTTGACTCTTGTAATGTTTCCATAAAATCAATAGAAAAATAGTTAAATTTTGCTCCCTTAAAGAGAGGAGGAAGTGACGAGCACATGGATTGGACAACGAGATGTTTTGGATATTCATTTTGGTCCAAATTCATCATTAAACCATTTTACGCTGAGAAAACTACTCCGCTAATTTTTGAGCTAATTCCAGTAGCCTACTAGAGTTATGCCATAATTGCATTTCTTTATCTAAGATGAGGTCATTGCTAGGCGCCAGCAATTCTTTACGCCTGAACAAACCAACACAGAATTTCTGGGTTATGTATCTATGATAGGCTGTCTCATATGTGCGGTTGCACTTTTTTTACTACAATCAATTCCTCTTTCTTTCGCACATGTAAATGTTGCAGTTAATATCAAGAGACTTTTTAACCTAAATGTAAGTAAGTATGTAATGTAACAATTTATGTTCATGAAGTATTAACTTTAAACACACGGAAATTGATAATATTACAACGGTCACGATCATTCTAATTGAAATTTGTATCTTGTCTACAATAATGAAACAATATTCGATATGTACCGCAGACTGCATTTGCTACAACTTTAAAAAAAAGTACGGGTTGTTTGTTGTTAATTATAGCATGGGTTGAATCTGTTACAAGGTCAACAAAAATTAAACTTCAAAAAAATTGAAAAAAGAAGGAAGTTTTCAATTTGATCCATACGAAAGTTTTTTATTCGCAATTATGGTGAATGCGCGGGTGCTAAAAAATCTGCATTAAAATTGGCAGTTAATGTAAACCGCATATTTAACAGGCACTCAAAAAATGCCGGCATCTTTGGCTTTACGATGCGGCGTGTCGATGGATCAAAGGCGCCGACATTTTTTGAATGCCTGTTAAATCTGCGGTCAACTATAGTTATTTTAAGAGTTAGTGGAGTCAATAGAGGCTGAAAATATGCATTATTTCGGAATAATTACGGGAAGCTTCATTTTTTCTAAAATCTTTTGATGTCACTTTTACATAACTTAAAATAAAAAGTTATAAACATAGAATCGTCAGGAAATTGTTTATTAATTATTTAAATAAAAAAAACGTTTTTTTTTATCAAAATTATTATAAATTGAGAAATTTTAAATCAATTTAATTCAAATTGACATATAAGGGGTTTTCGAGGTCGCTGGAACAGATTATGATGTCAAAAATAGGTAATTCAAAATGGCTGATCCAATATGGTCGATTTTTCCATAAAAATTTCATTAAAAATGACGTAACTCGATAAATTCCAAACAAAGGACACCGCACGTTTCATAAGTAAATTGGTGGCCTGTCAAATTTGATGAATTTTTGATATATTCTAGTTCAACTGATTCTGAACTTCAAAGTATGGACAGTTTCCTCGATAGATGGCTCCAAAGAATGGATTTAGTGGACCTACCCCTTGATCTGTATCAACGATTTCTCAAAATTTACTGCAGGTATTGAAATGATAACTACTGGAAATAAATAACCAGACTATTTACCATTATTTGGTCTTAGATTGATGTGCCCGAACTTCCGGTTTTGTCGAAAGTGACGTCAAATCACGTTTTTCTAATGCACATCACCCGTTAACTTCAATTGACGATTTGCACGAAAGAAAGTTTGGTAAAAAGTGTCTAGATTGGCATCACTGTAATTCACTGCACATGGTGACCAACTCGTCTAATTTACAAACTTTGTAACAATTTGTTCAGGATGCCGAAATACATAACATATCAAAAATATAGCCAATTTAACGGAAACCACTTTTACATAAGGTTAGAGCGTGGTCCTTTCTGTTGATTTACATAAATTGTTCGAAATAACCTACATCTGCATCAATACACATTTTGTCACGTCGAACTAAGGACATTCGCATTCCGTTCAACACTAAACACCCTAAACTATCAAACAACGTTGTCAATAAAGGAAGAAAGAAAAGAAAAAAAGCAACACAAAAAGAGCGAAGAAGTAAGTTGTGTTTGTACGTAACCTAGTACTTAACGACTTGAACGGTAAGTCAATAAAATAAATCTTAACTAAAACACAGTGGCACAAAATTCAAAAAGAACAAAAGCAACAAACGCGTGTATGTACTTAACCAAGTAACGACACAAACTAAAATATTGCTTGAAAGTATCACAAGGGAGAGTACAGTTGTCTTCAGATCTATAAATCATTCAAAAAATGTCGGCGTCTTTGATCGTTACTGTATTGCCAAAAACGCCGACATTTTATACCTATCTGCACAAATGTCAGTGTATCATGTGCGACCAGACGCGACGATTTAAAGCCTATCCCATATTCCATATTTCAGCAGTTCTCAAACAATATTTTTTAAAATCTTCGAAATTTTTGTTTATTTTTTTTCTCCAAAACCATGTGCTTTAGACCACATGTTATACAAGGTTTTTTGTTTGTCTATTTCCTTCCCCACCACCAGTTCTTTTAATGACATTAAACTAATTACATCCTGTATGTGAACGATACAGTGGACTTGTTTTTAAACAGATTATATTATAATAACTGTAACATTATAATAACTGTACTAAAAAATATATCAAAAAAAATTAAATATAAATGAACCAGTGGATTACCAATGTATTGATAAGATCAACAGTTACAAGAAATATATTGCATAAGATTATTAGGAAGTATATTATAATAATAATAATATAATATATAATCTTAATGATATAAACTTACTAAAAGGTAAAAGGGTACAATAGATATAAAAATAAGTTAAATAAATTAATCAAAATAACAAAAACAGACTAATCCAAAAGGGTAATAAGCTAGAGTGGTGACAGTTCTAAAAAAAAATGTGGCAACGTATTGACTATATTCAGGGACAAGTGTGGAAGTTTACTTACTCTGGAATAAGATTTCCGGTAACCAACGACAAAAGAAACAAAAAGAGGAGAATATTATATACAATAATTGACAATACATCTTTTTAATAAATGTTAACGTATATTTTTTATAATTAAAAATATGAATATATATTCAAGCTAAAACCAATTTTATTAGTTTATTATAGATATTTTAACCATATATCTATAATTTGGTGACCCCGACGTGATTTAAACACGCAACCTTCTGCGTTCATAGGTATGGTTAACTTTTATCATCGTTTCATACCGTCTTTCGCTGAAATCTTAATTCCTTTACATGCACTTTGTACTAGATTACTGCATGATAAAGTTAAAATAATAAATGATTGGCCTACCGACTGTCTTGACAGTTTTTCCCAAGCCAAAGCTGCTATAGCTGGTGCAACCTTTTTAGCACATCCACGTTGTGATGATAGCTCGTTTTTATCGCTGACTGTTGATTGTTCTAATGTCTCTATGGGGGTAGTTCTTGAAGAGCGCGATAACGAAGGTGTACTTGCCCCATTAGCCTTCTTTTCACGAAAGCTTACCTTGGTACAGACCAAATACAGTTCCTTTGACAAGGACCTTCTTTCTTTATTTACAGCGATTAAACATTTCAGATTTTTACTTGAAGGTCGCACATTTATTTGCTTTACTGACCATAAACCTTTGGTCAAAGCATTATTCACTAAAACTGAAAAATCTCCCAGGCAAACTAGACATTTAGAGTTCATTGCTCAATTTGCCTGCGAAATCAGACATATCAAAGGAAAAAATAACATTGTTGCAGACACCTTATCACGTGAGCATGATACGTCTTCTTTACAACAATGCATTTCCCCAATTGTGACCCAAAAGTCTAACCTAGTTGACTTTGACTTAAATTTATTGAGCGAAGCTCAGGAAGATAATTCTGACCTTAAATTTTTATTATCAGATACTTCATCGAACACAAATACAAATAGAACTTTTCGTTTAAAGAAAATTAAAATTCCATATTCTAAGTTTATTTGGTGTGACGTTTCTCGCCCTAAACTTCGTCCTTACGTTCCTATCGTTTTTAGACGGACAATTTTTGATATATTTCATGGTTTATCTCACCCTGGTATCAAAGCGACTAGAACATTAGTTTCTAAAAATTATTTTTGGCCTAAAATGACTTCGGATTGTAATCTCTGTAACGAAAACTTGTATTATCTGTCAAGCTAATAAAGTGACAGAACATACAAGGAGCCCGATTGCTAACTTTGATATTCCTAAAGGAAGATTCGACCACATACATATAGATTTAATAGGACCATTACCTCCTTCTAAAGGTTGTTCTTATATTCTTACTGTGATCGAACGTTTTACTAGATGGCCCGAGGCTTATCCACTTCAGGATATTACTGCAGAAACTGTAGCGCGTACGTTATTTCAGAATTATGTTTGTCGTTTCGGTGTCCCTGTCACAGTGACAACCGACCAAGGCGTTCAATTTGAATCAAAACTGTTCAAAGAATTTTCAAAATTTCTGGGATTTCATAGAATTCGTACGACACCATATCATCCTTCCTCGAATGGAATGATTGAAAGGTTTAATAAAACTCTTAAAACTGCACTGAGAGCTAAAACTTCTACACCACATTGGGTAGATGAACTTCCTATCATACTATTAGCTCTCAGGATCATCCCTAAAGACGATTTGCAATGTTCCTCCGCAGAACTCGTTTTTGGTCAAACCTTAAGACTACCAGGTGATTTTTTTATTAAATCATATACTTGTCCGGATATTCCTCATTTTATTACTAAGTTACGTACTTCTTTTAATAATTTAACGTTCATTCCACCTTTTCACCATGTCAATTACAAAACATTTGTCAGTTCGGATATTGCGATTTGTAAATTTGTTTTCGTTCGGAAAGAAAGAAAGAAATCTTTTACTCCACTGTATGATCGACCGTTTAAAGTTTTGTCCCGTACAGATTGGTTACTTTTATTAAAGGAACTAAACCCGTCACAGTGAATATTGATAGGATTAAACCAGCATATTTACTGTCTGACAAATGCGATGTCACTATACCACCTATTAAGAAAGTTCGTTTTGCCATCGACGAAATAACTGATTGATCTTTCTTTTTATTAGCGGGGGAGTAATGTGGCAGTTTACTTACTCTGGAATAAGATTTCCGGTAACCAACGACAAAAGAAACAAAAAGAGGAGAATATTATATACAATAATTGACAATACATCTTTTTAATAAATGTTAACATATATTTTATATAATTAAAAATATGAATATATATTCAAGCTAAAACCAATTTTATTAGTTTATTATAGATATTTTAACCATATATCTATAACAAGCTAACAATAGAGCAAATATTACGATCGTAGGAAATGAAAACGGGGATATTATACTGGACAAAACAAAAGTAACAAATTGGCATAATAATTTTTTTAGAGGTAGGCAAAAAACTAGCAGAAAATACAAAATTATCAAACAACAACGGGGCGAGCGTAGAGGTATGTTGACTATACTCTTTTGATACATACGCTGACATACAGCTATGCAAAGTTCATCGTGGTTAGGAATTAGATGAGTGACCGTCCGAGAAAATTCAACGATGTCGTCACATCTTCTAGCGAGTAATATATCAGCGTTACGCAGAAGCTAGACAATTTAGAGCAAGTGTTACCATTTTTCGAAAGGGGTATCTTGTCTTTTAAATGTTAGGCAAGTAAAAAATTCACAGTCGTTCGCAAAGATGCAACCGGAGGAGACATTGAAATTGATGAAGTTAGATCTAAGTGGTAAAGCACACTTTGTTGAAATTAATATCTTCAGGTCTGATGTTCTTAAAACTTCAATAGGAGTACCCCAAGGATCAGTTTTGGGTCCCTTACTGTACATCATTTATGTAAACGACTTTATTATGGATTCTATACTATTTGCTGATTTATTTTTCTAATATCAGAATCGAATATAGAATATAAGCAAAGCTAATGTGAAGCTCTTACAAACTCACAAATGGTTTACCGAAAATAGGCTTGTTCTAAATAATCAAAAATCTATTTTTTTAAGATTTAATACTTCAAGGGTAAATTGTGAAGAAAGCCTTTTGATAAAACCAAGAAATGGTAGTAATAGGCAACAGCAAACTATTGTATCAGACAACTATTGATGGTCTATACATATTGATAGGATTTGCAAACGAGTTGCTTCAGTTTGTTATTATATTAACCAATTACGTGAAGTTGTTAACAGGCCAATCTTTGTTTTTCTGTCCTAGTATTTGTATGCTTCCATGTGCGTGTATGTATGTATGTGTGTGTGTGAGAGAGAGAGAGAGAGAGAGAGAGAAAGTAAAGTTATTACTTACTTTTATATTTTATATAGTTGTTATTTCATTAAATAATTTTAACTGTTGTAATTTAGTCCATGCAAAAGGTTTACACTTCTGCGAATATAAAAAACATAAAGTAACAATTTTTGCAGACCGTTTCAATGGTAAGAGTTACAGATGAACTTTTAAGAGTGGCATTTAGCGTTCCTTGCCTATTTTTTGGGGTTAAGGAGGAACTGTTAACTGATGAGGCAAATCTCAAGATTTTTACATTGAGGTTCCCTTACATTTTGCTTTTATACGAGACGTGACTGCGGGGATGAAAATTTAGGCTATCGTTGTTCTTCTACCGCGCAGTAGCGGCGCAGCTATCTCACTCTAGAAGGATGGTCCGTCCTGGCCCGAAATTTGGTTTGAAGTATATTATGATCTGTAGTGCTACATTCTACAACTTATCCTGATTGACACCACGCAAAAGAGTGATTAAAAAAGCGAGGATAATTACCTCCGACCTCAACCGGGTCATTGCGAGCCTGTTCCAGTTACTAGTTCTTTGCTTAATTAACATTACACAAATTCTTATAATATTTTCACACCAGCTGCTCATTGGCTAATTATATTTTTTGGTGAGGATCATGAGTTATAGGCAACCTCTTAGTCATAGACATAAAGTAATCTCTTTACAAACGATTTCAGTGGTAATAGAGTTCATTTTATCATTTCATTTTTGGCTATTTTTTTAGAAAAACCTAACGTGATGAAGCAAATCTGACATCGGATTTGGGTTTAGCACAAGAACATAAATATTAGATTCTAGACCGTGTCCACGGCTTCTTTTTTTTTGTGGTCCTGTGTAATTTATGTTGAATACTGAACTGAAAATTATTAAAATATAATATTTTCATCCCTTTATGATGAAAAAATATATATTTTTTGCTTCTAAAAATATCGAAATTTGGGAACATCATCTAGACAGGAACATCATTCAGGGTAAAGTTAGTTAAATTTTCACCAATTATTTGAAATCATTAACATCGCATATTAAAATTCTAAAAGATATCTCAAGCAGTTTAAAAGACAATTTGAAAAATATAATTTTGACGCATTTATAAAATTAAATTATATCATTTTATATCTACAACTATTAACAAATTGGCCTCTCAGATCGGAAAACCTTGTGTATGCTAAATATCACAGCTATAATATAAAATAATATAAAATTGTTTATTTTTGTCAGTTTTTGTGATGAATTAGGTACCCTTATAACAGTCTATTCAATATTCAAGAGTACATTAAATTGACTGGTAGTGTTTACAAGCATGTACTTTTAATGAAACCTACAATGAAACGTAGGCAACCAATATTCCATAGATGTACTGTTGATATATTCGCGGAGTATGATGGAGAACGACGTATATGAATAGCAGGCAATTTGTTGCCAACAAAATTGATGGCAGACTTTGAAAGAGAAAGAAAAATAATAATGAATGAGCTTTCATATAAAGCGCTAAGTATTAAATTCCCCTTAAGAATATTGACGAGGAAAAAGGAAACTATTGCTAATAAAAGTCGTTTGATAAAACGGAAACGTTTATCTACCTAGGATGTCTCAATATATTGTTCAATATTAATCTTCAAATACTTTAGTGACACCGTTATGTCTTTCCTTCTTCTCCAGATGGCGACAATTTTTTATAAAGTAAAATTGAAATAGAAGCGCAATATTTTAAAGAATTCTTCGACTTAGTTTTTCTGGATTTATAAAGTTACAAAAAGTCTACGGGTTGATCAGAGCAGCTAAAGATTTTCCCAGGAAATAAAATATGAATATATATATATAAATATGAATTTGAGAAATTTAATATCTCCTCGTTTAAAATCCGTTTTACCGACTGTATTAGTTATTTCCTATTTCTTAATCTTATCCATAGCTTCTTGCCGGAAGTTTGGTTTGTGCATCATGTTAGCTGATCTTTTTTTTTTTTGTTTGCTGTACAGTATGTGTGACGACATCATGTCATCATATCTGGCACACAGGGAAATGGACATAATTAGGGCATTAGCAAGTCTGATCCAGCGGCGGCTGGTGAAATTTCAATATTTTTTTTCTCGTCTGTGGAGCATGGGACCCATACGAAATTTGGGAAATAACATCTAGAGAAGCACTTCTCTAATGATCCCTAAAAAATTTTGAAAAAGCAGTTTGCGAAAAAATTTTTGAAAATTCGTTAGCCTCCCCTGGGTCTAGGAGCTCCTGTTTATTTTTATTTTTTTTTGTCATATGCATTTGACTTTTCATAAAAATACAACAACAGATTTTGGAGTTTATGAAAATATTTTCATTACTAACTGAGATACAACGAATTGAAATATTGTAATTTGTTAAATTGTAAATTACAAAATTTCAGTTCATTGTATTTCAGTTAGTAATGAAAGTATTTCCACAAACTTCAAAATCTGTTGTTGTATTTTTATGAAAAGTCAAATGCATATGGCAAAAAAAATAAAAATAAACAGAAGTCCCTAGACCCAGGGGAGGCTAACGAATTTTCAAAAATTTTTTTGCAAACTGCTTTTTAAACATTTTTTAGGGGTCATTAGAGAAGTGCTTCTCTAGATGTTATTTCCCAAATTTCGTATGGGTCCCATGCGCCATAGACGAGAAAAGAAATATTGAAATTTCACCAGCCGCCACTGGTCTCATCTTTGTGAGTGATGTGATATTACTGTCATACCAAATTTTGCTCAATTGGGAAGACGATGATCTTGCCGTCAATATTCCTCATCGAATCTCATACTAGCAGTTGTATTTTTATCCCCAACGACTATAAGGTTATTACCGTTGCTATGACTATATTAATAGAAAAGCCCTAACCAAATAATAGAAAAATAATATACTTATCCTTATGGATACCGGATAAAATTTTCTAAAAGATGTTTATAGCCCAGAAATTTTAGTTCTTGACCCGGAATTAATTACTGTAAAGCTGAAAATTTGCAGGATTGTAGTTTTGGTCCAGGATAACACGAACCAAAAAGTCCCCTACTCTTCCCCGTCGGCTTCACTGTTTTTTCGATGTAACAAGGGCCTAAGTGGTAGAAATTGAAGAGCTGGCTATAAATTGCAGCAGAAAGGTTGTTACTGGTCCAATTTGGCTCAAAATGTTCTTTAAAGATTAGGAGAAGCATATCCCTTCTTATTTCAGATGTTCTATGCATATTTTTTCATAATTTTCCGTTCTAGTTCTGTCAATATAAAAAATTCCGAAATGGCGCCATTGTGGATAAATGAAGACGCGGAGAGGAAAACGTAACCGAATAAACATTTCTCTTCATACTTTGAGCGTTCCAAGGAGAGCTTGGACCAGCTACGAGTAGTCCGATACAACCAGAGCGTTGCGAAGCCAGTAACAACCAGTAACAACCTTTCTGCTGCACTTTATAGCCAGCTCTGCAATTTTTGCGACTTAGATCCTTGTTGCTCCGAAAAAACAGAGAGGCCGACGAGAGAGAGTAGGGGACTGTTTGGTACGTGTTGTCCTGGACCAAAACTACAATCCTGGAGATTTTCAGCTTTAAAATAATTAATTCCGGGTACACACTAAAAAAAAATTGTTCGGAGCAAACAAAAATTTTGTTGCGTATATACAAAGCAATTTCTTGGTTGATGTTGATACATTTTTGTTGCTTCAAACAATTTTGCTTCAAGCATTTTTGTTGCTTTTTGTTGCTTCAAACAATTTTGTTTGGAACAACAAAAATTTATTAACATCAACCAAGAAATTGCTTTGTATATACGCAACAAAATTTTTGTTTGTTCCGAACAATTTTTTTTCACTGTGTACCAAATAATTTTGTTTGGAACAACAAAAATTTATTAACATCAACGAAGAAATTGTTTGTATATACGCAACAAAATTTTTGTTTGTTCCGAACAATTTCTTTTTAGTGTGTAGAAGCGATATATTGACTAAAACTCCTGTGCTATTATATCAAATTTCTATCATCCAACAGGCTGCCAGTAATAAAATTAATTTTAATGAGCGACGATGGAAGCCACGCACTCCGGCCAACCAGTCAGCGCGGTTGGGGTTGCAATTGTTTAACAGATTGCACTGGGGAGATATTGAGTGGAATGTGATAAAACAAAATATTGTAACGTGCTTACACCCTTTTTGTAAACACCCTGTATCATGGGTTCGGAAATTATAACAACCAGGGTAACACTAAACACTAATTTATTAACTTACTTAATTACAACAATAACTACTTGACTAATAACACACTATGTACTACTTGATCACTTTACTCTCTTCTGATCTTACTACTCTTGCTATCTAAACTGAACTTTATCACTGTGTTTACTCTCTGACCATTTCAACTGACAATTAGTATTGCACTAACTTCTCTCCTTTTGGTTTACTCCATGCCTTATATACCTAAAGATGACGGATCTAGAAGCTTCTCTGATGACGTCACCATACTCTAGACAGTTCCAGAACAGATATGTCATCACTCTAGACTTTCTAGTAAGTTCTTTCTACATTCAGACATCCGAACTACTGAATTCTGTGCCTACTTTTCAGTGCAACCAACATAACCCTAAATCTTGAGGGGTTGCAACATATTACAATATGTTAATATTTAATAATAGTAGTTATATTTAGTAATAAGAAAAATTCGAATATAACACTTTAAAATATAAATATAAAAGCAATATTTCAAATTATATACGTATAACGTAGTTATCACAAACTGGGCAAATAGCGGAAATAAAATACATTATATAATATTGATCTCTCGTCACCCTAATTTTACAAGGTTGCATGTTACTATTTACACATTTTGAGTAAAATTGAATACATCTCTGTTACTTTTTTAAACATATTAAATCGCATACACCTTTGCAATTTTCTTAATATTTAACTTAATATGGGTAGTGCCTTCTTAGGATTTGCTTGCAAAACGAAGATTTGGTAACGTACAACCTCGTTATATTATTGAGTCGGAAAGTGCAAAAAACATGATACACAGTTTTGTAATATTAGTGGACCAGAGGTGATCACTTTCGTCAAAAAGATCGTATGGGATTCATATATTAATATAACACACAATAAAATTTTCAGGTGTAAATCAACACCCCAAAAAATATTATTACATCTATACAGCCACACAATAATATTGACATTACAAAAAATATTTTTCTTTAACTGTATGTATAGGATGATCGAAGTTGAACATGTCTCAAAAAGTTGGCAGTTAGCTGTGTTCCTAAGGAGTAGAGGGTAGGTTTCCCCGCTTCTTCGGCGATCCCAAAAGTATCACTTAGGCCGGTGAGAGCAAAACAATAGACTGGAGGCTATGATGCAGCGGTCCTAATTGGGCGCTCTTGAACCATAATCTATTACATAACTCCAAGGACAGTAGATTTCACATAAAATAGGCACTCAGAATTGATCAATTCAAGAGGGAAAAATAGCACATCAGGGAGAAGAACGGGAATATTTTATTTGTTTAGCATGAGTGTCCGTTCTTGCAGACTAGGGATTGCAATACCGGTTAACCGGTTAACCGGTTTACCGGTTATTAGGACAAAAAACACATGACGATAATTACCGGTTATTTTAATTTTTTACCGGTTATTTCGGTAAATTCGAAACTTACGATATGTCACGTATTCAACGTTTCTATTTATGTAAGTGACTAGTATTCACTAAATACAGAGTGACTGTCCCAACACTGAGCACAATAAATAAATAATATTATAAAAAATAAAACCCAGACACCAAGCTCTAAGAAATACAAGTAAGAGAGACGTTGACAATATCGTACGATAGGAAATTGAATATTTCACTGCCGCAAATATCTGTGGAATACATTTAGAAGTATGTTATTACCAATTCTTATTAACTTATCGACCCACCAATATCGATTGAGGAAGGACATCTTCAGCTGGTGGTATTCTATGAACAAATATCAGACGACTAACAGATATAGCTTTGAAAAAGTAACTCTTTTAAGAGGTCGTTTTTGAAAAATATTGTATTTTTAGATTAGGTATTCAGTAAATGCCCAATTTGAGTTTATGTTTATAATTTTTGTTATTTAAGTTAATATTTTTGTTATTTACAGAATAATTATTTATTTAAATTTATTTCATTTATATTTTTTCCTTTTGATAAAAAACCTTTAGTTTATTCATTATATTAAATATACGTATATAATAGTATGTTATTCAACGAGCATATAATGATGGCTATTATTCACGAGGGTGAAGTTTAAGACACGAGCCGTAGGCGAATGTCGTAAATCACCAGAGTAGCCATTATATGCGAGTAGAATATTATACTTTGTCCACGACTATTAGATATTTTTGTTAAATTGTTTACTGAAGAAATTAATTAACGAATTATTTATATTATTCTTTTTGAGTAATATGTAAAATTATTGTAAATAACGTTGACGTTTAAATTTAATTTGACAAGCCGTTCTATGACACATAGCCTGCTCAATAAAAAAAAACGAACTTGTATGATAAAAGAGGGTCTGTTTCTGATACGCTAAATAAAGTTATCTATTCATAAATTTGATAATAACAGTAAAATTGTTCACACAGTTGTAGCTATGACAGTTAACGAATAATTGTACTTAAGGTTTCAGAAAGTAGCCATAAATTCTACTAAAAAGTTGCGAGATTGCACTCGAATTGAAAAAATACCTGCCCGTGACTTCTTATAAACAACTGACTGTCCTTATTATTCACTAGTGAATACTGAAATCATTATTCACTGCAGGGAATAATGGATAGCATTATCCTTGAGGAAACATACATAATGAGTACATTATTTAATAGTCGTGGACAAATATTTTTTTTGTTAAATTTAGATAATTTTGTACATGGAAAAAGATAATTGCCATTTTCTCCACCCTAATCATTCATTCTAAAAATTACCGGTAAATACCGGTTAACCGGTTATTTACATTTTTATTTACCGATTTACCGGTTATGAAAATTTCCGGTAAATTGCAATCCCTATTGCAGACTCTCTCCTCTCAGGGTTAAAGTAGGTTCAAAGAAACAAATCAGGAATTTTACGATCAATAAAACACTGTAATTGAGAATAGATTTGATTTTATTAAATTTACTGGAATAAGGTTGTTTTGCAAGAATTTTTACAGTGATAAATTATACAAAAATGAATGTTGGGCGCCGTTAAAAACATATAATTATTTAAAAATCTGACATGAAATTTGTTTACAAAAAGAAAAAGGAAAACTCTGATGTGGTTTTATTCTTACGTACTAGTGAGACTTTTTACCTTAACATCCGATCGGTAGCTACCGCGCGACCGCAAACACCAAGACGTGGAGAGAAATCCGCTTCTAGTTGTCGTTGCTAACTTGGCTGCAGTGTTGACAAGCGACAGTACAGCTGATGTGATATGGACGATCCTTCTGTTTCGTTCTTGTTTTGTTGCAAATAAAACTTCTCTGGATACTGGATTTTTGTTAAAACGATGCACTATTTCGTTGCACTTTAATTTGTGCCGAGGTGAGTACCAAAATATATTTTCGAAGACGACTTTTACATGTAGGGAAACTGCCCTTGTTTACAAATTACAATATTACTTAATTTGAGATTTATTTTCTTAATTCTCGTTTTCATATAACCAAGGAAACTATTTTTGAGTCATTACAATACTCTTACTTTGATTTGAATACTAAATACATTTACTTTACTTCAAAATTTCAATTTTCTTCTTTTAAATATTTTTAGGTTATGTCTTCCGCTAAAATTTTACGTGCGGTTAGTTTCGTTGTTGAGTAATGACTGAATTGTAAATTCTGGCTTTCTATTGGGCCAAAATGAAGTATTTGACAGGATTTTACGTCTTGATATTTTCGAAAGAAAAATTTAATTTATGAATTTACTTTTTTTAGCTTTGTGTTTTATTAAATGTTTATTTTATTACTTGAGTCTTATTTCTCATGCTTTTCTGAGTATTTTGATATGCAATACATATTGATTTGTGCCTCAATTGCAATTTTTCATGGTTATGTGAACTCGGACATATTTTAACACTTTCTAGCCTTAATACCTAATTTTAGCTACCAAACCATATTCCTGCTTATAGTTTAAGATACATTTAACATTTATTAACACAATTTCAACACCTTACTCTATTATTCTTACTAATACTGAACTATGCATTTTAGCATGTCGTTTGAGGAGAAACTTGTCACCCCCTACAAAATACTACATGATGTGTTGGACAAAACTACACTAAATCTATGGACCTGGCCAAACTCTATAACAACAAAGTGAAATACTCTAAGAAAAAACCTTTTTACAAACTATTTTACACATTTTTAAGAAAAGTTCATCTGACAGCTATGTGATTTTCCCACTGTGGGCCCCATTTGAAGTTTAATTTAAGGGCACTTACGTCGTAGAGTAAGTATAAACCATATTGTTTCTGTTTTGACACATTTTATCCTATTACGATAGGTATTTTTATGAAATACCTGTGAAGTTTGGTTCCAAGCGTAACCTCCCGTTTAAACTTTTTGTTATTTTCTACCCTGCTTATGTAGTCCTTTTATTATAAGTTTGTGCTTGTTTAAGCTTACAAATTATCACCTTTTTAATTGTGTATTATTAAATTTATGATTACACTTTTTATTTATTGATAAATTTTTATTGTTATTAGGTTCAAACCACCCTCTCATGTGTGTCAAGAGTTCCTGTTGGTTTGCCACCGTTTGGCTTTGTGCAAAAGTTTATTTAAGCACCGTTGCACTTTATCTATACCTTGTTTTGGTCTTATTTACAAATAAAGTCTTCCAATGTACAGGTATGCACTATTTTCTTACTGCTAGACATATTAATAAATTTATTTACAATTCAAACACTTATTACTAAATTCAACTGCAGTGCTTTATTCTAACGACACAAACCTGCCTTCAGCATGTGATTGGAGTGCCTCTGCATCTCACAAGCACTCGTGCATAAAGTAACCACCATCAGTGGCGTTTCTGAGTTTAATTTGATATAGATTACTAATTATTTGTTTGAAATGAATTGTTCCAATATATTATATTGTTTGGGGAGAATATTGCGACAATATATATATATATATATATATTTAAGAGATTTTGTGTTGAGTTATTTATTTCCCGTTCTTCTCCCTGATGTGCTATTTTTCCCTCTTGAATTGATCAATTCTGAGTGCCTATTTTATGTGAAATCTACTGTCCTTGGAGTTATGTAATAGATTATGGTTCAAGAGCGCCCAATTAGGACCGCTGCATTATAGCCTCCAGTCTATTGTTTTGCTCTCACCGGCCTAAGTGATACTTTTGGGATCGCCGAAGAAGCGGGGAAACCTACCCTCTACTCCTTAGGAACACAGCTAACTGCCAACTTTTTGAGACATGTTTAACTTCGATCATCCTATACATACAGTTAAAGAAAAATATTTTTTGTAATGTCAATATTATTGTGTGGCTGTATAGATGTAATAATATTTTTTGGGGTGTTGATTTACACCTGAAAATTTTATTGTGTGTTATATTAATATATGAATCCCATACGATCTTTTTGACGAAAGTGATCACCTCTGGTCCACTAATATTACAAAACTGTGTATCATGTTTTTTGCACTTTCCGACTCAATAATATAACGAGGTTGTACGTTACCAAATCTTCGTTTTGCAAGCAAATCCTAAGAAGGCACTACCCATATTAAGTTAAATATTAAGAAAATTGCAAAGGTGTATGCGATTTAATATGTTTAAAAAAGTAACAGAGATGTATTCAATTTTACTCAAAATGTGTAAATAGTAACATGCAACCTTGTAAAATTAGGGTGACGAGAGATCAATATTATATAATGTATTTTATTTCCGCTATTTGCCCAGTTTGTGATAACTACGTTATACGTATATAATTTGAAATATTGCTTTTATATTTATATTTTAAAGTGTTATATTCGAATTTTTCTTATTACTAAATATAACTACTATTATTAAATATTAACATATTGTAATATGTTGCAACCCCTCAAGATTTAAGGTTATGTTGGTTGCACTGAAAAGTAGGCACAGAATTCAGTAGTTCGGATGTCTGAATGTAGAAAGAACTTACTAGAAAGTCTAGAGTGATGACATATCTGTTCTGGAACTGTCTAGAGTATGGTGACGTCATCAGAGAAGCTTCTAGATCTGTCATCTTTAGGTATATAAGGCATGGAGTAAACCAAAAGGAGAGAAGTTAGTGCAGTACTAATTGTCAGTTGAAATGGTCAGAGAGTAAACACAGTGATAAAGTTCAGTTTAGATAGCAAGAGTAGTAAGATCAGAAGAGAGTAAAGTGATCAAGTAGTACACAGTGTGTTATTAGTCAAGTAGTTATTGTTGTAATTAAGTAAGTTAATAAATTAGTGTTTAGTGTTACCCTGGTTGTTATAATTTCCGAACCCATGATACAGGGTGTTTACAAAAAGGGTGTAAGCACGTTACAATATTTTGTTTTATCACATTCCACTCAATATCTCCCCAGTGCAATCTGTTAAACAATTGCAACCCCAACCACGCTGACTGGTTGGCCGGAGTGCGTGGCTTCCATCGTCGCTCACTAAAATTAATTTTATTACTGGCAGCCTGTTGGATGATAGAAATTTGATATAATAGCACAGGAGTTTTAGTCAATATATCGCTTCTACACACTAAAAAGAAATTGTTCGGAACAAACAAAAATTTTGTTGCGTATATACAAACAATTTCTTCGTTGATGTTAATAAATTTTTGTTGTTCCAAACAAAATTATTTGGTACACAGTGAAAAAAAATTGTTCGGAACAAACAAAAATTTTGTTGCGTATATACAAAGCAATTTCTTGGTTGATGTTAATAAATTTTTGTTGTTCCAAACAAAATTGTTTGAAGCAACAAAAAGCAACAAAAATGCTTGAAGCAAAATTGTTTGAAGCAACAAAAATGTATCAACATCAACCAAGAAATTGCTTTGTATATACGCAACAAAATTTTTGTTTGCTCCGAACAATTTTTTTTTTAGTGTGTACCCGGAATTAATTATTTTAAAGCTGAAAATCTCCAGGATTGTAGTTTTGGTCCAGGACAACACGTACCAAACAGTCCCCTACTCTCTCTCGTCGGCCTCTCTGTTTTTTCGGAGCAACAAGGATCTAAGTCGCAAAAATTGCAGAGCTGGCTATAAAGTGCAGCAGAAAGGTTGTTACTGGTTGTTACTGGCTTCGCAACGCTCTGGTTGTATCGGACTACTCGTAGCTGGTCCAAGCTCTCCTTGGAACGCTCAAAGTATGAAGAGAAATGTTTATTCGGTTACGTTTTCCTCTCCGCGTCTTCATTTATCCACAATGGCGCCATTTCGGAATTTTTTATATTGACAGAACTAGAACGGATATATATATATATATATATATATATATATATAAATAGGAACAACAAAAAATTAACAACGGCCAAAAACTAAGACTCCCTGCTACTACTACACTTCGTAGAAATCTTCTTTGATTACATGTACTTGTCTGAAGGTTAGTTTCTTGATACAGTTCTGAAAGGAAGTAAAAAAACTTCGTAGGAATCTTTCACTTAAGATGGTAAAAAAGAAAACTTACCATGAGATGGACAATAATCCGTATAAACGGTAATTACAGGGACACAAAATACACAATACTCAGCGGAAAATACTCGCTACAATCTTTAATTACTTAATAATATAACTCCCAACTGAATGGACACGCATAATTAACACTAAATTTATACCTCAGACAAAACAGAACTCCAGAAAGCGATCAATAGAGTCAATAGAAGGACACAAAAAACGTTACCACCAACGTTATCACTAATAAATTAATATAAACGCGGTAAAAAAAAAAACATTAATATTAAAGTAAACCTAACACAAATAAAACATAATCATAAAATTATCCCATATCATCCAATTTTCAAATGCTTTTCCATTTACTTCGGGACTACATTTGTGAAAATCATAAGAAAAATCCAAAGAAGGAATCTGAAGCATTTAATATTTTTTTAAACGAAATTTATTTTCAAAAGTTTTGGAACGAACCTAACATTTTTCGAAATTGGAAACTGTGTAAGATCAGTCAACAAATACATTCACTTTTAAGGGAAAGAGGGAGTTTACCAGACTATAACAAATGAAATATGGACGAAAGGGGGCTTCATAAAAGGTGAACGTTATAAAAAGAATTGTTTAGAAAATACCTAATTTTCAAACAGACTATATTTTTAAAAAAGCGTATTTTTTTATCTTCATATGTTTTGTATCTAATTCAGGAAGGAAATTTGTAAACGAATGTTCGTTTAAAGGTTCCCCCAGGGTGACACACATAGTTGTGAAATGTCGCTGTCGATAAATTAATCTGTTAAAAGTGTTAAAAAAAATTTATTTTATAATATATACTCTGCCTTAGAGCGAGTTGGCTTCTATGCACTTGATGACCTTGTATGTTTTCACTTGATAAACACTGCCAATACTTTTTTTTTCCGTGGTGGAAATCCTTTATGGACACCTGGACGGTAGTGTGGGACTCACCTCTGAGCATACCCACCACTAAAACCACCCCTCTTCGGTGTATGATGTATCCTGGAACCACTCTCGCTTCTCTTCAGGATACACGTCAATCGTTGTTCGATGTATAGATGTTGTTTTTTTCCCCTGTCTTTGTTTCCTGTATTCCCCTCTAGTTGCGCAGAGGGTATAGGTCGGGATTCCTCTCATCTTCTCCTTTATGCACGACGATCCGTGTAATAGCTGTTTCGACCTTTGCCCAATTGTCTTCAAATTGCAGCATGAATTCCACAAGCTCATCCGGCCCTAGACGATTTATGCCTTGTCCCTCCTCCACCCATCTGTTGCAGTGGAAGACTGTGTGCTCTGCATCGTCTATTTCGCCACAATATGCGCGCTCTCGAGAGTCCAGCTTTTCTATTCTCAACAGGTAGTCGGCAAAGCAGCCAAGACCTGTGAGGGCCTGCGTGAGATGGTACCCTACTTCTCCGTGTTTTCTTTCCACCCACTCTTTGACTGTAGGGATCATGCGGTGAGTCCATCTTCCTTTATGGGCGTTCTCCCATCTGTTCTACCGTCTTTCCCTGGCGGTTCCTCTCTCGACTCCTTCGTACACTTCTGCCCTTTCCTTGGCCAGTAAATCCACTGCAGGGATCCCTGCTACTACCAGCACTCGTACGAGACTGTCCGATAGGTGCTGCATACCCTTAGTGCCATCTGCCGTTGAATCCTTGCCAGGTTTACTTTGGCATTAGCCCTTTCTTCTAAGGCTTATCCCCAGACCGGGGCGGCATATAATATGACTGAATGCACCACGCCACAAAGTATTCTTCTTTTGCTGGCCTTTGGCCCCTTCGTGTTGCACATCACTCTTCCCAGAGAGGTTGCCGATTTCCCCGATTTTTCCGCCGTTTTTGTTATGTAACACCTGAATGTTAGTTTCGGGTCCAGCCAGATTCCGAGGAATTCAAGCCCATTCCCCGGTCTCATTTCCATCTGTCCAACCCTGATGGTGACAGGCTGAACAGTTCTTTTCCTTGTGATCATCACTGCTTCGGTTTTTTCCGGGGCAAGTTTTAATTTTACGCTCCGCAGCCATTCCTCTATTCTCTCAATAGTGGCATTCGCCTTCTCCTCAATTAGCACCGTCCAGTTTCCAGTCACGGTTAGAGCAAAATCATCATCGTAGCCCATAAGGGTGACCCCATTTGCGAGGGGAATCCGTAGGACGTCGTCGAACATAATGTTCCACAAGGTTGGCCCGAGTACCGAAACCTGTGGGACACCGCAGGTCACGTTTCTCCATTCAAAGGTATTATTTGCGTCCTTCCCTATTTGCCTGTCCCTGAAGTAACTCTTAATGATGTTAATGATATAAAGTGCCACTTCCAATCTCTCTAGTTTGCTTATAGTCGCTCCCCATCCTGCAGTGTTAAATGCGTTCCTAATATCATGGGTGACGATTAAGCACATTCTCTTTGCCTCCATGGCCTCTCTTGCCTTGCTCGTGATGCGGGTCACCGGATCCACCTTCGACATTCCTCTGCGGAATCCGAACTGGTAGTTCGACAAACCATCCCTCCGGTCAATTTCTTGCTCTAGCCTTCCTAGGATTAAGTATTCCAGTACCTTTCCCACGGCATCCAACAATCAGATTGGCCTATAGGAGGACGAGCCTCGCTTTCCTCCATCTGGAAGGAAAGTCTCCTCTCTCCAACGTTCGATTCATGAACCCTAAAACCGCTTCGGGCGATTCTTCGACGACTATTTTGATCACCTCCGGGGGGATGTTATCCGGACCCGGAGAACGGCCGCTCTTTAGCCACTCGATTGCCCCCTTCAGTTCATTTTCTGTGAATAGGGGGACATCCGCTACGTCCATGTCATCCCACCTCCCCGTGGGGAAAGAGCGCATCAGCTATCTCCCTCATCCTCTTCAGTGGAATCGCTGGAGGGGGTGCTCTCAATCGGCGCATGGCTATTTTGTAGCCGTCACCCCATACATCTTCATCTATGCTTGCGCACAGCTCCTACTTCTTCTTTCTTTTTGCATCGGATATCGCCTCTCTAAGCGCCTTCTTTGCTTCTTTGTAGGGTCGGGAGGCTTCATTATCACCCTGCTTGCCCTGTCTCCGGACTCTCCTGGAATACTGTCTCCTGGAAGCGATGCATACATCTCTGAGTCTTGCTAAATCTTCGTTCCACCAGTAAATGCCTCTATGTACCCTTGCTGCCCTTTTCTTCGGCATGGCCTCGTCACAAGCTTTGGTGATGGCCTGGGTTGCGTCAGTATGGTTGGGGTCGTTTCCTACCTGCTCCCTTACACTGCCAATACTAGATAAATTAAAGATTTCTTATTCGTTAATTTTGAGTTTATTCGATCGATCCGTGATTGACTGCTAAAAAGATCGAATCTTTTGGGTGTATCATTTTTCATTCTGTTCCAACAACGCAGCCCTGACTGCATTCTTGGAATAATATGGACAAATGACGAATATCAGTCACTCTCATATGATAAAGTTATATTTTCTTTTAGAAAAAAATAAAAATCATGAAACTTTCGACATTTAATTAAGATCGATTTTAAACATTTGCGGCTATTAATAAGAGAGAGACCTAGTGTTCCACATGGAGGGGAGTTAAGAATAACCATTTTTGAGAACGTATTTTTTAAATGACATCTGAACTTCCTGTTTTAGAACAGCCAAGAAATTAGCTGTTAATATCCTTTACACCGTTTAAAATATTATTATCAATAATGTAGAAATTCTGTAACTAATGCTTAAGGATAGGATTTTGCAGAGTGAGATGGAAATATGCGTATATTTTCGGTTTATTATAAATATTTAAAAAATCATAAAAGGTATAATCTTTAAAATAGTTTCAGGTACTTTCCATTGCTCTAAGGAATAGAACCATATACAGTTTTTATCATAAATTTTGTGTACAGGGTGTAATCAATTTCTTGTTATTAAAAAAAACTGGTAATGGGAACCGACTAGACAAACAAAAAACCTTTATGACTTTTCCCCCTAGGGGCACTTTGAAAAAACTGACCTAGGTCAACAATTTGAATATTAGGGTAGGAAAAATGCCACCACTGCCTTTCTGGGTCAAAGGACGTGTAGTAGTTCCCAATTATACAACTTTAAAATTGTCATAAAAAAGTGTAAAGATTACCGACCGACTCGTTCCGCCGGCCGGCGCGGCGCGGCGGTTCAAATCAAAGGAGAGCGGCACCTTTGATGAGTGCCTCAAATAAAAATGTAAATAATTTGTAATCTCTTTTTGCAGAACTGCAAAAGCAAATGGTGGGCATAGAAGTTAAATACAGCATTTCTTAACAAGTGTGTTTTTTTAATTTAGAACAAAATATTGGAGCTTTTATTGTTGTTTATCATTTATCAGATTTAAATGTGGTTTATTAAAATTTGTAACCCAAATGAGTGTTCTGGGTTAAAAGCTTAAAAAATGAATAATTATTGCATGCCATTGGGAAATAAAGAGTTAGACGTATGAGATACGATAACAGAAAATAATTATATGTATTTTAAGTTAGGAAAAAATCTGATTTATTTAACGAATTGCCGATCAGGTATCGAAAACTAAAATATTCGGTAAATTTAGAACTTACCAATAAATTTGTTGATTTACATAAATTGTTCGAAATGGCTTCCGTCTGCATCAATACACTTTTCGGCACATACGCAGTCCGTTCAACACATTTGGTAAATTAGGATCTTTTTTTATGGTTTCTATGCACAATAAAATACCACACTAAACTATTAACTAACGTTGTCAATAAAGAAAATAAAAATAAAAACTTGGTCCAAAATCCACAACAAACACAAAAAAAGAACGGACAAGTAGAGTCTGTACGTAATCAAGAACTTAACGACTTGACCGGTAAGTCAATAAAATAAATCTTAACTGTAAATACGTGGTCCAAAATTCAAAAGAACAAAGTAACATACAAAACAAGGAACGGCTTCCACGTGTGTACTTAACGAAATGTTCACAGAAACTAAAATACCGCACCACTAAAGACCTTACCTTACCTAATATTAAAAAGCCATAAAATGTGTGACTATTAACTCGTGTCCTCGTCGACGCGCGATCTCTAACAAAGGAACGCGGTACTTTGAATGAGCCGTATTAGCGTATTTCATGGTTAGAGGCGCCGACATACACGAATATAAAAGCTTATCACAACATTCCAGCAGTTCTCAAACAATTTTACTGAAAATTTTCGAAATTTTTGTTTTTTTTTCTAAAACTATGGGTTTTTGGCCCCATGTTATATAAGGTTTTTTGTTCGTTTAGTCGTTTCCCACCACCAGTTTTTTAAAGACATGAAACTGATTACACCCCGTATAATTAAATGACATGCTCTAATAATGAAATTAGGAATGTTTTTTATTGACAAGCTACGATATTCAAGTACAACACAAATTATATTCAAATTATATTCAATTATATTCAAGCACAACACAAATTAACAATAAAAAAATATATAGTTGTATTCGTTATAACAAGTATCTAAAACAGTTTTAAAGATGTACTATGTTTGGTTTTTTGAATGTTTATAATACATCGAAAATAAACTCATATTTCCCTCTCACTCTGCAAAATTCTATCCTTAATTTTCTAGTAGGATATGTTTTTATAAAACTTGTATATTGTGTGTCCCACTTTTCATGGAGCCACCCTCATAACTGGCCCATCTGATAACAGAAGTTTTTTAAATTTTGGTGGTGAATATATATCTATAAAGTGAGTCTTTGGACGTAACCACATTTGATTTTAGTCAGAGACGTCCGATTTTAGGATAGAAAAAGAGGACTATTTTCAAAAAAAATATATTAGCTATTTTTATTTTTAGAAAGAAACTGGTAAAATATTCAAATTTACAAAGGTGCTTTGTAAATTCCTATGTACAAGATTACATCGTTTAAAGGTGTTTGAAATAGGGGCAGTCAACTAAAAATTTTTATCTGTAAAGCGGATTCTTCAATGAAAACAATGTATTCTTCATTTTTTGTTCAGAACAATGTACTGTATTAGTTTGAATTGATTTTACAACAAAATTATTATTTATTTAATAAGGCAAAAATTAAAAAATAAACTAAAATAAATAAATAAAATAAATTGACATTAGTACTAACTTTTGTTTTCGTGGCTTACTTGGGTTTTTATTAAAGATTATTTGTTAGAAAAATGGTAGATATGTACGAGTTAGAATTTTTGCTTATTAAATAAATAATAATTTTTTTGTGAATTCAATTGAAACTAGTGTAATACATGGCTCCATGAAAAGTGGGACACATTATATACCTCACTTTTATAATTAAGTTATATACATATATCAAATATAAACCATTGTTTAATTGGAATATTGTTTCCATTTGGGTGCATTTAATGTATCTACTTGAAATGCTATTGAAAGACTGGCTATGTATTTGTAACAACATACGAATAAAACCATAAAAGTTAGTTCACATGAAATTGTACGACTTCAAGTTATTAAGGAAACCTGGAAGTTAATTTTGAGCTAGTTTTGCCTACAATTCAGAATTCAATTTAAAAAATAATATCCTCATTAATTTAGATACGAGGGTGTTCCAGAAATTAGTGCAGTTCACTTTACCACTATAGCAACTCAAGTTGATGCGAAATGCTATGATACATACTCATGTTCAAATTTATTCCCTTAGGCTGAATTATAATATTTTCCTTATATCTTTCATTCGAATTGGTAAAATGTGTTTATTTAATTTAATTTATTTATTTCATAAAATATCCAATAATAGAATAACAGTGCCTACTTCAAGAGTTAGCAGAGCTTAATGAACAAATTAATTAATATTTTTTTTCCTTATGGATTGCGGTCCCGAAGCCCCGCTGTACTGAAGATTAAGTTTATTGTACCCCATAGTCTCGTTATCCCATTAATCCCGTTCCTATCCAAAAGGAGAGTATACGGTCAATGGGAGCTCTGGCTATTCCTTCCGGGGTTACGGTTAGTCCCCCGAAGTGTGAGAACCTCCCAGCCACTAAGGCTGGGCATTCGCATAGTATGTGGTGAGGAGTTTCTTAATCCTCACCACACATCCTGCATTCTGGATTCTTTCACACCTATGTTAGTTAGGTATCTATTCAGTGTGCAGTGCCCTGTTAGGATTACCACTGCACATCTCAGCTGTTTTCTGCTCAGCTTTAGCAATTCGTTGGTCTTTGTCATGGATGGCCCGCCGGTGATGAACATACGTGACTGCCTCATCCCCGGCGCGCCGGTCCAGTACAAAATATGTTTCTGACTCAATAGTTCCTTTACCATTCCTCTTGCGGTATTGTATTATATCCCGCAGGATGGCTCAGGTCCCATCAAGGCTGTTTTTGCGCCTTCTTTGGCCAGCTTATCTGCTTTTTTGTTGCCTTCATTACCCTGGTGTCCTCGCGTCCACTCCAGTTGTATACTGTTGTGTTCCGCCAGTTTCGCTAGGGATTCAAGGCAGTCTTTTACCGTTTTGGAACGTATCTCTACTGCATTCAGAGCTTTGATAGCTGCTTGACTGTCAGTGATGACGCGGATTCTTTTGTCAGTATATGACCTCCGTATCATTTCTTGTGTACAGATTTCTATGGCTGTGACTTCTGCTTGGAACACCGTTGCGGTACTGCCCAGGTTCAGACTGATGTCTGTCCCTGGTTGGTCCCCCGTAACACCTGCTCCAGTACTACTTGACGTTTTAGATCCGTCAGTATACCATATGGTATCATTTGGATGTCTTCGCAGTTGCCTTGTTCCTTCCTCTTCCCTATCGGGTATGTATACCCTGAAGATCTTTGTGAAGTTGTGGCTTATGCTGATTCTGTCTGACTGCATATCTAGTAGTCGATTTTTCCCTATTTGTTGGAATATTTCGGTGTGGTATCCTATTCTTGGATTTTTGCAATATGCTCCATAAAATACGTACATCAAAATCTATATTGTCGCATTACCTGCTTATTATTTTTGAGGGTGGAAATTACCCCTAAAATCTAAAAAATTAATAATTCTTCTAATTTTACGAATAAAATAACGGAAACCCATGTACTTATGTTTTTGAGGTCGCTGAATATGACTGTGAGGTCAAAACTTATGTGACGAAAATATTAAATGTTGAAATCACCCTTAAATACTGAAAAATTAATTATTCTTCCAATGTTACAAATAAACTAACGAGAATCCATATACTTATGTTTTTTAGGTCGCTGAATATAATTATGAGGTTTGAATTTATAAAAAAAAATAGTGGATTAAAAATGGTCACAAAAGAGTATAGTAATATGTCTAATTTTATTAAATATACAGATTGTTATAAATAAACCAAATTAATAGAATTAAGTAAACTAATAAAATAACACTTTTAATCTATACTTTAAAACACGCATTCTTCAAAAAATAGACCTCGTTTCTCTACCTACTATAGACATTTAAAATGCGCGCACAAACTGAAAAGTTTCAAGATTATTTCAAACTGTCATATCTCTGCAACAGTTTGTCGTAGGAAAAAAAATAAAACCCAAACTTTTCCTTTTTTTATAAGCTTCATTTCATTCTTATATCATGTTTTTATCAATCTTATAGTTTTTGAGATATTTCAATTTTAAATACATAATTCGTGCTCAAGCGCCATCTTTAAATCTTTATATCTCTGGAACAGTTTATCGTAGGAAAATTAAAAAATTCGTTTTTTATAAGCTTCATTTTTTATTCTTACCATATTTTATAAAAAAATATTTTCTGAGCAATTTCCAAAAACCCGATTCTTTTCAAAAAATGATGAAAATTTTCATTATTGAAAATGGGTACAGAATGAAAAATAATTATTTTACAAATTTGAGCATGTTAGTAATAATATGCATTAACAATATCTAGAAGGATTTAAAAAAAATTGAATAAATAAGAAATTGGAGCAATAAATTATAAAGAAAAATGGGGCCTAAATTTTTAAATGCCCTACTTCCTTGTTTATAACTTTTTAGTTTTCATTATAAAAGGTCATAATACGTCTCAATCGAAAGAAAATTTTAATATCTTCAATTTTTACGAGAATAAAAATTTTTCTCATAGATTTTGAGTAATTTTAGATTTTAACATCGTATATTTTTGCTGAATGTTACGGCGCCCTTTTAAAAATGCCATATTTCCAAAATTAAACATCGGAGGAAGAAAAGAAAAAACCATTCGATTTGTTTTCGTAAAAGCTTTAATTTTGTACCCTTGCATTCACATTTTTAGAGTAATTTAAAAAAAAACGTCTAGGAATACTGATTTTAGGGGGTGAAAATTGCAATTTTCAGTGGGCACCAAGGTCTCGAAAAATACGCATTCTAGCAAAAAAGGCCTTTTTTTCTTATAATTTAATTCTCTATCAGATTATGTGCATTTTTTGCGACAACCCCTAAGAAGGAAAAAAAAGCAGGAAAAATGACAATATAGATCCTTATGTATACGGGTGCGCCACTTAAAACTCCCCAGACTTGTAACTTTTTATTTTTGAAGCGATAACCATGTTGGGCACATCAAATTATAGACATGCATACAGAGTGATTTAAAAAAAATATTGAAAAAATTGTTAAGGAAGAAAACTTAATGTCCTTGAATATTTTTACCTCACTCTGTACATGAACTGTTCTGATGTTTTCTTATAAAGGTTTTAATTAGCTTCGATTTATATTATTAAAATAAAAAATTTTAAAACATCAAAATTTTGCAATTTCTTATTTAGCACATTTTTGTGCAAGTTTGTTTTTAAAAATATTTATTTCCTTTCTTTCTTGTTGCTGTTTTGTTACGTTGAATACTGTTTGTGATATGTCTTTTACAAATAAAGCATAACATTATTATTTACATTCTTCTCAAAGTTATTTAAAAAAAAATCAGTTTGGAATCGGAAAGAGAGTTTTTAATTTCTTTCTCTAAAACCAAAAAGAATTTCGTATATGACGTAATAACATAAATTGAAGGTAATTAAAACTTTTATAAGAAAACATTAACGCAGCGTACTTTCCACATTAATGTAATTACCGAACTTTTGATACATTGGCCACCTTATCAGAACTAATGTGGGTAGTAGAAAGCAAGAATAAATTGTTATGTTTACTATTAATCTTAACTAATCGACATTTAATCACTGCTGTGACTGACTCGCAGTTAATTACTCAATGAATTAACTTGAATAGAAAAACTACTTAATGCTTTGTGTGCCTAATGTGGCCGTTTGGTCAATCAAATCTCTTTAGAAATTGATTTTGGAGTAATCCTCTGACGGAATAAAAATTTACTAGAAAAACAAGAATTTGAAAAACGTATGTTGAATACAATCAGGCCCTGTTACATAATAATATGCTGTATATGTTCAAATTATCTATTTATAAACAGACACAGGTGCCTAAGAACATAATGTAAACGTGTCGTAAAGTACATTAATATTAATACATAAATATGAAACTGACAAAAGAAATACCTAATACAAAACTAGAAAGAAAAAGTTGTTCGCTTGGTAAGCAGAAACAAAAAAACAACAAAATGAAAATAAAAACAATAATTTACAAATTTCTTTTAATCGTATTTATTTTAAGTTGTAAACATAAATCTTTAGTTAAACCAAGGTTATAGTCGGGTGACTTGTTACATTTTTTAAAGTACAGAAATCTCAGGAACTTTTTTGTGCCTTATTCCATAATGACAACATTGCAATTGTATAGGGATAGTCAACATTTTGACAGTAAAAACATTTTTAACTTACTTTTAAAATCCTGTAAATTTATAGCTATTTTACATTCGGTGGGATAATAATTAAACATTTTTGGATCCATGTAATTTGGAGAATTGCAAGATATATTGAGTCTTGCATCTAGTATTCGAGAATTTTCCTTGCTACCCGCAATTAGGTTATGAATATTTTTATTTGCATTATATTCGTATTTCGATTGATTGATTGATTTACCAGCGTGCGGTAGGCATTACTGCCACTCCCAAGTTATACAGCTGGGCCTGCTACGTCCACGCTGGGTTGGACTAAGGTCATGCTTGTTGCCAGCAGCGAGAGCCACATGGCGCATGGTAAAGGAATGTGGGATGGGAGGTGTAGGTATTTGTGAGATGCGTTACCGCATTATGTCGTGAGGGAGCGTTTAAGCCCCCTTTTTTTGGATTTTTGGTTCTGGGCTTCTGCCTATTCTGGGTCTTCTTGTGAGATATGTTGCCGCGTTGTGTCGCTGCTATCTGTGCTCCTATTTTTGTACTTCTGTTTCTACAGGTCTTCTTCTTCTTCTTCTTCTTCTGAGGCTTCTGATTCCTCCGTTTCTGATTCTGGTAGAGTATATATCGCTCCGATTTCTTTGTGAAATTCATTATTTCCTCGCTTTTCTTTCCCAGTATGTTTGGTCCTTTCCCAGTTTGTTCATGATCCTCTCGATTGTTGTTTTCCGCGTGTAACATGGTCTCCCCATTTTAAGTTTGCTGCTGTTCAGTGTTAGTGCTTTCTTCAGTAGGTGTGTTGGTTCCCTTCTTTGGACGTGTCCCCAGTACTTCATTGCGTACATTTCTATCCTTTTTGTGATTCCCATGTGTAACCTGGTATCCCTGTTTTTAGTGTAGAATTTAATGTAGAACTTTTCACTTATCAACGAGCGTAATTTTGACCTGAAAACCTCATTTGATAATTTACTTAAGAAAAATATTATGTAATGAGATTCACAACACTATATTGTAACACCCACAACGTCAAAAAATATGCAATACCACAAAACACACTCCTATTAAACTAGACACCAACAAAAAGTCAGGATCAACAACACTTCTCTGTGATACCTCTCCTCCCCTCCTTTTGATCCGCTCTACCGCACCACACCAAAAACATTGCACCTAGCTCTGGATCATATACAAAACCAATGACCACTCACAAAATCGTCAATCGCATGTCCCGAGGTATGCATCAACACTCATCCCTCACCTAACTCAAAACTGTATCCTTCGCACTCTGTATCCAGACCAAGTGATGGCACACAAAAAGGAATGTGTTTTCTATGTTTTCTCCTTCCAACGATGGCCCAGCGCTCCACACAGACAATTCCCGTCGCCGTCGATCCCTCGCACCAGTAGCCAATGTGTCCTCGCTCCCGCGCTCCGCAGTAGATCATCATTCTTGTGCTTTCCGGAGAGCTACTACCTCCCGTTTGCCCCCTGCATGTCACTATTACGGTCCTAACCTTTTAAAACTTTTTAATAAACTTTCTCAGTCCCACCCTAGCCGCACCAGAAGCATAAACAATTTGTATGTTTCCATAGCATGGATGAGGCTTTCCAAATTCCAATGGCACCGAAACCAAGCCAATGGCCTCCAATTCCATCCAAATTCCCATTATATTCTTAAATTGCTTCAATTCCACACGGTGCACTGTCACCCTGATGGGGCACGCCCCTGGCCAGACTCATATGTAAATTTGCTAGAAAGGATTGTTTTTTGACTTATTTTTAAGTTATTACATTTGACAATGAGCGTAATTTCGACCTGAAAACCCTCACTTGATATTTTACCTAAGAGAATATTATGACCATATACGTTTGATTATTACGGGTTCAGTTTATATTAAATTCGCCTGAGTATTTTTAATAATTATGAAAAAAGATTATTTGAAGGTTAACAAAAGACATTTATATGACCATACTTTACAGACAGATCAAATTCATTTGAATATTTTTATAATGGTTAAAAAAATAATTTACAGGTTTACAGAGGGATATCATGCCATGCTTTAATTTATTGCCATAAACTTGTCGACAATGTCGACTCTTCAAGGGTGATGGGCCTAAACAGTCCAATTGTATATAAATATACTTGTCTGGGAAGGTACTTAAAAATGAAAAAGGAGGTACTTATCTTGCTTTTGCCTGTCTTGGGTTGTTTGTTTAATTACGCTCTTTTCGTTTCTTAATACACAGCACTGGTCACAAAACTGTATTAGTTGTTTTCAAATATTAATTCTATTTCAACTTTGTTCTTTTGATATTAGGTATCAATTTGCGCGTAAATTCTTGGGCTATAATTTACCTAATTTTTATCAAATTTGACGGAGTTTTTCACGGCAATTTTGCGTTTATAGTGGGAGTGTTTCAGGCACCCAGCCGTCCGCTTCGAAGGCACAACCGACTCTCATTTGCATTATATTCTTATTTCGATAAACATAAACACACATGTAACTTTTGGATAGGAGAATGGACTTTTTTCAAATTAAGTGTAGTGATATATGATGAAATTTACAATTATATGATCTAAAAAACCAAAATGGCCGACTTCCGGTTTCGATGTAATTGACATCAAAATCAAATTTTTAAATTCGATAACCTGTATAAATAATTGGAAACTTCATCCCATATCACCACACCAAATTTGAAAAGAAATCCATTTACCCGTTCAAGAGTTACAGAATGTCCCTATCGGCTGAGCCACCCGGTATGAAATAAAGTAATTCACCTCACCAGTTAGAAAGTAGAATTATTATAATTTTGCAATTTTGTACAAATAACATTAAATTTTTTTCAGTAAATTTGTTCTTCGGTCAGATGCCCTCCTTAGCCACGCCTGTATGGTGTTTTCTGTGTTTCGTTAATTTTGCAAGTCCCGCTTGCTCCACTGAATCTAAAAAAAACATTATTTTATATTGATTTACATCTTTACATGTATATTTCCTAAAGCAAGGTTACGGTCATAGATATTCGAGCAGTTAAGTATTCGGGCAAATCAGACAAACGAACCCCCTTAGATACATACAAATTCACGCGTGAAGAAAACTTCAATTCATTTTGTTGACAGCAGTAACCCATAATAATTTTCACATACCGATGAATTTGCTTCTACTCTCAAGGGGTTCATTTGTCTGATTTACCCCAAAATTTTATGACTATTTTATAAATAAAATTTGGATTTTAAATTGTTAAAAATGTCACTACCCAAATGGCTATAGAATGGTACTTATATTAAAGTATTTTTTCCACACAAAAGTATATTGTTGGTACTTGTAGGGATGCTTTACTTAAGTATTTTAAAGTTGTGAAGTAATCGAAAATGATCCACTTCACCTGACCAAAAATAAAACATAACCTTACAAATTGATCACAACATGACGTGATCGAAGTCAACAGTATTTCACAAAACACTAACTACAACTACACGCAAGAGAGGTGTTTAATGGAAATCAATGGAAGCATGACACTCTTGACAGTTTTTGCCAAGAAAATTTGATATTATTTCCACAAAAATTGGAATTTGTCGGTACCACGGCGTATATCCACAAGTTGTTTACAAACTCGGCGAGTTTGACATCGGATTGCACGAAATGTAACAGCCAAAGATAGACAAGGACTGAGAGAAGTATGAAAGAATCTTTGAGGAAACGAAGATGCATGGCGCCTAAATCAAATTTATTATTTTAACTGAAGCTGAAATGTTGTAATCTATAATATAATATGTAATAATGATGAACGTTTTCTATCTTTAGTTTAAAATTAGCATTTACAAACATTACGTTAAACAGAAAATTAAGATTTGATAACTATAATAAAACAGATAACTATAAAAAAATAGTCATAAAAAAATATAATGAGAGTTATTTTGTAAATATATATCCGGATCAGCATGTTATAAAATAAATAAGTAAATATGCAATCAGATAACCAATATTTGCTACAGTTTTATGTAACTTAACTTTAATTCGAGGATACAGGTGAAAGGCATTTAAAGGACATCTTAAAGACGTCCGTTTTAGTCGCCTTTGGGAAATCTATAAAAAGATGTCTTAGACGTCTTTTTAAGGTCTTCGGGCATTCAGACATAATATGGACATAAAAAAGACGTCTGTCTGGGACGTTTTCTAGCAATAAAATATTTCTGTGATAGAGTGGAGTTACCCCAGAAACACCATACCTCAATCTAGAATCTACTTGGGCACAGTATAAATGAACTGATTGTTACTCAGTAAGCACTGTCTTAACATTAATAAACAAAAATAAAATTGGGCTAGTTTGGAATTCAGATATTCACAATGCGATTTCCAGCTTAAACATTCATCAATATGTAAACCCAAAAACTTTATACTCTCATGGGTACCTGTTATAAATGATTCATTGACCTTAAATGAAATAGACTTGCAGTTTTTATGTCTATTATGGAACTGAGTTAATTGAATTTTTTCCGCATTGAAATACAATTGATGTTGATTGAAAAATGAAGATATTTTTTCTGCAACTTTGTTACATTTACTTTTTAACACATTATGCATAGAATCTGAAATAATCTTAGAAAGATCATCATGCATTGAAAAGAAATCATTACGTGGAGTAAAATGAATCTCATTAATATACAATATAAATAACACAGGGCTCAATATTGAACCCTGTGGAACTCCCATACTCCATATTGCCATACTTAAAAACGAGTGTTCAGAATTGGCTCTGTATACCTTATTTTCACTGACGTGTTGTACACTCACATACTGTTGACGATTAGTCAAAAATGAATTGATCCAATTTAGTGAATGTTCTCTTTTGCAGATAAATGAACCGAAGAAAATTTCTGTGAATTTTAAAGGTCGGCCCATCCCCTATAAACAATTTATAGTACTTTAACATAGTATAAATTGGGGTTTATAATGTGTCTAAATTGTGTACCAGATTGGGACGCTGCAGGACAAGCAGTTTTCAAAGTATGTATATTTTTTAAAATATCAACATATACTTCAGAGGACTAAATATCATTAGAAGTGTATTTGGTATAGAAGTAAGTTAAATTAAATAGTGATATATTGACTTCCTCTGGTAGTAGCTACTTGTCTTAACTACGTAACGCCCTGTATAACCTACTCAAGTTTTTCCTTTTAATCTCCAAATGATACTTTAAAAAATACAATCGAAAGTCAGTACATGTTGATCTCATCTTAATTTTAATAATTTTGCTTTATACCACAGCAACAAGTACAATTATAGAAATTAAAACATTTTTCCTCTCTACAGAAGTTGACTATTACATAGACGCAATATATCTCTGTCTTTCCCAGCGACTTATTTAAACCCAAGGAAATTAGTTAGAGTCTATGTGAACGGTATTTGCAGCACAAGTTTTAATTATGATAAAAATAAAATATAAACTTTACAAGTTATATCTCGACTGCAAATGAAGGTTCATTCATCTGATATAATTAATAACATACCTTGAAATAAATCGTTTATTTACAAGTTTAATACATATAATTGCGCTCGTAAATATAAAATGAAAGATTTAATTCACTCTATCAAAGGATTTACTTATCTGGTAAAATAAATTTAGTAGATAACTTTTATTCAAGTAAATAAAACGAAAAACATTTTCCTATTCGCGAGTTAGAAACTCATGACTGAAATAGTTTGATTTAAGGACAAGAAAAGGGAAAAAGTTGTCAAGTCTACTTGTTTTATAACTTAGAACAATCTTGTTAAAAGCAGAATAGTTCAGAAACAGCGACTGCACCCAGATTGTTTGTGCGAAGGCCTGTAAAAACAAACTTTTTAAAATTGTCTGAAAATATTTTCGGTGAACTGTGCATTATTTTTATTGCTGAGATTTAATATGACCTCCATTTTTTTCATCACGTAAGATTTTTTCACAAAGAGATATTAAGATTAAAAAAAAACGCAAAATGGAATTTTTTAATTACACTTTTGTTAATACAAAGTGTTCGCAAGTGAATTGCAACTAAAATCTAATTAAGTATGATGCAAAAAGCATTTAAAGTTCACTAAAAGTTATTATAAGCTTTTATCGTATCCTATTTGCTGTTCTTCAAAGCTTATCTGCAATCATATTTATATTTCATCTCCCCTGGTACCTTCTTTTTATTTCTTTATTATCTTGATGGACTCTTTGACCTTGCTCTTTACTTCTTACCATAGGGTTTTCCGGAAATAATCGTAACGCGAATCCAATAAATGTAAAACAGTAGCCCGGCCTTTATACTTCGTTCAACATTTTTCTGGTAATATGTGGCTTTTTGGTTTTCATGCAAGTTATTCACTACATCTTTTAAATCTTACCATGTCATTAGCCGGGTTTTGTCCAATGTCAAAATAAAAATCGCTTATGGTAAAAAAATCATACATGATGAATTTTGTCACCACTTTTCTTGTAACCAGCACCCAAAGAAATATCAAACTTACCTATTGGATTTAAAAGAATTTTGCCATCACAGGTCTGTGTTATTTTATATCATTCAATCAGAAGGTCTGGTTTCAAAGAGTATGAGCGGGTAGCAATGTAAAAAGTGCCCCCGCACCTACCGAACTGAAATGGCTTCCATAAAATGTCTCGTATGCTGACTGTCTTGTGTACAAAGTTTTAAGCTCGTGGACTCTGCATGGGGTGGAAAAAAAAGTTTACCCTTAAATGTTTTATTTTTTTCTCACCTCCTATTTGACGGATCACTTTGTAATTTGGCACAAATAATATTAGTGTTAGGAGAGTGTATTTTAAAAAATATTACTCTTCTACGATGATTTTATGCATTAAAAAAAAATTAATACATTTTTTCAACGGCCTGAAAGGTAACTACCCTGTTTGACACTATTACCATATGTACTTAAACTATAACTATAATATATAACAGTTATAGTTTTATTTATGCGGGGGAACAGGATTAAAATAAATAAAAATTATCTGAACTTGCAATATTACGAGTATATTATTTCATATTTAGATAGGTAATCATATAATTCATTCAGACAAGAGTAACTGAGTGATGCAGAAATTGGACCCATAATGCGAGCAAAGGAAAAAGGAACCCGACCAGAATGGAAGGATGTCTCAAACAAAGGAGTAGGATTAAAGGCTTTGTGGTCGCAATTGGATTCACTTAGAGCATTAGACGGGCTTTTATTATTATACATATGAACATCTATAAGACTTATTTTATTAACCATTAGGAACATGATAACTCATAAAAAACAAAATAATTTATCCAAGTCACTTTCCTCATCTAACTGTGGCAGTAAAGAAAGTTTTATTGGTTGATTCGATTATAGTATTTTTTTTACATATTATACATTGTTACTGTTTTTGTAATTAAGTGAGCTGATTTTTCTCTCAGTACTATTGCTTCAGTTGTAGAAATGTCCATTTCGTGCATAACACTAACTACTATCTAAGTTTTTAAAAAGGGAAAAATTAAGTATTAGGTACAATACATAAAAAAACCACGAGTACGATACACACACTTAAAATTCCGGAGATAAGATACTATATATGAGAACGTAACAGTATGATATGGAGCTAAGAAGATTTGTAAGACAGATGCGGCTGCGGCAGATCGGGGGCGTGAGTAGCGAGCGGTCCGGCAGCCAATTGAAAAATGACTTATTTTGTATTTTTAGTGCCTCTTCAACTGCCACAGCACGCACTTCTGACTGCGGGGTGTCTTTAAAGGCAGCTTCTACTTGGAGGGCACGCACCAAAGCCTCGCTAATACTTTGATACCATGATATTCTAAGAATTCGCCCGACCTCTTTGGCCCTGATGTCATCTAAAAAGGCTCCCATGGCTAGTTGTTCCTGAAATTCTCTTGGTGCACTCGGATATGGCAGGTGTGCCAGTCTCTCTAACGCAGCTTCGAATTCTTGTAAGCTTTCCCCAACCTTTTGCGTTATTGATTTTAGCTGAGCCTGGTATACTTGGGCAAGGTGTTGGTCGCCATATCTCAAGTCTAATGTAGCTTCCAAGACTTTTGAAATCCCTTTGTTTCTCCACCGGGATGATCTGAAGTAACTCTGAGGTTTGGCTCCTTAGCGCCAGAACTGCTATAGCCTTTTCCTCATTATCCCAGTTATTCGCACTTGCAGCCGCCTCAAATGTCCGTTGTTCATGAGCTTTGGCCGTGAAATGAGGGAGGTTTTAAACGAGGACCTGATGATGCTACCAGCTGGCCTCCTTTCTCTCTCAATTGTCGTTTAAAGCGCTCCACTTCTCCTTCGGCCTCACTCATCTTTTCTTTGATGTCGCTTACTTCCCCTTTGACTTGACTGACTTCTGTCTTGACCACACCTACTTTATCTTCGACCTTGTTTACCTCTTCTTTGATTTCGTTAGTGATTGAATTCATAGCGTCTTGTTGGATTTTCATTTGATCGCTCAGGATTTTCCTCAGTTCTTCCTGGCGTCTTTCTCGTTCTTCTTTCTCCTCTTGACGCTTTATTTCCAGGTCTTTCATTATTTCCTTCAATTCGTGTCTTTCTTCTTGACGCCGCCTTTCTTCCTCTTGACGTATTCTTTCTTGCTCTTCTTTTTGTCCTTGACGTCGCTTTTCTTGTTCTTCTTTTTCTTTGCGATGTCTTATCGGAAGTGAAATAATTAAACATGAATGAATAATATGATTACCTATCTAAATATTAAATAATATACTCGTAATATTGCAAGTTGAGATAATTTTTATTTATTTTTATCCTGTTCCACTGCATTAATAAAACTGTAACTATTATATGTTATAGTTTAAATACATATTATATCAAAATATGGTAATAGTGTCAAACAGGGTAGTCACCCTTCAGGCCATTGAAAAGAATATATTAATTTTAATGCATAAAATCATCGTAGAAGAGTAATATTTTTTAAAATAAACTATCCTTACACTAACACTATTTGTGCCAAATTACAAAGCGATCCGTCAAATAGGCGGTGAGAAAAAAAAAATAAAACATTTAGGTGTAAATTATTTTTTTTTCCACCTCATGTAGAATCCACGAGCTTAGAACTTTGTGCACAAGACAGTCAGCATACGAGACATCTTATGGAAGCCATTTTAGTTCGGTAGGTACGGGGGCTCTTTTTACATTGCTACCCGCTCATACTCTTTTAACCTCACCAAGTGAAGGTTCGGCAAAATGTTCATGTTAAGGATGACAGTGTTAACATAAGCACTGGTGAGCTTATCTTTTGGGGTCGGTGAGTGGTCTTGGTTGCGGAAATTGACAGACGTTAAAGAAAAGAATAATAATGAAATACAATGATTGTTTCTAAATCGGCAGGTAAGTTGAGTAAATTTTTAAATACATAGTTACAAACACCACCCTGGAATAATAAAGCTATTTTCGTATCTTGGTTAATGACACTGAGCTATTTTAAATGACCTTATGGTCAGTCTAAAATCATTTAAAAGGAATTTTATTGTTGAACAGTAGTGCAAATAAGAATGAATTATTGAATTCTATATGTTCTTCTGAGTCACTGATTTACATTTTTTTTTAAATTATCTTCTTTGATATCTGATTTCCTATGATTTCTAAATGTCTGCTGATAGTTAATATTTAATCAACTATCATTCTAAATGATTAGTTTTGACACACGCTGTATATTAGCGTCGACATCTTGTACATTTTCTCACCTTTGTATACTCGATCAAAATCCCTATCATTTTAATAAAACCAAGTGCATATGCACATAAAGTCTGTTCGCTGATAGAGTCCCGGTGTGACTTCACGAACGTCTGAACTAAGATGCCGTAGGCTCGTTGGTGTTTGCAAATACACAGTGATGTCACTTTGTTTTATATTTTACATGATGTATTTAATTAGATTTATTGAAAGGAAATTGAATTATAAGCATATATAATACATCTATTGTAAAATAATAACAAAATTAAGTCTAACAGAAGCTATAATGTTTGCAAGAAACGGTATACATACACACATGCACATATAACATACACATCATATATACATTCAGATGTATTTTAATTCATTGTGTTATGACACGAATTTCTATACATATTCTGTACACTTGCTTGGAAATAGAGCCGGCAAAATCTCCAGATTTAACGTCGCTTGATTCCTGTATTTAAGCTTATTCAAAAGTTCAATTTTAAAAAATCCTTTTCGAAGATATTTGTGATCTCAGAACTAGGAAAATTCGAAAGTTTAGACAGATTTTCGTATAAACAAACATAAAATTCAATCAAGAAAACAAAATTATTTTCCAAACTTCGGAAACTAAATACTCTCGAATTCACCAGGCTTATTCCAATTTTGGAATGAAGACAATGAACTGAACAATAGAAAGAGATTACTAGTTACTCCGTTGCTATAGATTGGTAATCCTCAAAATAATTTTTATTTGCGTCCAGTAAGTATTTTAACTGAAAAAATTGTACATCAGCAACTAAATGACTATATCGAAGAATACAAAATTAC
Source organism: Rutpela maculata (assembly GCA_936432065.2). Taxonomy (NCBI): domain Eukaryota; kingdom Metazoa; phylum Arthropoda; class Insecta; order Coleoptera; family Cerambycidae; genus Rutpela; species Rutpela maculata. Next base: position 125,501,705 of record OW386290.2, on the reverse strand, counting down.
TCCTCTATTTCACTTAGATTTTCCAAAACCTTATAACGCAACTTCTATTTTAGTTAACGTGACTAACAATATATTTAGAGCCCTGAATAATAAATAAGATAGATTTTACTTTGCTTGATTTCAACAAGGCTTTCAACAAATTAAATCATCAAATTTACACAATTTTGTTTTTTCAGGTATAGTTGTAAATTTTGTCAAATCTTATATTGCTAGTTGCAGTTAGACAGTTTTTATTGAAAACAATTTTTTTCGAAAATAGTCAATATCATCAGATGTGCCTCAAGGCTCAGAGTTGGAACCTCTTCTTTATCTCATCTATGCAACAGACATATTTGTAAATAGATAGGACCATTATATGCAAGCATATGCCGACGATATATAACTTCATTTCTCTAACAATTACGGTACAGCTACAAAGTTAATAAAATATTCATTTACAAGAGATTTGCAATTTTGCTACAAAACTTAATTTAAAAATAAACCCAAATAAATCGACAGAAATCATTTTTAGTCAAAGTGTGCATCACCAAATGCCGTGTGAAAATATTAATATTTTATTAGATAATCATGAGCTTCCAACAGTAGAATATTCAATGTAAATAGGTATTATATTTGAACCCTGACTTGGATTTATGCACACGTTAACAAATTGGTACAAAAAAACAGATTCTTAAACTTATTTATGTGAATGTGCACATAATTAGTTATAAACTAAGAAAAAAAACAAGTCTTGTTGTTAATATTTATAATAGTGGATGTGAGGAGTCGAAAGAGTAGACAAAATCGTGCCACAGTTTCGAAACCAGTCCCACCCCCCGTTTTTAGGCCAAAGACCACCCTCATTTGCTTAATTCTCATATGACAGCTAGGCATCGACTATTTTCGCAGGGATTCTTTATTTTTTCACAGGGATATAACAGATGGTGAACGGTGATGTCAGGTAGTGGACCGCAACCGTCCTTAATGGTGGAATCTACCCTGTCAGGGGGTGTAAAATTGTCTCCTTTGTTGTTTCTTGTTAAAAACGTTTACTCTTCCGCTTTCGAGGATGCTGATCAAGAAAAATGGTTTTATGCCGGTTCAACATTTTCTTCGCCTTTAAATCGCGGAAACCATCCCTTTCATACTTTTCACGATATCAATGTTCATCAGGGCGTTTTTGAAGGGGAATGGCTAGAAATTTAGGCGCAATTCATTGATAAGCAAAGGACAATGCTAAGAGTGAATTGTGACAACCTCAGGGGGTTGGTCCCACCCTTGAGGGGGTGAGAAAATGATTTTTTTATTTCTAATTTGTATATTGAGTGGGAGTGGTTTCAAAGTCACCATTTGTCCATTGGACATTCTCATCAAAGATGAACCTATCCTCGCAAGGGTTTGAAATCCATGTTTCTTAAACTGACAATCTTCAAACAGATATAACTATTGAAAAGCAGGAAGAATCAAATGCTTTTACTTTTTCTTGATTAGCATCCTCGAAGACGGGGGGAGGGGGGGGGGGGGTCGGTTAAACCAGAGAGAGTCAAAATCAATTTTCTACCATAATAATTTAATGGGGATACATGGAGGGAGGAGGGTTGGGGGAAGTTCCGTTTGGGATGGAATAGATTAGATATTATGTATGATAAAAAAAATTTTTTCGAAATTTTTTGACCAAAAATAAAATGGGCCGAAAACCGGCCTGATAGACCTTCCTCCTTTTTAGCCATTTCCCTCCAAGAACGCCCTGATGAGCATTGACATCGTGAAACGTATGAAAGGGATGGTTTCCGTCCGTTTAAGGATCAAGGGAGGATTGAACCGGCGTAAAACAATTTCTCCCTTTAAAACGGAGGGTTAAACTTTAACAAGAAACAACAGAGGAAACAATTTTATACTACCTGACTACTCACTATCTTTCACCATCTGTTATATCCCCATGAAAAACAAAGAATCCCTGAAAAAATAGTCGATGCCAGGCTGTCATATCAGAAATAAGCAAAAAGAGGATGGTTTTTGGTCGTTCGAAAAATCTTTTTTCAGCCTGTTATTCCTATTCAGCACCCTCGAAAACGGGGGGGGGGGGGGGGGGTCATAACTTTAGCACAATTTTGCTTTTTTTCGAGAGAATCCCAACTTCTAACATCCATTATATATGATAATAATGAGGGAAATAATCTATATTAAAAAGTAGAAAAATTAGGTCATATATATGCACTGCATATTAGAACAGATGATAAATAGTTTTATATTATATAAAACCTATTTGTATTATTATTGAACTGATTCATTCAATGACTTCATATACTACGAATTAATTTAATGGGGATACATGGAGGGGGAGAGTTGTAATTTCATAATATTTTACGAGCGGCTAATAAATTCAATAATTTATTGTAGCTATATTTTTGCATTTAGTTTTTTGCAATTTGTGCCACAACTAAATATAATTAAACGCATAAATAAAAGTTCTGAATGGCATACATACTGGTAAACTGGTATTTCGTCTGTAAATTTCCCTATAATTACAGTAACATAATTATGGTATTTAACGTGTTATTCAAGTTTTTAAGCTATTTGGTGAATATTTCAATTCACTACGTGGATGTGCAAGTAAAATGAGGAAAATGTGTATTCATGCGAGGCCACCGTTTTCCTTTTTCATTACGGAAGCGTTGCTTTAATGAGTCTCAAATTAGTTTTTAAATATTGTTTCATTTTTTAGTTCATTCACTGTCCCGAGAATCTAGCAGTGTGTTATATCATATTAGCAACATTAGAAAAAAAAATTGTCAATGAAACTTCAAAAATCAAAATAAATCAGTAATATTAAATATTTTTCAAATGCACTTCTGCGACACCGTTATCCTTAGAAGAAACTTCTGAACTTGCCCAAGTTTTCATATAATATCGGAAACTGCTTGTGGTGATACTACAGTTATGAAATTTACTCTGTAACACAATTTTATTGAGGAATATTAAAAACATGACTTACTTGAGTCATGCTGAACCATTTTTTTGTCCAATTTAACCTACGTATATTACCACAAATATGTTGCGTCAATGCGTACTTAATCCAATTTGTAGTAATTTAGGTGAACCACCTCTATAGAAAGAACCTGATATGATAGTGTAACGTGTTTCCACTCCTAGGAAACCACCCTTGCAAATTCCGTGGGTTCCAAAAATTATAACACGAGATAACCACTAACACACTTTATTAAACAATTTACTGGATACTTCATAATACTATTATTAATTTAAATGAGCTTTACTGACTAAAAATAACAATGTTTATCACTTTGTTTTCACTTTCGAGTCTTAACTTCACTTGTCAAATCCAAGACTTCTGCTTTCTATACTTTCTGAACTACCCACCGAGAATGCGGTCTTTTATACCTAAAAATGACAGATCTCGATTTTTCTGTGATGACGCCACCATTCTCTAGATAATTCCGGATGTCATCACTCTAGAATACTACTACTACTGGTGGTAGGTTCTTTCTCGAGTAGGTCCAAATACATCTGAATTAATTGAAGGGGTTGCAACACATCACACTGCCCCCTCCTTAAGCATGAACGTCCCGGTCAGGCAATTTGGAATCATCGGTGTATTTTGCCAGTCTATCCAAATGTACGATCTTCATCTTGGACTTTTTGCTTCGTTGAATCCGATAAACGACATGATTAGTTCGGGTAATAACAGTATACGGTCCATCCCAAGGAGGTTGAAGTTTCGGGGGTCTACATTCCTTCCGCTGTGGGTTGTACAGCCAAACCAGATCTCCCACCTTGAATCCCCCTGTATTGGCATTCTGATCATTCGAGTCTTCAATCGGTTACTAGTTTTGTTCATCTGCTCTCGGTCATTCTTCGGCTGTTCTCGACTTCCATTTCTGTAGTTGCTCATGGAAAATGGTTCCCCACGGGCAGCACAATTCTTACACTTGCGACACCAGGCCTCCACATCCTGGCGACTATTAACCCAATAGAACCGTTCCCGTGCTCTTCTCAATGTCTTGTTTATGCCGAAGTGGCTGCTGGACGTTTCATTATGCGCTTCCTGGAGTACTTCTGGTACACGACACCTTGGAATCACTAGACGCATGGCAACCTACTTCCCATCTGGGCTTTCCCATGCTCTCCCCAAAAGCCCGTCTACGACCGTAAGTGAATCTCATTGTGACCATAAAGCCTTCAGCCCCACTTCTTTGTTGGAAACATCCTCCCATACTGGACGCGTTCCCCCTTCTTTTGCTCTCAACATGGGTCCGATTTCTACATCGCGCAATTGCTCTTGCCTCAGAGTTTTCTTTGACCAACTGCCTGAAAGATCGACCCTGACAGTGTCGACTTCAACCATGTTCGGCAATTTTCTCACCTGAGGGTAGCGCTTGCAATCTTCCTTGTCTGGTTTTCTGGATAATGCAGGAGTCTTGACTGCCTGCGTTGTCAATAGCCTGGTTTTCTCGCATTGGTCATTCACTTTTGACAGAATAAATTGTTCGTTCCCAATTCTTAAGAGTCGCTTTCCTACGTCAACAATAAATCCATACTGTTCCATGATGTCCAGACCCAAAATGAAGTCATCCGTGATGTCAGCCACAATGACCCTGTGGTCGAACCTTAAATGTCCAATCTGCAAACCCAGGTCTACTTCTCCATGAACCGTAGCCCTGTCTCCCGTAGCTGTCCGGGCGATCACTTCATTTTGCCTCTTGGTAATCTTTATACCTGATATAAATCCTGGACGCACTATTGATGACGTAGTACCTGTGTCGATGGTAAACAAACATTTTCTTCCATTCACATAGTCTTGTAACAGCAGACTATTCGAAATTTCTCGAAGCTGGGAAATCTTTATTTCTCTGGGGTCACTGCATTCCCTAGCCAGAACACCCCCCTGGCGTAGTTTTCCTGCTTCTCTTCAAGATTCACAGCATTTATTCGATTCTCCGAGTTCTGCTGTTGACAGTCTCGTTTCATATGTCCTACCTTGCCGCAGTTGTAACATTTAATACCACCACTCGGCTTTCCTTTATTTTGTGGTTTTTCTTGCTTTCCGAGGTAATCTAATTTATCGAATAGTTTGGTAAACATTTTCTGCATCTCAGTCAACATAGGATTCTCGTTCATTTCTGGTTGCGATTCTTCGAGAGTCACAGCTCGCATTCTCGACCTTGGAGTATCCCTGTAAGCGGCTTCTACTTCTAGTGCACGCACCAAAACTTCGCTTTTTAGTTCTTCATTGGCAGAAATGATAGCGTCCTGTTGTATTTTTATTTGATCGCTCAGAATTTTCCTTAATTCTTCCTGGCGTCTTTCTTGCTCCTCTTTTTCTTCTTGACGCTGTCTTTCTTGTTCCTCTTTTTCTTGTTGGCGTCTTATTTCCAGATTTTCAATCATTTTCTTTAATTCATCTCTTTCTTCTTGACGTCTTGTTTCTTGCTCTTCTTTTTCTTCTTGACGTCGTTTTTCTTGTTCTTCTTTCTCCTATCGCTGGGGTATCTTCAGGTCTTCCATAATTTGTCTCAATTCGTCTTTCTCTTCTTGAAGTCTTCTTTCTTCATCCTCATTTTCTTTCTGACGTCTTGTTTCTTCATCCTCTTTTTCTTTCTGACGTCTTATTTCCTGATCTTCCATTATTTTCTTTAATTCGTCCCTTTCTTCTTGACGCAGTTTTTCTTCCTCCTGGCGTTTTCTTTCTTGCTCTTCCTTATCTTCCTGGCGTTGCTGCGCCATCATCCTCGTAAATTCCGCAAGCAGGTCCTTCATTTGTTTCTCCGTAGCCATGCTTCTTGTTGTAATGGGCATACGATTATGTTAAAATAAAATAAATTTAACTGCCACGTCAATATCGGTAATGGAACTTCCCAGAAAAATCTCGAAACAGCACGAAAAAGTCTTATCCAGGGTCTTTTGTCACTATCCAGTTCAGAGAATTTAATAATCTCCACTAATGTCCAAATAGAAAAGTTCTAGAAATTTTTCACGCACTAACAGAAATGAGTCTTTTTCAGTGTCTCTATCACTACTCAGTTTAAAGGATTTAATTATTACACTAATGTCCTAATTAAGATGTTCTACAATATCTCAAAAATGCACTTAACACTATTTTCCTGTTCGAAAATAACCCTCGAACAATGCCCAGTAAATTAGTCCTCTGTGTTAGCACTAACCCTCGAGAATACTTCTCGAACACTCCAACACAACTTCAGAGCTTCTCTTGTCATAAAATTCCGCTTTCTGACACCAATTTATAACGTGTTTCCACCCCTAGGAAACCACCCTTGCAAATTCCGTGGGTTCCAAAAATTATAACAAGAGATAACCACTAACACACTTTATTAAACAATTTACTGGATACTTCACAATACTATTATTAATTTAAATGCACTTTACTGACTAAAAATAACAATGTTTATCACTTTGTTTTCACTTTCGAGTCTTAACCACACTTGTCAAATCCAAGACTTCTGCTTTCTATACTTTCTGAACTACCCGCCGAGAATGCGGTCTTTTATACCTAAAAATGACAGATATCGATTTTTCTGTGATGACGCCACCGTTCTCTAGATAATTCCAGATGTCATCACTCTAGAACTACTACTACTGGTGGTAGGTTCTTTCTCGAGTAGGTGCAAATACATCTGAATTAATTGAAGGGGTTGCAACACATCACAATAGGAAAATGACCCTCGGTTAAATTGCACCAAATTTTAGTATGTCTTGGCCTCCTGAATAATAGTTTTCATAGGCACAATGCTCAAAAGTCAATATAGCGCAAACCACTACTTGTTGAAGACAGAACCATTAAGCGCGGAATCATAGAACTAGTATACTGTTCCTACACTACAGAGCTGGAGTACTTCAAATAAAAGTAATTGAAAAAAGTATTTCAAATACTTTCAGTATTTGAAGTACTTTGCTTCAAATCCTTTCGATTCTTAGTATTTGGTACTTGGTATTTGAAATACTTTGCTTCGAGTATTTGGATTTGGTATTTGGTTTTCAGAAATACTGGTATTTGAATTACTTTGCTTGGTATTTCAAATACTCTCCGGTATTTCAAGTACTGTCCCGGTATTTGAAGTACTAGACTTAACAATTTATAGTATTTGAAATATGTTTTTTGATATTTAAATTAGTTAAAAGTATTTGAAAACCTTTTAGTTCCATGTTTTAGATATTTTAAAAAACAAATTTCACTAAAAAATTGTTACTGCATAGCTGTTTTTATTCAGTAATCAGTGTTAACATTATGTGGGCAGTGGGGGATTTAGGGGGTTGGCTATAGAGGCTATTGCCCAGGGCGGCAAAATCCAGGGACGGCAAACTTTTTGAAAAATAGCAAAAGCACATAGAAACAAAAAAATATTATTATTAGTATGTACTAAGTATCAGAACATTAATTTATTTAAGAATGTGTTTTTTATTTTAACTAGACTAAAGTTCCTTATTATAGTCAACGGGTGGTCACCCGAACGTTAGAACCTCATTTCACTTCGTTATTTTTGGAGTTACGTAAAAACGTTTAAAAATAAAAGTTATGAGAAATTACATGTGTTTTCCAAAAATCATTTCAGAAAAATAATTGAAAGTCAAATTTCTGAGATACAAGCTTTACTTTGGTTTTTTTTTACACCATTAGAAAGGCCATAGAAAAACCTTTTTCAATGATGTATGAGGTATGGAATTTTTCTTAAAAACTATAGTAGATGTTTTAAGTTTTATATTTTCTTACATTAAGGCATGGTAGTCCGAAATAGTAGTTTGTGCAACAAGAGTGAATTTGATATCCATATCGCACGATAAAGAAGTTTGAGCACGACGCCGCGCCGTAGGCGGAGTGCTCGAATCTTTTGAGTGCGATATGGATAATCCAATCGAGTCGTATGTGCAGCATACTTTTTCTATGACCAGCAACTACAATATTTATTAAACATTAATATATTACACAAATGCACACTGACAGTTACGCACTAATTTGATTTTAAAATGAATAGTTGCATATGTACTTAATACACGAACTGTGATTGGTCCGTTTCATTTCATATCCATCCTAGAACTGATATGAAATATATCCGTTCAGTTACCTGGAATTGCCTACTTATCCATTGTACAGACTGTACAGAAAACAGTAAATTTACATAAGGGAGTAGAAAAAATATATATCAATTATTCAAATTCTCTATTTTATTTAAAATAAAGTGAAATTAGATACTAACATGTATCTTGACAGAACTAACATATTGTTTATTTTAATTTACATACTTTTGTTTTCCATGGATAATTTAATAAATTGTAAATTTATAGTAAATTAGACACATTTTTTTTAAGATAAATATCATGTATATAATTAAAAAGCTTTTTCTTATGGCTTTTCAAATGGTGTAAATATATATTGGACATTATTTTAATCAAAATGTATACATTTTTTTATTTTGATTACATTTTGGACTTACGGTTTTTGGACAACTCTGACCAAATTTCATTAACAAAATTTTCCGATAAAAATATGCCTAATATGATTTTTTTATTTTCCCCGCATATATACTGCAGATGGCTTTGCATTTGTAGGAGGCGAATGCTTTTCTGGTCATAAGTAGATCCTAATTGGTCCCATACTTAAGTAAAATTTGATTCAAATCGGAAAAAATGAAAAGTTATTGGGCTGTTACCATTTGAAGTGAAACACACTGTAGAAAAGCCAGTGATAAAAATAGAATTGAATTAAAAATTTTTCAATACTTAAATGACTCTGACACCCAACTTGCTTCTCAGTAAAAACAGTTTTTTATCGGTTTAATACATGCCTTGAATCATCAGCTGTAGAAAGACTCTTTTCATTTACTGAAATTATAAATGCTCCTAGAAGAAATGGATTAACTAATGGAAATTTCGAAAATTTGGTGCTATTGAAAGCTAATAGAAATAGATAGATCTCAATTTTATTATTTGTACCTGTACTTACCTAAAATTATTACTATGTTTTATATACAGTATCGGAAAGTCCTGGCTTAGGTGTCGCATAGTTTCAACGACTTAACCGACCGCCCACAATAAAGGCGTCTACCAGAGCTCTAGCAGAGGGGCAAATAGTGACACGAATCATCAAGCATCAAGGCGGAAACAAATTGAAATTCCACAGACAGGCTGCCCACGCACATGTGGTGGGGAAAGCAGGTGGCACGATTGTATAATGTGTTATATGATAAAAAAGAATAGAATAGTTGCTTTACTCTCGCTTGCTCTTATTGCCCATACCAAAGCGAACATTTTCCGATAGTGTATAAGTTGATTTTCTTTATTATTTTCCTGACATTTGAAGGGAAATCGACCGCAGCAATATTTATTTTTGTTGGTTTTTATATCTATGTAATAATAAATTATTTTTGCTATTGTTTTTGAATGATACTGAGTTAAAGAAAGCTGTTAATAAATAATAATAATAACAAATTATTAAGAGAAAAACTAAATAAATAAAATTTTTTATGGGTATTGAAAAAACTGTGGAGCCTTTAAAATATGCTAAAGTACTTGAAATACTTGAGTATTTGAAATACTTTAGAGTAATTGAACTACTTTGAGATTTGAAGTACCTAGTGAAGTACTTCAAATAATCTGAAATATTTGAAATACGGTACTTGCGATTTACTTGAAGTACTTTCGACAAGTATTTGGTATTTGAATTACTTTGCTTCAGGTCATAGTACTTGGGAATTGGAGCAGCAAGTACTTTGTCAGGTACTTGGTATTTGGTACTTCAAGTACTTTCATTGGGTACTTTCAACAGCTCTGCTACACTACAGGAATTCACGTATGTTCATATTTATGTATTCCAATAGTGCTGTATACTTATGTATATGCGAATGTTTGTGTGGCATTAAGCAGGCATGTATATAGAAATAATCCTGATAACAGCATTGAAGTATTCCAAAAACCCAATTCTAAAACCATTGATGAAAACTAATATTCTAGGAGCTAGTATCGAAAAGTGAAAAATGTATCAAACCACCCCCATTGGGGGTGAATCGTAGACGGCAATATAGCAATATAGTTAACGTTACTACCCCCAACGGGGTAGTTTTGGGGGGGTTGATTTCAATAAGAATTCTCGCCGATGATAATATAATGTGCTATAGGGTGTTTGGATACGTCAAAATTTAGGCGATAGTTTTTGGCTTGAGTTCCTTGTTTGACGACATTTACAGTATAAACCTGGATTTTATGCTCATAATGCCCAAATAACTATTTCTCCCTTCTTTAAGAATTCCCGCCAATTGTATTTCTTTCATTTTTTGGATAATTGAAAACATTTGCCACAAACTTTGGCCGGTTTGATTACAATGCGATTCGGGCTTTTTTTTTCTGAGTGCGCGCACCTCAGCGCTCAATGAGAAAACTCTCGCCGACTGTATCAATGCAATCCCCTCACCTACAAATACAGTCAAACCGAAGAACCTAGTGGTTTGATTACAATGAAATATGTTCAATTTTTACAAATACAAATATCAAACCACTTCTGTTAGTGGTTTGATAAATTTTTCACTTTTCGACACTAGCTCCTAGAATATAAGTACGAGTAGTGATGGGATCACTCGAATGAAAAATAACCGGTTATCTGGTTATTGACATAACCTGCATCACTCGGTTATCGCCAATGAGTATTGGAGTAAAAAAAAACTAATGGTAATGGAACTATAACCATTACTTACTGGAATTGCGTAAAGTTTTGTATTTTGTAGTGTTACGTGCACCGTGTAGAGTTATACTGAATGGATATTCAAAAATATTAATAAAAAATATATAAGTATTCTTTGTTAAATAAATATTTAATAAAAAATTAACATATTTTTCTTTGGAAAAATGCATACATTAACACGTTGACTGCCGCGTGTACCCAACGTGGTGTCTCAAGTTATGTCCTAACTGCACATCGCGCGAGCGAGCGAGCGACACGATGAAAAATCAACTGTACATTTGTACAAACTTGTGTATATGTCCAAATTAGCAGTGAACGCGCGATAGGGCAGGCGGTTAGACGTTATCGCGTCGCTTCATCGCATGTTTTGTTTTTCAAACCAGTTTGTTTTTCGTCGCTCGTTCGCGCGTATGCGTTTGCAAATATGTGAGATCCTCGGTCAGAAAATAATTTCTGAAGTTTCTGTAGATCAAATGAGGCCCCTCGTTATAATAGTATATTACGTAATGAGTGATGTAAGAAGCAAATTACGCACGAATGGAAAAGTTGCGCACGATGCCGCGTAGCGGCGAGTGCGTATTTCCATGAGTGCGTAATTGCCTTACAACTCGAATTATGTACTATACTTTACCTACGATCATATTTATTTAGTTATTTAGTAAAATCTGGATTTAGTTTACTAGGCAACAATATTATTCAACAAATATTATGTCAGTTTTGACAGCGTTTGAAAATTAAGTAGGCGCATTTGTTCTTTGAAACCCCGCGTCAGCGATATAAGCCACCTTTAATTGCGTGTCCCGTGCGTTTTGTTTACCGTGCGTTTGATTGTTTTTGAATTTAAAAATTTTGTTTTCGGTACACATAAATTAGATAAAAATGAGCTATTTTTAGACTAACAGGAACGAAAATACCACTTCCGGTTGAACCGAAAGTAACATCAACTTTTTTTTCTTAAATAAAAAGACTATAATTTTATTTAAGAACAAAAAGTTGATGTCACTTTCGGTTCGTTCAACCGGAAGTGATATTTTCGTTCCTGTCAATCTAAAAATAGCTCATTTTTATCTAATTTATGTGTATCGAAAACAAAATTTTTAAATTCAAAAACAATAAAAAAATTCGGGGCGTACATTGACTAGTAGCCAACAGGTATAATTTTATGTGTACTTATATTTATTAAAAGTTTTGTTCGTAGAAAAATTTTTATTCATTATTTTATGTTTCAAATTCGTGCCAAATTAACAAAAACAAAAAGAATAAAGAACACTAAGGTAGTATTATAGAACAAAACGCAGTATTTTATATGTATGTGGAAAGAACCTCGCGCGGAATTATAGGAAAATGGCCCTTGGTTAAATTGCACCAAATTTTAGAATGTTATAGGTCTTGGCTGTCTGAACAATAGTTCTCATGGGCACAATGCTCAAAAGTCAATATAGCGCAAGCCACTGCTTGTCGAAGACACAACCATTATGTGCGAAACCAAAGAACTAGTATACTCTTCCTACCATACACTAATTAAAACACGTTGACTACCGCAATGTTAAAAATAAGAAAATCTCACTGGCCACCACAATGTTTCATTTTATTTAACTGATTTGATTACTATCGGCAAGGGCAGATCTGGGCCTTGAGCTTGGGGGATAACATAGCCGCGTGCTGAAAATAACAAAAATGTTTTTCTTTGATGAGCTTAGAAAATGTAAAAAAATATATATAACCATAACTAAATAAAAAGACTATATATTTTTTGGTTTCTTATTAACATGAAATTTTTCTGATTTAAATAATTGCAAAAAATAAATGAGATGCGAAAAATTTATTATTTTCTTCAAAATGGCCGCATCAGAAAGGGTAAGAAAATTACTAAGTCGGATATGGAAATTATTAGTAAGGTTGCTGACTTGTCTGTAAAGAGCAAAATAGTTGTTTGAATTACTGATATTTTTAGTTTTTTCTGAAAAGACGGAATTTTATTTTCATTTCCATGGGAATCCTATGGAAATTTTTTACCGCGCTATTTTCTTTTATTAATCAGAAATAATGGTTCATAAACTTTAATTTTTTTGGCCATTAATCATTTCTTAACGGTATCCTTCGTAATAATAAAATAATTTTTATAAGGTGAACTCAAATTAAACAAGAAATAATTTTAATAAAACGTAACAACCATGAATAAATAAAATAACAAAATTATCTGGAACCTAAGTTGTAATAAACCATCATAAAAAACTGTTCAAACTGTTCACCGTTTTGATTAATACACAGAGTAGCGCGACATTGTTGCACGTCTAACATTCTGTAATTGCTGAGGTGTTATTTGTGAAATTTAGTGTCTAATTATCTCTTCCAGGTCTAGCTTTGTGGTTGGAGCAATCACGTGAATTCTATTTTTCAAATGCGCCCAAATAAAAAAATCCACTTGGGTTAAGTTAGGAAATGTTGCATGCCATTTGACTGGACCATGGGTCCCAAACCAACGATCTGAAAACAATTCATTTGGATAATAGCATTGTGTGGTCCAACCTTGTCTTGTTGGAAGTGAACCTCGTCAATGTTGGTATTGGGAATTTGAATAATCTGTGGAATTATTGCATTCTGGAGAAATTCTAGATATCTTAGTCCAGTTAGATTTTCGGCAAATATTATTGGACCTATAATATGGTCGCTCAGTACATCTAACCAAACATTGAAGCCAAACCGCCCCTGTCTCATAATATGAGGATTTTCAATTGCCCAATATTGAACGTTGGTCCGATTAAATAACCCAATTTCGATTCATCAGAGAGCAAAATGTTTTTGATAAAATTCCTATTTCTTAGTTGGTGTAACTGTAACCAATTACAAAAGGTTATTCTTCGTTGATAATCACTCTCATACAAAAATTGATACAATTGATATTTATAAGAACGATAGCAGTGTTTCTTTAAAATTTTCCTGGCTAATTCTTTGGGAACTAGTAATTCATATTCAATTTGTCTTATCGAAATAGTTAGGTCAACATCCACTAAAGTTAATAAATTAGTTTCCGTTTTTCATCCACAATCAATCTTTATTCAATTTCTATATCAGGTTCAGTTCTAAATTGATGCTCCAACCGAGCGAAATAGTTTCTCGGAGGTTGTTTTCTTTCTGGAAATCTCTGTCAATACAGAATTTCTGCTCCAGTTGCATTACGTTGAGTTTCCCCATAAGTCAACATGCCACGTTTCAATTGCAGAGTGCATATTTAATAAGGTTCGGCCATCTTTTGGAAGTCTTTCTACTTAGGGAGCTGACAGAATAGTAAGTAAATCAGTAATGGCAGATACTGTTAGCTAGTAAAGCTGTGCCTAGTGCTACAATTCCTCAAGAAAGTCAATATCATTATCCAGTTTAGCCCTTTCTTCTGCATCAAATTCATCTTCTGAATCTGACGCATTCTCCTCATTAGCAGAATAACAATGGTCCTCTTTACCTTGAAGTGGTTGAACTTCTGTAGAAAAGTTACGCGGATGATCTTGGTCGTCACTTTTTTCTCTTAGAATAGCTTCATCAATTGATTTATATGATGCTGGTACAGTTGCTAATCTATCTTGTTTATTTTTGACTTCACACGGCACCTGAAATTCTGTACGTTTCACTTTCCGATAGAAATCGTGAGTATAGCGATACAGCTTATTTTTACCTTTGACACACTTCATTTGTATATTGACACCCTGAATTATACGACTATACGTTGTGGCTTCTTTTAAGGATAGGATTTTGCAGAGCGAGAGGGAAATATGCGTTTATTCTCGATTTATTATAAATATTTAAAAAACCAAAAATAGTATAATCTTTAAAACTATTTTAAACAATTGTCACTGTTCTAACGAATAAAACTATATATATTTTTTGTTGTAAATTTCTGTTGTACTTGAATATCGTAGTATTTCAATGAAAATAGTTCCTAATTTCATTATTAAAGTATGGCATTCAACTATATACAAAATTTATGATAACAACTGTATATAGAGCGTTTTATGAACTTTGAGATATTTTAATGGTTTAATGGATGATAACGATTCATAAAATCGACTTCTGGCGGGGCACCTCCTGTCAGGTACGTTACGAACACTGTCTAGAAATCAATGAAATTATACCATAGGCTCATTTTTTGTCTGTGTACGCATTTTATGTTCAAAATGAATAAAATAAGATCGCCAGAAAGTGTAGGCCGTTAGGAGGCGCAGCCAGAAAAGTCAAAGTTGTAAAAAAAACGGAGTTATATCAAGTGATCGTTACAAGCTTTTTTTAGGCTGAGTATGTTTATCTAAATGTTTTGAACACAGAAAAAAATTCCCAAAAAGAAACGCCTGTCAGTAGGAGTATGGAGTATGGAATTAGCAGGAGGGTGGTCAAAAACCACAGCACTTAGGCCCCATTGGACCTCTTCTACATCCTCCCTCTTTCTAGGCAGACACTCGCCTAGGCCTTCAACCAACCTAATCTTTCGAAGTAGGTGGTGATGTTGCCTAGGGGCATCTCCCTTACATTGGCCAAGGTAGGCCAACGCTCTCCCAAGATGGATTCTCTGATTGATGAGATGGCTGAACAGTCACAGAGTACGTGTTGAACCGTCTCATCTTCTTGTTCACAACCTCTGCAAAGAGGTGTTTCGCTTAATCTCATATTGTATAGATGTTTCCTTAACGGACAGTGTCCAGTCTGGATTCCTGTTATAAAACGTAGATTCCTTCTGGTCATTGCCAGGTAGTCCATTGCTGTTTTCTTATTGGGATACGTGAGTAGTTCCCTAGCGAGCTGACAGCTGCTTGTTTCATCCCACAGCTTCTTAAATTCGTTGTGGGTGTTCTCCTTAATTAATTGTATTGTCGCCGTAATCGGTAACAAACTGGCCGGGCCTGGTCCAGAGATAAGTTGGCCTGCTGCCTTCTTGGCCAGTTTGTTGGCTTTTTTGTTGCCACTGCACTGTGCGTGTCCTTTCACCCAGCATACCGAGATGTTGTTCATACTGGAGGCACCCACAAGTGCTTGATGACATTCCCATACTGCTCCTGTGGTTATTTTGTAACTTCTCAGGGCTAGTAGTGATTGTCTACAGTCTGTGTAGATCCTGATTGTTTTGCCCGTAGTTTGTCTGCGGACAATCTCTCTTTTGCGGCTATGGTTATGCCCGCCAGTTCAGTTTGTACTATGCTGGCTCGCTCATCCATAGTCCATTTATATTGGATTTGCAGGCTTCTGGAATAAATTCCACATCCTGTCCCCTCCTTCTTCCTTGATCCGTCTGTGAAAATGTTTATCACATCTTCACCAGCGGTCTCGTTTTCACTATTTGTCTGTATTGTGTAGGGTCTGTCAAAGACAAATCGGGGAGAGATACCATCTGTGCATGCCTGTAGAAGAGGCGTCTTCCTGACAGCCTCATTCCACAGGCGACTTCTGGTCTCCCCACAGCCTACATTTGGTTGTAGGCCTGTCAGTAGGGCTAGCCAGAAAGAAAATGTTTAGAATTTTTGAAGAACATTGGATTTTTTTTCGCATATTTCATCTCAGAACTCTAAACCCATCGTTATAAGTTCTGGCTCCTTTTTAAAACGTAAAGATAAGCTCCTTTAACAGTAAAATAGCCTCCTCAGAAACTTTTAAGCGTCAACAAAAGTACCATAGTCTCTTAAATACACAGGAATTTAACACTTTCGGCTAACTTGACTTCCCACCGTGCCTCAGATGTATTGTGTCATTATTACAAGGTCATTTTTATATTTAAGAAGTAATTATAAGTCTCTTGAATAAGAAAGTATGCATCTTAAGACCGAATTCCCGTCAGAAAAATGTCTAAACGTATTAAAAAACGAAGAAATGGACGATTTTGCGCGAAATTAACGTTACCGTCTGGGAGGTTATAAGTCATTGATAAAAGTTTTGTCATTTTCTTGGTACCTTAGGTACCTTAATACAAGTCTCATTAACAAAAAAATATGCTCTACAGAACAAAATGACCGTCAAACAAGTTTTTACGCTAAGATATAAGAAACGCGTCCTGCTCATTTCAGTCAATTTCCAGCTTCCGTTATATCTCAGGGTTTAGATGTCACTGATAGATGTTCCGTCACTCACTTGTCATGTTGACAAAACTCCCCTTAACAAATAAATATGCTCCCCAGAACAAGGTGACCGTCAAACAATTTTTCGCGGGCATATAAAAGGCACTGTATCCTTCCCATTTCACCCAAATGAACGCGATCTCCAGCTTCCGTAGTATCTCAGACTTCGGATATCATTGTTAAATATTCTGTCTCTCTTTTTTTATGTCAATAAAAGTCCCTTTAACAAAAAAATATACTCCCTAGAACGAGATATCCGTCAAACAAATTTTTACCCACAGGTAAAAGGTAACGCATCCCATTCAAATCAGCCGAATTATAATGTTATTTCGAGCTTCTCTTGTATACCAGAGTTCGGATATCATTATTAAATGTTCTGTATCTTCCTTGTTGCTTTAATAAAACTTCTTTTAACAAACAGAAATATTCGCCAGAATGACGAGATCGTTAAGCAAATTTTTACGTACATATAAGAGGCACTGTATCCTTCCCATTTCACCCAAATTAATAAAATTTCGAGCTTCAGTGGTATCTCAGACTGCAGATATCATTATTAAACGTTCTGTCTCTCTTTTGTTACGTTGATAAAAGTTCCTTTAACAGACAGACATACTCATCAGAACGAGGTATCCGTCAGGCAAATTTTTGCACACAGTTAAAAGATAACGCATTCTGCCCATTTACCCATTTCAGCTATATCAATATGATTGCAAGCTTCCGTTGTATATCAGACTAAGGATGTCTCTAGTAAATGTTCTGCCCCTTCTATCTTATGCTGATAAAAGACTAACAAACAGACTTACTCGCCAGAATGGGGAGACTGTCAAACAAATCTTTAAGCGTAGAAAAATACAGAATTTGGAATTCATGGCTAATTTAATATGATTTATATTATTTATTAAAACGCTTAGACACCATCATCAAAAAAATGTTTTCTTTTTAAGTAGCCTGGGGAGTATATTTTTTTCTTAAAAGGACTTTTAACAATATAACGACAGAGAGACAAAACGTTTAACAATAATATCCGAAGTTTGAGATACCACGGAAGCTGGAAACCGTATTAATTTGAGTGAAAGAGGAAGGATATAGTGACATTTATGTGCACGTGAACATTTGCTTGACTATTACATCATTCTGGCGAGCATTTTTGTTTATTAAAAAGAGTTTTATCAAGGTAACAAAGAAGAGCCAGAACATTTAGTAATGATATCTGGACTCTAACATACAAGATAAGCTCGAAATAACATTTGGCTGATTTGAATATAATGCGTTACCTTTTATCTGCAGGTAAAAATTTGTTTGACAGATATCTCGTTCTGGGGAGTATATTTTTTTGTTAAAGAGAGTTTCATTAACATAACGAAAGAGAGACAGAACGTTTAACAACGATATTCGAAGTCTGAGATACTACGGAAGCTGGAGATCACATTCATTTGGGTGAAATGGAAAGGATACAGTGCCTTTTAAATGTCCGTGAAAAATTGTTTGACGGTGACCTTGTTCTGGGGAGCATATTTATTTGTTAAGGGAAGTTTTGTCAACATGACAAGTTAGTGACAGAACATCTATCAGTGACATCTATACCTTGAGATATAACGGAAGCTGGAAATTGACTGAAATGAGTAGGATGCGGTCCTTATACCTTAGCGTAAAAACTTGTTTGACGGTCATCTTGTTCTATAGAGCATATTTTTTTGTTAATGAGACTTGTATTAAGGTACCAAGAAAATGACAAAACTTTTAACAATGATATGTAACCTTCGAGACACGATGGCAACGTTAATTTCGCGCAAAATCGTCCATTTCTTCGTTTTTTAATTCCTGTAGAAATTTTTCTGACGTACGCGTACGGTAGGAAGTCAAATTAGCCGAAAGTGTTAAATTCCTGTGTATTTAAGAGACTGTACTTTTGTTGACACTTATAACTTTCTGGGGAGGCTATTTTATTGTTAAAGGAGCTTATATTTACGTTTTAAAAAGGAGCCAGAACTTGTAACGATGGGTTTAGAGTTTTGAGGTGAAACGTGCGAAAAAAATCCAATTGTCTTCAAAAATTCTAAACATTTTCTTTCTGGTTAGACTTACTGATAGGCGTTTCTTTCTGGGAATTTTTTTCTATGTTCAAAACATTTAAATAAACATGCTCAGCCTAAAAAAAAGCTTGTAACGATCACTTGATAAATTCCTTGTTTTTACAACTTTGACTTTTTTGGCTGCGCCTCCTGACGGCCCACACTTTCTGGCGATCTTATTTTATTCATTTTAATCATAAAATGCGTACACACAAAAAAATGAGCCTTGTAACGATGGCACAATTTCACTGATTTTTATATCTTGAACCATGGCCAACTCGACGGGCTGACATATGCCAGAAGTCCATATTTTCGTTATTTAAGTTCGATAGAATTAATCAACACATAGAAAATACTTGTAACGATGAGTTTCCGAAAAAGCCACGTAGCTCCTGCACCAATATGGTTGTATTCCTTAGAGCAATGGGAAGTATCAAACTATTTTCAAAATTAAACCATTTATGATTTTTTAAATATTTATAATAAACCGAAAATAAACGCATATTTCCTTCTCGCTCTGCAAAATCCTATCCTTAATTACTAAAATAATCTTCAGGTAATAACTAAACCACTTACATTGTTGTTAAAATAACCTAAATTATATGAATTTTAAAAATAGATCCCGGGTTAGCTTCTGAATAACTATTTTATAGTCAAGTTCACTTTGAGGTTGGTTTGCCAGGTTACTGCTACCAATAAGTTTAGAATTTATTTCTTTAGATTAACTTTAAGTTCAGTTTAAGGATAATTGACCTAATGCTTGAAATCAGGTGGATAAGCTGGGTAGAATTTATTGACTTTGTCGACCTAATATTACTTCAAAGGAATATAATAAAAGTGACCAAATAGGTTGCTATTTAGGTATACATTACGTAAAATTTACAACAAAATCTACCTAGTAAATATTCGAGTATTACAAATATTTTTAGTCGCTAAAAACGTAAACATTACCTAATGATATTACCTATTTCGGACTTATTGGAAATTTATCCTTCGTCATTTTTGGTGGATTTTTTCAGTCTTTCACTCGCTACTCTTCTTAAATTTACTTTCAAGGTAAATTGTATACGAGGTAGTTTAATTGGGACCATTAAAAAAGTTTACGTAGTTTTACTTCCTTAGCCATAAAAAATGAAAAGAAAGCATGCTACCAATACAAATTTGAGAATAGTAATACAAGACAAATGTGGAAAGAACTAATGAATATTAATAACAAAACAAGACAAAAATATTCCAACAGAAATAAGTAATGTCAACGACATCAATCACTATTACCAGAACTGTATTCCTAGTATTAATAACAATTGCCAAGAAACATGAAATTTTTACAAAAATAATAAAATACGTAAGTAACTTTAATGAAACTTTTAAATTCAAACTTACTGATAATTACACTGTAGCTAAATGTATACAAGAAATAACATCGACTGCAACTGGCAATGATGATCTCAATATTACTATGATAAAATTATGCTGCCCTAATATTACACAGTTCGTTACGCACATTATTAATTCGACTATTTTCCACTGAACTGGAAACATGCTATCATAATCCCGATTCCGAAAATTGATGAGTCGACTGAATTCAAACATTTAAGGCCAATTAATATCCTTCCAACCATTTCTAAAATATTCGAAAAAATCATTAACCAACAACTTCGGGAGAATATTAACGAATTCAACATTCTACCGGAAAATCAGTCTGGTTTTCGGCCAGCGTACAGCTACACTACTGCAATTCTGCAAATAACAGATGACATCCTCGATGCAACTGATAAAAGTAAGCTAACGGCTCTAGTATTACTGGATTATACTAAAGCCTTCGATACTCTCAACCATGAACTCTTAGTGGCAATTCTGAACTTTATCGGCCTTGATACAAAAGCCATTAATCTTATAAAGAGCTACCTCCCTATGAGGACCCAAAAAGTAACACTCAACAGCAACTCATCGGTTCCTTTACCTGTAACGGTGGGAGTACTACAAGGATTCATTTTAGGACCGTTGCTTTTTACAATATACACCAGTAACTTTAACAGCTACCTAACTAAAATATTCAAAGATGCATATGTACGCAGATGACCCTCAAATATACCATAGCTTCGAACCTCACGAATATTGAGTAGCACTTACCAAAATTAATAGTGTTTTACAAACAATATCTTCCGTCTCTCGTCAACATCATTTGCTAATAAACCCGACCAAATCTGCAGTTATAATTTTCGGAAGCAAATCTTCTTGTGACAGGATTGAACATAATATTGATTTACAAATCAATAATACGAATATTCCAGTCGTAAACAATATACGTAATCTTGGTATCATTTTAGAGAACTCATTTAGATATAGACTTCATGTCTCAAATTGTTTGAAAAAGGCTTATTATAAATTAAAACTTTTGTTTCCTCATAGATCTTATTTACCTCGGAATATCAAAACACTATGTGAAACTGTTGTTCTATCAAACTTTAACTTTTGTTGTCAAGTTTATGCTCCATCTCTCGACAAAGAGTGTGAAAACAAAATACAGAAACTTCAGAATAGCTGCATTAGATTTATATTTGGCATCCTAAAATATGAGCATGTATCTCATAAACTCAAAGCTACACTGGTTAAATATGAAGAATAGATCTAAACTCCATTCTGCCTGTATCTATCACAAAATTGTACTCACCAAACTGCCTTCCAATCTCTATAATAAATTAGTATTTCAAACTGATGTACACAGAATTAATACCAGAAACAAAGACATTTTAACAGCTCCTATTCATCGAACATCTCAATTCGAGAGATCTTTCAGCTTTAATATATATAACATATATAATAATGAGATACCCACACAATACAAAAATCTAAATGAAAGATTGTTTAAAATAAAATTTAAAGAACATCTATTTCAGTGGCGGCTCGTGATATTTTCTGCAGAGGAGGCTTGATATTTTGAAAGACAATTAACTTGCAATATGATTACAATTTGTACATTTCCCC
Source organism: Rutpela maculata (assembly GCA_936432065.2). NCBI lineage: Eukaryota > Metazoa > Arthropoda > Insecta > Coleoptera > Cerambycidae > Rutpela > Rutpela maculata. The sequence continues at coordinate 125,479,866 of OW386290.2, read as the reverse complement.
ACCACCCTCGAGGTAGTACAACGGCGCGTTACATTTTTTTGTCGTGGGTTGTTCGCCAGGATACCGATTCACGACTTGAGAGAATAGAACTAATAAAAGAATAGAAAGAAAAGGAAATAGAAAATATAATGAGACGAAAAAATCATTCTCATGAAATTTCCGTTCCTACGCCTCGAGTATCGGTATCCAAAGGAGCCCTACTATCCCACTTATAATTAAGTTATAACTTTTAATAAAAATCAAAATAGTTTTGGAAAAAAAAATTAAAGTATTTTCCTACAAACAAAAATTGTATTCATTATCACTGCCAGAGTGTAAAATTATAACTTTTAATAAAAATTAAAATAGCTTTGAGAAAGAAGTTATATAAAAAAATATAACCGCGGAAGAATTAAAAAATATTTCCTAAAAAATAAATAACGCAAATAAATATTTTTTCTAAAATAACAACTATATTAATCTTTGGTGTAAAGCCTAAATATTTTTATAAATGAGTGGTAACCTGCGATTTTCGGAACTAGCAAAATGGTTGATTACTTCATCATAAAATGAATCGTGTTTCTTCAATTCTGACAAAAAACGTTTTTCTATTGAAATAAGCGATACATTTGAGAGGCGGTCTTGACTTATTTTGTTTCTAGTAAATGTTTTTATGCGTTTAAGTGCTGAAAATGATCGTTCTACAGAAGCTGAGGTTACCGGAATTGTTGACACTAATGATAAAAGTTTGTACAGTTCGGGTAGACAGCTTTTTAAATTATTATTATATATATAAGTAAGCATTTCTTGAGATGATTTTGGATTTGCTAAAAGTTGCTGGTCAGAATACAACACGCATAGTTCATTTTTTAACGAAATACGGTCAAAAAAAGGATAATGGTCCATTAATTTCTCCATTAGACTGGTAGGAAATGATTTAGAAAACGCTGTAAAATTATTAGGATTTACTAAATCGTAACATTGCAAAGTATTTAAATCAGAAAATCTAATTTCAATTTGGACTATAATGGTGTCTAAAATTTCTATAAAAATTTGTTTGTAATGTATATCTGCCCTGTCAAAGTTATATGTTGTCTTTCTTTTTTTAAATTGTGGCCCTGGCTCATCTACATTTTCAGTATTTTCTAAAAAAATATTGTATAAAGTATTGAAATGTATTTCGTTATTGCGAAATTCTTTTAATTTAGATATAAGTGACTTAAGTCTATTTTTAGAATATGTTATATCAGTTAGTTTATTCTGTAAAATTTGGAAAACAACATCAGTTTGCTCAAAAATCATGTTAAAAGCTTTTAGAAAAAATATGAAATTTTTATCCAACAATAACGATTTTAATCCGTAAGCTGCTCTTAAAGTCTGAGCGTCATTTAAAAAATCTTCACTTTCCGAAATAAAATTAAAAACGTCAATAAGTTCTTTCCTGTATTTGTCAACAGTGAAAACAACTCTAGATGAAAAATTCCAACGAGTGGGAGCGTTTGTCGGAATTCTATGTTTCATATTAATTGTATTTAAAACATCAGTTCTTTTGGTAGATTTTGAAAAAAATGACGAAAAACCAGTAATATTTGAAAAAAATATTCTAACTTCTTTAATTCCGTTACATGCTTTACTCAGAACTAAATTTAATTGGTGTGCATAACAGTGAATGAAGTATGCTTGAGGAGCAATATCTTTTATTTTTGTTTGGAGTCCATTAAGATGCCCTGACATAACTGCAGCGCCGTCATAGGTTTGTGCTATTAATTTATTTTTCAAATCAAATTTACCAAATTCGTCGATTAATAATTTAAATAAACTCTCCGCGTTTCTTCCACTACTCACATCAAGAAAACCAACAAACCTTTCAATAACTTCGCCGTGCATTACATATCTAAAAATTACGGAAAGTTGAGATTTACAGGTAATGTCCGTCGTTTCGTCAATTTGCCACGAGAAAAATTCGCAATTATATAGTTCTTCATAAATTTTGCCTTTAATAATCGAGCTAACACTCTCAATTAGATCATTTTGAATTGATTTAGATGTTCCGGAAAAAATAGTGGCGTTATTCAAAAAGTTCTCTAATTTTGGATCATACATTTTTAAAAAATCTATTAGCTCTTTGAAATTTCCTTTATTGCACGAATCGCGTTTTTCGTCATGCCCTCGGAAAGAATTTTCTTGCGAAGATAAATATATAACGGCATCAATTAATCTCTTTAATATTTCCCTATTTTCACGGACCTTTTCATTAAAATTTTCTATTTCTCTCTTATGTGCAGATTCCAAATAATTTACAATATTTTGTTTACCAAATATTTCGAATTTAACGCAAGATGAAATGTGCTCCTGGGATTTTTCGTGCTTTTGTAAACCTCGCGACAAATTTTTCAAATTATTAAACCCGGTCCTGCCCCAAATTGAGGATTGATCATTAGTGAATAATAAACATCTCCAACAATATAATTTGTTTCTAACTGTTGATGCCGTTAACCACTCGATTTTTTTATAATTGTTATCACAAAACCCTCTGTTTTGTTTTCCACTTTTAAAAACTAACGAAGGCATTGTTGGTGTAGGCCTAGCAATTCTTTTAATTCTTACCTTTTCGTCGTAAGTAAGAGTAGAAAATCCATTTAATAACAAATAATCCACCACGTCTGGACAACAAGAGATGTTGTTGGGAATATTTTCACCTAGAGCACTCATTTCTAGCCCGCCTATCAAATGTTTTATGTATTTTAATGTCAAGTTGATCTTAACCGGCTAAACGACAAATTACCACTGACAGTTCGTTTTCCTGTGAATCACCTGAACCAAATAAAATCGAGTACAACAAATATCAAAGGGACCGCTGCGAGTGAAAGTACTTGTCTTCTCTATACTGTGCCTGAACTCCTGAACTGCACATGCGCTATAAAGAACTGAGGACTGAGGCTAGCGGCCTAGCTTGTCTTATTTGAAGTGTTGCTAGACAACGCAAAAGTAATGCAAGGTCATTTATGTTAAAACTAAATGCCTTGAAGTTGGAAGCTATTTCGTATAAGCCTCAAGCGAAGCGCTCTGTTCATTCCGGTCGCCCGGGAAATATGCATACAAAGACAATCCGGACTGTGACGTTATAGGCATGTTTGTGGAAAGGAAATGCAGAACTTTTTTATACACTGAAAATTAATTAATGAACTATAAACAATAAACAATATTGAAAATTGAGATATACCTAAGTAGAAATTTCTACAAGTAAAAGATATTAATTTGGAAGATTGCAAGATATGTTGCTTCTTCCAAAGGGAGGCTCAGCCTCCCCTGCCTCCCCTGACGAGCCGCCACTGATCTATTTACTCAATAGCGATATTAAATCATATACTTCTTCTTTTCATGTATTCTTAATTATTTCCTTCTTTTTTTCTTTTTCTACTTATGTCTAAGTCGTCCTTTAGTTTTTAAGTATTAAGTAAATTTGAAAATATTATATACATTACTTTTGTAAAATGTTATTTTTTGGGGTTAAGTGGGATGGCAGTTTATTCTAGCTAGCCTAAATAATGTACAGGCAATAATAACATTAAATATAATTTTGTTTTATATGTCATATAAGACTTTGGGAGCAACAAATTAGTTTTTCATACCTATCTACACCAAATGTTGACTTTATATTTATTTGCCGTATAACTTGAGTAACTTTTATGTTGATAATTGTAATTATACTTACGTAAATATGTTATTATTATTATAATATTAATGATTCAGGATAAACAATTGCCTAGCTGGTCCAGTTATAAAACACCTTGTATTCTAATTGCATGGAAACACATTAAGAATTCCTATTAGTAATTATAAATTTAGAAAAATTAAAGTTTCATGTTACTGCCATTTTAAACTGAACAAACAAATAAATAGTGTCTTGTACAGTTTTTACGGCATTACCATTATGTCACTTATATATACCGCCAATGTGTATTTACACCGACTCGTCGTATGATAAGCGCCAAATACAAATATTAGAAATTGCAGATAATCAGGTAACCACTTACAACATATGTACGGAGATTGTCAATTGCCCCGAGCAACAAATACTTCCTTAAGTGAATTGTACATCTGCTTTCTCTCTCTATTTGGTTTATAAGACCTTACAATGGAATCTTTTAACCAAATAAAATAATAAAATTACTATGATAATTTGTTAATAAATACTTGTTTAAAATAAGTCTAGTGCGAGTCGAATTCTCATGCGGATGATTCTATACTAAAGTCTGTTCGCTGATAGAGTCCCGGTGGGACGTCACGAACGTCTGAACTAAGATGCCGTAGGCTCGTTGGTTTTTCGAATGCACAGTGGCGTTGTTTTGTTTTATATTTTACTTGATGTGTTTAATTAGATTTATTTAAAGGAAATTGAATTATAAGCATATATAATACATCTATTGTAAATTTATAATAATTTAAGTTAAATAAATGAATTATGATATTGAACTGTTTTCGTTTCGAGTAAAAAATATGATAGAGCAAATATACAAAATAAATACACTTAAATAGTATATGTAATCTTAAAATAAAAGTATATACTTAATGATAATTTTGTATAAAACAAATATGGCAGTAAAATACGAATACCTACCATAAGATAAATAAATAAATTTAGTTTTCTTCGTCAATGTCTAATTCTTCCGAGTCCTCATCGTCGCTTTCGTTATTAACACGTATGATGAGTGGCATAACTTCTTCAGTATGAACCTCTCGATCATGTCTCTAAAATCAATGTATTGGTGTGGTTTACACACTTCCCCAAATTGAGCTCGATACTTGAGATAAAACCTCATTCCGCATAGCAAGAACGGCTTCGTCACTAAAACCATCTTTCCCAATGTGTTTGTCGTAATACTCCTTAAAACTCCCCAAACAAGTTCTATTGGGTTGAACTGGCAGTGATATGGTGGAAGCCGCAGTACTTCATGTTCATGCTCTCTAATTACATTGTCGATAATAGTGTTACTCTGTTCAGTTAGCTCCAACTATTTGGAACAATTCGGCTTTAAATGCGGTATCACTGAAATCTATATTTTTGGTCTTTAACCAGGTTTGTATTTTTTCTTTCGTCCAAAATCGGGTTGGCTGTTTTTATTCAACCCGACAGTGGTACTTAGCATTATATAAAACAATAATGCTTGGATTTTGTAACCTCTGCCACTTTTCAAAATTTTCAGAGCTCATGTTGTCATGGTAATCCGCTGACTTTATTCTTGGTGGAGAAAATTAAACTCGCATCTTCAGCAAAGCCATGAATAGATCCTGCATGTACAACTATAAATCTTTTACCTTCTGTAGCTGTAGCCTTTTCGATTTACTGGGATCATCTTACCAAGAACGTTTTAATCCTCCTCTGCCAAAGGTCCAAGTTTCGTAGAAAAAATTATAATAAGTGCTCATTTTGCCCATTTTGATCGACATGCGCTTTTGAAGTGAGGTTTCTACTGTTCCTAAAGTTGGCGGTGTGATGGATCTAAAAGGAGTTTTCATCCTTCATTTTGTACTGTTGTTGGTGTGTCTTTATAAACAATTTCCTTCACATATCCCCATAAAAAGATATCCATTTTTGTAAGATCTGGGGATCTAGCAGGCGATTTAGTGGGTCCATTTCTTCCAATTCATTGAAGTGGGTAGGTATTATTTAAGTGGTCTCCCACTGCATTTAAATAATGTGGTGGAGCACCATCTTGCTGAAACCACATCCCATTTCGAATACTCAAGAAGATTCACCAATAATTGTGGCAAATAGTTTTCAAGAAAATGAAGACAAATAGCTCAATGTACCATCAAAAAAATGTGGCCCTATTACATGTTCTCTAATAATTCCTTCCCAAACGTATATAGACCATTTGTGCTGGTTATCAACATGCCAAAAAAAGGGAGCATAATAATAACAATATAATAATAAACACGTTTTATTCTTTCACTTTTTTTATATTCGATATTTCCAGTTTCCACAAATCTATCGAGCAGGTTTTGGAAGCTGCTAACATCAGGAATCCTTCTTTGCTTATAAATTCTACTGACAAGCAAACAATTCCTGACCGACTCCCCCAAAACAAACCATTTCCGCTTTATTAAAATTCATTTTGTAAAACTCGAAATATTTTAGATTTAATACAAATGATAAGTGACGACTATTAAGTGCGATAAATGTTCATTTGTACAAGACAATTTATACAAAACTGAGCAAAAAAAATACAAAAAAACTATTACAGTAAGGGACCAGTGAAAAACTATTTACCCACTTCAATGGATCGGAAGGAATGGTCCCACTAAATGGCCTCATTTCAAAATTGCATAAAGACGTGTGTCAATAAAAATGGGCAACATTATAATTATTATAATTTGTTCCATTTATGGAACACTGTATATTTTTCGACGATGTGAAGTAGAATTGAAAAACTAACATTTTTTGTAAGTACTTCCCTATGGATAATTGCAACAATTTTCGTCTTATTGAGCAATACGTGCAAAATTCAAGAATAAACAAAAAACAGAGGTTTCTTCAAATAATTCATTAGAAAAAATTATAATAATTATAATGTTGCCCATTTTGATTGACACACGTCTTTATGCAATTTTGAAATGAGGCCATTTAGTGGGACCATTCCTTCCGATCCATTGAAGTGGGTAAATAGTATTTCACTGGTCCCTTTCTGTAATAGTTTTCTTGTAATTTTTTTTGCTCAGTTTGGTATAAATTTGAAAAAATTGAGAAAATTAAATTAGTAGTAGTAGTAGTATTCGCAATATTGGCTTTGATTTATTAATAAATCATTAGCTCAGCGCCAAAATTAAATTAGAAAGTTCTTAATTGAAAAATAATTTTTTGGCCACCCTGTACATTTTTAGGAAGTAAAAATGATTCAGAAAAATTAATTAGATGTCTCGTAACTAGCCTTCATATAAGTTTCTCTTAAAACCCATAATTGTGACTTTGTTGATTTTTTTCAATATGCATCTGCAGATGGCATTATTTCTACGAAAAAAAATACATTACATCCAAGTGGTTGAGAGATAGTCAATAATAATATAGGAATAAATAGAGTCTAGAAAGAGGCTTCAAAAAATGTACTGATATACAGTGTGTCCCAGGATAGATGTAACAAGAGGTGTAATGGAATAAAAATTTTGGAATTTTGGAATGGTATTTGGGGATTGAGTCCTGCTTGTTGTAAAACTAAAGTATACCAAAAATGACTTGATTTGGTGTTCTACAGGGTGTTTTATACGCAAAGTTGTAAAAATCACCACTAATAAAGTACCTTTATTTTTCAAAATATGAAAAAATTCCACTAAGAAAAGTTATTTAGAATGCAATTTTATACCTCTGTACCAAATTTCAGGAATATAAAATTATTTTTTTGAAGCTTCCCATTTTTTGCGAATTAAATGTTGAATTCATATTTAAAGTTGTGTAGGAGCAAATGTTAATCATCTCAAAAAGTAGGCTATTGGTAAATAAAAAATTGAATATACGAGATGTAAGAAGGTATAATGTTAATCGAATTGTAAAACAAGAAACAATTACTAACAGAAGATTAATGAGGTTTAAAAATTATAACAAGTAATAAATGTCAAAAATATAACTGATTCACAAACAAATTAATTATTGACCAATACAAAACAATGTTTACAATTTTTTTATTATTCGACGTAGCTACCACCCACATCCACATACATTTCGATCCTTCGCCTGAAGTCCTTAAAACAGTTTCGAATATAATTTAACGGTATGGAGTTTACGGCATTTGTAATTCTCTGCTTCAGTACTGCTACATCGTTAGGAAATGGTTCGGCGTATACCAACTGCTTGAGGCGACTTCATAAAAAGAAATCCAATATTGATGGGTCTGGGGATCTCGCCGGCCACTTGATCGGTCCATTCCTGGCAATCTAATTTTCTCCAAAATTTAAATTCAACCACCGATTAACCACTTCTGTGGAGTGGCCAGGGCAATGATCATGTTGAAAATAAACTCAGGGCATATCTCTTAAAATATTTAAATGTTCTTCAGAAAATCTTTCAAGAAGCTGTAAATAAGTGTGCTGGTTTAACCTTCCCTCAATGAAATAAGGTCCAATAACTCCAACGTGATAAGAAACGGCACACCACACATTCACTTTTTTATAATATTGCCCAAAACCGACAATTCTGAGATGAAACAACACCATTGGTTGTGAATGTGGATTCATCTGAGAAAATTATGAAATGATGAAAAAATCTCTCTTCCATGATTTTTTCTCCAATGGCCAAACAAAAATCCAACCTACGGCCGTCATCTCCCTCTTCAAGGGTATGTTTATAATTTGCTTTATATGCCCTAATATGCTAATATTAATAAGAGCTGATCTCTCTCTTAGTGGCATCCTAGGATTCTTTATAACAGAGGCATGAGCTATATAGCCCCAACATTATCTTCATCATATGTTTTTATTTTTCATTTCATGTTAAGAAAACTACCAGTAGCCAGAAACTTTTTAATTATTCTCATAGCCTGAGTGCGTGACAAAGCAGTGTTTGTAAATTTCAAATTAAATTGGCTTACCACTTCTCTTAGCGAGTTTTCACCGCCAATTCCGTAGCATTGCACAATATAAATTTTTTCACGCACTGTGAGTACCATTTTCACTTAATTTTTTATGCTTGGTTCGTTAATTTGAAACAGAAATTAAGGATAATATTGACTGCGTTTGACAGATGTGTCAATAATAAATGATAAATGTGTATCCACTGCTTTTCTTATAGCCTACTTTCAGCTTCTACATAACTTTAAATATTAATTCACAAAAAATAATTTCTATGCAGTTTTAATTGAATGGTTCAAAATAAAATACTAATTTATTGACAAAATGGGAAGTTTCAAAAAAATAATTTTATATTTTTGAAATTCGGTATAGAGATATAAAATTGCATTCTAAATAACTTTTCTTAGTGGAATTTTTTCATATTTTATTAGTGGTGATTTTTACAACTTTGCTTATAAAACAGGGTGTAGAACACCAAATAAAGTCATTTTTGGTATACTTTAGTTTTACAACAAGCAGGACTCAATCCTCAAATACCATTCCAAAATTCCAAAATTTTTGATACATTATACCTCTTGTTACATCTATCCTGGGACACACTGTATATAGCATTCCATTTAAAAAAAAGGCACTTGGTCCTGTAATTTCGTCTTGGCTTGCTCTGTATATTCGAAAATAATTTCCGATTTTAGACCTTTTTATCTAGTTTACTGTATAATGATTTTTAAAACGTGGCTTTTACTTTTAACTTTAATATTCCGAAAAACTTGAAACACCTTATCTCTTAAGCACTACGAACAGCATTATCTTTCTATAACAAGACCAATATGCCAGTGGATAAACACGAATAAAGAAAAATATTATACTTCTTTAAAATTGTCAAATAAACTGATAATAGAAGTTTGTAAAACTTAGGAGAGTTTACCATTGCCCCGCTGTAAAACGTTATCTTTCTTATCAATATTACTTTCCACCTAGAGACTTGATACCTGTCCGATATATTAAAAATATTCTTTTACTTTGTTTTCTGTGTGAGTTGTTTAGACAGTTTTAAGTGTTGTTTCGGTTTGTTAAGTGATACAGATAAATAATCAATTACTTATTCATCGTGGCCTCTGTGTGCACTCTTCAACCGTGTAAGTTTATTTTTAGCACAATTCTCACTAAGTATCACGGAACAAAATAAAGAAAAATCGTTCTTAACTTTGCAGATATTAAAAAAAATAAATATTGTGTTTGAATGGGAGCCTTGTTTATAATTCCATAAATGCTAATTTGAAAACAGTTTTAATGAAAAATTTTCAAAGTGCAATGTTATTGCTTTTCTTTGACTAAACCTCCTGCGGTAAAATGTGTGTTTACTTTATTAGGAATTGGGCTATGGAAAATAAAACTATAAGTTCTCTATGTTTAAATAAAGACTATTTTATTAATAGTGTTTTGACTCTATTATATACCGGAAAGTGCGTCTTGATTCTATACTAACATCTACACGACTGACTATAAGATTTTAAATATATTTCTCACATTATGCACTAGCAATGGTTCTCAACGCCCTATATGTCAAGTGATTTACTGCGTTATTCTAAACAACTTATAGACTAAACAGACTTGACCTGGACCCTTGGTCCCTTAGATAAAATAAAATTAGTTTTTGTAATATAATACATTTCTGTTATAACTAACACGCCCTCTCAAAAACTAATTCGGTAATTTATTATTATTATTAGAAACAACTTACAATAAAAACATTGACACACCTTCCGTGTATTTTCTGGGAAGGAAAAGACATAATGGCCCAACATTTGTTGCACAGGGAATGGGGAAACCCAGTAAAACCCAAACAGACCATTCTTAAACTAAATAAAATGTTAAACAGATTACTCCAAACCCATTTCAAGTTTGAGTTCCTGGAATTTGGATGCCGGCAAGGGCTTGGTTAATGCATCTGCGAGCTGCTTACCTGAGGGAACATATTTCAATTTTATTATATTGTTTTCTATTTGTTCTCTAGAAAAATGATATTTTATATCAATATGCTTTGACCTTTTGTGGTTAGTTGGATTGTTTGCAATACTTATACAACCATTATTATCTTCATAGATAGTGATTGGTTCTGAAATATTTATTTTAATGCTGGTTGCTAATGATCTTAACCAGAGTGCCTCCCTAACGGCTTCAAAAAGTGCCATATATTCGGCTTCTGTAGTTGACGCCGCTACAAATATTTGCCTTTTTGTATTCCAGCATATTGTACAACGCTCAAATAATTTAAACAAATAGCCAGTTGTACTTTTCCTATCAATTTCGTTACTTCCCCAATCAGAATCTACATAACCACATAACAATTTGTTATAGTCTCCTCTAATATATGTTAATTTAATGTTTAATGTACCTTTAATGTACCTTAGTACCCTTTTAAGACACTGCCAAAGTTCTTTATTACTTTTATTCATATATCTACTCAAAATATTAACAGCTGTACTTAAATCAGGTCTGGTACATAGCATTGCATACATTAAACATCCGATAAGATTTCGACAAGGAGCGTCATATTTCTCATCAGAATTAAGAGCTATATAATCTAACTTGTTTGGTAAAGGTGTACTGACAGGATTACAGTCATGCATTTTAAATTTATTTAAAACGGTTTTTAGGTATGCATTTTGGTCTAATGTAATTTTGTTATCACTTCTTTCTACCTTTATACCAACAAAAAGTTTAATCTCTCTTAAATCTACCATTTGAAATTTTTTCATTAAATAATTTTTAAAATTACTCATGGTATCATTGCAGGCAGTGGAAATAATAAGATCATCGACATAAAGTACTACATAAATGTTTTTAAACACATTTCCTTTATCTAAGATATAAATACAATGGTCAACTGAAGAATTTCGAAAACCTTGGTCTTTTAGGGCCAATTCAAACATCTCAAACCAACACCTTGCTGCTTGCTTTAATCCATATAAAGCTTTATGCAATTTACATACTTGATTGCTTTTACTTTTCGCCCCTTCAGGAACTTTCATATAGATTTCCTCTTTCAATAAACCATTCAGAAAAGCAGTTTTCACGTCCATATGATGGACTAATAGATTGAACTGATTTGAAAACGCTAGAATAAATCTAAAACTCGCAATTCTTGCAACCGGTGCAAATGTTTCATTGTAATCTACTAAATATTCCTGACTGAAACCTCGAGCAACAAGTCGAGCTTTATATTTTGATGGGTTTCCATTTTCATCATTTTTAATTGTAAACACCCATTTATTGTCAATTATATTCTTATTTTGGGGATTTTCAACTAAAGACCAGGTGTTGTTTATTAAAAGAGAATTAATTTCGTCTCTAATAGCTTGCTCCCACTGAATCCTATCATCCCTATTTTGAATTTCTTGATATGAGCTAGGAATTTTATTTACAAATATTTGTGCACTCAAAAGATAATCATCTGGTATGGTATTTTCATTATATGAAATAGGAGGTCGACTTCTCAGTTCATAATGACTTTTGTTTTTGTCTAGAGATAAAAAATCTTTGTGCGCCTCTGCTTTTATTACAGAGTCATTAGGTTCATGACCTAATTTGGCATTTTTACTTGAACTCGGTTCTAAAATATCTGATTTAGTACTACCAGATTTATTTGACTTTATTACTGATTTTGATTGTAATTCAGATGCATCAGTTTCAGTTCGGGAGTTTTCAGAATTAACCTTCAGGCTTAAGTACTGGCCTAGATTTCAAGAAATTTGTCTCATCGACAATAACATCTCGTACTGTTAGAAATTTTTCAGTTTCCACATTCCACACTTTATACCCATTCGGTTCATATCCAACCAATATAGCTTTAAAGGAATTTTCATCAAATTTTGATTTCATTGTTTTATTATGGATAAATACAGTAGACCCGAATACCTTTAAATATTTTAATTTGGGCCTTTTATTGTGCCATAGTTCGTATGGTGTTTTGCTTTGTTTCAGAGCTTTAGTAGGGGTTAAATTTATTAGAAAAGTGGCAGTCAGAACTGCTTCGCCCCAGAACACTTTTTCTAAACTAGCACCGTTTATCATTGCACGGGCTTTTTCAGTTAATGTCCTTATCATACGCTCTGATACACCATTTAATTGTGGGGTTCGTGGAACTGTCAAATGATAGCTAATGCCTTTTTGCACACAAAAATCTTTAATATCTTTTGACAAATATTCCCCTCCATATCACAATACAAATTAACTAGTTTCAAATTAAATTTTGCCTCACTTTTAGCAATGTAATCTTGGAAGAGAGCAAAAACATCTGATTTATATGTAATTAAATAGGTCACACAATAATGAGTGAATTCATCAACAAAAATTACGAAGTAATTTTTGTTATTAATTGTTGATGGAGTAATTGGACCACAAACATCAGAATGAACAATAAACAATGGCCTATTTATATGAGTCTTATTTTTGACTTTTGCAAATGGCAATCGTTGTTGTTTACCATTTATACACGCCTCACATAAATCATCAGTTGGTGTAACATGATCGATTTGATCTATATCTTCGATCATATGTTTATTTTTTAACTCTATAAATTTTGATTTCCCAATGTGACCTAAGCGTTGATGCCATAGTTTGTAATTCTGATGTATGCTATTATTTACTTGTGCAACATAATTATTCAGATTTTTATTGACCATAAAATCGACATAAAATAAATTGTTTAATGGCTTACCCTTCAATATTCTTTTACCATTTTTGGTTACCTCTACACCTTTTTGACTAAAAACTATGATTAGTCCAGCCTGCTGCATCCTTCGCACGGACAGCAAATTATGTGGTACATCTGGACAGTAAAGGACATCGTCTAGAACTCCTGATATTCCCACACTACTCGATACATTTATTGCACCCTTCTTTGTTGCGTTAATAAAGGTTCCATTTTTTTGCAATTGAAATTTTTAGCGGAGTCTTCAGTTCGATGAAACTAGAAAATAGGTCATCTCTGTTGACAATATGATCAGATGCCCCAGAGTCCAAAATAAAGCTGATTGTATTATCAGTTTCACACTGATGATTTCCAACCATGAATGCAAAACCAGAATTTTCGTTTTTTGATGTTAATGGTTCGGTTAGTTGAACAGTTTGGACCATTCTTCTCCTTTCTGCATTTTTATATTGAAACCCCTTTTTGTAATGAAAACAATCCTTTTTCATGTGACCTTTTCGACCACAATGGTGACATTTGATATTAAGTTTCGATGACCTCCAGTTGGACTTGTAGGTACGGGTCTTATAATCTTCTTTCTTTGGCGGTTTCTTGACCCCAAAATTATTTTTGTTTGAACTATCGTCTCGCCAGCCTGCTTGGAGCACTTTTGAACTTGTATCATGGCTTTCGGTTTTCAATTTGACTTCATGATCTAGAAGTCTAGTCTTGACAAAAGCCAAAGTCAAATTATCTTCTGACAAAGTTTCAATTGCGGTTATTACACCGTCATAAACTGTGGGAAGAGTTAATAGTAAATGAGATACTTTATCAGTTTCTTCTAATTTTGCACCTGCAGCTGATAACTCCGTGATAAGATCTTCAAAAAGAGTAAAATGCTTCACTAACGGGGTATCACCACGCAATTTTAAAAGCAGCAATTTCTTTCTTAATGCCAGTTGGGTGGCAAGACTTTTTCGTTCATAAATGACATCCAAACTATCCAGAATGTCCCTTGCAGTACGTTCTGTCGTTGCAAAACCAAGAAATGAATCAGATAAATATTCTACAATAACACTTTTGGCAATTCGTTCAGCTTTATTCCAGTCGTCTGTTAACTCAACTGGAATTTCATTGTCAATCACTTTAATCACATCAAGTTCTGTTAATAAAGCTCTAACTCTAAATTTCCATACACTGTACTTTTCACCATTAAAGGCTTGAATGTTTCTTTTTAATTTTAAATTTTCCATAGTCTTGCTGTTACCACTATTTTAATTACTACACGAGATATTTAATAAAGTACTTATTACTTATTATGGACACTACACTAATTAAATTATCCAATTAGGCACCTATTGTTTTTATAGCCACTAACACAGAATATCACGACGCGTAATCTGGGCCCATAACCTATTAGGAATTGGGCTATGGAAAATAAAACTATAAGTTCTCTATGTTTAAATAAAGACTATTTTATTAATAGTGTTTTGACTCTATTATATACCGGAAAGTGCGTCTTGATTCTATACTAACATCTACACGACTGACTATAAGATTTTAAATATATTTCTCACATTATGCACTAGCAATGGTTCTCAACGCCCTATATGTCAAGTGATTTACTGCGTTATTCTAAACAACTTATAGACTAAACAGACTTGACCTGGACCCTTGGTCCCTTAGATAAAATAAAATTAGTTTTTGTAATATAATACATTTCTGTTATAACTAACATACTTAACCTAACTACAACAACAAACTTCTATAAAACAAGTAGTATTCAAATGGAGCTAGAACAAAATAATAAATAAACATTATCACATGTGGTGGGATGTCAATTAAAAGCCGGTAAAAATCACAATTACAGACTTGAATTACATAATACAGGATGTTTTCAAATTAGTGTCGAGAAATTCGGCGGCTAATTATACATGAAAAAATAATAAAAAGTTCACGTAAACTCATGTCTGAAGACTGGAGTACAGTTCTCCGAAGAGGGGAAGAAAAACGATTTATATTTTCTTACCTCAGAAAAAATACCGATTAATTCACTTTACTTATTGATATTTTCCACACAATAAAGGTCGAAAATTACCTAAAGCAGAAGACACACCAAAGGACTAGGCAATAAGCAAAAGGCAACCAGCAACAAGCAACAACGGATATTGCGTCTCTTATGTATTCAAACCGAAACGATTAATTTGAATGTGGCAGAAGATGTCAGCTTTGAATAACGTGCTGATTGCATGTTACTTAGAAGAAAGCACAAAGAAGTGACAGTTCTAAATACGGCTTTTTCACGTGCTAAGGAAGTAAATGTAGACCCGGAAAAATTTTTTAGGATAATTTTCCATTTGCACAAAAAGCCTGGGGAGGGATACGCATTGGGTTGCCGGCCCAACTGCGACTTTGATTAAAAAGTAACAGTAATGTGACAGCGTCGAGAAGGCGCTGCACCACAAAGAACTTGCGGCCGGTGCTTTTCTTGACATCGAAGGAGCATTTGATAACACCTCCTTCGACTCAATCTGCGCCGCTGCTGCCTGTCATGGCATCGATGACACCATCATTAGATGGTTGAGGGCCATGTTGGCGGGAAGGCAAATTATAGCTGCCAATGAGGAAACGGCAGTAAAAGTCTCAGTAAGGAGAGGATGCCCACAAGGAGGCGTCCTCTCCCCTCTGCTATGGAACCTCGTTCTCGATGGTCTACTTCAGGAACTCGAGAACGAGGATCTTTTTGCTCAAGGTTACGCAGATGACCTGGCAATTATCATCTCGGGAAAATTCCCAAATACGGTTAGCGGGCTCCTGCAAAGGGCTCTGCAGATCGTACAGAGATGGTGTAATGACCAGGGTCTTAACCCTCTAAGGCAGAACTGGTAATTTTTACTAGGAGACGCAGGCAGGACTCACTCACTTCTGAAGGCCAGGAGTGATGATATGGTGCCTTCCTTCTCCTTCTCAGAACCCTTTGAGGTTGCCATCCCCAAAAAGGAAGACTGGAACCCACTCGAGGACATACTCAGGCCTGCCGATATCTTCTGGTTTACAGACGGATCGAGGTTTGAGGAAAGTGCTGGAGCGGGGATATACGGTGAAAGGCCCAGAGCTGAACTTTCTTATGCCCTGGGCAAATTCGCCACGGTATTCCAGACCGAGATATTTGCTATTTTGGTCTGCGCACAGGAGAATATTCGATGGAAATATTCCAACAAGCACATATATATATATATGTAGCGATAGTCAAGCGGCCCTCAAGGCCCTTGCATCAGTCTGGACCAAGTCAAAACTGTAAACAGGCACTCTGTGAACTTGGCTCATTCAACTGGGCCAAGCTTCTCTGGGTGCCTGGACACAGCAACATCGAGGGTAACGAGCGGGCAGATGCTCTGGCCAGAGGGGGCTCTCAGATGCCTCTACTGGGTCCGGAGCCTGCTCTCGGCTACCCTAGATCAAGTGCCAATAAGTCAGTAGAGAACTGGACACGGTCCCAGTTCTTTGACTTCTGGGCTTCCTACCCAGGACTCCGGCAAGCGAAGCTCCTGATCTCAGGGCCCTTGCCGAAGCGAGCAGAACAAATCCTGCGACTAAGCAGGACACAAGTCAGAATCGTGGTAAGTCTCTTGACTGGACACGGCTCTTTCAAAAAACACCTGCACACTATAGGGGTGGTTGATAACCCCGACTGCAGGTTCTGCGGGGACGAGGAGGAAACTTCCATCCACGTCCTTACTTCCTGCCCTAGTCTTATGAACTTGAGGTACAAACACTTCGGCATTGGTTTTCCGGTGCTGGAGGAAATAAGGAATGCCCCTATAGGAAGGATTTTGGCCTTTGGGTTAGAATCCGGCCTGAATGGGGGAATTCAATAAATTCGTAGCGGTAGCACAATGGGGCGACCCTTCGTCGCCCCGCTAAATGAAGAAGAAGGAGACAGCGTGGTGGACAGACCTATTCGAGAAATCTAGAACCTACCAATAATTATCGTTGATTTACATAAATTGTTCGAAATGACCGCCTTCTGCATCAATACACACTTCGGCACGTCGAACATACGCACTCCGTTCAACACTAAACACACTAAACTGTCAACTAACGTTGTCAATAAACAAAGAAAAAAAGACAAACTTAGTCCAAACTGCAACACAAAAAGAACGAACAAGTAAGTTGTGTCTGTATGTAACTATGTACTTAACGACTTGAACGGTAAGTCAATAAAATAAATCTTAACTAAAATAGTTTCCCAAAATGAAAAAAGGACAAAAACAACGAACGTGTAGGCCGTGTGTACGTACTTAACCAAGTAAGGACTTAGACTAAAATATTGGTTGAGAATATCACTAACACAATTGTTGTTTTTAGATCTACTAAACACTGAAAAACTGTCGGCATCTTTGATTTTTACCGCACCACCAAAGACGCGACGATGTAAAGCCTATCCCAATAATCCAGCAGTTCTCAAACAATATTTTTTAAAATTTTAGATGGCTTTAGACCCCATGTTATATAAGGTTTGTTTGCCTAGTCGCTCCCCACCACCAGTTTTTTTTTAACGACATGAAACTAATTGCACTCTGTATATCGTATGTTACCGTATCTTATTGCCCACTTCACCATCCAAAAATGACTGGACTTTAACAACACTTGCCAATTTCTAACGAAAAAAGAGCTTGCGTTATAGACTAGGAGTCCGCCGACCACTAATTGGGTGTCATAGGTTTACTCCCAAAATATGTGAATTGTTGTTAATTTGGGGTAGTAGAGCACAGAAATGTCCATGCCAGCTCTTTTTTTTTGATACAGGAGCGTACGGCAGGTCCCCAAATGTGTAAAAAGTATGACTTGTAGAAGCAGAACAAACAGCCACAAATAAGTCATAAGTGTACGCATGGGGGTTGGGGATTTATTAATTTACCCCCAAAAATCATGAATCCAAACTCCCATTCATTTTGGGTGGTACAAGGAGGCGCAACGCGCACTCAATTTTGAAAGAAAAAACAGGTAAAAAAAATGATAAGTTTATGAATGGTAATCAGGAACTTGGTAAGTATGAACCTCCTGAGTGCGAAAATACATTCGCCATCCTTGAAAAGTGGTGCGAATATACGATAATTGACTGCGTATTGGCTCTTCCTACCGCATATACTAGTTACCCTTGCAATTCGATAAAAATCATAAATTTACGACTGGCAATCAGATACTTGGTAAGTATGAACCTCCTGAGTGCGAAAAAAAAATTCTCCATCTTTGAAAAGTGGTGCAAACGTCTTGCCTATCACGATAATTGACGGCGTATCGGCTCTTCCTACTGCATGTACTGGTTATCCGTGTAATTCGATCAATATTACAAAGGACCCCGCACACCATACAGGGGGATTTCTGCCTCTAGTCAAATTTAATCTAACCCACGTAAAAATGTTCTTTTGAACCCCCTGAACAAATATTCAAATGCAGCCAGGTCCAAAAAGGTCTTCGTATCGAGATATGGAGCCCTAAAGATCGTTCCAAATCCAAAATCGCCCAAAGTTACCTTGTCTTATTGACTAAATTCTATTCTGTTTCCATAGAAATCAATAGTAAAACAACAAAATATTAAGTTTTATTTCACGTTTTTTTATTTATTTTTCACTTGTCAATAATGACATTGTTTTGATTCATTGAATTTCCTACTATCCAAGAACAAGTGTGTTATTTTTTAAAAAATATCGGCATTTTTTGAGTAAGTGGACACGAATTACTGATCGAAATTGTTTAGGTAAGATTACCACAGAAAATTCCATAATCATAGTTCAAATAAAAATCAAAGGACCTGATTAAATTGCCCATTTAATGGGCATTTAAAATAAAAAACATGATACACTCTGAAAGTTCAGATAAAAAAAGAACAATTCTAATTCTAGGAAGCTCGGAGAACAATAATTCATCATAAGATTTTGAGTCACAGAACTTTTCATTTCGCATAAAAAGAATCGCGTAGTTGCTCCCAGTAGACCATATTAAATGACAGTTAACACGGCTTTCTTTTAGAATCATGGCGAATAGAATAAATTGTTATGTTTGTGATGAGAGACATCCACCTCGATTCATGCCACGTCTTATAAATATGAATAAAAATAGACGAGAAATCGCTGTTCAAAGAAGTAATTTTAGGCGACCGCCAGAAGATATTCAGGAAGACGATCGGATTTGATTTAATTGCAATATTTCAATTTTAGAAGAAATAGATACTATTGCCCAAGACCCAAATTGTCCATACCTCCCTCAACGTCTTAAGGCAAGCGCGTAATCACCCTTGTATATTTTGCAGTGGTGATGATTATACCTAACTTTTATCCTTGAAATTTAGAGCAAACATTTTTGTTTTGAAAAATATTTTTGTTCCCTGATACCGCTAGAACATGCGTCGCTCACATTAACGACAACGGCTTCGTACCGCGATTATCATTGGATGGATTAACTTTCTTTAATAGACCTTATAAATTCCAAGCTAATGAATTATCTGAACTTCTACAATCTCTTAGAGAATCGCTTTTAGAAAACCAACAAGATTACAACGACGAAAATTCATTTACCGAGGAAGATTTTAACGTTTTGTGCGGCATAACTCGAGAGCAATTCAGGGATTTGTTTACAGCAGCGCATCGTAAGAAAAAAAGATTTGATTATGTTTCTGTGCAAACTTCGTCAAGGTTTGTCAGATGAGTTTTTGTCATGTCATGTTTAAGTATTCTACGCGTCAAGCAGTAAGTATGTCAATTTAAAACACACGAAAATCCTTGATGACGTGTTTTGTTTCTTTAAATGTTGGTCTTACTGCATTGGCTAGAGGAGAATACATCGATCGACATGTTACCGACTTTGCCAATGCACTTTGTAATGAAAATCCGGAAAATCGCATCGCAAGAATATACGTTGATGGGACATATGTATATCATAACAAAACCAGCAATTTTAGAGGGTTGAGGCAAACATTTTCGATCACAAACATCGTCATCTTGAAAAGCCTGCTCTCCTGGATGCTCCAAATGGTTATATATTGGATATCAATCGTCCTTATTTCAGCGACTCGAGAAATAATGATGCTGCAATACTGCAAAATGAACTTCATGCATTAAATGAGCTGAGGAGGGAGATATGATTATCGCTGACCGAGGTTATGACGATATAAAGGAGCAACTACGAGATCTCGGATATTCCTACAGGATTCCACCGACTCTAGGACGTAGAGAGAAACAACCTTCCACTGAAGATGCAAACGAAGCGAGGGTTATTACGAAAACTCATTGGATCGTAGAATCGAGAAATGGACATATCAAGTCAATTTTTAAGTTTCTAGACAAAGTCATGTCGATCACTCATGCAGTAAACATACGTGACTTCTACAGAATTTCTGCAGCAATTATAAATAAATACAAGGCAAAAATATACATGGAGGGAGCAAATGCCGACCTCGCACGAGAGATTCTAAGAAAAGCAGAAGAACCTAATGTTATGCAAGTAAGGATTGAGGGAGATCCAATGTATAGAAATGTAGGATACGCAAATTGGCGAAAATTGAACGAGAACCACGGTCCTTCTTTCCGATTCTGAGTTTGGAATTTCTGAGAGAGTTGACGGTTGGAGTGTACCAAGTGAATCTGGCACCTGCTTATGTTCAAGATAAATTAAAAAGAGACGGCACAGAAGAATTTCAGTTTGATGAACTCATAGAAGAAGGTTTTATGAGAGTTCGAGTATATTCGCGGTTTCGACGTGATACAAAATACCAACTGTGGGTTGCTTACTCATTCAATCAAGAAAATGATCAAGTCATTCCAGATCAAGAAAAAATACTGGCATATTGCACTTGCAAAACGGGTGCGAGAACATTTGGTATGTGCGCACACGTAACGGCCGTGTTATGGTTCTTGGGTTATGCGAGGCATCAAGAACTGGTCAAATATCCAAATACGTTGATTTTAGATAATATCATTGATGCTGGACATAGACCACCACAGGCACTTGAATTTCCAGTTGCATAAAATTCAGAAATATTTATCTTTGAAAAAATGCGAACCGCGTCGAATCGCCCTCGATTTTGGCAGTATCTCAAGGGCTAAAACTAAAATAAAAACGATTTTAACAGAAGTTTTTTTATTTAAAAAAAAGTATCACAACTTTATTCTTGAATTGAAAAAACTGCAGCGAAGCCCTTGAAGACCCACGGTGTCATTAACACGAGTACGAAATATGGTGTTATTTAAGAATTAATTATGCAGTTCTGAAGTTCCATAAGATCAAAGCCAACTTTAATTTAATTTTTTCAATTTTAAAACGTATTTGGAACGATCTTTAGGGCTCCATATCTCGAAACGAAGTCTTTTTCGGACCTGGCTGCATTTGAACATTTGTTCAGGGGGTTCAAAAGAACATTTTTACGTGGGTTAGATTAAATTTGACTGGAGGCAGAAATCCCCCTATATGGTGTGCGGGGTCTTTTACGACTGGCAATCAGATACTTAGTAAGTATGAACCTCCTGAGTGCGAAAATACGTGCGCCATCTTTGACAAGTGGTGCAAGGGCCAGCTAGAGAGGTTCAAATGTAATACGTGCGGTAGGAAGCTCCGATACGCCATCAATTATCGTGAAAGGTAAAACCTTCGCACCAGTTTTCAACGATGGCGAATGTATTTTCGCACTCAGGAGGTTCATACTTACCAAGTTCCTGATTGCCATTCATAAACGTATCATTTTTTTTACCTGTTATTTTTTTTCAAAATTGGGCGAGCGTAGGGCCTCCTTCTACCACCCAAAATGAGTGGGATTCTGGATTCATGATTTTTGGGGGTAAATTAAGAAATACCTCCAACCCCCATGCTTAAGCTTATGACTTATTTGTGGGTGTTTGTTTTACTTTTACAAGTCATATTTTTTACACATTTGGGGGCCTGCTGTACACCACTGTACCAAATTAAGGGCTGGCACGGACATTTCTGTGCTCTACTACCCCAAACCCCAACAATTCACACACTTTGGGAGTAAACTTATGACACACAATTAGTGGTCGGCGGGCTCCTGGTCTATTAATTATATCGCTATATTGCGTATAGCATAATAAAAGTTCTAAGCAACTGAAGAATCAAATGATTATGCCTGTGTAATTAGATTTTTGGTAGCAAAAATCAGATGTTACAGTGTACTTTTCAGTGCACTTACTAAAATTTTATATCGACCGTAGAACGCCTTTTGGGGTAAAAACTTTTCTAGTAAGATTTCATTGCAGTGTGGAAAACATTTAATGAATTAGATTTCTCCGATTTTGCTAGGTTCCATAACAATATCACCGTGAGGAAACCATTACATGACATTCCCTTTAATATGTATATTTTATTTTTAAATAAAGACCTAAAGAACGCGCCAGTTGTGGCTGCTCTAAACTTAATATTATCATTTTTTGAAAAAAAAGAGCTAATCAACCTGACCCAGTCCAATTATTTAGAAAGTCAAGAGTGTAATAGCTGTTTACCATAAACAGCGTAACTCCATTATCCACCCACATAATTAGAATTTTATGTAAAACTAAATGTAGGCATTACCTCTTTAGTATTGCCTAATATTTACATAAATGACCATAATTTAAATTGAATTTGCATAACGATGGCAAAATCAATATTATTTTATTAGTTTGCTGACATTTTCTCTCTGGAATACGCCAGGTAAGGGTTAATGAACAATGAACTGAGAGAATATGAAATGTCGAAGTCATAAGAAAAGATAAAAAGATAACTAGCAATAAATTGTATTATTAGAACTTCGCAAGCTATGATTTGCAGTTTGAATAACAATTACTTTTTTGAACTAGCAAGTGATTTACTAAATTTTACTGTTTTTATAATAAAACATTTGTGTGCAGAAAGATGTGAAATAGTAAAATAGAAAACTGCACAGTTGGCGAAGAAGTTTTGGATTAAATCTATTCATTACTTCACAAAAAAATTAAACAATTTATGTTGCAAAATTAAAATTTTATGCTATTTTCCTATTATCTCCGGTCCTAGTAATCGCATCTCAAAAATAAATACAGTGTGTCCCAGGATGGAGTTTACAAGAGGAAAAACATCTCTATTATTGATTTTACGACGAAAAGTCATTCTATATCAAAAATTCTGCTTGTCGAAAAAACGAATTTACCATATAAAAATCTTAGATCAGATGTACCGGGTGTTAATAAATTAAGAAAACATCAAAATGCCTCAAGAGAGAAGTAACTTTATTTATTATTTTAGACAAAATGTTTATAAAACAAAGTTGTTTATAATCCAAAATAAAGCCTAAATACAAACTATTAAGTCTAAATTTTGACTTTTACATTTATGTCAACTTACATTTTTTTTCAAACATTAACATAACATAATAATATTAACTTCAACGATTGTGGAAAAACAATTTATTCTACATAGCCTCCTTCAACTTCAACACATTTCTCCATCCTTTTAATAAATTCACCATAGACCTTACGAATGGTTGAGGATACATTCACTTCATTCACCGCGTATTGTATTCGTGCTTTTAGTGTTTCTCGATCATGCGGCAGGTCATTTGCATAAACTTTTTGTTTTAAAACACCCCACAGAAAAAAATCCATTGGTGTAAGGTCTGGTGATCTTGCAGAAAAATTAATTGGAGCATATCTTCCCATCCATCTGGCTCCGAAGTGATCTGTCAACCACTGCCGCACCAAAACGGAAGGAATGAGCTGGGCAACCGTCTTGCTGCCAAAAAATGTTACGCCTTACTTCCAGTTGTAAAGTGTTTATAAATGGCAATACAAAGTTTTCCAAAAGGTCCAAATAAACATGCTGATTTAAATTTTCTTCTAAGAATTATGGACCAACGATTCGATCATAAAAAATCCCGCACCATACATTCACTTTTTTATAACGTTGACTTCGTTTGTGAATGACATGTTTAGATTTTCAAAAGCCCAATAATTACTTCCACTCTTTGTGAGCGTTTCCGTAAAGATAATTTCGGGTTTTCTATTACTGAATTTATTGCCAAAAGTGTTGCCGCATCGTCTTCATTGTACTTTTTCTTGGGTTTTTTGACATCCAATACAGATCCAGTTTCATTGAATTTTTTTACAAGTTTGCGCAATGATTGGCGTGATACCGCTGTATTAGGGAACTTTTGGTGGAAAAGGTTAATTGCATATCGATAAGAGACGTCTCCAATCCCATAACATTTGATCAAATAAATTCTTTCTTGTTTGGTAAATATTTTTTAAATAATCAACAGAACACTAATAAATGCAGATGTAAGATAATAATATTCTACACAATGTCACAATGACGTTTATCAGTTCAATATTATCGAGAGCATACTCTGTTTTTTAATTTGAATTCTTATTCATATTAATAAATTCAACGTAAAAAGATAAACACATAAAAGTCAAAATTTAGACTTCATAATTTGTATTTAGGCTTTATTTTGGATTATAAACAACTTTTTTTCATAAACATTTTGTTCAAAGTAATAAATAAAGGTACTTCTCTCTTGAGGCATTTTGATGTTCTCTTAATTTATTAACACCCGGTACATCCGAACTAAGATTTTTATATAGTAAATTCATTTTTTCGGCAAGCAGAATTTTTTATAAAGAATGACTTTTCGTCGTAAAAAGTTTAGTTATATGCATTTTTTCGTATAATTAACCGTTTTCGAGATATAGCGAGGAGAGTGGGAAGCGCGCATTCGTTTATAGGATAACGCCATGTAATTGGAAAGCTGCCCTCCAAATACATTTTTTGAAAATGGAATACGTGTTCTTTTAGCAATGTATAATGCTACAAAATTAGAACACTGTATTGACAATTTTACGTAATTACAGACAAGACTTAACAGACAGGTACAATGATCATCAATGATCATCTCTTCCACCTACAAGTGCAGCAGCTCGTCATCGGGTCTACTTTTGGATCCAAACTTGGTTAGGGAAGGATTTACAACCTGAGAAATGGGGGTTTTACAGAACGAGATCCTGGAGCCGACAATAACATTATTGCCACCAGCACCACCAATTGAATAGGATCTTCTACAATTGCGCGAACTGTAGATATAGGAAAGTAGGGTTGCAATGCTCCACGGTTTGTGGCCAATGTCAAGGACTAGCAAGCCTCAATGCTACATTAATATCAAATGGCCATCGGCTCGGTGGCGCAGTGCTTAGGATGTTAGGCTTGCGACCACGGAGTCCCGGGTTCGAATCCTGGCTAGGGTATGGATGTGTAGTGGCGTTTTTCATGTGTTGCCGGGGCGGTAGCGCGAAATATTTGCGACAAAAAATGATTTTCGTGACCTTTGACCATCGATATCCTTAGTAGCGGACACGAGATCTTATGAAACTTTTCACCCCGCCTTTAGAACCTGGACGTCTTTACAACCTCAAAACAAAGCTCTAAACAAATTTTTAACTTTCCGAGTTTCATTCCGAGGTTCTTTACTTGACTCGAGTATAAAAAACATTGTTTCAGAGATATTAATGTTTAAAAAATGACTTCGTCTTATAAAGTTTCGGACGACATCTTTAAACTTCCATATCTCCGAAACTATTAATCCTACATAAATAAAAAAAAAAAATAAATTCGTCCTCTCAGTTTATAAACTTCATTTTTAGTTTCTATAATTAATATTTATCAGATATTTGCAAACAAATAAAAACTTCAGGTTTTTTCGAAAAGACCTATACCGGGTAACATAGGTTAGTGGTTCACCTCTATGTTTTCCTTATTTCTTAACTTATCCATTTAAAATTTGGGGTGCATAAACTGCATGTAAAAATGGATTTTTGTACCTAAAAATGGTATGAGACCATTTCCGGTTTACCAGGAAATGACCGCAACTTTCGATTTTTAAATGAATCACCCTCTATATTTTTACATATTTGTATTCAAGACAATATTCTGAATATACCATGAAACTTTCGCGAATTTTTGAGTCAATGTTCAGTTTCTTAAGCATTTTAAGACATTCGTCTAGAGCCCAAGTAGCATTTTAAGCAACATTTTGGCAAACGTTTCTAACAAATTGTGTCTGTTACCATGTCTAAAATGGGAGCTGTTTTCAACATGTTCCCATACATTTCCGACATACGTATAATTTCTTATGGTCATACAGTACATGTTTCTATTGTGGTGGCACTAGGCGTTTCTTTGCTGGTTTCGAAAATAAAGAGAAGCATGTTTCAAATTTGTAGCCAACCGATTTATACACAGTTTCACAAATGTATCGATACTTTATTATATTTTATATTGATTCATTTCCATACACGTGTTTTTACAAAGGGAACAAATGTGTGCACTCAGTTTCGGAAAATTTTATTATCTTTCACCTAATGAGAATGTGTTTCAATATTGTGCGTATTTTTTATTACCTCTCAATATGGAAACGATTAAGGTACACATAGAATAATAACAATAATGATGGTAATACCTATAATGCGAAAACTTTGTCGTCATTTTTAGCCATTGTCTGACCTGAAGAGACGTGCGGCAAAAATTTTATCGATTATTTGGCGGAGATACTTCTATATTTTTAATGGGCCTCACAAATATAAACATTTCGAATATATTTCTTTATTAAGCATAAAAATTTATAGGTTATAAAATATATTTTTTCGATTATTTTGGTAATAATGAGTATGCTAAATTATATATTTTTTCGTAATTATCATACTTATTGATCTTCGATATTAAGCCTTTGCCTACGTTTTCTTTTAAAGACTAAAATAGCAAAGCGTCAACACTTAAAACCAAAATGGCTACAGAAGCAGTTCTGCATATGTTTCGAAAATTTAGAACATTTTTTTTGACTCTCTAATGAGTCTAATGTATCCACTCGATTCCGATTACAGTAGCATATTACCTCTGAAAGAAACTTGTTTCGAAAGTTTTTGGAAATGTTAACAATCATTTTCTTAAAGAAACAATTTTCTGTTTGTTTCAGTCTGGTTTCGGAAAAGTTGGTAACACGTGAACAATGGTGTGCAGCCGGCTGTGTTGCGCTCAGATAAACAAAGATTTCTTTGAGGTGTTGCACGTGCATTCTGGTATTTTCGGCGGTTTTTAGTTGAGGTCTCCATTAATTCATATTTTGGTTCTGCAGCCTCCTCTTTGAAAGTCAGTATCCAGTTAATTGGTTATTTGTCTTTTGACATTCCACAGCAACTTTTTTAAAAGTCACTCTTGGTTTCACAATTCTTGTATACTTTAACCGGTTGAAATACCTGGAAGAATGTTTAAATTGTTTGGTTTTTCCCATTTTGCATCTCTCAACTTTTCTGTGGCTTTAATAATAATAAAATGTGAGGTTATAATAACTCTATTAAAAAAGTTCACGGTTTTGATAATCTATTTTGTTTCATGGAAAAAATGGAAACAGTTTGGAAACATTTGGAGACATAAGAATATGTTTCATACAATTTCAATTTCAAATTTTAATGTATCGACACAAGTTTATAATTTAGAAATGATTAACAGATGCTGCAGTATGTTTCAAAAATGTGTTCAAACACTTGTTTTGGAAAAAAATATCTAAAAGTGGAAACAGTTGCTCAACTGTTCCATAATATTGTTGTGCTATCTGTAAAACGTAAAAAAATGGTAACAACTTCAGAAAAAATGTTGGAAATGTATGGAAACCTTTGTATCCCCCATGAGTATCGAAACAGTTACAAAACTGTTTCCCACTACACTAAATTTGTTTCTAAACTCTGCCTAAAATGCTACTTGGGAGTGCTTTGGAATACCAAAATCCGTTCTACGGCAAATAAAGTTCACGGAAAAAATATAATTTATCGTTTAATTTCATCAATAACTATTTACGAAGCCTCCAAAGTTGAACATATCACTTTTTTATCGAAAAATTCTTTTTTTCAAATGAGAAACATTTGATATCCGCCTCGTCATTATTTCAAGAAATTAGAGAGAAAAATGCGACGAGAGCCACGTGTCCAAAATCAAGAATTTATTATAAATGTACAGTTGTAGAATAATGTACTAGGAACCGTCAGCCGCAATCACTCAGCCTCTGTTAGAGAAATGGCGGAAGGATTGGGATCAAATAGGGAAACAGTAAGAAGAATTTTGAAGAAAACATAATTATCTTTTGTTAAAGTACAATCTGCACCAACATTTGTACGAAGTAGATTCTGAAAGACAAATTGTGGTTTGCGAGTGATTAATTAATGAGTTTCAAAGAGACAATAATTTTGCCTTCAGCATCCTTTTTTTTGATGCAGCAAAGATTAGTTAGAAAAGATAGGTTTCTAGAAAGATTTGGGAAAAATGTATGGGCAGGTATTTATGGAACGAACACGAATCACTGGCCCAGTATTTTTCCAAGGTACGCTGACAGGACTCGAATACAAAATCAAATTTGGCAAGAAATTGAACAAGTTCCTCTAACCGCGTTGTTATGGATTATTTCAACGAAGCTTATGGCCCACAACTTATTTCAAACCAGGGTTTCATAAGATGGCCTGCAAGATCATCTGATCTAACCCCATTAGACTTCTTTCTTTGGGATTATATCAAGGAACAGGTCTACAAAACTCCCGTTATGACCATCGAGGATCTCGAATTGAGAATAAGAACAGTTTCTAATAGCATCACTTTACAAATGTCAAGGAATATAATGAGTCACACAATTGTGCGAGCAAGAAAATATATTGTTTGTGGCGGAGGTCATTTTGAACAATATTTGTAAAATTCAAATGCCGTTCGCCACTTCTAGGAATTTAACACTTTAATTTTGCGATTTGCACTTGTATAATTAAAAAAAAAATCATATGTCTAATAATGAAATGTAAATAACTACCTTTTCTTTTTAAATAACAGCCTTTTAGTTTTCTCTTTTGTTTCTTAATAGGTATAAGTACTAGTGCAAACTATAAGGATCAAACAAAATTATTTTGAAAGTGATTTTTTATTTTTAAATAAATTAAATAAAATAGAAAAACAAATAGCATAGATTTGAAATGGATATCAATGAATTCAGAAAGAAATCTATAATTTAAGGAACAGTATAAGCCACCACTTTCCCATTTCAGAAAAAAAAGTTTTCAATAAAAAAAGTTATATGTTCAACTTAGGAGACTTCGTAAATAGTTATTAATAAAATTAAACGAAAAATTATATTTTTCCCTTGGACTTTACCTACCCTAGAACAAATTTTGGTATTCCAAAGCACTCTAGACGAATGTCTTAAAATGCTTAAAAAACTGAACATCGACTCAAAAATTCTCATGGAAAAGTCTCATGGTATACTCAAAATGTCTTGAATCCAAATATGTAAAAATATACAGGGTGTTCTATTTAAAAATCGAAAGTTACGGTCATTTCCGGGTAAACCGGAAATGGTCTCGTACCCTTTTAATGTCCAAAAATCCATTTTCACAGGTAGTTTTTGCACCCCAAATTTCAAATCGACACGTTAAAAAACAAGATCCGGCAGTTTATTTGTGCAAGTATCAACTCTCCTTAATATAATTAGATGAAAATGAAAGATTATTGATAACATAATAAATTACAGCCAAGTTGCTGACTTGCTACTTTCAACTATACAGTCTTTAAGTACATAATAAGAAAGCAGTTCAGTGGCCGAGTGACTAAGGCGTTGAGTTACTCTCCTTAAGAGACCTCTACGCACTTTGTTATGACATAATGCCACTAGCGGAATACATCAAAGTTACATCGGAAAAATTCTATCAATTCAAACTTGGTGATAGCCCGCTAACAAACAACATTACGCGAATCGGAGAGCATAATGCACCTTTTAGCATAAAACACAAATTACCATACCAGGCGTTGCCCATCTTTCGGCAACATATCTAGCCACACCGCCTTTCTCTATCTATCTATAAAAACTCTCAAACATAATTTCTGATCTTTAACTCTCTTCTACTCGTTTCTTTGTTTTTCTTTGTTGTTTTTGTTTGTTTTGTCTCTCTAAATTATCTCTTCCCAATCACAATTTATTTTTGAATATCAAAATCTTTAGAAAACCAAATATTTGAAACCATAAATTACGCGGTCTTGCATAACCGTTCGCTTTGACTGCATTGCTTAGAACGGGTTTTTTGGTTAGTAATTTCCGTGAAGACCAGCCATATATATCTGATATTTTCTTTACACCAGCCTCTTTTGTATTGTATATATCAATTATTTTAAGTTTATTTTTTACATGTTTTACCTTATGCACATTTTAATTCGCCTATCCTGCGAAAGGAGATTGTGTTTATATTTTCATTTTATTTTTATCCAATCCGGCCTCGCTCCGTCCAGTCAATTAATTACCATGGCGATTCGCACCATGGATGTATGGCTGGGGAGGACAATATGTATTCTTAATTTAAAATAAATTTGTTCTTGCTTGCTTGCTTGCGTTGAGTTACAAATCAAGAGGTCGGCGGTTCGATCCCTACTCACAGCGGTTTTTTTTTTTCGTTAAAATAATTGTGAAAAAGTTTTAGTTGGTTTCCAATACAGTTAATTGCTTATAAAACCGATAATATCCCATTAAGGTCTTTTTGAAATTTGAAGGTCTTTCTTAGGTCTAGAACGGGCGTACTGGGGACAGATGATTTGGTAATATTAGGCGTCCCTGGTACGTCCTACGGACATTTTGGGACCGAATTTGGACGTCCCTAGGACATACGAATGTCTTAAGCAAACTACCGTGGGACGTCTTCAGTACGTATTTGTGTTATCTGGGTAGGGGGGGGAGCCACTAGCCTGTGGCAGCCGATATAGTTTAAACTTGAAATGAAAATTTTTCTAAAGCAAGTGCTGTAATCATGTGCAAAAATTTGACCGTCATGGTATATATTACAAAAAAAAAAACGGCATTTAAGATTATTTTCTCTTAATTTCTGACTAATTACAGAAGCAAAATGTTGGTTTTTATTAAAAACATGTAAAGACTAAAGACGCACATTGTCTCTGTCACAATTTCTTTGTTTCTTATGCCACAGAAACAAAAAAAAATAAAAATGATTCTAATTACAAAAAAAACTGCATTTTAATATTTCAAAATAAGTATATTGATACATTACATATGTTTTGGCTTATTTGGCCTTTATCAAACAAATATTACCAAAATCCTACACACGTGATTAAAGTCAAATTTGGTTACATCAAAATGATATTTACCAACAAAAAATATTAGAATTTCAGATGGCTTCTCGAGAAGCAACACACGCTGTATATACATAATTTTTCACCATTCAAATACCAAATCTTTTTTTTTTTCTAAATCACAATAATTAGATGTAATTAGTAATTTAATTCAGCTTAATAAACAATTATTAAATTATGCGCAAAATGTGACTATAATTTGTTTAATCGTTTAATGACTAAATTGATTTTATTTCAACTTCAGATTTCATTATTCCTGGCCGCTAAACTTTTACCCGCACTAGATTTAGTTAAATACATTTTAAGTAATAACAAAGTTCCCAAACGTAAAAGTTACACCCCATTCTCAATCGCCTCTCTCGCCTAGCGCTTTTTAATAGACAAGCACCCTAATTAGTAACTTTTGCCACCGTAAATTTGCTGCAGATCATCTCACCCGGTCCCCGAACGGACCACCTAGCGCCACCTGTGGGCGGACCACCCAACCAAACACCGACGCCTGCGTAGTGCCCGACGCCGCTTAACCGCGCCCGACCAGATGGACGCCAGTACGCTCGCAACCATGGACAAGGATGCGTTGAAGAAGCAGATAGAGAACATGAAGTATCAGGCGTCGATGGAGCGCTGGCCCCTCTCGAAATCCATCGCAGCGTGAGTACATTTTTACTGTCTCTATGTAGAATTAAGTTGGCGGTGGAATAGCGCATAGTTTCATTCATTTGTTTTGGTTATTGCGGCCGTGTTGACTGAGTAGGTTGTGTATATGTATATTGAACGCCGGCGACGGTGGCCGACGCTTCGTGTGGGTTTTGTGTTGGATGTGGGGGGAAGGTACAGTCGAATTATGAGTTGATGTCTTGTTGTGGTGCGTGTGTACAGGGTGTGCACTAAGGCGCGGGCAGTTGTAAAAGTTTTTAGTTGAGTTAGGCGACTATTACGAGTGCGGTATGGGGTTACTTTTTCGTTTAAGTATGAAAAAAAAAATGTATAGTAAAAAGTTTTTTAAACGCATTCAGTTATCATTCATGCCTAATAAATAAAACATTAATATATGCAGTTTATTTTAAATATTTCGTATTATGATTAAAAGAAAAATACCATGTGCAGAATTATGACTTTTGGTATAGAGTACAGTATGTTTCACACCTTCGCTACTGTTTATTTTTTTTTTTTTTCGTGCACCATTAAAAAACTACTAGCCAGGTGTCAAAATTCTACAAAAGAAAGTTTTAACTTGATTTTTCGTAAATGCAACTGCAACTGTATCCTTGTAAACGACGATTAAAAAGTTATATGCCTCTAACAGTACGTAAACAGTGCTTGAAGCAGATATATAGTGTGTAGTACTCAAGTGTATAACACTCTTTTACTTTTTAAATTTTTTTCCGATTTGAACCAAACTTTACTCAAATATAAAACAAATTTGGATCTACTTATGGCCAAAAAAAAAAACATTCGCCTTCTACAAGTACAATACCAAACTAAACAGAAAAACGTAGAAAATTATATTATGCATTTTTATCGGAAAACTTATTTAACGAATGTTGTTCAGAATTTTCCAAAAATCTTAAGTCTAAAATTTCATAAAAATTAAGAAACGATGAATTTTTCAAAAACTATGAAGAACACGCAAAAACCAAAGAAGAAATTACAAATTATTTGACTACTTGACAGTTTGCGTTCTATTTGAAACAAAATTGTCATAGCACGCTTTCCAAAATGGAAGAACCTTAAAATGGTATTATTGGACTTCAAAGTTATTTTAAATATAATATAAATACATTTTTTTAAATGATGAAACTTTGGATATAAGCTTTTTGGCAAATTAGTCCCTTGAGGTAAAGCTTTTACCTCAAAAGTTCTGCGACCGGACCGCAAGGCATGTAACCCCCCATTTTCGAGGGCGGGGAACACGATAGTGACAATATTTTCCGACCTACTCTCCAACCACTACCTGAAAAAACCACCCCCTTTTCCGAGTTTTCGGTGCTCGGCATTTTTTATCGGAAAATTTTATTAATAGTCGGAGAACGAGCAATGTCTAAGATGCATAGGGTTGCCAACCGTCCCGATATATCGGGACGGTCCTCGGGACAGTCACCGTTATTGCCCTTTGTGTCTTGACGTCACGATAAAAACAATGAAATATCTTAAAATAAGGAGCAGTTTTAATTTTGTTAAAAAGACAATTATATATTTTTCTTTAACATATATGCCTTTTTATTAGGGAAATACATAGTGTCCTGATATAGTTTCCGGACATTTATGGCACCCTCAATAACACTCGCGAACAACCACCTAAAAAAAATTGATTCTTATGTAAATCGACCTGGCGGATCCGATTTTGGAGTTCGCCAGACAATCCGGAATAGCGAAACTGGTCAAAATCGGCATTTCCGAAAAATCTCAAATTTTATGGATATTTTTTAATTTTTACTTATCACCCTATATATCCCTAAGTTTAAGTCCGATTAAATTGAAAATTTTAAGAGAGCCAATTTAGACCTTTGTTATCACGACGGACATGACAGAAATGCAAAAAAAATTACGTGTCACCAGTAATATTTTTTTTAATACTTGGTGACACGAAATTTGTTAAAAATGCAGCAACAAATACTCGATGGAGAAAACTTTTTTGTTTTTAAAGATAGATGTATATAGTAAGTACAAAGTTGTAGCCAAAGAAGATTTTTTTGATAACTGGCTTGGTTTTTAACATAACGGTGCCGCAATATAGAAAAGAACTATGCCGGCCTCGGCCGGTCACGTACTGCACAAGCGATAACGCCATGCATAGCTTGATTAGCGCTTGCATAGCGCCAGGATTTGTATTGTACTAATAATAACCCATTTAATAATCGTTTATTAAGTAAATTTTAATTTTGAAAAAGGAGCAAAATATAAAAAAAAGTTCTAAATTTTGATAAAGGCAATTTAGACATACTCATTTTATTTCCACATTTAACTTCTACTCGTATAATTAAGCAGCAATATTTAAGAGATAGTTAACACATTTGTATTTTTTTTATCGCAAATTATACAACGTTTTGGGCTTTCAACGGTCTTCCTTTTTTTATAACCCGTATTAGCCACATCTGTGCTTTCTGCTTTTTGTTTATAAGCTTTTCGGGTGTAATTTATTCTGCATCTTGCATGATAGACAGGACATTTTGACAAAAATAAATCCCTTTTTTGGTATAATATTTCAACTTAAGAGAGATATCATTCGACTTTATAGAAACTGCTTTAAATGCTTAGTACAGTGCTTCTTCTGTAACACTTTGCACAGTTTCTTCACTATTTTGTTGGCAAAATATGCATTTCATAAAGTTTAACTCTGGGTTTAACTGTTAAAAAAAGTTGAAAACGCACACAAAACTGCTGACGTTAAAAAAAATGCTTAAAAGTTGTTCTTTGTTCAAATTAAATATTAAAACTAGTTTTAAATGTCTAGAAAAGAAATTCCGTTACTTTAATATGCACTTTACCCTCTATAGCACTTTCCTAACGCAATAATAATTATTATACACTTCGCAAAAACGAAGAGTATATTGTATTTGATCGGCACATTTCTAAAATCGTAAATATCGCTCGTAGAGAAAAAATTTATCATATCATTATGTTAATGATCGAATTCTGAACAACTTTCAAAATGTCCGTCTGTCCGTCCGTCCGTCACGTTTCTTGTAAGCACGATAACTCAAGAAAGAAAAATCCTATTGTATTGAAATTTGGACAGTAAATTAGTGTTAGCTAGAGGAAGAACCCTATTGTTTTTGAACAAAATCGATCGGTAAATAAAAATGTTATTAATGATTAAAATTTGATTTTTATGTTTTTGTAATTGAAGAGAAATCTGGTGAAATGATATTTCATTTTAATATCTAAATATTTATATATTTTACAAATATACATTTCATAATGTAATATGCAACCGTGAAAATATGATTTTATCTCGTGTCTTATAATGTAAAAATTTACATTTTTTTACGTGTAAGGTGGTGGTGTAGTTCTTACGCTTTTGACTCGGAATCCAAGGGTCCCGGGTTCAAAACCCAAATGGAGTATGGTATATATATATATATATATATATATATATATATATATATATTTATTTTTACTTTATTTTATACTGAGTATTTTACCAACTAAGTTGGTACTATAAAATTAAAAATGTCTAAAACTAACATTATTTACAAAAAACTGCGAAGAGTATCCTAT
This sequence comes from Rutpela maculata, assembly GCA_936432065.2. Classification (NCBI taxonomy): domain Eukaryota; kingdom Metazoa; phylum Arthropoda; class Insecta; order Coleoptera; family Cerambycidae; genus Rutpela; species Rutpela maculata. The sequence goes on along the minus strand of OW386290.2, from coordinate 125,444,231 downwards.
AGAATGTGTAACAGTTATATAAAAAATTCAGTGAACAGGCGAAGAGTACGTTTATAGCTTGTTATTATAGCTACAACTCATCAATTTTCAATAAGAATAAGCGTCATAAACCACATAGACGACAACTCCTGTAGATCGGTTAAAAACAACTAAATAAACGTTTTATAATAGCTATTTATGTAACCAGTTACAAAAGACGTAACAACACGAGTTACACAAGATTGTCTTTCGTTACATACATGACTTTTCTAATTTTAAAATTCTAAAAACAATTTAAACATAATAAATGAAATGGATCTATTTAAAAATCTTAAAAATTAAGTAATATTTTTCATAGGTACCTTTGCTGCTATCACATAGTATAATTTTAATGTCAAAATTGACAGACTTTAGTTAGTCAAGTTACAATATTGTTTGAAATCCTAATTTGATAACATAATAAAGGTAAATTGTATCAATGCAAAAGTTTTGTTAGCGTATTTTGAAGGAAAGAAGAATTTAAAAGCTTCCACTTTATGGACTTAGTATTCTATTTTGTGTTGAATAAACATTGTTTCTTTATCTTTTTGAGAGTTGTTTATCTTTCCTAATTGATGACATAAGGAACTTTTTGTAACGCCATATCCTAAAATGGCATTTATTTGACACTTTCCATTAATCAAAACAATGTCATTATTGACAAGTGTAAAATAAAGACATTTTATTTCACAGTGTGATATAAAACTTATTGGTTTCTATCGAAACAGCAATAGAATTTAGTCTATTTTTATAAAATTATATTGTTTTCTGATTTCGAATGGCGATTCAAAAAATTTTGTATACAACTCGAGACTAAAATGTGTTTTTTTTTACTCGTGTGGTTTATAGCACTCGCCTTCGGCTCGTACTATAAATGCCCCACTCGTAAAGAAAACACCATTTTAGCGACTTGTTATATAAAATACTATTTCGACACCAGTTACGTAAAATTTTACTTTTCATAACTGGTTACATAAAGTAGGACGTTTTGACACTTTGAAAACTGTCACTTTATACGTCAAAATTAGAAAAACCAATATTCACAACTACGCATTATTTTATTCACATCGGGGGGGGGGGCATCCTGAAAGATGAGAAACAAAGCCGCGGTATAGGTCAACCCAATCTTTTATCTTGCGACGCGACCCGGCGCGGCGGTCAAATACTGCAGCACCGTTTTCTTGAAAACTAAGTAAGTTATCAAAAAAATCACCGAAATAAAAAAGTTTTCTCGATCGAGTATTTGTTGCTGCATTTTTAACAAATTTCGTGTCACCAACTTTTAAAAAAAATATTACTGGTGACACGTAATCTTTTTTGCATTTCTGCATGTCAGTCATAATAACAAAGGTCTAAATTGGCTCTCCTAAAAAATTCAATTTAACCGGACTTAAACTAAGAGAGGGTGATAAGTAAAAATTAAAAAATTTCCATAAAATTTGAGATTTTTCGGAAATTGCCGATTTTGACCAGTTCCGCAATTCCGGATTGTCTGGCGAACTCCAAAATCGAATCCGCCAGGTCGATTTACATAAGAATCAATTTTTTTTAGGTGGTTGTTCGCGAGTGTTATAGAGGGTCCTTAAAATGCATCGTAGAGATCCCTCCTTCTCCGACTATAATAAAAGTTGTTCAGAATTGTCCAAAAACCTTTAGCCCAATATTTCATCAAATTGAAAAATTGTTATGATTTTTTTAAACAAAAAATACCTATTTAAATGATATTTTTGGACTTGACATTATTTTTAAAAAAAATTTATAACTTTTTAATTTTGATTAAACTTTGGATTTAGGGTTTTTTTGACAATTCTGAACAACTTTTCCATTTTTATATTTGGTTTGCATATTCTTCATATTTATAGAGCTTCTTGCAAAAAAATGTGAAGTGAGTGCCCATCAATGCACACTTTTTTAAATTTTAATTTGTGGTGTGTTGTGGTTTTAATTTGTGGTGTTTTAATTGAGTGATTTCAGCTTAAATATAAATAATTTAAACTATCAGCAAAATATTTGATTTTTGTTAGGCAATAAAATGAAATGGTATAGCAAAATTAATGATTGGTCAGCAAATTAATATTTTTATGGGCAGCTGTAAAATTAAGTAACCATCAAATATAACAAACTAGAATAAAATAAAATTGATTATCACATTTTAATCAGTTTTAAAGATTTTGATTAACTATAAAACTAAATTATGCATCTAAAATATCTAAACCATATGTAATGCGAATAATTTAATATTCGTTGCAAAAATAGTTAAATTAAAAAACCCAATAAATGATCAGCAACATAATCCAATCATGATTAAAGAATAGTATATTGTTTTATTAGGAATAAAAATGATACTTTTGTGACGAGGCTGTAGGTTTACCAGATGAACGAAGTGAGTCCGGCAATTACAGAGGAGTCACAATATAGTGGAGTAAAAAACAAGGGAAAAGTCGCTTCCTTCTCGAGTTTTTTTTTTTTAATCTTAGAACAAACCTAGATATATACCATTTCGTTAAGTAGGTCGATGTTCATTAGAAATCATGAAATACGACATTTTTTAGTGGTCACGGACATTGTTATTTTTAAAAAGGTGTGAATTTTTTTTTTTTTTTAATCATGTTTTTTTGAACATCTAATGCCATAACTCAAAAACGAATGAACTTTTTTTTTGTTATAAAACACACACTTAAGCGCTTCTATCTGTGTATAGTATTGTTAACTAAAACATTTTTAAGTTTGTTCAAAACTTAGATAACCTTGAAAGTTCAGAAAATACGCAGACAAATTTTCACTAAGCTACAAACTTTTTTGTTTTTGGAAATTTTGTATAACATGCTGCGAAGAAAATAAAGCCAAAAGACCAAAAAAGTTTTTGATAGCATAATTTTTATTGTCTTTTATAGTTTAGGTACAGTGATTTTTTTAGAGCGCGCGAATTGCACAAATTGAGTATTAATACGCCCGCGTCCACTAAAACTAACTAGTCTCAGGGCGGTGTACTGTCAACGTTATTCGTTTTCGTCGAAGGTCAAATTATAAAACCGCTGCCCAAGGAATCACTACTTCCACATCCAGATCTTCTATCCAAGTCTCTCAGAACGAAAAAAATTTGAATGTGGAAATGATTTTTTATGGAACTTTAATAATATAATATCTATCTATAAAACAATATGCCACATCGGTAGTGAGGCTGAGGGTGGTAGAAGGGGGGGGGGGGGGGGGGGTAGTAGTGGTGGATAAAGTAAAAAAAAAATTTGAGGCCTTTAGCTCTTGTACACACACTAAATGACAATTTTATTTCTTTCGCCCCCTTGAATAATGCGGTGGGAGTTGGTAATGGGGGAGGTTAATGCCAAAAAAAATTTTTGAGAGCTTAGCTTCTCTTATATATACTAAATACCAGTTTTATGGACTCTTACTTGCTTGATTTGCCTATTTACCCCCATTTATCCCCAACCCTTTAACGGAATAATCTAGTTCCAGATCTCGATAAAATACATGGTACGTGTACCAAATTTCAAGTCAATATCTTAAACGGTTCCAGAGTAATCGTGCGCACAAAAAAGTTACAGACGGACCGACAGACAGATTTTTTTTTTGTTCAAACTTAAAATCTCGACGGTGCATGACATTCTAAGCCTATTTGGACAATAAAAATTTTCAAAAATATTTTTGTCCATACTATATTTCCACTGAATGTGGAAGTAAAATGTGTAACGATATTCTTTCTCTTATTACCACTTGTATTATATTGTAGAACGTATGATCATTGTGTGAATTGTGCGTAGATTATCTACTTAAAAAATATTTAAGATAAATAAGCAATCTAAGTTTCATTGTAAAATGGAGTGAATTTTATGTGGCGTAGTAATAGAGGAAAACGATAAACTTGTGCACAAGCCATAGAAACAGAGTTTAGAGACTATAATTAGGAAATTAAAAAAGACTTAATTTAGGATGTTTTTTTCTTTTTTGTTACCTAATTTAGGCGAAAATAACACGTTTACTCACTTCTCAGGTCTACAAAAAAAAAAAAATCTGCTCCAAGGACTAAACCTATCATGCCTTAAGTATTTTTGTGTGCTGAATCCGAATTTTCAATTAAAAAAAAATTCTACCGCGTAGATTTCGAGTAAATTCCTGTTTTTATTGTCAAAAAACCGTATTTTGACGGTAAAAACCGGGATTTACTCGAAATCTTCGCGGTAAAAATTTTTTTTAATTAAAAATTCGGATTCAGCATACAAAAATACATAAGGAATGATAGATTTAGTCATTGGAACAGAATCTCTTTTTTGTAGACCTGTGTACAAAGTGCACCTGTGCCACAGATCTACAAGAAAAAAAGTTCTGTTCCAAGGACTAAACTTATCATACCTTATGTATTTTTGTGTGCTGAATCCGAATTTTCAATTTAAAATTTTTTTTAGCGCGTAGATTTCGAGTAAATCCCGGTTTTTATCGTCAAAATACGATTTTTTGACAATGTTTGACGTTTGCTCGAAATCTAAGTGGAAAATTCGGATTCAGCACACAAAAATACTTAAGGCATGATAGGTTTAGTCCTTGGAGCAGAATTTTTTTTTTTATGTCGACCTGTGTTATTGTGTGGATCTAGGGTAAAAATGCAATGCATAGGAGTTTCGGATAGGGACTCTGACACAGGAAATGTCGGATACAAATATTAAGATTGCCTCGTACTTTAAGAAACTGTCTTTTTTATTTAGCTCCAATAATAACGCAAAAAAAGGAAAACTCGATAGTTTACTTTTTATCAAAACACTCCAAAATTATTACTTTTCCTAAACTTCTGTTTATGGGATTTTATTAGCCCCCTAGTTGCGCAACATTTTTTCCATTTTACTATCATATTATTTTTCACCGTTTCCGAGATCCCAATGCAATGCATACTCCATTTAAGATTTTTAATTCCTTTTTGCCTTCAACCTTAGTCCTTAATGTGTCACTGGAAAAAATAAGTTATCCTTTCAGATCCTAAAACGTGATAAAACAGTCCTAAACATAAAAAAATAATAATGAAACGTTACACACAATACATAATCATTATTATTCTTAAGTACGGCGTGCGTACGCTTCGACAATTCCTCCATACTAAAAAATTCGTAACTAGCAAACTATTGCTAATAATGAAAATATTTTTTTTCTAAAAACTTTTTTAGTCTATTGACTTCATTTTCTTCACAGCATGTTACACAAAATTTTCAAAAACAAAAAAGTTCCTCGCTTAGTGAAAATTTGATGGCGTATTCTCTAAACTTTCAGGGTCATCTACGTTTTTGGCATGTTCACATTTTTTTTTATTAGCAATCCTATGAATAGAGAGAAGCGCTTAAGTATGTGTTTTATAACAAAAAAAAGTTCACATCGATAGCTCAATTCATTTTTGAGATATAGCAATGGATGTACAAAAAAACATGATTTAAAAAAAAATAAATTTTACCCTTTTTTTTAAATAAGAATATCTGTGACCACTAAAAAATGTCGTATTTTGTGTTTTTATGTGTAAAATGATGTTGTTGGTAATACCCACTGTGTCTAATCTTGTTCTAAGCTCATAAAAAAAACGACACAATTTTACCTCTTTTTCGCTCCTCTAATAAGTGACTTTTACTCCGAATAAAACATACTATTTTTTCTTCAAACGTCGATTAACTATAAAAAAATAAAGATATAAAATCTCGAATTTCACCACCAAAAACGCATTGTGTTAATAGCGCATGGCCGGCGTATTATACCGTGCGTGTAATTTTCTATTAGGCATGTACATCCACGTAGCGCGATAGATATGACAACATAGTTGCCGTAAATTCCTCCGTCGAGCGCCATTCCAGCCTGTTATTTCATTTTAGCCAGCTGGCACGCGCGATGTTGTAATTTTACTCCCGATGCCTAGCGTTCGGCTACACACACGGTATAAAATACGCGTTGCTATGGATATTACGTTTTCTGCCGCTCATATGTCAGAAAATAGTATATTGTAATACAAGTGTGGCAAGGGCTTCATTGCAAAACGATGTAGCGGACGCAGCGAGTGTTCCTATTATACGAGTTTTGCACTGAAGCTTGCCACATGTGTGTTACATACTATTTTTTTCTACTCTCTTATGTAAATTTGCTGTTTTCTGTACAGTCTGTAGAATGGATAAGTATGCAATTCCAGTAAACTGAACAGATATATTTCATATCAGTTCTAGGATGGATATGAAATGAAACCGACCAATCACAGTTCATGTATTAAGTACATAGACAACTATTCGTTTTAAAATCAAATTAGTGTCAAAATAACTGTCAGTGTGTATTTGTGTAATATTAATGTTTAATAAATTTTGTAGTTTTTTTAAGTTGGTCGTAGAAAAAGTACACTGTACAACTCGAGTGGATTATCCATATCGCACTGAAAAGATTTTCTTTATCGTGCGATATGGATATTATATCCACTCTTTTTGCACAAATTACTATTTTGTACGGTTGTGAAGTTATTTCCCTTAAAGTCTTTCCAAAATTATAAATTTGCTGCCTGTCAGATTTTATTTAAAATGATAAAGATCAAACGGTTGTCATGACTAACAAACAAATTTTTTGGTCCAGATGTAAATATTTCTTGTAACTATTTCTAACAATTTAAATGTTGCAATTCTTCCAAGCATTAACTTAAGTAATTGCAATTCATCTGTAATTAATGTACGTTTATAGAATTTAATTGTTATTACCAGTTAGATGATATATAATTTTTTAAGGTAAACACACTCTTATTCCGGTGTGTGAAGATGTAATCGAGGCGTGTGGCAAAGGGACATTTTCCGTCATTTTGAAGTTAGAAAATTTGACTTTCCAGCACAATCGTAGAAAAAGTGCTTTTACCTCCGTTGTTAATGGCAAACTTTAATGTCATAAAATCAGTTAAGAAATGACGTTTTGCTGACGTTTGAAGGAAAATAAACATTTTTAAGCTTGAGATTAGTCAGCAATAAGTGCATCTTTGGCATTAGGTCATCTTCTTTTCATTTTTCGTTCTTTGGGTATATTTTTCGCTTTAAGAGGTGTAACCATACATTTTACACAATTGGTTACTGAATCATGTGATTATACATTACATCTTGCGGTACATTGGACGGTTGCTTTGGTCAAGTTTCTACTCTTCCTTGTCAAGTGGCAGTGCAACTTCCCAACTTCTGAACTATTGTTTTTAAAATTCGTCAAAAATGTCCCTTTGACTATTGAACGATTTGCAATCGTCTGCCTCTCCAGCTGGCACCTTGTAATATATATTTTGTATTATTTGACAATTTGGTCCTATGATACAACCTGGTTCATTCCCATCAAAGAAATATAATGACGATAATTTGCTTCCTGGGCCGATCAAGTTATTAATTTGTAACTATTTTTACTATTTTTCAATAATATACTAAATAATCCGATTATTTGGGCATTATTTTAGGACAATACATATATGGTAGAAAATTTTAGAAACAAAAAGTTAAGAAAGTACCAGAACTAGTATTATTTACATTCATCATTTTAAAAATGGACTGTATTTATAAACAGTGCGATCTTCCACTTATTGACATCATTGACCAATTATTAGCACTTTTTATATATTAGTCATTAGCATATTTTGACGAAACATGTGAGTTAAAAACTGCATTTAGGATAAAAATAGACAGTTTGTGTAATCAAACTAAACTTTAACAACAAATAAAAAAACAGATAATAGTGCTGACATAAAACGGTATTATTAATTTTGCAAGAAAAATCAATTTCCATGATAAAGTTATTAAAAATTTTATGAACAAAAACGCGAATTTTCTTTATTTCAAATAGTAACTAAAAAGATAAGGTAAAAATCTGCGAGAATTAAAAATTTACAATAGTATATTGTGTATTTAGGTGTGAAAGCAATACATTCCCGGACGACGATGCAAATTGTTCGCATCGAAGTCTGGGAATGTGCTTTCACACCGAAGTACACATACTATTTTTTCTGAAATCACAATCAATATTGTTATAAATTAAGGAATTTGTATTAATGCATAACATTTCTTCATTAGAATCTAACTGCTTACTAATAAATGCAATTTTAATGTGAGTCAATTTGTCTGCGTGCATTTGTTTACTGTCTAAAAAATACATAACATTCCCCTACGGTTTTGTTGATTGTTGCTTGGCAACGGATCTTTTCCGGTCTGTTTTCTGATAATTTCTTAGCTGCGGACTAAAATACTGAAATTGTGCATTTTTCGTTCTGAAATTGTGCCAAAAATGTAGACGTTGCCTATCGATTTCAAAAAAATATATATACATCATCTCAACGCCTTAGAGAATACATTTTATGGTACGATAATTTTTTTGACCTTTTTTTGTTTATTTTGTAGCTATGTAAATAAAAAATAGTATATCAGTAAATACTTAAGACAGGAATAATAGCTTAAACAAATGACAGCAGATTTACTTTTGTTACATGTCGTGGTTTTATGAATCTCATTTATGTACCAACAGAGCGAAACGAGGGTCTCGTTCCAGTCATTCCAGGCTTACCTTGCAATGACGAGAGCCAGTAGCTCGAAACTGCAGTCTGCAAGTGGTGTGGAGTGGCTGGCACGAGAGCTCCTTTGAGTAGGAATAAGTCTCTCGGTAGGTGTTTGTTGCAATCGAAACTTATGCGTTTTGTGGCAATTCGCGGCCAGGCTTGTAATTCGTAATCCAGCGCTCCGGAGAATAGCTGTTGGTTGTAGTCTGGTTTTTTATTCCTTATATATTTAAGAAAATGTATAAAAATGTTCGACGCATAATTACACTAGTAAACAGCAGAAGAATTTACAAGGAAACCTTTATCCGTATTCTTATATTTATTTGATTTAATCAAAAAGGTATATAATAACCGGGCAAACATTTTTAATAATCATCGTAGAAGAAACAATTTTGTACATAAATCAATTTTGTAACATGTTGAACTCAAATATCAAATAAAAAAACTTCTGCATGCATGTATGTATGCAGACCGTTCTTGTAAACACGACAACTTTTGTTAGAATTAAAATGTTTTCTTCAAATTTGGAACATATTATGTAAATTAGCATGGTAGAATACTATCTATTGAAATGGTCATATCCGTCATACAAAGTGATCGCCAGAACCTTATAAACTGTAATATTTTATATAAACTAAGTTGAATTATAATTTTAGAGCAATATGCTACTAAAGTTTTTGATTAAGGAGACAAAAATAGAAAGATGTAAGAAACTGCGATACATAATATATCTTACAGGCCAGAAAGATCTCAGCAGATATATAATTTTTACTTTAAAATATTAATAAGGCAAAGTTACAGTCGGATGTTTCCGAACGCGAATATACCGAGCATTCATGAAAGTTTTGCCGCTTATTGCTATTAGTAAAATCGCTTATTTTGAAAGCTGACACTTGATCAAGCTAGAATCTCATGTAATTTTTATACCCAAACAACTTTCAGTCCAACCGGAAGTCATATCAACTTTCTTATTTCAGATGGCAATAACAAACTTCATATTCAGCTTTAAATTTCCTATCCAATGATGCATCGTAGCTTACAATTTGTCCGACAAATAACTCCAAAGTCGGCTTTTGAAAAAAAATGCTGAGAAAGCCGTGGAATGATAATAATAACAAAACGTTGAAAAATTGGCTGTGGTGAAGTTACACCGCTTATAAACAGTTGCTAATAATACGTCATTTATTTGTCAAACATTATATATGACAATGGCATTAGAAAAATGATTAAACATTATTAAATATTTGAAGTTTAAAAATGTTGGATAGAAACAGTACTTATTTTTACACTTCGTTTAATTAATTACTGTTGTATATTAATTAGATCACTGAACTTTTGGGTATTTCAAATAAAATAGTTTAAAAACATTAAATGTTTTTGTATAAAAGTAATGGTACAAAAAGCCCCTACTTTAGAGTCTAAAAAAAAGAAATACGGTTTCTATTTCAAATTTTGAGTTACAGAGTATTTTAACTTATAAATTTTTAATATCATCATTTACAATAATTATATGGAAAGTACGAATAATATTCATAGCCCAGACGACAGAGAATATTTTATAGTGAAAACTACAAAAATTTGCAAAATTAATAATAATTTTTTAATGAGTTCGTGAAAGTATATAGAATGATATCCGCTCGGATGCAGAACATAAAAAAAAATGAAAAAAAATTTTTTCTCATCTATTTTTTTCAAAATTTTGAAATTAAGTTAGCGTAGAAAAAAATAAAAAATACAGGTGGATAGACCACGTATTTCTGAACAAAAAATATCGTAATAAAATTTATCGGTAAAGCCACCGTATTCCTGGAAAAAAATAGTGAAGTAACTTTGTCACTCTGCGCGGTCAAGCGCACGGTTAAATGCATACTATGGAACCTCTAAAAATTCTTAGCAGTTCTGACGAGTAAAATAAAGCTTTTTTTCTCTTTCTGATTACACATTTTTAACATTTTTCTTAGTGAATAGGAGGATAAACAGTGAGTGGGAAAATATATAATTATGAACGCATACACAGACAACACACATAGCTGATGAATCGCTCGCATGAATTTTTACGTGCCTTCGCTGTATTGTATTTATTACAGGTACACCTATCCACATTTCAGCTATATCCAATGGATTCCTTATATATTTGTTAATGTATTGGAAAAGTTCCAGAATTTATATTCAAAACAATCAAATATATTTTCATAGTTATCAGGATAAGATCGTAAAAATCGCAATTTCTTATCATGATCTGATTGATCATATTTTTAAAAAATGCACACAAGTAAACGAATTTGTGTCTGAACATTCGAAAAGTATACATTTTTTCCGAAATAATGATATTTCATTTTTTCCAATGGCTCAAGTTCTCGGCAAATTACAACCTTCAATATATATATTTATCAAGAAAATCATCAAGCAAGGAAATTAAAATGATTTGAGATGTACTTTTTTGTGAATCCACGTTACTACAACTTAATAAACCATAATAATCATGAAGTGTACATACTTTTTAACAGTTCTCAATGAAGAAAGAATTTTTTTGAAGGGCTTTTATTTTTTTCCATATTACTTCCACATCCAGTGGAAGTATAGTAACGACAAAAAAAATTTAAAAAACTTTTATTTTTGAAATAGGCTTAGAATGTCATGAAACGTCGAGATTTTAAGTTTGAACGAAAAAAATTTCTGTCTGTCTGTCGGTCTGTTTGTCGGTCTGTCGGTCTGTCGGTCTGTCGGTCTGTAACTTTTTTTGTGCGCACGTTTACTCCGGAACCGTTTGAGTTATTGACTTGAAATTTGGTACACGTATGTACTTTAACGAGATCTAGAACTAGATTATATTTTCATCTTATTCCGTCGAAGGGTTGTGGGGTAAATAGGTAAATCAAGCAGGTAAGAGTTTATGAAATTGGTATTTAGTATATACAAGAGAAGCTAAAGTCTCAAAAAAAAATTGGCATTAGCCACCCCCGTTACCACCCCCCAACCCATTATTAAAGGGGATGAAAAAAATCGTGATTTAGTGTGTGTACAAGAACCAGAAACCTCAAAATATTTTTTTACTTTATCCACCCCCACTACCACCCCCTATCACCACCCCACCCCACTATCCATGTGGGGTATCGTTTTATGGGTTTTTGGGGTATAGGATTTCAAATATTATATTATTAAAGTTCCATAAACAATTATTTTCACATACAAAATTTTGTCTTTGTGAGTGATAGAAAATCTGGATGTGGAATTAGTGATTCCTTGGGCAGCGGTTTTTTTTGCGACGATTGAGTTCGGGCGTGATAATATATTTAAGTATATTTCTCCCATCCATCTTTTGCTTGTATTGTTTAAAACAAAAAAGGATCAGAAAGCTACAATTTCCATCTTTTAAATGAATCAACACTCATATAGATTGAACAAATTCTGATTTAGTGACATGTAATTCAGTGCGTCGCACAGTGGAAAAGAAAAAGCCTTTTTTGGACAAAAATCTGCCTACAAGTCAAATCTTAATCAATTTTGATCTACCTTGGCTTAAAATTTAGGTTATTGGCTACACTTTCAGAGTATACTGCCTAAATTGCAATTTCCTGACCTCAAAAATGTATCAAATATGACTCACTTTTTTCTATTAATACAAGTCAAATCTTGATGGATTTTGACAATCCTGGGCTTAAAATGCAGGTTATTAGCTACCCTTTCAGTGTATACTGCCTAAATTGTGAACCTCGATTTCCTAACCTCAAAAAATGTATCAAAGAGTCGTCACTTCTTTCTATTTCAAGTCAAATCTTGATCAATTTTGACAATCCTGGGCTTAAAATGTAGGATTAGCTACCCTTTCAGCGTATACTGCCTAAATTATGAACCCCAGGATTGTCCAAATTGATCAAGATTTGACTTGTAGAATAGAAAAAAGTTATTGCTCTCATATTTGATACATTTTTTGAGGTTAGGAAATCGGGGTTTGCAATTTAGGCAGTATACTCTAAAAGTGTAGCCAATAACCTACATTTTAAGCCAAGGTAGATCGAAATTGATTAAAATTTGACTGTAGGCAGATTTTTGTCAAAAAATGGCGTCGGTGTCAGAGTCATGCGCATTAAAGCGCGTGCACGCATGATGGATCTCGCTCCGAGTTATAACGTTACATTTGACTATTTTTTGTTCATAAAAGTGTGATCAATCTATCTGTATTTTTAATTTTTTCCTAGCTTGACTTAATATTAAAATCTTGAAAAAATGGATGAAAAAACAATTTTTTTCCACTTTTTTTATGTCCTGCGTCCGAGCGAAACATTTGAGGATATTATTCTATACACTTTCACAAACTCATTAAAAAAAATTGTTCATTTTGCAAGCTTCTGACTGGGCTATCAAAAAATATAACTTTTATACACTACATTATGATTAAAAAAAATATTTATCTTCGACCATTTTTAAACTTTTTGCAGTACTTAGAAAACGAACATTTAAAAATAAAGGAAATAACGTAGCAATGTTTAAAAGTGAAAAGTTTATACATTTTGTGGTAAGAATATTAGCACCATTTTGCGTGATATATCGAAAAGTAATGCATAAAGATCGTAATGCTGAAAGAGACATTAATAAAGTGATGAAATTTAAATAATAGATTTTCAAAATTATTTGCAGCACCATGAAGAGAGCAAGAGTGCTAAGCATGTGCATCAAGAGCATTTTTAAAATATTTTTTTGTACGACAATTTTTATTGAAGTTATGAAGGTTTTTTACATTACACACGAGTTTTTATAAATACTCCTACAAAATTAAAACAACCGCACAGCTTTTTGTCTACTCTCTAAACTAATTTTTGGTTTTTCACATTTATGGAGATCAGGGACTACCGATTTTTTGAGCTGTTTTCCTACTTTTACCTTTTGAATCGGTTGCCCTACCCATGCAAATTTATTTTATGTACACATTTCTACTTGTACTTAAATTTTCAAATGGATTCAATATAAGACAAAGTTAAAATTCTCGAAACTGTACAATAAATTAAATATCACATATTGTCTTTATCGTAGGAAGTATTTTACAGAATGTGCATTTTTCAATACATACACATATATTGTGGCTATTTAATTCTACCTTAATTTAACAACGTTATTTAGTGTAGATTGTAATATGCGTTCGAGGAAATTATTTCAAATTACTTTCTAGAGACACGACTGCAATATCTTTACTATTAACTCCTGTCTTTTCCAAGTACAATTTATTTTATTCCTCTTCCATCTTTAAACAGCTACATCTCTAGGGATTATCTGACTTTCGGGCATCTGTTTATTTTCTCCCCTGGAAACATTATCGCACCAAGATTAAAAATAGTATTGTCGCGTTCACTTCTGTTAATGTAATAAGCACAAGCTTCTATCTCTTGATGCCCGGTGAGTTTATCTTAAATTTGCAGCCACATTTTTATATAAAAAGTGTTTCAAAGTTAAACATACATATGATACCTGTGGATATAGGACATTCTGGTCGTCCTTATTTATTGAGATGAAGGACGTTTTGTTGATTTTGGCCAAATACGTCGTTGGTCATAACTTTTAAACCAACTTGCATAATAGTTTCATACTTGGTACATATCATATTCAATTTATTTTACTTGACAAAATTCCATATAAAATCAGAATTGAAATACTCTTTATAAAAAACTGACAGTTTCTAATATCTCAAAATCAACACCCTGTAGAGCAGAATTTTGTAGATCTGTTTTGGTATTTGAAAAGAGCGGAAGAAATTGAACAAGTTTGCCAAAAATCCAATTTCAAGAGAATTCGAAACAGTTAGAACTTGAAAATTTATTTTAATGTTAAAAATATTCAATTTGTAGTACAGACAATGTTTAAACTTCTGTGCTAGCTGTTTAGTACCATAATAGAAGTTAAAAATAGAGTACAGGTGTAGATAAACGAAAATATCACCTCATTTTATTAGTAAACTTCTAGACATAGTTTATAAATAAATAATTAAACTAAAACAATAAACACAAAACTAAAAAACTGACTAAAGTGGCTTTAATCATATTGAATACATTTTCTTACTCTAGTAGTCAGTATAGTAGTAATATTTCGAATTGCTTCTCTAACTACATCATGATTATTTCTACATAAGCGTTGTTAAACCCTTCCAGAATTCTGCTCTACTATTAATGTCTATACCAAGCATCTTTGATTTTAAATATCCCCGAAGATAATAATCAACATGACTTAAATCTCGAGACCTTGAAGGCCGCTGATGAGGTGCATGTTGACTTATCCACTTATGTGGTAAATTCGCATTTAGGTAAGTTCTCATAATTACCCTAAAATAAGGTGCTGAAAATATATTTCCCCAATGTTTTCATTTTCCATTAAAAAGGGTACAAAATTTTGCTAGTCAAATGTGAGCGGTCTACCTCCCCTTGTTGGACCTTGCTGGCTAAGGCCTCTTCTGGCGCTCTTCTGTCTTGATCTTCTTTCCTCGACAGCTTGTCACCCCCTGTTTGGGGATTGACTGCCAGTATCAGCGTTGTCATCATTTATAGTAATGATAAAAATATTATTCAGAAGATGGATGATTCGGAGCCACCAAAATGTCCTTTATCCACAGGTATCATATGTAAATTATATGAATTAAATCTCAATTGAAAGATGCAATTTAAATTTATATGTTAATTTTCTAGTTTCTACGCTTTGATGAGGAGGAATATAATAGCTATTTGTGCAACAAGTGAGAAAAAATTGTCGATTGTGCACTTTTGATTTTACCACTGGTTGAATAATGTTCTAAGTAAAGCTACTATAGTATAATAAAATGCAGTATCCACAGACACACGTCTATCGTATGGTTGATTTGGATATTTTGTATAATACCCTGTATAGATGTGCCCTAAGTGAGTTATGTTCTGGCCATGTCAGATATCTTATTTTTAATAAGTATACTTTATTTAATTTTCATCACGAGCAATGTTGCGGTTTAATTTATATCCGTGTTGAAATTTATCAGCGATAACGAAATTAATGATATTACATGTCTAAGTTATCTATATTATAATCTTTATGGGGCATGAGTAGTATGGAATTCGTATATTTTTTAATTTTGCACGCGTTGTATCCTCTACTTCAAATGATCGCAAAATAAAAACTGCTGCCCAAGGAATCACTACTTCCACATTCAAATTTTCCATCCAAATCTCACAATGAGAAAAATTTGTTAAGGGAACTTTAATAATATAATATTTGAAATCGTTGTACACACACTAAATCAAAATTTTATTTTTTCACCCCCTTCAATAATGGGTGGGGGTGATAATGGGGTAGGTACTGCCAAAAATGAGACCTTGGCTTCTATTATATATACTAAATGCCAATTTTATGGACTCTTACTTGCTCGATTTATCAATTTACCTCCATTTACCCCAATTTACCCCCAATCCTTCAACAGAATAAGATCAAAATATAATCTAGTTCCAGATCTCGTTAAAATACATAATTGTACCAAATTTCGAGTCAATATCTTAAACGGTTTCAGAGTAATCGCGCTCATAAGAAAAAAGTTACAGACCGGCAGACAGAAATTTTTTTGCTCAAACTTAAAATCTCGACGTTTCATGACGTTCTAAGCCTATTTGAACAATAAAAATTTAAAAAAAATTTTTGTCGTTACTATACTTCCACTGGATGTGAAAGTAATTAAAAATATGTATGAAGTCATAGAAGAAACTAAAACTTTTAACTTTAGATTTTTTGCAAATAATACCGCCTTAGCTTCAAGTCAAGCTGAGCTCGTACACTTGCTCGAAAATCTTCAAACAATAAGCACTGACTACGGTTTTAGTATAAAGTACAACCAAATTAATATTCTAAACCGACAAATGAAAATCATCTTGACATATTAATTACAGGCGAGGTACTAACAAGATGGTATAGCTTGGGGAACTGTTTGCAGTACCTGCAACTGCGATTATAACAATCCACGAAGAATACAAATAGGAAAGTTAGCAACTTACTAGCTGAACTTTTTTGAATGTGGGTAAAAGAAAATTATAAATGCAGTTGCTGTTAGTAACATTAGCAGTTCCACAGGGTTCCGTTCTGGGGCCACAGTTACTTATATTATTCATCAACGATATTTGCACTGATATTCAATGTAATGTTCTTCTATATGCTGATGGTCTTAAATTGTTTGCATCTGTTAACTCTGATGAGTACTTTCATCATTTACAACATGATGTATGGTGTAAATCTAATAGATTACCTACCTTTAAATATATTAAAATTTAGTTGTATGTTTTTTGTGAAGAGAAATAATCCGATACGTTTTCATACAAAGTATACAATGAAACGATTAATAGGGTGCAGCTTATTCAAAGAGCTCATAGTCATTTTTTATTCAGTCAACTTTGCTAGTCCATGTAGGTAGCATTACTGCTATGCCTTCAGAAATATATGTTTTCTCTTCTACTTAATACTTTTGTGTGGCCAAAATTATATTGTTTGGAATCCACAGTATGATATTAATGTTTTTGATATGGAATGATTTCAGAGAAGGCATGGTAAATATATTCCTTTTAAAACTGATAGTAGTTATCCATTTAGGGCTACTCCACAATCTGATTTGTTAGCTAGATTTGCCTTAAACTACCGGTCTATTTTTCTCTATTATTCAAATGGTGTAGCATGATGCTTCACCAAATCGCTGAAAAAACTGTAACAGAAGTGTCAATATTATACAGAATCAAAGTTGTAGAGTGTAAAATTTTCTAAGAAATACGTGAGGTATATATTTGTTTTCTATAGTTACAATCAAGTTTTCACTACTACAATCCGCAGCGTTTGGAAGTCCTAGTTTTTTAACTTTTATGGTTATTTAATTTTTTTTTAAATAATTTATTGAGTTTTGGTTTCAGAGAAGTATAACGAAATTTTTGCAAATACTAAAATCTGTCTGTTTAAAGACAGTTGAAATTTATGATGAGTAGAATCCGCAAGATATCTGTATAATATATTTTTTGACCTCAACTCTTCAGAGAATTTCAGAATTGTCTATAAATAATCCTATTTAGACATTTTTCACGCGAAGAGTTGATACAAATGGTGATTTTGTTTAGTTATGATTCTACTGCTGTGAAACTATAAGGTTTTGCAATAAAAAATTGATATAAATAATTATAAAATATTAATATTCTCTAAGAGAAAAAAGTAATATGTTTTATTAATTTTCTGTAAATATTTTTGAAAATAGAATCTGTTTGTGATCTGGTCATTACACTGGACTCCGCCTCCACGTTAAGATATCATTTATATGGAGAACGTTTTAAGCGAACAAACTGTCTATGTGGTTCCACTCGTATTATACTGGGTGATCTACGATGACATGCGGAAAATTTATCAGTAGGTTGTCCCTGTTGTAGAACCTTCCAGAATTGAGCTGGGTCGAAGCCAAAATAAAAATTCGACTTAGGCAAAAATTTAATTTAAGAGTCTGAGAGACTTCAAAGCCACAAACTAGTCCAAAAGGACCGTTATGAGTTCGATAAGACATTAGGCACAACCGGGTAAGGATTCGAAAGAAACACCGAATTATTACTTAGGAAAATATATTTTGGTCCAGGATGTAGAGTGAAAGTATATGGTGGTCATATAAAAATGAATCACATACTTTTTAAAAAGTACGCCAAAAAAGTACTTTGAAAATATTCAAAATATTTTCAACTTTAATTCCTCCGCCGAAGACATTAACCATGGATATATATCTATATATATTATATATCCTATTCTAAAGACTGACTACAATTTTAACAAGGCTATGTATCAAAAAGGCGAAACTGACGAATTTGGCAAAAGCGGCGTAGCACCTATAAGCAAAAATTGTCAAAAAATCAATGAAAATTTCGGTTTCTCGCATAAAACAAGTTTGGATTCACCCAACGACTCGTAATTTGGTCGAGTGCGTTGGGTAGTCAATACAAAGCGATGGTAAGAAAACCAACTGTAGGGGCTTACCAAATATTAAAGTTATAGAGAAAACCGCTGTCGCTGTCATTTTTCCTATATTGAACCTGCATGGGGACAAGTACGTCGTAAGACTGGCCGAAAGTTATTAGACTTGTTGCTAGTCTTAATCCCTGGAGTTTTCGTTTGGAAGACCTAAACAACTGAGTTAATCGGGATCTCATGATTTCCTAAGTTTCATACTCAGTGTTCTGGTCGCCTCACGGGAGCTTGATAGGGATTTTTATGCGATTTCTCCAGAAATCTTTAAGTGGGTAAATACATAGAGATCACGTCAAATTCCAATCCCGTCGGAGAGAAATCTTCGATCCCAGTGAATAATTGAAATCACGTCCTGAGAGGGCGTCGTTAATGATCTGAGGTAGTGCAGCCTCGACTCATTACTCGTCTATCGAAGTATATCTTATCTCGAACCCGCTTGGGAGTGGAAGAACGGGGCAGAACGCGGCTGGCGCCCTTCTAAATATAAATTGGTGTCGTGTCACCTAGACGCTTGGTAGCGTGTTCTTCTACATCCCCAGCGAAAGGAGTTAAAGAAATGAAAAATTAAAAAAACATGACAAAAAAATTACCTTATTTTTTTGTAGAAATGCGCTACCAATAACTTTAATCAATCTGACGTAACGCGGTACAACCATATCACTTTATCAGACGATTCGATTAAAACCAAAAAGTCACACTACAAAAATAGCGAAATAAATCGAAAATACATTGACCCTATGCTAGTGAACTCTAATATACTAAATTACCTCGGAGCACTCTAAAATTTTGCATGGGCTTTCCCACATTGAAGACTAGTACACCATTTTATTTTCCGCATACCATGATAAATCAAGCTGTATATGTATTATAAATATATTTAATTTACTTTATGATCAATATTAGAATATTGTTGTATTATACGTGTTACTATCAGTTTGAGATTGAGAGATTCAAAAGAGTACAAAAGAAAGTAATACATGTCATTTTATTTAAGTTGCATATTGATAAAACCAACAATTTTTTTATTTTAATTGCCTTACTTATTTTAACGTCCTGGCGAAGTTTAGCTAATGCTACTCCACCACTTAACCGAAAAAATACTACAATTGCTAAATATTAAATTTCTTAAGAAAAGATGTCTTAAAACTATACAAAAATTTGAATTTAATATTATCAATAATAAAATAGGCTACAGAAATTCTGCAGTTTTTCGATTTTAGAATGCCTATATTTAATACAAGGAATAATGATTTGTTACATGCTCATATTAAAAATTTCTAATAATATAGAGAAATTTCAAAAAATATTTAAAAGTTCTAAATAATGTAGCAATATCGATAAAATTGAATTCTGGCATCGTCGTTTAAAACCAGCGGTTAGTTTTATATAGCTCTGTATAAACACAGGAAATTTAAAAATTTATTTTAAAATACACTTGTCAGCACTAACCACAGACTTCCTAGTCTATGCGTGCGTTTCTAATCAGACTTCACTCAGTTTACTTGAACTAAAACATTTAAATACATTATCGTAGATACCACAACTTTTTAACCTGAGCACCCATAACCATAAAAATATGGAGGTTACTGCAATTCAGATAAGACCAGATCTTTACGTTTTGAGGTCCCATGCATACCAAGAAGTGGTTTTTAAAAAATGTCTGTGCGTATGTGGACACGACAGCGCTGAAACTAAGTAACAAATTTTGTTGAAATCTGGTAGCTACCTACAAAAATGGAACACATAAGCCGAAGAGGCAAACATTGGTGGGGATGCTTATCAAGTCATTCTCTGAACGTGTATAGTCGGCATAGATAAGAGATTTATATAGGATATAGATGGGCGACTCCCTCTCCATCGACCAATACCTGTTTGGGTTCGTACTATGAGCGCCTGCGGCGCTAGTAGCGTTAAATTTACGCGCTCTAGGCTTGGGGGGAGGGGAGATTTAAATTCATCCTTGAGATTTTGGGTAGAGTAAAGACAGATTTAGACGATCACATATTATGATCCAATTTCTTGTTGAAAACTATCTTTTATCTTTAATTAAATAACAATTAGGTGTTTTCACCCATTGTTACCAATTGCGTTAAAATGTAATTGGTAGAAACTGGTGATACCTAACGATAGTAAATAAAGACAAAAAATATTTTTAAACAAAAATTTGTCACAAAATATGACCGTCCAAATGTACATTGTGTAAATAAAATAAGAAATATCCAATTGCGAAGTATATTTTAAGATGTAAGCTTGACATTTCATCCTAAAGCATGTGTATATATAAAATACGCGATTGACGGCTGGCAATTAGGCACACAGCAAACACCATAATGGTTCCTTGTTCCTGTCGACACCAACAACAGACGCAGCAAACACAACTTAAAAGCAAACTTTATTAACATAATAAATAACACTTAAATACATAAAAACACCGCATTTGTAGCTAGCGAACAAGTCATCGGCACATTTACAGTTTGACGTTTGACACACGTGATGACATATTTTATCCATAGTGCTTCTACTAGTCTATAGTCGGGCCACAGATTAAATCAGAAAAGTGACGGCAGCGCCGCTTGGAGTCATAGTATGAACCAAAAAGACTGACAAAATATTTTGCATTGAGTTACCATAGCCTGGTAGTCGGTCATAGCAATCCGGGTTGCAGCGGCGCAGGTGCAGCCATTTCTGTTATATGGCTCAAATAATTTTTGAATGTGACGCTTTTCCATGACGTCCAATCAAAAAAGTTTCAGACAAAAGTTTTTCAGTTTTGTGGGCCCTACATAATGGTACTATGGGGTTTTACCTTTAAGGCTAGGATTTTGCAGAGTGAGAGGGAAATATGCGTTTATTTTCAATTTATTGTAAACATTTGAAAAACTACACATAGTATAATCTTAAAACTGCTTTAGATACTTGCTATTGATCTAAGGAATACAACTATATATATTTTTTATTATAAATTTCTGTTATATTTAAATATCGTAGTTTGTCAATGAAAATAGTGCCTAATTTCATTATTAAAGTATGGCATTTGCCTATATACAAAATTAATGATAAAAACTATATATGGTTGTATTCCTTAGAGCAATGGGAAGTATCTGAAATTATTTTAAAGATTATATCAATTATGATTTTTTAAATATTTATAATAAACCGAAAATAAACGCATATTTCCCTCTCACTCTGCAAAATCCTAGCCTTAATGGGGTAACATGTTTTTTTTTTTATATATAATCAGCCCCTATTTTTTATAGTGGATTTCGATTCTACGTCAAGAAATGTCAATCTTTTGTTCTTTGCAATTTTTTACTCCGAGGCCAATTTGCGCCAGAAATTTTTCAACTTTCAATATTTTTTACGGCGAAAGTATGCTCTCTAGAGAAAATTGTAAAAAAGAAAAGTTGTTTCTTTTTTTATGTAGAATATACATGCATTTTTTAAGATTTTTGTTGTGAAAATTGAAAAAATAATTTTTTTTGCGAGAGAAATCTGAAAATATACATGTATATTCTACATAAAAGAAGAAACAACTTTTCTCTTACAATTTTCTCTAGGGCGCATACCGAGGCGCATACTTTCGCCGTAAAAAATTATTGAAAGTTGAAAAGTTTCTGACGCGAATTGGCCTCTGAGTAAAAAATTGCAAAGAGCAAAAGACACACACGTTCAGAGAACGATTTGATCAACATCCCCACCAATTTTTGACTCTCCAGCTTATATGTTCCATTTTTGTAGGTGGGCTCTCGTGCTATTGTACAAGGGTAATATTTGTATCGTACATGAGCTGAGAAGGTTCTAATGTAGATCGAATAACATATTTTGTCCTTTTGGTACATATACTTTCTTATTTTTCAACATAATACCATTCTAAAATAGATATTATTTAGAAAAGTTAGCCACTCTGTGGGTGGGCCATTGAAAACGAAACACGCCTGTTTTGGGACACTTAGACTAGTTTCTTGAGAAACCTCTCGGACAGGTCGATTCTTGATTTTTGGAGGACAACTTTTGATGTCAAACTTGACGTTGACACATCAACTCCTTAGCCCCAACAACAGGGAAAGGGGGTCGAGCGGCCCCTCATTTGAAGCGTCTTTCAATTCTCTATCCGATAGCATGGTCGAAATTAGTTTTTTTGAATTTTTTTTTTCGTCCCCATGAAAACCACCCTCTAGATTAACTAAGGTGGGGGTGTTATTTGGGAAATATCCTGAAACACGTCACGTTTCATCTTTTGAATGGCACATTTTGATGTCAAATTTGACTTTGTCAGGTCAACCCCCTAGCCCCGACAACCCCCAACAAAACCAAAAATCACGGTAAGGTGGTCGAATGATACCTCATTTTAAAGGTCATTTGATTCTCTATGCAAGTGCATGATTGTTTTTAGGTTTGCTCGTGTTTTGTTTTAAACAACTGATAATATGCTTATTAATTTAAATTTTAAAGAAGTATACAGTACATTTTTATTTACCCTCGGTGTTTATAAAGACTTCCCGAGACTCAGATACAGTGATTTGAAAGCCCTTTCTGCCCTGATTATTAAACGGTTAAAATTTTTCAAATTTATCGATTTGTCTTAACCGTTTAGTATTCAGGGCAGAAAGGGCTTTCAAATCACTGTATCTGAGTCTCGGGAAGTCTTTATAAACACCGAAGGTAAATAAAAATGTATTGTATACTTTTTTAAAATTTAAATTAATAAGCATATTATCAGTTGTTTAAAACAAAACACGAGCAAACCTAAAAACAATCATGCACTTGCATAGATAATCGAAACGCCTTTAAAATGAGAGGTCACTCGACCACTTTCCTGTAATTTTTGTTTTTGTTGAGGGTTGTTGGGGCTAGGGGGTTAACCTGACAAAGTCAAAATTGACATCAAAATGTGCCGTTCAAAAGATAAAAGGTGACATGTTTCAGGATTTTTCCCAAACAACACCCCCACCTTAGTTAATCTAGAGCGTGGTTTTCATGGGGACGAAAAAAAAATTAAAAAACTAATTTCGACCATGCTGTAGCATAGAGAATTGAAAGACGCTTTAAATTCTTGTGTTAGAGGGTTGATGTGTCAATGTCAAGTTTGACATCAAAAGTTGTCCCCCAAAAATCAAGAATCGACCTGTCCGAGCATTTTTTCAAGAAACTAGTCCAAGTGTTCCAAAACAGGAGTGTTTCGTTTTCAATGGCCACCCTGTATATAACTTCTTCTTCTTATTCTTCCCGTCTCCTGTTCTTTCTCCTATTCTTTCTTCTCTTATTCCTTCTCATCTACCTCCTCTTATTCTTTCTCCTCCTCTTCTTCCATCCCATTGTTTTCTTCTTCTTCTTCTTCTTCCTCTTATACACAATGCTTTGACAGATGTTTTTTGACCCGTGTTCACCATGTATGACCCTCAGTTGGCTTTCCTTTATTATATAACGTGTCGGACTATCTGCACTTTCTAATATTTTGGACACTTAATAAAATTAATATGGTCCTATATAATTGTTGATGAAAGATGTATTGAATAGTAATTAAAAGTATCAAGTAGGTAACATTTTCTTAGACCTTGGAATTGTGTAATTTCCAAAGATTGCATAATTTTTCACCTTCGAACTTAAGTAAAACAATACTGGTAAAGGAATTTATCAGAAAGAGCATAAAAAATGTCGGTGACTGGTTCATATTTCTAAATGAACATTTTAAAAACTCCTATTTAAGTTTTCCACAACTGCAACTGCATATATTTTGCGGAAAATATTTGAGAGCGTATTACACCGTTTCTTTTTCTGAATATCTTGTTTTATAAACGTGGGCGTTTTACTATTTTCATTAATAAACCCGCGACAATGATATAAATTGTGTGAAAATATATATAAACTTTTTGGCTCGCTGCCCAAAACAAATAATATAATTTTAACGCTAAGTATCAGAAGTTGTAAGCCAGGAATGTATAGTTTGTTTAGTGAGTATTATTAATTATAAACATTTTCATTTTGATATAAAATGTAGGCAACACGCATTCTTACGCTTAAAGTATGTATATTATACGGGAGGTTCAAATTTTAATAGCAGCATTGAAATAGATTTAGATAAAATTCATGACTTCTTATTCACGACGCACAGTGGAAAATTTTTCAATTTTTTTTAATATTTTTAATTTTAATAATTCAGTATACATTTACCCTAAGGGTTAATCAGAGAGGTTGAAACAACCTCCATTTTGACAAAAATACAAAAAATATAGTTACAATGGTTATTTTTTAGTTTTTGCTTCAAAATAGTGTAAGAGAGTGCATTGTGACTATGAGAGTGTATTTCAACCCCCTTTAAGGGTGAAAACCATTTTAAATATTTTTTTTCCTTTCAAATGGAAAAAATGCGATTTCTAACTTACGAGCTTCTTAAAAACGTTGAAGAACTTAGAATTTGTTTCTACTCACATTGAATTGTTGTTTATTCACATTGTCAAAGTATATAAGAAATGATTAATTTAAAATAATTTTTATTTATCAAACAAGGTTCGGAGACTGATTTTAGTGAAAATATCGAAGAAGACGTGATTCTAAAATTTCAAAAAATAAATATTTTGAAATTCTACAGCCATTTAAGGGTGGTTTTCACCCTTAAAGGGGGTTGAGATATACTCTCATAGTCACAATGTACTCGCTTATCCTATTTTGAAGCAAAAACTAGAAAATAACCATTTTAACTATATTTTTTGTATTTTTTGTCGAAATACTCCTCTGATTAGCCCTTAGGGTAAATGTTTATTGAATTATTATTTTAATAACTAAGGTTTTATATCTATCATATAAAAAATACACTTTACTAGACTATTTTACATTTTTAATAAGAATATTTCAAAAAAATCCCTATTAGGTATTTTAAGGGTGTTATATCAATTTCTGGTTAACGGGACCTCATTTTTCTTAATCAGCGACCCAAAAAACGTGTAGTAAAGGATATTTTCTGAGTAAAACTTTTAAAAAACAGAAATTCGCATTGTTACTTAAGTAAACACACGAATTTCATATATTTATAGGATTTTTTGAGGTTATGTTGAACGTTTTTAAAATTTGAGCAGTGCTCAAATATCGGGTGATACCTAACAATTATTTAAAAAAAAAAATTTCAAATCCATTAATAATTGCATTGTAGACGGATTTTTGTCTAAAAAAATTGAAAAATTTCCCACTGTGCGACGTCTTGCCAGACATAATTCATAAATTATTCTACTTGGCTTGCCTTGTCTGTATATGACAGTATTGCATCATCTGTCGTGGTTGCCTGTTAGGCGCACAGCCTCGCCAAATATTTTTCCTATCAGCTCCTTGGTGATCCAAAAATGTGTTTGGCAAAACCAGAAGGAATAAGCTTATTGTGAATGATGATGTTTACACAGTGGCACAATTAACTACACTGGAAATTCTCGATGCTATGTTTCATTCCCAATGAACAAAAGTAGCACCTGAAGACATGTTCTTATTTACTGTTTCTTCAACATCATTATCATTGCAAACAACGGATTGTTGGTTATGTTATCATTATCCATTGGCTGTAAATTAGGTACAAAATGAAGGATTCTGATTTTTCGTTTCATATTTACAGCTACATGGGAAATTAGAGGATTCGATAAAATACTATGTTGGAGACCCACTTTGGGGGATGCGTCTTGAAGAATCGAGATGTTGCACTATGGTTTCTACAGATCATTTTTATGGCCAAAATCGACATTTTTTAAGTACCGTAAATAAATAATTGGCCCTAATGATGAAAATATATACCCTAAAGCTATCAGCCGAATGGGTGCACGTTTCTACCTGCTCGGAGGTACGATCCCTTAATGAATTAGTGACTGTCTAGGTTGCGCTTTATACGTATACAAATAAACATCTAGTTTGAAAGTGTGTCCTCAGTGTAAGAATGAAAATTTTTGCATTATCGTTCGGTATGTATATATTATATTTCTAATGCAAATCCTTGCATAATATCTGTAAAATTGGTGTGGTAATAAAAATGGAACCGATGCATTTCTCTGAAAAAAAAAAAAACTAAATACTCATATTTAAAAAGGCATACAAAAAATTAGTAGGATTAGGCAGCAATAATTTACAGATGGATTGTTAAAGAATTTCATTTTCTTTAATGTGGCGTATACTTTTATCTGCGTTTATTTGCGACATCATCTACAAATACACATTTTTTAATGGTTTAATTAAGTTTGGAAATCTGTATAGTGTATGTATGTGTCAAATCTAATGATTGAAATTTGGCACACAACTTTGGTTCCGATGACAATACAATGACAATATAATGTAGTACATCTAACCCAAGATGGCCGCTTACCTTTTTTACAAACCCCTTGACATGGGTATCAAATGAATTTTTAATTTAAAAAAATGAATATATATTTTTACTCATTTAGATGAATTATAATTAGATACCGGCTTTTAACCATCATACGTCACACGTTTGATATATAAAAATAATGCGTTTTTAGTTTTGCGTAATTCTGTATTCCTTTTTATACAGAGATACAATGTCGTGGTTAGAGTTGCAGGCGTCCGGCTTTAGCCGAACATGTTTGGCTTTTTACAATTTCATCCGACTGAAAATTAACATGTCCGGCCGTCCGGATCTTGTTTGACTTTTTGCCTAAAGCTGTAAAACATTTTTCAAATTGACGTTTGAAATTTTTTTATGACTCTTTATAGTGGAGTCAATAGAGGCCGAAAATATGCATTATTTCGGAATAATTAGGGAAAGCTTCGATTTTCCTGAAACCTTTTGATATCACTTTTTCATAGCTTAAAATGAAAGGTTATAAACATATAATCGTGAGTAAATTATTTATTAATTATTTAAACAAAAAGAAACTTTTCTCTTAACAAAATAATTATAAGTTGTAAAATTTTAAAACAATTGAATTCAAATTGACATATAAGGGGGTTTTCGAGGTCGCTGGAACAGATTATGATGTCAAGAAGAGGTAATTCAAAATAGCTGATCCAATATGGCCGACTTCTATCAAGCAATAAAATAATTCAAAACACTATTCAATTAAAAACAGAATTTAAATACTCAGATAAAAACTTAAAAAGAAGCTGAGAAAACGTGATATTGAACATAGCATTACAAGATGATGCGTGAAAAAGTGCCCAAACTACTTTTACAATGCTCTGCGGACACACACGGAGCGCAACGTGCGGGGCAGGTGATGCGTACTGCTTGTCGCGAAGAAGTTGTTTGACTTTCAATCTCTTTCTATTATTCAAGCATTATAATTTGACTCATGGTCCTGTAACACGTGAATATTTTTAATATATTTTCGATGCTTTAAACACGATAAAAATTGTAGAAACAATCAACATTATAACTTTCTTCGTGTAGGAGATCCTTATTTGCTCTTTGGTACGTAGAAAGAACACAAGATGAGCTACTCTCTACAAAAAAAATAGATTCCGAAATAGTATACCAAGTGTTTTATTTTTCACGTTACATTTTGTCAAATTCAAACCTCAAAACTTTTTTATTTCAAATGGAACACCCTGTATTTTTTACATCAAATTATGTTAAATTAAATTCCCTTTTTTCTAATATCAGCATTGTAGGGGTTAAAGTTACAACTTTTCGAAATATTGGCGATTTTCTTAAATGTCCAAAAATTTTTAATAAAAATTGCCATCAACTTACCTATGATTAGAAACAATCATTAATGTCAGTCATTCTATTATGTTAAAAAACGCCAGCACGTTTAAATTACACCCACGAAGACTTTTAGGTTTGTAGAGAGTAGCTCATCTTGTGTTCTTCTTCTTCTTTCTACGTACCAAATAGCAAATAAGGATCTCCTACACGAAGAAAGTTATAACGGTTTTTGCAAACCACTGCACCTGTCAAATTTTCTATAAAATGTCAAATATCTCCGAAACTGCTCGGTTTAGGTATAGTGTGTGCTACATGTTTTGACTCAGAATTTTATGGTCATTTCGAAAAATCGAAAATATATAGGGTGTTCCGTTTAAAATAAGCAAGTTGGTATCGACCGAGGTATCGACTTCCGGTATTTCCGGAAGTACCGCCATTTTGAAATTATTATTTTCGGACTCGCAATGGTCGACTAGGGTAGGGTACCAAATCTCAAATGGCTATCTCATCTGCAAGTGGGAAATATTCTAATGGCCGCCTTAAAAGAATCACCCTGTATATATATTCCAAAATTTTTTCATCATGAATTTTACTTATTTTGAGATTCTACTATAAACGAATGCTGCATAGGTAGGCTAAATAAATTTTTTATAAAAGTTATTAACTTTTATTTTACGCATAATTTCACGAATTTTAGAGCAAAAAAATTTTGTTTCTATTTTCGTAAAAAAAAGGTTTTTTTTAATTTTTAAGGTAAATCCCCTTGAAGCATCTTAAAGTACACATTTCAAGCTTTAAAAATCGCACCTATAGAGTTCTAGTAAGGCGATTTAAACCAGAGAAATAATTGGTTAAAGTTAGTTATACCGGATGACACAGGAGATATGTAACACCCCGTAGCATGTTTATTTAAAAATATATTATTTTGAAATTTGGTTGACCTATATAATGTGTGATTGTCCTTTTTTTAGTACAAACAAGAAATTTTTTGCACTTCGGGTTTCATCGGAAATGACATCTACTTTGTTATATATTTCTCTGTATATATTTTTTTCCTATCTGGTGCTCCTTAAATTCCTCTTTTCAACTATGTATAGCAAGGTGGCATTCATTTTTAAAATGGCTACTGAAAACCATTTTATTGCATTAAGTCAAGCTTATGAAATGTAGCGGTAATTAATGCTTAGTGTGCTGCAATATCAAAAGTACCGTGGTGCACAATTTTGTGTTTCGTATTTGTTTTGTTCTAATCAGTAGCCGAAGAGACTTTGTACAATTTTTATATTAAAGAAAAATCTCTAGACTAAATCCATGAAATCACAAAAACTAAGATAGAAACACTAATTTTAAATTTTATCCATTTGTAATATATTTATTCATATTTCGCTGTTACCATTTAGATGGCCCACGAGGTGTCCGAATTTTACGCCACTTGATTTATTCATATGGGGCCATCTCAAGGAAATGGTTTATAAAACTCCACTGCAAAATAGGGAAGACTTAAAAATGAGAGTTAGGTTAGCAATAAATTAGTTTACTGAATTGCAGTTAGAAAATGTGCTTAGAGGTACTGGTTACAAGAATTTGACGCTGCAGGGAAAATAATGACCAGCATTTGGAGATTTTTCGAAAACAATTTTATTTAAAAGCAAGCAAAATCAGACATAACAATAAATTGTATTGGGTAAAAGTGAAAGATGAATAAATATTTTACAAATGGGTCAAATTTAAAATTAGTGCTTCTATCTTAGTTTTTATGATTTCGGGGATTTAGTCTAGAGATTTTTATTTAATATAGAAATTCTAGAAAGTCTCTTCGGCTACTGATTAGAACAAAACAATTATGAAACAAAAAATTGTGTACCAGGGTTCTTTTGATATTGCAGCATATTAAGCATTAATTACCGCCACATTTCATTCCATAGCCAACTTGACTTAGTGCAATAAAACGGTTTTCAGCAGCCATTTTAAAAACGAATGTCATCTTGGCATACATAGTTGAAAAGAGAAATTTAAGTAGAATCAGATAGGAAAAAATATATACAGGGTGCCATTTAAAATAACGAATTAGATGTCACTTCCGGTGAAACCAGAAGTGGAAAAAATTTCTTGTTTGCACCAAAAAAAGGACAATCACGCATTATATAAGTCTACCAAATTTCAAAATAATATGTTTTTAAATAAACATGCTACGGGGTGTTACATATCCCCTGTGTCACCCGGTATATATCAAAATTTTGAAATTTTGGAAGTGTACACCTTCAAAAATAAATTTCATCGCAAATCTCTTTATGTTCCGACTTCATATACGTACTAGTCCTACATACATTCATCTTTATATTTGAAAATATAATAGTCCAATAGCTACATGTTTCTTTTTTCATTTAAGCTTTTGTGAAGTCAATTTCATTAACTAGTTCAAACGTTACAACAAATTTAGTGCCGCGCGCCCGAGGCCGCGCGCACTTCGCTCGCCGTACTTACGAGTCTCCACCTTCTATTTTCGTGCGTGAAACAAAAAATCTGGAGCCTACATGTTTGATCGTACAAAAAAAACTTCATATACATTTTTGATGTAAAGTTCCCCGTACTTTCGAATGGCGCAATTACTTTTTAAGAGAAAAAAAATATTTTAAGATGTATTTTACAAAGACTGGTATTTTGCAACTAATTTGTTTGATAACAAATTGCGCTCGAGGACTATTGTTGGTAACTTTTGGTATGTTGTTCTTGACATATTCAGAGATGCATTCTCAAAAGTTACCGCTTCCCGAAATTATTCCGAAATGAAAATCTCTATTGACTCCACTACTATTAATGCCCAAACGTGTGTGGTAAGAGTTTTCCGAATAAAATATTTTTTACTTACATGGAAATTAGAAATTTGTCGCTAAAACGTAGAATTTGATGAAAATACACATAATTTTAGAGCATTCCTAATTTCCCTGCAACTGAAAAATATTTTATTCGGAAAAACACACGTTTAGACATTAATAAAGAATCATAAAAAAATTTCAAACGTCAATATGAAAAATGTTAAAAATCGAAAAATCGACCTTTTCCTTCATTTTCAAACCGATTTTGCTAAAAATTTAACCGAATTAGTTTTGGATACATAGCAACAAATTATAAACTATCATTTGCAAATTCAAATTTTTATGTTTTTCGGCCCACCCTATTGTATATGGACTGTGAGGGAATCTAAACAGCCTGGGTCGATATTGCAATTAGGATTTTGATGATAGCATTATAGTTTTGTATGCCTAGAAGCTTGGGATCCGTGTACGAGTAATTCTTTTCAGTAAATACTCCATATTATAATACCTTTGGTTGTAAAATGCTCTCTTGTTACTTAGCTGTCATAAAAACTGTCACTTACTACATTGCTTAAAAATATGTTTATTGTATTTAATTAATTTACAATTATTCTAAATTGGACGGTTTATATTATCAAAGATTACTAATAGAGCAGCGATTTCTTAAGTCTATCGTGTCGTTTTTTTTTTTTGGCGTAGAACCAGTTCAAACATATTAGGTTCCTTTGAGTATGTCACCGGGCATATGAAATCATATTTTACGACATTTTTTTGTGGTCTCGAACTTTTTAAATCAATAAAAAGTGAAAAAAATGTATTTTTAAAGAAAATTGTTTTTTTTTTGTTTCCACCATCTTTAAAACTATTAAAGGTACCGAAATTTGTTTTGTGTCAAATTAAAGCACACACTGTAGCGCTTTTACCAATATAAACGGTTTGTGCACAATTCGCACTTTCATTTTTCTAAAAATCAAATAACTAAAAATACATATTTTGTGTATTGAAATCTTCACCAATCGATAAACTTTTTAATTTTTGAAAATATTTGCATACATGCAGCGAAGAAAATAAAGCCTAATAATCACAAAAGTTTTTGAAAAAATATGTTTTTGCCTAAAGTGTACCGTTTGGCAACAGCGATTTTTTTTATCAGCGCTAAACGCGACATTGGGACGCAATTAATACACCTCGCATGCAGGTTGGTCAGATTAGTCGCGTAGAAATAGCGTTAGTTGAATCTAGATTAATATATGGCATTCTAGGTTGGGGTGGAGTTGCTTACTGTCATCTGAAAAAATAAGATATCATTCAGAAAAATGTGCCCTCTCAGGGGGTGGCACTTAAAAATATATATATTTATTGGAGCTGAAATAGAATCAAATTTTAAGAAGAAAAGGTTCCATGCAATTTTTCACATAAATTGATAGTTTTTAAGTTATAACGACTTCAAAAGTGCGATTTTAGCTTAAAATAAAAAGCTTTTAAAAAAGGTATTTTCAAACGGCTTTCGTCAAGTATCTCGAAAAGTATTACTTTATCGAAAAAATGTTATAGACCAATTACAGAAAGCACCCTACAAACTGGGAATTAATTATATTTTTTGTTTATTGATGTAGGATTAATAATTTCGGAAATATTTAAGTTTATTTTTGGTATCCAAGGGTTTCGAAATTACCTTTAAAGTTTAAAATACATTTTTTTCTAAAGCAAGTGCTTTAAATGAGCAAAAAAGAATTTGAGCATTTAGGTAATGCTACATTTTAACGAAAAACTGTATTTAAGATAATTTTTTTAGATTATTGGCTAATTAGAGTATTAAAACGAGTAAAAAATAATTTGAAAGCGCAATTAATTGTCTTTAATTTCCTTTCTTAGCATGCGTCACAATTTCTGAGGTATTTAACATTTAAACTGCATTTTTCGTCTTATGAACGTTCGGATGCCATTTGTAAACTCATATCTCCGAAACTATTAAATCTATGTAAATAAATAAACAAGCGAAATTCATTATTATTAGTTTATGAGCTTTATTTTTGGTCTCTACACATTTTTGAACAAAACTAATATTTATTGAGATATTTGGAATAGGAAAAAAAAATACGTTTTATCGAAAATACCTTTATAGTTTAAACTGTATTTTTTCTAAAGCAAGTGCTGTATGCGAACCAAAAAATTTGAGCATCTACGTCATGCTGTATATTAATGAGAAACCGTGTTTGAAATTAATTTTTTTTTTTAATTACTGGCTAATTACAGTAACAAAATGGCGACGTTGTTATTAAAATAATGTGTAGACGGACATTGCTTCGGTCATAACTTCTTTGTTTTTTATGCTACATAAACAGATAAAAAAAATAGTTAAGAGCTTAATTAATAACCTATTATTGTATCTATTAGTATCCTTGGCGTAGGTGTCACAGTTTCTGAGATATTTAACTCTCACTCTAAATAGTTATCTTACGAACACTTGGATGCCAAATGTAAACTTAAATATCTCCGAAATTATTAATCCTACATCAATAAACAAGAAATATAATTAATTCCTAGTTTGTACTTTCTGTAATTGGTCTATAACGTTTTTTCGATAAAGTAATACTTTTTGAGATACTCGACGAAAGCCGTTTAGAAATACCTTTTTTTAAGCTAAAATCGCAATTTTGAAGTCGTTATAACTTAAAAACTTCAATTTATGTGAAAAATTGCATAGAACCTTTTCTTCTTAAAATATGATTGTACTTCATATATTTTTTAAGTACCGCCCCTTCAAAGGGGGTGGCATCCACCCCCTATAAATTAACAAGCCCCCCGCTCAATATAGAAACTTTTCTGTGAAACATTTACTATTATACTGCCAAAAATGAACGAAATCCGTTCAATATGACATTACTTCGAAGTTTTTTTTACCTCTAGGTACTGTACTACTACCACCTGTCTTTTTATTATTAAAAGAAGACTATTTAATATTTATTTTACAATTTCTTAATATTAACAACATATGATCAATACTACTGTACAATATATGAAATATTGAACAATAATATTGATCCCCTAGATGCTTTTGATCACTACTGGTTTTGTACCTATTGATATAAGTTAAACTATTATATTATACAACCCGACCATGATCGTCAGATCGTTGCAGTCGGCAGGCTTGCTACAGCCGAGCGCGCAAGAATATGACTTTGGCCCGTTAAAAAAAAATCGCTGACTCAATACTATGAACGGGACATGAAAAATTTTTATCCTAAAAACTTTTTTCAACTATTGGCTTCAATTTGTACGCAGCATGTATATACTAATTTTCATAAATAAACTTTTTTCTCGATTGCCTAAAATTACGTTACTGAAAATAACAAGTTTGAGTTTCCTATTATTTTACCAACTTAAAAAAAAATAAATCGGGTTCACGTGGGACGTTGTTCGAAGCGCTATTGTGTCTACTTTAATCTAAAAAAAAAATAGCTTCATAGCATAAATATTTTCAGAGATATAGCGGTGGAGACGTTAAAAAACATATTTCATTAAAAATCTATTCTTTTGAGTTTTTCCGAAATAAAAAAGTTCTCGACCACCGAAAAATGTCGTAAAAAACGATTTCGTGTACACGATTATCTTACTAAAGAATCCCACTAAGTCTGGTTTGATTCTACGCCGGTTTTTTTTTTTCTCGAAAACTACTCTACTCTACTATAATTAATAGCCAGGGAGGCAGCGTTGCATTATGGTGATTTTACGCCGCTTGATTTTATATGTAATCGATAGTCTAGATATGGCCAGTAATGGAAACAAGCGTCAGCTGTCACACTCGTGGTGGACCTGGTCGGAGGAGAACATCCATTATGTCGAAAAAAAAAATTCAAAAATGATTTCAGGTCGTTTGAAAATTTGTACAACAAATGTTTACATGATAATATTAATTTAAAAAAAGTCAGCTACGTAGATAATCAGCCGCTTACATAAACCTGTATAAAAAACAATTGATGTAAAATCATTTCAGGTTCAATGAAACTTATACAGCTAACTCTTTATATTATTAAAATGATAAAAACAATCGTCAGCTATTCTTTCAATGGGGGTAAGACCGACAGCTAAAGGATTATAAGTGCTGAGCGAGCTTTTAATCTGAGTATGGTGCAATTCAATGTATAATCTAACTGACGATCTTTCCCCTTTATATCAATAGCTGACGTACATTTTCATTTATCGTGTTTAAATAATAATTTCTAGAAATTTCAAGTGACTTGAAATCAATTTAAACCAAAATTTATGAGTTCAGTTACAATGGTAATATACACTAATGCTGGAAAATAAACAATTTTAAAAAATTTATTTTTCCATTGTATTTTCCTGTAGGTTAAATTTGCACAGACCTTGACAAATTGTGACAGTAACTATCTGCGCATTTCTCCGTAATTTCTTGCGCCCTTACCTATGATCTTTGGGATCTATTTAAGTAGAAGAATTCGGGGGATCCATTTGTCTAGCAAACTGAACAACCTGAAGTGTAACTCGCATTGGCGGGAAAAATTCGCGCATCCAAGTTGGCGAACGTGAAATCGCCATTTTTTTGGAGTGTTTGTAGACTTGCCGACTTTTATTTTCAGTCGCAGTTGCCAAGCCGTGCGAAAAGGACATGTAGGTAAGCATGCAGTCTTTTCAGCTTATCACGTTTATATAAAATAAATTTGATTATTGCTATATTTAAAAACGTACATCTTCCGTCGTTTCATATTTATTTCTTCCTTCATGTAATTAATACACTTGTAAATTGTAACAAAATAAAAACTAAGCCGACTTTGTCAACTCCGTTTTTGCGAAGCCGGTTCCGAGAATGCTTCCAATAAAATGGCCGAAGCTCGATTACTTAAACAATATATGAAGTAAAATGAAATAAAAATGTACGTTAAAGAATTTGTATAAGGGGGGAAAAATTATCAGTTGGCCTATGAATTGAAAGCACATTATGTATGCTGTGAAAACTAGATTAAAATCATAAAGCCCTTATTTGGCCCCAGCTGAGCACAAGCCAGTGCCACTTTGATTCTTACATAATGTCAAAAGATTTTACGTTTTCACACTACATATTTAAGAATCTTTGCCGTATTCGCTTGCGCTCAGTGTAAACCAACCAACCAAAAGCCCAAAAAATTGTGATTTTGACGTATTTTTGGATCTTTATCAATGGTAAAAAATCGAACTACGTAAAATGTATATTGTTTGTCGTATCTTCAAATGTTGAAGTTTGAAAAAATAGTATTTTTTTTATTTTGCCTCGAATTAAAAAAAAGTGTTGTTGTTGGAGCCAAATAAGGGGCTTTAGTTTAGATTGATCTCAAGTCACTTGAAATTTCTAGAAATGATTATTTAAACAATATATTAAATGAAAATGTACGTCAGCTATTGATATAAAGGGGGAAAGATCCTCAGTTTCCATTGGATTGCACCATACTCAGATTAAAAGCTCCCTCAGCACTTATAATCCCTCAGCTGACGGTCTTACCCCCATTGAAAGAATATCTGACGATTGTTTTTATCATCTTAATAATATAAAGAGTTAGCTGTATAAGTTTCATTGAACCTGAAATGATTTTACATCAATTGTTTTTTATACAGGTTTATATAAGCGGCTGACGTATAATCCCCCATTATCTACGCAGCTGACTTTTTTATAATTATTATTATCATGTAAACATTTGTTGTACAAATTTTCAAACGACTTGAAATTATTTTAGATTTTTTTTTTTTTTCGACATAATAGACCTTCTCTCACGGTTAGGTCCACCACGATTCTGACAGCTGACGCTTGTTTCCATTACTAGCCATATCTAGACTATCGATTACACACAAAATCAAGCGGCGTAAAATCATCATCAAAAATGCAACGCTGTCTCCCGGGCTATAATATTACATACAATAAAATTTCAACAAAACATATTGTTTTAGCGTATTATCGTACACAGTATTCTGTTTTATTCAAATACATACGTGGTACCAGCATATTATTTATTTTTTATTGATTTAATGCATTTCGATTTTCCATATTTTCAAAATATAATTAATTTCTGGGTCAAACATGTTATAAATCGTCTTGTATAGCCTGGCATGACATTGTTATCTGAATAATCTTATGAGTTATTTATAAAGCCAACGTTCGTTTATTTATGTAATTAAGGTAAATAGGCATGTGTATGCTTTTACGCTAAATACATTAGCACTTGAGTTAATCGGGTTAATATTGTAGGATTTAGAATAATTCTTTAGTGAAGTGAAGATACATTCATTACCATTAATAGTTCAAAATAGTCTGTTACTGTGCAAACAAATCTTAGAGTTTGGTTTTGGTCGACCTACCCCTATTCAAGCCCTTTGATTGTATTTCCAATAATACTGGATGGAGGTTTACACAATTATATTTATTAATTACACCAATTTCTACATGTTCCACATTTCTACAATCAATAATTAATATAAAGTTACGATGAGGTGGTTCCCATAAACACCAAATCTTTTGAACACTACACTTGAATAATATACCCAACGCCGGTTTAGACAACCATATTGGCATCATCTGGTGAATATTAAAATTGACCTACACTAAATGTAGCAATGTATGCTATAGTTGCACGTGGCTGATAACATTGTTCGATGAAGCGTGATAATTTGTAAAATTCACTCTTTTTAGATTTTGTAATTTTAGGCCAGGCAACATAGGGTTTGTAGGCGAATTAATTGTCGGAAAGCTGGAAATGGTTTTGATCTTTTCATTTGCGTATAAAAAGGGTTTTTTAAAGTTTGCACCAAATTTCTGATTGTGCTGTATGACGGGCGTTCCAAAAACCTCGGTATTTTAGAACTTTTTTCAGTTTTTTACCAATAACTCCTAAAATATGCATTTCTAGGAAAATTTTATTGTCTTATAAATTAAAGAACATAAAATTCTACGTCGATTAAGTACCATATACTTCAAAATGTGCAAAGTCGTTAGGAAGATACGCGCAGTCAAAAAACAACGATAGTTTCATTTAAGAAAAAAATGGTTTTTTTACATATTTTCACAACGTATATGAAATATATAACGTAATATGTGAATATCCTATAATATCATAACGTGTATCAAAGTTAACTGGTCAATACTTATTGTGGTCAATACTTGGTGGTGAATTCCTGAATTTTAAAATAAAAGCGCACATTGTGATTATAAATATGTAATTAAAACGTTGAAAATCGACTGAAAGTACAAAATGCTTTGATGGTAAATTTTGATGTGTGGGTAATTAACAAAAAAAGTAGAGTATACAAAATTATGTAAATACAACATCAATTAAGTTTTCTGCGTTTGGAAGTAGAAGTTGAGTGAAGCAATTGGTCCAATTTATGGTCCTCATCATCCAGGTCTTCTAATTGGTCATCATCGTCAGGTAGTATTACTTCGTCGTCATTGAAGTTTGGTTCTTTGCCTTTTACCGTCCTTTTTCCTGGAAGAGACGAATGGGATCGGAACAAAACTGACCTACAAAGAGCAGACATCTGTTGGTTTTAAGACGGCTCCAAAACCCCTGAGGGAGTTGGAGCTGGAGCATACAGTCACAACCCAAAGGTAAGAATCACTTCGAGCCTGGGTAATTATGCGACTATCTTTCAGGCAGAAGTTCATGCCATTGAACTGTGTATAAGGAGGCTTGAGCAGATGCATCCTAGACACAGATCGATAAAAATCTTTTCAGACAGCCAAGCAGTCTCAAAGCTCTTGGCTCACATCGCTGCAATTCTAAATTGGTCTGGAACTGCCAAAAGTCTCTAGCCCAATTGGGCAGATACAACAAATTAACTCTGGTCTGGATACCGGGCCATTCTGGCTTGGAGGGCAACGAAGTAGCCGACTCCTTAGCCAGGGAAGGTGCGGTATCAAAATTTCTCGGACCGGAGCCAGTGCTTGGCATATCGGCAAGCACTGCGAAAACAACCATCTTGGCCTGGACTGAGGGGAAAATCTTCCAGTACTGGCAAGAACTGCCAGGATTAGTTCATTCAAAGGAGTTCATCACATACCCCTTGAAATCAAGAACTAAAAAACTATTAGAGTTAAATAGAACTCTAGTTGGCCTATAAACTGGGCACTGGAGACTTAACCACCACCTACACAGACTCGGAATAGCGGACAACGCTGAATGCCGACTGTGTCTGGAGGAGGATGAAATGGCAGCGCACATTTTATGTACCTGTCCTGCTGCAGAAAGAACCAGATTCTCACTTTTTGGAAAAGGGCAACTGCTGCCGGAGGATCTGGACAACCTCTCTCCCAATAAGGTAGTCGACTTTATCAAAAAGCTGAACCTATTGGGTGAAATATAATTAGGAGTGAGCCACAATAGACCAGATGGTCGCGGTGGAGGGTCTGTTACTAGCCCACTCACATATCAACCTAACCTAACCTAACCTTGGTTCGTCATCAATTTTATCTGGTGTATTGGTACAGGACGCACCTCTGCAATTATAGCATATTGGAGAACATTCCATTCCTTGCTTCCTGCAACCACAAGCATTTCGGCACCCCTTTAAGCATTTGCACGTAGTGTAGAGTAGTTCCAGCGGGACTTGTTCGGCTGTTGATGGCACAGGGAGTAGCA
This sequence comes from Rutpela maculata, assembly GCA_936432065.2. NCBI lineage: Eukaryota > Metazoa > Arthropoda > Insecta > Coleoptera > Cerambycidae > Rutpela > Rutpela maculata. Next base: position 125,404,610 of record OW386290.2, on the reverse strand, counting down.
CATGCTTAGTGACCTTCCAACCCCAGGGAACTGGGTCCAAGATACTTCGCTATGAAAGAACGGCTCAAAACTGAATCAAAGTAAAGTAAAGTTTGTTTATACAAACGTCAATCCGTACTAACGCTCAGGTAAAGCGATAAACACAGAATTTATTTGAACGGCTGCAAGCGGTAGCTATGATGGGAACCGTAAAATAGTATTTAAAATAAATTGTCATTTCTTTTCTAATTTAGAGCGGGATTAGATAAAATTTTGTACTTAACATGTTATGAAAACAGTAATTTTACTTGACTCATGTAATTTGCAAAACTCGCTCGCTTCGCTCGCTCGTTTTGGCAAATATTACATTCGTCATGTACAATTACTCTTTTCATAACTGGTTACGTAAATAACTATTACGTAATGGAAATAAGGTTTAAAAGTCCAATATATGATTTTTCCTTTAAAAATTAAAAAATGGTTGTTTTTTGAACATGCATATCGTCCATAACAATTGACTTAACTTCTAATATGTGTTGGATGTAGAATTTTGTGTACTTTACTTTACAAAAGAGTAAAATTTTTTTAGAAGTGCATCCTTTAGGAGTTATTAGTGAAAAACTGAAAAATGTCAGAAAATGTAGAGGTTTTTGGGACACCCCTTATACAGCACAACCGCAACCTTTTATATGCAAATAAAGAGATTAAAATGATTTCCAGCTTTCCAACAATTATTTCGTCTACTTCACCTTTTTTTGGCCTATGTTGCCTGGCATATTTCTAGAATTTCAAAAATATTCAGCTGTCTATTATTTGTTGCATTTCTAATTGACCTGAAGCAGTTGTTATCTATTTTATGATTATTATTAAAGGCAAGCCGGGCAACATTAAACTTCATTTATTTCATACCTGAAGTGGAAGAGTAGAAGGTTACTTTTGTAAATATTTCTGGACTTCTAGTGCAGTTAAATTGATTTTTTCGGCGGAAACATTCCACCTGTTTTATTGTTGATTCTTTTGTATTACGACCTCCTGATTACGAAAAAAATATTTGCGCCCAAAAATTCCTTTTGTGTCAAAAGTTATATGCATTTTTTGACGCGCTTTCACGGATTTTCAACTTATCTATTTAATATATTTTGTAATAATAATCGGATGGAAATTCTAAAAATAGTAACTTATTTTAAATAAAATTCTTAAAAACTATTGACCTATTCGATACGTATTGGTCAATCCGCTATCTTGGAAAAAAATGGAAAATACCAAAAATAGGTGAAAAAATCAAAATTGAATATCTTGTCTACAGGATGTCCCAGAATTGAGTTCCCGGACGGGAACCTGTGATTCCCGAGTTCATATTGAGCCCATATAACCCAACTACCTTAGTCCAAAAATGCATCCCCGAGGAAGTACGTCCTCTTAAAGTGAGACAGAAAAAAACCATTTTTTTCAATAACTCGTTGCTAGTAGATTACCGAAATTAATCTTATACTTGCTATTTTTTGACGTTACTAATTAATTAAGTCCTGTCATGAGAACGCGACAGGTTTTCTGTTTCACGAGCACTTATGTCCTACAGAGAAAAAATGTTAATTCTTTATTTTTGGTTGATATTACAAAAAATTTTAAAGGTATTGATTTGTGTACTGAAATAGGTGGACGTCGTGTGGAACATTTGTTATTAATGTGGTTTTTAAAATAAACTGTACTTTTTTGCTATTACAAAATTTTGTTCTAGAACTTTAAATAAATGTTAAATACATATAGAGGAAAAAACGATCATTTCTTGTATTTTAATTGATATTACAAAAATTTTTAAGAGTGTCTTTTTTGCAGCCCTTTCAATGCTGTGTAAAAATGTTCAAGTATTCCGTAATTTTACAGGATGATTAAAAAATTACAGCCAGTTGAGAAACAGAAAATATTTGGTTGTTATCAAGTTTACATAGAGTACTTATAGAGATACAGCTCCCATCAAAATTTGAAAATTTTTTCTTCCATACAACGGAAGTTATTGGAAAAAATGTTTTTTTTCTGTCTCACTTTAACAGGACGTACTTCTTCAAGGGATGTATTTTTGGACTAAGGTAAGTTGGGTTATTTGGGCCCAATATGAACTCAAGAATCACAGATTCCCTCAATTCTGGGACACTCTGTATAAGCGGGAGTAATTTCACCGAAGTTGGTGAAAATAAAACTCAATGCACCAGTCCCGGACACCGATGGTCAAAGAAGGCGGACGAAATAAAATTTTTAATTCTTCGTCAATTATCAAGGAGACATTGTAGGTACGTCACTTTTTTTTCTTTTCAATTATACTTTTAGGGGATAGAGTTTATTGTTTTTTTAATTTAAAAAAAAAAGTGCGTTTTTTTATTTTCAGAAAAGTGCATTTTTACAATTTTCAACTCTCCTTTTTTTCACCCAGTCTTCATCGAAACAAAATGAAATATACTATATTAGTTTCATTACCGTCATATGCCATAATTTCACCGCATTCCTCGATAGCCGATTCATCAAAGGTAGAAGAAGCATTATTGACAAAATTATTTCCTTTACAATATACACACAGAATAGAACTATATATTCAGTTTTCTACAGCTGCACTGATTATTTTTACAGTCTTTCTTGCATTTACAAGAAATATCACTTAGTACATTTTTAGGAAAAGTATTACTTTCACTCATAACATCAGGCATTAAGCCATTGTCAGTTTCTTTCTCAGGATCTAACCATTTTTGGACTTGGAAATATACTCTTAGACAACGTTCTTCTATTATCTCTTCAGTAGGTGGAATTGCAGCCAATTATATTTCCATCATAATATTTGTCAATTATTTTATTAACCTTAGGTTTGTAAAAATAGATTTTTTTATGATGATTCCATGCTAGTTGAGTCATTATAACCAAGAGATCAATGTCTTCACCAACTATTTTAACTTGATTGTCTTCGGTTTTCAAATCAATAGCAGTTTTAACAATTGTAGTATTGGCGTCTTCTCTGCATATTTTAACGTTAAAGACATTACCTATTACTCTTTGCTCAATAACTTTATAAAGCTATCCTTATTTTTACAGCTAGCTAGAACATTTTTTTTGATCAACCGAGGATTTCACAATGTCTCTTGTGATTGAAATATCTACACAAACATTTTTTTTTAAACGACAAAACGACAAATGCGCTCGTTATTCTTAGTTCTATTCTGTTCATCGGCATACCCATCAAAAATAATACTACTCTAGTCTTGACTGCTTGGTTCTTACACAGACACACACAAAAAAAGTCGAGTGCTAGAAGGCAGACCTACGTATTCCCATGCATTTTGACCCGCTGAACACGGGTCCGATGTCCGTTTTGCCCGATTGGTTCTTGTATTTTTGCTAACCTCAAAAAACACCTTAAAAATACCCGAAAAATCCCAAACAAGTAAATAAAAAGCTTAACCCTTAAATGCATGATTTTTTTTTTATTAAAAAAAAATATATTTTCGTATAGGTAATTGCCTTTATAAAATGAGAAAAATAGTAAAAAAAAACAATGATAAGAAAGAAACCATTTATTTTCAAAAAAACATATTGTTGCAAGATTGCAACTTTGTGCATATGACGTAATTTCTTATTGTTGCAGAAATGCAACAACATGCAAAACATGACGTAAATTATGAAAGCTACTGCTCATGGAATGATTTGAAACAATTGTTTTTTTTGTTAAAACATAGGACTACTCCGCATTTTTCACACATAATATCGGTGAAGCCTTTACACTTTGGATATTTACATCTAGTCCGCTTTTCATTAAAGATTGGCCAATGTCCAACTTGATCAGTTCTGATTTCCTGTGGAGGAACATGTTGGGCGTTTCCCCTATGTTTTTTTGCCTGTATCTCAAGTTCAATAGAGCTAGGTCTACCTCTTTTTGGTGTGTTCTTTACTGCACTGTTGCACAAACAGTTGGCAACTTCACTTCTGAATTTTGACTGAGGAAGTATATCCTTTTGCAAACCTTTTTCAGTTAAAACTCTTTTATATAGAAGCCATGAGTTTGCCATGGTCAGATCTAGTAAATGGTAAAATATACGAAGATACCATTTTCTACTTTTTAGAGGAATCTTGTAACGACCTATCAAACTGTCCATGAGGTCGACACCTCCCATATGCTTATTATAGCAGCTAACCACATTAGGACAATCTACTTCAATGCTTTTCTTTTGCTTCTTATCAAAACGTTTTGCAATTCCGACAGGATTATTTCCAGTAAATGATGACAAAAGGGTGACACACTTGTTGTCTTTCCATATCAGACAAGAAATATCTACTCCATCAAATGTGGTCAAATATTCATCACAAAAACCACGTTTTTCCTTATTTATATCTTTGACTAAAGGCAATGGACAACTGGAAATTCTGTCTCTCCTGATAGTCCCGAGAGAATGAATGCCTCGTTTGGCTAGATATGTCATTACTCCTAAAGATGTATAATAGTTGTCATAGTATAATTTGTAGTTTTGCATGTTGGGGATAATTCGTGATAGACGTACAACTATATTAGAAGATGCCCCCAAATCTGGTTCATTATCTAATCGAGGACTAAGATTTTCTTGTCCTGAGTAAATTTCAAATTGATACGAAAATCCGGAAACTCCAGCAATGACAAAAAGTTTGAATCCCCATTTATGGGGTTTCTTGGGCAAATACTGCTTCATAAAGTGCCGGATTTTTGTAGAACATATTTGCTCATCAATTGAAAGAGAAGATTCTAATGTTACGGTTTTAAACTTTTTATTCAGATGTTGAATAATAGGACGTATTTTATGAAGACGGTCGTGACTGGGATTATCACGAGGAAGGTGTTCGTCATTATTACTGAAATGAATATACCTTCTTATGTCCTCGAATTTATTTACTGGCATGACATTTCGCACACGATCGTGTCCCAAATCTGCACTCCAAAACGATCTTACGTTAGGCATATGTACTAATGACATATAGTAGCAAATCCCGACAAACTGTCTGATATCCGCTGCGCAAAACTTTTTTGGATTGTTTGGGTTTTTTTGTGTAGAGTATAAGTTACTTTCCGCAGCAATACTTTCGAAAAAGTCATCTGGACAGAAATATTTAAAAAAACCAAGCGGATTATCTAAAGCTGTAATACTGGGATCTAAATTAGTATTTCCACGAAATGCTAACTGTTGTTCATTTAACGAAAGACTTCGATGGTGCCATACAACCTCTTTACTTTTTCCCTTTGCTTGCTTGCCTTTGTTCTGCTTCTTAGATGCCCGTCCTTCGAATTCCTCTACATTTGCTTCCATATTTTCTTGTTCATCTTCTTGTATTTCCTTATTACCTTGGTTTTCATCTTGTGCTTCAGCCACACTTTCTTCACTCCTACCACTAACTTCTGTTGTCCCCAGAATGTCTCTAGTCTCATCTATATCAATCAAAGATTCTTCCTCATCTGAATCATTACTGTCTACTTCATAATTTGGATCCGCTATGCTATCATCATCTGAAAAGTCAAGTCCGTCCTCGCTGTCAGACAAATTATCCCAAATTTCCAGCAATTCCTTCTCAGTCAATAGTTTTTTATTTCGTTTGCCAGCACTCATTTTTATTATTCTATACTTATCTCTAATGCATAAAGTTGCAGATCTGCAACGAATAGGAAATAATCAATATCAGGGACTAATTGGCAAAACCTAATAATTACAACTTACCTTAGTAAACAGTAGACACTATTTCAAACACACAATATATTTTCTAGTTTAGTTTAGTATAATTTTCAAATCAACAGGTGGTACAATTTTAGGTTAACTGTGAATGACGACACGCACTGTCAGTTACATGGCTTCTTTTACAAAACTAGCTACCAGTGCCATCTAGATGAAAAAATTGTATATAAATCTCTAACCCATTCTGTTGTAGATATGCAACACCATGAGATTAACCAAAAACACATTTGCTTAAATATTTACTTTAAATAATTTGAAACGTTGCAAATCTGCAACAGTATGCATTTAAGGGTTAAATGAGCTGATCACTCTATCTATACGTAATTTGGAGCGCTGAAACTGAATATGAGGTCAGAATTAGCCGATCAATTAGGAATTTTGACATAACCTCAAAAAACGAGGTGAGGTACGGTACCAGTTCCAGTAACTGGATCTCGATCGGCGAAGTTAAGCACGGTCATGCAAGTCCGTCACTTGGATCGGTGACCATATCTCATCTCGCCGTCCTGGTTAAGTCGTAGAGTAGCATTAGCTAAACTTCGACAGGACGTAATAAGGCATTAAAAACAAAATCCCTAAAAAATGCTCGAAAAATCCCAAACAAATAAATAAAAAGCTTACATGAACAGATCACTATATCTATACGTAATTTGGGGCACTGAAACCGAATCCAAGGTCAAACTTTATGCGCGACGATCGAATATCTTGTAAAATCCATATTTAGGATGAAAACGTACCCAAAAATGACTGAATCGTAGCCCGAAATTGACTTTGCTCTACATAATATCTGAACATATAATTTCCGAAGTATTTTCACGAGCTGATCACAATACCGTAGTCAGAATTAAAGCACAATCTGCAAACTTAATAGAGAAATATCATTTCAGCGTATACTCTCATCAACTCTAGTAAGCGAATATGGGTAACTTTTAAATTTTCAAGTAACTAAAGGAAAGTATTACTGAACAGTGAAATGTTCAGTAATACTTACAAAATTTCAGTTCATTGTATTTCAGTTAGTAATGAAAATATTCAATCCAATGCATATGACAAAAAAAACAAAAATAAACAGGAGTCCCTAGACCCAGGGGAGGCTAACGAATTTTCAAAAATTTTTTCGCAAACTGCTTTTTCAAAATTTTTTAGGGGTCATTAGAGAAGTGCTTCTCTAGATGTTATTTCCCAAATTTCGTATGGGTCCCATGCGCCACAGACGAGAAAAAAAATATTGAAATTTCACCAGCCGCCGCGCCGCTGTCTTCTTGACAAGTGAACAGAAAATTATTAGAATCATTTTGTTTTGAAATAGCTATTATGATTTGCGATAAGTGTGTTTTATGCACTTGACTAGTCGACAATTTTCACGTGTCCTATATGTAAAACACTTCTTTTCTGCACATATAATTCATGTAAACTCTACGACATGAAAAAATCCAACAAAACAAAAAGCATACAGAATAAATTTGTTAGATTTGTTTTAATTATTCAGTAATTACACATTATATATTTCTAAGGAACGCAGCTGCATCATTTTTAATCTTAAATAATTCATGTTATTAAAGCTGCAACTGCTGCAGCATTTAGTATATTGCATTAAATTGCATTAAATTTTGAACAAACGAGAAAGAGAACGATAATTAAGAACATAAAGATTGCAGCATAGGACAAGGTAATTAGCTCATCGGGTTTAAGCGAAAAATCAATGGCAATCTTTAATCTTGAAAGCTTAAATATACCCTTCAGATAGATATGAGTAATTAAGTCAGAAGCAGCAAATCTCTTTCTATTTTCAATCGTGATATACAACAGTTAAAGAGATGCTACAATCTTTACAACTTTTATCTTTTTAAAATTTTGCTTAAATTAGTCAAATTCATCTCAAACTTAGTTATTGCCCGTATTAAGGCAAAACGTGGAAGGGTATAAAGGGCAGAAAAAAAGTGTTTACTACTTGCTATTTTTACTTCTTAAAATCTTTATTTTACTTAACTATAGGTAACATGGCGTTATGAGAGTTTTAATTTCAGTTTACAATAAAATAATAAATAGCTACAGGACAACAAAAGCACGAGGACTGTGCGATGCCCCGCAGTGGCCAGATGTCTCGGCAAAATATCCCAGGCCACCAATGAACGAAAGTTACAGGCAAACTTCTGATAGATCGTTTGTTTTAATTATGTATAAAATAACAACAGGTCTATAAAAAAAAAGAAGGTTTTGTCTTAAGGTTCTAGTCTAACTTTTCTGATGTATTTTAATGCGCTGAAGCAAATTTTGGACAACAAAAAATTTTCTACCGTGCCAGTTTTCGTATACCACCCCTTTCATCCCCTAAAAAAGGCAAAAAAAAGATCTTGTCCTAAGGTTCTCATTTAACCTTTCAGAAGTAATTTGACGCGCTGAAACAAATTTTGGACAAAAAAAAATTTAGGGGATGAAGGTAGAGGAAAATTGATCCGATAGAAATATTTTTTGTCCAAAATTGGCTTCAGCACGTCAAAAAAGTTAGGTCATAACCTTCAGACAAAACCCCTTTTTGCTCTTTTTGGGGGGGATAAAGGGGGTGGTAGAGGGAAACTGACATGGTAGAAAAAAAAAATTGCCCAAAAGTGGCTTCAGCGCATCAAAATTCTTCAGAAAAGTTAGATTAGAACCTTAGGACAAGACCAGTTTTTTTGCCCTTTTTAGGGAGTAAGAGGGGTGGTAGAGAAAAAGTGACAGTAGAGAAATTTTTTTTATCCAAAATTGGCTTCAACGCATTAAAATACTTCAGAAAAGTTAGATTAGAACCTTAGAACAAGACTTTTTTTTTTGTTGACCTGTGAATCAAATAAAATCGTTTGACTTAACTTATTATTGTCATATACGAAGAAGGTTGCAGGAAAAATAAAAGGGGGTTTAACCCTGCTTGAGAACGTCATATGGTAAAAAACATGTTGCTGCTCAGAGTGCTTAATATATAGGTATTTTGTTTTCAGCGAGGGGGCAAGGGGGTTGAGGAGACCTGAATAATGAAGCGTGATGTTGTGCGTGACTTTTTTGCTAATTTAAGTATGGTAGGTTTTATAATGTCATTTCCTGATTTTTATTTAATTAAAAAAAAAAAATTAATTTGCGGAAAGAAAATCAATAAAATTAGGTATCGAGGACTATTTTGGCATTTCAATCAACTTTTTCTAATCAGATTTTGCTTCAAAAAGAAAAATAAGGATAGTATTATCTTGAGCTACTTTTACATTTTCCGTTTTTTCTGAGTATCCGGAATATCCTTTGGACTTTTCACTATATTAGCTTACTTTTAAAAATAAGCAAAATATCTTATGAGAAATTGCTTATTTTCGAAAAATGGAAAATGAAGGAGTTTCCCTCTGGTTGCATACAACCGAGGACACACTGTATAAATACATGTACCTAATATTTCTGTATATTGTACGATTATAGAACGAAGACGGACTCAGGAATTCTCTGCGGGGCCCTCTCACCGCGCGCAGTCCTCAAAAAATAACACAAAATAAAGGCTGTTAATTTTCTTTACTATATAAAAATATGGAAATTATAGCTTTTGTTTTTATTCCTACTATATTATTATTAAACTATTATTCTACCTATCTTCTGATTGTTTATTTGTTTCTTTACAAAATAACATGGGAAATAACAGGAAGAAGGCTATGTGAGCTTCTTCCTGGCGGGTTGCTACATATTAGCCAGCCCTGGTATGGGATGATAAGTTGCTATGACACAAACCCATGGCCTACAGATATCTCAAGAACTCTGTGTGTTCAAGCTAGACAATAGTTCGTTAACAAGGAACAAATTAAAGAACATAATGCCCTGATAAGGCACCTAGTACATCATGACGCTGCCCATTATCCGGCAGCTTCTCTAGTCATACTTCATCTAACCATAATTTCGTGACCTGTCGATATCACAAATGTTAATATTTCCCATATCGTCTGCATTTCATACATAAAAATTAATCAAATATCTAAATACGTATCATATCTTAAGTGACAAGCAGTTTGACTTCAGAGAAACTGAGTCAACTCAAGATGCCACAGCGATTTGATTTCAAAAATTTATGAAGACTTTGCTGATAGTAAACCAACGCTCTGCATCTTTGTAGACTTGGCCAAGGCCGTTGACTGTGTCTGCCATACGAAATTGCGGAAAAAGTTTGAAGAAATTGGTATAGAGGGAAAAGTTTATCTTTTTAAATCTTATTTAACTGACAGGATGCAAAATGTAAAAATTAATGATATATTCAGTCAAATGAAAGCAGTTCGGAAAAGAGTACCACAAGGTACTGTACTCGGTCTAGTATTATTCAGCATATATATATATATATAAATAATTTACTTACTATTAGTACTTGTGGAGATATTGTTTGCGGACGACATGGCTATCCTGTACACTGCCGACTCATGGGATGATGTTATATACATGGCTGAAAAAGATTTCAAAAACATTAAATTGTGGTTTGACTCGTGTTAACAAACACTGAATGCATCAAAAACCAAATTCCTGCAATTTGCTACGAATACTGTGCCCCTACCAACTTTAAAGCCACTAAAACTAAATAACTCAATGTTTTAAATACCCTCACAAATTAAATTATATATCCAGGACTACATAGATCCGTAACAAAAATTTTAATGACAGCATATTACGCCTTAGTGGAGAGCCAACTTGGATATGCAATAATTTCTTGAGGTGAGGCTTATGACAATCACATAAAAAGTATAGAAATCATACAAAAGTGAATGTTAAAAATAATATTTAAAAAATAGTATACTTATCCCCACTGAATCACTTTTTCAATTGACTGATGCTTTAGATATAAAACAATTATATAGTGCTGTCATTAAAAACTACATAAAAATTAACAAACTAAAATATACTGTTCAACACAGGTATGAAATTTACCTCCTACGCTTACATACAATACATAAAAGCACAACAAACAGATAAATATGTAGATCGTTCTTTTTTTTGCATTTTCTTGTTCCAATATGTTTAAGTTTTATATACTTATTTTTTGTATTTTGTTTTATGTTTATATTTAGATGTACATAATTATAATACACCTACGTCTCAAAAGTTCCAGAGTAATCGTGCGCACAAAAAAAAGTTACAGATAGACAGATCGTCAGACATATTATTTTTGCTGAAACTTAAAATATCAATGTTTCATGACATTCTAAGCCTACTTGAACAATAAAATTTTCAATTTTTTTTTGTACTGGATGTGGAAGTAAATTAATATAAAGAAAAACAAGCCAAAGACGTACTCTTCGCCTGTTCACTGGACTTTTTATATAATTGTTACACATTCTATAGGATACTCTTCGCAGTTATTTGTAAATAATGTTAGTTTTAGACATTTTTAATTTTATAGTACGAACTTAGTTGATAAAAGACTCAGTGTAAAATAAAGTAAAAATAAAAAAACTGTACTATACCCCATTTGGGTTTCGAACCCGGGACTCTTGGATTTCGAGTCAAAAGCGTAAGAACTACTCCACCACTTAACATGTAAAAAAACGTAAATTTTTACATTATAAGATACGAGCTAAAATTATATTTCCACGGTTGTATATTACACTATAAAATGTATATTTGTAAAATATAAAAATATTTAAATATTAAAATGAAATATCATTTCACCAAATTTCTATTCAATTACAAAAACATAAAAAACAAAAACAAAAATTTCAAATTTAAATCAATAATAACATTTTGATCGATTTTGTTCAAAAACAACAGGGTTCTTCCTCTAGCCAATACTAACTTACTGTCCAAATTTCAGTACAATCGGATTTTTATTTCTTAAGTTATCGTGCTTACAAGAAACGTGACGGACGGACAGACGGACGGGCGGACAGACGGACATTTTGAAAGTTGTTCAGAATTCGTTCACTAACACAATGACCGATACTTACGACTTTAGAAATGTGCCGATCAAATACAATATACACTTCGTTTTTGCGAAGAGTATAATAATAAATAGATACTGATATAAGAAAATACAGGTAAGATTTCTTTTGTGTCATACTATCTCTGCTGTTCACCATTTATTTACCACACTACGAACACCATCAAACAAGATGGTGTTAGTTTTTATGACATTTCTCTAAGAAAATTAATAAAAAAATCTAGTATTACATAGTTGAAACTTGGAACCTTATAAGTAGCAATTGAATGTTATAAAACAGTAAAAAACCGTCACACGTTTTATAATTAAGAGTTATGTTAACATACTTATAATAATGTATCTTATTACATCGCTTTCTCACAAAAAAATTAGAGATTATCGAAAAAGTGAAAAAAAAAACAGAAAAGTTCAAGATCTCATATCTACGATCTATCTGACCTTACAGACTGCTATATAGGCTAATTTTTCTCGTTATACGATCTAGTTTAAGGAACACTTTGATTATGTTCTCTATCTTAATTTCTCTAAGATTGCAGAATCAATATGTAAAAAGTAGTTTTTTGGCATCTTTGCACTTTTTTTACAAACTTTGCACCCCACATATCAAGTTCTAATAGTCGTACAAAGTTCAACGTGTTCTAATTGTCGATATTAAATATAGAAACAAAGTATTATGCACAATATGCACATTTTACGAAGTGTTTATTTTGCTTTCACAAAAGTAAATGAACTTACCTGTTTTAGCATTTTGATTTGCAAAATTCCAGAAAAACCCGAATCACCGAATATTTCCTATTCATTCGATTTTAAGCCTACCTAGTTTAGTTTAAAAAACTGCTACCCAAGGAATCACTACTTTCACATCTAGATTTTCTATCCAAGTCTCTCACAACGAAAAAAAATTGTATGCGGAAATAGTTGTTTATGGAATTTTAATAATATAATATTTGAAATTGTCTACCCCAGAGACCCGATAAAACGATATGCCACATCGGTAGTGGGGGTGGGGGTGGTCGAAGGGAGTGATAATGGAGGTGGATGAAGTAAAAACAGTTTTTGAGGCCTTTGGTTCTTGTACACACACTAAATCATAATTTAATTTTTTTAACGATGCGGGGGTGGTCATGGTGGCTAATGCCAATAAATTTGTTGAGACCTTAGTTTCCCTTATATATACTAAATACCAATTTTATGGACTCTTACTTGTCTGATTTACCTACTTACCCTTATTTACCTCAACGGGTTGAGATCAAAATATAATCTAGTTCCAGATCTCGTTAAAATAAATATATGTACTAAATTTCAAGTGAATATAATTACCGGCAGATATCTGTATTGAGTTCATTATCAAAAATAATTGGAAAAAATTCTTTATGACCGTGTTATGTCCTCTACATTAAAATACAAGATACTATCCGAATGCCATCATGGATTTAGACCAACTAAATCAACAGAAATTGCTACTGAATACTTTTTAAAGAATATGTAAAGAGCTAAATGAAGGTAAATATATTGTATCTCTTTTTTTCGATTTATCAAAAGCTTTCGATAGTGTGGATAAGAATATTCTCTCACAAAAATTAGAAAACATTGATCAATCAAACATTGACTGAAATATTTTTGTTTATTAAGACCTGTGAGTGAAATTTTATACCTATATTTCATTGTGCTTTTTAGTAGTTCTTGGCTTTGTAATGTAACAAATGTTTGTTTGTTATGGAGTATCCTCTAGGTAGGGCTAGAGATGCTTGAAAGATTTCCTCGTAAGGGTGGATTTCTGATAATATACTGGCATGATCAGACTTGGATCTTCAATATATAGAAAGAATGGTTATTTTCTTGTTTTTTATATTGAACGTTAGATATAGTAAATGTATAAAGAAATTGACAAGTTTGTTCGTAAATGGACTCCTTGTTGATATTCTAGCTTGGTCAGATTTAGATCAATAATATATGAAAGAAACGAATAATTTCTTTGAAAATTATTTGCTGAATACCCAAAATAATATTTTATAACAATGATGTAAGCAGAAATACAAGATATTTATTTTTTAAATTCTAAGCCTATTTGAACAATAAAAATTTTTTAGAAATTTTTTGTCGTTACTATACTTCCACTGGATGTGGAAGTAATTATTATGTATGAACAGTCATATGCGTGTGTGTATGTTCGTATTTACATTTAGATGTCTTTTACGATTATCTGTAAAGTCCATCAGTTTTATATTGTAAATAATGTTAATTCAGTCTCTAATGTAATACCTGACTTGCCAAATGTACATAATTATGTATCAAGAAATTGGTAAATAAATATTCAACTATATTCTATTCTATCATAAACGGTTCCAGAGTAATCGTGCGCTCAAAAAAATTACAGACAGACCGACCGACAGACAGAATTCTTTTTTTCTCAAACTTAAAACCTCGACGTTTCATAACATTCTAAGCCTATTTGAATAATAACAATGTTCAAATTTTTTTTTGCATCACTACACTTCCACTGGACGTGGAAGTAATAATCTCTGAGATTCGTGTTCTGCGGCTTTCACAACTCTTTCCATTATTTTTATTCCCGACGTAAAAAAAGCTTGAATAAAAAACTAATTTGATAAATATGTCACCGAAAACGCGTAGGAAATATCAAGAGTTCTCTCAGGTCATCCATCACGAGCTTTTTTATATAAATCCGGCGTTTGAAGTACCAGAATCGCTTTAGAGGCCTAAGTCCGAAAATCTGGCAGAATCTGTTTTTGTAAATTTGATTCTATCTAGGGTTACATGATAAAAGGAAGAGCACAAATTGTGTCAGCGGCCGTAACTTCCATTAGCGATAATCACATTTTCTCCAGAACATGTCATGTATACCTCCTTAAATAGACAGTAAGTGAGCTCGAGACTTTGTTATAAATCTGGTGGTTCATTTTAATTTATTGTTTCTTTGATCACTAATTTTTGAAACTCGATTAGTTAAACAAGCGACGGCGAGCAGAGTGTTTACTATTGTACATAAAGTATTCTTAGTTCGTTAGAATTGACTACAAAAAATACCCGAAGTTCCGAGGGTTGTGGAAAATAGGTTTGTTGCATATGCCGTATATTTTAAATTAATTTAACTTGATGTAGGTGTATCCTGGGTTAACGGTCTTTTTAATAAAATTACTCTTTTCTTACGTTTCGATTTATTCAACCATCGTCAGAGAACTACAATTAATTGTGTATAAAAAAACAGCATTTGAAAAAATATTTGTCTTCACTTAATGGTAGTTCTCTGACGATGGTTGAATAAATCGAAACGTAAGAAAAAGTAATTTTATTAAAAAGGATATACCTACAGCAAGTTAATTTGATATCGGTCAAGAAAATGAAAACATCTGTGTTATTATTATTATTATTATTATTATTATTATTATTAAATTAATTTATATATATATTAATATAGTGTTACTAAACATTAGTAATTATCAAATATATTTTCATAATTTCTAACTGGAGAGTATTTAAATCACCGACTAATATCTGGGAGAAGGGGCAAATCTGAGAAAATACTCGTATTGGACTTAGCGTCATGTAACAGATAACAGTGAAAACAGTGCCTCTCAGGAGAGAAATCGACCTGGGAATGTGTCGTTTATATTTTTTTTGCGTAGAACCAGAGGAGACCTTGTAGATCTTATAGAGTAGGTTATCTGGAACCTGTAATGGGCAATTACGATATTGTTCTGTGGTACAGGACTATTTTATTTCAAAAAAAAATCAGAAATTGACTGTTTAGAAGATTCGTGTTTTTTTAAATTTACATCACCATATCTTGAAATCTAATTGAGATATCGATCTGATTTTTTTAAGAA
Source organism: Rutpela maculata (assembly GCA_936432065.2). Lineage (NCBI taxonomy): Eukaryota > Metazoa > Arthropoda > Insecta > Coleoptera > Cerambycidae > Rutpela > Rutpela maculata. Next base: position 125,389,116 of record OW386290.2, on the reverse strand, counting down.
AACTTCTCCTATATCTTGACTTAAATCGCCTTTCTGCATGTATATGAAAATTTTCAAAAATAAAAACGTTTGTCGCTTAGTCAAAATATGAGTACATTTTTAGCAAAATGATAGACGAGTAATAAGTTGTTTAAAGAAAATAATAAACAATAATCGATCGAAACAAAAAGACATATTGGAAGCGCTTATTTGTGTACGTGAATTTAAAAATAATTCAGATCAAAAACTCAATTAGATTTGAAGATATGGCAGTGTAAATGTTAAAAAACACGATTTTTATAATCGATCAATTTCTCAAGTTCTTTCGAAATATAAAATATCTGTACCACAAAAAAATATCGTAAATAGCCATTTCTTATGTAGAATTGTTCACTTTATAAAAACTATAAGGTCTGGTCTGCTCCTACGCTGATTTTTTTTTCTAGAACGGAGAGATTTGTATGGTCTATTTCGCTCCACTATCAAGGGCAACGTCCATGAATATAATTAATTTAAAATGTTCGCTAGCGCTGCTTCTGTGGTCTGTTACATGACGTCACGCATTGTTTGTGCCCCTAACGGATTTATTCAAACTTTAATGTTGAATACCGTCTGTAAAAGAAAAGATAAGAAAAAACCCTTTACACACTGTGTTTGGTATTAAGTAAAGATAGTAAAAATGCTAAAATTATACTTTGTGCAACAAGCCTATTACTCTTTGTAATTTTGTACCAAAAATGTACTAAGCACATATTACTGATTCATCTGCAGTATAAGAAAGCATGTCCATATCGCTTTAGAACTCAGCATAAAATGTAAAATATTTTTAGTTATCACTTGCTCGTTTTGGTCTAATGTTGATTTCTGAAACAACTCGGACATAAAAGCTAAGTCTGCAGGATTAATGCTCGTATACAGGGTGTTTCATGAGGAAACGGACATGCTTTAACGGCAGATAGAAGACACCGAGGGTAATCATAATCACCGATCGAAAAAGCTAGTTGAGCCCTCGTTGCTGAAATACGGGGTGTTTTATGTATTTTTGCCATAATTTCTTTTGGTTGTTAATTTGTAAAGGAACGGAATAATAAGTTCATATTTGACATGTATAATACACTAGTGATTATGAATAACTACTTGTATCTCACACAAAAAAAATACAGGTCCGTACTAGAAAAAGAAATGTTTTTGTTGTTCTTCAAGAAAACAATACCCTGTATATGTTTTTTTTAATGTCAATATTATATTCGAAAAGTACATAAAAAACTGAACAAAATACGTTCATTAATTTTTTTGCCACACTTTTGCCGCATTCCAAATAAATTCCACTAAATAATGCAATATAATACTTTGGAAAATATCGATGAATGTTGCCCGCAAAAAATGCTTCCACTATTAAATTAGGCTTTCACATTTTTTTTCAGCAATAATTGTTATGTTTTTAATGCCAATTACGCAGGGGGTAAAATAACGAAAATGAGGGGGCAGCATATAATGAATATCAAAGACGGTTTCCTAACAGACCACGGCCTGACCATAAAACTTTTTCGTATATCAGTATTCAGAACATGCAAGTTTCCTACAGCTGCAGTTACGAACGCAACATAAGACAAGAAGTAATTTTTTTTTACCCGTACCATATTCAATTAGTATACAACGTCTTGCCCTAGGCGATGAAGTCGATCGACTGATTTTTTTGGTGTTAGATATCTGAAAATGGACGAGTAATTTACAGAACTTTATTCATAGAGGAGGCGCAGTTTACAAGGGATGATATCAATAATTCTAGAAATACTCACATGTGGGCCCAGGAAAACCCACGTGCAAAACGTGAATGCCGTTCATAACATAGATTCTCTATCAACGTTTGGGTTGGACTTGTAGGCACATGTTAGGACCACATTTTTTTGAAGGTGCACTAACTGGTAACGTTTACTTAATTTTTTACAACATACGTTATCGAATCCTTTAGAAAATGCAAATATTCAAGGTATATGTTCTTTCAACATGATGGGGCCCCACCGCATTTCCCCAACCAAATTAGGAATCAATTAAATGATACATATCCCAACAGATGGTTTGGTCGGGGAGATCCTCATGTATGGCCTGTAGATGGCCTGACTCTGTAGATTATTTTTTAGGGGCTCAGTTAAAATGTGAGGTCTACAATGTGGACATTAATTCAAAGGATTGTTGATTACTGCAAAGAAATTAGGAACAATCCAGATGTGATAAGAAGATCAGTCGGACATCTTGTGAACCGCACCAGAAAATGTACTAACATAAAATTTAATTATGATTCCAATTGTAAATAAGTTTTATAATAATATCTGAATTTTTTGTTTTTCGTATAATAATAATTATTCTGCTGATAGCCTGTTGGTATTTTGTTATTTACATTATTTATTTACATTATTTTTATGCAATTTGGTATTTACCATTATTGGTGTTGTTAATGAGTAGGTTATGTTGTTGTTTTACTAGTTTTTAATAAATGAAAGGAATGAGAAAGATTCTTGTTCGGTAGTCTCCAACACTATTTTTTTTTTGTTTATTTTACCCCATTCATAAAAAAATCGTGATTAAAACATAATAATTTTTGTTGAAAAAAAAAGTAAACGCCTAATTTAATAGTGGAAGCATTTTTTGCCCGTATCATTCATCGATATTTTCTAAAGTCCTATATTGCATTATCCATTAGAATTTATTTCGAATGCGGCAAAAGTGTGGTAAAAAAATTAATAAAGCAGTCTTGTTCAGTTTTTTATGTACTTTTCGAGTTTAATATTGAAATTTAAAGAAAACGTATACAGGGTATTGTTTTCTTGAAGAACAACAAAAACATTTTTTTTTTCGAGTCCAGACCTGGATTTTTTTGTGTGTGATACAAGCACTTATTTAGGATAACTAGTGTATTATATAAAACACCCTGTATTTCCGCAACGAGGGCCCAACTAACTTTTTCTGTGGGTGATTATGATAACCCTAGGTGTCCTCTATCTGTCATTAAAGGATTTATTATATGTACCAGTTTAAATACATATTATCTACTAAAGTAAAACTCAAGCTAGTTGAATCGCTTATTTTATCTGTTCCCGCGTATGGCGATCTAGTTTACGGACCTTGTCTAACTAATAATGTCCTGTTCAAACTGCAAAAACTCCAAAATTCATGTATTTGATTTGCCACTTTAGCGGGTAGGCGTGACCACATAACGCCAATATTGAATGAAAAGAGAATACTAAATATTAAAAAAAGATGGATACTTCACCTATGTTGCTTAGTTCATTCGCTTCTAACAAATAATGTCCCCACCTACCTTAGACAGAAACTCAAATTTAGATCAGATATGCATGAAAATTAAATAATGTATTGCATATACCTAGGCATAGAACTACGTCATTTAAGTCAGCTTTCTGTTATGGCGCGACGTATTATTACAATAAAATTCAAAAGAATGTTCAAGTATTATCATATAGCACTTTCAAGGAAAAAATTAAAAGACTGCTTCTAAGAGACTCTTTAAATTGAAAATGTTAATGAAAAAAAAATGCACACATGGTTTGTTTCGAGGTTTAAATTAAAAATATTTTTGTTAAATATATATGTTATATAGATTAGGTACTATCATTATTGTAGTTGTATTTGATTGTTTTGTTCCCTGGTTGGAGTTAATAACAGCTTTACGCTGACATCCCGCCAGGCTAAATAAAGACATTTATTATTATTATATAGATCGTAGAGAAAAAAATGTCATATCATTGTGTTAATCATAGAATCCTTAATATCCTTCAAACTGTTCGTTATCTATCCGTCTGTTTGTTAGTCGGTCTATCTGCCCGTCTGCCTCCCAGTTCGTCATACTTTTGCAAGCACGATAACTTAAGAGTGACAAGTCCGATTTGAAAATTTTTGATGAAAACTCAAACTTCATTGGAAAATTTTGAAAAATCAGGGACAAAAGTGAAAAATCTGGCTTGAGAGATAATAGGCAAGATTTTAAAAAATCTGATCGCTTAGAGACCTGTAGACTGATTTGAAAAAATTTCATATTGGTACCACTGTGCGCCATTGGGATTTGGCTCGGTAGCTGAAATTTATCATATTCCATTAATCCTGTGGAGCAGGTTCAGATGTTTATCCTTCGTCGTTCTAAATATTTTGTTCGTAATGTGGCAGGTCTGGAAACTCATCGTTCTCTTAGTAACCTTTACGAAGGCTCTAGGCAAGTTAAACAGTCATCGGAACATCAAGAACTTCTTTACTATGACATCTGTAGCTTATGACAGGAACGGATCGCACTTCTTCTAATTGCCATGCAAGTTGAAGCTCCATAATCAGCTTTTGATATTTGTTCTTTCCCACCTGTATTTTCTGCAAGTTACTGATTAGGGGACATCCGATGTCAGTAATGGTAGGAGACCATTAAAGAGGGTGGAAAAAAATATCGATGTTAACGATGCGACCGAGTAAAAATTAACAGAAATTGAAATCATTGAACAATTTTTACCCCCGCGATTTTGCTATAATAAGTGTAGATCATGAATTTTAATTAGTTTGATTACTTTTTAACCCAGATAGAATAGTAACAAAATAGTTTGGAATATATTTATTAATAATAACCTTTTTTATTTATAAACTTCTCTGATTGGTCTAGTTCAATAATTTTAGAGTTGGTTTTGTAGCAATAGTAAAGTAAAGTAAAGTAAAGTAGTCTTTATTTATCCAGAAAACAGATAATAAAATATAAATTTAAATACCTATCATTACTTACAATGTAAGCTTAGAGACTAAATCATTAAAATTAAAAATCTAAAAATAAAATACATAGAATGACATGACGTATAATACTTATACACATATACCTCGATATGTACATACATAAATATCTTATATTTGGCTAACAAGTTTTCTTATATGTGTTTTAAATACATGAATACTCTTAATAGTGCAAACTACAATTTAACCGAAAGTTACAGAAAATTTTTCTAGAAGTTAGCCTTCATAGTCATAATATATCGTTTTAAGGTGCTTCTATTATTAAATTTCCCCTTTACTGTATATCTTCAAAAATAACTAAAATGCTAAAATATCTGTGAATTGTATAGTATTCGTAATATATGTGAATGCAAAAATGTACGAATAAGAAAATAGCAAACTTCAGTGGCGGATCCAGGGAGGGGGCAAAGGGGCACATGTCCCCCCCCCCCCCCCCCTGTAGTTTATTTTGGTAAAAAGAAATGATTTACAAGAGTTCATTTTGAGATAATGCTGCTAATATGGCCTATATTGTTGCATTGATATTTAGAAAATAAATGTTTTCTATTAAATTAAGAGTACTTTCAATATTTTTGCGTGTCAACGTTATTCTTAAGTTGTTTTATATTAAAGTGAAATACCCTGTATACAAAGTAAAGGGCAAATAATCATAGGTTTAAGGAATACTTAGATGGTCATATAACAATTAAATTGTAAAAGGTTGTTACCAGTTGGCCATAAATCGAACAATAAATGATTAGAATATATTTATTGGTTGTTAAACTCACTTAATATAATTTAAAACACTATAAGCAAGTAAGAGTCGGCATGCAACTCATATACATTTTAACATTTTATAGACAAACAACGATTAAGACTTACTTGAGGTCAACCATCGGTCAAAAGAGACTAAATAGTTTGAGTTTGAACATCAATAAATATGTGAAAATAGTTCCTGAAGAAGTCTTAAACATATTTTCAAAAAGCATGCGAGAAAACTTCAATTGAAATTCATATAAATTAATTTACCGTACTTTTGTCTTTTTCCGTTAATATTTAGTTTTTTGCATTCGTTTCTTATTAAATAATAATAATTAATGAATAACAATATCTCTGTTACTGTACTATATCTATCTATCTGTACTATATCTGTGCACAGGTGCACTTTGTGCTCAGGTCTAAAAAAAGAATCTGTTCCAAGGACTAAACCTAGCATTCCTTATGTATTTTTGTGTGCTGAATCCGAGTTTTCAATTTAAAATTTTTTTTACCGCGTATATTTCGAGTAAATCCCGGTTTCTGTCGTCAAAAATACAGTTGACAATTTTTGACGTTTACTCGAAATCTACGCGGTAGAAAAATTTTTTAATTGAAAATTCGGATTCAGCACACAAAAATACTTAAGGCATGATAGGTTTAGTCCTTGGATCAGAATATTTGAAGGAGTATATATTTTGAAGGAGTATCAATTTTTCCATTTTTTTTATGTCGCTTATTCATGTAACAGATATTTTTGTTTATGTAAAAACCTTTAAAATTGGCCTACAATTTGATTTAATATTTTGCAGATACCTACAGTAGTGCTGTGAAATAACATTTGTCATGATTACTTTCTTTTTGTTTTTACTCACTCCAGATATATTAACTCATACAAAGATTTGTGACACCCGGTATACGCTGACTATAAAAATAATCTTAAATCCAAAACTTTGAACTATGAAATACAACCTTTTCTATATATTATATATGTACAATAGAACCTATTGTAACACAGGGAACAAAAGTTAAACTTCTATCTGGAGAATAAACTTGAAATCATTAGTTCTCGCTGCAATAAAAAAGTACTATTAAGAAACTTTTTGCAAGAACAGAACTTTTGTGTTGATAATTAAACACGAGGGAGAAGAAATAAATAATGCACGTAGTGCTGAGATTCTGCGAACATCACTTAAAGGTCTGATGAATCTCTGTTAAGAGGAAAGCGCGGTTGCCGTTTAAAAATTGATTATTCAAATGGATTATATTTGAAAATAATAGAGTATTTTCCTTTTCCCTTTTCTTCTCTATTTTCTTTACATATATAAAACATTGGCCACTTTATTCCTTAAGGAAGAAGGTTCTTACGTCGACATACTTTATAAAAAAATGACACAGTAAGAGATAGGGACCTAATTTTTTTTTAATCTCACAAAAAGACATTTCAAGGAGTAATGTCACAGGACTTGTTAGAAATGCATGTACAGCATTAGGATTTAAATGATTAAATTATTCTGAAAAATGGCTTGCAACACGTTGATTTTTTTGACTGATGTATGTCTTCAGGCTCCATCTTATTGAAAATAACCAAGCCGTTGTACTGGGATCAAGGAAAATTATGTTTCTCACAATCTCTCTGTATGGTTCTATGGAAAAAAATGGTTGCAAGCCACAAATCTAATTGTCCAGGAATACAATTTTAAACTTTCGCATACTGCAAATCAAATATGGGTCGAGGAAACTTTCCACAATTGATAAAAGTCTGTAAAAGTCATGTAAATAATATAATTGTATGCACTTATTTGGTATCACAATGAAGCTTGCATCATCATGAATCAGATTTCACCATAAAATAGCCCATCAATATACCCAATGGAAGGTGAGAAGGAAAAGTTCCTGGAAACTTTCCGTTTTGAAAACTCCGAAAGCTTCCAAGAAGTTTTCCTTCTAACTTTCCATTGGGTATATTGATAGTCTATTTTATGGTGAAATCTGATTCGCTATCAAATATGGAAAGTTTTCTCGACCCATCTCTACTACAAATCGACATAATTTGAAATTTTCGTGTTTTATAGCATAATTTACTTTTAACAAAATATGCAAAACCAAGATGGATGACTAGTGATGAATTTGTGATTCTTATTCTTACACAAGGGCAAACTGTCATAACTCCAAGTTATTACAAAGAAGCAATGGGATATCTAGAAAATGAAAAATAGCTCGCTGATATGCAAGAGGAGCTTGAATCATTAAAAGAAAACGACACATGGAAACTGATTCAAAATTCTAAGAATGAACAAATACTGCGGATTCATTGGGTGCTGTGTATTAAGTAATCATGCAATAAATATCGATAGAAAGGTCGTCTGATAGCCAGAGGTTACGTACAAAAAGAAGGTATCGACTATGATGAAACCTTCAACTCCGAGGCAAGATACGAGACCATTTGTACACTTCTTGCTGTCGCAGCTGCAAATCACATGAAACTTGAACAGTTCGATGTAAAAACTGCGTTCTTATATGGTTCTCTTCAGGAAAAAGTTTTCATTGGGCAACCAGAAGACTTTCAAGACAACTCGTGATGTGTTTGTCTTTTGTAAAGAAGTTCATTTGGATTAAAACTGGCCTCACGTTGTTTGAATCAACGATTTCTTCAGTTCATGAAAAAGTCAGGCTTAGGAAATGGCATTTTGATCAGTGCCTCTTCTACAGAAAGCATGACGGAGGATTTTTGTATGTGGCAATCTGTGTCGACGTTGGCATTCTTATCACAGACTATGACGGTGAAATAAAAGATTTCCTTGAACGATTAAAAGAAGAGTTTAAAATTGCAATTGAAACTTAAGCATTGTGTTGGTGTCATCAAAGTTAGCCAGGGAGCTGTCTCTCACACACACATAAAGTATCCTGAACAGATTTCAGATGAACGAATGCAATCCAATATCTAACCCTGTCGGCCCTGAGGAAGCACAGTTCAATGAAGATGTGACAGATGAGGGCACCATCGGAGAAGTAGTTGGGTGTCTTAAGCATTTTATGACTGCAATCGCGTTTACTGTAAGGAAGATGGCTCAAGTTCTAGACAAATCACCTCGTCGTGACTAGTACGCCGTCAGACGCATATTTAGATCCTTAAGAGAACTTTAAAGTATGAAATAATCTATCAAGCAGGACATTCTTTGAAGGTATATAGTGACGCTGATTTTGGTGGGCATATACACACCAGATGTTCTACAGCAGGTGTTGTAGAGATGATGTCAGGAGGTGCTGTATTGTGGATGAGTTATTTGAAAGAACCTGTTGCACTATCCTCAACGGTTAAAACGTTTGCTCCATGAGATAGTGTTAAAAGATCAATTTTCAACACGTTTCGTCGATAATGCCAGTAATACAGAGCTTGCAAAGAATCCAAAATACCACAAACGCTCAAGACATATAGGGATACGTCATTTTTATGTTAATAATCCCAATAATACCACAAAAATCATCAGTTTTTCCCACTCAGTCCTGCACCTTCCCAGAGCAATGACTGCTTTCTGTATGACTTCTTGGATGTAGCAATTCTGTCAGCTTTTGTTCGAAATCGACTCCTAGATATTTAACCTCGCTGGCAAATGAAATATCCACTGTATTGAGCCTTAAGGGTTTTAGACCCTCCCAAGGCTCTTTTTCATGTAAATGGACGACTGTAGTTTTGTGAGGATTATGGAAAGTTCTTCTTCACTACACTAACTGTCGACAGTGTTTAGTGCTCTTTGAGAATGCTTTGATATCGTGTTCGCAAACCGTCCCTTGACTACTATCGCTAGATCGTCAGCATATCCTAGGCAGTAAAAGCCTTCTGCGGAAATTTTTCGAGAGGAGTTCGTCGACGAGGGTTGCCCACTGCAGTGGAGACAATACTCCTCCTTGAGGGCAGCGTGTACTCACCATTGCATCAGTGGTAGCCTCGCCTAGATTGGATACTATTATCCTCTTTTCTAGGCTGGCTTTACTCCACTGGCAGAGTGCTTTTGGGATGACAAAGCATTCGTTAGTGATTGCGTTGTCGCTTTATTGAACGCTATCCACTAGATACTTATATGCCACAATGTGATAATTGAATGCTTTTCTAATTGATATCACTTCTTTTTGTTCTTCCTTTGCCTTTCTCGCGACACAGAGATTTAACATGTTTAATGCTTTTTGGGGGGATTATTCTGCATTCTCTTTCTAGGCTTTCTAGGCTGTACGGAAGGGGGTTACACTGTACGGAAGGGGGTTACACATTTAGAAAAACGCATACTCTCTAACATTGTCAGTGTCGGTGCTGGGGCTCGAACTCAGGACACGATAGACAGTGCCATCACCACATTTACCACACAAATGCTTTAGATGACAAAGCTACCATGCATACTGTTTATTATCATCTTTTGTGATTTTTACTTTGTAGATTTCTTATACTTGCGTGTCATAGAGAGTATAATTTTCAAATAATTTTCCTGATTCGTGCGAAATTCTGTAGTCTAAATATATAAGTATAACGTGTTCACTTTTTATTTTGCGGTAAACCTATCATTTATCAACGGATATTAAATCACGCATACAAACGTGATGGGAGTTTATAAGTTTAAAGTTCAGGATTTGCCTTACTCACGAATCAGGCATATTTATATGCCGAATACAGTACTAAATGTGGTGCGGTAACGCGTGAGATACCTACAGGACAGAAATATGAAATAAAACTGAAATTAATAGTCACGGAACGATTATCAGTCTTCGATCACGAGCTGTGAACTTCCAGCTGTGAGAGAAAACGACAAAGGTTTACATATGAATCCGTAGAATTGGCAACATCGTAAGCCAGTAGATTGGTTTATTATCGGATTTAGAGATGCTAGGGTCTCAACCCTCTAGGGGAAGTAATTTCTTACGGGCCATAAATAATTCATGTAAACTTTATATAGCCTGGGTGTTATGTTGAGAAATTAGACGCATTTCTGATTTGAAAGGTGCGCCTTTTAGTCTATGTAATGAAGGCAGAAATAGTGTACATATTTCGTGCAAAGACGAGATTATCTTCTTCCCCCGTTTCTGAGGGTGCTGAACACGATGCAAGTGGTAGGAGAAGTTTTTTATCGCCGTAACCCCATGAAACGGCCAGGAACCACACCTTTTTTGGACCCCTTTATGTTTTCATATATAAACGGGTCTAGGGAGTGATTTATCGACGGTTTATACTTGAAATAATATGGAAGCGGGTTACAAACTAAGTGGAATCCAGACAGCAGGCCTAGGAGGTTGATTAAACCCTCCCGAGAGGTGGAAAATCTTTTTTTTTCATATGATTCGGTTCAAACGCGTATTCCCCGTTGATCACGGGAAAAATGTTTATTTTTAGCTCCAATCCCTCCTCGTCCCTCAAACGGACAGAAACCACCCCTCACTCACCAGAAAGTATGCTATCCAGGATTTACAGGTTTTTCGACACGTGATCGTTATTCTTATGCATATCCCTTCGTTTTTCACGGAAGAGAAGGTAGTAGTGACCTCGGGGGTTGCTTCAACCTTTCCAAGAGGTGTAAGATTAATTAATTACACTTTGGACCATTTTCGCAGCTGATCACGATAAAAATATTCACCTTCATCGCCGACTCTCCTCAACTCCTATAATGGACGGAAACTTACCCTCATCTACCAGTTATCGCTGGGGCGATGATTGTGTAGGTTGCTGAATAGGGTATAATGATTTCTTCATCGGGGAGTAATGAATAATACATTTTGTCGTCAATAGCAATGTTGTTTATTCAAAGAATTACATGATAATTTTTTTATGACAAAATAAATTATTTGCTTACAATTAATTTAAAAAACCTGGGTCGTTTACAAATAACATAACAATCCTCATATTCCTCAAAATGCACATCGCGCGCAATACCTTTTTCTTCTTCATCCGCTGTTTCAGTGAGCGAATCTGAATCGGAATCGCTTAAACTAATTTCAGTGATTAAATTAAAATAAAAATCATCATCATTATCATCATCGTCATCTGCTCTCTCTTCTGTACATACATCTTTATCATTATGGGGGTTGAGGACAGTCGGAGATGAAGGTGAATATTTTTATCGTGATCAGCGCCTGCGAAACGGAGGAGGGCGTATTGACGATCCAAAGTGTAATTAATGAATTTTACACCACTTGGAAGGGTTGAAGCAACCCCCGAGGTCGCTACCACCTTCTCTTCCGTGAAAATGAAGGAATATGCACGATCATGTGTCGAAAAACCTGTAAATCCTGGATAGCATGCAGTAAATTTGTAATTTGAGCGCCTAAATTAAAAAAATTGTATTGTACTCCACGAACATTTGTTGTTAATAAAATAAGTAATTAAAGTGATATAATAATTCATTATAGTGAAATAAAATATATAATAGTTCAGGTTAAATTAATAATAGTGCTTTGTCTACAATATTTATACTATATATCGACCCAATCTTAAGTAATAAGGGACTGAATAAGGGTATGGTAAGTCATTGCTAAAATATTTAATGTTCTATAATTTTTTAAGCAGGTAATTGAAAGAATAACAATTTCCTGTTGCATGAATTAATAATATTATGGAAGCTTCATCTCAATAAATAGTTACTAGATAGGTAAAGCAGAATGTTTAAAAATGTCAATGACGTAAAAAAATTAAGCAATAAATGCGGAGGTTTCCTGAGAAACGAGTACTAGGAAATTAAGTCACTTGAGTTCCTGCACTTAACGCCGACGCATAAATAAGGACGGGATATGGAGTTTGGTTTTAATTGTACGGAAATCTGCTGATAACGCTATCATTATGTTAATTGTTTACTGTACTGTTATACACATTAACTACCTGCTATTGTGTATACAGTTAAGGCGATGATTTTTGTTGATAATAATTCTAGCAGCTGATCACCTTCTATTAGTGCGAGAGCCAATGGTACTCTTTTTTAAAACTCTACTTAAAATTTATTTTTTATTTTTTGTATTATATTTAGGCTGTGTTTTCACAAAATCGATTCCTGCAGTTACCAACGGAATAACGCCTAACAGGACTTTTTTTGCTCCGTCGAATGGTCGGCAGCTTAAGGTTTTTAACAATTTCAAGTAACAAACTGCTGGCAAAAAAAAATTGAGCTTAAAATATTTCTGTCAGTGACTATTTTTCAATTCCATATTTATGTTTGACAGGAGCTCACCGATCTGCAATGAAAGTGATAGTGAATCATTTTCCATTATACTGTAATGTCATTAAAGAACACAAAATATCTCAGCTTTAAACACTTTTTTCCATAATTGAAATTCCGCTGCTAAGCTTTGGTTTGTTAACGAAGTCACAGGAGTTTGTTCTGTGGATAAGTTACGCATTATGCAGGGTGTCCCACTTTTCACGATAACACCTTCGCAGCTTAGTTATTAGTCATCAAATTTCAATCAAACTTGTATCGGTAACAATGACTTTTACTATATCTTTTAATTATAACAAAACTTATTTTAGTCATTAGTGTGCATTTTTATTAAGAAAAAAAGGGGGTCGATTTTTCGAGAAGTCATATTAGGCATTTTTTTATTGAAAAACTAATGCAACATTATTGATCGGCATACTTTAGAACCCTTATATCCAAAAGAACCCCGCATCTGACCTTATGTAAAAGTGGTTTAAGTAAAATGTTATAAAACTTGAGTATTTTGTACTTCAAATAATGCTGATTAAAAGTCTCAAAGAGCCCAACCCCTTAAAGTTAAGGGTTTCCAAAATATTTAACTATGAAGTTTGAAAAATGCTGCTGGCAAGGGCAGCCTGTTACCACCAAGTATATAATGTATACATTAGGGTGGCCCATCTTTTTCGAAATCGAAATTTTTTATTTCTCAGCCCTGCAAATGGTTCCATTTGAAGAAAAAACAGTCCTCTCAAAATATTATTGAGGCAAATTGAAGGCAAGGGGTGCCGCAGAATGCATTATTATGCAATAATAAAAGTAAATGGAATTATTTACATTCTTTGGTTGATGCATTGTTTTTTTTTTAATCAGCAACATTTATCTTTAGAATGACTAATTAAGTCATACAAATATCAAAGACATTATCTGTTGTGACTATGACATGTGTCATACTACTGTAAATTCCTAGTCTAAGAAAACTAGACTAGAAGTTTTTGAAATAAAACTCTCGTTTTATCTTTGTATATTTTATTATGAAACGTTTTTTTCATACATAGTACCAAATATTATCCTAAATCTACAAGACATATAGTAATAAAAACAATATTTTTTGCACTAGACCAAAGCATGCGACAGGGTTTCTTTTTTTACATTTGGAAACTGTGATTTATAATCATTTACAACTTGGAGTAAAAACTGTTTTTGGTCTTCATTTTTTGTTAAAATGTCATTATAGTCAGTAATAAGTTTGATTCCTCTCTCAGCGGCATCATTTACAACTTTAATTTTGTTTACAATAATGAAACATCGGGTATAACTTTCATTTTCCCTCCATGTTGTTGGATCATTTTCCAAAAATTCCATAGACAAACCTAATTTTTGAAAAAACTGTTTAGTGTTCTCGCATATGAAGTCCTGAACTTCCTTGTTTATAACGTCAGTAATGTTACTAATCATAAGTCGTTTAATACACTCTTGATTTGGTGCTTTCCTATTCAAAGCTTTAACCATTTCTCTTTTAGTGGTAACTGAAATATCGTCATCAAAGAAAGATAAGCCAACATTTACTGAATTAAGGTACCACAAATGGTTCACTGTTTTCCTACTTGCGGCTTGAGATATTTCTTTGTCAATATTTTGATAATTAATGAGTTCTTTACAAAAGTCTAAGTCATGAAGCGGTGCTTTACTAGCAAATGACGCTGTAAACCAGGCCTTTACATAAACCTTTACAATAAAGAGACATATATCTTCAATACCTATTTTTTCTTTTTTAGTTAGTTGGAACTGATCTTGGAAAAAAAATATTTTTAGACAGTAAATGGCTTTGGCCATCCAACGTGCATGATGAAATGTCCCTGGTTGATAGAATGTCGTGTGAGTGGGCTCTTCTTCAATAAAAAGTTTAGAAAGCATTAAAAATTCTTTATAATCATCACGAGGCTGTTGCAAAGTTAAAGCTGCATTTAGAAACTTTACAATTTCGGCTTTAACTGGTTGTAAAATGTGTTTAATTTTTGATACCTGAAATCCAGTTTTTAGTTTATTTTGATCTATTTTAGGCCAAAATTCCCTAAAACGTTTAAATAGTGGCACATTTGGACCAGATGAGGAAGGCATTTTTGTGTCAAACACACTTCTCAAAACCACTTCAAAAATATGATGTCTACAAGGAAAATATAGAATATCTCTTTCTAATTTTTGTTGCAATAGTGTGGCTGCCCCATTTATATAACCCATATTTGATGCTGTATCACAACACAAAGCTATTACCTTTTCGTCCAAATTCCATTCACAAAGCACATCATAAACTGCTTCAGTCTGTTCTCTTCCAGTTGAATTGGGCAAAGCTGGTACTCCACTAGTAACTAAGATAGCAAGTCTATCGATATTTCCCATTCCAGTGAGAGAAGGTAAAAGTTTTCCATCCCAATGGATGACTGGGGCCGGCAAGTGTGGTTCTGCTGATGGACAAAGATGTGGTGTCATGTCCTAGTGCTTCTGCTACTGCCGTCAAAATATGGACTCCATACCTGTCGCTTATTTTGCAAGCATCAAATGCAGCGGCTATTTTTGGTGTGATGATGTTACATGTTCCATACAATCTCCTCTTTTTTGGCTGTGACGGGCCAGGCTGGTCTTGTAACAACTCTTCTTGGGCTTCGATTATTTCATCTTCATTTTTGGAGTCGGCTGAATTACTACTTGATGATGGACAGGCGACTGTTTCCTCTAATCTAGCTTTTTCTTGTTGACTTCGTTGCATTCGTTCGGATAATTTCTGTAATTTCTCCTCAGCTGATTTTTCTTGAGAAGCAAGTTGGTAATCAATACCATGCATAAATCCAGGACTTTTTTCTTTGGTTAATTAAAAACTGCTTATCTTCATCTATTTTCATCAATTCCAATGCATTTGCATGAGAAATGTCAAAAAGATCGTCCAATTTTTCAACAAAATTTTTTTCTTTACTCCCGCACTGGCCCTTTTAGCCGATTTTTGTAAGTTCATCCACTCTGCATAAAGTTTATCTAGTTGTTTAACACAATGAAAATCCTGACGTGTCGGAATGCGAGCTTTATCCCAAAAAACTGACACCTCTTTTATTGTTAATTTAGCACTTTCATGTACACTTAGCTTCACTTCACGAATGTTATAAAAGAGCACTTGTAATACTTGTCTATTAGACGGCAATTTATTGCCAATGATTTGTGACGAATAGTGTCCTACTAAGTAAATGAAAGTATCATTTCGTAAGGATCTAACGTCAGCCATCGTTAAATGTTTTTTCAAAAAGGAACGTATGCTAAAACTTATAATGTCACCACTGTAAAACACAATTGCAAACCTACCGTAGGTGCATTATATTTCCAAACTTCCACAACAAATAATTTCTAGGAAATAATTACACCAATAAAGCATTATGAGAAAAGAGGTAGATATTTGTATTTTAAGTAAAATTTAAGTGTATTACCGTAATAAAATCTTATCTACAAATTTCTACCTGAATGCGGCACGGGTTACCGTTCACCGAATTATCTGAAACTTTGACATAAATTATTCCTAGTATAATAGTATATTTTTGTGGGGTGAGACTTAAAAAATACGCAAAAAAAATTCACCCCCTATAGAGATGGGCCACCCTAGTATACATGATGATGATTTTCAGCAGCATTACATATCATGCATGTACTACTAGAAGTTTGTTTTAAAACATTATCTTACGATATCATGGAAAGTCGGATGAGCATATGATAAAAGAGTTCGCAAAAGCGAGAGATCAAATGAAGTCACCTAAACAGAAATCACCTGAAAAGATACTCCACTTCCAAAGTTACATTCTCACTGAATCCCCAATTAAGATTCCCTAATTTGCTTTTATTGAATCCTCAGAATCACGGGGTTATGCGGCTAAAAGTTTTGCTGTTCAAGAGCTAAGGGGTCACGGGCTACTCGATTTCAAGATTCCGAGAACACAATTTTATGAATTCCCCTGTTCAGATTCTTCATATTCTTCTATTATGTTCCTAGAGTTATGCAGTTATGGGTTTACGGAGTTACTGGATTATATAGTAGAAGGGTGTTCTGTTGAAGCGTTATAGGGTTACTTGGTAACGAGGTTCCGAGGGCACAATCTAATTTATTCCCCAATCGAGAGTCTCCTACATTTTCATTGAATCCTGAGGATTATGGGGTTATGAGAATAGAGGGATTATCGTTCAAGAGCTATGGCGCCATAAGTTGCTTGTTTCCAAGATTCTAATTCCACAATGGCGAATCACCGTACTCAGAATCTCCATTTTTTCCGTTGGGGTTACGGGGTTATGAGATGCTGAGGTTATAGTATCATGAAGTTGTGGACATATGATACTCCAGCACAAGGATCCGAGGTCATAATCTCATTAATTTCCCAATTGAGATTCCTCACTGTTTTCATCGGATTCCAAGGGTTATGTGGTTGAGGAGTTGTAGAGTTAAGGAGTTATGGGGTTCTACCATTTCTTTGAGTTATGTGGTCAATAATGAAGTAGAGAAATGTTATTAGGTTAAAGTTTTAAAGTTGAGTCACTTTTGGAGTGTGATTTAAATGAGCTGGGTAAGCAATATCATGACCCAAAAGACTTTTTTAGTGTTAAAAAACTTGTAGAATATCCGTGTTCTTTATAAAAGAATCTTTTCAAGCAGTAATTTAACATACTGGTTCATCTATCAAGCACTTATTTTGACAAATTTTGTAGTATCTGTATCACATTGATCAGCAGCTGATTTGGAGAATGTTATGAATGTTAGATGATAAATGATTAATTTAACTGTAATATCAAGATATAAAACAACACTAACACTAGTATCTGTCCACAAATGTCAAAATTCGCTAATATACACAAGAAAGAGGACATGAGTCCACTATGGTATATCCAGAACATTAGTTCAGAATCACCCATCACTCCAACCTCTTCTAATCTAGCTAATGATATTTTATGGGCTTGCTGTAACAAATGCTTGCGGTTAAAAATATAGCAAGATTTTTTTACGTTTAGCCAAACTATTCATTGTGAAATTTGTAAATGCAAAATTGCCTTTACCTTAATGCAAATTGTTTCACGTAAAAAAATGTTATGCTTATTTAAAGCTTCTGTTACTCTTTGTTCTAAGTATTGCTTATTTTTTTTACCAACATTGTAGATGAGAGATATAAGTCCATAATTAGTCAAATTTACATGACCATCTGACATTTAAATGGGAGTTACTATAATATCGGTACATTTTATCGAGAGCCTTCTGGCTATTTGCACAATAATATAAAAATTTTGACTGGTACATCATATTCATCCCCAGTAAATAAAGACAAATTTGAGGCCAAAATAGGAAAAAATTGCGAGAAAGCTGGTTTTTTGTGGAGACCTTCATTGAGATGCCCTTAGTACATCCTGAGAAGTTCGAGCAATTTGAGCCATGGTTTTTTTTTTGGGAGGGGGGGGGATTTTCAGTTTTTTGCCATTATCTCGAAAAGTATCGCGTTTTCGACAAAAATATTTCTTATAAAATTCTACATAAAAAAGGTCGTTACACTTTTTTTCGTAGGATAAATCATTTCAAAGATATAGCGTGTTTGTTGGCCACTATAATATTAAATAGTTCTGAAGTACGTACAGTACGTAAGTACAATATGTACATAAAATGTTGTGTCTAATTGTGAAGACAAAGTTTCACAAAGCCATCCATTCCCATCCAAGGAAGACATTCATCGATTTAAAAATGGTTAGAAGTCATCAAGCAGTAGAAAAACAGTAGTAAACAAATAGTAGAAGCATCAGAAAAACAAATACCAAATGCGGTTGCAGATAAATTAATTTTAGTTTCTACTGTTTCTACTGTTGTTTTGCTTTATATATATTTAGGGATTATCTACAAAGACAAATAGTCTTTGTAGATAATCCCCAAACAGCAATATTATCTGTTAAAGGGGGTGGAATTTATAGAAGATACTTCTTGCAACTAAATTTCATTCAGCCATTTAAATATTGTCACGCTAATAACAAAACAATAGTCGTTGGTGAGGATGTTGATTTGTTGATAATTTTAATTGCAAGAGCGGTACATGAACATGAAATTTATTTTTTAAAACCAGGAAATGCCAAAACCGAAACCAAAGCATACTCACCGAACAGTTTGGTCCAGTTCAGCAATACCAAAACGCATATTTTATTGATCCATGCTATTAGCGGATGTGACACAACATCTGCATTGTTTCATATTGGGAAAAAAGTGTCATGAAGTTGCTTCAATATCGCGCGGACTTACAGGATTGTGCCGAAGTTTTCAAAATGCCACACACTTCGCGCGAATTAATTACGGAACATGGAATTAAATTACTCTGGCAATGTAGAGTGCTCCTCCGAATGAAAACTATATTGATCAGTACAGGTATTATTATTTGTGAAGGCAATCAGACTTAACAGACCAGCGAAATTGTTCAACCTACCACCCACATTCAGTGCAGCACAACAGCATTTATTTAGAGTGCATCTCCAGGTCTAAAAATGGCTTGATAATGAGTTAAATCCTGAAGTATCATCAACAATAGACTGGACCTTATTCAAAACCTCTTGTCACCGGCTCCCGATCAGTTGATCAATACTATATTTTGCAACGGGCATTGCCGTGGGCAATCTTGTTTGAACACCGCGACAGAAGAAATAGATAATTACAACGGAGCTACAGATGAAGATATATAGTTGAAGATACGATACCATCAACTGATCAGCCAACTGACGAAGCTCTTTATGAAGAGGACGATGAAGTTGACACGGAATTAGATCTGCTAGAAGTGAACGAATGATTTATGCAAAGGGTTGTTTTAAGTGTCAGATGTGGATTAGGCCTACTGTTTGTTATTGTTAAAAAAATACAGACATTGTATCTTTCCGTAACTTTTACTCAGAAATGATTGATCCTACGAAAAAAAGTGTAATAACCTTTTTTGTGTAGAATTTTATAATAAATACTTTTGATCATAGCTATTTTTGTCGCAAAAGTAATACTTTTTGATATAATGGCAAAAAACTGAAAATTTCCTCTTTAACACACCCCCCCACCCCCAAAATAAAACCCCATGGCTCAAATTGCTCGAACTTCTCAGGATGTACTAAGAGCCCCTCAATGAAGGTCTCCACAAAAAAGCTTCCAGCTTTCTCGTAATTCTTTCTAGTCGAAATGTCTTCATTTATTGGGCTATATGTAATGTAAAATATCAAGTCGTCCTGAAGTTTTTACAATCAAACGATACTGTCTAGATATTGAATATTTTCTTCCAGGTCTACAGCTATATCTACGCCTCGCACGAAATGAATATTATAATGAAAAAAAAATAAATAAAAATAAAATGAAACCAATCCTACAATTATTTTGTTTGTGTTTCCTCTTTTTACTCTGATACCGGTAATAATTACGTATTATCTGCAAAATTCTTTTAATTAAAATGTACATGACTAAAAAAGCGTTTCCTAAATAGATAAAAATGTCCCCGTCGTCGTCGCATCGGACGGAAATATTATAAATTAATTAATTCTCTCGTCAAAGCGAGTTTTTTTCAGCAATCTCCCAACTTTTCCTCGTCCGACGCTTTATGGCTCTCTGGTTATTACGAAGCTGGAAGGGACTAATTATTTCTGACATTTTAATGTATCGGAAAGTAGCGAACTTATTTCAGTCAGCTTTAATCTTCCGGACGTAGCCTTGAGAAATATATTTAGTAACTAAAGTTGAACAAAATCACTATGCTTAATTAACTTTTAATATTCAATGAATATTAGAATATGACTTTCATCGTGAAAACTAACGCATTTACAATTTATATGCAAACTATATAGTTAGGTATACCTGGAAGTCAAAAAAATACATAAAATGTTACCTGTAAATTTTTGGAGGCATTATTTTTATTATTTTAGTACTTTTTCGCCACTTGTGGTGCGCCAAACGATAGGTATAGTTGTTTGAATTAGAGTATTGTGTGTTGTATAAATTTTGGGACAGTGATGTGAATTTGAAGTCTTGAGCAGAGAGAGAGCGGAAATCAAGTAGGTGAAGACCAGAACTGGCAAAAAAGGACGCCAAGTTAGAAGGAAGTTTTTGCTGATAGAGAAGAGAAGGCAGAGGCGTCTGGCATTAAGAGAGGAAATGTAGCAGAAATGAAATAAATAATAGTTGGAGAGATAATTTCGGATAAAAATGGAATCCAGTGGCGGTTTACAGACAGTCTGCGTCAGAACGGGAATCTTGTGGTGATGCTGATAGATCAAGAGGTAAACAAAAACTGTTGTTATATTAAATGTGAAGAAGTTGATATAAATTTGTTAAATACTGATCTTTTATTTGTTTCTTTTGACGCAAGCACGTAACCACTTTTAAATTTCCCTGAGTTACTAAATAGAAGCATCACACACTTTTTAATAGGTTTTAACAATATCATCGGCCCTTCGAACAAACAAATACGAAAATCCCAAAAAGAAAAACTATTAAAGGTCAAGGATGTTGGCAGAGAAAGGCTCCGCATCAGTGCTAAAGAAAGGCAAAGTGCACACGATTCCCAGCACACAAATGCAATTTTACGTATTTTGACTTTATTGGTTCTTTGTCAGCGCTTTTGTAATGATTCTTATAGGGGAAATTTTCAGTGGAACAATTCTCTAATGTCGCTATAGGTTTTTAATTTCAGCAGTTAGAGGGAGACTCTCGGTGATCTTCTAGTTGTAATATTGACCCAGATTGTGGGTGTTGGGAATGATATATTCAGTAGAAAAGTTATTTTGTTTACTTTACCAATCAAAATGAAGTCAGGTTTATTATTCGTTATAACTGATAACTATATTTATCAGAAAAAAATTTACCGATTCTAACAGATATTTTCCTGTACTTAACATAAGAGATTATCCATGAGAGAAATTTACCTCTAAAGCCCATAGCATACAGTTTCTTTCCAATAAAAATTTTTGAAAAAAATTTTAACCATCTTCAAAAAATTTCGCTAAAAATTATTAAATAAAATTTCACTTTCGCGTCGCTCAGTTAATTGAATCTTATTACCTAATATCGATATTGAAGTTGGTTAAAAATACGTTTATGTTCGTTACTTGTTCATTTTTACACCGACCTCAATATCGATATTAGGTAATAGGATTCGGTTAACTGGGGAGGCGGCGGTGGTTATTTCGTAAATTTTAGAGAATTTTTTCGAAGGCGGCTCAATTTTTTTTTCAAATTTTTTTTTTTTTCAGCGTTTTTAGTGACGTTAAAATATCAGTCGCTATGACTTTTTAAGGCTTTTTAAGCTCGTTTTCAGAGAATCCTGAAATCACTATGTATCTATGTAAATCTGCCAGAATATTGCAATTAACGCAGCCATATTGGATCTCGAATTCTTAACTTTTGACATCAGATTTGTTATCAGCTTCTTCTAAAACACCTAACTACCAATTTCGATGGAATTTGATTTTTTTTATCATAAAATTACATTATGACTATCGACTGCGCCATATTCTCGAATATTCCCAAACTAAAATTTTCTTTCGTCCAATTTTTGCTCACCTTATACTAGACGATGCCCCATAAAATTAATATGGGACCACCGCCGAGAAGATTTCGTAGAAATTGGTTAAGAGAATCTACAGTGTGTCCCCGGATTGAGTTTGCTATAAGTGTAATATACCAAAAAAAAATTAGTACGGCTTTCATTTTTTGTAATCTCGGTCTGCTTGGCCTAAAAGAAAATAAATCATTGTAGGTAAACTGATCTTTCTGTTAATTTTGTGGAAAAATTCTATTTGGATAAAATATTAAGCATTGAAAGTTAGATTCATATGCCAAATTTCATTGCATTTGAACAAAAAAAATAATAATACTACTTAAAGTCAATAGCTTTTTATTTTTTAACATTATTATAATTTCAACGAATTCAACTAAAAAACCTATTCAAATAGTACTTCACCTAAATTACTACATAATTCCACCTTCTTCTAATTTATTCTGCCAAATATTTTATCCAAATAGAATTTTTTCGTAAAATTAACAGAAAAACCTGTTTACCTACGGTGAGTTATTTTCTTTTATTTTCTTTTTAGATTAATTTCGCGAGTTGGATCCCATTTTAACTAAAATTTGGTAAAAATCCATTTTACGTCAAGCGGACCGAGGCTGCAGAGAATGAAAGTCGTACTATTTTTTTTTGTATATTACGCCTATCGCAAACTCAATCCGGGGACACACTGTATAAGTAATGATTTAATAAATATAAAAAAAACATACATATGGGTCGAGTTGAAAACCTCCTCCTTTTTTAAATTTTATGAAGTCGGTTAAAAAACAAATTCTAGACAATCGAAAACTCTTGAGAGAGAAAAAGTGCACTCACTGATTTATTGTGTTCAATGCATTTGTGTATATATTCCGAAAAATAATAGACTGTAGCTTATGTAGATCTACCCTGATAAAATCCATTCTGACTCTTTGTTTTATTTATTATATTTATTTTATTTATATTTATATTTATATTTATAACATTTATTGGTAAGAGGTTAGAAAGCTTTGGGCCATAATAGCCAACAAACAGTTGTGTTGTGGAATGGGCATATTAAGCAATGTTGATTTTATGCCTTGTAATGTGGTTGTATACCATATGGTATACTGACAGATCAGAGACGTCAAGAAGCACTGGAGCAGGCATTACGGGGGACCAACCAGGGACAGATATTAGTCTGAACCTGGGCAGTACCGCAACGGTGTTCCAAGCAGAAGTCACAGCTATAGAAATATGTGCACAAGAAATGATACGGAGGTCATATACTGACAAAAGAATCCGCATCATCACTGACAGTCAAACAGTTCTCAAAGCTCTGAATGCAGTAGAGATACATTCTAGGACGGTAAAAGACTGCCTTGACTCCCTGGTGAAACTGGCGGAACACAACAGAATAAAACTGGAGTGGACGCGAGGACACCAGGGCAATGAAAGCAATGGAAAAAGTAGATAAGCTGGCCAAAGAAGGCGCAGTAATAGCCTTGATTGGGACCCGAGCCAATCTGCGGGATATCACATAATACCACAAGTGGAATGGTAAAGGAACTATTGAGTCAGAAACACTTGTACTGAACCGGGGTGCCAGGGATGAGATAGTCACGTATGTTCATCACTAACGAGACATCCAAAACAAAGACCAACAAATTGTTAAAACTGAGCAGAAAACACCTGAAATGCGCAGTGAGAATCCTAACGGATACTGCACTCTCAATAAACATCTAACCAACATACGTGTGAAGGACAATCCAGAATGCAGGATGAGGGACCAACCGTTACCCCAGAAGAAATAGCCAGAGCTTCCATCGACAGTACACTCGCCTTTTGGATAGAAACGGGACTAATGGGATAACGAGATTATGGGGTACAATAAGCTTAAGCTTCAGTTTCTGGGAACACAACTCACAAGGAAAAAAATGTGGTTGTATTCAACATCTGTTCTTGGTAGAGATTTATATTTAAAGATGAATGTTAAGTACAGATTTTTTGTATAGTAAATTAACATTGGGAACATTAAAATCTTAAAATGTTACATGACTTGAATTAAAGTTTTAATAAGATTATTAAATGCCATTGTGCAATGATATTTAAGTTTCAATATTCCTAACTCATGTGGAGCAGCTTATATTGAAATTACTAAATTTCTAAAACATGGTTACTTTATTACCTACCGAATTATGTTGTATACACATTTCCGTCTATACGAACATTGTAGTCTCCTCGATATCGGGTCATTCTATCTCACCGAAATTGCTTCGGCCACATTTTTACCTACAAAAGGAATGGTCTTGGGATTATCCGCCCCGTCTCGGTAGAACTCAGCAATTTTCTCCTTTTGTGAGAAGTTTCGTAACACGATGTTCAAGATAACGAAGCCGGCTTCAATATTCAAAGTTCAGTAATTGATGAAATATAAATAAGGTATAATTCAACGGAAATACCATAAAAGAGTGGAGAATTTAATCGATAAATTACGCTGAATAGGCCGGGTTTGGGTCTTTCAATTCGAAAATAATTGGAACAAAGCGGAAGAATATTTTAATCACTTTATTTTGTGTTTTTATAACGATAATAATTGTATAATGGAATAGAAATATTTTAATGATCCCTTGGATCATCAACAACAAGATTGAATACTACAGGGGTGGTACTTTACATGTATATAAATCTTATATGTCAAAATTAGTGTTCCTCAGGGAGCCATACTGGGGCCAATTTTTTTATCGTATACATGAATGATTTACCTATAAATATAAATTTAAATAATGTCGAAATTAATTAATGCAGTCGTACCACTCTTTTATTTAGCAATAAATGCGATGCACTCCTACAAAATACTATTGACAATGACATCAAATCTTTAATGACATGGTTTAATAATCTCTTTATACCTAGATACGTCAAAAACAAATTTTTTTAGATTTTATAATTGGAAAAATTTGAATGTCGTCTCCTCAAATAACAATTAATGATGTGTCCTTGGAGGAAAAGTGTCATATATCGTTTTTAGGAGTTCTTTTTGTTAAAATAACTCGAAATTTATCAAATTAGAGCCTTAAAAGCCGTAGTTGACATCCCAGAATTAATTACTTTTCACTATGGTCAAGTTCAATGTATTTTGAGTTATGGTATCCTTATCTGGGGTGGTCATCCAGCAACACACAATGTCTTCGTGGGCCAGAAAGTAATCACACGATGTATAACATATGTTCCAGCCACCCACTCTTGTGTAAACTTGTAGTGGTATTTTTTATTGCAAACGTATTGCAGAATCGTATGCATAGGTTCTCAGTAGGAGAAATCGAAAAAAATGGAATTTCGTCGTTTACAGCGCCATC
Source organism: Rutpela maculata (assembly GCA_936432065.2). Taxonomy (NCBI): domain Eukaryota; kingdom Metazoa; phylum Arthropoda; class Insecta; order Coleoptera; family Cerambycidae; genus Rutpela; species Rutpela maculata. The sequence continues at coordinate 125,363,547 of OW386290.2, read as the reverse complement.
TATAATGAATCGAAAAAAATGTTTCATACAAATCCTACGTATTTTTAGCCGTAGAATCCGAATCTGTAATACAAACTAGAGGTTCCTATTTAGAATTTCAAAGTTACCCTCCCGCCGACCTACAAGGAGGGGGGGGATTTGGTCTGTGACAAATTTATATACTTGACATCATTAAACTAGATGTAAGGCATCACAGTCTTCGTCAGATTATCGAACTTTCACTTATAATATCACAAGAGCTTAAATTATTTCCGAAAATTTTCTTGAGGGCACGAATATTTTGAAAATCGAGTCGCGAAGCGACGAGGGATAATTTTCTCAAAACATTCGTGCCCGAAAGAAAATTTCCCGGAATAATTTAAGCTTGCGTGGTATTCGGTAAGAAAATTTCACACCACTTAACACCATAATTTGGAAAAAAATTATTAATCCAACCTGACATTTTAAATTAATTTCACTGCTTGTTAAGTTGGCCAGGGTATTGTTGTTTTTGACATATTTTGTTGATTTGTCATTTTTGTTTAATCGGTTCTGCCACAAAGCTTAATAATTACTAGTTTAAAAGGTCTGTCGTTGAGTTTAATAAGTGTATAGCGAAATGTCGCGATTTGGTAAAGAAAATCAACAAGTAATTAGACAAGAAATTCAAAATATAACACCAGATAGCACCCGAAAATCAAAATCAAGTGTATGGAAACAGTTTGTTGAATTTTGTGACGAAAAGTTGTATAATATTCATGAGTGTATGAGTGTAGTACAGGTGGCTACTATACTGGAGGACTACGCATTTAACATGAAAAAGAAAAATTTTGAAGATTATAAGTGTGGCCAAAGTGATGTGGAACTCTACTGCTAAGCAGTTACAAGAAATTTATTACGAAAAATATAAAATCAAATTTAATCCGTTTTCTGATGTGGAATTTGCGACCGCCAGAGCTGCACGCGATGCTAAGCGCAAAAAATTACAGAGACCCATTAAAAAGAAAAGTGAGTACTTCAGCCTTAACCAGCGACGAATACAAAAAAATTATTGAAATGTGGGATGAAAATACTCCAGATGGATTGCAGCGTAAATTTTTTCACATAGTTTCACATGAGCTGGCATGGAGAGGAGGGGAAGAATATTCTGCGTGTATCCAATACTTCAAAGAAGAAACGGATAATTTCGGAAACCCAAAAGGTAGGATAGAATATAATCCAATATTCTCCAAAACCACACAAGGTGGTTCTAAAAAACTGTCGGATAGTAAATGGTTGATTACAAATTTCGATAATCCACAAATGTGTCCGGTTCGTTTGTTTAAGAAGTTGATGGAAAAAAGGGGAAATCTTATTCAGACCGACAGATTATTCTTAACACCAAACCCATACTGGAGTCAACCCAATTCGAAAGGATGGTACAAGAATAGCCCAGTTGGTAAGAACATTGTATCTTCATGGTTTAAATCAGCAGCCTCTGATATAGGAATTGACACTAAAAAAGTAAAAATAACTAATCATTCTGCAAGAGCAACAGCTGTTTCGAAATTGGCCAAGGAAGGAGTTGGCGAACAACAGCTCATTAAAATTACTGGGCACAGTAATAGTCAGTCAATCAAACCTTACTTACAATTGGACGTTGAACATCATTATCAGATGATTGAATCCATGAGGAGAATTGCATCAAGTACTAGCAAGTTTAATCATGATCAGAGCACAATGCAAAATAAAACAGAAAGTACCCAGATTCAACCCACCAATTCAAGCCAGCCCACAAACATTTATAATAATTGTGTTTTTAATATTAATAAAACCTATAATAATTAAATTTATTTCGTTATTATTTTGCTTATTAGTCGATATCATTAGAGATTTGCCAATGAAGATATTAGTTCAACATGAAATAACTTCTAAAAAAATCATACAGGTATATCCACCATATTTCGTTAAATAAAAAAAATTACCAACTTTAGTTACACCAAATGCTAAAACTCAGAACTCAGAATATGTTTAACGAATTTAATGGAAGATTGCGATCAGGAAGCGTTAGAGTCGAATGGTTTGTTTACGAAAATCCAAGAAAGTCTGCTGCAGATGTCAAGTAAATATGGCCTTTTGCGTAAAAGAGATTTGAACAAAATTGTTTCAAAATATTACATATATGTCTTAAAACACAGGTATCTAATTAATTCGTCACCTTCCTATTCACCATTAAGAAGAGAGGATGGGGTAGAATTCAAGCAACATTTAAATCTTACTATGTTTGTACATCCTACGTTTTTTGAATTATAAATTGTTAATGCATAATAATTTAACAAATTTGTGTTTTCTGTTTAATGAAACTTTATAGCGAATAATAAATAATAATGTTAATTCAGAAATTTTGCATTATTCACAGGTATATCTACATTATTTAATGGTTGTAAATCATATGTTTACCTTTTCAACTGTCAAAAAATTTTCACTTATAATATCCCTAGAGCTTAAATTATTTCCGGAAATTTTTTCGAGGTCATGAATATTTTGAAAATTTTTTAATAATTTTCTTAAAATATTCATGAACGAGGAAAAATTTCCGGATATTAATTTAAGCTCGTGGGATATTCGGTAAGAAAATTTCACACCATTATTTTATAAATATTATGCCAAAATTGAACATTTTTATTACGAATGACAAAAATTCATTCATTATAATGAGCCATGGAATAACAACTGATGGTTAATAAAATACGAAATTTCTTAGTGAAATAACATACCATTCTCCAAGTTTAGTTACATGAACTCTTTATAAATAACTTAAAAACATATTATATTTCTGTTTTTTATTAACTTTGGTCTACTAAAATTGGTGGAACATCATTTATTTTTGATAATTATTCTGAAGTACCCACCTACTTCAAGATTAATATGTTTAATAAAATACGAAATTTCTTAGTGAAATAACATACCATTCTCCAAGTTTAGTTACATGAACTTTTTATAAATAACTTAAAAACATATTATATTTCCGTTTTTTATTAACTTTGATCTACTAAAATTGGTGGAACATCATTTATTTCCGATATTACTTAAATGCGAGCACAGGGAATGTATTCATTCTTGTCGCAGAGACAATAATTAACAACTTCTAGGCGGCCATGGGATAATGAAAGGTAACAAGATAGTAATGGCTGCCGCACTTACAGACGTCAATTAGATTAATTTTTACATTCTAATCATAACAAAATTTGATTATCAGCCATAAGAATAAAGTGCATGAGCATATAGCAAAAAAATGGCTCTAGGTTCTAAAACACATTAATTTGTGTACTTATAATATCCTCGTGAATATCCTCTTTTGCGTCGCCAAATAAATTTAATTCTAAAAGCACTCCAACTCCCGCGTCTTTACTTTGACATTTTAATTGACAGAAAAATTTCCACTTATTAATTTGACAGAATGTAAAAAATTTCCGGACATTTTTTGGGTTGCCATGGTAACTTAACAAAAAACAAGCCTATGATTGGTTAAAAAATGTGGTGTGAAATTTTCACTTAAATATCGTGGCGCCTCGAAAAAATTTCCGGAAATTTTTTTAATTGCCATGGTAACTAGTCAAAATTAAGGTATCTTATTGGTTAAAAAGTAGAGGTGTGAAATTTTCTATCTAATTTTTAACATTCTGTGGTATACTTTTACGCAGTTTAGTTATAATTGATATGTCCTCATCTATCAATGATTCCTCTTTGATTAGTGAAACGCTCGTCAATATACCTACTATGCAGCATTTTTGTGTATGTCGAATTTTATTACAGGTTATACTTCATGTGAATTTTTTTTTTAAATGTGTTACAACTTTTGTATTTTCTGGTCGATTTCTTTTTCGAAATTAATAATATTCTCCGTCTAGCCAACACTAAGCTACTGTCCAAAATACAAACGGTAGCTTCTGTCGTCGTGCTTACAAGAAACGTGATGGACGGATAGATGAACAGACAGACGGGCAAACCTTTTGAAATTCTATGACCAACACAATAATATATTTTTTTCTCTATGAACGATATTTTATCATCTCAGAAATGTGTCGATAAAATGATATATACTATTCGTTTTGGTCTTTGCGAAGAGTATATTAATAGGAACATTACCAAAAAGCGAATAAAGATTACTTGATCTCTGGCGATATTTTTCCAATATGGCGACATTAGTTCAGTTCGCTTGAGGTAGAAAACTTTTTATTCGCGTTGTCTTAGCTTTTTCAGAATTTTGATGTTTATTTCGACAGGCTTAGAAACGTGATAAAAAAGAAAACATCAAAATTATTAATTTTCTAAATTTCTTTTTCAATACAAATTACACAGGTCTGCAAAAAAAAATGTTCTGCTCCAAGAACTAAACCTATCATGCGTTAAGTATTTTTGTGTGCTGAAACCGAATTTTCAATTCAAAAAATTTTCTACCTCGTAGATTTCGAGTAAATCCCGTTTTTTGCCAAATTTCGATGGAAAATGTGTATTTATATAATAAAAATTACTGTTTCCTATGTATTTTTGATTGATGATTACGAATCCGTCCTCAAAAAAGGACACTCTGCCCTCCAAATGGCAATAAAGGGCAAAAAGGGCAAAAACTTAATTTTATTGAAAAAAGAAGTGCGAGGTATGATTTTCTATGAATTTTTTAATGTTGAACTTGAATCCGATGTTAAAAAAGGGCACTCCGTTCTCCAAAGGGCAATAAAGTTCCAAAAAGGGCCAAATCGCACACCTACAAATTTTAACTTTTATTTTGTATCGTTAACCAAAACCACTTATTTGCATTATTTTGGTCCCAGCTACGTCTAACATAGTCATAAAAAAAATTTGTTGCCTCTAAAAATTGTAATAACTGACCTAACTCACATATTATGGTATAATTTTAATAAAAAAAAGCAATTAATTACATCATGCGAAAAAATATTTGCCATTTTGATATATATATTTCAAATGAATGTTATATACTATATATTTAATTAGAATATAAGCCCTTTAATCAGAAAATTAATTGTTCTTCTTGAGCTTCTTAGCCCGGCTCTTATAAGTTACTTCTGGAGCATCTCTTATACATGTCCAACAGTAGTCTGCCAACATCGCAGAAGTCCATTTACCCTGATATCTTTTTTCCGTATTTTGAATATCCTGGTGGAATCTCTCTCCATGCTTATCACTTACTGCACCACAGTTTTCTGGGAAGTAATCTAGGTGTGAATGTAGAAAGTGGACTTTTAATGACATATTGCATCCTAATTTCTGGTAACAAGAAAGAAGATTCCCAACAAGGTCTCTATAGTTTTCTGCTCTTTTGTTACCGAGAAAATGTGTTGTTACCATTTTAAAGGAATTCCAAGCAGCTGTTTCATTACCTTCTAGAATGTCAAATTCAGCATCTTTGAAAAGGTTCTTGATTTGAGGACCCACAAAAATTCCGTCTTTAATTTTCGCATTACTAAGTCTGGGAAATTTTTGTTTTAAATAACTGAAAGCACGCCCTTCTTTGTCCATAGCTTTTAGCAAGTTTTTCATAAGCCCCCGTTTTATGTGGAGTGGTGGGAGTATTACCTTTTGTGAATCAATTAATGGAATGTTAGCAACATTTTTTTCTCCTGGTTCAAAACCCAGTCTTGGCGGCCAAATTTTTCTTTTGTAATGTTCTAATCGCGCTCGACTGTCCTACTCACAAATAAAATAGCAATATTTGGTATACCCTTGCTGCATACCAAGTAAGATAGTCACTTTTAAGTCTGCACAAATCTGCCACTTATACTTGTTATATTCTATAGTTTGTAGCAATACATTCATGTTACTGTAATTTTTTTAAATAAAAAAGTGTGAATGATTAAATTTGAATAAATGATTTAAGTATTTTCAATATATTTTTTTCCTTTAAAATGCTAAGAATCCTATCATGTAATTCAATACTTCGTCAGTATTAGCTAGAAGAGTAGTTGTTTTGATTGATTCTCCAATAATGAGTGTTTTAAAGTATTTACCTGTCTAGTATATTAGCGTGCCCAGATTAGGGCAACAATATACAGAAAGTAGGTATTTTCATAATAAATAAAAAGTGTGTAAGTTGTGATTTGCATAATACCTAAATAATATTCTCTAAGGTCTCTTATAATTCGCGTTGACTAATTTTGTGTGGTTCACCACCGGACACTTCGGCAGAGAAATCGGGATCTTGTGATGCTGATGGCTGGACTAAGTCATCATCTACATTATCATCCGATTCTTCGTCAGAATCAAGGCTGTATTCTTAAGGTGGATTAGGAATAGGTAGTTCATCACTATGGAGAACCGGGCGAATGGCAAATGGTAAATTGGGGTATTGTATTACCATCCTTTTTTACTTGTTAATACCTTGTCTAATAGGAGGTATCACGCAAAAATAACAATCGGTAACATGATCTGTAGGTTCTCGCCAGATCATGGGCACAGCAAAGGCCATTGAACGTCCTCTTCCACTTAGCCAACTGCAAAGATTGTTCGCACAATTGCTGCAATATATATGAGGTGCCCATTTTTTGTCTTCATCTCCTATTGTACAACCAAAATACAACTGGTACGCCTTCTTAATTTTGGGACTAAAATTACGTTTTTGATGCGCAAAAGTCACTTCACTATAAATATAACAAAAGTTGTTAGGTGTATCTACAAAATCTCGTGGCATATTTTCAAAATAGCACTATTTACTTTCAAATATGAACGCTTATCATGCACAAGGTACAAATACGACTACCTAAGAATGAATATTAGTTTTAGTGACAAATAAAGAGGTAGGTAGTATTAATGTCTATTTTTCGTAGAATTCTAATTCTACCTGTTATTTGTGATGGGAATAAACTAGGGTTTATAAGGGGTCTACACACGATCCTGCGGCAGGGAGCCAGCCTTGTTGGCATGCTTTGAACTCATTCGTAAAAGTGAACTGGTCCGCTGGAATTCCAATTATCTTCAAAGCGTACCGAGAATGTCGGGTCCCATCATCTGGATCGTCTGTAGACCCCTATACCTGCGTTACACTTTATTACCTGTATTGGGAAAACCAGAGCCAACTTGAACTTTTGCTTTTTATATTGTTATTTGGCATAAAGAAGTTACTACGAATTTGCTATTTTTACTTCCAATACATTTAGGCTGTAGAATCGTTTATTGCTCGAAGGTGTAGTGTATTTTAAGACTAGCCTAACCTGACCTAACTAGTGTCAACCAAGGTTTGTGGCTGACACAGAAGGGGTAAAAACTTGATAGGATATTTACGAACGGTTAAAGCCCTTCCAAGGGTTTGCCGCAAGCTTGGCAATACTAGTTAGGCTAGTCTTAAAAAATACCTTCAAGCAACGAACGATTAATATTTGGCCCTTTTTAGAACTTTATTGCCCTTTGGAGAGAGGAGTGCCCTTTTTTAACATCGAATTCGTGTTCAACATTTAAACATACATAGAGAAACACACCCCGCTTTTCTTTTTTCAATAAAATTGAGTTTTTGTCCTTTTTTCCCTTTATTGTCCTTTGTAGAGATGGGTGCCCTTTTATACTATCGGATTCGTGTTCATCATTAAAAAATATATGGAAAAACACCCCTCGCACTTCTCTTTTCCATAAAATTGAGTTCTTGCCCTTTATTGCCCTTTGGAGGGCATCGGATTCGTGGTCAACATTAAAAAATACATAAGAAACACACCTCGCACTTTTCAATAAAATTGAGTTTTTGCCCATTTTGCCCTTTATTGCCCTTTAGAGGGTAGAGCACCCTTTTTTGAGGACCAAAAATACGTAGGAAATAGTAATTTTTATTATGTTTTGGGATAAATACTTATAAACACATTTTACGTTGAAATTTGGCAAAAAACGTATTTTGACAATAAAAACCGGGATTTACTCGAGATCTATGCGATAGAAAATTGAAAATGGGTTTCAGCACACAAAAATACTTAAGGCATGATAGGTTTAGTCATTGGAGCAGAACAATTTTTTTTTAGACCTGTGTTATTGACGTTAATTCGATTAAGTTTTTCCAAACCTTGTTAATATTAATAACAAAATGTCGTGACAGTAACTAATAATAACACCGCAGTAACAAACATCCCATAATATAATGTCTAGAACAATTTCTAATATAATGGCATACTTGATTAAATTATACAAGCCGCAATAAAACATATCCAAACATTCATATATATTTTTAGAATATGAATATGCAGCATGAAATTCCGCAATATGAGTTTTCGTAATATAAACTTTCCAACTGCGGATGACGAGTAATTGTCTTTTGAAATTACATAGTCGAACACTGGAAAATTGTTTTCACAACAAATCAATAAATCATTTTTCTTGATTTAGATATTAAGACCGTTGAATAATAATATAATAATACTAATAAATTTATTCTACTTAAACGTAAAAATGGTACAAATTGAACAATAGGCTATAGAGCTCTTCTTCTAGTTGCCCAATAACAGAAAAAACCAAATCTAATATTATAAAAAGAAGTATACCCGGCGTCAACAAGGTCACTTACCAAACGATATTTTCTCATCCATCTGTCAAGTTTCTACGGCTTCCGGTTTCACCAGAAGTGAGCTCTACTTTTGATTTTTAATAAATCGATGAATAAAAAAAAATTGTTGAGGCCTTTGGTTCTTGTACAATTTTCTGTTTTTCACCCGCTTCAATAATGGTTGGAGGTGGTAATGAGGGTGGATAATACCAAAAATTTGTTGAGATCTTGGCTTTTCTTATAAATACTAAATACTAATTTTGTGGACTCTTACTTGCTTGATTTACCTATTTACCCCCATTTATCTCAATTTACCCTCCAACCCTTCAATGAAATAAGATAAAAATATAATCAAGTTCCAGATCTCTCTTGATAAATATTGCACAAATGATTTGTTATTAACAAAATGGAATTTATCAATTATATCATTAACTCAGTTGATTAGCTGTCTAGCATGATGATTGTAGGTAAAAGATACTTTAAGCAATAAAACAATTTATTTATAGATAACCACAATTAATGCGAGCGCCAGCTGGTAATAAGTATATTAAGGACTCATTAACCGAAATTAACAAAGGCCCTCAATACCTCATTAACAACATATTTATATGGATCAATTGATAAGATAAAGATACGCAGAAAATTATAATTTTTAGAAACCTTGGCTTTTTTGGCTTTGGAAATGTCTGAGCTGAGAAATAAAAGAAACAAATTCCAAACAAGAATATATTACAAAAAATAATCAACAAGAAAATATGACTTGTGAACAATATTTAAATAAATAAAATTACCTGATATCACAGATTTTTAAAACATTAGAATTAAAGTGCCTGAAAGGCGGAAGAATTATGTTAAGTAAAATCTAGTAAAACGATTAAAAAAAATTGAGGTTAGATAAGCCAGAAGGACAATAAAAAAATGTAACAAAATTCACTTAAGGTGATTTTCACGAGTACAGATATTTATTATCTTCCCGAAAATAACCAGTAAATAAAACCTAACATTTACAGATAACTGCAAAAGAAAACTGGTATTCGGTGACGTAGTACGATAAGACCTGGTGAGTAGCTGGTTGAATTAAGAAAATCAGAGCTGGTACAATTACCTCAGTTCCTTAAAGCGTCTGTAAATACCATCCCTAGACTATCTAGATGAAGGCTAAGGTTTCTGCCTCGCACACGTGTCTATTTTACGGTTATCTAATGTAGTTTGGTTAAATACGCGTTAGTAGGTTGATTTTCACACGTATAATGATTGGTTGAATATTTAACCACACGTTTTTTTTTTCACGTTAAATTTACGTGAAACGTTGATTTAACGTTGTTTCTGGTATAATTTTTTACGTGTTATTCACGTATATATACTTACTGGACCTGATTCAACGTATCCCTTGTACCACACGATAATGAGGTGCCGTACTATCGTATGAAACAAAACATTTGCAATCAAACCTATATGCTCCAAGGTAGGGTTGCCAGGCCTAAAATTCGAAAAGCCGGACTTTACTTATAAATTTGGCCGGACATTTGGTACAAAAAGCCGAACAGTATTCGTTCGCCATAAAAAACTAACTAAAACACAAAATCAGTCTTTTAATATTTTTATTAAACCTGATTAATTTAAAAATAAACATTTGTTACATAGGAACAGAAAAGTCATCACAAAACAATAAAATGTATCTATGTATAAAAAAGCGACTAAAAACGAAAAAAAAGAACGAAAAAATCACGTTTTAGAGCCTTAGGCAAAAAGCCAAACAAAAGCCGGACAGGCCGGACATGTTAATTTTTAGCCGGACGAAACCGTAAAAAGCCAAACATGTCTGGCTAAAGCCGGACGCCTGGCAACCCTACTCCAAGGGCACTTCTTCAAAAAAGACACAAAGATCATTACGGAGAATTTGCAAATATCGAAGACCTTGGAAAGAAGGAGTGTCGATTTGGGCGGTTTTTGCCCCAAATTATTTTCACCCAAGATAACAAAGAAATCCAGAAAAATAGATGGATCTCTGAATTCGGTTTCAGGCTTTCTTGAATCGCTCGCTGTCAAGTGAGGGGGGGCTAGGGGGGTGGGGGATCGTCCGTTTAGGGTAAAATTAACTTATTGATTTATTGTTAGTAGACATTAAAAAAAATATTTTCTGATTTTTTCATCAAAAAATAATTTCGGGCAAAAACCGCCCAAATCGACCATCCTCGTTTGACCTTGCTTTTGTCAGATGTTTTAAGCAATGTTTATTTTAATACAGTTTACCAGATTCCAGATAATATTACAAATTTAACCGTTTTTATTATTTTCAGTAATATTATAACTAACAATTTTTATCTCGTTTTCTTTTAGACGTTTAGTGTAATCCTATGAAGTTAATTTACATCTCTGCATCTCGAGGTTCTTGATTGTGAATTATTCGCCATATAAGTGTAAACATGTGCAAACGATTGAGATTTTCTACATTTAATATGCCATACCCATTTTTATATTGCGATATGTGTTGTCTTCACTGTAAATACATATAATGTTACATGAATGTTGAAGTCTTTCAATTTTCTTTGTACTGACACCGATTACGATTTTCCGTACACAACGCCACCACTAAGGATAATATGAATCATAATTTACACTAGCTAGATATATCTTTCTCAAAACAGTATAATTTTTCAATCGATTATATGCGAATTTCAGTTTGGATAAGATATGTTTTTCAAAGGTTTTCAAAAGTCAAACATTGAGTCTAACCTAAGTCTAAGCCGTATTTTTTTTGCTTCATTTACAATAGGAAGAATTTTATTATTTAAAGCAACATCAAATAAAGTTGCTGATAGTTTCTTCAATGCGACACCTGTCAGCGCTACTTGTTATTTTTTAGGGTTTAGTTTTAAACTAAGATTAGATGAATACTCAGAAATTCTTTTTAGGTCCCGGTTTATTGAAGAAAAAATATCTTGCCACTCTTGGAAATCAAACGATTTGTAAATTTGCGAGTTGTCAACTGGATACTGATGAAGTTGATAACTATGACGTTGATAACCAAATCTATGAATATCTGCAAAAAAATAAATTATTATCGACTTGTCGGTCAGGGTTAAAAAAAAATCATAGTATAACATTAATACACATTAACACACATAGTTGACGATGTTATCAGAGAAATAGACAATGGAAAGTGCACTTGTCTGGTACTGCTGGATGTCTCAAAAGCTTTTTACACCCTTGATCATTCACTACTGCTATCAAAATTACATTATTTTGGATTTTGAGACATTTCACTGCAGTTAATGTCAACCTATATTAAAGAACGTAGTCAATTTGTAAATCAAATGACTCAAACTGTAAAGGCAGGTGTGCCACAAGGATCAATACTAAGGCCACTACTACTGTTTTCACTATATTTCAGATATATCTAAAGTTATTAAAATACCTCTCTCCATCAATATGCCGATGATTTGCAAATTTATTGTTCATTTGATCTGGCAGATAATATAGTATATTGTGTATTTAGGTGTGAAAGCAATACATTCCCGGACGACGATGCAAATTGTTGGCCGAGGCGCTAGCCGAGGCCAACAAGCATCGAAGTCCGGGAATGTGCTTTTACACCGAAGTACACATACTATTTTTTCTGAAATCACAATCAATATTACTATAAATTAAGGAATTCGTATTAATGCATAACATTTCTTCATTACAATCTAACTCCTTACTAATAAATGCAATTTTAATGTGAGTTGGTTTGTCTGCGTGTATTTATTTACTGTTAAAATATACATAAAAAACCGTACGGGAATGTTACTTTCCCGGCCTAGGCCGGGAAAGTAATATTCCCGTACAGTTTTGTTGATCGTTGCTTGGTAACAGATCTTTTCCGGTCTGTTTTGTGATAGTTTCTTAGCAACGGACTAAAATACTGGAATTGTGCATTTTTCAATCTGAAATCGCGCCGAAAATGTAGACATTGCAGATCGATTTCAGAAAAACTCTATTACAAGTTAAGATCAATCAAGATATAAATAATATATAAATATATGCATATGAACATAACCTAAATGCATTCAAATCACAAGTCATTTTGCTGATGAATAAAAAATTTCAATCAATGAACTTAACTTTCAAAATAAATAATGAAATAATTCCAGTGACCAATGAAGCAAGAAATCTGGGCGTAACTCTTGATTCATTCCTGCAGTTTGAAAGTCATATTAAAAATAAAATAAAGCTGGCATATTATCGTCTAGAAAAGTTATACCATTTAAAACAAAATATTCCTCAAAGATGTAAACAAATATTTTGTAATTCGTTAATATTATCTCTACTTGATTATGGAGATGTGGTTTATGGTAAAATGCTGTCTTCTTTAATGAAACATGCCATAAAATATTTCAAAATTCTTGTATGGGGTACATTTATAATATTCCCTTCCGCAATCACATCACCCCATATCTAAATGAGCATAAAATTTTAAATATGGACAACAGAAAATTACATTACATGTGTTGTTTCATATGGTTTCATCATTAAAACAAATGAGCCAACTTATTTAAATTATAAATTAATTACACATAACCGCGGTCATGATACCAGAAATTTAACCAACTTTGTAATAGTCCCTCTCAAGACGGAAATTTTTCAAAGGTCATACATTATATAGCAGCCCATTTATCAGATGAAATGAAATGTGAAAAATATAAAAAATTTTCAAAATATATTGAAACTCAATTGTTACTAATCGAACGTCAATAGTTATGTGGTGCCCCCTGTGTTTTCAGTTCTTTATGGATTATGTAGGATATTTATCAGAGACTTTTGTGCAGAGACCTCGTTATCTTGGGTACGTCGTTGTCATGAAAAGAGAGATATTTTAGTTTTAGTTTTAATTTAGGTTTAGTCAGTAGTACTGGGCAAATTGAAGAGGGCAGTATTCTCGAATTTGTCCCATTTCATTTATAAATAAATGTAATTATTATTATTATTATTGTTGTTATTATTATTACTAGATACATTTGAAATATCAGAAATGAACACGGCGAGCAACAGTGGTCCCGAGATTGAACGTGTATTTAAACCCATTAGGTTTTGGGCTCCGTTGCAGAGCTATAGTCATTTAAATTTGCTTCTGTTTTATTATTTCCATATTTTAAGTGAGCTTTATTTCTAAGCTTAATAAGTATCTCTCGAATTCATAATACTCCAGTCAAATTGTGTTTTTACTAGGAATGTTGTGGGGTAGTTTTGATTTCTTCCATTCCACATGTTTTTTGGGGTGCTGAATCCGAATGCGAGGTTTGCTAACAAAATTTCGTGACGCAACATTAAAAAAAATGCAAAAAACGTAAAAGAATCTCATTTTTTAGCGATTTTTTGCTTATAACTCGAAAAGTATTAAATTTTCGTAAATAATCTTTCTATTTGAAATGAAAGTACATAAATTTTCCTACAAAATTTGTTATTTAGGTTTTTTCTCCGATGAACCGTTCGAGCTCAAGCGCTGGTTGAAAATTGGCGCACTTCGGCTGTCTCCGCAAAAACCCATTTTTTCCACTCCGAAACTCTAATTTATTATTAGGTTCTCTCCCAGCCTCCCAAAATGATTTTATAACTACCCCGTCTGGTTTAAAAGCCCTCTATCTATGCTAACGGAAAAATTTGATGATGTAAAAATTGATTCGCAGCAAGCTGTGGAGGACGCTGATATCGTAATTGTCACAACAGCTCTTATGTTGGCCTGGTCAAATGAATATGTGACAGTGGTGGGGGAAGATATCGACCTTTTGGTGATTTTGATTGGCCTGTGTAGCATTGAATGTTTTTTTTTTTTGAAACCAGGAAAAAGAAAGATGTCTCTACAATTCTCATCTTGCCGCTGACAAAATCCCATCAGACCATATATTGTTCCTGCACGCGGCGAGTGGTTGTGACACCACTTCTGCTTTGTTTAATCAGGGAAACCTGAAATTTGTCAAAGTCATGCAGAAGAACAATGACTTGCAACCAGTCATTGATGCTTTCAAAGACCCTCATACACACCAGGATGAGATTGCCGAAGCAGGAAACGTGTTTCTCATGGCTCTGTATGGGAAAGGACATGAGACTAGTCTGAACGATTTGATATACAGACAATACGTATCTTCATCGTACAAAAGAAAAACATTGCCTCACTACCCCCACCGAAGCTGCTGCACGGCAACATTCACTGAGAGTTTACTTTCAGGTGCAGCAGTGGTTATCCGGTCAAACCACACTCGACGAGCAATAAAGAGACTCGAACGTGTGGAGGTGGAAAAATACAAGGAGTGGCCTCGTGCCAATGTCAATCACTTTGAACCCTGCACCGGGCTCGATACTCGGCACACTTCTTGTAAATGTCAAAAAGGCTGCCAGCACAATTGTTTATGCAGGAAGACAGGCCTCCATTGCTCCCCAATCTGCATATCGTGCGAAGAGCTGTGTGAAAACGTCGAGCCCCGGAACACAGCATTGACATAGATGAAGAAGAGACCAAAGAAAGGGACCGAGAACAGACTGAAGAAAGACGCTTACACAATCTATTTCGTAACCATTCATCTCTCTTTGAGATATGATCACAAGTTGTTGTTTTCTCACCACCTCTTTCATTTTCCAGATGAACAAGCCCCGACGCTGACGACAGAACAACCCGAAACAGTGCCTCTAAACGACGACGGCTCATATAGTTGTTGCTCATATATTAATGTAACATATAATCATATGTAATATAATATAATAATATGTAATAATTTTTCAAGATTTTTCGTTGGAATCTCAACTTTTTTGTAACTGAATTTTTACAATTTCGGACTTCATTAAATAACTTGAACATTATGTAATTTGAAAAAATGACCTGTACCTTTACATATACGATCTAAATAATAGCAGAGAACTATGAGGAATATTCACTAATTGACAGCCTTTAATAATAATATAGAGATTTGGAGTGAAATAAGTGGGTTTTTGCGGAGACAAATTTACAACTAGCGCTTGAGCCCGAACGGTTCATCGGAGAAAAAACCTAAATAATGAAATTTGTAGGAAACTTTATGTACTTTCATTTTGAATAGAGAGGCTATTTACGAAAAGTTTGTAGTTTTCGAGTTATAAACAAAAAACCGCAAAAAAATGAGAATCTCTACATTTTTCTGCATTTTTTTCAATGTTGCTTCACGAAATTTTATTAGCAAACCTTACATTCGGATTCAGCACCCCAAAAACATATGGAATCGAAGAAATCAAAACTACCCCACAACTTTCCCGCTAGGGGGCCTTTTGAGCACAAATTAACTGCATTATAAATCAAATATCCTCCCTCTTTTTTCTAATATCATATTTAAAGCTGAAAAAATGTGTTTTTATACAAACATCACCTCAATAAGATCTCTTTAGTTATTACGTTTTTAATAATGTCTGTTATACAAAGTCTTTACGAATGAGTGACCTAAAAAAGGGATTGTGTAACATTTCGCTGCCATCACATTATTTGTCGATCCATCGGAGTTCGGATTACAAACATAGCTTTCATCAGTTCGTAACTTTAAATTGGATATATTTGGTATTGATCTGGATATCTTAATTGTTTTAAATGAAAATCGTTAACGAGGATTTCTGTCAGCAAAATTTGATTGAAAATTGGGATTTATCTTGAGTAAGATATAATCTACGAAAGCGTAATATAAGTCAGGGATCGTAAGTGGTACATCATTATTAGGTTTAATTTCGTTTGTTACGATTTCGAAGGGAAAGGATTTATGGTAGACGAGGCTAAGTGCAATCCTCTCGTAATAAAATAAGGATGTATGCCCATAAATACACATAATATAATACTATACGTAGTATAATGGATGGAGGCGACGGACTGAGCTACCCTATGCCGTATTAATATAAACAATAAAGCCAGCCCATTCGGCTAGTCAATAATTACAAAATATCCGAGCTAAGTAACAAATGTTTGACTTTTATATTTTTTTTGGGACACGTCTTTCCATTAAAATACGGAATTAAAGTTGATATCGGTATAGCTTATACTAATTGCATCCAGAACATTGAAAATAATATTGAGAGGGAACCGCAGAAATTTCGGTTTCACATTAATAGTAGGAAAAAAATTGACTGATATTTCCACTTAAACTATCAATATTTTGAAATTCCTAATGACATAATTAACTGATTTGCAGATTTTTTAGTAAATCTTTCCTGCCACCCACGAACAATCTTGAGTTAATAAATGAAAAGTAGCATATCACATGTTTTAATGAAAATGAAGTATGTAACGCTCTAAGGAAACTAAAATCTAAATTAACCGCTGGGCCGGATGATATTCTATCTTTCTTAATAAGAGATTGTGCTGGTATTTTCTCATACCCACTTTCGGTACTTTTAGACTTATGTATTCGCAACGGCCAGCCTCCAAGTATGTGGAAATATTCAAAAGTATGTCTAGTTTTAAGGCGGCAAAAACAATATGGCTTATGAAACTTATTAGCAAATTTTCTAAGGGTTTAAAAATTTTATTGTACCACACCATATATTCTAGTATTAAAAACTAGCTGTCAATCTAATGCTTATAACTCAATCCATCTCTGAGCTCGTTGATCGAGGTTATCAAATGTATGTAATGTACAGAATCTTTTATAAGGCTTTCGACACCCTCGACCTTAATAATTATTGCTTTAGAAAATGTCTTGCTTTGTTTTCTACAGTTTACTGTCACTATTGATATTTTTTTATTTCTGTCTTCTAGACAGGAACCAGTATGTAGCTTATAGTGGGTTTGGGTTTATCGAATACATGGCAACATCTTGTGTTACGCAAGGATCAATTCTCGGGCTTTGCATTTTACACTATTTATAAATAATGTTGTGGTAGTTATTGACTGCTTACTCTACGGCGACGATCTTAAACTCTTTATGACTATTAATTCCATAGAAAATAGCCTTTTAAACACATCCATGGTGTTTTCAAAATAAGCTAATTATGTAAACTAGCACCAATTAAATTTAATTTTGTCATAGATACCACGGAATAATTTTTGGATCAGAACTTTCCTTTGTACCTCATGTAAATAATATAAACTTAGAAACCTTTTAGACTTAAGAATTTCTTTTCAAATTAACGAAAAGTTTACTAAAACTGATACTTCAAAGATACCTACTTTACTTTTCTTTTGTCCGATCTAAACTTGAATACGCATTACTCGTCAGGAACCTTATTATACCGGGTGTTTGCTATATCCATATAAATATTTTGCAGGATGACATGTTAACATAAAAGAAGTAAAAAATCCTTATACATTTTTTTTAACCGAAACCTATTTTTTTCATTTAAAATTAATTAAAAATAGGCAATGTTTTCAGTTTAGAGAGTAACACTGTAAACAGTAGACGGAAGAGACAATGATATTTCGCTCACTTGTCGTGTCAATAACATGAATTTTACAGCGATGCAACATTTAAAAATAATGAAAGCTTTCTTTTTACCTTTTTTTAATCAGTTTTAAAATGTAAACACTAACTGACATTTAATATTAATTTACTGATTGCCATCTTAACTATTTTTCACAAACCATAATTATTAAATAAGATTTATTAGAAAAATTAGGACGTCCAGGTCGGTTTTTTGAAGCTTCTTGTATCTTCATTGAAAAAAATGTCACTGATATCAGTAATTTACTGTCTTCCAAAAATGTATTTTAGCGATGAGATTAAAAAATTACATTTTTTATTAATTATAGAAAATTTTATTAACCGGTGTAGTAATTAAATTAATAGCAGTTATTTCAATTTCAATGAACACTTAATTCATCACTTCATTCGTTACACCGTTTTATTATTTTCATTATAAATTTACTTTAAAGCTAGATAAATCGAACACATTGACAACACTGTATGATTGGAGTCGGGAAGGTGATAAATTATATTTGAAGAGCTATCTACAGTTCTAGCTCAAATAGAAGCTATTAAACTCGCGACCGATTTGCCCTGAGTCAGATGATCCCTCTGATCTCACTTGTTTAACCCCCGGTTACTTTCTCATAGGTGAACCTTTATCTACTTATCCCGAAAGAGACGTTTCAAAAATACCCGGAAATCGACTATCATTTTGGCAACAATGCAGTAAAATGCAACATATTTGGAAACGATGATCTGTTGAATATTCAAACCGTTTGCAGAATAGCCCTAAGTGGTTCAAACCTTATCCCAATTTAAAAGAAAATATGGTTGTTCTCATAAAGGAAGACAACGTTTTACCCTTGCATTGGCCACTTGCTCGTATTGTCCAAATAATGCCAGGCCCCGATAAAAGGGTTAGAGTAGTCAAGGTTATAACACAAAACGGCATTTTTAAAAATGCTCTTTAAATTAAACTTTTTACCTCATGGAACTTGTTGAAGACAATGCTTCAACAAAGAGAGGAATATGTTGTGGTTTAGAAGATTGAGCCATATACATATAGTTTTAGTCATATATACACATTAGTATAGATAAGTAATAGATAAAACCTTTCTTCCGGGGGTAAATAGGTAAATCAAGCAGGTAAGCAGGTAAGAGTCCATAAAATTGGTATTTAGTCTATGTAAGAGAAGCTAAGGTCTCAAAAAATTTTTTAACATTAACCACCTCCATTACCACCCCACCATTATTAAATGTGGTGAAAAAAATTGTGATTTAGTGTGGGTACAAGAACCAAAAACCTAAAAAATATTTTTTTACGTCATCCACCCCCACTACCACCCCCGTATCACCACCCACAACCGATGTTATATATCGTTTTATTGATTTTGGGGTAGGCGATTTCAAATATTATATTACTAAAATTCTATAAACAATTATTTTCATATACAAAATTTTTCGTTGTGAGAGACTTGAATAGAAAATTTGGATGTGGAAGTGGTGATTCCTTGGGCAGCGATTTTTGTTTAATATAGCCTTGCCCTTTGTCTATATGCTCTGGAGAGATCAATTATCCAAGTTTAATTGATGCTGTGGAAGTTCTGTATATTACTGAATACTCGACAAAGCTAACAATACATAAATTCCCCAAGCACTTTGCTGACATATTATGATAGTGACCTTTCGTAAAATCTGTCTAAGTATACAGTTTTACTCCCTATTAAAATGGCAATGTACATTTTACTATCAGTCTTGATGCCGGTGTTTACTAATTAAACTGCTAAACATACTAACATACGGTTTTATGGGAGTCTTGTTTGAGTGTAATAAGAATAGTGTAAGCTGTTTTCCAATTGAGGTTAGTGGTGAAGTGCAACTTCCAGATTTATATTCGTAGAGAAAATGTGTGTAACATTTTACTATAACTGTAAAAAAATACAATTCAAATTGGTTTTAAAAATAAAAAAAATTGAGCAAATAAATAATATATTACATATTTTTGGTATTGTACAGTTTTAGTCCAGTGGAATTAGCAAATATGCATATTGTAATTCGTTTCAGGATGCCACGTGGATTAAACGATAGTTTTATTGATTACAAACAGGACCCTAAATTTGGTCCACTTTTTGACCGCCGGAAAATTGTTTATTTAACGATTTATTGTTGAAAAATTCAAAAAAATCGACTTTTTTAAAGATAACTCAGAGACCTTTGACGATAGGTTTTTCAATTTGTAGAAACTGTTAGAACTTTGAAAAATAGTTAATTAGAGAGGTGTTTCGTATAAAACGCTTGGAAATTTGTTTTTTTTTTTTTTTTTCCGGGAGCCGTCCAACTTGCGTTTCCGGAGTCACTGCAGCCTCTTGGGCTTATTGTGATAGGAAATTTGTTTAAATAATTACAAAAAACCGCGAAAATTTTTGCAATTTGCAAATATTTTTCATTCTTTCACAAAAGCACTTTAGTGCTTGAAACTTTGAGACAAAATATATCTTTTATTACCCCAAAGTTACCACTAAAATTTCATCAAAAAATTTTAATTAGTTTAAGAGATATTCAATTTGTTTATAAAAAACCTAAATAATGTAAAATACAAATTCACCCAGTTCCCGTTGTCGTAGAGGGTTAATCCGGACATCATTTTTTTTCATTGAGACTTAAACTTTATGTTTTCATTAATGGTAAATCAAATTTGCATTATTTTCAACTTCAAAATGACGTTTGAAAAAGTGTCACATTTTGAGGTTAGGTTTTTGCTAATAATTTTTAAACAAATGAAGATTTTGCAATATCGTTCTCATATCTTTGTTGCTGGGATTTTTTTACACATTTTCAAAAAAAAAAATGACTAGCCTTACTAGAAGTCGAGATGATTTTTTTTTATTAAAAAAATCACCTCTCAATCTAACGAGGCACAAAAATATATTTTTTTTTACTCTGTAAATACTAAATTTAAGAGTAATTTCAAGCTGTTACTCCATTGGTATGGTTGCTGTTCCGGAAAGAGCACATACAAAACTCGTTAACAAATTCTGCCCAGGCACAAAATAATTTTTCTGATGGTCGCTGTGAGAACCTACTACTCTGTTACTTGATCGGCCAGGTTTTCTGCAGGCAGCTCTTAGACTATAAGGCTCTTGTCTTATGGGGTTTGATTTGTAATGGAATTATTAATTCGTATTATCTGGATAGTTTTATTCTGCGATTTTAATTTGAGTACATTTTTACGATTCTATCATAAATTTATATAAAAATGTCCATTTTCTATAAAAAGTACATGGAAACTTCGTCATCTCTTGATCTCTTGGAGATAATTGTTTTGGAATATCGTAATTTCTACTGACGCAATGTTAAATTATGTTTCAGCCAATACTGTTCGCGTGAACTTAACCACAAAAAGTTTTATTTTCTTTGTTGTTTCGTCAAGAAATTGTCTTTGGGTCTCCACGAGAAGTGTCCACCCTGGTTCGCCGATCTTATTAGTAATCAATAGGGTTCTGCCTTCTACTCCCAAGTCTTATTTGTAAAGTTTCAGGTGTCCACGATGAGACGTGTTCGAGAAGTATGTATCAAGGGTCTATCGGATAACTTTGTTATTTTCGGCCCTAAAATGTCAATTTCCGTTTGATTCTGGTATTTGATTTATTGTACAACTTTGTCTGCCTACGGATGAAAAAGGAAAATTTTACAGCGTTCTTTATTCCAAATACTATAAATATTTCACATATTTTCTTATTTATACAATTTTCTCCTCGTGACTATTATATAGCAATTTATATACAGGGTGATTTATAAGTAATGGTACAACGCTTAACTGTGGATAATAAGAATCACACTATTAAAATTGAGCCAATCACGCCTTAATATTGAAATGTTGATGGGTAAAAATATACAGGGTGTCAGATATAAAATTTAATTTTTATTTTTTTTTGTAATTTAATGAGTTTTTAAAATTTCTTTGTAAAAATTGATGGACGTTATATGGGATGAGAATCATAACACACCTTTAATATTAATATATTTAATATATTAAATTTAATATATTAAAAACCGCTACCCAACTAATCACTACTTCCGCATCCAGATTTTCCACAATTTTCTCACAACGAAAAAGTTTTGTATGTGGAAATAATTGTTTACGGAACTTTAATAATGTATTATTTCAAATCGTCTACCCCAAAACCCAGAAAACAATAATCCAAGGTAGTGGAGGGGATGAAGTAAAAAATATTTTGAGGTTTTGGTTCTTGTACACACACTAAATCAATTTTTTTTTTCGCCTCTTTTAGTAATAGGGGTGGGGGTGGTAATGAGAGTGGCTAATGCCAAAAATTTTTTGAGACTTTATAGCTTCTCTTATATATAATAAATAGCAATTTTATGGACTCTTACCTGCTTGATTTATGTATTTAGCCCCATTTACCTCCCAACCCTTCAACGGAATAAGAGGAAAATATAAAGTAGTTCCAGATCACGTTAAAATACATACGTGTACCAAATCAAGCCATTATCTTGAACGGATCCAGGGTACTTGTGCGCACAAAAAAGTTACAGATAGAAAGATAGAAATATTTTTTTCGCTGAAACTTAAAACCTCATGACATTCTAAACCTATTTGAACAATTAAAATTTTCAAAATTTTTTCTGTCGTTACTATACTTCCACTGGATATGGCAGTAAATGTCCGTAACTTTTCTATTAGCACCTTTACGGTAGATTTTGCAAAAAAGTGCATTCTTCTGTCATTTGTTAATAGAAAGGTATACTTGTTTCAAGTTTCTAAATACAACAGTTTTTGAGAAAAGTGCAAATCAAAAGTTCCATGAAACTTTTTTAATATGCATAAAGACAAAAAGTACCTGTCAAACAACAAATCTTTCGAACAATAATTAGTTGCTACAGAGATTTTTATTAACTGTTGTGTTCTTTATTTGTTTTAAATATATTTTTATAAAGAATTAATCTGAAAGAATCTTTAATAAGATTATAGGTTTAAGTGCTATACTTGCAACTTTCATGATCTCCGGATGATACCACCTTGATTGTCGAAACGATGGTCAGTATACTATGGCAGTATCTTTATATTTATAAAATCGTATCAAAGGTGATACAACACTCTTCACGTGTATTTTTTTCATAATATGTGTCATAACCTTTTAACCTCCCCACAATAAAATTGTGGGAGGTTACTACAATTAGTCCAAAATCGAAAATTGAGATAACATCAGATCTTTACGTTTTGAGGTCCCAGGAACCCAAAAAAGTTGTTTTTGAAAAATGTCTGTGTGTGTGTGTGTGTGTGTGTGTGTGTGTATGTATGTTAGCACGATAGCGGCGAAGCTACTAAACGGATTTGGATGAAACTTTGCATGAGGGTTTCTTTAGTGCTCCAGAAGATCTGAAAAGGTTTTGGTTGAGATCGGATTACGTTTAGTGCCGTTTTGGCACAATAAGTTGTTTATTTTATGATTACTTACAATTTGTAATTGAACCATTGAAAAGCAGTAAAAATTCCGATTTCAACGATATATCACACTTGCACTTTTTCGATTTGGTTTCCGTGAAAAAAAAATAAAAAACACGCTTCTTGTGTAAGATAAATTTTATAGTCTAACCTAACGTTCGATAGACGTGTCAGAGAACGTATACCACAAAATATTACAGGGCTGTACCCCTTAATCTTTGCAAATTTGCAGCCGCAAAGGCTTTTTTTAGAGACTATTGACGGAATCGGGACTGATCTGACGAGAGTGAAATTCTACATCTCAGCGCGACATTCCGAACGACTAATTATTTACGGTTAATTAGTTATTAACGTGCAAAGATTGTCTATCTCTTTTTTGCGGGGGAACGAGATGGAAGATGGACACTGTTCTAACACAAATTGGGGATCGAGAAACGTCAAACGAAAAATTGCAAAAATGTCACTTTTGATTCGTTTGTGCCGAGCTGAATTTTCGAATTTCGACGTGCAATTTACGATGCGGATCAACTACAAGTCTTTCTCTTTCCATCGCTACATAGTACGGTCGTCGCGGTATCGTATTTTTTAAAATACGAGTAAATTTAGATGTCTTGTTTTCGACCAAAATTTACCCTCGGATGCCGCAACTCTGAAAACGGTTTTTCATCTGTAACTCGGAAACTGTGAGAGATAGCTCAAAAATAAAAACTAGCTAAGGAAAACTACATGTCAGGAACGTTTTGCCGTACTCGAAATTTTAATGGGACTTTTCGTTTGGGTCCGGCGGGCCTTTCAAGATGACGGTGTCATGCACTTTTTTCATTAAATCGTTCGTAACTTCTAAACGGGGACTCCTACGGCAAAAAACTTCGACCTAACTAAATTGTAGAGAATTGAATTACCTAAAAGCCCTTTTTTGGATTTTTATGCTGCTGCAAAAATTACCGAGATACGATCGGCCAAAGTGGAGACTTTTTTGAAATTCGTCTAAAATCTCGAATTTTTTCTCTTTAAACCTCCATAACTCTTAAACGGCGTCCCTAGGCCAACATACTTCGCCCTAACGAATGTGTAGAGAATTTAATGCTACAAAAAATTATTTTTTATTTTTTGAGATAAGACAAAAAATAAGGACGTTAGGAACGAAACAAGTGGAAATTTACATTTTCCAAGGAAACGTGTTTTCTTCTGTTCTCTTGCGAATATCTAGATAAATATTGATTTTGGCAAAAAAATAGTAGGGATCTATTAGAAAGACAATAAAATGATGAATTTGATTTGTCAAAAAATGTCTGTAGGATTAATGGTTTCGCTGCTATATATGTTTCAACACAAAATTTCGATTTTCCCATATGCCCGAATTATATTTGATACTGATTTTTAAAATTTCCGAAGTGAAATTTACAGTTTTTTGTTCTCAAAGCAGTGCAATGTACAGGGTGATATTCTAATAATGACAGAGGTGTTTAGTGATTTCGGCTGATAATTCGGGAAGGGTTGAAGATATCGAACTGAAATTTGAAACGTAGGTATAAATATTGTAGACGGACGGATTACTATTAATAATACATCTACGTCACATGACGTCACAAAAATGAAAAATTATTACAACAGACGAACTGGTACAGATATCGACTTAACGGTTGGAGTTATTGAATTGAAATTTGAAATGGAAATATTGTAAATGGGCGGAATAAAAGTGAATTAATAATACACCTACATCTACATGACGTCACAAATAAGACAAATTCTTACAACAGGCGAACTGGTACAGATATTGACTTAACGATTGGAAACATCCAATTAAAATTTGAAATGTGGGTGGAAATATTGTGGACGGACGGAATACAAGTGAATTAATAATTCACCTACGTCCACATGACATCACAAATAAGAAAAATTCTTAGAAACTGGTGCAGATATCGACTTAACTATTGGAAACAACCAATAAAAGTTTGAAACGTAGGTGGAAATATTGTAGATGGATGGAATACGAGTGAATTAAAAATACACCTACGTTCTGATGACGTCATAAGAACATACAATTCTTATACCAGGCGAACTGATGATGATATCAAAAAAATATTTCTACAAGACGTCACCAATTTTTTTTTTTAATTTTCAAGAAATATCAAATTTTCGGAGAAATGTCACTTTTCAGAAAAATGTCAAATTTTTAAAAAATGTCATATTTTCAGGAAAACGTCAAATTTTCGGAGAAATGTCACTTTTCAGAAAAATGTCAAATTTTCGAAAAAATGTTAAATTTTCAGGGAAATGTCACTTCAAAAATATGTCAAATTTTCGGAAAAATGTCACTTTTCAGAAAAATGTAAAATTTTCGAAAAAACGTCAAATTTTCGAAGAAATGTCACCTTTCAGAAAAATGTCAAATGTTTGAAAATTGTCAAATTTTCGGAGTAATGTCAATTCAGAAAAATGTCAAACTTTCGGAGAAATGTCACTTTTCAGAAAAATGTCAAAAATTCAGGAAAATATCAAATTTTCGACGTCACATTTTCGAAGAAATGTCACCTTTCAGAAAAATGTCAAATGTTTGAAAATTAGCAAATTTTCGGAGTAATGTCACTTCAGAAAAATGTCAAATTTTCGAGAAAATGTCAAATTTTCGGAGAAATGTCGCTTTTTAGAAAAATGTCAAAAATTCAGGAAAATGTCAAATTTTCGGAAAAATGTCAAATTTTCGAAAAAACGTCACATTTTCGAAGAAATGTCACCTTTCAGAAAAATGTCAAATGTTTGAAAATTAGCAAATTTTCGGAGTAATGTCACTTCAGAAAAATGTCAAATTTTCGAGAAAATTCAAATTTTCGGAAAAATGTCACTTCAGAAAAATGTCAAATTTTCAGAAAAATGCCAGATTTTATTAAATGGACTCAAAGGAAAATTCCTAAAAAATACTACGGGTCCATCTGTGGTATAAGTTCTCTGCTAGTGTGTTAAAGCGTGCAGACTGTATGCTGAGTATTTTTGACGTGTCAAGTGCATCGTGAGATTACAAGTTTTTTCGACGTTTATAAAGCCCGCGGATGGTGTGAGAGGCCATCCTGAACCGCTTACAAACCCTAGAAGTGTAAGCAACCCCACCGGAATGCTTTCGGTGAGTTTTTTCCAATAAAACTTTAAAAGTGTTAGTAACATTATATTTTAAAAATTATTTCCGCTACTTCCGGCATCCCGCCGGAAATTCTTCCGGCAACATAACCTAAAAATAGTACTACATAACCTAAAAACAATTTAAGACATTGGTACCAACCTAAAAATTTTTCAAAAACCAAATTCCCCAGAGAAACATTGGAACCAAAAATTTGACAGCTATCACTTCCCCGATCGATTTAGCGAAAAATCGGTCGAGGCCAAAAGATAAAACTAAATATACCAACTCAAACTTAAACGATCCACCATGAACACTACCCTGGCTACATCTGGCAAGGAAGCTGTCCACCAAGAGTTATATGGTTTTTTCCAAAGATGGCCATCCCTGCCATCCATCCCATTACCAACGAACAGGTTTCTTCGTTCAGTTATTTCCCGTATCAATAATTAAAATTATTAAGTGCTCTTGCCTTCGAACGTTTTTATAGTATTGTTTATTTTTATATTAATTTTAGGTCCATGTGGACACATTATAATTTTAACCTAGTTTTTAAGCCTGCCTACAGAAGACAAACAGACTTTTCTATGTTTCTCCAAGCCAAACCGGACCTACCCCGTCCAGCCTCACACTCGCCACGACGGTGTTCACCGTGGTTGTCTGGCTGGCCCCGGGCTAGGATCCGATGAAGCATAATATTTGTATTAAAACATTGAATAAAACATTAATGTTGTGCAGACTATAAATTTAACACTCAAGTTCTTAGGTCCAAATCCCACCGAACGCAAGACTTTTTTTTCTGATTTAATATGAAAAAAATATTTCAACTTAATAAATATAATTAAATGAGATCGTTCATATTGTTTAGTGCTCTTTTCGGCTTCAAAGATTCACTGGGTGGGGAGGTTCCAGCCGCTTCCAGTAGCTGCCGATTTTTTATTTAGTTATCGATTTTTTTCAAAAATGGGGTATTTCCTCTAGCTAGCAGTAATTTATTCTCCAAATTTCAATAAAACCGTTCTTTTCTCTCTTAAGTTATTTAGCTTAAAAGATACGTGACGGACGGAGGGGCAGACGGACAGATGAACAAACTGACAGAAAGACGGACACATGGCGGACATTTTGAAAGTTGTTGCAAATTCTATGACTAACACAGTGATATCATCATTTTTTCTCTACGAGCGATATTTACAATTTTTGAAATGTGTCGATGAAATGCAATATACCCTTTTCTCTCGTATTTCTAAAGAGTATAATAACAGGTACGAAAAAAATGCAGAGAATTTTATAAGCTCTATTTTTTATATGAACATAATTTTTATATCGCTAATGGATAGAGATATAAGCGAAAAACTTAATCAGAGCGCCATCTTTTCAAGATAGCAGGTCGAACATAACAGTTTGAGCTAGGAACTTTTAGTATGTTTAATAGTAAACCTTAATGAACATATTTGCTAAGGTTCAAAACGTTATCAGTTTTTCCCTCTAATTTTCCCTATTTGACTGGAGAAGTCAGAAAAAATTTTAGTTACATTTTATAAATATCTATATTTTCCTAACTGTAACAGATAGGAACTAAAATCAATTAAATAATATGGTATAATAAGGCACAAGGCATATGATCTATAAATTACAATGATCTATCTATTAATAATGATTTAATATAACCGAGCAAGAATAAGATTAAAAATTAGGTATAATAAAATAATTATCTATGTTCTACTGAGGTGTTTATACATTCATTTATTGCAAAAAAGCAGTGTTTTTGAATGTAATACCTCAGCATAACTTTGAATTTTTTTGGGAGTGTATTATATAATTGTAAGAGTAATTTCTTGTAGGTTTTGTAAGACGAAAATTTGATGTTCCAGATAGTTTGCCGACCTAATATTGTAGTCGTTATAATTTGTGTTAATGGAGTACGAATTTTTATTGCAATGAATTTGCAAGATACAACCTGAACACAAAAACTTTATCAGTGTCAATGGACTTACCGCAGAAGATAATTCCATCTTACATGTGACTAGATAAGTGCGTGGTAGGCATTCAGTATTGTTTCCCTATTAACCAATTTCTTAAGTTGGCGTAAAAGAAATATGTATCCTGATGTTTTATTACACATCTGATTAATATGAGAGGACCAATTCAGTGAATACCTAAAACAACTAACTCCTAGAATCTGCACACTTTTGCCTACAATTAAAGGAAAAAATCAGCTTCTGAGTTTTGTCCCGTTGGGTTTAGGCAAATTATTATTATACCAATTACAAGCAAGATTTGGAGATTCGTTTATTATTAGTATCGCGTCATCTGCGTACATTACAACGTTTTTTGGGAAAAGATACAAAATGTCATTTGCAAATATAATAATTAATAGAGGACCTAAAACTGACCCTTGAGGCACTCCGTGTTCCAAAGTTCTAAAATCAGATATATCACTGTTATTAGATACTTAGCGTTTTTGCGTGTATTTAGATAGAATTGCAACAGTTTTAAAGGAGTGCCTGTAATGCTATAGAAATAGAAATTGAATTTCTCTATTAATAAGTTGTGAGAGACACAGTCAAATGCTTTGAAATTACTTAGAGAAGATAACATCCACACAAACCGATATCGTTAGCGAATGCCGATTGTCTGGGTTAGCGAATATTCAACCGTTTCTATGAATAAAACAGATGAAATGAACTTTATTTTAATTGCGACTGTCCAATATTTTTAATAAAGGAAAATAGTAAACTTAGTAGTTTTAGTAAGTTATCTTCTCTAAGTAATTGCACTCTAGGCTAGTGTAATTTCTGTATACGCTGCTTCCTCAAAACTTTGGACAATGTCTCTTGCAACTTTATAGACGGCGTCCATAGTTGGACAGTTTTTTGAAGAAGTTTATAGTTCTATTTTTTAATATGACGTCAACAATCTGGCCAAACACTGGTATGATTGATATTGGACGATAGTTGTTAGGAACAGTAGGATCCCCTTTTTTAAAAAATTTTCACAATTCTGCTTATTTTAAATACATCAGAGAAAGAACCTTCACTAAAACATAAAATAATATGCGTTAAAATGTTAAGATATCTAAAGTGCCTTTTATTATATTACCATTTAAATAGTGGATGTCTAGCCAATTATCGAAGTTTTACCAACATTTTCTAACCAAACCAAATATGACTAGTACTCAACCAAAGTCTAACAAACGTTAATCGATTACTAAAATGAGCACCCAAAATAGTTTTACGAAGTTGCAGCAACGTCGTCTCGTCGATTTAGCGCTACTTATATGCTTAAGTCATCGCTCGACCGTATTTTGCACCAATATTAACGTTGCAATTAGTGCAAAAATAGTCGGACGTCCGAAAAATGTTTCTAGGGAGATTTTAATGGCAACCTGACCCACTGGTTTGACCTCTGTCACGCTACGCTAAAACATAAAATAATATGCGTTAAAATGTTAAAATATCTAAAGTGCCTTTTATTATACTACCATTTAAATAGTGGATGTCTAAGCCACTAGTGTTTTTATTAGTTTGACAGTTTCTTTAAAGTCCAAATGAATTTATAAAATCAAATGCCGCAGAAAATCAGGACGAGATCTTCTCGACGTTTCAAATAATACTCAAATGCGTCTCAAATGCGTCTCAAATGTTACTGAAGTTGTGCAAGCATTTTTCCTCACCTTCACATGATTTTTTCGTACAACTCATGATAAATACTACATGACATTTCAAAAATAATGTTTGCATTTGAAAATATTGAATTAAATCCATTTGTTTTTGTCTTTTCCAAAAAATAAAGTTTCAATTCAAAATGGCGTCAGTTCTATGACGGAGATACTAAATTAATTGGTTTTGAACGGTACTTAGCCTTACACTAGACTTAAAATTAAATTACATTTTATTACTCTTGTATACATATACTTTTACGCATTTACATCGTTATAAAATAAACGAATTATCTTTTGGGATTTAAAATTTAATTTCAGGTTTTAGCTTACATGAACGCACACTGTTGCTGGCCTGTCAACGATTGTTTTATTTCGAAATGTAATTACGAAGTAGGGCTTTCAAATGCGTATTGTATCCTCTTTAATTATGCTGGAACGAAACATTAAAATAATGGTAATTGGATCATAATATTAGATTATGGCGTAATTGCTAAACTTGTGAGGAATACTGAATTTATAACGAGTCATTATTATATATATGTTGGTTCAAAGTTAATGGTATTCAGAGTAATCTTTAATTTTGTCATATTTATTATTTTTAATCAATGTTTTCACTTAACCCATTAATGCCTGAGTGATTTCTTGATTGAAAGTTAGATAAACTTTTGAAATTATTTGTTTTGGCTATAGAACTCATCCTGTTCTTTTCTAGAATTTGATGAAATATGCATCTCTTACATAATGTTTGAGCGTATATAGTCGGAGCAATGAATCTTCGAACTGACGTCATCATCCTGTTTTGTCTGAACTAAGTTGTTAAAGGATAGCAATGATTTCATACCACAGGCGGAACAAATTTATTATTAAAAAATCTGCAGCTATGGAAAGCGGCTGGAACCTCCCCACCCGGTGGATATTTGAAGTTGTAAAGAACACTAAAAAATTTGAACGATCTCATTTAATTATATTTTTTTATTCATCTTTAAAAACCATATAATTCTTTGCGGACAGCTTCTCTGCCAGCTGTGGCCGGTGAAGTGTTCATAGTGGACCATTTCATCTTCTGGCCTCGACCTATTTTTCACTAAATCGGTCGGGGAAGGTTGTTGTTTGGTTGCTTGTCACTAATGTCAGCTGTCAAACCGACAGCTATTAAATTTTTTGTCGCTAAACTTTCTTAGTTCTAAATCTGTCAAACTGACAGCTGTCAAAACTCTGGTTCTAAACTTTGCTGGGATTTTATTTTTTGACAGTTGTTGAAAATTTTTAGGTTGGTATTGCACTTGGTTGGGTTTTTAGGTTATGTTAATGTTTTTTAGGTTATGAATGCAGGAAATTTTTCTGGCTCCTTATGGGTTGTGTATGTGTAGGTCTTACACAGCTATTATTAACTTTAAGTGCACTTTCTTGACGAAATATCACAACTAGTATGACATTTTCAGAGAAAACATGAGTATAGTATGCACGCTTTAACACACTAGTCTACCGAACGTTGGGTTAGACCATAAAATATATCTTACACAAGTACTATAGATTGTTATCTAGTTTTTTTAATTTTTTTCACGGAAACCAAATCGAAAGAATGCAAGTGTGATATATTGTTGAAATCGGAATTTTTAGTGTTTTTCAATGGTTCGATTACAAATTGTAAGTAATCAAAATAAACAACTTGTGTTGTTACTAAACGTAATCCGATCTCAACCAAAATCTTTTTAGATCTTCTGAAGCACTAGAGAAACCCTCATGCAAAGTTTCATCCAAATCCGTTTAGTAGTTTCACCGCTCTCATGCTAACATACATACACACACATACACACACACACACACACAGACATTTTTCAAAAACCTTTTTTGGGTTCCTGGGACATCAAAACGTAAAGATTTGATGTTATCTCAATTTTCGATTTTGGTCCAATTTCAGTAAACTTCCACAATTTTATTGTGGGGAGATTAATAGTAACTGAACTATCTCATTCACGGAAGACAACATAGTTGCAAAAATTGAAACTAAAACAACTAGCCTTATTGAGTTGGCTAATGACGTCGCATAAGCTCAACTTTGACTAATTGAAGAATAAGGACCCCACCACGTTTGATTAATTACCGATGTTTTACCAACATTTTACAACCATTCCAAATATCACTAGTAATCAACCAAAGTCTAACAGATGTTAATAGATTACTAAAATTAGCACCCAAAACAGTTTTGAGAAGTTGCAGCAACGTCGTCTCGTCAATTTAGCGCTACCTATATGCTTAAGTCATCGTCCGACCGCATTTTGCACTAATATTGACGTTGCAATTAGTGCAAAAATAGTCGGACGTCCGAGAAATGTTACTATGGAGATTTTAATGACAACCTGACCCACTGGTTTGATCTGATGGAACCAACATTACCGCTTTTCATTAATCAAAAATTTCCGATTGAAACAAAATTGCCAAAAAGTATCTCTGTCACGCTACGAACATTGAAATCCAAGGCATGGGTTTGCCAATTTTAAATACATTTTTCTCTCTCATGAATGTTGCGTTCCTGATGGATAAAATTTACACTGCATCGGCATTGTTTCAACTAAATCCATATTTATAATTGTCATACTTCACACAATCGTTTTATTTTGTACAGTACTGTATGTAAGGAATAATAGAGGAATATCAGGAATAATTCAATATGATGCATGCTCGGAGCCATTTCGCATAATACTGGTTGATATTGAAACATAATACTAGAATACCGTAGCACAATAAATATCTGAAATTGTTAATAAATCTAGCTCCCACAAACACATTCGGAATCAATGTTTTGTTTAAAGGGCATATTGGATAATCCCGGGAATTAGTGTTGACGTTTATGATTCACGAGCAAATATAAATTTTACGATTAAAGGCATATCGATCGTTTTTAACATTTGAATTTCAAATCGGCTATACATTCTGTATTATTAATCTGCGAAAACCGTTTGTGTGTGTTTAATATTAAACGAGATAATAAATAAAACGCCTATCCGGGATGTCGAAAAATTATCACGAATTGTTCTCGATTATTAAAATGTATGATTTATAATATAACTCATGGAGTATGGTTGGAATAATAGATTTTAAACCAAACTATGCGAAATGTATAATGAAAAACTTTTTCAAATCTTGATTGTGAATTGATAGGCATTTAGATATCATTATCATCATCATATCATGTTTGGCCAGCGATGTAATGAAAAGTCGAAAGTTGCAAAAGCCCGATATTGATTTATTTGACATAACTTGCTAAGATTACCGCCCCATTAGATTTAAAAAACTCGACAGCTTCCATATAAATCAACGTTTCCAGTAAATTTTTTACTCGATTTTCTCCGCGTGCGATGTTCCTCATATATCATCTTGTAGAATATTTTTTCATTAATGAATTTTTGAGTTATAGCCGTGACGTAGGGTTGAGCGAGCGAACGTTTAACAGCTGTTACATTTTCTTCGTCCCTCTTTCAGGTTGTTCCATATTACAGTTCATACTGTCTCGGTTAGTTAGAGAGATCACTTGCCCATGTTATCCTTCATTACTAATCTCATTTAGTTTACCCTTATAAGCTACATAAAACCTCTTTGGTAGTGTAGGATACACTGACCACGTCAACCAACTCATCCATTTTATATTCAGCTTGGAGATAAATGAGAAAACATTACGGGATAGACGGGGATTTTCCGAGTCTAAATGGTTTTGATTGTTCGTCTATTTATACATAAAAATGGCCTCAAAGGGCATAACCGGGTAAGCATGGGAAAACTGCCCTTGAAGTAATATTGCTACTTTTTTTTGTATAGTGTATATAAGCATTAGATGTAACTCTGCAAAATTTTGACTTTCTAAAACTTATAGGTTTCGAGTAAAAAAATCAATTCTAAATTTTTTTATTTTTCTTTTTTGACAAACTACGTTTACCAAATTTTTGGTGCTTTATATATAGTATACATCTACTTCAGATGGATTAGTAATAAAAAAATTAGGTTATTATTCTTCAAAGAAATATGTTTTTTTAATTTTTTTATTTCTCAAAAAATTTTTTTGACACTTCTGCATTAGGGACACCCACTACCCACCAATTTTTTTTAAATAATTTATCATTTAGTGTTCTATAACATATATTTTTATGAAATACTTTGAATTGGTACAACATACTGAAAAATGAAAAAATCTATGCTACTCTATTTTCCACAATAATATTCGTACTAATTATTAATTACACAGGTCAATATTTAGTTTGAGAAAATACACCGGACTCTACCTAGATACCCAGGGGTTTTTGGGGTCGATAATTCCGATACCGAGGTCGGTTAAGCTCTATCACGTCAGGTTCAAGGTCATTTGAAGGTCAAACTAAGAAGAGGTGGTTGAAAAAAATCTGAAAAAATTCACACATAATAAATACACTTAAACAGCTATATATTTTTTATTCATTAATAGAATTTTGTCAAATAAGTATATGTAATCTTAAAATAAAAATATATACTTAATACTAATTGTGCCGAACCTATATAAAACAAATATGGCAGTAAAATACAAATACCTGGTATAAGATAAATAAATAAATTTAGTTTTCTTCGTCATTGTCTAATTCTTCCGAGTCCTCATCGTCGCTTTTATTATTAACACTTATAATGAGTGGCATAACTTCTTCAGCATGAACCTCTCGAACATATGTCTCTCAAATCTATTTATTTGTGTGATTTACACACTTGTACCAAATTGAGCTCGACACTTGAGATAAAGCCTCTCATTCCACATAGCAAGAATGGCTTTGTCACTAAAATCATCTTTCCCGATGTGTTTGTCTTAATAATAATTAGAAATTCCCCAAACAAGTTCTATTGGATTGAAGTATTTCATGTCCATGCTCTCTAACTGGATTGTCGACAACATACAGTTGCTCTGTTCTGTTAGCACCAGCTATTTGAAGCAATTCGTCTTTAAAAGCGGTATTACTGAAATCAATGTTTTCGGTCTTTAACCAGGTTTGTATTTTTCTTTCGTCGTTGGTTGTTTTTCTTCTATTACGTAAAAACTCATAAACTCGTTCTATTACGTAAAAACTTAGCCGTTTTAGATAAATTTGTGGTCTTTCACACAGTACTTTTCTATTCTCATCTTTTTTATTCTCTAATTTTTTAAACACTTTATATAAAATAGTACGGCCAATATCAACTGATAGCCAAGGAAATATGTTTATGATCAGACACCATATTGTAAACAACACTTTTTATTTAATATTTTACAGCATCAGGTAACTTTGTTTTGGACTTTTTACGATTCCGTTTAACCGAAGCTTGAGGTTTCACATTTTCTTTGTCGTTTTTGGCTAGTTTTTCATTTTTATTGATTTTTAAAGCCTCACCCACTCGCCTTTGAACAGCTTTTATTGACAATAAATTCAAAACTAACTGCTGTGATGCGGATTTAAAAAGTCACCAGGAGGCATGTTTACTATTTTAACAATAGATCAAGATTAAAATTGTCCTCTTAGGCACTAATTGAAAAAAGTGCACTATACCTGCTATACCCGACTTCCGAGAAAATCGACCCGCTTCTGAAATCGCCAGCTGCATTCGACGATGACACGCGTGACTCAAATTGGTTTGCGAACAATAGAAATGTCGCACAACGTTTAACAGCTGGATACACAGGATAGAAATATCGCACGTCGGTCATAAAGTGACCACAAAGATTAAAATTTACGTTACAAACAATATTTCAATAAAGACAAGGAAGGAGAGAGCTCTGGACGATATTCCTTACGCTATACGACCGGGATTCTATCAGCGAACAGACTTTAGTTTATATATGTTATTTATTTAAATGAAACCGACAACGGCACATAAAGAAGAAATTGCACAGCGCGCTAGGATCTCATATAATAACTTGCTCTTCTTGTTACATACTGCGAAAACATTGACTGTACCTTTTAAAAATTATTTCATTTATTTTCTTGAGTAAATATGATGATTGAATTTCAGCTATTTTCTATTCTATTTATATGCTAAAAAATTATAATTCCGAATAAAAATCAACCTATTTCAGGATTTTTCCTTAACAATTACTCTTAAAATTTTTTCTCCATGCATATGGACCACACTGTATGTTTATTCCATAGCCAACCTACAATTTATTTATTGCAATAACAATTTATAGCGTTTAGAAAATCTTTTAAGTTTGAAAAGAAATTAAATGATTCCAAACAGCACTCTTGAAATATAAACAAAGTTTAGCTTGCTGCAACTTGCAAAAGTCTTAACTTCAAAAGAATTTAACGTAGCGTGTTCACTTGTTTTGATGTGGAGCTTAAATTCGGCAAAATGAAACTATATATTTTCAATGTAATTTTACGAGAGGCATAAACTGAAACTGTATAC
The DNA here is from genome assembly GCA_936432065.2 of Rutpela maculata. Classification (NCBI taxonomy): domain Eukaryota; kingdom Metazoa; phylum Arthropoda; class Insecta; order Coleoptera; family Cerambycidae; genus Rutpela; species Rutpela maculata. The sequence continues at coordinate 125,327,016 of OW386290.2, read as the reverse complement.
GACCTTCTGAATTTATGACTGTGTCTACTGAACAATAAATTATTTCTCGCAAGTTAAAGTGATTTAAATGCTTTCTGTGTATAAAACTAACACATCATTGTTTCTCATGAGAGCCGGTGCCTCACAAAGCGGTTCAGTGTGTAAGTATTTTAATAACGTTTTAAGGTACTAAGTAGTTTCCATAAACACAAAAATATTTGAACACTATACTTGATTACTATCACTCGACATGCATTTCGCCAACCATGTTGGCATCATCTTTTTTTTTTCGGTGGGGGAAAAACCCCCAACTCTTCACTTTCACACCCCGGGATCGCTTATATCTGGATGTGGAAGATTCTGCCTTAGTTATCCTGTCTTCTTTGCATGACTCTTTCCTTTTTATTTTTAGATTGCATCACTTTTCTGATGTACTTTTCTATCGAGCTCCATTTTTCACTATTCTCCATCATTTCTTCTATGTGTTGTTCTCGTTTAGTACTACTCTGACTTCCAGATTCTATCTTTCGACTTTCCATCTAATGCACGCGAACATTGTGTGCGCTACTGTGTCTATATGTTTGCAGTAAACGCATATCTCCTCTTCCGCTTTGCCTATCCTGTGCGTATAGACCTTGGAGGGTCCGTGTCCAATCAACATTTGTGTTGTAAAATAGTATGTATACCTATACTTGACCCATCTTCTCATGTCGGATATGAGAACTTTGGTCCGGAGCTACTTCCAGCGTGTCCGTCCACCACGCCTGCCATCTCTCCAGACTGGTCTCTCTCTCCACTTTCTTGGCTCGACATCTCTTTCATAGAGTCTTCTCCTTTCATCTATTAAGAGATCTGTGGGGAGTATTCCTGTCACTACTTAAGTTGCGCTCGCAGATATCTTCCTATACCCGTTTATGACCCTTAATAGGAATTTCCTTTGGGTAATTATTAGCATTTGTCTATGTCGTTTTCTTCTTATAACCGCGTGCCATATCGGAGCTTCATACGTCAGTATTGACTGTGTCACGTTGTATAAAACCTCCCTCTTTTTGCTGCCAGGTCCTTTTATATTGGGCATAATTCTTGAAAGTGATGCTATATTTCTCGATCGTATGCTTGATGTGCTCGCCGAATGGCCCCTTGTCATCGACTATTATTCCTAGGTACTTTCGTTTCTACGAAACAATTTGTACGTCTCTCAGTTGAAAACTGATATGTCTTCTTTGCCTTTTCCCTTTGAGGATAACCGCCTCTGTTTTTCTGGAGCGAGCTCTAAGTAATGGCGTTTCACTCATGTGTCTATGATCTCCAAAGCATCGTTTGCCTTGGAGACTAGTCCTTTTGCTCTGTCTGCTACTAGCACTAGAGCAATGTCGTCAGCAAATCCTACGACCCAGGTCTCCTCCAGCATTTTCTCTTTCATAACGCCGTCATAGATGTTCTATAATGTCGGACCAAGTACCGAACCCTGCGGAACTCCAGCTGTAACTTTGAGAACTTCCCCTCTTTCGATTTTTAACGATCTTTCTTCGAGGTAGCTGCTCACGTTGTTAACGAGATATTGTGGGATTTCCCTTCTCCTTAACTCCTTGTGACTTTTTCCCATGGTGCGGTGTTGAAGGCATTCTGGACATCAAGAGTGATTAATGCTCCCCACTCCTTTATTCCATTGTCACTGATTAGCTGTCTCACTTTTTCTACAGCATGCAGTGTTGATTTGCCTTTTCGAAAACCATACTGGTGGTCCGGCAGCCTTTTTGTGTTTTCCATAGCTTCTTTCCGCCTTCTTTTTATCAATTTTTCGTATAGCTTGCTTATGGTAGTAAGAAAGCATAGTGGTCTATATGCTTAAATAGTAATCTTCAGGTGATGTCGACATGAATGGCGAAACACACGTCGAGTGATAGTATTCAAATGTAGTGTTCAAATGCTTACTGTATTTCTGGAAACCACTTCAGAGGAAGCGTCTCACTGAAGGTTCCAGTCCCCTCTAGGATTAACGTGATACATTTATTGTAAAACTACACCAATTTGCGCTACTGATTGACCACTTATACAGCCGTTATGCTTGATATTACAGTGGCGTTTGATTGATGAAATGCTTTTAGAAAAACTGCACTATCTTGGCTTGGCATTAAATACTATAGGATGGTTTCGTACCTAGTTGTCACATGGAATACAAAAAGTTAAAGTACTCGGCTTGCAAATGTTGGATAGTACAGTTTTCAATTCGGGAGTACCTCAGGGCTCAATACCTGGACCAATACTATTTTTCATATTGCTGTCAGATTAGCAATGGCGTTTACTGCTGCGATTTTGTTCCGGCTTTTAGCTCGGACTCAAGAGCTTGCCTGCCGACGGTGGTATTCCCTCGCAATCTATCTCGCCGTTGTCGATTCCATCGCTCTCGTCAACACTAAGATACATGTATTTCAGATTGATCACTCCTTACGATGTTCTGACTCTTCACATGTTTACCTCGCTGTATAGTGGCCCCAAGGTGGCTTTTGTTTCAAATCAGTCTGCAGGTCATAATACTTAAGCAATCGGAAAGTTTTTTTTTGTAATCTTTGTTTAGTTGCCTATCGATCTGTCAAGCCAGATTTTCGATTTTTGTCCCTGATTTTTCATAATTTTTGATGAAAATGTAAACTGGAAAATTTTGAAGAGGGGCGTTCCATACCACATCTAAATCCGAACTGCGTTCGACCTGTTCTAGTTTTGTTCTCATTCTGGCATGAATAATTCTCAAGAACACCTTTAGAATGTGATTCTTTAAGCTTATAAGGTGATATTCACTGCACTTTTTGGGGAGCGTTATGAACGTAGACTTTACCCAGTCCGATGGAATTCGGCCAGTATCGTAGATTTTATTAAAGAGACTTAACATGGTGTTCAAGTTGTTCTCATCAACTTTCAGAAATTCGATTGGAATTTCATCACATCATATTGTTCTTCTTTCCTTTGTTTGTTCCAGGGCTTTTATTATTTCACTTAATTCAATTATCTATATACTGCTTTTAAAATCAAATTAGTTTCAAAACACATTTGTGTTTTTATAGGAACCGGACTAAAATTCTATTAAATACACTGTGTTTTCTCCCACTTCCCCTGTCGTTGTTATAGAAATATCTGCACGAGGAAACTATTTCAGTTTACCTATCTTTTTACAATTTATCGACGAAACTTTGTGAAACTCATATTAGCTACAACATTCCTGTCGTCGGTGGAGCTTCACGTGTTGCGAGAGATACAAGATTTTTATTGATTTTTATGCTGACAGTAAACATGAGTGATTGAAGTGCACTGAATACGTAAAAAGTTTTGTAATCTCTGTTTTTCGCTTTAATGAATTGGAAATGGATTTGGTAATGAATTATACAGTAGTGGATGGAAATAAAATATTTATATACCATAAATACTTTTGGGAATATGCATAAATTATTTTAGATTTGACAATTATTTTATTTAAGTATACAATACAATGCATACAATTACATACAATTATATATTTTAAAGTATATTTTTGATCTGAAATATTTACCACATCAATTTTCTTGTATATCTCCTTGTGCTTATAAAACTGCTTGGTATACGCTGTCAATTATCGTGAAAAGCAAGACCTTCGCACCACTTTTCAAAGATGGCGAATGTTTTTCCGCACTCAGGAGGTTCATACTTACCAAGTTCCTGATTGCGATCCATAACTTATCATTTTTTTACCTGTTTTTTTTTTCAAAATTAGGTGAGCGTAGCGCCTACTTGTACCGTCCAAAATGAATGGGAGTCTGGATTCATGATTTTTTGGAGGTAAATTAAGAAATCCCTCCAACCCCCATGCGTAAACCTACGACCTATTTGTGACTGTTTGTTTTACTTTTACAAGTCATATTTATTACACATCTGGGGGCCTGCCGTAAGCCCCTGTACCAAAAAAAGGGCTGGCATGGACATTTCTGTGCTCTACTAACCCAAATTAACAATAATTCACACATTTTGGGAGTAAACCATACAATTAGTGGTCGGCGGGCTCCTGGTCTAGAACTATTGGTTTGTACTTAGCCTATGTGCATTAGGGTGGTCCAAAAATGACTTAATTTGTTTCCATATCCGAAAGAAGTAAGTACGTATTTTTTGGTTTTTCAAAATTTTGATTTTAAATGGTGCCTATGAAGACCTGAAGTTTCCCATTTAAATTGCATGGGGAAAAGTCACTTTTTGGGATTTTTTTAATAATTGTTCAGGGTTAGGAAAAATCTTGCATTAAACTTATAGGACTTGGATAGGACCATCCAACAAAAAATTTGATGGGTTTGTCGCCCCTAACACACCTCTCCGAAAACTACCCTTAAATCAAAAAATATAAAGGTTAAGTAATATATTTTTCGGGCTTAGTATCTGAACTGACTGTGCCTGCATGGTTCTTAAATCACTATTACTTTTTCATTGGTGTTTACCATATCATCTACCCCCCAAAGATCGACAGATTTTTTTATTATATAATTAAAGATGTCTAGAGGTGGCTGTAGCATAGACGAAGTATGCTCGATAGGTTTAAAATTGTATGATAATGCAGGAAGAAATTTTTGCTGAGGATTCTTCAACGGACGTAGGATGACACGAAAAATATATCTGTCTGTCATCAGCGTAGGAATGTATTTTATAGTATTTTATAACTTTCGATAAATCTGACATGTCTAAGGAAACAGTCCAACAAGTAACAACGCACTTTTCACTACTACCCTTAAAGCTGTACATAAATTTCCTCCTAGATACTTCTCTTCTTCGTTTAGCGGGGCGACGAAGGGTCGCCGCACTCAGGCCTTGAGGCCCATTGTGCTACCGCTACGAATTTATTGAATTCCCCCATTCAGGCCGGATTCTAACCCAAAGGCCAAAATCCTTCCTATAGGGGCATTCTTTATTTCCTCCAGCACCGGAAAACCAATGCCGAAGTGTTTGTACCTCAAGTTCATAAGACTAGGGCAGGAAGTAAGGACGTGGATGAAAGTCTCGTCCTCGTCCCCGCAGAACCTGTAGTCGGGGTTATCAACCACCCCTATAATGTGCAGGTGTTTTTTGAAAGAGCCGTGTCCAGTCAAGAGACTTACCACGATTCTGACCTGTGTCCTGCTTAGTCGCAGGATTTGTTCTGCTCGCTTCGGCAAGGGCCCTGAGATCAGGAGCTTCGCTTGCCGGAGTCCTGGGTGGGAAGCCCAGAAGTCATAGAACTGGGACCGTGTCCAATTCTCTACTGACTTATTGGCACTTGATCTAGGGTAGCCGAGAGCAGGCTCCGGACCCAGTAGAGGCATCTGAGAGCCCCCTCTGGCCAGAGCGTCTGCCCGCTCGTTACCCTCGATGTTGCTGTGTCCAGGCACCCAGAGAAGCTTGACCCAGTTGGATGAGCCAAGTTCACAGAGTGTCTGTTTACAGTTCTGAACCAGTTTTGACTTGGTCCGGACTGATACAAGGGCCTTGAGGGCCGCTTGACTGTCGCTACATATATATATATGTGCTTGTTGGAATATTTCCTTCGAATATTCTCTTGTGCACAGACCAAAATAGCAAAGATCTCGGTCTGGAATACCATGGCGAATTTGCCCAGGGCATAAGAAAGTTCAGCTCTGGGCCTTTCACCGTATATCCCCGCTCCAGCACTTTCCTCAAGCCTCGATCCGTCTGTAAACCAGACGATATCGGCAGGCCTGAGTATGTCCTCGAGTGGGTTCCAGTCTTCCCTTTTGGGGATGATAACCTCAAAGGGTTCTGAGAAGGAGAAGGAAGGCACTCCTGGCCTCCAGAAATGAGTGAGTCCCTATCACGTCGGAAAGGATTTTTGTGTGCCATAATTGTTCTCCTCCAATTTTCCACTGACCACCGCACCTCAGCCTGTAGGCCGCTTTCCGATCCTCGGCCTCAATCACCAAGTGAAGGGGCACGAGATCCAGAAGGACCTCCAGAGCTGCTGTGGGGGCCGTGCGTATTGCTCCTGTAACTCCCAAACAGGCGAGTCTTTGGAGTTGTGTTAGTTTCTGTTGAATGTATAGCCTGGTTACGGCAGGCCACCACACAACAGAAGCATACGTGATCATTGGTCTAACTATCACAGTATAGTACCACTTTGTTACCCTGGGGTTTAACCCCCATGTTTTACCAAAGGTTCTTCTACATACCCAGAGGGTTGTAGTGGCCCTTTGTATTTGTCTCTCTATGTGATCTTTCCAGGTCAGCTTAGAGTCCAGGATGACACCCAGATACTTTACTGTCCTGGAGATCCTTAGAGTCGTGTCATAAAGTACAGGTTCGACGAAACCATCTAGCCTACGTCTCCTAGTGAAAATTACCAGTTCTGCCTTCTGACTCTAAGACCCTGGTCATTACACCATCTCTGTACGATCTGCAGGGCCGTTTGCAGGAGCCCGCTAACCGTATTTGGGAATTTTCCCGAGATGATAATTGCCAGGTCATCTGCGTAACCTTGAGCAAAAAGATCCTCGTTCTCGAGTTCCTAGATACTACTCCATGCGATTTATTTTTAAGGCCTTTTAAAAAATGAAGTCTTTCAAGGTTCTATGACATTGATCGTCTTCAAGCCAAAGCTGCAGGGAAATTTTATGGAATCAATAAGTAAAATGTTTTCGATGCCATTAAAAAAAGAATTCAGCCTGGTGGCTAACACTTTCCGCACTTCTTGCAAAAATTTAATTGTACTTTTATTAAAAATAAATACTTTAGTGAAATGTTATTGAGATATAAGAAAAATAACTCAAATACGGCAACTTATAGAAACCAATTTAAATTCTGCGTTTTAATTGCATAGGCAACTTGATGTTTTATAAACCCTCAACTAAAACTCCATTTAAAAGAAACGCACAAACAAAATGTAAATTGCAGCTACTAACTCGGAGTTCAGCACACAACTAGCGGTAATGAAGTATCGCGTCCCATTAAAGCCTACTTTAACGAGGTCATACAAAGCGAGCAAGACCAGAATTGACGCATTTTAGTCATTTCTATCTGGGTTATCGTGTTGGAGTTAAAATGTTACCGATTCTGTGTAAATCTTCTTCTCGATTTTGTACCGCTACACGGATAGAACTAAATTTTATCCTAATCGTCAAAAATTGCACTACCAGGAGGTCTTGAAAAAGTGACGGGAGAGATTTTTGAAAATAAATAATATATTTTTGGAGTAAATTGTGCATTGGCATTGTTTGTCATTTTTGTACAAAATCGCAAACTGAAACCTTTCCAAATTTGAATTATGATTGCTGTGTTTTTAACATAGCATTCGTACTCCAATTGTGGAAAAAATGCTTGAGGAGATTAAGTTAGTTTCAAAAATGTTTATCAATTTTGAGGTAGTTTCTGAATGTGAAATTCACAAATTATATATTTTTGTCACTTAGGAAGTATCCACCAGTTAATGTAGGAGAGGGCACTGTATTAAATTATGAACCTCTTTCATTAGTGATGGGCGGTATTTGACGAACTGTGATTTAATTACCGATATTAAAAAATCACGAGTAATAAGTGTTACTAAAGCTGAGCTGTGACATGATCATCAACACAATATGAGACACGCACAAATTTTAATATCAATAAAATAAGATTCTATTTTAACCTCCTCACAATAAAATTGTGGGAGGTTACTACATTTAGTCCAAAATCGAAAATTGAGATAATATCAAATCTTTACGTTTTAAGGTCCAAGGCACCCAAGTGGTTTTTAAAAAATGGTCTGTGTGTGTATATGTGTGTGTTTGTTAGCACGATAGCGACGAAGGTACTAAACGGATTTGGATGAAACTTTGCATGAGAGTTTCTTTAGTGCTCCAGAAGATCTGAAAAGGTTTTGGTTGAGATCGGATTACGTTTAGTGCCGTTTTGGCACAACAAGCTGTTTATTTTATGATTACTTACAATTTGTAATCGAACCATTGAAAAGCAGTAAAAATTCCAATTTCAACGATATGTCACACTTGCACCCTTTCGATTTCGTTTCCGTTAAAAGAATTAAAAAGAATTCGTTATATGTGCACACATGACAGCATCCAAAAGATATTATTGGTATTAATGTTAGGAGAAAATGTATTTTGCCAACTCTCAAAAATATTTGGGTTGGTAACCTTTGTGAATGTTGATTTATAGGTTATGGTACGTGACGTCACAGCTAACCTGAGAAATATATATTTCTTAAGATTTATGAATATTACGTATTACGTCTGCCTGGTTCCCGTACTTTCAATTAAAATCTAGTACAGTGTAATGTTTACGAAGTTCTAAATACTTTTACTTTTGTAGGTTGGAAATCTAACTTGTAATTAGCAGTCTATTTTTATTAATCCAAACCACGTGACTTCCAACTTGGCGTGGCGGTCAAACATTTGTTGACAGTCGTTAAACGTTTGTCAAAACAGTTCGTGTTTTTCCGTTGACCTGGCTAAGTATCTTGAAATTTTAACAATATAGTGTTTTTTGTGAATTGTGGCAAGGCACTTTAGATTGTTTCCAAGTAATAAACTTTATTTATTTATGCAGAGTATTTCAAGAAGTTGATGTTGAAAAATCGAGATGTAAAAACGACGGAAGGTGTTAAATCATGTATATAGAAGTTCAACATAATCGACTAGATCAATTTACTACTAACGATAATAGGACTGATAAATAAAATTTATAATAATAAATAAGTGATAAAGTGAATATATTTAAGAGATAGTTACCAATTAACCTACATGAAAAAAATAAAGTACATGTCAGATATATTCTATAACTTTAATAAGACATGATAACATAAAGTTCTTGCACAAATTAGGTACAATGGTTTGTATAGTTCAATCTATAGGTATATCATAGTCAAGGGGTCAACACTGGAAGAAATTGTGTTCACCTTTTTACATATTTCAACTTCGCTTCGGTCAAACCATCGATTTTGTAGGACAAACGTTTTTTCGTGTTTTTTATCAAATTATCTCAAGATTTAACTAAAAAACTAACTGTTACTAATAAAATTTAAACGATCACCCAATTGACATATATACACCCAAGCGCAGTTATTAGCTACCACTACCGAGAATTTTCGCAAAGAGAAAAGTTGGGCGTGCGTCTCGCCAAAACGAAGCTACTCACGAAAATTCATCATGTTACTAATTATTAAAAAAAAGGGCGCTATACTGTGGACTATAACTTATTAATTAAGTGAATAAACTCATTCTGCAGTCAATGTTCGAAGTACTTGCTTTCCTTATAATTTCTGGGGAATATATTCTGTTCATAATTTCTGTACTTTACCGAAAGTTTCGTAAGAGTTATTACATTATACTTCATTTTCATTCTGAGCGATTTCAATTATGTTAAGAGCCGTTGTGTTAACTTATACTATATGGAAACCAATGGAAATACATTTGGGAATCGAATTACGCTGTCGTGCATATCTTAAATCAAGAGAGTATCGATTGGTCCGCAAATATAAGGCACTATCTTCAATATTCTTGTTTATTTCATATTATATAATTATATTATATTATTATATCAATTTATTATAATAATATTTATTATACTAATAAGAGCACAGGTTAAAAATATCTATGAAACTCACATAAATAGTACAGTTGAATTGGTTTAGTTCAATTTTGTTTCCAGCGACAACATTGTACTGGAAATTTTATTATTGATTCTCCTGATTACGAAAAAAATATTTGCTCCTAAAAATTTCTGATGCGTCAAAAGTTATATGCGTTTTTTTATTAGCTTTCCACGGATTTTCTACTGTCCGATATGTACAGATCAATCCGCCATCTTGGAAAAAAATAGAAAACACCAAAAATGACCGAAAAAAAAAACAAAATTGAATATCTTTTCAGTAAGGAGTAATATCATCAACGTTGGCAAAAATAAAACTCATCTATGGTCAAATATAATGCACCACTCCCGGACGCTGTAATTCAAATAGAACGGTCAAAGATGGCGGACGAAATAAAAAATGTAAATTTTCCGTGAAGTTTCAAGGAGGCGTTGTGCGTCACATTATTTTTCTTCGATTGTAAGTTTTTTTTGGGTACTTTAAGGGGATAAAGTTATTTTTTTTTTTAATTTTCAAAGAAAGTGCATTTTTTACAATTTTTAAAAATGCGCTTTCTTTGACCCTCCATTTTTTCCTTTTCAAATTAATGAAGTTTAATTTTTTATGGCGAAAATTAAGTCCGGCAAGAGAGAATCAAATATAGCATTTTTTGACGTTTACTGATTATTGACGGCAATCACGGCGATGTTTCTGGAGAATAGTAATGGAAAAAAATCGTAAATTTTATATTTTTATAATTTTTTTTATTGCTTTATCGATTTCACAGGCACACAAAAAATAAAAAAGGTCATGTACTTTTTTACCGACTGTCGTATCTATATATATTTTGGGACTCTGAAAACCAGATCCGAGGTCAGAATTGTCACATGTCTTCAATATTTTCATGTAAGCCCAAAAAGCAGCTTAGAACAAGCCTAAAACCGGGTAAAAGTAAATTGACGGATTAAACGAGTTGACCCATGTTTTTATACGTATTTTGTGGAGCTGAAACCAAATCCGAGGTCGGAATTTTCTTATCATGTCAAGATTTTTGACATAACCTCAGAGAAACCTCAAAAATACCTCAAAAGTGGTCAAAAATATATGTACAGGTAGAATATAAAAATTTAAATGGGTAAGTCATCATACCAGCACGTATTATTGGTCATCGCTGGAAGTACAGCTGTTGACGAAGACCTGTTAGAGCTTTATGAAAATAACCAAATAAACAATTCAAGTTTTCAATTTAATGACGTAACAGAAAGCGATATTTGTAGAGCAATTTCATCAATAAAATCAAGAGCGTATGGAGTGGATAATATTAATGCTGAGATGTTAAAAATGATTTTGCCGTACTGCATACATATTTTAACTCATCTGGTCAATTATTCTTTAAACACCGGTACAGTCCCGAACATATGGAAAACAGCAGCCGTGCTACCGATTCAAAAAAAATAATAGGCCTCTAACATGTGACGACCTACGTCCTATAAATATTTTACCCTCCTTATCTATATTTATGGAAAAAATTGTAAATTTTTAGTTTAAAATTTATCTAGAAAATGTTAACATTCTTCCTTCAATTCAATCAGGGTTTCGACAAAAGCATAGTACCAATGCAGCAATGTTAAAGGTTGTAAATGATATTAGCGATGCAATGGATAATTCCATGCTTACTGTTCTCATTTTACTTGATCAGAGCAAAGCTTTTGATCTGGTCAATACAAATTTACTGATTGCGAAATTAAAATATATTGGTGTGGAGAATATTGCTTTGCAATGGTTTGGAGATTATTTGAGAAATAGAAAACAATTTGTTAAAATAGGTACAGTCTCGTCCATGCAGCAGATGTTAAGTGGTGTACCTCAAGGCAGTGTACTGGGGCCTATTTTGTTTTCAGTCTTTACGTTTCACCTTACAGATGTTGCCTCAGGTTGCCACTTGCACTTGTATGCAGATGATATCTAATTATATAAGTCGTTAAAACTTGATGAATTTCCAAATTTAGTGAAAGATGTAAATGAAAATTTAAATCGTATTTGTACATGGTGCAACAAAAATGGACTTAAACTTAATCCAAAAAAATCACAAGCACTTTGCATCGGAAATGAAAGGATAAGGTCTGATATCCATCTAGATAATTTTGATATCACAGCAAATAATACTAAAATACAGTGGGTCAATAAAGCTAAAAGTTTAGGAGTAACAATAGACGAGAATCTTAGCTTTGATCACCACATTAGTAATATATTCAGAAGCTCATATGCTGCATTAAAATTAGTTTACAAGTTGAAACATGAAATAGATGAAAAAACAAAACTAAAACTAGTAAAATAAATTATTTATCCAAGAATCGAATATTGCAGTTCAGTATATTATTTTCAGCTAACAGAGTACAATAAATATAAAATACAGAAAATACAAAACGCTTGCTTAATACTTGTTTGTAAAATACCATATGGTGAGCATGTAACACCATACTTGCAAAATTTAGGTGAATTGAATGTTAAGCAGCGTACTAATTAACCTTTATAGTATATTTTTGTACAATCTTGTTAAAAATAAACAACCACAATATCTTTCAGATTTATTAATATTAAGATCAGATATATATGATGTGAATGTTAGAGTGGATAGTTATACCACACCTAGACATAGAACTGCGAAATTTGAGGGAAGCTTTGTATACACCGCGCCAACAATATTAAATTAAGTCCTACAATTTTTAGATAAGTCGATAGGTACATTTAAGAAAGAGTCGAAACTGTTATTCTTAGAGAATGATATAAGTGTATAAACTACATAAATATAACATTTATTAAATTTGGTGCAGATTAATAAACTATTTGTTTTGTACAATTTAATACCATTTTTTATAAATATTTTTTTTAAGTGTAATTAAGTCAGTAAGTAATTAAGTAACAAGCATTGTTTTTCATTATTGGATAAAATTATTGTATTTAGTGTAAGTATTTATATAAACTAATTAATACTTTGTTCGTTTTAATATTAATCTAGTGCATTTTATAGATGCATAGTTAAGTGTAATTAATTAAGTAACGAATATTGTTATTCTTTATGGGAAAGTGGAAGAGCGGCTATGCCAAAATACCTCCCATTTGTGTACGTCTCAATGTTCACAATAAACGTTGTTATTAATATTATTATTATTAATAATATTAATAATACGTTTACATTTTGACACAGGCTCAAGATATGTGAAGACTAACCCAAATTACGTTTATAAGATAAATAAAGGTCGAGAAAATTCTCAAGAGTCGAGCTTGAGAATTCGTAAAAAGTCGTTCTTTATTTCTTCCTGTGATATCGTACTCATTTTGACTCAAAAGACCTATGCGGTGGGTTTCTCTTTCTTTTCTTGCCACTGTCTGACAAGACTCTTTTAAGCATCCAGCAGTAATCCGCCGTCATATTTACGTGCCATTTTCTCTTATATTTCGGTGGAACCGTTCACTTGCTCCTCGCTATAACCTCCAAGATTTCTGGGAAGTAATCAACATGAGAATCTAGGAAATGTAATTTTAAATTTTTGAAAGTTTTCAACCATTTCTGCTACTACACGTTTATAGTCATCACTGTTTACATTTCCCAAGAAATTCTCCTCGATCTCGGTAACAAATACCCCTTCCCTTAGATCCAAGATTTAACGATGTTCTTTTAGGCCAAGATTTCAGCTTGTAATGATTTTCCCTATATCTGCTAACATAGGAAACACGGGTGTTTGGTAAATCCTGACTGCTGTCTCTAAAGAATTGTTACAACTTTTAAATCACCATATATTTGCCATTTGTGATCCTGATATTTTATTTTTTCCAGTATTAATTCCATAATTCTTTTAATTCCGTTGAGTATAGGGTTTGGGAAGTCTCGACATTCTCAAAGTCTCGGGACACGAGACATCGCAGGATCAAAGTCCCGGGACGTCCCGGGACTTCGAGACTTTTCAAAATAAAATTAGAATCGAGTTCATTTTAGGCGAAACCTATTACTAAAATCGGCGTTTTAGTAAAAATCAACGTTTATTGAATATAAAATCAAATTCTAACGTTTCTAACGTAAAACGCGAGCAGATCCGAAGATACGCAGTACTCAGAACTATCGGCCCATTGTGTATTCACATGATCTCCTGGAAAAGACCAGTGCTGTCCTTATCAGGGTAGATCCCGTAATTCCCCGGGCTGTAGAAACTGCCTTCCGAAATACCTATACCTTGAACTTCTATTGGTGCACAATGGCACAGAATATGAGTGATGGTTTCATCCTCCACTCCACACATCCTACAAATATGATCATCTTTCAACTGCATTGTATGCAGGTGCTTGTTTAGAGGACAGTGTCCTGTTATTAGGCCTCCCATCCATCTCAATCGTTCTCTATCGAGCTTAATCAGCCACTTTACGGTGGAGTCAGTCGAGGGCCCCTCTATATGGAGCCTCAGCTGCCTCACTCCTGGGGCCTGAGCCCTATAGTTGTGAAACTGTGCCGTATATTTCTAACGTTAATTAAAGTCTAAATAATTCGTGTTTTTAATTCTCATACACAGATAAATAATAAAATCTTATAATTATAATACAAAACATAATCATATAAATATTATAATGAACTATCAATTAGTCTTTTTCCTAATTTAATAAAATAGGCTTTTAAAAAAATTAGAGCATTGCCAGCTTTGTCCGACAACCTGTTTCTGATTTTTGTAATAATGCCTCCGGACAAAGAGAACACTCTCTAATTTTCAACAGATGTCAGTGTCTCGAATCTCGACCCGAAAGTCCCGGGACACGAGCCAATTAAATTTGGGGAAAGTCCCGGGACTTCGAGACACCAGGCGTCCCGGGATCCAAACCCTAGTCGAGTATGCTATTGGGACAGAAGCATAATATATCTTTTGAGGTTATGTCAATATTCTGATATGGGAGAATTCTGACCTGAGATTCAGTTTCAGCGTCCCAAAATTCATGTGATTAAAGTGATTTGGTCGTTTTGAGTCTACCTTTAAATGCATTTTTGACCATTTTTAGGTGTTTTTTGAGATTTTTCTGAGGTTATGTCAAAATTCTGACATGATAAGAAAATTCTGACCTCGGATTCGGTTTCAGCATCCCAAAATACGTATAAAAACATGAGTCAACTAGTTTAATCTTCCAATTTACTTTTTATCCGGTTTCGGGCTTGTTCTAAGGTGTTACATGAAAATATTGACGACATGTGTCAATTCTAACCTCGAATTCGGTTTCAGCGCCCCAAAATATATATAGATGTGATAGTACATGTATAGGGTACATACTGCATTTAAGATACATATATTTCATAACTATGGTTATTACAAAAAAACAAAAATGAATTAACAACAAAATTATATTATATTTTAAATTGATTACAATTCTTTCAAAACTTATTATTAAATTTATTTAATAGCCCTATTGGCTATATTGGTGACCCCGAACGTCTTCACGCACCTCCTGTGAGTCCATGAGGATTTAATTCTCTCGAAAATTCAGACTGTGAAGATTGAAGACAGAAAACTGAAGTTTAATAACTTTTGACAGTTGTTACATAGTTATGCCGAAAATTATTTCCCATTCCATGGATGTTCTAGACAGCTGTAACAAGAATATGGGGCCGAACCAAACTGCTCGTGCTGCTAACCGCTGATGACGGACGATGTCCATAACGAAGACAGCCAGCTAAAGGTCGACCGTTCCATAGATATCTTCGCTAGACACGGATTCCTCAGTCTCTCCATGAAACGAATCAAACTAGATTTTCAGAAGACGTTATTACGTATTTTATTTATGTACATGTTACGGTACGTACTCTATATTGCTCCCTACTTTTTTTAAAACCAGCTTATCAAGTGTATCAATATATCAATTATTCACTATTTTAATTGTCTCGCCAACTTTTCTTTAGCCAAAGCTGCTATAGCTGGTGCGACATCTTTGAAAGATGCTCAATCCAATTATGATTGCAAACTTTCATTCACTTAGCACACGCCTGCTATTTTTATCAATTACCTATTAGAGAAGCTCAATCCAATTATGATTGCGACTCATATTCACTTAGCACATGCTTGCTATTTTTATCAATTGCCTATTAAAGAAGCTCAATCCAATTATGATTGTGAACTTTTATTCACTTAGCATCAGTCATATACATGCTATTTTATTTCAATTCGTTAATGACATATAATATACTAGCATTAAGGATAATGTTATTATAAAATAAATTTTCTTGTGTTACGTTATTTTGTCATTTATCACTCAATCTGACTTTTCTTTTTTACTAATGTCATTTATCTATCAAATCTATCTTTTATTTTAAATCTGATTTTCAATATTGATACCTTGGTAAGTTGGTTTCTTCGTTGTAGGAGGGGAGTAATATAGGGTACATACTGCATTTAAGATACATATATTTCATAACTATGGTTATTACAAAAAAACAAAAATGAATTAACAACAAAATTATATTATATTTTAAATTGATTACAATTCATTCAAAACTTATTATTAAATTTATTTAATAGCCCTATTGGCTATAACATGACCTTTTGTGTGTGTGTGTGTGTGTGTGTGTGTGCCTTTGTTTTCATTAGAAAAAAAATCATGCAACTTCCCATTATATACTTTGCTTTTAACATGGCAAACAAACACAAATTATCACAAACATATACACTGACACAACTATAACACCATAATGCGTAATTTGCAACTGGTTTATAAATTTTAGGGCGCTTTTTACCTTCATTTCAACAGGTTACTTCGATAAGGAGGGCATTCTAAACATGCTTGATAATTTCTAATGATGTCCTAGATGCTCACTTTACATTCAAGAAACCCGAGTTCTTGGAATTTTTTCCATATTATGAATCCAACGCACTGTGTGACAAGGGTAAAAACGATTATATTTAAAATTTACTTGTTGAAGCACGCATACGCTAACATAGATAACAATTACGATAAAAGTATTTTATTTTTTTTTATTAAATAATGTACAAATCCAGCAGCATCTCCTTTGTGAGTACCGTTTATATATGAATAAATCTTTTCTCTCATTTCTATAAGCATCATCCCCCACGATTTCAGCATGCTGGCGTTTCTTTTCTTCTCTGCACCTCTAAGCAACCCTCGTACCCTTTGATAGCAACTTCGTTTGTAAATATACTAAGGCAGCGAGCAGTCTGTGTAGGTAATGTTTACTTTCGATCGATATATCTTACATGCCTGTTGGCAGAGTCAAAGTTAGCTGTTTCCACTCAAATTACAACTTAGACTTATGAACTAGAGAGGTAACTGCAGTCTTCAACTGAATAATTTTATACCCGAAAAATGTGAACCCCATCTACATCCTTGCTATAGGATGTTTATACCTGTAATATATTTATAAACCACCTCCCATTTAATATTACTTCCACATCCACGTAATGGAGTGGAAGTATAGTAACTATAAAAAATATAGATTTTTTTTGTTCAGATAGGCTTAAAATGTAATGAAACATCGAGATTTTAAGTTTTGAGCAAAAGTCAGTCTATCTGTACCTTTTTTGTGCGCTCGATTGCTTTGGATCGTTTAAGATAACGACTTGAAATTTGGTACGCCTATGTGTCATAGCGAAATCTGGAACTAGATCTTGATCTTATTTCATTGAGGGGGGTAAATGGAGGTAAAGATAGGGCAAGCATAAAATTGGGATTTAGTGTATGTACGAAAACCATACATTTCCTTAAATATACAGTGTGACTCACTTAAAATGAAGACAAACTTATAACTTCTTTATTCTGTTTCCGATTTGAATCAAATTTTACTCAAATATAGAACAACTTAGGATTTACGTATGACCAGAAAACATTCGCCTGCTACAAATGCAAAGCCGCCTGTGGTACCAAAATATACGGGAAAACGTAATAAATCATATTAGGTATTTTTTTATCGGAAAATTTTGTTAATGAAACTTGTTCAGAATGCTTCAAAAACCTTAAGTTTAAAATTTAATCAAAATAAAAAAATTTAAAAATTTTTTAAAATAATTATTTTTGAAAAACTGTAGATTGCTTGACAACTACCTGGCAGCTTGGTTTTAGTCCGATCAATGAATGTCCACAAGAGGATTGTAGAGGATATGGGTGGGGGGGGGAGAATTTTCCTCTTCAGGAATATGTTGGGGGTATTTAATTTGAAATGATGAAAAATAAAATCTTATAATCTAATAAACTTTGTTGGCCTGGTTCACTTGGGCCGAGAGGGTCCGGCTTCTTACTCCAACTCCAAAACTTCAACATCCCCGTTGTCTCCATCCGTTTCCTGAATATTGGATTCAGTGTCCACAGGGGATGTGGGGAGGGGTTCCACATCATCTTCGTTATCATCCTCGTTCATTAAAACTGACACTCCGTTCAAACAGTTCCCCTGGCAATTCTGGCATAAAGGGAAACAATTCATGGCACCTTCTTGCAGCTACATCTGGCACAGCTGCAATCTTTAGTGCATTTGCAAAAAACCAAGTCCAAATTTTTTTGGTGCCGCTGAGTTTTTGGTCACCACCGGAGATAGATATTTTGCATTGTTCTCCACAACTCTGGAGGTAGCTGGTTTCCCAACCAGAGCTGCACCTGGTGGAATATGCGAAATAAATGCTCTTTTGTTACCCCCCTCGCTTGGTGAAAGTGATGAGAGATCTGGTAACGAACATCATCGAACATCAGGGTAAAGTTGGTACAGTTTTATGAAACCAAGATTATTCTTCCGGAATGTTGTAGTAAAAATATTCAGGAACAGAATTTCTTTCAATCCCAGCTGCTGCGTTTGGTGGGTGGAGTAAACATCGGTTTGAACTGTCCCTCTGCCAGGTTTTATGAATAAAATATTACGGTCTGTTGCAGCAAGCAACACTGCGAGGTCTACATCTTGTCCAATGACAGTCACATTGGATGTTTCTCTTATGGGCTATTCAATAGCTGTGCTTACAATCAGCATCCTAAAAAAAATAAATTGTAATTTAGTGTGTGTACAAAAATCAAAGATGTATTGTCCCGCTACTTGCATGGCAGACTTGCTATTCATCTGTTTAGAGGACATACACACTATAAAAAGCTTTGCAAAATTAATGAAATGAGTCAACCAAAACTGTCACTGGCTCCCAGTCTAGATGTTGAAATAGTTGTGACTGGGGTTGACGTAAAATTTTGACGACTAGCTATACATTTCATAACTCGCTCATCTATGATCGAAATTTAAAACTGAAAAAACTATCGAATCTAGATAGTAAATGCTACAACTTTTATTATTACCAAATTTTTGAAATTTTCATTTGCCTGCCTACAATCACTAGTCGAATGAATTTACGAAAACAACAAAATAAATATTTGCATAATAAAAGAGCTACGCAAGGTTTTAGGAAATATTTTACACTTTAACCAACACATTTTCTTTTGCATATAAATAGCCATAACTTTGTTATTATAGATAATTCACCAAAAATTAAAAAACGCCAGGAAAGTTGAAAAAAAACATCTGATTTTCCTTTTTTTTTTGCGGTTGTGCATGCCTGAAGATTATTTGAACACCGATATTACCTGTCGAATAGACGGAGTATATAAACATGTCAAGTACCACGGCTGGCTTAGGGGGGGGGGGGGGGGTCGAAATAGGCGGCTGCCCGGGGCGACAAATTCTTCAAATCCACAGTTACCAAAAAATATGAAAAGCTAGGAAACAATTGTTTCATTAATATAGTAATAATAATGTTAACTTTATATAAATAATTTGTTATTGTTATTTTTTTTTTGTATATAAACTAGTTTATACGCATACATTCTGTTTCTTATATGTGATTTTATTTTTTGTACAATTTCTGTGGGGTGGTATTTTTTTTAAGTTTCAATACGGTTAATTTTTTCAATTATTTTATTTTATCCTTTTAAATACAGTAATCATATTGCTGAAAATCCAAAAATTGCTGTAAACCTTATAACTAAAAAAACAAACCATCAAGAATATTCAGTAGGTGACACTTAAAGTGTTATAAAAAAATAACGGACTGAAAAGATAGGGGTAAAAATGAGACAGACAGGTAGCGGGGTAAATAAAAGATGTGATATCCAACCCAGACTGAAATAAATTAAACTTAATTTTTTATTCAAGTTTGTTTTCTACAGTCAAAACTGTTTTATGTTATCAAATCAGGTCCTATGCCTACTGTTAATGCGGGAAAAAATATTATTCAGTAAACTCTTTAATTCACTTTTAAAAAATTTTTGAACGCACCTTAGTACTTTTTTGGGGATTTTATTGTTTCTCTATTTGCAATGTCCGTATTTGGCAGACGTCAACTAGAAGTGTCATACTTCACATTTTGTGATCAAGTTTATTAATCTGCTAGTTTTAAATCATGAAATATTTGATTTTAACGAAAAAATTAAAAGCGGTGTAAAAAAGAGAATAAAGAGACCAAATGGGCAGACTGAAGCAGGCACATTTCAGCTTCCTAATTTAGGAGAAGCTAGCCCTTCTGCAAGTCCCTTCTTGTTTAGTAAAAAATCTGAATAAATTATACATATTTTTGCATTTCCATTTTAGCCTGATCAAATGGTGTTCAAAAGTACCTGTCTCGTAACATGACTGCGGTAGAAGGTTTCTCAACAGAATTATATGTTTTTTGGGGTGCTCAACACGAATCTGAAGTTTGCTGTCTAGTAGCAGTACCGGCTCAGGTCGAAAAACGCAAAAACCTCGAAATGTTCGGAGTTTTTCTGGCTTTCCGCTCATATATTGCAAACGACGCGTCGTACGGAAAATATTACTGTATTCGTATAGTTGAAGAGTATTAAATTCTGCGTCGAATGACCTCCCTAACTTCCAAATTAGACCGATTAATATAGTCAGCTGGAAAAAAGAGCAGAAAAAAGAGCAAGTAAGTTGTAGTGCGAAGACGCGGATGTATAGAAAATACCTAATAGCAATGTCCATTTTATTTTACTCTACAGTAATATTTTCCTTACGACGCCGACGCGTCGTTTGCAAGATACGAGTGGAAAACCGGAAAAACTCCGAAAATTTCGAGGTTTTTTGCGTTTTTCGACCTGAGCGGATACTGCTACGAGGCAGAAAACTTCAGATTCGTGTTCAGCACCCCAAAAAACATATAATTCCGTTGAGAAACCTTCTACCAGACTCATGTTACGAGAGTGTTTTTTAATCTAATTTGATCAGGGCCTGATCAAATTGTGTTCAAAAGTACCTGTCTCGTAACATGAGTCCTGTAGAAGGTTTCTCAACGGAATTATATGTTTTTCTTGGGGTGCTGAATACGAATCTGAAGTTTGCTGCCTCGTACCAGCTCAGGTCGAAAAACGCAAAAAACTTCGAAATTTTCGGAGTTTTTCCGGTTTTCTGCTCATATCTTGCAAACGACGCGTCGTACGAAAAATATTAGTGTAGAGTAAAATAAAATGGACATTGCTATCAGGTATTTTCTATACATCGCATCTTCACACTACAACTTGCTCTTTTTTCTGCTCTTTTTTCCAGCTAACTATATTGACAGCGACCTTATAAATCGGTCTAATTTGGATTTGGCTAGAGAGGTCATTTGACGCAGAATTTAATGCTCTTCAACTTTGAATACATTAATATTTTCCGTACGACGCGTCGTTTGAAAGATATGAGCGGAAAACCGGAAAAACTCAGAAAATTTCGACCTGAGCCGGTACTTCTACGAGGCAGTAAACTTCATATTCGTGTTCAGCACCTCAAAAAACATTTAATTCCGTTGAGAAACCTTCTACCGGACTCATGTTGCCGAAAAACTACCATTTGATCAGGCTATTTGTACGACGTCAATAAGAATTTGAATAAATCACGTGTCGTTCATTTTCCCTCCACTGTCTTTTTTTTGCCCCACTTGGAGGGTAAAAATGAGACACTGTTTATTTTTGTTTATCAATTAACGGTACTTTTTAGTAAAAAAATACATATAAATATAGTTTTTCCTGTCATTTTTACGTATGATACCAATCTTTCATTAAATATGACTCGATTCTAAGCAACCTAAAAATTGAAAGTTGTCATTTTGTCTCATTTTTACCCCGCCTGACCCTAATGTTATTTATTTAAGAGAGGGGCGGCAAAATGAAACTGTGCCCGAGGCGGCAAAATACCTGGAGCCAGCCCTACCAAGTACTATGTAACAGCGTAATCAGAACATTTTTTACGTTTCACCATTTCACGGGACACGTTTATAGACGACTTTTTTGTACTAAACCTCTACTAGAAAATAATTCTTTCTAGTCCAAATGTTGGCCACGTAACAATTCCGAATCAAAATTGGGCAGGATATCGATAAACTCCAACGAAATTGCAATACCCAAACCAAACTCTTTGTTAATTGTTTTCTTTCCACTTCGCTCATTTGCAGTTATCTATACGAACAATAAATGTAATTTGAACATTGCAGACAGTTCATTGTATTTGTTTGATCTACCATAAATAACATTTACTACATTGACTCCGGAAGAAGCCATATAAAAGTTAATGAATTGAAATTTGCGCATTTTATTGTTGTCTGATACAGAAAATATAACTTCTGGAGAAGTTTCTTATCTTTTCTTGCACGAAATAATTCTAAACGGATAAGCTACTGTTAATGAAAGGATATGTCTAGTAGTCGAGAATATAGGTTCTCAAAGGACGCTCCTAAAAATATGTACAGGGTGGACCAAATTAGATGGGATTTGCCGATTTTCCAGTCCGAAACGTGGAAATCCATTGTATGTTTCTCGAAAATCGAGCTTAGGACACCTATATTGGTTATTGTCTATCTGTCATAGTTTTAAAGAAAACCACAAGTCCCATCTAATTCGGTCCACCCTGTACATTATCTGGAATGAGGGCGCCATTCTATC
This sequence comes from Rutpela maculata, assembly GCA_936432065.2. Taxonomy (NCBI): domain Eukaryota; kingdom Metazoa; phylum Arthropoda; class Insecta; order Coleoptera; family Cerambycidae; genus Rutpela; species Rutpela maculata. The sequence continues at coordinate 125,304,548 of OW386290.2, read as the reverse complement.
CTCGATTGCAAAAAGCATTAAAAAGTATTTATATGATTGAAAATTGATTAATTTTATGTTTACACAGGATGTCCAATCTTATTTTAATTTCTAAAAGATTTTAAAACCAGTGGAAAGTTTATTCTTTCTAGATTCAGGTGTCACCAAATCATCTTCGAAATTATGATTAATAAATAATACAGAAATTGGATAGAGTACCCGAAAAGTGCACTGTAAAGAGTGACCGCAAAATCCCCCTTTTAGTTCTATGGTTTGTTGCACTGAAAAGTGTAAAGTAACACCAGATTGAAAAGGTCAGAACAGTCTAGTGCGCTGTCTGTGGTACGTTAGGTTTACTATTAATATTTTTCTAAACCTTTAAAGATGCCTTTAGCATTGAATGCCTTTTCCAGATTAAAGAAGCTGCACACTTTTTTTTACGTTAAGAAAATAAACCAGCATTACATCTTCATTTATATACACCAATAAGACATCTGCGAAATAAAGTCTGGATGCTGTCTTTTAGGTACCTTAGGGAATAAAGTTCAGTTTTTTTATTTTCAAAAATGCATTTTCTTTGGCCCTTCGTTTCAAATTAACGAAGTTTCATTTTCTGATTAAATTTTTGAAGTTATACGAATTTCTAGAGTATATTTAATTTTGTTTCGATGAAAATTGATTGAAAAAAAGGAGCAAAGAAAATGCATTTTTGAAAATTGTAAAAAATGAACTTTTTGAAAATCTTCTTAAAACTAAAAGAATTAACGAAAAGTAACGCACAATGCCTCCTTCATACTTGATGAAGAATTAAGTATTATATTTCGTCCGCCATCTTTGACCGTTCTGTTTGACTTACAGCGGTCCGGATTTGGTGCATTAGATTTTACCATAGACGAGTTTTATTTTTGCCAACTTTGATGAAATTACTTCTTATCGAGAAGATATTCAATTTTGATTTTTTGTGGCATTTTTGGTGTTCTCTATTTTTTTTCAAGATGGCGGGTTGACCTGTACATATCGGAAAAGTATACGTTTTTAAGAATTTCAAATAAGCCAGTATTTCTAAAATTCCCATTCGATTACTAGTACAAGATATATTAAGCAGATAATTAAAAAATCTGTGAAAGCGCATCGAAAAGTGCATATAACTTTTGACGCACTAGGAATTTTTGGGCGCAAATATTTTTTTTCGTAATCAGGAGGTCATAATACATAAGAATCAACAATATTATTTCTAGTGGAATGTTCTAGAGGAAAATAATCAATTCAACTGGACTATTAGAGCTAGTTGTACCAACTGAGTTCAAGCCAAGTTCAGCTTGATCCAAGACCAAAATTCATGACTACGATTGTTCCCACAAATGATCAATGAACTTAGTTGGTACAACTCGCCCTTAAGAATATTAAATTTTTCTTGCATGACTAATGTACATAGTTACACACTAGTGCAATAAATAATTATTCTATATTGGTCTTATAATAATACTTATATTACGACGATGATTATTATTTCACTTCAGAATTTAACTCTGGTTAATCTATCGAGATGGACCTAACTTTTCTTGTTCTGCATTTTAAGATAAAAAATTATTCTTCATAAAAAATTTTGCTTATTCTGAAAAGTCCGTAGCCATAGTCAGAGTTCCTAAATAATGCTCAGGGTCCTTAAAACTTGAGGAAGAGTAAAGTATACATTTTATGAGAGGAAATTTAACATGATATAGGATAAATAACTTTTTAGTTTCATTGAAATGGTTAGATCGGCATTTCCATAACAAATGTATTGGGCAGTTTGGTCTTATTAGATTGCCTGCTCGCCCTCCCTACATTATCCCATTCATTTTTTAACCCCCGACCCAAAAAGAGGGCTATCTGTAGCTTCATATCTCTTCAACGGATCATCCGATTTTGATGCACTTTTTTTTATTTAAAAGAGTATTTTGTCGAGAAGGTTTTTGCCATATTAGATTTTGATGTTTGGTCACCATCTTGATTACAAGCTTTTATTTATCTTGCCTTGTTCTTGTGGGTCAAATCTTGCAACTGAATTTTAAAATAGTTATCCCCAACCAACTGAGCTGAAATTTTGCATACACGTTTAGTTTGGATGACAATGCATGGTTAGCTAAGTGCGTCATTCCAAATCCAATATGGCGGACTCCCAAAGATGGCGGACCAGTTATTTTTTATGCACCCCCATGATATGGGTATCAAATGAAAGGGTTTGCTGAGAAGAGGACGAAAATAAAATGACGTCACACTAAATTCAATATGGCGGACTCAACTGAATTCTGAAACAGTTATCCCCAACCGATTGAGCTGAAATTTTGCATACACGTTTAGTTTAGATGACAATGCCTGGTTAGCTAAGTCACGTCATTCCAAATCCAATATGGCGGACAAGTTATTTTTTATGCACCACCATGATATGGATATCAAATGAAAGGGTTTGCTGAAAATAATACGAAAATAAAATGACGTCACACTGAATTCAATATGGCGGACGCCCCAAGATGGCGGACGCCCCAAGATGGCGGACAATTTTTTTTAGTTTTAACACTATAATTTGATCGTATAGTGTATTCGCTCATACGTTGCATTCTAAGAAATGGTGAAGGATTCGGTTTAAACTATAAGTTTTATATCGGATAGGAATGACGCAATGAATATACGCTTCTCCAAGAAATTAATGCACCACCAAAAAATAACCAAAAGTTTGAAGTTAGTTAACCCCCGACCCAAAAAAAAGAGGTGTTATAAGTTTGACGCGTATGTTTGTATGTTTGTCTGTCTGTCTGTCTGTCTGTCTGTCTGTGGCTTCATAACTCTTCAACGGGTGATCCAATTTTGATGCACTTTTTTTTTGTTTGAAAGAGTATTTTGTTGAGGAGGTTTTAGGCCATATTAGATTTTGATGTTTGGTCGCCATCTTGAATTCGCCATGTTGAACTTCTCTAGAAATTGTCCGATTGAAGTGAAATTGAAAATGTGCAGACAATTACGGTAGCCGAATATGATTTCGGCCCCATTTTGATTCGGTCATATGAAACTGGTACGATTAGAAACATTGATCGGGAGTTTTTAAAAATTTTTCATTTTTTAACCCCCGACCCAAAAAGAGAGGTGTTATAAGTTTGACTCGTATGTTTGTATGTTTGTTTGTCTGTCTGTCTGTGGCTTTATATCTCTTCAACGGGAGATCCGATTTTGATGCAGTTTTTATTAAAATTAAATATAACACATGAATGTATTATTTATAATAGAACCGGTCTTGTAGACCGTGTGCGACTAGTAGAATACAAAATTAGACCGCGTCGACTTGAAGGTTAAAAAGTTCTGTATGGGACTCGTGATATAATAATACGCTATGTTGTATGTATATGTTTAGTTTAAAAAGTATAAAATTAAATTAAATTACAAATTTAAAAAACCCCCGACACAAAAATATCGATTAAATAACTAATAAAAAAAATAAATTAACACAACTTTAAAAATTATGAAATAATTTTGATTTCATATATGAACTCTTATGATTTATTTAAATCCAGCTTACATTTTCTTTGTGTCCTCAAGATTTGCTTCCTTATACGCATGGATATGTCGGGGGCTGCTGTAAAGACGAACTACTAAATAGTTATATTCAAAACAGGAGCTCCCGATATATTCATACGTATAAGAAAGCAAATCTCGAGGACATAAAGAAAATGTAAGCTGGATTTAAATAAATCATAGGAGTTCGTATATGGAATCAAAATTATTTCATAATTTTTATAGTTGTGTTAATTTATTTTTTTTTATATTAGTTATTTAGTCGATGTTTTTGTGTCAGGGGCTTTTCTAAATTTGTAATTTAGTTTTATTATATGAACACTTAAAACCAAAAATCTTATGAACACAATTTCTACGACAATGTGAACCTTTGAAACAGAACATTATAGAAACAGTACCATACCATTCATTTAGTGTACGAAAAATTTTGAATAATGATTGAAAGCCTACAACCATTGAGTAATTACTCTGTATAGTTCACTCCATTCTTATACTGCCCTGAAAAACTCCAAAGCTTCCGACTGAGCTACTATAAGGGGAGACCGGGGCATGCTTTATTTTTCTACACTATATTAAATAATAAATATAATGTATTGCTTGATAGATAAAACAACATTACTCTTATGTAAAGCATGTTCTGGCACGATTATGATAAGAAATAAACGCCTCTTTTAATTCAGATTTCTAACTCTTGTCATCTTGTCGCGAATCACCCCCCAACGAGAATGGCGCGGAGTTTATTGTCGGCGTTAATACCAGGGTAAGAGATAATCAGAGCCGTACTTTGAATTTATCTGTCAATGTCGCAAAGGACGGCCAATTCGTTGACGATTGTATAAGAAATTCATATTTTGACGCAAAACCGAGCCAGATTTTTTTTATTTACTAGAAACGTCATTAAGTGTCTCCGAAAACACGATTTTTAAATATCTAGTATTATTTTGTTCATTCTAATACGCAAAAATTTGAAGTACGGCTCTAAAGTACTCTTCCCATATAATAGCACCGACTTTGATATTTTTTTGGCCAATTTTTATGGCCTTTTTTATGTGCCCTATACATTTAGAGACAACTATACAGTTTCACGTCTCCTTATTTTTAAGCTACTATCTACGTTATTTCGAAATTCTGATTATCGCTAAGAACTTTTCAGAATAAGCAAAACTTTTTATGCGGAATGGCTTTTTATTTTAAAATGTGATATGAAAAATATTACGAGTATAATTAAGAACAGAGTGCCATTAGGCACTACTGAACCTCGCCCAATAAAATTGTCTGCATTTTGTACTCTTAATTTCGTTAATAACGTCCTTTATTATTATTATTATTATTATTATTATTATTATTATTATTAAGTCCATCCTAGGACACATTGTATTTTATAGATCAAATTAAATTCGGCGTTATTCGCATTTTTTTATACAAAAAGAAAAATAAAATTAAGATTTTCTATTACCATTGTGATAATAGTTTTAACATTTTCGCCTAGTAAACTAACAGTTTAATTTATATTTTGTACATCACCATGTGCATCTAGGGAATTCCCTCTTGGCATATTACTAATAGCGTCAGATAAATATTCTTGCGGAAACTTGTCTCTTGGAATCGATAGAAATACTCTAAGGTCATTAAGGCTCTCTGGAGATGACTGGTGATTATTCAAAGGTCCCTGTAGGCGTACTCGGTAAGACTAAGAATAGACTATTGTAAACTATTTTTTATTAATCTTGAATAGTGTTAAAATTGCTTTCGTCAAAAATTACAAATAAAAGGCGTTATTACAACTGCAAACTACCCAGCACTGTATGCCTCGTTACTTCAAATTGACTGGACATTTTTGAAAACTTTCAAGGCTCAATTTTTGACGAGCATATTCCGAAATAGAAAAACTAACGTTCCCTATGTGGTATAAACCCGAAACAGTAAAAATCGTTAGGCTCGGAGACACATACCGCGAAAATTACAAGAAATGCAATAATCCAAACATATTAGAAGAATGTAAACGTGGAAGATATAATGATGATAATAATAATGATAATATTTATCTACATTAATTTACATAGCACATATGTATATATTAATTAGATACGTTGTAAATAAATATTGAGAACAGTGGCAGATTATAATAGTTATCAAAAATAGGTGTCCGAGACTTCCTTAAGTTTTCGAAAAAACTTGAATGTAGGTCTCGAATTCCTAGGAAGTAATACATTTCTTCAACACTATTGCTATATTAAATGTAATAAAATACTAAAATAACGATAATAAAATCAAATAATAATAGGTAACTAAAGTGATACTTAAATATTATACAATACATAAACATGTACCTATATAACATTATATGTACACATATTCCATGAAAAGGGAAGAAACAAAATCTATAACCATATAAATAAAGAATGCAAATATACACAAAGAAATAACAACGATTCTGTCAAATGTATATTTATACCATAGAGGAAATGTAAAAAGAAGAGAAGCGGGTCTAATTATGAGCTTTAATAAAAGCGTAGGTTTATTTTCAATTAGACATCTGCATGAATCCAGACGAGGTCTGAAATTTATAGTTCTAATAATTATTTTTTGCATAGATTTCGAATATGCGAACATTGTTACCCCCACAAATTATACCATAGGTTATGCTAGAGTGTACAAGCAAAATTATAACTTTTTGAAGTGTTTAAATTTACATTTTTTCTAAACTGCCAAATAACAAAACAATAAGATGCTACCTTACTAAGGATATGATCTACTTAATTATTCCACGATAACGTATAGTCTGTGTATAATATATAGTACTAGTATAGTACTAGTAGTATATAGTACATAATAAGAAAGTGCGAACAATTTTTGAATGTAGATGCACTCAGAACGTTGTATTTTTCATTGGTGTGGTTAAAACTTGAGTATGCTATGATAATTTGGAACCCAATTTAAACTAACATTAGCGGTCAATGCTATATATATATATATATATATATATATATATATATATTTGATAACAGTTTCACTCAGTACATCAGGACCATTACAACTGTTTATTAACAAATATTATTCAACGATTCTGTTGACTTCTTCTGACTAATCCCGATTAATAACATTAAAACTAAGACTTATGTCTATAAATAGTCTATAAATATATCGAATACGTTTATTTATTTTACTGATCTGTACGAAACCATTTTTCCTTCGATAATAAGTTTTGACACATAATAAGCATAAAAGCAGATGTCTCGTTGTTGTTCTGCATGTCAAATATTATCTTGTGGGTGATATTCTTTCTACTATATGTATATTGTCCCCTTTTTTGTCCTAATTCAATTATGCTAGAGATTTGCGGAGGGCTATGACGTTTTGTGAAAATCACTGACAATGCCAGGTTTTGTGTTTGGGTCGTATTGCGTCTGCCTGCTACCGTATGCTGATATATCGAACAATACCGTCTTCTTTGTATTTACTCCCTGCATTACCCTCTTTAAAGTTCATGTTTCTATTCAATGTAGAATAGAAATATCAGAGTTGTACTTTTCGACAAAATGTACATGAAAGGGTAAATTATCCAGTTAACATCGTATCAAGTAAGTGAGCGACAGTTTTGACTGAAGACACCAAAGATTTATTACTTTTACACATTCTTTAAATAATAATAATCCAGAGCCATTAAGTCGTTATGGAATTAAAAAGGGAACTATTTAGTTCTCCACCAACTCAAAAACTTACCGTGGTACATTTTATTACGTTTTAAAAATCAGTAAAATATGAGTTTATATTCCTTACTGGATTATTAAATGTTTAGTGAAAACGTACTGAAACACTCGTTATTGGAAAGCCAATCAAGACAACTACTCGCCTAGCTAATACTGGCGAAGTATTGAATTACATGGTAGGATTCCCAGCATTTTAAAGCAAAAAAATATACCTATTGAAAATACTTAAATCATTTATTTAAATTTCACAACAATTATTATTGAATCTTATATTCTATTTCAACTCTAGAAAAGTTGTACAAATTCTTTCGAACTCGTTAATTCTCATCAGTACAGTATAAAAACAATCATTCATTATTTATAATCCTATTAATTTATTTTTACAATTAATTAACAAACTTTTGAAATTTAGGTGGTGAATATATACCTGTAAAGTGAGTCTTTACACGTAACCATGTTTGACTTTAACATTTAGATTTTAGAGGTGTCCGATTCTAGGATGGAAGAAGGAGGGAGATTTTTTTAGAAAAAACTAGTAAGATATAGATATAGATAGCATTAATTTTTTTTAATCTATTTATTTAGCGTCGAGTCGGCCTGTTTCCGCTACCAGGGCCTATCACCGACGCAAGGAGACCAGCTACCCCCAACCTGGAAATTTTGCCTAACCTCTTCTAGTAAGAAGAGTAGGAATCTTTTACTTGCCTAACATTCAATAGACAAAGGACCGCCTGCTTTACATCCTCTCCGAAGGATGGTATATCCACTACGTAACCCTTGTCTTGAAATTACGTTGCTTCCGCGTATACACTGATATACAAGCCGCTAGAAGGTGGGACGAGATCGCTGCGTTTCCCAAGATGGATTTCACCCATCCAAGTACTAACCGCGCTGCACGTTGCTTCACTGGAGTATCGAGATACATAGCAAGCAAGCAATAACAAGTTTATGTATGTGCCTCCCCGGAATCTGGGAGCCAGCCAGACAACTACGCAGCATCGTCATGGGTGTTCGACTGGGCAGGACAGGTCTGGTTTGGCTAAAGCTGAATATGAAAGGTTAAAACTCCTGCCTAAGAATAAAGCTCAAAATTGACAATTTGGATCAATAATAATAGTAAACAAAAAAAACTTAAAAAATAATTAAAAGTAGCACTTTAAAAAACTAGCGGTTTCTCGCACAGACGAACACTTTGGAATTTTGATTGCTGACACGGGAAAAACAGAACTCAACGAAAAAGAACGTTAGAAGCAATTCCACCCTGGTCTTCCAACCAGGAAAGTGTGGTGGATAAAAGGTGTGGTTTAAAATATTTGGATTTTTAGGGAATTTTTCGGCCTAGACGGAATTTAGAAACAAAAAGAACAAAAGAACAAAAAGGATAAGAACAAAATTGAACAAACATAAATAAAGAGGAGGGGATTGCACAGTTGCAAAGTTGAGGAGAGATAAAGAGTAGGGTAAAGATAAATTATGGTAGGGGGAAGTTTGGCTAAGGGAGTTGCCAGAAAATAGGCAACGCATGGTATGGTAGGGGGTGTCTGATATCGAAAAGTATTGCGTTATGCTGTCTGATTCGAGTTATGTTGCGGGTTAGCGGACCATCGCCCAATTTGAATCGATAGAATTTTTGTGAAATTTCTTGGACGTAGTCAGCTAGTGAGGTTATGTCGTGACAATTTGCGTATAGATCTCTGAGGAAGGTGAACCTGTCCAAACCAGAGATGAGGCGCATACATTTGTGCTCAAGAGCTCGAAGTTTCCTCATTGTCGTGGCCGGAATGGTGCACCATACCGGCGCCGCGTATGTAATTGCCGGCTTGATCACCATTGTGTACAAGACTTTTTTTATTTTGTCTCTTTAGTCGGCTACCCCTGGCCAGAAGCGGGTACAGGAAATGGAGTAGACCTAACGTACAGTCTCGTTAATATGTTCATAATATACATAATACATACATAGCCAAGACGCATCTACGCTCGCCCCAGCATTATATCTAAATATTAATAAGAACATGGTTTGACATTGCTTGAAAAAACAGAAAAAGAGCATTCAAGCTAAAATTTCTACATACCCTAGAAGATGGTGATACAAGCAGAAGATTGGATTTCTGTTTTTGGGCCCAGGGTGAATTTTTAAACAATATAAATTTTCTGAATAACTGACGAAAATCCTTACTGGTTTATCAGTACTAATAGGCAGTATGTGTCAGAAGTTAACGTTTGGTGTGGTTTATGGAACGACTAGATTATATAGAGGAGCATATTCAAATTTGTTGCAAAATGAAATTCAACAATCTGACGCAAGATATCAAGATTGTATTATCAACTTAATGGTGTCCCAGCTCATAACGTTACGGGGGGTTGGCTAGAAGACAATTTCCAGTTAGATGGATAGTAGGGTGGGCTGATTTGTGCAGAGAATTTGAAAATTTGTAAATACTTATGTGTGCATCTTTAAAAAAGTTTTGAAATGAGAAAGAAAAAATATTTCATTAGAAAAAAAACTTAATATTTTTATTATTTGAACTGCCACAATGACACTAAAATTTTCATTTTAATAATTTCATATTTTCAAAATCTGCAAATTCTTAAAGGTTACATTACGTAAAAAGAAACAAGTTTTCTTTAATCATTTTTTTCCTATTTTTAAAATGTAAACTGCCACAACGGCATTTTTAAAATTTAAAATTTTGAATTTTACTCTCAGCAAATGGAAGTGGTTCAATTACTATTGTTTAAGCAAGATAAAGTTAATATTTATTATAAAACGAATTAACAAGTATTACAAAGTGCAAAATAAAAATATTTCAGTATCTAACATAATAATGTAGTAGATACATAACGTAATAATATATTATGAAAGATTCTTTGAACATATAAAACTTAATCTAATTTATAATCTTGCGTTGATCCAACAGAAGGCATAATTTCACGTGATTCCAATTTTGCTCGTATTACAACCATCTCTGTTGTCACTACCACAAACTGTAGCTGAAGCTTCCGTCACAATTTTAACAGCTTGTTCAATCGCTTGCGTATCCATGTCATACGCAAGCGATTGAACAAGCTGTTAAAATTGTAAAATACGATTTTATTTCAGAGAACCGCATTGATGTACCTGGGTTTTTCACGATGTCCTTTAAAACTTCTTCGGATAACCCCATTGTTAATGGCGGTTCAGTAATAACAAGGGTACTCCAATCAATTAAGTCTATATAGCTCGAGGCGTTCATATTCAGCGAATTTGGAACCTCAAATTGTCGTAGTGTTTGCTGTATGTTAGAGCTCCGAGCTTTAAAAATTCGACGCACAGCAAGCTCCCGAATATACTCTCTAGTGTCCCCTAGCATTCCAAGCAGGATATTTTCAGGATGCGCGAAATAACTATTTCGCAATATCACTGGATCAATATTATCCTCCAAATGTTTCGGTAAGTACCTTGATAGCTTAATCATTTTCCAGACATTAAAGGCTGTCTGCAGGCACGACGGTTTTGTTTTAATAATGAACCACATTGGAGCATATACCTTTAAAATAAAAGTTACCAAGATAACTAAGTTTTCTGATGGTTCAGCGGTTGAAACGTATAGCCGCAGTATACGATTAGCCATTGTCAGCCATCGGGAATGCACAATTTTACCAGGGCTTCGTTTGGATAGTTTTTCATGTACAGTTTCCTTTGAAATAGCATCACATATATCAAAAAGATATTTTTGATCTGTGCTTAGGTCAGTCGAAACAAAATCATTCGATACCGGAACATTTGACTCAATTATGTTGAAATTTCCTACAGGTAATGAAGAAATAAATAAATACAATAGTTAATAAAATAAAAATAGATAAATTACCTATGGGAAGACTCTCACACTCCTTCAATGCCTGTCCTATAGGTCCACGGAAACCTTTAGGCCCAGTTGTGCTGCCATCAAGAAAATTTATGAGATGTCGCAAAGGCAGTTCATTGGCATGTAACTGGCAAACAAACCATTGCAATGGCCTACCTAAATGTTTCTCTAATTCTACAATTATTCCCGAATGTTTTCCAACATTGACGTTTGTTCCGTCACATCCTATTACGCTTCATCTTTTGTAATATGAGATTCATCCAAGTACTTTAAAATACACTTTGTGATGGTCGACGAAGTTCCTGATTCAGGACAAACATGCGTCAAGTATACCGACTCTGGCATTTTTATGAGAGTAATGTGCTCTTCTCGAATTTTTCGTCGACGGCTGTCTTCCATCTTTAGCGTCTCATCTTTCTGTCCATCGAAAAACAAGCCACGTAATAATGTATTTTGTGTGTTATCTATTATATCTTCACGTTTTTTACTTCTAGCGCGACGAATCTTGTTCTTATCTATGATACTGCTTTTGTCTTCTGTATTTATAATTCCAACGTCCTGCAGAACGGCAGAAGCTACTGCAGCACCAGCTCTATCAGAAATACCATAGCGATCAAGTGTCATAGCACAGGTAATTGTAATAAATTATAGGAAATTTGTGAACTTGCTTGTGGCATGGCATGGTTGAAACCTGCCGAGAAGTACTGGGTTCTTGCTGGGATCTTTCTGCTAATTTCCTTATAATTAAATCTTTCTTTTCTGGCAAGCTAGCTCTCTCATTTGATTCGCTTCTTGTCTTCGTTTCTTTCAACCCGCTTCTGTAACATTTTAGTTGATGTTACATCCAACTAATCATGATATGTCTTACAGTTTTTTGGTCTAATAAAAAAGAGCGTTCTGCTTGCGGAACTTTAGACACTTTGTCGCAGACACACGAATTAAATTCTGTACATTTGCAGGCAGCCACATCAAATAGTACTTTAGATTGTGTTGTGGGCGTCCTGTCCGGAAATATCGGTAATGTGGCTGTTTAAAACATGAAGATATAGAAAAAAATATTTAACCAAAATGTTTCAGTATTCTCTTTTACAGATTTTTTTCATATGCAAATATTAAAATTTTAACCTTGAAATTTTAGTGCCCTCGTGGCAGTTGAAATAATAAAAATGTGGAAAATTGTATTTAACAAAAAATGTTTACTTTTATGTCTTAAAGAAATTCCGCATTTGCAAAATTTGCTATTTTCAAAATTTAAAATTACCTGTCATTGTGGCAGTTCAAAACATGAAAATATAATTTTTTGTCAAATAAAAAAAAAAGTTTGTTTGTTGGTTTTGCAACTTTTTTAAAATCCCAAATTCGCATTTTCGAAAAACACCGAAATCGGCCTACCCTAATGGATAGGTCTAAGGAGACAAGTGCAGGTGTTTTCCCCTAGGTCTCCGAACCTGACATCACTTGATTTCCATTTGTGAGGTGGTTGCTCAATCGGTTAAGGCGTATTGAGTGGCGAATATGCTGATCGACCGCCTATCGTGCTCTAGGTTCGACCTCCAGCCTCCGTATTGACAACACCGTTGGGTGTGGATGTATGTCTGCGTTTTTCCAAATGTGTAACCTTCTTCCGCACAGCCTTGGCTATGGATTTGGGGGTTGTCTACTATTTGTGGTGTGTTTATGTTTAAAAAATACAGTTTATAAGAGCAGACCACGTGACCAAGAAGAGTTAGTAGTGATCAGAATTAGTTAGGCATGTGTTGAAATCACTCCGGCTGAAATTGGAAAAGTTATATGCCATGTAAGAAAAAGGATTGAGTAATGTATTCGGAATACTGGTGGTTTTACATAGAAACGCAAATAATTATATAATTGAACTGACACTTGCAATAACTCTTGTTTTTATGACTTACTTAGGTCTTTATTGAAGATTATTTGTTATAAAAATGGTAGGCATTTACGAATTAGAATTTTTGCCTTATTAAATAAATAAATATTTTGGTTTAAAATCAATTCAAACTAATACAATACATTATTCTGAACAAAAAATGAAGAATGCATTTTTTTAATTTCAGAATCCGTTTTACAGATAATAATTATTTTTAGTTGAAAAAATTGTTTTTTTGATCGCCCCTATCTCAAACACCTTCAAACCCACTACAATGTAATTTTGTATAAAGTGGTTTCTAAAGATGCTGATTAAGAATATCTTACCAGTTTATTCTAAAAAAATCGCTAATGCTTCTATTTTGAAAATTTACACCTCTTTTCATCCTAGAATCGGACACCTCTGACAAAAGTCAAAAGTGGTTACGTCTAAAGACACTTTTTATGTATTTATTCATAAGTTATATCCCGAGAGCTCTGAATTTTATCGGATAAACTCCGGGTAGCTTTTTTTGTAAAATCTTGCTTAGAAAAATGTTCTAGACTTAATAATTTACCTTAAATTATTACTTCGAGGACATTTGCTTAAAAGCTAAATTTTATAAAAAATATTGCTACTAATCCTGTCAATGAATACTAAAAGAGTACATGGAATATGCGAGACTTTTTGACTTCAGGACTTCGTTAGGAGTAGTTAGAAGGTCCCATTTTTAGGTTTTTCGATTATATCTCAGAAACGGTGGACTCTAGAAAAAATATGTTCAAAATAAAAATGAAAGCTATTTAAATTTTCTATAAAATTGTTTCCATACATATTTGTCGAATTTCCAACGGTTTTCGAGATATACGTTATTGAAAATCGATACTTTTCAAAAAAATCATTTTTACCTAACTTTTTTTGTCAAACATTTGCTTCTAGTGCATCCCACGATCGTTTGTCAGAAACGAAGTTGAAGAGCATTAAATTTTCTTCAATTTGATATATACTTAAAAAATAATTTTTTCGAAAATTATCGATTTTCAATAACGTATATCTCGAAAACCGTTGAAAATTCGACAAATATGTATGGAAACAATTTTATAGGAAATTTAATTTGCTTTCATTTTTATTTAGAACATATTTTTCTAGAGTCCACCGTTTCAGAGATATAATCGAAAAATCTAAAAATAGTACCTTCTCCCCTCCCTCCCGCCGTAAGCTCACCACCCAGGGGCGGAGACTTTTAGTATGTTTACTTACTAACTACTCCTAACAAAGTTCTGTAGTCAAAAAGTCTTGCATATTCCATGCATTCTACGATATATTCATTGACTAGACTATACCCGCAGTTTGTGGGATAAGATTTATAGGGGTGTATGTCAAAATTATTTCCCAAATGAAAAAAAAAAAATCCTTATGCTTTTATACTTTTTGTTTATAAATACACACACTTCTTTTTAGTTAAGTTAAGTAACAATTGTTATTATTTTATTATATTACAACCAAATATAAACAAACATCTGACAACTTTTGTTTCGTAGCCATGGAAACGGTGGCGCTAGATGCTTAATTGACTTATGACGCGATCGCGATTGTAAATCTGACAGCTTGTCAGTTTGATATTAAAAATATTTTTGTAAAATTGCATAAATACACCATTAGTACATAGTAATTATAAACAAAAATAATAATTCTTGAATTTGTAATACGTTTTATTTTGTTTTAAGTCCAATTGGGAGGAAATTAAATCAATAACTATGTGCATTTAAAATCTAAACGTAATTTATTCGCTGGTAAATTTTAAAAAAAGCTAGCTTGCATTTATTCAGTGAAATACTGTTGTCATTGGTTGACAGGGTCTAACAGGATAAGATAGGGTCAGTGGCACCAGAGAGGTGATTACACTGTTGCATTAAATACATTGTGAGCAACAATTTAAAAAAAGAAAGGATTTTTAGCTTATCTTTTGTGCTGCGACTGTCCCATTGGGATAAAAACGGTAGGATGCTGTTCACATATAGCAGCAGCCGTAATAAATAAATATTTTCTCGGACTTTATTTTTATCTATACTGCACCTTTCTTACTCTTAACGTAAATAATAACTGTAATTCAGAGCATTTACTTTATTTATTTAAATAAACACATAACTACTTGTTTAAATATTTATGAGCAAGTTCATATTAAAGAGAGATGTAAAGTAGTAAGTACTCCAGGACGGTCACAACGAGTTTTTATTTTTTAAGAAGTGTTGCACCCATTTTATTTGAATTTAGTGATAATACTAGATATAGTAAGCTGCATTATATATTTTTTCTATGATTGTACATCTGTGTGAACTATGAAAAAAAAATAAGAATTTATTTTTAATTTTTTTAAATAGTAAATATTGTTGAAAAAATCTACAAAAAATATATAATATAGAACAATATATTATCTAACAAAGAGTTTTCGTTTTTATAGGTTAGCTGCAATAGTTTTTGAAAACAATAATTTTCAATAATACCCGCTCTAGCCCATATATGGTCAATTATCTCAAGAACGCAGGAAGACCGGAGGCTGAATTTGTGTCAATGGTAACTGTATTACTCCCCGATGTCATAGCACAAGTTATTTTGAAAATACCTCTCTGGGGCCACTGACTCTATCTTATCCTGCTAGATCTTTTAAAAATTCGCGAAATGACATTGGTCTATAATTTATGAGAGAAATAATGACCACCAAAACTTCGGATATCAGATGACCGAGACATGAGGGTGGTTCAATGAAAAGTAGGACACACTGTATACAACTATAGAACGTCCAACAGTTATATAAAAAGTCAATAAACTGGCAAGAAGTATAACATTTACATCCGGTTTGACTGTCTAATACAATTTGCCACTGATAATCTTTTATACATTTTTCCTTACACATTTTTTTTATTCGTTTCTCTCAACACAAGGTTCTTCATGTAAATTTCACAATTTACATAAAACCGACTACAACACCAATTTGTTAACCTAATAAACAAGAATGATGTAAATAAAAGCAATCCACTTTAGCAAATCTTCCAGGAATGGCATCAGTATTTGTTTCCCTTAAATTTACGTTTTCATCCCTATACATGGCAAAACCCGCAATATTTTTCCACCTAAGTCTTTGCCAAATGTACCGTACACGTCTCTATCATTTACTATTTGGTATACGTGGACGGTTTAAATGCCGAGCACGTTTGCTCGACCAAGCGGATATTTTGCCAAAAAAAAAAGGAGAATAAGGAGGTGATTTTGTCGGAAATTGCAACTGACGCGACGCAAGGGAAGATTTTCATTTCAGCGAGCAGTTTCGATTGTTAATTTGATAAGTGCATGATATATGGGACCCCGAGTTCGTGGTTTCACAATTATTCTATTTATTTTCTTTTGGTCTATTTGGAAGCTGACCTTTTAATAAAGCAGAATACATTTCATTATGATATGAACTTATTGTGGTTAACAAATATTGCTATAAGTAGGAGGTACCTTTGATTTAAAAAAAGTAGGACAACTTTTAAATAAGAAAATGGCCTTCTTTAGTTGTTCTTCTGAGAGTAAATTGTTGAAATTAACTTAATAATAGAAATATAGATGTCAGTCAGTTGTAATTACGTAAGTTGATACTCACATGTTGATACAAATTTTAAAAAAATTCTGGGAATAGACTAAAAGTAGAACCGACATAAGTTCAATGATATCAAATGGACATTAAATGAGATTACTAAAGGGCATAGCCGGATAAGTAGGGTGAAACGGCCCCCGGCTCTATCTTCATTGAGAGAGGGAATATAGTTAGCAATAAGTGAAGGGAACAATTTTGCAAAATATTAACGCAAAAGGGTCGCGCGTTTCACGGGGTGACGAGGGAGATGAAATCTAAAGGACCAATTTTTTTGTGCCTAAACGCAGCAACCGAAAATTATAACGTAATTATAAAGTATAACCCGTCTATAAATCACTCCCCAGACCCGTTTATATATGAAAACATAAAGGAATCCATAAAAGGTGGTGGTGGTGTTTGGCCGTTTCAGTGAGTTGCGGTGGTCAAAAACTTCTCCCACCACTTCCATCGTGTTTATCACCCTCGAAAATTGGAGGGAAAGGTAATCTCGTCTTTGCACGAAATATTTAGACTCTTTCTGCCTTCATTACATAGACTACTAGTCTCGAAACACTACGGACGTGATTTTTTTTCACTATGACGTAATCTTCCGACCACGCTGCGAAAAAAGTATGTTATATGGGGGTAAAAGTAGACGTTACAAAAAAAACTTTGAATGTGGTGCAACGAGGGGAATATTTGAAAAGTATACCGATGTCTTCTCGCCCTTAGTTCTTTCTCCAAATTGACCGACAATTTTTTCTGAGAATCCCCTCAGATACTTGTCCAACATATATTTTTTCCAAAATTTTCGGTTGCTGCGTTTTGACACAAAAAATTGGTCCTTTGAATTTCATCCCCCTCGTCACCCCGTGAAACGCGCCACCCTTTTGCGTTAATATTTTGAAAAATTGTTCCCTTCACTTATTGCTAACTATATTCCTTCTCTCAATGAAGATAGGGCCGGGGACCCTACTTATCCGGCTATGCCCTTTATCAGTAATATTGATTGCTTTATATTAAGTAATAACTTATTTTTTAATAGAATTATTTTTTAAATAGGTATGGCATTTTGAATAAAAATTTAAAACACAAATAAACAAATTACAATATAAATAATAGCAATTACTATTTAGTCATTGATCCATCACTATCTAAAATTGTTTATAACCTATTAGGTATTGATAAAACTAAATTTTCTGCAATTTGGATATTACATACACTTTTCCATTCATCTTCAATCACGGCACGAAGTTGTTCCGCATTTTGAGGACGATAACTTAATGGCTTTATAAGCTTCACCATATTTCCCCAAATATTCTCAATGGGATTAATGTCGGGACTTTTTGAAAGCTAAGGTAGCTCTTCCACATTATTATCTCGGAGCCTTTACTTTGTATTAGGCGCAGTATGTATGGAGCAATTATCCTGTTGGAAGATAAAATTATCATCTGAATATAGTTCCCTTAACATTTTCAAATATCTCAATATATTTAGTGGCATTAAGATGACCATCAATAAACTAATACATTCCTATTCCTCTTTGACTAATCCATGCCCAGGTATTAACAGAAAAACATCTCGATTTAATTGGATCGAATGTAAAATTTTGATTGTATCTTTGCCCACGAGGCATACAAACATGAATATGTCCATCATTACACAACTGGAAAACTTTTTCGTCAGAAAACATGACATTTTACCAAAAGTCTTCATTGTTCAATATATGGTTGAGTGCAAAAATGATCCGTACTTGTTCTTTTTCCTCCGTTAATTTGTATTTTTTTGCAGTAGAACTACACTTCAGAATGCTATTTTTAATTATTCTACAGGTAGTAGATCTTGAGGCAGGAAAATTTGTTTCTAAAACTGCATCAACTGCAGTCTCAGATGGATTTTCCTAAGGCAATATATAAGGGCTTCATCTTGTTGCTCATTACTTCGTTTAAGCCTACCAGATCCATGCTTGCGGGATATAATTCTTTCATTTTCCCATTTTTGTTAACTTTCATTACACTGCATTTATTTATGTTATATTCAGAAGCAACTGCAATAATTACAATTCCATTTTCCAATTTGGAAAGAATACTAATCTTCTGAATTTCTGTTAGTTGTCTAACCACTATTAAAAACTGCTAAATGAAAAATGAAGAATACATTATTTTCATTTGAGAATCCGTTTTAAAGATAAAAATAATTTTATTTAAAAAAATTGTTAAATTATGACCCTCTTTGGCCAATATCTCGAAACCCTGTCGTTAAAATTATTTGTGCCCGTACTGCCCGTGGTTGATCGATGTCATGAACTACCACTGAGAAAAGTTTCAGCTTCTGGGAGTGAAAGTCAAATTACATATAAAAGGTGCGGAGTCCTTTACGTTGAAAAAATACCTAGCGTGCTTGTGTTAACTCGAAAAGCTGGGACCAAAATGATTCTCTTCCCCGCCTATTATTTCCTGTGGCTGTTTCATCCAAAAGAACTATTTCCTTTTATTTAACACAGAAACTAAATACTAGAAATTCGTGATTGATGGAATTTCATACTTATCAGGATTCGACAGCCAACCCAA
Organism: Rutpela maculata; assembly: GCA_936432065.2. Taxonomy (NCBI): domain Eukaryota; kingdom Metazoa; phylum Arthropoda; class Insecta; order Coleoptera; family Cerambycidae; genus Rutpela; species Rutpela maculata. The sequence goes on along the minus strand of OW386290.2, from coordinate 125,285,415 downwards.
ATCAGAATTCTAGGGAATTTAGAAGCGTCAACATAGCATTTTTATTGTATAAATAAATGATGAAAATTAATTACTGTTCGGTGGCATTCTACTTTTTTAGGACTAATGACAAAACAAAACTTCAATAGTTTTTAAATTAGGACTGACATTGAATAATGGGGAAATTATTTATTTAATTGCTCTGCACACGATAATTTCTACATACATGTTGGGTTGCATATGAGTAAGCCTTATACTTCGACAGACAGCTATAGATGTGAAAGCCATTTTACCAGAATCAAACGTGATTTATTGTTAATTTTTTAGGATTTCGCTCTTTTCATCTTCCACATTCAAGGAAGAAAAGAAAAAAACTGTTAGTCCAATCAATGAATACTCAAAAGGGGATTGTAGTGAACATTTTGGAGGGGAAGATTTTTCTCTTCAGGGATGTGTTGGGGGTAGTCAGGAGGTAAACATACTAAAAGTCCCCACCTCTAGTCCCGCCGCTTCAGGGGGGAGGGGGGTGGAAAGGTTCTTTTTTTCGATTCTTCACTTATAACTCGGAAACGATGAGTCGTATGGGAAAAGGTAATCTATGCAAAATTAAACATAATTAAATTTTCCACAAGAATGTTTATATTCATTTTCTTCCTATGTGTTATAGTTTACGAGATATTCGCCAGAGAAAATAGATAATTAATAAAAAAAAATCAATTATGTACTTTGTATATTTCTATCAAAGCAGTTTACCGTGGTCTGCTAATAAATCACAGTCACAAAATAATCTTTATTTTACAACACTGGACGTATTTACTAACGTAATATTTTGTCGAGATCTATACATTTCCTTAAATATACAGTGTGACTCACTTAAAATGAAGATACCCTTATAACTTTTTCATTTTATTTCCGATTTGAATCAAATTTTACTCAAGTATAAAATAAATTAGGATCTACTTATGACCAGAAAATCATTCACCTGCTATAAAGGCAAAGCCACCTGCGGTACCAAAATATGCTGAAAAAAAAATAAAACATTTTGAATGTTAATAATTCTAAAAAATGCATCCGATCGGCGCCACAAACGTACATACACCAAAATTTGATTAGGTTATTGATGGGGGATATCTCATACATAAGCTCATCTGGCAAAGGGGGTCCTCAGTTTCCGCAATTTGTGGTGGCTACGTAAAATTCGTCGTTCGTAAGATTTAAAATCAATATGATTTTTAATCTTTTTCCACATATTTTGGTACCGCAGGTAGCTTTGCCTTCATAGCAGGTGAATGATTTTCTGGTCATAAGTAGATCCGAATTTGTGCTATACTTGAGTAAAATTTGATTCAAATCGGAAACAAAACGAAAAAGTTATAAAGGTATCTTCATTTTAAGTGAGTCGCACTATATATTTAAGGAAATGTCTAGATTTCGACAAAATATTACGTTAGTAAATACGTCCAGTGTTGTAAAATAAAGATTGTTTTGTGACTGTGATTTATTAGCATACCACGGTAAACCGCTTTGATAGAAATATTCAAGGTACACAATTGATTTTTTCTAATTAATTATCGATTTTCGCTGGCAAATATCTCGTAAAATATAACACATAGGAAGAAAATGAATATAAACATTCTTGTGGGAAATTTAATTACGTTTAATTTTGCATAGATTAACTTTTTTCGTACGACGCATCGTTTCCGAGTTATAAGTGAAGAATCGAAAAAAGGAACCTTTCCACCCCCCTCTCCCCCTGAAGCGGCGGGGCTAGGGGCGGGGACTTTTAGTATGTTTACCTCCCGACTACCCTCACACATTCCTGAAGAGAAAAATTCTCCCCTCCAAGATGTTCTCTACAACTCTTTCATTGACTGGACTATGTGCCTAAAGTGAAAATATGAAAACAAAAAATATCCTTTTGCCTAAATTTCAGTAACAAGATGGGAACACACCTTTTAGACAAATTATAAATACACTGTGTCTAACCGGCGTCGACACGATGTACCTAAACTGTATCTAGTGTTCCAGAATAAGCTTCAACATAGACACATTGCGTGCGCAAAAAAAACAAAATGTTGCCATTTAGGCCCAGCATCTATTTTGACACAATATTTGGTTCCTGTGTCAATGTAGAAGAACCTTGTATACAGCGTCTAAAGGAAGCGATACTAATTAATTTATTAAAGGGCACCAGTCGCGTTCTCCCTTATTCGTATGTGGTTTTCCACTCCCAGACGGGTTCTATATATATATTTATGAGGTGCTTGATAGACGAGAAAGGCAAAAGCTGCACTTATCGTAGATTGCTAATAACGCTCTCCCAAAAATTGGTTTCTTTTTTAACCCAGTTCATCTTATTTATCTAACAGTTTAATGGATCTTGTGGCTTGGAGGTCCCAGATTTCCTTTCATAAAAAAATCCCACTCGAGCCTCCGTGATGTGACTGGTGATTGAGTTACAGACTTGACGGGATCTGGAGACACTCGATACTCAATTCCGGCCCAAATGCCCTTGAGATTTAAGATTGAAAATCAACCATTCAATCAATGAAATCGCGATAGTTCAAATAATACTATTTATTGTTTGGATTTAAAATAAGTACAATTGGTATGCAATATCCCATCTAAGATAATATATAAATTTAAATGAAACGCCTTCCCAAGTAGGGCAAGGATGAATGAGGGTTTGGTTTCACAACTACCATTCAATTGAAAGTGTGCACTAGCAATCGATTAGGTGAAAAGATTCACACAACTTCTTTGGAAGATTATGTATGCACTTTGGTTTTAGGATTGACTGAAAATAATATAAAAATATTATACTTTTTCAAAATGTTGGGACACTAGTGGTTAGTTTTAAGGTTACTGTTAGTGATTATATCCGTCACAAGAACGGAGTTCGATTTGAGTTCAACTATATGTGAGTTATTACAACTTTCCGCCTTGCGACGTACTGACCCTCATATAGGTTCAATATCAGAGATGTGACACGACATACCGGCCTTATCCATTTTTACAAATGTTTGCTTAATAATGGTATATAAACGCTACGCGCCTTTGCCACATTTTTCGGTCAATCCCTTTCAGTACTTCACACAGTGGGAAATTTATGGTTTTTTGGACAAAAATTGAGACGCGGTTCGTTTCACAATCGATTGCAGTAATTTTTTTAACTAATAGTCGAGAGGTCTAGTTTACTCTACCACTGCTGAAATTTGGAAAAAGTCTATTCTGATTTTTCACTTTTGACCATTAATGCAAGAATGGAAAGTCTATTTTTCTTATCATATTTTATTACATTCTTAAAAAGAATATTCTGATAATTTAAATGTTTTTGAGGTCGCGAATTAATATCTGATGTCAAATTTCCGATATTGACAGTTGGCAGCTGTCAACTAGCTATCAAATAGCCATAACGTATTTAACATCATTGTATAACTTATGTTTTTGAGGTTGCCGAGTTCATACCTGATGTCAAATTGACGATATTTAGAGTTCATGGAAACACATTTAGATTTATTATCAGAAGAGACCCAGGAGGCCAATAATAACACTTTTAGGAAAGTTCGAGCCCATCATAGTAGGATGTATCAGAGGAAGTCAACTAATAAAGACACCCTTCATCAATTTTTAATTACGTCTGATTCATTGATCAGTAATCTCAGGATTCGTGAAAATATAAAAAAATAGGAATCAATTCCAGGGGCTCTTGAGTTGTTCCCTCGTTAATGTAGGTAAAGCCGGAAAAAATGTATTAATAAAAAATAAAAGATTTGAACTGAGCGATATCAAAAACATAAAATTAACAACGTTAATAAGTTTTTTAATATGTTATGGCTATTTGACAGCTAATTGACAGCTGCCAACTGTCAATATCATCAATTTAACATCAAATCGGAAGTCAGCGTCCTCAAAGACATGAAGCTATACAATGATGTTGAGTTTGTTTTAAATAATATATGGCTATTTGACAGCTATTCGACAGCTGTCAACTCTCAATATTGTCAAATCGACATCAAATATGAACTCAGCGATCTCAAAAGTTATATCGCACCCTCAAAAATATAAAGTTGGACATTTAAATTATCAAAATATTCTTTTTAAAAATGTGATATAATACGACAAGGAAAATAGACTTTCAGTCCTTGCAGGGATAATCGCATTAATGGTCAAAAGTAAAAATAAGAATCGACTTTTTCCAAATATTTAGCAGTGGTAAACTAGAGCATTAAACGCCCAAGAGGCTGCAGTGCCCTCGGAGTATTCTTTACAGACGAGCCCTAGGAGGAGGGGTTTTAGTCAGTTAGAGGCTGACAATCAGACCCATTCCAGTGGAATGGGCATCCCGTGTGGGTTTCCCCTCCTCAAGAAAAAAAGACTACATCTCTTGATGATTACTTAAAAAAAACTTACTGCAATCGATTGTGAAATTAGCCGTGTCTAAATTTTTGTCCAAAAAAAGCTATAAATTTCCCACTGTGCGTCGCCTCGTTGAAATGTTATAGTCATTCTTTCGAATGATATCCACAATGACTGTGTCTGTACTTTTATCATGTTTCGTGAAGCGATAAAAAAGTTAAAGAATATTCAAAAATATTTTCAAAGTACACTTTTAGTGTACTTTTCAAAAAGTATAATATTTCCTTTTCCTTGTCCATAAAAATATTCCAACTTTGATGCACTTTTGAAAAAGTATAATGTATTTTTGCCCTTGGCCAAAATTATACTTTTGTTTTCAGTATACTTTCCCCGAGACTTTCCCATGACCATTATATGCTTTTCCTCTTACGGCCTAGACATAAACATATTTTCCTAAGTGAAAATTCGGTGTTTCTTCGAATTTTCACCTGGTTGTGACTTACGTCTTAACGAAAGTGTATAAGTCCTTTTATGTCAGTTGCCAATCTTGTATAATATGCTCCAAAATACCTTTAAATTAAATTTTCCCAAGTCGAAATTTTTTATTTATATTTCGACTTAGATCGATTCTGGGATGTTCTACAACATCAACACACGATCCACAAAATGTTACTACTGAACACAATGTCCATCCTGACTCAATTTTTATGATGATGATATAAAAGACTTTACATATTCAAACTTATTAAACCTGTGATAAATTATGTTTAGTTTTTAAGCTGTATTGTCTATTTTTACTATTTTAGTGATGGATGTGTTTAGTTGTTAGTATTATTCTTTTATCCAGTCATTTTATATATTGTCTATTTGTTTTTATTATGTTAGTAATAGATTGTGCTACAGATATATATAGATTGCTGTTTATATTTACATATATATGTTCACACATGCATTTCTCTTCTTGGTCTTGTTTTGTTTTTATATATTTCAACTACGATTTTGTAATTTTTGACTTACCATATATACAAATTGTATCTTAAATGGTCAATAAACGTTCTATTCTATTCTATTCTATTCTATTCTATTCTATTCTATGAAAAGTGTCGACACTGTGTGTACTCACCATATATTGTGCCCTGGCTCACGTACATTTTGCGCCTTGGGTATGGATATCCATGCATAAAAGAAAGGCAAATAAAATATCATCATTACTCTCTTTTTATATATGTTTCCTTTATACCTAAAATGATACATCTAAAAGCCTTAAGGCGACACCCCTTTAAGTCCCGAGTGTAACAACAGAGCTAAAACGTTTTAAACTTGTTTTCGACTACAGACGTCCCGTTGCATTCAATCACCAGTGATTAATGGACTTGGTTAATTATTTTTCAACTCCAGTTGTTTACGTGAGTTGGAAAGTTAAAAAAGGCATTGAAATGTGAAAATTGTATGCCACGTCCAGAACGGTTGATAAAAAGCGTTTTCCTCGAGAATTAATGTTCGGGTACCGTAATTAAGGCCCATTACAGGACACCAGGGATTATATTTTGATAATTAATGAGATTTATTATAAAGGAAATGTGAGTTAGAAGCTATATTTTTGCGAGATAAAAAATAAAACTAAGTAAATTAATTACGGTGTGAAGGGGAACTGAAAATATGCTTAATTGACTCTAATAAAACTATCTTTAGAAATAAAATATTGTAGCGATAGTAGAGGCAAATAAACGAAAATTTTCATGCATAAGGAAACTCAAGACTTTTTTAATTTATTCGGTAGATGATTATAGAGGGTCTGCAGACAATGTCATGTTTTGTTTCGTGAAATATTTTGTACAAATAGGGCCACTCGTGCTTTTAAATTTTTTTCTCTAGCTTATTGTTAACGTAACTTGTAAATTGTATTATATATCTAGTAACATAATAATATAAGCATAACATAAACACACGATATATAGTAGACAAGTTCCAATTCCAAAGCCATGTCTGGAATATAGGGAATATAGGGAGGGAAAAGATAAATAGCAACAGGTCAGAATAGCGTGTAAAACATAAATAAAAGATTTTAAATAAGTAAAACATGTATTCTTTTATTCTTTCTGTGGTACCGTACTCTTTTATCTTCAAATGATCTGCGTAATACTTTTCTTTTTTGTTTTATTCATTTCGTCTTCACATTCCTTTTCAATGTCCAACAGTAGTCTGCCATCATGTTAATATCCTATTGACTTTGATATCTACGTTCCATTTCCTTTATGTCTTAGTGGAAACGTTCACCATTCTCTTCACTATAATCACCTAAATTTTCAGGAAACTGATCTATGTCAGAATGCAGGAAATGTAGTTTCAAATTCATTAGACAACCAAATTTTTCTACCATGTTGGATACTATTTCTTTGTAGTCTTCGCTCTTATTGTTTCATAAAAATTTGTCAACATCTTCTTTAAAGCTCTGCCAAGCACCTTTTTCAGTATCTGACACTGTAGTGATGAATTTCTTATCTTTAACATTTTCCTTATTTGTGGACCATTCAAAATGCCTTCCTTCAATTTGGGTTCGTTTATCTGTGGAAATTGTATTCCCAAATACTCAAAACATTTTCCTGCTTGGTTGAAACTGACATCGGGATCGCGTTCAGGGTGGCTATTCTCGAGTTTGAGGGAGCAGAATAAGTAAGAGAAAATAATCTTTTTCTACTCCCTCATGTAAAGTTTGTATTCCTGAATTTATTTTCCCCAGCCAGGTGGAGAAAACGCTCCCTCCTAATTCCCTTACTTTTAATGAGAGAAAGTCGAGGGAAAGCAGAAAATTAACATTTTTTATATACTTATTATGTTATGTTACTTAAATAATGAATATCGAAGATTTAGTGGCTATACACTATACAGGTTTTGGATGATTTAGAAGATGCGGAGGAACAGTTTGAAAATGCGAAAATTAGTCGAATTTTAGGAAAAACGGATTCCTTTGAATTGTCGGATCAAATTAATGTACAAAAATTTGGATACAACGAATTGAAATTTTGTGATTTGTTAAATTGTAAATCAAAAAATTTCAATTCGTTGTATTTCAGTTAGTAATGAAAATATTTTCATAAACTTCAAAACGTGTTGCTGTATTTTTATGAAAAGTAAAATGCATATGACAAAAAAAATAATTTTAAACAGGAGTCCCTAGACCTGGGGGGGGGGTAATCGAATTTTGAAAAAATTTTTCGCAAACTGCTTTTTCAAAATTTTTTAGGGGTCGTTAGAGAAGTGCTTTTCGAGATGTTATTTCCCATATTTCGTATGGGTCCCATGCGCCACAGACGAGAAAAAAATTATTGAAATTTCTAGATCCGCGCTTGTTTTATGGCAATAAACTAAAAAAATTGAATTTTTCAATCCTCGAACTTTGAAGTATTATAGTAGTCGAGGAAATATAACACAAAAACAGCCCCAACCTTCAATTTTTTTTGCAGTAAGTCGGATTGAGATGGGTTTTTTTGCATTCGCTTCGTTAACTCGTCTAGAAACTTTGTGCCATATTTTTGAAATAGCATTGCTGCATCGAAAAGTGCATTCTTATAAGTGCATCTTTTCAAGTGATGAAGAAAAAATTCATATCTTCCAGAAAAAAACTTCCCAATCATACGAATTTCAGTACCCGGGGGTTTTTTGAGTCGCTGGACCTGAATGTGATGTCCAAATGAGCCCTCTGTGCACCCGGAGGTCAGAACGGCACCAGGAACGTCATCACCTGGAGTTTCCTGTAAACTCATGGAAAATCGATCTAAACTCGTTACCCGGGGGTTTTTCAGGTCGCTCGTCCCGAATCTGACATCGGCAACCTCTTAACTTACACAAAATGGGCATATTCTCTCTTTTTCAACGAACTTACTTTATCACCAGAGTTGGAATAGTTGATTCAATTGAAACTATTAGAGGAGTAAATGAAAGGTATGGGTACAAATATATGCAGGCACAATTTCAAAACTATCTGAAATTTTTATTTCTTTTTACATATACATTAAGTTATCAAAAAACTTTTCTTAATTTTACAGTTTATTCTAAATATCGCCCACCTCATTAACTGATACGTTAGTACTTTCTTCATCGAGAGTGCTATTTTACAGGGGGGTATATCAAGTGATTCCGAACAACTTTTATTAACAAAATTTTTGTCTATCTCTAAGCCTACTATGCTTTCTCAAAATTACTATTTTCTTTTTATCGCAGTAGGCCGGCGTTTTAGATCTAGGCGGCATTTATGTGTTCAATAAAGTCGTATTTTGCAGTTGTATGGCTGATAAAAATTTGAAATGAATTCGCCCACAAATAAAAAAGATACAGGGGTGTCTTCACGAGAAGTGAAACACACTGTATATAAACATGGCACTTTTTGTAAGTGATAACACGTCTTGATATCTCGGCTCCAAAGCATCGGAGCACAACTTTTTTTTTTAATTCGTGTTTTTTTTATGACAATTGGAATTCCGTTGGTTGCAATAAATTGTATGTAAAATCCACTGAGATATCTACATTTGTTTAAGTTGCAAAATTGATTTTATGCGTAAAAAAGTCGCAAATTAATTTTTTTTTTGCAATATTCTTTTTGATTATGTAAATGTACGTCAAATACAATGTACTTACCGAAACAGAACTGTAAAATATTAATTTTATCTTTTAATATAACAGTTTGGTTATTTGTTTTTTTTATAAATTAATTGCAAAAAAATAATTTGCAATGGGACAAAGTACATTTTATTAAGGGTAAAAATATGTACTATTTCTCTAATATCGTTAACATACAGACTTTATATTTGTATCTACAATACTTCAAAGTTCGAGGATGCAAAATTCAATTTTTTCAGTTTTTTTGCCATAAAATGTTATTAACAATCAAAGATTCGTTCTTTGCGTTTATCTACCTTATAGGGGAGCTCATGGTGAAAAAATTGGCAGGTCGCACGTTTTTCTACGACCTTTAGGAGCGAAGATATAAGCAAAAAACTAAGTTGCAAAATTCATTTTGTTTACAAAAAAGTTAAATAACAATTAAAGCCGACATGTTGAGTGGTCAACACGTTTTTCGGATTCCTGAGGAAATTCTGTAGGGAACAGATTAATTTTTGGATAGTCCCAAAACTTTCCGAAACATTTACCTAATAACACCGGACTAAAACCCCTCACATACAACGAGAAAAAGTGCTGCAAGCTTTCCTCGTCGTCAATTGACTCTGAGCCGTCTAACCTAAATCCGATAGAATAATGCAATTATGAAGCAAAACACAGCTCTTAGTTACAATCCTATAACATATATTCTAAAAGCGCCGCAGGAGCGCACTATAATACATGGTATCTCTCTGCTGACACTCGATTTAATTCTGACAGAAACATCTTAATTATACCAGACTACGTGCCAAGCCATGTTATAAAAGAGCTTTATTGAATTACTAATAGGAATATTCATCACGTAAAGCTGCGATTTTTAAAGTTGTTCGTATGCACGTTGGGAAATCATGAGGCGGCATAATGCATTGAGTGGGTGAGGGATCTGTAGTACTGGGGGCATTTATTATTATTTATTTATTTTTGTCTTTATACAGAGTGGTACAACTGGAATTATGTACTACTTTAAGATGTCGGTGCACACACCGACATCAGCTTTCACAAAAGCTGGAGTAAATTGTTCGTCTGTATGTAAAATCTGCCTGCTTAAACAGCGAGCAGGATGAAGCACTTTTGACTGAAGCTAATGATGTCAATAATTTTAACGCAAGAAATGATCAGAAGCAATATGAAAATGACGACGGACTGATGTTAAGACTACCAACACTGACGGTGAAGAATAAAATTACACAGGCTCACAAAAAAGAAATCGTGAGCAAGAATTAAGACCCACTTTTCCTTATGTTTTTCGGGACGCTGAACACGAACAGAATAGCATGTTTGTGGACGAATTTTCGAGCTAGAGGTTAAAATTGGACGAAAATCGTGAAAACTCGGGATTTGTGGTATTTCCAGGTTCGATGTGAATAGAAAAGATTTGGGAGAAAAATATCATTTTTGGGAGAAAATACAGTATTCTCCAATGTATTCCATTAGTTGATAAAACCTCAGGGACGGTGAGTTCACTTTGGACCGGACTATTATACAAAATTTCCGAAGATATTGCTCCCAATGGTGGTTTATAAACATATTCATGTAGATTGATTTGGAATTGTACTTGTGTTCGCGGTGCTGAGCAGAACTGCACACCTCTGAGGAACAATGAGAAGAGGCAAGAATTATATCTTGTATGGAACACTCAACTTGTGAGATTGGACCCTTGCCAGAATCGATTTGCGATGAAACCTTTTGAGGCTACCTTCAGATACCTTGCACCTGTTACAATTATCTTTTACTTCGCCATCCAGTGGAAGTATAGTAACGACAAAAAAAAAATTGAAAATTAAAAGTACACCAATCTAGAGATGATATAAAAAAAAATAACATATGAAGAACTTAAGTGGCAAATTTGTGGTAATCAGAAAATTACTTCCATGATTTTAGGTCAACAGTCAGGATTTACAAAATACCCTTGCTTCTTTTGTCAATGGGATAGTAGAGATCGAAAAAAACACTACAAAAGAAAGGCCTGGCCCACGCGATTGTGCCTCTTACCGGGTGATAAGAATATAATAGAACAACTACTGGTTGAACCGTGGAAAATCCTCCTTCCACCCTTGCATATAAAATTAGGCTTGATGAAGCAGTTTGTAAAAGCGCTTGATAAATAGGGTGACTGCTTTGAATATTTGAGTCGAACATTCAGTCAGTTGTCGGAAGCTAAGCTTAAGGAAGGAATTTTTGATGGACCTCATATTCCAAAGATTTTGAAGGATGATATGTTCATTACAACGATGACTCCAAAAGAGATGGTAAAGCTTTAAGGCAGTAGTCCATCAGTTCCTAGGGAATCATAGAAGTGATGACTACGAAAGCATTGTAGCTGAGATGATCAAGAATTACAAAAAATTAGGTTGTTTAATGAATTTAAAATTACATTTCCTTGAGTCGTATCTAAGTTATTTCCCTGACAATTAAGGTGACTTCAGTGAAGAGCGAGGTGAGCGATTCCATCAAGATATCAAGGAAATGGAGAAACGGTATCAAGGAAGATGGGAGGGATATCAATATGATGGCAGACTTTTGTTGGTCATTAAAGAGAGAAACAGTCCATGAGGCACATGAACGAAAAAGAAATCCATTGCGTAGATCATTCGATGACAAAACAGTCAGAAAATGAGAAAAAAATAATTAATCACCAAATTTAGAGGAATGCGTTTTGATAAACGAATTAAGTTACTACACTGAAAATGGACAGATAAATTCAGACTGATAAATGTTGAAACGCTCAAATAAAAAGGTGATTGTAACGGGGGTGCATGGTCAAAATGTTTCATCACAAGTCGATGCCGGCGAGGGCGAGGGTTCAATCTCACAGGCTGAGCGTTCCATGCAATACCGAGATATAATCTTCTCATTGTTCTTTCCGCATGTGCAATTCTGCTCTGCACCGCGAACACAAGTACAATCCCGAATCAATCTACATGAATATGTTTATAAACCACTATTGGGAGCAATATCCTCGGAAATTATGTATAATAGTGCGGTCCAAAGTGAACTCACCGTACATGATGCTCTATCAAATAATGCAATACATTGGAAAATACTGTAATTTTTACCAAAAATTATATATCCATGTCCATGTCTCCAAAATTTTTTCTATTCATTTCGAACCTGGAAATATTACAAATCAAGATTTTTCATGATTTTCCTCTAATTTTGACCTCTAGCTCGAAAATTCGTCCACAAACATACTATCCCAACTTCAGATTCGTATTCAGCGCCCCGGAAACATAAAGAAAAGTGGGTCTTAATTCTCGCTCACGAATTTTTTTTGTGGGCCTGTGTTATTTATGTTTTTGATTGATTGTTTGATTGATTGATTTATTGATTTACAAAGGTGCGGTAGGCAATGCTGACCACTTTCAAGATATATCGCTGGGCCGGCTACGTCCACGCTGGGTTGGATTTGACTCATGTTTGTTGTCAGCAGCAAGAGCCACGTGACGCATGGTACAGGAGTGTGGGGTGGGCAGTGTAGGTCTTTGTGAAATGCGTTGCCACGTTATGTCGTGATATGAATGTTTATGTTCCTCTTTTTGGCTTTCTGCGTCTACAAATCTTCTTCTGAGTCTTCTGATTCTGATAGAGGATATATCGTTGCAATTTCTTTTTGGTATTCATTTTTTTCCCTCGCTTTTCTTCTCCAGTATGCTTGGTCCTTTCCTAGTTTGTTCATGATTCCCTCGATTGCTGTTCTCCACGTGTAGCATGGTCTTCCAATTTTTAGTTTGTTGCTTCCTTTGGACTTCATGGCGTTCAGAATCCGGACACGGGTATCTGGAATAGTTATATTTTATAAAAATAATAATAAGCTTTGTTGAATTGGTCGTGGGTTCGTTACACAGACAGGTTGAATGCAGTTTTCTTTTTACTTTTTTTTTCATACTAAGTTGGCATCACAAAATTCAATGTCCAAAAACTAACAATATTTAAAAAAAAATGCAAAGAGTATTCTGTAGAATATGCAACAATTGTATAAAAAGTTCAACAAACTGGCGAAGATGATAATGTTCACTCCAGTATTTTTTTTGTGAAGAGGTGATTTTATATGACAAATTTGTGCCTGTAGCAGATTCTACTGAAATAAAAAAAAAACTAATTAATTTTGTAGTGAATACAATTGACTTTAAGTAATGTTATTTCTTTAAAACAATAAGCTTCATTCGAATTTCTCGAGTTCTCACCGATTTGTCAACACAATAATTTTTCTCCATGGACGCTTTACGATTTAGACTCGCCCAAAAAGGTGAAATGCTTCACTCCAGATTTTTGCAATTATTTCTGTTCCCGTTAGTTCTACGTCTAGTAATTAATTGTATACCATAAAACTTCCTAAATTTTTTTCTTAAATTATTTCTTCCACTGCCAATTGTTTAATACCACAGGCACACAAAAAAAAGGTCATTTTTTTACCGACTATCATATCTATATATTTTTTGGGGCGCGAATCCGTGGTCAGAATTGTCACATGTCGTCAATATTTTCATGCAAGCTCAAAAAAACAGCCTAGAACAAGCCTGAAATCGGGTGAAAAGTAAATTGACAGATTAAACGAGTTGACCCACGTTTTTATACGTATTTTGGGGCGCTGAAACCAAGTCCGAGGTCAGAATTTCCTGTCATGTCAGAATTTTGACATAACCTCAGAAAAATTTCAAGAAACACCTCAAAAATGGTCAAAAAGGCATGTTCAGGTGAAATAAAAAAATTTAAATGAGCAAGTCAGAATGGAATTCACGCATTAAAACGTTTACATTTTGACGCAGGCTCAAAAAACCTGTGAAAACTAACCCAAATTACGTTTATAAGATAAAGAAAGGTCGAGAAAATCTCGACCCTTGAGAATTCGTAATAAATCGATCTTTATTCCTTCCTGTGATATTCGTTTTGACTCAGAAGAGCTATGCAGTGGGTTTCTCTTCCTTTTCCTGCCACTGTCTGGCAAGTCTATGGCAAGCTGTTCTGGTTTTTATTCGACATTGAGGCTAGAATATCATTTTAATCGGTACTCATAAGATAGGTACATTTGTTAATAATAATTAAAGTATTTTCCTTAACAAAAATTGAATTTACATTCTAAATACGAATAGAAATCTATATTTCTATGGTAAATTTAAAAAAAATGCATAGAATATATCCGTTTGTATATAGACATTAACTTTTTCTATTCAAAGCTTATCTTAGAAACCCAATTTTCCTTAACAAAAAGTGTATTTTTTTTAATTAGAAAAAAAATGGCTCTTTGAATTATTACTTGAAACAAACGGGCTGTTTGTTGAATCGATATTAAAAAGACGAGAATTTAAAAAATTTGAATTCATTAAAGTTTTAAATTAAAAGTGAAAAACCATACCACTGACATTATCATTCAAGTCTAAAAAAATTCTAATATTAAATGTAAATACAATTTCCCTTAAGAGAAATTCAATTAAATTTTTAAATTGAAATTAAAATTCAAAATATTCTATATTTATTCTTATATTTTCAAAAGAAACTAGAGTTTTATATTAATGATGAATTAAATTTTTATGTCAATTGAAGATGCTGCAGTGACTTTATATTTTCATGACAATTTCATATTCATTGTATTTGAGTTTCCATCACATTATTGATTTTATATCACCTTGATTGTATGTGTTATTAGTTTTTATTATATTCGTATTAACATTTTAAAATAGAATAGGAATACATAAAGATATCAAATAAGAATGAAAATTGTATTCGAAATGACCACAAAAATGCAGATACACATCCGTTTAGAATTAAATCCAAATGTATTTACATTCTAAATTAGAATTTAAATACATTCCGATAATGCAAATCGACGCAATGTATTTTCATTTTAAATTAAAATTGAAATACATTTCGTTAATGCAAATCGACGCGCCATCTATTGCAGAATAGCAAAAGTAGAAATGTATAATGTATAATGTCGATGGTAAACAACGAAACAACCAAACAATTCAATTCAAAAGAGTTTATTAAGTATCAGTATTATGAAATACAACAATGCTCAGCCTTACTATTACAATGTTGCTTTACTACCGCACTACTTGACAATCTCTGGTTTCTACTTTAGCTATTCTGGAACAGATGGCGCTTCGATTTGCATTAACGAAATGCATTTATATTCTAATTTAGAATGTAAATACATACATACAAGCTAATTTTCATTATCGGATGTATTTAAATTCTAATTTAAAATATAAATACGTACTATTAGATTAGCATTAACGAAATGTATTTACATTCTAATTTAGAATATAAATACATATATAAATAATAAAATATATTTTAATTCTAAATGGAAAAGTATGTGTATTTTTATGCTAATTTCGAATGGAAATACAATTTTCATTTTTATTTGATGTGTTGTACGTATTTCAATTTTAATTTAAAATAAAAATACATCGCGTCGATTCGCGTTATCAGGGTGGATTTAAATTCTAATTTAAAATGTAAATACATACGTGTCAATTTGCATTATCGGAATGTATTTAAATTCTAATTTAGAATGTAAATACATATGTATTTAATTCTAAACGGAAATTTATCTGTATTTTTGTGGTAATTTCGAATGGAAATTCAATTTTTGTTAAGGAAAATACTTTAATTTTTATTAACAAATGTACCTATTTTATGAGTACTGATTAAAATCATATTCTAGCCTCAATGTCGAATAAAAACCAGAACGGCTTGCCATACAAGTCCCTTTTAAGCATCCAGCAGTCCATCATATTTACGTCCCATTTTTCTTGGTAGCGACGCCCCATCTCTCTTATATCTTGGTGGAATCGTTCACCTTGCTCTTCGCTATAATCTCCAAGATTTTCTGGGAAGTAATCAGCATGAAAATTTAGAAAATGTAATTTTAAATTCATTAAACATCCCAATTTTTGAAAGCTTTCAACCATTTCTGCTACTACACGTTTATAGTCATCACTTTTTACATTTCCCAAAAAATTCTCCACGACGTTTTTGAAACTAACCCATGCAGATTTTCGACCGCATTCACCTTGATAACAAATACTTCATCCCTTAGCATGGTCCGAATATTGACTACATGTGACAATTCTGACCTTGGATTCGGTTTCAGCGAACCAAAATACGCATAAGAACAATGATCGGCTCGTTTAATTTTCCAATTTACTTTTTACCCAGTTTCAGGCTTGCTCTAAGCTGTTTCTTGAGCTCCTACGGAAATATTGACGAAATGTGACAATTCTGACCTCGAATTCGTCTTCAGCGCCCCAAAATACATATAGATATCATAGTTGGTAAAAAAATACATGATCTTTTTTTTGTGTGAGTGCCCGTGTAATTATAGCAGCTCTAAAATTAATCGTTACTCAAAATTTCCTTCCCTACAGGCTGTATTAAGAAATTTTTAAATTTATCCAAAGAATATGAAAAAATCTGTTAGATGTCAAAAAATGTCTATTGTTTAATTGATAATAAAATAATAAATTTATTTACATACTTAACACAATACACAATTAATTAATACAAAGAATATGTATCAAAATTAAATATAAATTCGTATATGCGTCTATATAAAATTAATTATTTGGACAATTATGATTTAAACTATACCTGATTAGGTTTCCTGTAGGTAATGTGCATTTTCATAATCAGCGCTTCACAACAGCGAACACAACCCCATAAAAAAATTGTACCCGAGAAATTTTCCATACTCAAACGCCGACACGTACATCTATTTTATTTGTGTAATTTCTAGGTCATATGTCGACTGCGGTATTTGGTGCAATCTACATAAATAGTAGAAAAGTATTTAATAATTTCGCTTGGTAGTACATCTTCAAATTTAATATATCCTGTAGAAAACTACCGTAAATATTTATGATTGGGATGCAACCTTCATATACTCGAAATGCTTGTAAATAATAAGAAAGGTCCTGCATTTGATATCTCCCCTTGGACGCTTGCCAGAAGGAGAGTTGAAGTAATCAACCAGTGCTGTAGTAAATTATATCTCGATTTAAACATCTTAGGGGGAACCTGCAGGGGTAAATAAGTCCCCTTGCACAATTATTGATTAGATATTAAAGAACAGATAAATTTTACGGACATCTGTGCGTGGCACCTTAACTCCATAAAAATTGCATTTCCCAGTAACCCTCAGGTTTATACGAATGAGAATGAAAGATGTATTTTCTTTCTTAGGACTTTATTTTGGTAGCAGTATCTCTACTGTTTTTATCAACTTTTTATTTAGCACAAGAACTATATGCCTATATACCATACAAGATGATAATCCACATCTTGTATGGCATTTACATTAAAAATAAATAATATGCATATTTAAAATAAGATAGTATGCAAGCCATATAATGGAATAGATCTGGCGAGAAAAAGAGGAGTTTTAAAACCAACTTTTTCTTAATGTTTTTTTTGACAATTTGATTACACACGTTCTCTTTTATCATGTTATCAAGTTAGTTTAGCTAATTCGCACGGGGTGGGAGAAGAATTCGCATTTAAAATTCGCAAAAACACGTTCTTCAGCTATAACTTTGTTATTATTGAATTGACGAAAAAAAAAGTTAAATTATAAATTGAAAATCTAGTGAAAACGCATAAGCTGGCCCTGGTATATTTTTTTTTCAAAAGGGACGGTAACTTTTCGTGGATTTTTTTTTTCAAAATACCTTTTTTACCGTAACACTAATAAACAAAAAATAATTCCTTAATAATTTCACGAAAAAAAGGAAGGAAATTTTTTAAAGAATTGAAAATGACATAAAGTTCAGTCGTTTTGAATGACGAAGTGCGCAATGAGTAAGACACGATATATTTTTTGACCTGTTTCCACTTACAAGATAGAACCACTAGAATCCGCTTGTACTACGCCTCGAGGGGCGTATTCAACGGTTGATACTCATGGTTGAAATCCAAAGGAAATATTTCCCATCTTACCCATATTTTATTGCTGAGTTCGCCATCCTAAAACGACTGAACTAGACATCATTTTACTTAGAAATATTTAAATGTAAGTACAGTGGAGGAAATACATACAGTAGAACAAAGAAGCGAGGAGTGAACCGGACGCATTTGTCGGAGAACTTTCTAATGGCTTTCCTTGTAGATTGTAGATTGTTCAAGGAGTCGCTCGGCTCTTTCGGCCCTACTTCACATCGACCTGAAAAGGTCTTTTGTGAATTACCCTACAATTAGTTGTTGCCCAGGACTCCCAGGCTGTTTATAAAGCTGGTGATTTTCCTGGGGGCTAATTTCCCTATATCTTCAAGCGTTAGTTCCACCTTTTCTAGTGCGGACTAGCATCTTGCATTCGCAAAGATATGTTCCACAGTTTTTATTGCAGAATCGCAGTATCTGACATATCATTGTCTGCCTTGCCCATGTTCTTAAGATGGCATCTCAAGGTTCAATGGCCCGTTAAAAGGCCTGTCATCAGCCTTAAGTCGGACTTTTCGAGTTCGAGAAGCTTTGTGGTATTCTTTGACGTATAAGTGATGAACTTTTTCGCTTGTCTTTGGCCCGGAGTATTCCTCCAGTAAGACTTTTTCTGTTCCCTTTCCCATTTTAGGACCTCCTCCGTTATGTGTCCCTTAGATAATCCACAAAACTGTTCGGGTCCTAAGAATGGGGCTTCAGCACCTTTTTGCAGGGGCGTCAGCTAATTCGTTTCCTTCTATTCCCTCATGCCCTGGCATCCACATCAAGATAACCTCGTTGTTTTTTGCCAGTTGCTTCAGGGATTATCTGCACTCCCAGGCAAATTTAGACTCAAAGGTGTAGGACCTGAGAGCTTTTAATGCTGCCTGGCTGTCTGAGAGTACATAGATCTTTGCCCATCGAATGCCTTTATTTATGCATTCCTGAACACGTAGGTCTATAGCATAGATTTCTTCTTGGAAGATGGTTGGGGTCTTGCCAAGGGCTCTGGATAGCCTGCAGTTAGGCCCTGCTACGCCCGCGCCAACCCCTTCAACCATCTGTGTACCAGCCTTCTCCAACTGCAGGACTTCGACTTTCTCGATTAGCACATCAACGGGCAGTGAAAATCCCGCTTAATTGGCATAGAGTCAGTGGGTTTGGTCACGGATTCCTGCTTAATTGTTTCTAGAATCAACCAACCAGGTCTCCTGGTTTGAAAGAGAGTACCTGCTACAGCCTTAGGGCATTAAGTGCTGCCTCCTTCCTTACATACAGATGTAGAGATAGCAGGTCTAGCATTGCCTCCATAGCTGTTCTTAGACAGGAGCACATTGCTCCTGTAATCCCCAAGCAGGCAAGGCGTTGTAATATCTGCAACTTTCTTGTGTTAATTTTTCCTCGAGTTTCTGGCCACCACACACATGATCCATAGGTGACGATGGGTCTCACAACCAATAGGTAGGACCAGTAGATCATCTTCGATTTTAGACCCCAAGTCTTACCAAACAGCCTGCGGCTTGCCACCTAACCACAGTGGCTTTGGCGAGTGTTCTTTCTAGGTGTGAGTTCCAGGTAAGTCTTTGATCTAGAATTATTCCTAGATATTTAACTTCACTGGAAAAATTCAGCACTGTTCCATTTAGCATATGAGCTCTTAACCTTAGTGATGGCCTTCCTTACTCTACTGGCTTTTCTACAATATATCTAGTCACTAGTATAAATTATCACTACGTTTATGATTATATAAATGATTTTAATATATTAACATCAAACTCAAACAAGAGCTGTTACTTTTTAGGAAAGGGCTGCTTTCGGTACAGAAAATTAATCCGAAAATATCTATTTTCGTGACGGTGGTAGAAAACAATAATTTAGATGATTTTATCCCTAAATTTATAATCATTTTTCTCGTTTTTCGAACCTTTATAACTGTGGATAATAATGACTTTCTGGGTGTAATATTTTTTAGAACAATTCTAAGTAGTTAAGCTTGCTTTCTCTACGCCCACAAAGCCTGACACTTGGAATAAATAGAGCACTTAGGACAAATGCTTGTGAGTGTATAGCTGTCGATTAAGAAGATGGAAACGACTTTCTCCCAAATGAAAATGCACGCTGCGAAAAAATAAAAAGACATTCACTTTAAGAGGGTGTCATCAACGATAAAAATTGCGTTTCTTTCTTTCTTTATGAGTACGTAAAGTACTGTGTAATAAGAGTAAATTATATACACACGCAGGAAAATACGACGGGAATGAACACCTGTATATTTAAAAGCTGTTGGAATTTGCTACAAAGTGAGTATTTATCACGATTAGTAGAGAATCGATTAGAGTTGAATACACAATATTTCTGGAGAATAGACTAGCCATTTGGTATTTTATAAAAGCTGAAGAAATATTTCAGGCCCAATTTTTAGAAAATAACATTACTCTCAGAAACACTTTCAAAACGTTATTACGACAGCTATAAATTTAAATTTGGCACCATCTTATAAAATACTTCAGATACTGTTGATATTTTGTAAAGCCCATGGCAACCATTACAATATAATTGTATAAACAATTCCGCACGAAAAAAAAAATCACGATGTGAGGGATCGAACCCGGGACCCTTGGATTGCCAATTTGCCAATTTACATTATTTTTATTTTGTTTAAATGTGGTTTAGAGGTCATTTTTTTTGTCATTTCATTTATGTTCATTTTACAATCAATATAATTAACGATACGTAACAAGTACGCGTCTGAGCGCACGAGTGACGTAACGGCCGGCTGTTCTGGCTAACGACTTTTTGACTCTGTATTTTAAATATTTATTAAGCGGTCTCTGTCAAGTTAAACCGTAAGCTAATGAGATATATCTTTCGATTTCAAGATTGGATTTGGGTATTTATTTTCTATAGAAGTTAGAGTAATATTTTTATTGATACAGGGAAAAGAAAGAAAAAAACCCTGTTTCTGCTGTCAATAGTTAAAAAAAAATAATTATTTACTTCTTGTGAAGCAAATTATTAGATGGATTATAGAATTCAACGAGGGGTCAAGGGGGGTATAAGGAAGGGTTTTAGGTATGTTGGGTTTTAGGAGATGTGGTTTTTATGTGGATGGTGAATTTGTGGTGTGGTGTGAAATCTGATATTATTAATTTCCATTTTAGCATGTACGATCTACACCAATCTGCTCAATGTCAGACATAACTTCTGAAATATAAACACACAGCTGAACCAAGAAATCAATTGTTTCAAATATATTTTATTGCATAGTTAGCAGCAGCATTTATATGTTTACATAAACAATTTTATTGTGTAATTACCTTATTGTCGTTGCAATACTGCAGTAGATGGCAACGCTATATAATAATTATGTAGCAGACTCTTGAACAACAATTTACTTTCAATATCAAAATTGTCCCAAATAGTGCTTCAATATAATTGTTTTATGAGATAATAGAAAACAATTATAAAATAATTTTAACACATATTTATATTTGTGCTGAAAATACTGCCGAATGTTGCTAAAAAAGCACTATAAAATTATTTAATTTTATAAGCTGAAATGTTTTCTAGTTTAGCCACGGAAACGTTTTTAAAATAATTTCTTAACCGCTTAATAAGATATTTTATAATTTTGCTGTGAAGGCGTCTTAATGATTTTATAAAACAGTTCAGTTGCAGATAACCAAGTAGTGTTTTCTGCAACTCTAATGTAATCAATTAGCATTTTAGAAGCATTAATAAAATAAAAATAAAGCAAAATAATCGCATAGCATTTAAAATATAAAACACATTTGCTGGTTGGGATAGATCGACTAGCCCCGAGGAATTTTTGGCACGAAATATTAAATAATTATGTGGTATTGATTCATCATGTTTATTTCATTATAACCTCACATTTCCTGCCTGGTAGTTGTCATTTTGTTGTTGTTTGTTGTCTAGTTTTTTTTGCTTTCTGCAAGTTACATTTAGAAATGAGTGAGAAAAACAGGAAAAAGTTGAACTTTCTTGAAAGACGATGAACTAAGATTAGTGATAAGGAGAAAGAAAAAGTTACAAAAGATAATAATTCTTAATAATCAACATGCAAGTCAACTGATTGAAAAGCTATTTTGGGGAAAATGCTTGGGGGAGGGTAGATTTGTAACTACATATGATTGTTGTTTATACCACATTTTTGTATTATGGTTTTAGGGTAGAGGGAAAAAAGTAGTAGTATAGATGGTAAGCATCAGTATGACAAAAACGTGTCTGTGAGACTATACACCTATATACCATATATACTAAGAATTGGACCACCCCTTAGATTTCCTATTCAAATTTTGGGTAATTAAAATTTATAACTTAATTATAAGTAATGACCGTATTTTGGATGACATTGACGTAAAACGCAGAGTCGGCATGGGAGGGTAGTACAAAATTATAAAAAATTTTATCTCTTTTTGTAGTTAACTGCTCATCCAATTGGAAACATTAAATCAAACTGTTACACTGCAGATTAGTACCACGTAAATAACAAGAGATAATTAAATATTAGTCTAAATGTTCGGCACGAAAAGAGCGGTGTTTCTCTAAGAATATCACTTGTAAATCCCTATTGTCCTGTTGATGGAAGTTAGAAGACACATGTCATATAATTAAAGACTTTCGCGATCATAACAGGATAATATTGCACCTTTGATACTTGAGCTTTGCATCATTTAATGTAAACCCGGCGTTTTCTCAAATCCACGATTGTACCGTTTGTATTACGGCAATGGGCGCGCCATTATTATACTAAATTGCCGAAATAGTCACTAGAAAATTTCCTTTATCCATCTCTCGAAATTGTATATCAGTGGGTAATCGACGCATAGTGAAGCACTGAATTGCCAACTGTCACAGGTTGGTCTATTTAGAGGTGAAACATGTAGGTAGTGACAATTTATTTTAGTGACGGACGATATTCACTGCTGGTGATTAAATCATCGTGATTAAGCAAGGAGCAAAAGTGATAGTAAAATTAAAATCACTGCGATTAGTGACTTTAATGCAAGCAAATAGTGGCTATAACCTCGCCGTTCCGTGTCAAAGACTGTTTTCCATGCCGGACAAGTGCCTAATGAAAGATGAAGTAAATTAAATGACGGAAAAACGAAAATGTTATAAGTTTATATTATTTATTTATTTATGTATATATAAATACGTATTTATTTATTTTCTATTATGTAAAATGTATCGATATAAAACTCTTACACAATATTTTACTTTCAGTTTATATTTCCGCGGAGCGCAGGAGTATAAGAAAAGCACGGCAAAATAACACCTGTGCAAATTTCATTCGTTCTAACTGCGATCGGAATTACTGTTTAAAATCACCGCGAATCAAAAATCGCAGTCACCGTTGACGGAGATATCGCCCAGCCCTAGTTACACTGAATAATTAAGTAGAGATTTCTTGTACTGTTAAATGGTACACGTAAAGGAAAAAGTTCTCCCAGTTCAGTTAGAGCATACATAATTATATTATTTATTACTCTGAATGAGAAATATATTTCCTTTATAAATCTTTGTTTTCGTAGAGAATCAATCATATTATTTTCATTCTTTCATTGTAATTAGGGCTCTGTATTGACGGAGGGAATGCGATACGAGTTGAGGTCCCTAAGGGCGTTTTTTCACTGGCCGATACGATACCGACAATGTCGTACCAATACTGAAGAATAGCATATAATAACACGACGCCGACAAAATATGACAAAACGGTATCGTATCGTCAAGTGAGAAAGAGTTCCATATAATTTTATACGTTTGTGCTGCCCCGATATCGTTTTATCGGTGTCGTTGATGACAAATCGGTATCGTGTCGGCCAGTGAAAAAGAGTCCTAAATGTGAACGGGTATATGCATTAGAACGCGTTTGGCAGTGTGCGCTGGGTGTCGGGCGGGTGAGCCACGCAGTGTTGATATTAGCCCCAACACTCATACCTTTACTGTTAGTACTTTATAATCAATGAGTTAATGTTTATGCACGTAAAATGAATT
Organism: Rutpela maculata; assembly: GCA_936432065.2. Taxonomy (NCBI): domain Eukaryota; kingdom Metazoa; phylum Arthropoda; class Insecta; order Coleoptera; family Cerambycidae; genus Rutpela; species Rutpela maculata. The sequence continues at coordinate 125,261,484 of OW386290.2, read as the reverse complement.
TGACAAATTTATTTTAAATACTCTCGAGTCTATTAACATAATTATTATACTTCGGGCTCCATATCACTGAACAATATTCAAGACAGCCAACAACTAATGTTTTATATAATATTAAAATCCAATTTATATCTTTAAAATCTACATACTGTAAATACAGTCTAGGTCGAAGATACCAAAAAATTATATTTATAACTTGCAATATTTAAGAATAATTACCTTACTGTGTAATGTGTACCATATAATAATATGACTAACAATTTTTTTACCAGTCTGGAGAGTCAGGGACTCTTTTTTATCTGTTGAAAAACGTAAACATCTCAATAAACGTTCGCCTGGACTTTCACTAAGGTTTATAAAATAAAAATTTTGTATTTAATGATTTTTTAGTTTGTGTGGCAATAATACTTATTGTTAGCGACCGATGTTTCTGATAGTAACTTTACAAAAGTATTAGATAGTATCGTGTAATTCAGAGTCCGTCTCTGGAATGTCATCCGAAATACGGGCTCTGATTATAAGTATAAAATAACGGTTTTGAAAATTGAATTTATTTGTAAAGAAGTTTGTAGGTTAGGATTTGCAGAAAAGTTTGCATTATATCACAAAACGACGAAATTTGAAACTACGATAAAGCAATCTTATTCGTAATTATCTTGTTTAAAAAAATCGACTACGGGTTTTATGAGCTAAAAGGGTCTTTTGAGCTTAAAGAGTACTTAATTTGGATTATGGGACTTGCTGTTAATGACACTTTTATTAGTAGATGTACGTACATTTGTGTTGGCCTTTCCCTACGTGACTTGTTGCATAGCATTTTGAAATATTCATATTATGATGTCTATCAACAATTAGTACATTTAATATTTCAATGGTTCCCTTGGCTTCACTGAATTTGTAATTGTCCTATATGTAACATGTAATTGATCTTTTGGGCGATCCAAGAAAGCACATATTCAACCCGCGAATTCCAATAATCCGTTGTCATATGAAAACCGATGAATATCCCCAACTGAACCTATACAGGGTTGGGCTAGTGTGTCTATATCGAGTTCTACGATAGCTAGAAATTAAAAAAAAATGCAAGTAAACTAGATGAAAAAGTCTATAAACAGAAATTATTTTCGAATATACAGGGCGAGCCAAAACGAAATTACAGGATCAAGTGATTTTTTCTTAGAAGGAATGCTATGTATGTCAGTATATTTTTGGAACCTCTTTCTAGACTCCATTAATTCCTATATTATTATTAACTATCTCCCAACCACTTGGATGTAATGAACTTTTTTGTTGAAATAATGCCATCTGCAGCTGCATATTGAAAAAATCACCAAGGTCACAATTACGGGTTTTAAGAAAAAATTATGTCATTGCTAGTTAATGTTTCTGAATCATTTCTACTTCCTAAAAATGTACAGGGTGGCCAAATTTTTTTTTTCAATTAAGAACTCTTTAAATTGAATTTTCTCAATGTTTTTCAAATGATTTATATTTTCCGACGTAGTATAATAGAAATAAGCGAAAAAACACCTAGAGGTGGAACTAATTGCAACAAAAATGATTCTTATTGCAAATGATAGGTGACACGCTTCTAATCAACCTACTAAAAACATACATCCGTGCTGTTGAGCAAAATGCGATTTTGTGGCCGCCATCTTGAAAAAACATGAAACAATTTAAAAAAAATCATAAAAAATCATGTGTGGCATCAAATTACAGGAAATTTCATGCTGAAAAAGAATATGATATTGGTTTTTAAAAGTAAAAGGAAGTTACAAAAGGGTGGCCGAAAAACTGAAAGCTTTTGCAGTGTTGAAAATCATCTTTTTATTAATCTAAGCGGCTTAAAAATCCCAAGTAACTTTAATTTCGCTTACAGTCTTTTTTTCTCGTCTTTTCGCTCGAATTCTTTTGTTTTTGATAGTCCAAGATTATGTTTGATACTGTTTTTCCAAACGTTATGTTACATTTCCCCTTTGTGCCTGATACTATGATATTGTCTCCAAACCAGTCTTGCAATTTTTTCTTCAAATGTCTAGAAATGTAAGGCTCCCGCTGGTAAAAAAACACGCATTTTTTCCACTAAATCACTGACGGATATTGGCTCTTCACAGTTTTCTTGTAACCACTCACATGTCTTTACAAAAGCATCTGAACTATCATTGTCAACCGGGCGGCCTACTGATGTGGGCAATCCTTCACCACCTTCAGGAGTATACTTCACAGGAATGGATTTGCCGCACCTAAAATTGACACTGCACACTCGGTGATATCGAGCTTCTGCAGCAGGTAAATCTATGACTGAAAGCATTCTCGCGTGTACATTTGCTGCCCATAGATCACTTCTAGTACTGCATAGTTTCAAAATTGTCTCGCGAAACTGGAAAGTACGCACAGGAATGACTGCCATTTTTTTACGCTTTTCATAATCCGTAATAATCTGGCTACAAAACAAACAATTCTCTTTGAACTTGAACGATCCAACAGCGTTCTCGAGCTGGTCGAAGGAATATCTTCTTGCGATGTTTTCAGTTTTATATTACTTTTAATTTTAAGAGGATTGATGTATACACGTCGACATTCTGTATGTACTTTAACAGCACCAGTAGGCATAGGATTGAAAAGTAAATGAATTTTATCATCCCTTTGTTTGCTTGCGTTGATAATTCCCGTCAAGCCTTTAGCTGTTAATGTGACACAGGGAGTATCGTCACAAAGCACATTGGAACACAAAAGGCAGTTTCTTCTTCCTTTTCCCTTATGATGATTTCTTCACTCGAAACAAAGATTACTTACCTGAAACAGATAATAAAGGACATCAAAATTCGTTTACTTAATTACTGATGATTTTTTTTTTACATTTTTTGATGTTTTTTCAAGATGGAGGGCAAATAAACGCATTTTGTGCGACAGTATAGATGTATATTTTTAGTATGTTGATTAGGAGCGTGTTACCTACCATTTACAACAAGATTAATTTTTGTTGCAATTAGTTCCACCTCTAACTCTACTTCTACTATACTAACGATGTGATGAAGATATGAAAAACGAACATTTTTTGTAAATACTTCCCTATGGCTAATTGCAACAATTTTCGTTTTATTGAGCAATAAGTACTAAATTCGAGAATAAACTTAAAAAACAGAGGTTTCTTCAAATAATTCATTAGAAAATATTATAATAAGTACTCCACATGTTGCCCATTTTGTTCGACACACTTGAAATGAGGTTTCTACTGTTCCTAAAATTGCCGGTGTGATAGATCTAAAAGCAGTTAGTATCCTTTCCTTCATATTTTGTACTGTTGTTGGTGTGTCCTTATAAACAATTTCCTTCACGTATCCCCATAAAAAGAAATCCATTTTTGTAAGATCTGGGGAACTAACAGGCCATTTAGTGAGTCCATTTCTTCCAATCCATTAAAGTGAGTAGGTATTATTTAAGTGGTCTCTAACTGCATTTAAATAATGTGGTGGAGTACCGTCTTGGTGAAACCACATCCAATTTTGAAACCTTTCAGGAAGATTCGTTAATAATCGGGGCAGATATTTTTCCAGAAAATGAAGGTACATAGCTCCAGTCAATGTACCGTCAAAAAAATGTGGCCCTATTACATGTTCTCCAATAATTTCTCCCCAAACGTTTATAGACCATCTGAGCTGGTTATCAACTTGCCTAAAAAGGTGAGGATTTTCCGAAGCATAATAATGGAAATTGTGTCTATTAACAAATCCATTTTTATGAACAGTCGCCTCATCAGTGAATAAAACATTATGAAAGAAGGTGGCATCTTGCATTTTATCTCTGGCCCATTTACAAAACTGTAGACGCCTTTGAAAATCGTCATCAGATAATCCCTGGTGCGTTTGAATATGATATGCATGAAACTTATTTTTTTTTAAGATTCTACTTATTCCTACTAACGAGCTCACTTCTCTCTAACTAATATAGGGATTCTCAAGCGTTGTCAGCATCACAGAAAACTCATTTTCTTCATTCACAACACGCTTTATTCTTTCACTTTTTTTATTTTCGACAATTCCAGTTTCTACAAATCTACCGAGAAGGTTTTGAAAGCTGCTAACATCAGAAATCCTTCTTTAAAGATACCTTTGCTTATAAATTCTAGTGACAAGCAAACAATTTCTGTCCCCCTCACCCAAAAAAAGTCATGTCTACAAGTTCCGCTTTCTTAAAATTCATTTTGTAAAACTGGAAATATTTTAAATTTAATACAAATGATAAGATAAGTGCGATAAATGTTCATTTGTACAAGACAATTTACACCAAACTGAGGCTTTATTGCTTGTCGAATAGCGAAAACAGCAAAAAAATTTACAAAAAAACTATTACAGTAAGGGACCAGTGAAATACCATTTACCCACTTCAATGGATTGAAAAAAATGATCGCACTAAATGGCCTCCTTTCAAAATTGCATAAAGACGTCTCTCAACCAAAATGGGCAACATGTGGAGCACTCGTTATAATTTTTTCTAATGAATTATTTGAAGAAACCTCTATTTATAAAGTTTATTCTTGAATTTTGTACTTATTGCTCAATAAAACGAAAATGGTTGCAATTAGCCATAGGGAAGTACTTACGAAAAATGTTCGTTTTTTATTTCTACATCACGCCGTCGAGAAATATACAAGGTGTTCCATTTGAAAAAATGAGATAATTCATTTTAAAAATTTCTTAATTTAAAAATAATTTTTTGCCTGTACATTTTTAGGAAGTAAAAATGATTCAAGAACTTTAATTAGATGTTTCGTAACTAGTATTCACATAAGTTTTTCTTAAAATCCATAATTGTAGTTTTGATGATGTTTTCAATATGCATTTTCAGATGGCATTATTTCAACCAAAAAAAAAATTCATTACATCCAAGTAGTTGGGAGATAGTCAGTAGTAATATAGGAATGAATAGATTCTAGAAATAGGCTTCAAAAATGTACTAATATGCATTTCATTTTAAAAAAATGCACTTGATCCTGTAATTTCGTCTTGGATCGCCCTGTATATTCAAAAATAATTTCCGGTTATAGACTTTTTCATTTAGTTTACTTGTATTTTTTTCTTAATTTCTAGCTATCGTAGAACTCGAGATATCGAAGTCCGACGCACTGTTACCTCACCCTGTATAATAATGACAATCTAAGGTGTTGAGATTGTTCGATCCTGGATTATTGCAAAAAAATACAAGTTTCGCGGTGCGCGAATGCAGACTAAATGATCCAAGATAGAGTAAGAATTCATATAGTCGAAAGCAAGTAATATATGACAGCTCGATGCCAAACTCGCATGCTTCTTGCGCAAGTTCATTATTGTTTTGCAGAGATGATGACAACTTAGTGGATGAATCCGCATTTCATCATCGGGTGAATTTCTAGTAGATGAATAACTCTTAGCCTTCTTTAGCGTCAAATGGATCGCACTTCTAGTCTCCTTTTAAATATTTATTAAGATGGTAGTACTCAGATGCCATCTAGTGGAAACTTTCCAGTCCCCCAGTACAGACCTGTAAAGGTTGTAGAAGTAAAAGTACAGGTTTTTAAAAAGCTGTACCAGTAGAAGTACAGATGGCGCCCTGGTACCACGTTCTTAATAAATATTCTCAAGAGACTATTAAGGACCAATAAACTACTAGAAATATACCCGTAGTTTTGCCCATCAAGTTGGCATCATCTGAATAAAAATGGAATGATCCTCTATGAGAAAATGCACGGGATTTTACCCTAGAACTGTTATATATTTTCTACTGCCAAATATTACTTCAGTAAAATTAAATTAAATTTGTAACAAGCTAATTTCTTCTGGATTGTATTCTATGGCTATCCAGGAGTCTCTAACTGAAAATCCCAAAAAAATCCGCCATGCAGAAATAAAAAAAAAATGCTCCTCCATGTTGAAATTAGGCACTTTTTTATTTTAATCGGTAATAGCCCACACGGATGAAACTTTAGGAAAAAAGTAGAGGCAAAATTTTGAGAGAAAGAGCTGAGCTTCAATATGGTATAAATCGGTTAAATATTAACAAAGCTATGATTGTCAAAATGACAGATTCCTTTCAAAAAAGGGTATTTTTTGTATTTTAACACCGTAAGAATGTAACAATAGTCAATAAACACTTTTGTTGGTAATACTAATTAAACATGATTTATTTAAATATAAAATAAAACATATATCGGTTAGTTTATTTGACGATATTTCGTTTCGAAAAACAACAAAATCATCTCTTTTTTTCTTATTTTGATAAAAAACTTACACCAAGTTCAACTTTGCCGTTAAACAATTTGTAAGAGATGGGGGGTTTCTCCTTAGAAACGCCCGGCTCAATGTAAAGATATTGTTCATCAGTGTGTATACCGTTAAATTTACAGAATATCAAAGAAGAGTTAAAAATGCATTTCAGGAAGAAATTAATATTGACCCACAAAAAAGTAATAGAGATATCTTAGTGTCACTGTCAAATAAAGATCAGTTAATTAAACTTCTAACATCAAATTTCAATCAAAATAATATCACAGTCAAATGTGCGGATGCAGATGCTGATTATTTAATTGTAAAAGCTGCTATTGATTGCTCAGCTGATATGTGTTACTCTGTTATAGTTTTTGGTCAAGATATACAGACTTAATATCGTTATTTACACAGGTCGACCAAAAAAAAATTTTTCTGCTCCACGGACTAAACATATCATGCCTTAAGTATTTTTGTGTGCTGAATCCGAATTTTCAATTTAAAAACTTTTCTACCGCGTTTTAGGCACAAAAAAAAAATAATGAAAAAAGTAAATTTTTCTTCAAATATCAGAAAAACATGACATTTCTTATCTCATTTCATGACATTTCTTATCTCATTTCATGACATTAAAGTTTAACTTTTTAGACGGCTGTGCATCGCCATTAACAACGGAGATAAAAGTACTACTAGTAATACTTTTTCGTACTACTAACTCTGTAAATGTCATTTTTTGATGTTTGTCTATCTGTCAGTGTTATGAAGTGCCACTTAGAGCCCATAGGTAAAAAAATTACTTTTATACCCTAGGGCACAAAAGTAAATTTACTACTGCATCTCGGCTTGTATCGTGTATTTACAGGTCTCGAACATTGCAGCTTCGGTTTGCATTCCCTTCTCGACCTGTAAAATACATTTACAAGCCTTGGTACATAAATAACTATTTCTGATGCTATGAGCGGCAGAAAAAGTAATATCCATAGCAGCGCGTATTTTATTTAATACGCCGGCCTGCGGTATTGACACAATGCGCTTTTGGTGGTGAAATTCGAGGCTTTTTATCTATATTTTTTTATTGTAGCTAATCGACATTTGAAGAAAAACCGCTGCCCAAGGAATCACTACTTCCACATCCAGATTCTCTATCCAAGTCACTCACAACGAAAAAAACTTTGTATGTGAAAATAACTGTTTATGGAACTTTAATAATATAATATTTGAAATCCTCTACCCCAAAAACCCATAAAACGATACACCACATCGGTAGTGAGGTGGGTGGTGGTGATAGGGGGTGGTAGTGGGGGTGGATGAAGTAAAAAAATATTTTGAGGTTTCTGGTTCCTGTACATAGGTACACTAAATCACAATTTGTTTTTTCATCCCCTTTAATAAGGGGGTGGGGGTAGTAATGGGGGTGGCTAATGCCAAAAATTTTTTGAGACCTTAGCTTCTCTTGTATATACTAAATACCAATTTTCTGGACTCTTACCTGCTTGATTGACCTATTTACCCCAAATTTACCCCAATTTACCCCCCAACCCTTCGACGGAACAAGATGAAAATATAATCTTGTTCTAGATCTCGTTAAAGTACATATGTGTACCAAATTTCAAGTCAATATCTTAAACGGTTCCAGAGTAAACGTGCGCACAAAAAAAAGTTACAGACGGACAGAAATTTTTTTTTCGCTCAAACTTAAAATCTCGACGTTTCATGACATTTTAAGCCTATTTGGACAATAAAAATTTTTTAAATTTTTTTTGTCGTTACTATACTTCCACTGGACGTGGAAGTAAAAATAGCATGTTTTATTCGGAGTAAAAGCCACTTGTTGTAACTCGTCTGTAACTGCCTAACACACTTCGTTCGTGCGGAAAACCTACAAACTCGTCACCAAAGTATCACTTTTAGTCCTAATAAAACAATATACTATTTTTAATAGACATTGAAAAAGTATTTTTCACATAAATACTAGAGTAAAATTCTCTTAAAATTGTAAACTTTCTGTAAACGGTGTCATAATTCAAATACAACTTTATTTCGTGAAAAAAATCACCAAAAACTCATTGAATATAGGTTTTTCTATAATATTTTAATATTCTAAATTATAGCATTTTCAAATTAAGTTTCAAGTTTTTCAAAATTGAAGAAAAGGCAATCCTTTTTATGTGGTAAAATCATTTAAAACAGTTGTAAAAGATTTCAAACAAATTGATTCTCAGGAATATAAATATTGTGTAAAATAAGTTGCACAACAAAATGTCCAACTTTGAGATTTCTAATTAATAAATTATATATTTTTACATGAAATGCATAATTTATATATTTTAGCAATGGTTAGTAATGATTCAGTACAATTATACCAGTCGAATTAGACATAATAAAAAATTTTTCGTCCTGTGGACTTTTTTGTGGAAGTTGTTTAAGAGGGCATAATAAGCAAGCACAAAAAACTGCACCCTGCTACACCATGTGCGTCCCCTATTTTTAGTAAATTTTACTTATGTGTCCATGTTTTTTTCCCTATTGCCCGTAGGGCTCTTTACCAAGTTACACTTTTTGAAGATTCATCCCTCCTCTACATAATATACATATTACACATTTGCCGTAGGACAAAAGATTTTGGCTGTACGAGGCCGGAAAGGTCACTCTGTCCGAATTTGGGGGGTCTTCTGTACATGACATGGCTATTATTTCCAATCTACAATACTACATATACTAATGCCCTTAGGAGGGATGATGATTTGTGAAAAAAAGTTTCATCGAATACCGCGCGATTTCCATGATACGGGATTTTGAAATTTTGAAAACCCCTTTTTTAAAAAAAAAGTGAACCTACTTTTTTCGCTCATTTTTTTTTTCATGTATGTACGACCCTAATAGAAAATTTATGTTGGTTATATTTTAATACATTCATTGGTTTAGGAGCTAGACAGCAAAATATGCCAAAAATGGCTATTTTGGTATTGTTGCATTAAAAAAACCAAAACCAGTATAATTCTGGTAAATATTTTTGTTTATCCTAAAAGTCCAATTCATTGCGCATAGAAATGTGTTTTTGTATTTAAATAGGATCAACACTTATTGTGTAATAACGATTTATATCATGTGTTCTCCAGTCTCCTTTTTCGCAATTTTTTTTTGCCTTATGGTTCATGGTAGGGCAGAAAGCAATATACACTGGACAGGGCACATACTAGGGTGTTAAAATGGATCTCTTGTTAAAATGCAGTATGACGTACCATTTTCGAGTAAAACGCACTTGTTTGCAAAAAATTACTTCAGATCACACTTTTCATCGACTGACTAGTAAATACTCACCGCTGACTACGAAAAAATACAACTATGTTTCGCTTATTGCTTTTTCTGTTTATGAAGGACATTGCTAATGAAAAAATGAAGGGACTCGGACGGAATAGGGGATTCTCACCCCCCTATTTAAGGGTTAACGTTTGTCTCAAATCATCATTGCAACTTAAACTTTCAAAAAATGGGAAACGCACATGGTGTAGCAGGGTGTAGTTTTCTATGCTTGCTTATTATGCCCTCTTAAACAACTTCCACAAAAGAAAGTCCACAGGACGCAAAATTTTTTATTGTCTAATTCGACTGGAGTAACTCTACAGAAAACTTATTTCCAACTTCTCGTATTTTATATGATAAAGATGTATATTATAGTATATGTAGAACTACTGATGTATAATTAAATTTAGCTCGTGGTATCTGAAAGTATCAATACAATTAGGGAATCCAACGACCTGTCAAAATATGGCATTGTGAAAAAACAGAAAAACACAAACGTTTAACAAATGAAAATGAATGTTTGCCCTCGAGGCCCACACACGCCATGTTGGATGTCACGTGGTTTGGATTGCCTAATATCAATGTTCATAAACATAAACCTTTCCGTGATGTTGATTATGAAGATATTAATATAATGATTCTTGATAGTTCAAATTGCACCACTAGAAGATTTTTCTCTGTTAGCTAGCAAAAGTTTGCTTTTATTTATTTTTTGATACATTGAACACAGTAGCTTATATCCAAGGAAATGACCAACGGAAAATATAAGAACATTTTGAAGTCTTGAGAGGAGTATTTAGAACTGCCCGACGCTCCCTCCGCCTTTGTACACAAACCAGATTTATGTTGGAAATATGCGACGCCAATCGAATCCCGGTCCTCGGCTAGGATTTCTAGGATTTCAGATGTGCAACTTGCAGACAAACATTTCGGGTAACTTTATAACTTTGGAACGGAAGCTTTGATTTTAATCTCAACTTAAGTGTTTCACAACATGTTACATTTATACGTTTACTGTGCCCCGTCCAGATATATTACGAGAAACCCAGACTAGTTACTATGGAACATAGGAATGAACTTAATCGAAAAAATAATCCACAACAAGTTTCAATGTATAACTGCAGTGAATTTAAAATGAAAAATTTACAAAGTTGCTACCAATATACGCCCCTTCAATACATTTTAGTGATATTGCGTGACATTAACTTACTGACCATACTGTGAGTAATCCTCAATCTTACATTGTTTTAAATAAAAATCAAGCAGTTAAAATGTCGACTACATTATTATTAAAAATTCACAATTGGATATATTTAGATGTCGATCATTGTCTACAGGTTTTGAAGGATTTTAAGATCTAGACTTAACTAACAATTTCGATATGTGTGTGCGAAATATGATTAAATAAATGTACCCTCAGATATCATAATTATTTTGATTTACGGTTTTTTTTAGTAAAGATCGGTTAAGCCGTGTTGGTGTAGTAGGTATTTATAGTACAGGAGTTTTAGTCAATATATGTAAAAAAATCCCCTGGTCCAACGGCAAAAAGAAATTACTTCCATATCCACGTAGTGGAGGAGAGTATAGTAACGGTAAAAAAAAGTTCGTTTTTTTTCCTTAAATAGTCTTCATATGTCAATAAACGTGGATATTTGAAGTTTGAGCAAAGAGAAACCTTCTGTCTATCTGTCTGTCTAACATTATTGTGCGTACGATTACTGTGGAGCGGTTGATTTGGTGCAAGTGAGTATCATAACGAGATTCAAGACTAAACTATATTTTGATCTTATAATAAGGGTGTCAATAAAAAAAGGTGGAAATGAGGTATACTAGAGGTTTTTTTACGGTTATCGGCACTTTAGTAGGTCTAGTTTAAGAATCCAGTTGATGCCATTCTAGCACTATTGGATATTTTGAAATATTCAAGATGGCGGCTTATCAAAGGTGTAATTTTTTAAAAATTTTATTTTACCAAATGTGGGCATGTCATACATCATTTTCTATGTTTTTCGGATTCTAAAACACAAATCTGAGGTCTAAAAAGACTTAAGGGCAATTCCTTCTCTGTTGGCCTATCAAATATAAAATAGATGTCGATTGTGGGTGTTAAAAACAAATTCGATACAGAAAGAAACTTAGAAATAAGATGCAATTATGTTTTACAACAAATAATTCTCCCTTCATTTTATAATTTAATATTAAACTTTCTTTCGTAAGGAATTAAAAAGTTATTTTTAATTTCTTACGGTAGAAAGTTAGGACATAATTATGTCTTTTGAGAGTGATCCTCATTCAAATTATGGATGCGAGACACTTTGAATAGTATGAGCTGACTTTTTTTTCAGATTACGTTTTAATCTTGTTAAGCTAACAAAGTTTAAAAATAAACATTTATATTATTATTTTCTACATTTTAAAAATCGTATAATCGTTACGGGACTACAAACTAATGCCTTTCAGCAACAAAGCGGTGCGATACCTGAGAGGGCTGATCTAGCGACGCAAGATAAAGAAGCGGATACCATTATGATGTTTTTGTCTTACTTGTATATTATTATAATTTACTAGATTTGAAAAACGAGGTTTCTATGGTTTCTTTTAAGTCACTGCGAGCCACCACAGTTATTAGGGCCTCGGTTTTAAAACACAAACAAAATATATCATATTTACCATCCGCACATTCGTTATCTGGTTGCGACACGGTGGCTCAGTACCATGGGATTGGAAAAAAAAGGTCATTAAATGTTTAATGGATGGTCGGGTTTTAACGTATTTGGGTCGATTAAACAGCAATATTGAAGATCTTTATCAAGAATGCACAATTTTTGTAGCTTCGTGTTATGGAGAAAACGATTCTAGCAAAATGACTGATGTTAAAACTTCTCAATGGGCTAAAAAAGTTGGACAAGCCCAACTAAAGGAAGCTCCGCCATTCTCTGCTCTTCCACCAACTACTGAATGTTTTCAAGAAAACGTAAAAATGGTACATTTCCAAACATGTTTGTGGTTGTCTCAATTGGATTTGTCTTGGCCAAATATAGATGCCACTCAATACGGGTAGCAGGCTGACGAGGATAAAATGAAAATACATCCGATCGCCTTGTCAAAAAACAAAAAAAGAAAAAAAGAAAGTAAATCATAAAAGAATATAAAATAAAAAAGAATGATCCACCCTAAAAAAATACAGAATATTAAGTTAACTTTTGTTTAATTTTTTAAAACCTTATTTGAGCTGTTCTTTTAACAAATGTTAAACGCATACCACTCTTAAAGATATGGTGTTATCCGTATTCTTAAAGCCTAACTTGATTATACAACAAAACTAGGTAGGTACTAGTTTTTTTTTTTTAAATTAATTTATTCTCCGAATCAGCCGCCCTCTTAATAAAGTAAATTAGCAACACATAGACCTTAAAAACATATAAAACGACTTGTCGCACACCACATATAATGAAATATTTGGAAAATCCTATTTTTTTTTCACTCTAAGCCAGTCGCCATCTTGAATATCTAAAAATGCTCAAGGATGCCAAAGAAATGATGTATTTTCTGGTCGGCCGAAAAAAAAATTCTTTCGCATCACCACTCCCCACTCCGTTATTAAAGGAGATGAAAATATAACATTGCGATTTAATGTATGTACAAGAACCAAAGTCCCTAATGTTTTTTTGGCATCAGCCAGATCATTATGTTATGAACAATAGATATATAGACAAAGGAATAAGAATCACGTATGGCGTGATGCGCCTCTGCTGGCCGCCCCATGTTTCCATGGCCACGACATTATCCAAAACGCTTAAATGTGTTATTGATATATGTATGATGCTTATGCTTTGAATAATGAAAATAAGAGAATGTAACAGTGTATAAGGGATTTTTGCTCATAGTTATACATGAAAACCTGTTCAAAATAATTTGTCATTGATATAAAACTGGATGTTGTTTGTGAAAACGAGTTGCTGTGAATTAAGTGTGAGACTGTTGTTTCTGTTTTCATGGTGCAGGATTCCCCAACGAGGGATTAATAGGACTTTGGATTGGATGTTTTGTGTTGTTGTTATACGTTATGCTCCTCGCAACCGCCACCTATGGATTAGAGTCTGCAGCGTAAACATTACCCCCCCCCCCCTCCCCCGTTTAAAACTGGCGGCACTGTCTGTTATATATGTCTACCTATAATTCTTATTTTTATGGTTTTATATTTAGTTGTTATTAATTGTTTATTTGTGATTTCTTATTTATTGATTAATTTTGTTTAAGAACAGTAGGATTGAACTAACACTTTCCAAATTTTACTTTCCACTACATGGGTATGGAAGTAAAATCACCAAAATCGTATTCTTAACTTAAACAAAATCTACATATCTACTTCAGTTATAATTTTACCTGTAAGTTTTTCTTTTTTTGTTGCTCTGAGGCAATAAATTTGGTTATTAATTTATTAGTCTTTCACTTTCACCAACAACGGTACGATTTCGTCCCAAAATTCTCGCTACTGGTAAGTAGAAAACCCAAAATGGGTTATCAATTGTAAAACGCAATATTCACTAAAAATAAATGTGTGGTGCGGGATACTCCATAATAAAATTATTGGTTCGTACTTCTTTGAAGGCAATTTAAATAGATTTCAATTTTTAGATTTTTTGAGGAATGAACTTTCGGAAGCACTAGACAGTTTACCCATTCGTGACCGCATTAATTTAAAATTCCCGTTAGATGGATGTCCTGTACATAATGCACTGATAATGAGACAGTGGTTAAATAATAATTTTCGAAATCAATGTATAGGTCCCATTGAATTTCCGCCTAGGTCATCGGATTTAATACCAATGGACTTTTTTCTTTGAGGTACTATTAAGGAAAAGGAATGTAAATCATGACCCCAGATTAATGAAGACCTCCGAGCTAGAATAAGGAATGCATGCCTAGAAATTACACATACACAATTAAGAAAAATGTCAAATAATATTAAAAGAACATATTATTATTACAAATGTATTACAATGAACGGTGATTTGGTGGAAGCTTCAAAAATTTAGTTTTTCCTTTATAATCTTCATTTATTATATTACATTTATTTTTGTTAAGAAAATTATTTTAGTGTTTAAATGTTACTTCCTTGTTCGGATTAGAGCAAGCCGTTATACCATTATTATTGGTTCCATGTGATTTCTGCTGCGTGATTTATTTTGTTATCTGTTTTTGATGTTTATTCCATGACTTACTATGTCTGCAATAATAAATGCATGTGCATAATATTTTCATTTATAAATTTATCTGCAAAAATTTTGTTAATTCGTATTTGTTTTATGAAATTTGGTACATACCCATTTAGGAGGGTGCTGAGTACAGGGATTTATTCAGATGTTACATACAGAAATCGCTAATATGATTTCTTGAATTTTATCCCATACAAAAATCGCAGTAGGACATGGTTATTAAAAATAAAATATGGCGTTTTGTCCAAAAAGTACAGTTTTTGGTGTTGTACCTTTAAAAAAAAAATCTGTTCATAACTACAACTTCTATAAGGGTGTTCGGATTTGGAATGGGTCACATTGTAGATACTTAGGCCTATTTTATTCAAAGTGTCCCTAGAAGAAAAATTATATAGGTTATAAAGAAAATTAAATATTTTAGTTCACCTCATAAATCAATCCTTTGAAACCGGTACATTCCCTTCTTGCCTAAAAACTTCCGTTGTCATTCCAATTTACAAAGGTGGAAGTACTGATGAACCCTCAAATTTTCGACCAATTTCTTTAATATGTACACTTTCTAAAATAATCGAAAAATTAGTTAAAAAAAGGATACTAGCTTTCTTAACTGTACATAAAATACTTAATAGTAACCAGTTTGGGTTTCAAACCAACAAAAGTACCAGCGAAGCTATTTTTGCTTTTTTGGAAGAGGTTTACCATAAAAGAAATGAGGCTGAAGTTGCCGCGGTTGTATTTTGTGATTTATCGAAAGCATTCGATTGTGTGAATCATGAAGTATTGCGCGGAAGCTTCAGTGTTACGGATTCAGAGGTACCTCATTTACCCGAATTCAGTCCTACCTTAAGGATCGCTTCCAAATGACAAAATCATCAGGAAAATATTCTAATAAAGTCAAGATAAGCTGCGGAGTTCCACAAGGGTCTGTTCTCGGCCCAGTTCTCTTTTTGTTATATATAAATGACTTGGCAACTATCAATATATCGGGAAGTTTTACGCTTTTTGCCGATGACACCACCATTCTGTGGCATAATAAAAACTTGAGAATGTTGCATGAGAATATCTCCTCCGATATATCTGTAGTAAAGGAATGGTGCGATTCAAATCTTCTCACATTTAATATTGCTAAAACTAATGTAATAGCGTTCGGTTGCAACTTAGAAGAGCTTTAACTGGTAAGTCACATTCTAGAAAATAAAACTCATACAAAGTTTCTTGAACTGTATATCGACAATAAATTAAATTTTCAAGAACATATAAGGAATCTAAATAATAAATTAGCCTCTGGATGTTATGCTATTCGCACAATTTCTATCGAATTGGGATATTCTATTGCAAAAACAGCATACATTTCCTTAATAGAGTCACACCTAAGATATGGTATCCCATTTTGGGGATTGTGCAGCCAACAACTATTAAATGGGGTGCTCATTTTGCAAAAACGAGCAGTAAGATATATGTGCAAAGCGCGTTTTAGAGACTCTTGCAAACCTCTATTTGTTGCTCATCAGATATTAACTGTAGTATCTATTTTTATCCACGAAACGGTGTGCTTATTTCATAAAAAACGAAATACTTTTGAACGTACAGAAAATCGCCGCATTACTCGCCAAGCAAATGACATTACTCTACCCATACCATCTACCAACTTCACAAAAAATTCTCTAATTTACAATAGTAAGAAAATTTACAATCGTATCCCAGTAGCATTGAAAAATATCTCCTCTGACAAACTATTTAGGAAGGCTGTAAAAAAATTCTTAATTGATAAACCCTATTATAACTTACAGGAGTACTATGACGATACATTTTAATGTGTTTAGTTCACTAGTTTATAAAATATACAACTTGCATGTTCGTGATTTTTGTATCTTTGTATTTTTTCTGTTTTTGTTTTATATTGTTTGTAAACCGACTAAACAAATATTGTTTGTGTTATACTTAAACTTTGTCAATGAGAATTATTTCTTTGGACAATAAAGTATATATCTCTCTCTCTCTTCTTCTTCGCCTGGTGGTTCCCCAGTTTTGCTTAGAAACATGAAACTAATTATATCCTGCACATTTATTTAAAAAATACTCAACCGATTTTGTTCCCAATATTTTGATGTTTTTTGACGTTTTCTTTTGTTTTACAGAATGAGGGAGTACGTCGAAGAAAACGAGAAGAACGACCCACTGATCCACGCGCCAGACAAGAAGAATAACCCGTGGGCCGAGAAGGGCAAATGTGTTATTATGTAGAATTATCTGCAGCTGATCCTTAGTTTCATCATAATCATTTTTCCATTGCTGATTCTTATTTGTCTTCATTTCAACAGTTTGTTGTTAGATGGTATTACAACAGTCTACACTTTTGAACTATCCAAAATCTACCCAACGGACCTATAGATGTCGTCCTTGTGGAACCCCCGCCCCCTCGTAACACCTGTCACACTTCAGACAGAACAAATAAATTGTTGAATACATTGTTATGTAGTTTAATACTCATGTATTGTGCATGTCTATTATTAATGTAAAATTATTATTCATATGAAATAACAATCATAAACAATTTTAAAAATTATATATTATATATTGTAACGATTTTAATATATTTGGGTACTTAAATTAGATGTATAACGTTTGTAATTGAGGATATTGACAGGTTATGCATTATGTACATCATACGCAACTTTAATTTTATCATTTTTCCTATGTAACATTACTGCTATGTTATTTAGTAATTTCATAGATATTCGGTACTAATGTTGAGGTAATGTTGCAGTAATATTGGAATGAAATTTAAACGCTGGCTAGTTACTGTAACATTAACGAAACATTACGAAACTGACTCTAAAATTGTATCGATTTTAAAGTTTAAGGATGAGGTATGTGCGTCGTCCTATTAATGTTCGATTATACATTTTTTGTTAGTTTTGTACAGTTTTCGTTTGTAAAATGTGAATCAAGACTTTTTTTATTATTATTTTCGTCGTGTAACAGACAATTTTATTCCAAATTGTATTTATATAGAGGTATAGTCTAGTCAACGGTATCTGAAAACCCCGACAAAAATCCAGCTTACTTCAATTAACCCGATCTAGACCTTATATTTATATTCCTAGTGTTTTAATTTGCCATCGTATGCCCTGTTAATTTTCAAATTCGGAATGAAGAACAGATGCAGTTTTCGAAAGTCATACTGCCACACAAGCAGCAACTTCCAAATTACCATCTAAGCGGTATAATTTTTGAAACACCCTTACTAATACAGTAAGAATAAGCCCAAAAATAACGTGAATAAAATTGTCGTACTTTGAATCTTGACATAAGTATTTACTAGTCCTTAAAGAATATATAAAAAAATAGTTTGCTACCAAACTCTATGCGTGGGAATTTTATGGGATGAGAATGGGGGACAATACGGTTTTTCGTAAATAAATTTAAAAAATTAACAGTTATGGGAAAATGTTTCGAATAAAAGTTGTAGCTGTGGAAATTATGATAGTTTCTGTCCATCTCTCTACGCTAAAATCTTTCCGAGATAAACAGTTTTGATGTTCCGGTGTTTTCTAGAATGAGTTCTACATTAACCATTTGCCATTACACCTTTCTTAATAGTTTCAATTACTGCAATTCCAGAGGTAGCAGATTTTTCACAAAAGAAACATATAATTTTCCTTAATCGTTCTCTCTCTATTTTGAAGAATAGGTTTATTTTTTGACCCCAAATTATTATTAATTATATTTCGAAATTTAAATACGCACAATCACACACTGAAACACAATAAACCCAATATTTTTGCCCAAAAATTGGGTATGTAAATGTTATAATAACATATAAACACTTGTAAAAAAAAATAGAAATGTAAAAACAAGTTAAAACAGCCAAAAAGTGCGTCTATACTGTCAGCCGTTTATACATTGAATTGAATCCAGCTGACTTTAATATAAGGAGAAAATATTACAATGACGGACAGCAGCTCCGATGGAATGTTTCAAAGGCAGACATGATCTGCAAAGGAACCTATAGTTTATAATATAAACTATGCGTTCCCTTGTTACAAAGGAACAAGCAGCTGCAAAGGAACCTACAGTTTAATATATAAACTATATATATTCTTTGCAGTTGATGCCTGTCCTTGAAACATTCCATTGCAGCTGCTGTTCTTGACACATTCTCCCCCTATACTAAAATTAGCTGGATTCCATTCGTTGTGTAAGCGACCAACAGTACAGACGCAATTTTTAGCTGCTTTAATCTATTTTCATATGGCGTTCTAAAACTATCTAATCTATTTTACACATATTTATGTTTCTTATAACATTTAAATACCAAATAATTGAACAGAAATAATGGATTTACTGTGGTTTAGTGTGTGTTTCAGTATATCTAAATTTCAAAATATAAATAATAATGATTTGGGGTCAAGAAATAAACTTTTTCTCCAAAATGGAAGGAACGACTGAGGAAAATGATGCGTTTCTTTTGTAAAAAAAATGTTTCAATTCATGAAAAACTTACATCTGGTATTGTAACAATTAAAACTATTAAGAAAGCTAGCACAATGGCAAACGGTTCTTCGGTTCTTCTTTGAAACAAATCAAAAATGTATATCTAGGAAAAATTGTATCGTAGAGAGATGAGAAAAAAAACGAAATACGCGTAATTTCCACAGTTAGAATCTTATTTCCAAATATTTTTTCGTATCTAACAAACATTTTTAGTTATTTACGAAAAACCGTTATGCCCCCCCTTCTCACCTCTATAAAACCCCCTTACTTGGGGTTGTGTAGTAAACTTTCTTTTGTGTATTCTTTTATGGCTAATGAACACTTTTGTCAAGTTTTAAAGTGGGGCAATTTTTTTCCTAATTAAAGAGCTATTTTTATTGTACTATACCTAAACTTCATTTCGAATTTGACGAACACTTTCCTATTATAGAGTGACAGTTTAAAAAAATAGAAATATTTAAATTAAATTTAAATATGTTTAAATTTTGCGGGTAAGCCGCCTTAAAACGATTTGTCCTTAGTGTCTAGATAGGAAAATGAAATTTTTCGTTTTAGACACCCCCGTAAAACGCAAATTAAAAATTAAATGACTAAAACATTATGAGAGATAGATGACTGTCACCCAAAACAACGACAAGGACTAATTAACTCAATATTTAACTTAACGAATGCTTAAGCTTTATTTTGCTTTTAAGCTTTCCCGGTTTGCCATAGGAGCAAACCGGGTGAATTGAATCTAGCTGTGGCCGAAAATATTGACACCTACAATGATTTTTTCCAGTCACAGCTACATTTCGTATTAGTTTTAAGGATTTCAACTGTTAACTATTATAAAATTTAGATTTTAAATAGCTTTGCAACATCCTGTATTGATGTTTAAAATTTAAAAAAATACTTAATATAGTTATCAAGCTGTAGAATAGGGTATACTATAATCTAAGTAGATTAGTATTATAAAACGTTTTAAATTTAACATCTGCAATTTGTATCTTTGCAGGATATATTCTAAATAAAATAGATTCGTATATGTTAACCTATATGTATCGTGTTGTTATTATATGTAGAAGAAAAAGTACAAGTTAAACATAACAATATTATCGAAAAAATGGATTTGACGATTTCTGAAATTATTCAGTACAAAGCCCGATTTTGACGCAACAATTGTTGGGGGAAGCTGTGAGGTCTCTGTCGGGGTTTCTAGATATGCTATTTATTTAATAAGTAATGTAAGTAATACTTCAATTAAATCTGTAATTTTAACATTGTAAACGTCGTAAACTTGAGATAATAAATTATAGTAAAAAATGTGTCTTTTCTATTAGCCATTCCACGGTATAAAATCGGTATTTCCCAGGTAGCAAACTACCATCATACCCACGCCTTTTTAAGTGATTATTGGTCGATGACTTCGTACAACGTTTCTGCAACGTTACCTTTTTTATGTCCTCAGCTTGTAAAATTAATTTGACGCACTTATAACGGTCATTTATGTTTGTTTGTTGAAGAAATTATTTCTAGATGGTGCTATATATAAGCCACTGACAATGAACAGTCTCTCTTTACCTTACATTCTAATGAATGTATAAATAGAAATGCAGCCAGGTAGATCGACAACACAATGTCGAAGCAAACAAGACCTGTCAACGCTATCGATTCCAGCTCAGAAAAATCAATCACAAATTCGAGATAAGCATATACAATTACTAGCACCTTCACAAGAAACCAAGGATGAAATAACCTCATGAAATATGCAGACAGAACATGGAAGAACTTCAGAACTCAACCTAAGATGCAAACAGACACAAAACCAAGACTAAACATAACAGAAAATAGACCGAACACCAGACCTGCCAGAGGATATCGAAAACTACCGATCCCACAGAAGAAATATTTATACTACAAAATATTAACATTATTCGATTAGTTGGAAAACTGTCTAAGAAAAATAACAATTTAAAATTTCTCCAGTTCAATGCAAAAGGTCGAAACTACAACACTTCATGACGGACAACGAAAATGACATATGCGCATTACGCGAAACACTATTAGAACCAACCACTAATGTAACCTTCTCTGGCTACAGTAGTGTTTACCGAAACACGAGGGTCGAGATATAGCCCTGTTCATCAGAAATGAAACAAACAAACAAACATAATATGACTCCACACATTAGAAACAACAGTAATTACCATAACATATCAAAAACAAGACATACTAATAATATTCAGGTACATACAAGCAGATCTACGACGTATCAAAATCACAAATCCAACCTTCATCCTACTTAGCGACCTGAACACGAAACACCCTCACTGAAACATCCACAATCCCACCACCAACAGCTCTGGAGACGTTGTGTTCAGTTTTCTACTGGATATCTTGTCAGGAATATCTCCCCTATAACTCACCCGCCCACTTCCAGCCTCAACTACCTTAGATATAATAGTTAAAAATAAATTACACTGCACAAAAAAATGTGGGGCCATAACAGCGCTCAACAGCAAACATGAGCCCTCTCTTACTAGTTTTGAAATCACAGCAATCCGAATCCCCCATCCTTAGCCAGAGAAAAATCCCAACTCATTTCTCCTCCAACAAATGTCCCCCTACATTTTCAACTTGATTAAAAACAAAAACAAACTTAGAAGACATTACATACCGCCCGTAACTCGACAGTAAAAACATAAATTAAAGGAATGCAAAAAAATAGCCGACAAAATCAAATCACATAAAGACCAACAGATCGCAAATACAGTACAGTACAATCCTGATGATCCCTATGAATTGTCACACATAAATGCCAAACAATTCCCTCACTGGAAATATCTACCGATCAAACTATAACCAATCCGAAAAAGCTGCAATCCCTCTTCTCCCGACCAATTCTCCCAAAATCCCATAGTCCACAGATACTACAATCAATCGCTGATCTTAGAACAAGCATTAACCTATACCAACCTCTTATCCACAAAGGGATCCATCCCAAGCTCCCTAACACAAATAATCTCTCAAATCAAAAACTTCAAACCCAAAAAAGCATGAAGCTAGACAATACCATCCTTTACCTCACGAATCTATTTAACAGCCTTCTACAACTATCACACTATCACACCCATGGAGAGTTGCCCAAATTATTCAAATCCAAAAGTCAAAAATCAAAAAGATTTCCATTCGGCTACCAACCTATCAGTCTCCTTCCGACCCTGGGGAAATTACTGGACTCTATAATATTATTCTAGATATTGGAAGCCGTGGAGAACGACCACACGCTTAGCCCCTTCCAATATGGCTTCGGACCTGAACATTCTACCGCCCAACAGCTTTTCCTTGTTGGCGAAGTCCTGACCATAAACGCTAATCAGGGACTGCTCACAGATATTCTATCCCTAGATCTCGAGATAGCGTTTAATAAAGTCTGGCTTCTTGGACAGCTATAAATGCTCCATATCGCGGAAATTCTTATTTGTAATATTGAAGTAATACAATCCTACTTGTCAAACCGTCGATTCCGAATGGCAGTCAATCAGGAATGCTCATCTCTTAATCCCATCCTTTATGGCATCCCTAAGGGTCTCATCTTGGTCCAGTTCTGTTCTTCCTGTACATCAGCAGCACCCCACAGCAAAAATACCATAGACTAACTAACATATGCAATATACGAACTACGCAGGCGACACCGCACAGGTCTGCTGACCCAATTGCTACAAAACAAACCGATAAGACAACAATATACTTCCAATCCCGCCAAAATGGTGGCGATCACAATATCGAAAAGCAAGGCTCTCCCGCACCCAAACCAAACTTAAAATAAAAAAAAACACATGTTGAGTGGTTCAATGAAATTCAATATTTAGGAATATATATCGAGAGGAAACTAGCTTTTGCTGAATAACTGGAAAGTATAAACAGTAGAACCCATGCTCGAACATCTCAACTACACCCCATACTCAAATCAGCCCCCACCCTGTACAAAACTTACATTCGTCTCATAGGTACTTACCTACTATAAACTACAAACTAACTACAACAAATACAAAACAAAAACCTCCGAACAGCCGCCAACGTACCTAGACCTACCAACATCCCCTTCCTCGGTAACGTAACGGCACCCCCATTATCGACCAATTTATTCTACCAGAGACTATACAGTCTCTGATTCTACTAAGGGCCGGTTTTATAGGTAAAGGTTAAACCAGAGTTTAACTAGAAGTTTTAACTGGAGTTTTACTGGGAGTTTAAACTGTAGATTTTAGTGGTATGTAAAATACCGCTGTATAGGCGTTTATCAAGATCCTCAATGTTTTCACCATTTTGTTGGTTGGTAATGGTAAATATCGGTTGAAAGGATAGTGACAGATTGGCAATTGATGTAATCTTCATTACTGTTACTTTTATATTTCACCATGAATGATAAAAGGCTCATAAATTTCAACGACAGTGAAATAAAATTGTTAATTGAATTAGTGAAATACATGTTTCTATTATATTGAATAACACTTTTAGTCCATTTGCTGAGAACGCTTCTGAATGTCATTCATTTACCAGAGATTCACTCATTTGAATATTGTTTGTAATGTTTAGTGATTGAAAAAAAATTGGGTGATGGTTTGTGCGAGTGGCCATTATGGAAAATGGACAACATCTTTGATGCACTGCATAATCATGTGAGGTGACATTTTACATGTTTTTAAGGGTACTGAACACTTTGAAGACATTAAAAAAACATTTGAACGAAAATTAAAATATATAAAACTGAAACCATACTTATTATGTCAAATAATTATTAGTAGATATGGAAATTATTTCTGCTTGCATTGATTAATTTTGTGTTTCTATATATTTAGGTCTATTTTCATAACACCTATTGTAGTCAAGAGTGATTAAAGACGAGTGGTTACAATATGGAGCCAGAAGGTAGTATATCGTTAATAAGAAGAATCATTTCAGTTCATTCTAAACTACATGTAATATGCCAAAAATCTGTTAAAGTTGAGCCAGTATCAACGAAAAAAGGTCAAGAACGAGTCTGGGAGGCTGGTGATATTCGTCAAGATGCAACTTTCAACAGACTCATGCAAATGGATCCAGGTAGCACCTTTAAGTACCATTTAACTAATGCACGCTATAAAAACTACACTCACAAGAATCAGATAGAGAGGATCATCGCTAAGTGTAGAAAACTTATTAATCAAAAATCTCGTCAAAAATCATTGCAAACAGATGATATCGCAGTAACAAGCGAAATAAGACGAACTCGTTCGTCAATAAATCCTGTTCCTTCACCAATATATAATCGTATACCTAATATATAATGTACGTTAAGTAAACTGTGTTATATGCGGAAGCAATAAACATCAAATACAAGAAAAAAAATCTGTTCCAAGGACTAAACCTATCATGCAAGTACCTTTGTGTGCTGAATCCGAATTTTGAATTTAAAAAATTTTCTACCACATAGATTTCGAGTAAATCCCGGTTTTTATCGTCAAAATCCGTTTTTTTTACAATAAAGACCAGGATTTACTCGAAATCTACGCGGTAGAAAATTTTTTAAATTAAAAATTCGGATTCAGCACACAAAAATACTTAAGGCATGATAGGTTTAGTCCTTGGAGCAGATTTTTTTTTACAGACCTGTGTAACAGATCCACTCATTGAAAAATTCTCTACTGCAATAAAATACCCCTCTCCCAATTACATATACAATCTAAAGAGCCAAACATAAACTAAACACCCCACGCCGTCGTCTCCCTCATCCGCAAACCCTCCATAAACCGACCATATATCGATATACAAAAGTGTACAAAATGTTGAGAAAAAAATCTGCCAGACAAAGACAAATAAATGAACAGAACCAATAAAATAAACAAATCTAAAAAGAACAAAATACACATGTACATATTACCCATAAATCACTAATACCAAGAAAAGTTATCACAATTAGAATAGCTCTCTAAAATTTATTAACAAAAAGAAAAACGTAATCTTTCATCTTTTTAAAAGCCCCCTGGCAAAACACACAGGAAGAAAAAATACGCGGAAAGCACCCTAAGGCGGAGGCCCTAGTGCAAAATGCATACTAGTGGAGGAAATACTAACTAATTTGAATTGTAAAGTTCAAATTATTTAGTGTATAGTTTTCAGAAAATATCGAAAATTGATTTGCATGGCCCTTATAATATTCATGTTATAGATCATTACCCTGTGACCGGGTCAGTGTGTATTATCAGTATGTGTCTACTAATTGTCCATCCATCTACATTGCATGGCATTCATCCTGTAACCCATCATACATTGGAAAATGGACGCCTTCTAAAGTCCTTAAGATTCACATATCATTTTGCAAATTGAGCTGCAGTCCAATCAACAGATGAAAAAGTGAGATCCTAATGCAAAAGGAGCGTTTTTATTTTTGTGTGTGTTTGGGGGTGCGTTCTGACCCAAGTAGCACAATTAATTCCTCAAGATATCCCGAGGATAAAAATTTAGGAATTAGTAAATATCTTCTAGAGGTCTGTAAGAGTTCCCTAAGATGGGCAAATGTCAGCATATCAGTATTAAATAGTACTTCCCATGGTAATCGAGAAAAGCTATTAGTATAGAATCCTGTGAGCAGCCTTTTGCATACCTTGCATTCCCATAGTAATCTTTAGGATATCTTATCGCTTGCCAATATAAATGGTCCCGAGGACATCTTTATAGGATTTCTGTTAGATGTACCGCATCGATCCTGCAAACAGACTTAATTCATGTAGTAATCTTTCGGGTATTTTATCGCTTACCAATATACCAATATAAACGGTACTGAAAACATCTTTATAGGATTTCTATTAGATGTACCAACACACACTTCTTATAGAATTGCCAGCGGCAGCTGGTGAAATGTTGATTAATCAAAATCTCAGTATGAGACATCAGGCCCAAACCAAACCAAAGATTAGAGATCGTTATAAGATTCATCCAAATAAATCGATGATCCCTGAGAGAATTTGAACGTTGCAGTAATATTATTAATGTTCTATAAATTCATGAGTATAAGATAATGCATGACTGATTATCGTCAGTGGTTTGTACGTGGCGTCATTTAGGAATAATTTCTGTAACAAACTACGTGGTAAGCAAACAAATTTTGTGCATTAAAAGAATTTCTTCTTGCGATTTCTATAGGTGTTCTATTAGCGATAATAATAATATTTCCAATTTAATACTTTATTTGATCTCTGTAATACATAGAAAATTGAGCTCTATGGTAATTTCCTTTAAGAACTTCTAGAAGATGTCTACAAGTATTCTGTTAAGGATAATAATACTATTTCCCTTTTAATACTTTATTTGATTTCTATATTACTTAGAAAATTGAACTGTATGGTAATTCCCTTTTAGAACTTCTAGTCTGTGGGTTAACAAAAGTTGAAATTCCTATATAATGCCCAGTTTACATTTCCCCAGTGCATAAAAGTTGAGCACATATAAAGATTTCTCATTTTGATTTCGGAAGGACTTCTAGAGTACATAAATACAAGATATCCTCGCGGGCAGTAAATATAACTTCTTAAAGATATCTTAAAGACTGTGCTACTTGGGGAGTATCTTACCAAGTTGGCGGGGTCAGCGGTGGTTGGTGTTAGCTGCCATCTTTGCGAAAATTTTAAAAGTAAATATCTCTCACACGTTTGATACTGCGACAAAACAGACTAGAACCTTTTTTATGCAGTACTAAATTTTTTGCAAATATCTGCAAAAGCTCATTTTCATAGAACTAAATTTTCACGAGTTACAGCGCGGCAAAGTTTTCAAAAAGTAATTTTTGCGGATTATTTTGTAAACTGGTGATCGTTGAAATGTTAAATGGAAATCTTGGACGAGCACTAATTTCTCTACAATTTCTGAAACATTCACCATTTTGTAGAACTAATAGTTTACAAAAAGTTTTTAAAAAATAGTTTTTTCAAAATGTTTCGTTAACTTTTAAATCGAATATAAAAACATGTAATTACAAACTAGTAGGGCACTAAATTTTAGAAAACTTGGTGCTCTATAAAACATATTTTCATGTGTGAAATGATGAATGAATGAATGAAAATATAGCAGGCTCTCGATTGGAGAATCAATTAGACTGTGTCCTCGGAACCTTGGTACCAAGTAAGCCTATTCCAGCAGCTAACCCTTCTACTACATAGTACTGGGAATATAACGGAAGAATGTGAAGAATCTGAGCAGGGGAATTCATGAGATTTTGTTCTCGGAAACTTGAAATCGAGTAGCCCGTGACCCTTTAGCTCTTGTACAGCAAAACTTTTAGCCGTGTAATCCCTGATTCTGGGGATTCAATGAAAGAAAATTAGGGAATCTTAATTGGGGATTCAGTTAGCATGTAACTTTGACAGTGGAGGATCTTTCAGGTGATTTATGTTTAGTTGACTTCATTTGATCTCTTACTTTTGTCAACTCTTTTATCTTCGAACGACCTATGTAACAGATTTCTTTTACACTTCTTGCTCCACATCACAAGTTCCCCCTTCAACATCTAACAAAAATCTGCAACCATATGCCCCTCCCCCTACCTTTCTTGATATCGTAAGATACAAAAGCAAGAGATCAAATGAAGTCACCTAAACAGAAATCACCTGAAAAGATACTCCACTTCCAAAGTTACATTTTCATTGAATCCTCAATTAAGATTCCCTAATTTGCGATTATGGAATACACAGAATCACGGGGTCATACTGCTAAAATTTTTGCTATTCAAGAGGTAAGACTACTCGATTTCAAGATTTCGAGAATACAATCTCATGAATTCTCCTGATCAGATTCTTCACATTCTTCTGTTACATTCCCAGAGTTATGCAGTCAGGAGTTTACGGGGTTACTGGGTTATGTAGTAGAAGGGTTTGCTGTTTTAGCGCTATGGTAATAAGGCTACGAGGTTCTGAGGATACAATCTAATTGATTCCCCAATCGAGAGCTTCCTATTTTTTTCACTGAATCCTCAGGGTTATAGGGTTATGAGGATACAGGGATTGCCGCTGAAGAGCTATGGCACCATAGGGTGCTTGATTCTAATTCCAATCAATTCCAATTCTAATGTCACAATGACACGAATTTCCTTTCTTAGAGTCTCCATTTTGGGGTTATGGGATGCTGAAGTTATGGAATCATGAGGTCGTGAATCACTTCTTTGCTGCTAAAAATAAATCAGACGTGCTGGGGAAAAACTAAAGTCAGATTTATGTTCAGAGGCTCAAAATACAAGGGATATGTATGGTCAGTACCCCAGCCCAGCTTTTTTGTGGGCCTGTATTATTGTAGAAGAACACACTACCAAGCGTCTAGGTGACGTGACACCAATTTATATTTAGAAGGGCGCCAGCCGAGTTCTGTCCCGTTCTTCCACTCCCAAGCGTTTTCGAAATAAGATATACTTCGATAGACGAGCAATGGGTGAAAGCTGCACTACTTTAAATCATTGACGACGCTTTCTCAGGTCGTGATTTCAATTATTCACTGACAATAAGGGCTTTTAAGTCTTTGGATTATTGCGATTTTTACATAAAACGAAGATTTCTCTCCGACGCGACGGGATTAGAATTTGACGAGATTTTGATCTGTTTATACAGTAATAAGTGGTCTGACGTCTTTTGGTTTCTGGTATTTTTGCATAAAAAATCACTATCGAAGACTTCTCTCCGACGGGATCGGAATTTGAAGTGATCTGTATGTATTTACCTACTAATAATGGTCTCTCCACTTAAAAATTTCTGGAGAAATCGCATAAAAAATCCCTATCAAGCTCCTGTAAGATGACCAGAAAACTGATTATCAAACTTAGGGAATCATGAGATCCCGATTAACTCAGTTGTTTAGGTCTTCAAAACGAAAACTCCAGGGATTAAGACTAGCAACAAGTCCTTGCATCAATAGAATGCAATTAGTTCAAAAAATACCATTTATTTAATAAGTATAAAATAATACAGTGATTTCCTGCAAAATGATAATGTGAAAGAATCACGCCTCTCCAACTAAGGCAAATACAAGTGAGAGCATGCGCTAACAATCGATTGGGTAGAAAAGATTCATTTAACCTCGACAGAATTTAATGCAAGCCCTTTTAAAAAGAGTTTAAAAATGTTGTAATTTGGTAATTATGGCTGACTGAAAATAATATAAAAATATTTTACTTAAAAAACTTTGGTTCGCTTATGAATAGCTTAAAGGTCCCTGATCGTGATTTTATCATTCACGGGACGCAGTTCGATTAATACACGAGTTTAATAACTTTCGGCCAGTCTTGCGACGTACTTGTCCTCATGCAGGTTCAATATAGGAAAAATGACAACGAGTCACCTTCAAGCGACTTTTGGGCAAAATGGACTTTTGAGTCCTTTGTGTACAAGGCGGTTTTCTCTATAATTTTATTATTTGGAAAGTCCTGCAGTTGGTTTGCCTACCATCGCTTTGTACTGACCATCCAACGCACTCGACCAAATTACGAATCGCTAGGTGAATCCAAACTTGTTTTATGCGGGAAACCGGCCTTGTGCATTTTCATTGATTTTTTGCTCATTTTTGCTTATAAGCGCTACGCCGCTTTTGCCAAATTCGTCGGTTTCGCCTTTTTGATACATTGCCTTGCTAACATTTTATAGTCAGTCTTTAGAACAGGATATATAATGACTGTGCCTCCATGGTCAATGTCTTCGGCAGAGGAATTAAAGTTGAAAATATTTTGAATATCTTCCAAGTACTTTGTGGCGTAGTTTTTAAAAAGTATGTGATTCATTTTTCCATGACCACCATATACTTTCACTCTCATATCCTGGACCGAAATATATTTTCCTAAGTAAAAATTCGGTGTTTCTTCGAATTTTTACCCGGTTGTGCCTAAAGTCTTACCGAACTCATAACGGTCCCTTTGGACTAGTTTGTGGCTCTGAAGTGTCTCAGACTCTTGAAAATGTCCTTAAATGAAATTTGTGCCTAAG
This sequence comes from Rutpela maculata, assembly GCA_936432065.2. Taxonomy (NCBI): domain Eukaryota; kingdom Metazoa; phylum Arthropoda; class Insecta; order Coleoptera; family Cerambycidae; genus Rutpela; species Rutpela maculata. The sequence continues at coordinate 125,231,241 of OW386290.2, read as the reverse complement.
TCGAATTTTTATTTTGGCTTCGATCTAGGTCAATTCTGGAAGGTTCTACAACATTATCATCAAAATATAATTTCAAGTTTTTACAATGGTTAGATGCTGTTAAAGTGGAGAATATTGTATTACTATTTTACAAACGTGTGAATCTGTAGTTATTACAGACATCTATTACTCCCTTTTTATGTAATGGTACGAAAATTAATGTTCTTCAGTGACCATGCCAGATTCCTGTTCATCATCTAGCTAAAGCGCCTCGGTCGTGATATTATCGACCCCAGCTGTTTTGCCAGCTTTAAGTTTTTGTATAGCTGCCTCCACTTCTGGTTTAGGTATTGAAGGTTCGTGTTCGTACCCCCTAATCATCTCCTACCTCAGGATACATAAACTAAAACAAAAATGTTAAGTAATAATCCTACAATTAAAAAACCGCTGCCTAAGGAATCACTACTTCCACATCCAGAATTCCTATTCAAGTCTCTTACAACGAAAATATTATATTTGCACTCCACTGTGTGGAAATAATTGTTTATGGAACTTTAATAATATATTTGAAATAATGTATCCAAAAAACCCATAAAATGATATGCCACATCGGTAGGTGGTGGGGGCAAATGAAGTAAAAAAAATTCTTGATAACATTGGTCCTTGTATACACACACAAGTCACAATATTTTTTCACCCCCTTTAATAATGGGTTATTCTTGTTTTAGCCTAATGCCAAACATTTTTTTAAGACCTTAGCTCCTCTGATATTTACTAAATACCAATTTCATGGACTCTTGCTTGCTTGATTTACCTATTTACCCCGATTCACTCCAATTTATCTCTCAAATTTTTAACGGAATAAGATCAAAATATAATCTAGTTCCAGATCTCGTTAAAATGCATACGCGTGCCAAATTTTAATATCTTAAACGGCTCGAGAGTAATCGTGAGCACCAAAAAGTTATAAGACCAACAGATAGAGTGATAAATTTTGTTTTGCTCAAACTTAAAATCTTGATATTTCATGATACTCTAAGCCTATCTGAACAATGAAAATTTTCAAAATTTTTTTTTGCGTTAGTATACTTCTACGGAACGTGGAAGTAATATGCAGAAAATGGCATGACAAAGATATAAAAATCATTGTGCGCTGTGGACTATACGATAGAAGTCAAGCTTCTACTTCAAGCATTTTCTTCGAGGAAACCTACTACGCATCTATACTACTCGAGGTAACTCAATGTGCATCCATTTTAGTCAAGAAAACCCATTGCGCATCCATACTACTTGAGGTAACTTACTACGCATCTATAGTACTCTAGAAAAGCCACTGCGCATTCAAAATACTCTAGAAAACCTATTGCGCATCCATACTGCTCGTGGTAACCCACTGCGCATCAACGGTACCCGAGGAAAACCACTGCGCATCCCTGCTACTCGAGAAAACCCACTGCACATCCATACTACTTGAGGTAACCTACTGCGCATCTATAGTACTCGAGAAAAGCCACTGCGCTTCCAAAATACTCAAGGAAACCTGCTTCGCATCCATACTACTCGTGATAACCTACTGCGCATCAATGGCACCCGAGGAAAGCCCTGTGCATCCATACTACTCGAGGTAACTCACTGCGCATCCATTTGACCCAAAGAAACCTACTGCGAATTCATAATACTCGGGGAAACCTACTGCCCGTACATTGTACTCGAGGAAAGCAACTACGTATCCATACTACTCGAGATAACCCACTGCGCAACCATTTGACTCGAGTAAACCCACTGCGCATCCATACTACTCGAGGTAACCTACTGCGCATCGATGGTACTCGAGAAAAGCCATTGCGCATCCAGTTTACTCGAGGAAGACCACTGCGCACTGGATGAAGTAAAAAAAAATTTTGAGGCCTTAGGTTCTTATAATCACGATTAATTAATTTTATTTCTTCATCTCCTTTAATAATGGGGTGGGGGGGTAGTAATGGGGGTGGCTAATGCTCAAAAAAAATTTTGAGGCCTTAACTTCTTTTATATATACTAAATACCAATTTTACGGACTCTTATTGCTTGATTTACCTATTTACCCCCATTTACCCCAATTTATCCCCCAACCCTTCAACGAAATAAGTTCAAAATATAATCTAGTCCCAGGAACTTTAATAATATAATATTTGAAATCGCCTACCCCAAAAACCCATAAAACGATATCCCACATTGGGTGGGGTGGGGGTAGTGATGGGGGGGGTAGTAATGGGGATGTATGAAGTAAAAAAATATTTTTGGTTCTTGTACACACTGTAATTTACAATTTTAAAATGGGGTGGGGGTAGTAATAACCGAAATATTTTTAGAGACATTAACTTCTCTTGTATATACTTAATACTAATTTTATGGAGTCTCACCTTCTTGATTTACCTGTTTATCCCCATTTTCCTCGATTTATCCCCCAAACCTTCAACGGAATAAGATGAAAATATAATCTGTTTCCAGATATCGTTAAAATACATACGTCTACCAAATTTCAAGTCAATATCTTAAACGGTTCCAGAGTAATCGTGCGCACAAAAAAGTTACAGACCGACAGACAGACAGAATTTTTTTTTCTCAAACTTAAAACCTCGACTTTTTGTGGCATTCTAGGTCTTTAGCGATAAATTTTATTAGGGCATTTTTTGTTCAGAAACACGTGGTCTACCCACCTGTATTTTTTGTTCTTTTCTAGCCTGACTTAATTTAAAAATTTTGAAAAAATTGATGAGAGAAAAAAATTTTTTCACTTTTTTTTTATGTTCTGCATCCGAGCGGAATGTAAACTTTTCAGGATATTATTCTATACACTTTCACGAACTCATTAAAAAAAAATTATTCATTTTGCAACTTTTTAAATGATCTCTGTCGTCTGGGCGCAACTTTTTAATGTTGGCTCCTACGCCAAAAGACTACTCTATCTAATTTAAATAGAATTAAATTTGCTAAAACTCTTTTTTTATTTTTTGAATTCCGACAAAAATGAAGGAATTAGAGGGAGCGGGATTTGGGACTTTTTTTTTTCTCGGTAAAATTTCTCCATTTTGTCACCGTAATTAATCGGTAATTAACTAAAATCGAATATCATGCACTACTTTGACGCTCCGTTAATTTCGGCCCTTCGAAACAAGAGAGAAAAATAGTTTTTTTTAAATTTACATACACTCTATACACTCTATAGGAAAACGTGTAATTTCCTACATTTCCTCGAATATCTCGATAATTATCGTTTTTTTTTTTCGAAAAATTTGTAGACAGCTTATATAAAGAGAATTGACTGAGCTTCCCGACACTTTTTTAAAATTATTTCTCTGACATAAAAAACAAAAGACTTATGACCGAATATGCGGACGTCTCAAAGCCAACCGCCGCCCAATCTATTAATTAGTGTGAAAACGTACTGCTCGGCTAAAGTACATCTGTACTTTTCGTGAGGAGTGGCGAGGATTTCAACTTTAATTATTTATTGCAAAGTAAGTACTGCAATTTAAGAGCTGATATTCTGTGTGGCGTGTTTTTATACATAAACACACACTATAATGAAATTTTAAAAAAATGGGTTCCCCATTTCGAGAATTATTTCGCAGCATCCGAATCTGGAAAGAATCAGCTTTCCACTGATTTAAAAATCATTAAAGAATATTAAAAATAGGCTATAATATATATAATGAGGTGTAAACATAAAATTAGATCAAGCAAGGTCATTTCAATAATATACGAATTTTTTTTAAACTATATCTTCGGGTACATAATATGATCGAATTCGTTGCTACTGATTTTTGACTACTACCAATAGCACTCAGAAACATTTTATTATCCCCTCGTAATCTTTAGAATGCAATTTTATGGTGGGAGTACTGACCCATTGCCCACTAGCTAAATAACCAAATGACCTAAATTGTTCATCCGCGAAACTATGGCTAAGGTTTAATAATTTCTATTCATTTATTTGATAATAGTTAAGATAGCTTCTTTATATGTGCCAATACCAGTGGACATAAATCCACAAATATGTTTTCCCTATTGGACGACAACTTTCATTTTTGCTGGAGGGTCAAGAGAAACTTTTTAAATTACGTTTTAATTATCGTTAATATACATGGTGTTTAATTAATAACACAGGTACACACAAAAAAAGGCAATTTTCTGAGGTTTCACATATATAATCGCATGTATTTTTGACCGCTGAACACATACCCGGCAAAAAATATATCGAATACATGGTCTACTTATTTCAAATTTTTAATTTTAAACCCCATTCTGGCCTGTTTTAACCTATTTTTCGTGGTTAACAAACAAATCCTGACCTAATGGAGCAAAACTGATATCGATCAACGGTTAAAGATATATCCGAGGGGGCAACCGCTGAGGGGAAATAGTGTACAAATCGGAGGAATTAGGAAGGAACTAGGAAGGAATTGAAGGTATTTCGGAAGGAATTATTAGGTATTAAGGGAATTACAGGGGAATTTGGAGGAAATAAATATTATTACGAGGTATTAGAAGGGAACTAAGAGGAAATAAAAGGTATTAGGAGGGAATTAGAGCATAAAAATATTGAAATGGAATGTTTATCTTGGAGAATTACATACCAATTCTTATATAAAGGACGACGTTAGCGCTAAAAATATCTAGTAAAGAAAAAATATTGAATTTAATTAAACTACCGATGATACTATGGACTTCTAGTTCAGTAATATAACGATTTATATCGGACAAAATTCATAAAGTTTTGCAAATTGGTAGAAACGTTAAGGATAGCATAAGAATTGCTAAACCGAAAAGTTCCCACCTACAAATAGTGTGCTTCATCCCCTAGGACGCCGTTTCCACCCCCCATTTTGAGGTTTTCCAGATTATCTCGGGAACGGTGCACTTTTTGATCAATCATTCCTTATAAAATTCTCTATAAAAAACATCTCTACACTTTTTCCTAAAATTAATAGTACCGTAGGAAATAAGGCGCACACATAAGGGTTGGTTCCGGTCAACACAATAAATTGTAATCTTTACTATAATCTACTTTAAAGTTCAATGCTTAACGCTAAAGCACTAAACTCCACCTAAAATTATAATAAATGTACCACTTCCACCCTCTCACCTCTATGAAATCACGCAATTTTTAAAGAAACGAGAATATTGTATATTGTACTTTTTTCCACGCCACCCTAGAGGTAAAGTACTTGGCGTGTGGTGTCCCCTGTAGGCCGAATCCACTAATTGTCAAAAGATTACCTACGTTAATTAATCTTCATCGTCTTCCATAGATTCGACATTCATGTATGCTTGTCCGTGGTAATGGTAACATATTGTGGAGCAAAGTAAGCCTGCTCTTCTGCAACTACACCTGTTTTCGTACCCTAATTTGCATGAACAAGAAATTAGTGTTATAACAGATTCGGGAGCCGGTTCTTTTGTTGTCATAGTTCGGGTTAATATACCGCCAACTTTTTTCCGTCCCCAATCAGTAGCTTCTAGCGCAACATTCTTCCATGTTTGAATTTGGTAAAAAACGCGATACGAGTGTTGCCGAGCAGCAGCAGAAGTTGTTGGTAGTTTTGATAATATTACAGTATTGTTCGCTTTACCAACAAGTTTGTTAAAAGTCATGAATCTGTACACATCTAGACATTTTTCTGCGGAGGTAGAGTTGTATAAAGCTAGAATAAATCGCTCTCCTACGTCTACAATTTCTCCATGACTAGCTTTTTCATTATTAAAACTTTGCACGATGTCTTGTAATACTTCAGTAATATAAGAATTAAAATTGTAATATATTGGACAAAATTCATAAAGTTTCAAAAATTGCGTGCTTCATCCCCTAGAGGACGTCGTTTCCACCCCCATTTTGAGGTTTTCTAGATTATTTCTGGATTTCTGCATTTTTCCATAAAAAAAACCTATATACAGAATTATTCCTTATAAAATTCTCTATAAAAAACTTCTCTAAACTTTTTTCCTAAAATTAATAGTACTTTGGTAAATGAGACGCAAATGTAATCAGCGCAGGTCATATAATTCGCTGAATATCCGTATGGCTATTTCCAAAGCTGTCTTTACGCGAAAAAAGTATAAATATCTATACACCACCACAATGTAAAAAATTTCAATTTCTCCCACTACATCTCAGATGACCCAAGGTCACTGCATTATTTTAAGGTGGATACAGATGTAACTGCATACTTGAACGGTATGCATGCGCAAGTTTATTGTACAAGTATACTGGAACGTGTGTTTTATAACACTTGTACAAGTATTGTGATTGTGCAAGTGACATGAGACTTGATGAAATTCTATATTGTATACTTGTACAATTGTACATGTTGGGTTTGCGCAAGTATACTTGAGCGTGTGTACGGCAGGTCGGCAGACTTGTGTAACAGGTAATACTGGTAATAGTAGACTTGGTGAATCTGTGCGATGACGAGCAATTTGAGAAAAAGGAATCGCAAGATTTTCGAAGAATTTATAACGATATATGAAAGTAAGCCATGTCTTTGGCTTATAAAATCGAAAGATTACCATGATAAGGTGAAAAGAGAAGCGGTATACCGTAAATTGGCAGATAAACTAAAAGAAATAGAGCTAAATGCCAATCGGGAGAAACTGGTAAAGAGCAAATTACAGGAAGGAGAAGAAAAAAGTTGAAAAAACTCGGTGGTCAGGGGCGGGTACAGAAGATGTTTATAAATCCACCTTGTGGTACTACCATTTTAAGAGATTAATGTGCGAATACTCCTTCCTTTTTTTTAACCACTTCTTACACCACATACTACGTTTTTTTCGTTGTTTTTTGAGAATTAAAACAAACGCAGTTAAAACAAGCGTGTCGTCTTCATCCGTTGATGACATTTTTATTTTTTATTCGCGCTTAACTGTCGCTGCACAACTGTTCAAGTATACTTTTGCGTGTGGCGGCGACGCAAATTTCAGTATACTTGTACAATAAACTTGCGCATGCATACCGCTCGATTATGCAGTTACGTCTGTAGCCGCCTTTAGAGCTTGCTATAAACGCTGTTACTGTTCAGGGTTGCCAATGTGCGGGATTTTACGCAAAAACCGGGTATTTTAAACCCACTTTCGGGTAAAATCGAAACCGGAAGTCGGCCATTTTGGTTCTTTAAATTATATAATTGGAAATTATATCCCATATCACTACACCAAATTTGAACAAGATCCATTCGACCATTCAAAAGTTACAACAGTGTCCCTATCTGCTGAGCGACCAGGTATACAATATTCTCGCTTCATCAAAAATCGCGTTATTTTATAGGGGTGAGAGGAATTTACTATAATTTTAGGCGGACTTTAGTAGCTACTGCTTTAGCGTTAAGTATTGAACTTTAAAGTAGATTATAGTAAAGATTACAATTTATTGTGTTGACCGGAACCAACCCTTATATGTGCGCCTTATTTCCAACGGTACTATTAATTTTAGGAAAAAAGTGTTGAGACATTTTTGATAGAGAATTTTATAAGGAACAATTTTGTATATAGGTATTTTTATCAAAAAGTGCACCGTTCCCGAGATAATCTAGAAAATATTAAGGTATTAGGAGGAAATAAAGGTATTTGAGGAATTAGAGGAATTACAAGGACTTAAAGGGGAAATAAAGGTTATTTTTCTAGGATAGGTATTAGGTGTACAAAATTTCGCCAGCGGTTGCCCCCTCGGATATATCGAATACATGGTCTACTTATTTAAAATCTTTAATTTATATTTTGAACCCTATCCTGGCCTGTTTTAACCTGTTTTTCGTGTTTAAAAAAAAATCCTGACCTAATTTTGTGAAGCTGACATCGGGATCGTGTTCAGCGGTCAAAAATACATGGGAGTATATAAAACCTCAGAAAATCGATTTTTTTTTGCGTGCCTATGTAATTGGTCATAGGCTAACTGAAAAATCCTTAGTCCAAAATACGAAGATTTAACCAAAAACACTTTGATAAAATATGCTTTCTTACTGAGGTACAGGGTTAAAAATTAAAAAACTACTTTCACATATCATATATGCTCTTCGCAAAAACGGACAGTATATTGCATTTGATCGGCACATTTCAAAAACCGAAAATATCGCTCGTAGAGAAAAACGTTTCATATCATTGTGTTAGTGAACGAATTCTGATCAACTTTCAAAATGTTCGTCTGTCCGTCCGTCACGTTTCTTGTAAGCACGATAACTTAAGAAGGAAAAGTCTGCTTGTATCGAAATTTGGAAAGTAAGTTAGTGTTAGCTAGAGGAAGAACCCTATTGTTCTTGAAGAAAATCAATCAGTAAATAAGAAAGTTATTAATCATTTAATTTAAAAAGAATGTTTTCTTAATTTTTGTCGCTTGTACTTAAATAGAAATCTTGCGAAATGTATATATATATTTTATAATAATATATCTAATGCGTCGAAATATGATTCTCGAAAGATATACAGTGTGTCCCACTTAAGGACTAGCCACCCCCGTAAAATTTTACTTCCACATTCAGTGGAAGTATAGTAACGACAAAAAATTTTTTTTTTTAATTTTTATTGTTCAAATGAGCTTAGAAACGTCGAGATTTTAAGTTTGACCAAAAGAAAAATTCTGTCTGTCGGTCTGTAACTTTTTTTTTAATGCGCACGTTTATTCTGGAACCTTTTGAAATATTGACTTGAAATTTGGTACACATATGTACTTTAACGAGATCTAGAACTAGATTATATTTTCATCTTGTTCCGTCGAAGGGTTGGGGGGTAAATTTAGGACAAATAGGTAAATCAAGCAGGTAAGAGTTCATAAAATTGGTATTTAGTATATACAAGAGAAGCTAAGGTCTCAAAAAAAATGTTGGCATTAGCCACCCCCATTACCTCCCCCACCCCACTATTAAAGGGGATGGAAAAAAATTGTGATTTAGTCGAGGATTTAGTGTGTGTACAAGAACCAGATACCTCAAAATATTTTTTTACTTTATCCACCCCCTAGCACTACCCCCACCCCACTACCGATGTGGGGTATCGTTTTATGGGTTTTTGGGGTAGAGGATTTCAAATATTATATTATTAAAGTAAAAACAAAAAATGTTAGTTGAAAAATGACTGTCGCTGACACTGTTTAACTAGCATCTTAGTTCTTTGATAAATGACTAAAACAAATTAATTATTACGTATTATTATAATAATGGCTTATTATTCTTTACAAGAAAAAGTGGAAATTGTGCGATTAGTTAATTAATTAATATGAATTAATTAACTGATTAATTAGTTAATTAATTGTGCTCGATTTTATTAACACAAACCGCTCAGGTTCTTACAAATCTAAAAATCTATTTTTTTTACAGGCTTATGGTAATTGTTTATAAAATTTCAAAATAAAGGAAAATTTAAATAATAATAATAATAATTTTATCAATAAATAATTTAAATAATACAAAAGTAATGTGTTTTTTTACTTTAAATTTCGTTATTTTAAAAAGTTATTTTTAATGTTTTGAGCCACCCTGTATTACTATCACGACAGAAATTGGTGCAAGAGGTATATAGATGGTCCTGAATAAGAATCCGTTTTAATATTTTGAAAAAAAAAATTCTAATAGTATTTCTCAATATTTCGCACTTAAACAATGGCCACGGTCAACCCGTGGCTTTGAGTTCCGGAATTAATAGAACATATTTCTAATGCCTATTTGCGAGATCTACATATTATTAAAAAAAAAACATGAAAATCGGTTCATAAATAAAAATTTTACGGGAGTGGCTATTCCTTAAGTAGGACACACTGTATATTACAGACATTCAATTTTTGTAGTAATGGGTCCAGTGGCTAAAATTTTTGTCTGGTTGGCTCCAGGCCAGCTTCGGGTGAGGCGCATTCTTGTAAAATTTTAAGAAATGTTTCTTGCTTGCTTGCCTTGCAATCCAAAGATCGTATGTTCAAATCTCAGACAGCTTTTTAGCTCAGTAAATTGGCGAAGGGAACGTTTTTAGCTTGTTCTAAAATTACTTATTATTTTTATACCATATTTGGTAGACAGTGTTAGTGGTCCAAGATGCAAAATATCAGCGAAAGAACTAGTTCCTCACTATCCCCCCCCCCCCCCCCCCTTAATTTGTACGCCACTGGCCAAATGTTCGTTTCCTTGGTTTTCTTTTATTATACTCTTCGCAAAAACGGAGAGTATATTGATTGCATTTGATCGGCACATTTCAAAAATATCGCTCGTAGAGAAAAAAATTTCGTATCATTGTGTTAGTGAACGAACTCTGATCAAGTTTCAAAATGTAAGTCTGTCCGTCCCAGAGTGGGCAATTATCAAGTTCTAGGTGGACAAAATTCTACAAATTTGCAAATAAACAGAAAATATTCATTAAAAAATCAGAAAAATATTGAAGAAATTTTAGGCATTAAGGGGGTGGTTTTTGAGGGGTTGAAACGATAAATTTAGTTTTAAAATTCTGAAACTTTGTACATACGATAATATTGTGCCCGTAAATACACCAAAAATAGTAAAAAAAATTCTAAGGATCAGGGGGAGGTTTTTGAAGGGATTGAAAAAATAAATTTAGTTTTAAAATTCTGAAAATTCGTAGGTACGATAATATTGTGGCCGTAAATACACCAAAAATAGTAAAAAAAGTCTAAAGACCAAGGGGGTGGTTTTTGAGGGGATTGAAAAAATAAGTTTAATTTTAAAATTCTGAAGCTTTGTAGATACAATAATATTATGCCCGTGAATACACCAAAGGTAGTAAAAAAAATTCTAAGGACCATGGGGTGGTTTTTGAGGTGGTTGAAAATTAAATATTAGAAAATTACAAAACTTTTTTAATAAGATTCGTGAATCTCCAAAAAAAATGTAAAGAAAATGTAAAAATACCCTAAAATAAATAATTCTGAGAATTTTACCGTACTTATTACATTATTAAAATATGTTAATAATAAATACTCTAAGCTAAATAGTTCTGAAAATTTTGCCATATTTATACCTTCCCTTAATTGAAATAATTTCGTCCCGCTAGAAATATTAAATTTTCTACTGCACCCCCTCAAAAACCATCCCTTAAAAGTTTACGTTTATTTCACTACATTTACTTTACATTTTTTTTTTGTAGATTCACAAATCTTATTCAAAAAGTTTTGTAATTTTCTAATATTTAATCTTCAACCCTTCAAAAACCACCCCTTGGTCCTTAGAATTTTTTTACTATTTTTGGTGTATTCACAGGCACAATATTATCGTTCCTACAAAGTTTCAGAATTTTAAAACTACATTTATTTTTTAAACCCCCTCAAGAACTACCCTCTTAGTGCCTAAAATTTTTTCAATATTTTTCCGCTTTTCTAATAAATATTTGTGTTCATTTGCAAATTTGTAGAATTTGTTCACGTAGGTCATAAAGAAAAGTCAATCGGTCACATTTTCGACAACTTCTCCAAAGTTCAAAAAATTCCTTCCGAATATTTCCGAAATTACTGTTCCACATTTCTTAAATCTACATTAGTTAGTGAATAACGTATTAAAAAATTAGACTGGTACTATCTGGTACTCATAAATAGAATGTCCAATAAACTTTGGAAAGTCAATATTTTTTAGTGTAAAACATTCACATATTATATATCAAATATAACATTCAAAAATACATTAAATCGAGATAATATATATCGCTACCTCACTATTACAAGGTTCTATGTGACATTTTTTAACAAATTTCAGTTACAGTACAACATGGTTCTATGTTGAGAATGAAGCTTGGAAAAAAAAAATCAAGGTGGCAGCACCAACAAGAACTGATTTATACTTTGAATTTCAAGGGTGTATGTCGGACTTTTTACGAAAAATGACCTACAGAGTTCTATGTAGATACATAGAACCCTGTAATGTTCAAATGAAATTACCGTTGTCGTTTTCCCAGTCGTATGTAGATAGCGCTAATTTGTAGCTGAAAGTGACATCTTGACACAGATCAAACAAACCAGATGTTTCACTTATGACGTTTCATGGTTTAGATAATAAATCAACTCCTGGAAGGTACCAATTTGTGTAATGATCTGCGCATATACCAAGCAGTCTTAACCAGCGAGTATAGTCACAGGAGGGAGCTGTGACACGTAACAATAATTAAAAGTCACCTAATAAATACTCAAAAAACCACTTAAATGTATAACAATAACAACTCTAAGCTTCAATACAAGACACCACATTCCAAAATAATTAATATCACTGGTGTAGCTGATGACGACTTCCATCTCTGAGATTTCAGTACTAAACACTCCTTCCTGTGATATGATACTCGCTGGTCTTAACTTCCATGTCAACCGCTAGGTTGTTCTGTTTATGTCTTCTGCGCAGAATCCTGGAAGGTACACGTGACATGACAAAAAATGAAACTGGTTACATAGGGAATACTATTAAGTGAAACATTTGGTTTGTTTGATCTGTGATCTTGATTCTTGAATATTGACTAGATAGAGAATACAGTGCGTGTAATTGCCGATTAGGCATGTACATTCACGTAGCGCGAGAGATATGACAACACCGCAGCAACAAACTCGATCATTGGCGAAGCATCCCAGCTTTTAGTTATTTCATTTCAGCCAGCTGGCACATGCGATGTTGTAATTCTTACTCCCTATGCCTAGCCCGCCACTACACACACTGTATTATGAATCAATATTTTCAAAAGATCCTCCGATAAAAAAAAAACGAGCAATAAAGAAGCCTCCAAAGAAATAGTTTCCTTTTTTTAATATGACACGATATTGTATCTTCTAGAGAATGTTGTCTTTTTTTTTAAATAAAAATATAATCTTGTAATGAAATACCGGCTGTGTAAAATTATTTTACAATGTTTTACTTGAAACATTTTTGTTGTTTGTTGACGTTTTAACATATTATTAGTATTAAGAGCATATCCTAGTTCTATGTCGACGCTAATATTTTCGTAAAATTTTTGAAAAAGTTCTATGTCGATATTTCTTTTTTTTTTGTTTTCAAAATTTTATTATTAATCAATACTATTCGTGACAAAATTACTGTAGAATCAACATAGGTATGAGAAAAAAATATCATCTTAAAATAATAAAGTATCCCATCTTCTGTGGGACAACTCCAACTTTTGAGGGTCGTTTTCTCCAAATGTCTTATTTAACACATAGAACCTTGTAATAGTGAGGTAGCGATATGGCGTAACATAGTGCACACCTTCATAAAACATATATATCCATAATATCACACTTTAACACAGTACAGCACGTTAATACAAGTTTTATTGCTAAAAGCGACAAATTTAAATTCATGTTATACGATGAATTCGTTTATCGCAACAACTGACTTTGGGTACTTACCACTTTTCGTAGAATCAGATTTGGACTGCGCAGTAATCCATTTCGTATTACCTTGTTATTTGTCTATAACAAGAAATAAAGAGATTCTGCTATTTTTTTCATGAATTTTGTCCACCTAGATGTTAAAAATTGCCCACTGTGCGTCCGTCAAGTTTCTTGTAAGCACGGTAACTTAAGAAAGAAAAGTCCGGTTGTATTAACATTTGGAAAGTAAGTTAGTGTTAGGTAGAGGAAGAACTCTATTCTTTTTGAAGAAAATCAATCAGTAAATAAGAAAGTTATTAATCCTTTAATAAAAAAAAAATATTTTCTTAATTTTTGTCGCTTGTACTTAAATAGAAATCTTGCAAAATGTTATCTCTATAATATATTTTTTTTGTTTATGCGTTTTACTAATATATTTTTTATTATAATATATCTATTGCGTTAAAAATTGATTATCGAAAGATATATATTAGAGACATTCAATTTTTGTAGTAATGGTGATGGTGATGGTGATTTGTATTAATGGTGATAGTGCAGTGGCTAAAGTTTTGCCTTGCAATCCACAGGTTGGGTGTTTTTTTTTCATATATTTTTTTTTTTCACAACAAAGTTGATATCACAAAATTTAGGATGTCCAAAAACTAACATTATTTACAAGAAAACTGCGAAGAGTATCCTATAGAATGTGAAAAAAGCTCAGTAAATTGGCGAAGAGTACGTTTTAGCTTGTTTTTCAATATTTTTTACGAAAAAAGGTACTCTTAGTACATTGCTCTAGGGTGCCTATTTCTCGAGATATTTGAGTTCGAAAGATCTTTGAAAATAAAACAAAACGTTTTGCGTCTTTGTAACAATTTATTTTAATAAATATTCAAATTGGGCTCCAGTGACTTCGATACATTTTCTTAATCTTCTGCTAAAAGATCTCCTTACTTCAAAAAATATGTTGGAAGATATCTAACGGGTATAAATCTGGGCTATGAGGTGGTCATTGAAGTTCGCTTCCTCGGCCAATCCATCAATGGGGAAATTGTTCGTTTAAGTAATTGTGGACTGCAACAGAATAATGTTAATCAAATTTTGCTATTCTCAAAGACTTGCGCACTTGGCGGCCGTCCATTTGCCAACACCTGTTGTAAAAATAGATTTTATCTGTGTCAAAATTTCTCGTCAAAATTTGGTATCTTTACTGTTAACGGTACCATACATTCCACCCAGTATCAGTTATGATGAGTTTGAAGAGTTTTTGGAGTTTATAGAACACCAATATTATCTTGATAATCTGTTAATCTTAGGAGACTTCGACTTACCAGATTTACAAAAATTCTATAATGAAAATTATTTATCAAGATCAACTTGCCGTTTTAATAGTTTTTTAGAGTTATGTGGCTTTGTTCAACATAATAAAACAACTAACATCAGCAGTACACTGCTTGACTTAGTAATTTCTTCCGAGAATACGTTCTGTGAGGTTAATGAAAACCCTAATCCATTAGTGCCTGTTGACACACATCATCCTGAACTCCTTGTAAATCTACGTCTAAAATCTGGCAAGAGCAGTAACTTTATACTAACAAATAACTCAAAGAAGGCAGTTACCACCACGTGTTCCCTTGGACTTATTTCTTATTTTTGTAAATATGTTTTCTTTTAAGCATAAGGATACAGATATTATGAAGGTTACCCCGACTCTCATCAAGAAGAAACAAGATAAAAGTTTTATATAAATACTGGTAGTACAGTAAGTGAAGCTTTTAAATCCCAGCCCGAAATGGATGTAATGAATTTCCAAATTTTTTTCTTCAACATGCTTCATAAAGCATGTATATAAGAATCTATATCGTCATTTTTTCTGCTTTTTGGTTAGGGGTGGTTCCCACTCCCTTCTTAAGGCTTGTCGCAAAAAAAAAACAAAAAAATACACATAATCTGATAGACGATCAGATTATAAGAAAGAAAGAAATGTCTTATACACTTCTTGCCAAAATGTATATTTTTCGGGATATTGCGAAATAAAAATTGCAATTTTCACTTCCTAAAATCAGTATTCCTAGACGTTTTTTTTTAATTACTCGAAAAATGTGAATTTTAATTAAAAAAAATGCAGAATTAAAGCTTTTTCGAAAACAAGTCAAATGGTTTTTTTTTCTTTTCTCCGACGTTTAGTTTTGGAACTATGGCATTTTCAAAATGGCGCCTAAACGTTCAGAAAAGATATACGACGTTAAAATCTAAAATTACTGAAAATCTACAACTGTGAGAAACATTTTTATTATTATAAAAATAAAAGGTGTTAACATTTTCTTTCGATTGAGATTGAGACATATTACAACCTTTTATAATGAAAACTAAAAAAAGTTACTAACAAAAAAGTAACACATTTAAACTCGCATTTAAAAATTTAGGCGCTATTTTTACTTCCACATCCAGTGGAAGTATAGTAACGACAAAAAATTTAAAAAAAAATTTTTTTTGTTCAAATAGGCTTAGAATGTCACGAAACGTCGAGATTTTAAGTTTGAACGAAAAAAAAAATTTCTGTCTGTCGGTCTCTCTGTCTGTAACTTTTTTTGTGCGCACGTTTACTCTGGAACCGTTTGAGATATTGTCTTGAAATTTGATACACATATGTATTTTAATGAGATCTAGAACTAGATTATATTTTCATCTTGTTCCGTCGAAGGGTTGGGGGGTAAATTGGGGTAAATTTGGGGAAATAGGTAAATCAAGCAGGTAGGAGTCCATAAAATTGGTATTTAGTATATACAAGAGAAGCTAAGGTCCCAAAAAAAGTTTTGGCATTAGCCACCCCCCATTACCACCCCCAAAATTGTGATTTAGTGTGTGTACAAGAACCAGAAACCTCAAAATATTTTTTTACTTCATCCACCCCCACTACCCCCCATCACTACCCCCACCCCGCTACCGATGTGGGGTATCGTTTTGTGGGTTTTTGGGGTAGAGGATTTCAAATATTATATTATTAAAGTTCCATAAACAATTATTTCCACTTACAAATTTTTTTCGTTGTGAGTGACTTGGATAAAAAATTTGGATGTGGAAGTAGTGATTCCTTGGGCAGCGGTTTTTTTTACTCTTATTGCTCTAATTTCTTATTAATTCAATTATTTCCACATCCAGTGGAAGTATAGTAACGACAAAAAAATTTTTTAAAATTTTTATTGTTCAAATAGGCTTAGAATGTCATGAAACGTCGAGATTTCAAGTTTGAGCGAAAAAAAAATTTCTGTCTGTCGGTCTGTTGGTCTGTCGGTCTGTCGGTCTGTCGGTCTGTCGGTCTGTAACTTTTTTTGTGCGCACGTTTACTCTGGAACCGTTTGAGATATTGACTTGAAATTTGGTACACATATGTACTTTAACGAGATCTAGAATTAGATTATATTTTCATCTTGTTCCGTCGAAGGGTTGGGGGGTAAATTGGAGTAAATTTGGGGAAAATGGGTAAATCAAGCAGGTAAGAGGCCATAAAATTGGTATTTATTATGTACAAGAGAAGCTAAGGCCTCAAAAAAAATTTTGGCATTGGCCATCCCCATTACCACTCCCACCCCATTATTAAAGGGGATGAAAAAAAAAATGTGATTTAGTGTGTGTATAAGAACCAGAAACCTCAAAATATTTTTTTACTTTATCCACCCTCCCTCTCCCACCCCCTGTCACCACCCCCACCCCACTACCGATGTGGGGTATCGTTTTATGGGTTTTTGGGGTAGAGGATTTCAAATATTATATTATTAAAGTTCCATAAACAATTATTTCCAGATACAAAATTTTTTCGTTATGTGACTTGAATAGAAAATCCGGATGTGGAAGTAGTGATTCCTTGGGCAGCGTTTTTTTTTTTAAATACTTCCCAAGTACCAATTTAAAAGCCAACAAGTATTTATCGGGTTTTATCACAGATTTAAGAAGGTAAATAAACCGAACTGGATTTTATTATTTCTTTTGTGCATATCAATTTATCTGCAGATAATATGTACTTAAAAAAGGCCTTCAAGTTATCTTTAACGCAATTTGTAAAACCTCTTTGCTATTTAATTGGTTTTATAGCCACTTAATTCCTGCATTATTTAAAACCACAATAAACTCATTAAGTTTTATAGTGGATTTTAAATATTTTAAATTTTGTGGTAGACATCTATAAATCTTTAGGTTTTATGGGAGTTTTAAAATATGGTTTTTAAGTACTCCTTGTGATCAAGCAATAAAACCAATAACTCTTAAGTAGTCTTACCCTAAATATATGTTATCATAAATACTTTTAACGATAATTGGTAAAGGTTCCTTAAAACCTAATATTTTTTTGGTAGCTTCATTAAGCTACGTTAAAACTTTTTGGTTTTTATAAAGCACTTAATAAATCCTTCGGTTCCCACCTTACGCCTTTAAAGTTTGAGAGAGGGGGCATATAACGCATAGTAAACGCCATTTTGTGATTATGGGTATCTAAGGGTTATGTTATCTAAGCTAAGTACATTTGGATTAGAGATTGTCAGAGACAAATCTTGAGGGTTTTAAAGAAGAGTAGTAAGGCCGGGTAAAGTCTTACAGGCTTTAAAATAGTAATAAAGTGGAGCAATTGGAATTTAACAAAACCTTTTGTTTTATAAAAACATTTCCTAAAGCCACAAACTCTTAATATGGCATTCTATTAAAATTGACGGTTTTATTAATTTTTTCAGCCATGTTTTTTTTGTGTCAACTATGGCAGACGTGTTTGAACAAGGTTGGGGCAACAGTGTTTAGTTTCTTATTCTTACCGTTTACATTTAGCCTGCAACTATCTAAAATGTGTTTAATATGTCATATAAACCCCTAAAAAGCTCAAAATCATACTGAATAAGCTAAAACTAAGGTTACTATTTTTTTTATTAATTTTAAATAATAATTAATAAGCTGACAAATGAAAAGCGCGTGATTACTTAAACAGTATTTTTATATATTTTATCAATAAAGTGGTCTGCGTTGATAATTTTTTGATACTAGATTGTTTATTAATGTCAAATTTTAAAACGTTAGCACATGCCGATATTTCAATCACGGCAGACATATTTTATTACTTGGAGACATTTTCTGATTTAGATATTTTAAGTGCAACAAGTTTTCGACAAGGAATTATTAAAGACACAATTGTTTATGATGTTCTAAAAGCAGGCTTAAAGTTTGATTGCAAGTACTAAAGGTTTTAAGAAGATTTTATAAAAGGTGTTATGGTAGACTTGAAAACATCTTGCAGATTTGAGTTCTAAAGTAATAGTTGGTTTTATTGATTTAAGGAAGATATTTATAACCTTTATAAAAGGTCTTTTTTGGTTTTATGCCGAGTTTATTGTAGCTTTTAAGACATTATCTAGGATAAACAGTTTTACGATCAGTTTTATTATATAGACTTAACACTTTGAGTGCCGGTGGCACACACGTGTGTGCCATCGGCTTTCTTCGTTAGAGGCCGCCCGACACATCATGTGTGCCATTGTGCAATGCAATTACCGTTGGAAAAATAAAAAAAAAATACACACATAGTGTGTCATCGACCATTCGCAATAAAGTCTATGCGAGAGGCCAGTGACATACCATGTGTTACTCAAATATGGCTGAAAATATGTCAAACTGATACATATTACTTGTATAATAGAAAAAAATAACAGAACCTTGGAGTATTTCAAAAGTTCATTCAAAAGTTCATATATCGACCACTGACATAGACACTACAAGTTTGGTCAGTGACACACCGTGTGCCATTACTAAAAAATGGCTGAAAATATGTCAAACTGATACATATTACTTGTGTAATAGAAAAAATAACAGAATCTCGAACAGAACCATGGAATATTTCAAAAGTTCATTCAAAAGTTCATATATCGGCCACTGACATGGACACTACAAGTTTGGTCAGTGACACATAGTGTGCAATTACTGAAAAATGTTTGAGAATGGCTGAGAATATGTCAAACTGATACATATTACTTGTATAATAGAAAAAATAACAGAACCACGAACAGAACCATGGAATATTTCAAAAGTTCATTCAACAGTTCATATATCGGCCCCTGACATGGACACTACTAGTTTGGTCGGCAGTGAACGTGTTAACAACATCTTGTAGATTGTGATAAAACTTAAATTATTACTTGGATTCTAAATATTTTTAATGCATGCTCCATTTTTTTAGAATTTTTAAAATAAATATTTTTCATTCTGTACTTACACATTCTGAATAATGAAAATTTTCATAATTTTTTTGAAAAAAAAAACGGGTTTTTGGAAATTGCTCAGAAAATATTGTTTTATAAAAGATGTCAAGAGTACAAAAATGAAGCTTATAAAAAACGAATAGTTTTTTTTTTAATTTTCCTACGACAAACTGTTCCAGAGATATCAAGGTTTAAAGATGGCGCTTCAGCACATACGCAAGAAAATTCTGTATTTAAAATTGAAATATCTCAAAAACTATAATATTGATAAAAACATAATATAAGAATGAAATGAAGCTTATAAAAAAACGAAGAGTTTGCGTTTTTATCTTTCTTCCTACAACAAACTGTTCCAGAGATATGACAGTTTGAAATAATGTTGAAACTTTTCAGTTTGTACGCGCAATTTAAATGTCTTTAGTAGGTAGAGAAACGAGCAATAGCCCTCTAGTTTTCGTAGAAAAAGCGGGTTGAATTGCATTTTAACATGTTTAAACTGCAGATTAAAAATGTTATTTAATTCGTTTACTTAATTGTATTAATTTGATTTATTTATAACAATCTGTATTTTTAATAAAATTAGACATTACTCTTTTGTGACCATTTTGATCCATCGTTTTTTTTTTATAAATTTAGACCTCATAATTATAATCAGCGACCCAAAAAACATAAATACATGGATTTTTCGTGAATTTATTTGTAACATTAGAAGAATCATTAATTTTTCAGTATTTAAAGATTGTTTCAACCCTTAATATTTTCGTATTTCCTATGTTTTGACCTCATAATTATATTCACCGACCTCAAAAATATAAGTATATGGATTTTCGTGATTTTATTCATAAAATTAGAAGACATTAATTTTTCAGTATTTAAGGGTGGTTTCAACTCCTAATATTTTCATCTTTCGTGTGTTTTCACCTCACATTCATATTTTACAATTAGCGTCATGTAATGCGTATAAAATAGTAATGTTACAAACAATATTTTTCAATTTAAAAATGAATGCATCTAGGAATTTAAATCTATTACAACCCAATGCAAAAAGCAATTAAATTTTTACTAATAATTTATGATTCACAGAATTACAAACTAAGAATTTTTACTTAACAAAACCTAACCCATAAATATGAATATTTTCAATCCTGTCCTAATCTATTGCAGCAAATAATAACGTTACGAATTAAATTTTTTATTTAACAATTCTCTACATCTAATTAATGCATATAAGCAAAAGTCTTAGAGTGTTATTATTTTTTTATGTTTTTTTTTTGTTATTTTATTATAGATTTTTCTGTTATTATTTTGGTTGTTTTGTTCATAACTATTTTTCTTATAATCACGAATATGTGTACTCTAGGGAACTTTGTATGGGTTATGTTAATTTTAACCTTCTTCGCGGCAATACTATCTTAAAGTACAATACTTTACGAGTATTTTCCCTTTTGATTCATTCAAATCGGATAAAATGCCGACTGTCAACAGATTTTTGTCAAAAAAATGGTACTTTTCTCACACTGTGCACTGTGAGATAGACACAAATAGCACAGATTCAGGAGCCTTGAGTCCGCCAAGATTCCATTCATGGTTTAGACAGAAGGAACGGGATAATCTGCTCCTCCACACATAACATCCCAAGAGCATGCATTTATGACTCGAAGGAGATTCAAGCAATGGCAATTCCTGAACTTTGTTTTAGGGATCTCGTTTCTATTAAGGCGAGTCTCAAAAGGTTTGTTTTCGGCTCTGTCTATCCTCCCTATTACTCACCAACACCCCCACCCTCAGCAGAGCTGGAGGAGCTAGTTCAATTTTGTATAAATGAGCGGCTATCTCTTATTATAGGAAGTGACTACAACGCGTACCACATCTGCTGTGGCAGCACGGGGGGTCAATCCTAGAATAGCAGAATACTATAATAATACCAGTACAGGTTATTGAGGTTATTGACATCACGCTGGGATACAGACTTGCGATCCCACTGATATAAAATTGGAATATATCGACGGAATCGTCTCTATCGGATCATCATCATATCAGATTTAAACTGGGCCTAGCTCCCTCCTCAGAGGGGAACTGGTATAGAAATCCTAAAAACGCCGATTGGGATGCCTATGGACGAGCTCTCTCGAGCAAAATAACGAGTGTGACCATACCCAGGAATACAGAGGAAATTGAATCTTCAACCATGCTTCTCAATGGAGCAATCACTGCGTCATATGAGAACAGCTGTCCTCTTAAAAGAAAAATAGAAAGAAACTAGAGAATAACTAGAGGAAGCATTATACTCTTCGCCGATTTACTGAGCTTTTTATATAATTGTTACACATTCTGTAGGATACTCTTCGCATTTTTCTTGTAAATAATGTTAGTTTTTGGACATTCTAAATTTTGTGATACCAACTTTGTTGTGAAAAAAAAATATATGAAAAAAAAATCACGATGTGTGAGGGATCGAACCCGGGACCCTTGGATTGCGAGAGAGAAGAGAGAAAACAAATTTATTTGACATTTCTTGTTACAAGAATGCACCTCATCGGATCCCGGCCCGGAGCCAACCAGACAACCACGGCGCGTAGCGTCGTGGAAAATGTGTGGTTGGACGAGGCGGGTCCGATTTGGTTTAACGATAATGCTTGTTGCAGCTAGGACACCTGTCCGCCTTAGGCAGACTTAAAACTAGGTTCAAATTAGGGAATGTGCTCGCACGAGCCTAAAACTAATGAATAAAAAACTTAAAACTAACACTTGCACTGCACTTACAAAATTTTTGGTTGCTGATACGGGAAAACAGAATTAAACGAAAAAACCCGTTCGAGCAAATGACGTCCTTGTGGTCTGATCGCCGTCAAGGAAGGTAGGGTAGTTAAAAGGGTTGAATTTAAAAAGTTTGAATTTACAGGATGTTATCGGCCTAGAGGGAATTTAGAAAGACAAAAAGGGGACAAAAAGGTGAAAAGAACAAAATTGTACAAACATAAAGAAAGGGTTGGAAGGTTAAAGTTGAGGAAAGATATATAATAGAGTAGGGTTAGGTTTTCGTAGAGGGAAGTGTGGCTAAGGAAGTTGCCGGAAGATAGGCAACGCCTGGTATGGTAGGGGGTGTCTTATATCGAAAAGTATTGCGTTATGCTGTCTGATTCGAGTAATGTTGCGGGTTAGCGGACTACCGTCCAGCTTAAACTGATAGAATTTTTGCGATGATTCTCGGACGTAGTCCGCTAGTGGAGTTATGTCGTGGCAACGTGCATAGAGATTTCTGAGGGAGGTGTACCTACCAGAGTCTGAAATGAGGCGCATAAATTTGTGTTCTAATACTCTCAGCTTCCGCATTGTTTGGATTGCGAGACGAAATTCTTGCCGCTACACCACCATTTCTTATTACTAAAATTGTTAATGAGTGCAATATATACCATTAGAAAATTTATTGTGATTATTAGGAAACACACATTAGTAAAATGTATTAAAAAAAAAATAGTGATAGGAAATAACATTTCGCAAGGTTCCTATTTATTACAAACCATAAAAAAAATTGTAAAAAATATTTTTTTTATTTTTAAATTACTAATAACTTTTTTATTTACAAATCTATTTTGTTGAAAAATAATAGGGTTCTTCCTCTAGCTAACACTAAGTTACTCTCCAAATTTCAATACAATCGGATTTTTCTTTCTTGAGTTATCGTGCTTACAAGAAACGTGACGGACGGACAGACAGACGGACAGACGGACATTTTGAAAGTTGTTCAGAATTCGTTCACTAACATAACGATATAAAATTTTTTTCTCTACGAGCGATATTTACTGATTTAGAAATGTGCCGATCAAATACAATATACTCTTCGTTTTTGCGAAGAGTATAATAACGTTCCCTGGTGGAACAGGGAGCTCCATAATCTACGTAAAGAGACACGCAGGCTCTTCAATAGGGTAATGAGTTCTCAGGTCACAAAGGATTGCTATAGCTATAATTATTACTATTATATTTTATAGTTGTTTTCTATTATCTTATAAAACAATTATATTAAAGCACTATTTGGGACAGTTTTGCTATTGAAAGTAAATTGTTGTTCCAAAGTCTACATAATTATTATATGGTGTTGCAATCTACTGCAATATGACAACGCCAATTCAAATTCAAAATTCAAAATTCAAAAAATACTTTATTCTCGAAGACAAACATTTGTATGAGAAACGTTACAATTTTAGACTTAAGTGCTAAAACAAAACGAACAAACAAACAAAAATAGAGGCGCTATATACATGTACATATATATGTCACAAATACATTACATCAAATAAAATGCTGGTGAGGTGTTCAATCATTTAAAATACTCTGCAGTATTGTATAGGCATTTATCAAGCAAAAATGTCCTAAGTTTTTTTTTAAATATATTTTCCTTTTCTATAGATTTTATAGTATTTGGAAGCCAGTTAAATATTTTTGCACCTATACGGCTAGGAGCTTTAAAGGTGATATTTACTCTAGAGAATGGTATATGTAAATCATTTTTTTGTCGAGTATTTACCTGATGATAAGTACTATTAGTCAAAAACTTATTTTTATTGTTGAAGACAAATAAACAAATTTCGAAAATATATAAACCATATAATGTTAGTATTTTATAGTTTTTAAAAATATCTTTGCATGTGTGAGTGCTCGATACGCCAGCAATACACCGCAATATTCGTTTTTGAGCCACAAATACGTCATGTGAGAGGGTTGAGTCCCCCCAAAAGCAGATACCATATCTCAGGGGCGACTTTCTACCTGAGCGTAATATAATGTAATTAGTTGGTGTTCGGTGAAAACAGATTTTAAATTTGTAAATAAAAAATAAATGGAGGATAATTTTGAGGATAGAAACTTACATTGTGCCTTCCAATTTAGGCATGGTTCAATGTGCAGCCCTAGAAATTTAAGGTTATTGTTTTCTTTCGCTTGAATATAAAATGTGTCTGTATTATTGACAGATAAACTAATGTTAGATGTCTTATTTTGGTATGAATGAAACCTGCTTAACTGGGTTTTGTCCTTATTGAAATATAATGAAATGCTGTTGAACCAATTTATTAAATGCTCAAGAGTATCTTCGCATTTATTCTTTAAAATAATATCACATTTGTCCGAAATTAAAATGGAGGTATCGTCAGCATATAAGGTAAAATGGACATCGTTAGAGAGTGTAATAATTTCGTTAATATATAAAATAAACAGAATTGGACCCATTACAGACCCCTGGACTACGCCCATGTTTATTTGTCTTGACTCAGAAGTGTAAGTACGTATTTCATTCTGACTTACATGATTTATAGCAACATACTGTTTTCGTGAATTTAGGAATGATGAAACCCAGTTCTGTGCAGTTCCTCTTATTCCATATCCGTCTAATTTATTCAATAGAATTTCGTGGTCGACGCAGTCGAACGCCCTGCTAAGATCACAGAAGATACCAACAGGACACTCGCCTGCGTCGATATATTTTATAAGTGTTTCATAAAAGCTATGAATGGCTGTAGCAGTTGATTTTCCGCGACGGAATCCGTGTTGGTTTTCCGTGAGGATATTAAATTTATTAATAAAAGAGAGTAGTCTGTCTAGAAAGGAGTATTCTAAAATTTTCGAGAAACCACTAGGGACTGTAATCGGTCTATAATTATCTAACAAATGTGGATCTTTGTTTTTAAATATCGGAGTAACTTTTCCCGTTTTTAGGCAAGATGGGAAAGTGCCCGATGAAAAAGAAAGATTTACCAAATATGTTAACGGATTGAGTAGTAGTTGTAAATTATTTTTAATAATAAACATGGGGATGTCATCAGGCCCGGAAGATTTTTTATTTTTTAATTTAGCTGTTAAAAGATTATACAATTCAGTAGAAGTAAATGGATTTAGAAATAAAGTATTTTCATTGTATTTATGGTTTACATTAATGGGACTTTTCTGGAGTGGAATTTCATTTTTTTATTTCTAAGGGAGTATTTATAAAAAAGTCATTGAAAATGGATGCAAGTTCATCCGGTTTTACAATTTCTTCATCAATAAAGTAGTTACACGATAAAATTGTTTACGTGAACATAAAAATGCTGCAGCTAACTATGCAATAAAATATGTTTGAAACAATTGATTTCCGGTGTCAGCTGTGTGTTTATATTTCATCAGAGCTTATGTCTAACACTGAGCAGACTGGTGTAGATCGTACGTGCTAAAGTAGAAATTAAAAATATCAGATTTAGGACAATGGAAAAAACTTTAAAAAACTAATTTTTAGATTTAATTATGCAAATTGCACCAGTACTGTCTCAGTGGCTACATTTACAACACAATTTTAACATATTTGTTATAAAAAAGTTGCCAAAATATCGCGAAAGTAAGCAATTTATTGTATAAGAATCGCGTAAAAGTTACCTAGCAACATATTGGCCCGCAACGTGCATGTGCATGATAAACAACAAACAGCTGTTTTCTGAGATGAAGTGGACTCTAACTAAATGAGCAGAACCGTATTGGAAGATTTTACTTCATGTGTATAATTTTTCAAATTTTTAATTTCGTTTTTACCTCTGTAATGTCTAACAGTAAATATATTTGCCTGCCTGGCAGAAAGTGTGCACCACATGGGAAACTTTTTTTTTGTTAGTGAGTTATCAGAAAATTCCATCCTTTATAAAAAGTTCTGCATGAAGAAAAAGTAATTCCAATAGTGCAAAAAACTCTACATGCATTTCCGTCGCTTCTTATTTGAACTGTTCTCCTTCCTGTCCTGTCTTTTGCGTGTTGTAATATAATAATAATAGATTATTTTAAATAAATTCATTATGCACATGTGCAGCTTTCTCTTGGTATGCCACTGACGGCTTTATTTAAACAAATAACATATACATATTATATCAATCGATAGAAAAAATAATGGTCTTTATTTTTTGTGTCTTGTATAATTTTGATGTATTGGTCCGTTTTAGAGATATAGCCAAACATATGTCGTTGTTGGAAGGCTCCTCCCCACTTTTTTGCTGTGGGGCCTTAAAAAAAGAAAATAGCAAAAAGCAAAAGAAAGATCTTATGCAAAATTTTATATTCTATCGAATGGCGCCAAGATCATTCCTCTAGCTCCTACCGTTTTTGAGAGAAAAAATGTATATAGGCAGATACACGTAGCCCCTTTGAGGGGGGGCAGGGGGTGCAGGCATGATTTCTCGAGGTGAGTCTGTTCGAAAATCTACTTATTTTGACTAGGTTAAAACTAGTTAAAAGGATTTGCTATTACTCAAAAGTGGAAGTATCAAACATCTAAGTCACTAAGCTATTAACAAATCTAATAATTTCAAGATGCCATTCCAATTTACAAATGAAAAGTATGCAGATATGATTTATGTGTATGGTTTTTGCGACGGAAATGAAAGAGCTGCAGATAGAGAATATAGAAGACGTTTTCGAAATCGTCGTACACCAAATCATACAACATTTTCCGAGGTGTATCAATTTAGTACGGAAAATGGGCAATTTTCCTCACAGGCAAAACATGAACATGTTCCCAGAGATTTTCAACAGCGAGAGGAAGTATTACAAATTGTTCATATGAATCCAACTGTAAGCATCAGGTAAATCAGTCGTTAATTAGAAATTCCCAGAACAAGAGTATGGCGAACTTTAATAAAAGAAAATTTATATCCTTTTCATGTTCACGTAGACTTGAAGACGATGACAGCGTTCCGCGTTTAACATTTTGTAGGTAGGTAGTTGCGCACAGACGAGCAGTGTCTAGAATTCTGTTCACGGACGAAGCTCAATTCACGCGTGATGGAATAAACAACACCAGAAATCAACATCTTTGGGCAACGAAAATCCACATGCTACCTTTCAGAAAAATTCCCACCACAGATTCAACATCTTTTATGGAGGATACAATAGTAATAGGGCCACATACTTTTGAAGGGAAACTAACGGGTGAAGTTTATTTAAATTTCTTAATAGATGTGTTACCAAATTTATTAGAAAACGTCAATGCCAGAGGTATGTGGTTTCAACACGATGGTTCTGGATCCCATTTTTCTGTACCGGTGAGGGAGCATATTAATCAACGTTACACCAACAGATGGATCGGTAGAGGGGGTTTAGTTAATGGCCACCGAGATCTCCTGATCCCACCCCCATGGATTATTTTTTATGTGGCCACCTGAAGTCACAGGTGTACAGAGAAAATATTAATACCCTTGGACAATTACAACAAATTTTTTTTAATGTATGTGACAATATTAGACACAATCCGGCTATGATCGATAGACCTATGTAAACGTTCATAAAAATGTATTGACTGTGGGGGTATTCATTTCGAAAATTTATTATAATTTTAATTAATTGTATCAGTGTAAAAAATAATTAGTGTCTTTTTAAAATTTGTGCTATAAATTATGATTAAGCAAACTGTTTTTCTTTATTTTCTCCTTTTTTCTGTTTCTCGTCTTTCTTTTTAAGTAACAATAATACATTACATAATTATTAAACAAGTGTTTAAGTAATATTAATAAAATAGCGACGTTAACTAGTTGTTTGTGTATTTTGTCGAATTTAAATATCATTCACCATTATTTTCGAAAATTTGCTAGAAAGTAACCATAAACGTGCCATCAAATATTATGATAGTATTTTGCACCATAATCCATAGATATTTCAAAAGTTATTCGCCATTTACAAAAAACTGATGTACTTGGCCCTAAATGTAAAATAATAAAAATTGAGTTCTGTCCTGGAATTTTTCCAAAAAAAAAAATATGCTATTAATTGAACTAGGACTGCACTATTAAATGTGTACCAACTTTTATTCAAATATGTCCCCCATTCCAAAATAGGTATGGTGAATTTTAGTGTCAGTCAAGAATTATAAAACACCCCACCCTGTATTTTGAAAACCATTCACTTTCAAGAGTTTCAAATATAAGTGTGGAGATATTTGGAACTCAGCAAAGTGTGCTCTATCTCTCGTTAGTCTGTCACTTTAAATCTAGGACACCCTGTATGTAGGCGACTTTTGAATACATTTAAGAAATCGTTTTATTTTATTGGTGTTTTATAGCATTAATAACAGTGCTTTATAACGCAATTAAATAAAGCTTCAATAAAACTGTTTTATAGTGGTGGTACCGAATTTTCTTAGAGCCTGCGAAATTGTTCATGAAATTATTTTGTAATGGTTGCAATAGCTTTTACAACATATCAACAATGACTGAAATATTTTATAAGACGCTGCCAATTATACATTTATAGCTGTCATAATAACATTTTTAAAGCCTTTCAAAAAAATTCTTTCTTCATTGAGAACTGTTAAAAAGTATGTATACTTCATGATAATTATGGTTTATTAAGTTGTAGTAACGTGGATTCACAAAAAGTACATCTCAAATCATTTTAACCTTGCTTGATGATTTTCTTGATAATTATATATATTGGAGGCTGTAAAAAAAAAATAAAATATCAATATTTCGTAAAAAATTTATACTTTTCTAATCTTCAAACACAAATTCGTTTACTTTTATGCATTTTTTTGATAATATGATCAATCAGATCATGATAAGAAGTTGCGATTTTCAAGATCTTGTCCTTATAACTATGAAAATATCTTTGATTGTTTTGAATATAAGTTCTGGAACTTTTCCAATACATTAACAAATGTATAAGGAATCCATTGGATATAGCTGAAATATGTACCTGTAATAAATACAATACAGTAAAGTCACGTAAAAATTCATGCGTGCGATTCAGCGGCTATGTGTGGTGTCTGTGTATGCGTTCATAATTATATATTTTCCCTCCATACGCATACTCACTATTTATCCTCCTATCCACTAAGAAAAATGTTAAAAATGTGTAATCAGAAAGAGAAAAAGCTTTATTTTACTCGTTAGAACTGCTAAGAATTTTTAGATTTTCCATAGTATGCATTTAACGGTGCTTTTGGTCGCGTAGAGTGACAAAGTTACTTCACTATTTTTTTTTCCGGGAATACCGTGGCTTTAGCGATAAATTTTATTAGGACATTTTTTGTTCAGAAACACGTGGTCTATCCACCTGTATTTTTTATTTTTTCCTACCCTGACTTGATTGATTGATTTACCAGCGTGCGATAGGCATTGCTGCCACTTTCAGGGTTATCCAGCTGTGTCTGCTACGTCCACGCTGGGTTGGACTAAGGTCATGCTTGTTGCCAGCAGCGAGTGCCACATGGCGCATGGTAAAGGAATGTGGGATGGAAGGTGTAGGTATTTGTGAGATGCATTACCGCATTGTGTCGTGAGGGAACGTTTAGCTCCCTTTTTTGTGTTTTTGGTTCTGAAATATGTTTCCGCGTTGTGTCGTGATATGGAGTGTTTATGCTCCTCTCTTCGGGTCTTCGGGTCTTCTTTTTCTGAGTCTTCTGATTCTTCGGTTGCTTCGATGCTGGATTGGATTTGGGTCATGCTTGTTGTCAGCAGCGAGAGCCACTTGACGCATGGTACCGGAGTGAGGGATGAAGAGTATAGGTGTTTTTGGAATGCGTTGCCGCATTGTGTTCGTGATATTTAATGTTTATGCTCCTCTTTTTTCTATTTCTTCTTCTACAGATTTTCTTCTTCTCCTTCTGAGTCTTCTGACTCCTCCGTTTCTGGTTCTGACAGAATATATATCTGTAGGTATTTGTGAAATGCTTGCCGCATTGTGTCATGATGGAGGGTGTTTGTGTTCCTCTTTCCGTATTTCTGCTTTTACAAGTCTTCTTCTTCTTCTAAGTCTTCTAATTCCTCGGTTTCAGGTTCTGGTAGAGTATATATCGCTGCTATTTCTTTGTAAAATTCAATTTTTCCATTTTCTTTCTCAGTATGTTTGGTCCTTTCCCAGTCTGTTCATGATCCTCTCGGTTCTTGTTTTCCACGTGTAACCTGGTCTCCCTATTTTTAGTGTAGAATTTAATGTAGAATTTTTCACTTATCCACGAGCACAATTTTGACCTGAAAAACCTCACTTGATAATTTACCTAAGAAAATATTATGACCATACTTTAAGAGTAATGCATTTGATCATTACGGGTTTAATTTATATTAAATTCTTTTGAGTATTTTTAATAATTATGGAAAAAAATTATTTGAGAGTTAACATAAGAAAGAAACACTTCAATTTCTCAGAAATTAAAAAGGTTACTTAGCTTGCCTGCATCATTTGTTTACGCTTCTTTCGTTTCTTTATACACATCACTGGTCACTAAATAACTCAAATATTAATTATATTTCAACTTTATTCTTTTGTTACGATGCATCAATTTACGCGGCATTTTTTGACCTACAGTTCACCTAGGCTTTAAAATTTAACACAATTTTACCCGATAATTTTGAGTTTTTAAATGGAAACGTTTCAGACACATCCATTCGCTTGGAAGGCACAATTCGAACTTTCCTACCCTGACTTAACTTCAAAATTTTGAAATAATGGATGAAAATAAAATTTTTTTTCACTTTTTTTTATGTTCTGCATCCGAGCGGAATGTAAACTTTTTAGGATATTATTCTATAAACTTTCACGAACTCATTAAAAAAAAAAAATTATTCATTTTGCAAGTTTTTGTGATGATAAGTTTTAAACATTTTACTCGATTTATTTTTCCGCAAAATGCAAACGCAAAACATGTCTATCAGTACTTACTTTCAAGCACAGAAAAGATAAACTATGGACCCATTGAAAACACAAAAAACAAGCTAGAAACGTAGGTACTCTTCGCCAATTTAGTGAGTTTTTATATAATTGTTGCACATTCTATAGGATACTCTTAGCAGTTTTCTTGTAAATAATGTTAGTTTTTGGACAGCCTTAATTTTGTGATACCAACTTTGTTGTGAAAGAAAAATATATGAAAAAAAAATTTAAAAAATCATCCAACCTGACGGGGATTCGAACACAAGACCTTTGGATTGCCAACAACAACAACAATAATAATATTTTATTTTAAGTTCAAGTAGAATATATGTGCCTCACCGGATCCTAGCCCGCAGTCAGCCAGGCAACCACGTCGAACATCGCCGAGGTGGGTGTGACTGGGCGGGGTAGGTCCGGTTCGGTTTGGAAATAAATTCGAGGGGGGATACTAGAAGCTCCTGTCTGCCACGGGCAGACTTTAAAACTAGATTAAAATTTTTGATGTGTCCACATGGACCTAAAAGTAACTTAAAAACACAATTAAATGAAAAAACCCGTTTGAACAAATGACGACCTTGTGGTCTGATCGCCGACAAGGTAGGTAGGGTCGAAATAAAATTGTGGTTTAAAAAATTAGGATTTAGGTAAGTTTTCGGCCTAGTGGGGATTTAGAGAGACAAAAAAGGACCGAAAATAACAAAAATGATAAAAGAACAAAATTGTATAAACATAAATGGGGAGAAAGAGGAATTGAAAAGATGTAAAGTTGAGGAAAGATAAGAGTAATAGACTGGCGGTACATGACCAGTCAGGTGCAATGTTTTTAAAATGCATGCCAATCATATATATGAATGAAATTACCATTAATATGCCAGAAACGCAAATTTTAGGCAGTCGTCGCGTGCAGAATGGTGTGCAAATCGATTTCTTTTGTTTTTTTTTATTTTCTTTTTTAATTTTAAAATGGATGCCAATAGTGCCAAATGAAAAGCCTTGAAAAAAAAATCCAAAATCAAAATCATCCAAAATCAAGAACACCAAAAATTTTTACGATTTAATGTGCGCATCAAGAGTTGTTTTGCGCGCGGAAACTGCATGCCAGTGAATTTCTGCTGGATTCTTTTTCACGGCTTTTCGTTTGGCGCTATTGGCATCCATTTTAAAGTAAAACAAAAACACAAAAAAAAAACAAAAAAAATCGATTTGCACACCCTTCTGCACGCAACGACTGCCTAAAATTTGCGTTTCTGGCATATTCATAGTAATTTCAATCATATATATGATCGGCATACATTTTAAAAACGTTGCATCTGACTGGTCATGTACCGCCAGTCTATAAGGATAGGGGTAAGTTATCGTAGAAAGAAGTGTGGCTAGGGGAGCTGCCGGAAGATAGGCAACGCCTGGTATGGTAGGGAGTGTCTTATATCGAAAAGTATGGCATTATGCTGTCTGATTCAGGTAATGTTGCGGGTAAGCGGGCTACCGTCCAGTTTAAACTGGTAGAATTTTTGCGAGGTTTCTTGGACGTAGTCCGCTAGAGGGGTTATGTCGTGGCAACGTGCATAGAGATCTCTGACCAGAGTCTAAAATGAGGCTCACAAGAAACGTGACGGACGGACAGACAGACAGACGGGCAGACGAACGGACGGACAGACGGACAGACGGACATTTTGAAAGTTGTTCAGAATTCATTCACTAACACAATGATATGGATTTTTTTTTCTCTACGAGCGATATTTCCGGTTTTAGAAATGTGCAATATACTCTTCGTTTTTGCGAAGAGTATAATAAAACACAATAACGCAGAGACAGAGAAGTTTATATACACGAAACATTCGCAAAAATGCACAATAACTATATTAACATGTTAGACTGATAATCTCAATACGTAAAGAAACAATAACAGAATAGTAAATTATCGAAAATTAAACGAAAAGATCACAAAAATCACAAAATATCGTGTAAGCGTTGTAAGACCATGAATCCCACAACGTAAACAATAGTCACATGGCTTGTGTTATGACAGCTGACAGAAGGGGCGGTTATAACATGGCGGATTTTGGACATCCGCTCTCAAATTCGGTCCTGCCGTGAAGCCTAGCTTTCGCTTCTGTATAGTTTACCTTTTCTGTGCTTCAAGTTAAAACTTTCAGACAGTGGAGGCTCTCCAAATTAATTTCAAATAATGCAACCAATAGAAAATTTTCGGATTATCGTATTATCGGATATCAGATGCATGAAAACTTACCTTTATGCTTAAATATTTCACAGGTTTTGTATATTTGCTAAACAAAGTATTTTGTCATTTCTCAATTTTTTCAATTAAATTTTTTATGGAAAAAGTTTTAAGTTTCTTATTTTATTCTTATCTAATAAAAATAACAGAAAATTTCTCCGAGATTCACAGCAATGGTGGCATTACTTGAAGACGATCTGAACTCACTGTGATTACAAAACTTCAATTTTGACAATGTGTGATCACATTGTCAATTTAAAAACTTTTAGGCCCCAAAATGATTTTCATATTAAATTAAAGTGTAATATATTCAATAATACAATACATGTGAGTTGGACACGTAGTTTTTAAAATAGTAATAATATATTGAAAAATATTATTTTGGATATTTAGCAGATAACTTTTAAATTCCTTCTTTCCATATACTATTGATACAAATCTGGTCACGGTAGTATATCGACAAGAAATCTCCTTTATGGGACATCTTATCAACTTCTTTCAGACATACACTTAATATCTAACAGCCAATATGAAAAACCAGAAAATAACCATTCTTTCTTCATTACTGATGATCTAAGAAACAAGTAGATAAGATGTAAGAATACTGTTCAGTATTTCTGTAAGCAGAAATAAAAGATATTTATTTTTAAACATTAATGCCTTCTTTCCATTATTTTAGACATCACCTAAATATGTGAATATTTATATCAAAAATTGAAACATAAACATGATGAATTCAAGAGGCAGAGCGACTACGAGGCAGAGTGTGAGATTTATAACTAATACTCCTTCGGGATCTACAAGTCGCATTACTTCAGGTCGAGTGCCTGGGACAGGCAATAGTACCACACCCGAAAGTGGTGACAGGAGTACTTCAAGAGATAGCTTAAAATCTACATCTTCAACTATCAGTAAAGGAAAAAGCTTGTCAGGGCCAAGGGTTGCTTTAACCAATTTTGATGATTACCGTGTTTGCGATATTTGTACTAGCGTGGTAGGCTCTACAGCAGATGAAACATTACTTGTTGGTCTTGAAACCTTCTTAGATTGTTGCAATGTATGTCCACCTAGAAATGACGAATACGATGCTATAAAATATGCAGATCAAGATGAAAAAACTCGAATAGGGACAAACGAAAATAGATCTCAAATAGGATGTCCTATAATAGAGGCAAGTGGAATTAGATATCAAATAGGATGTCCTAGAAGCGGAAGTAGAAATCAAAAAGAAAGTTCTCGAACAGACGCAAGCGAAAGTAGAGATCAAAGAGAAAGTCTTCGAATAGAAGTAAGCGGAAAAAGAAATCAAAAAGAAAGTTCTCGAATAGAGGCAAGCGAAAATGGGTATGAAGGAGAAAGTACTCGAATAGATGCAAGCGGAAGTAGAAATCAACAAGAGAGTCCTCAAATAGTGGCAGGCGGAATCAGAAAACAAATAGAAAGCCTTCGAATAGAGGTAAGCGGAGGAGGAAATCAAAGAGAAAGTTCTCGAATAGAGGCAAACGGAAGTACATTTGAAAGAGGAAGTTCTCGAATGGAGGCAAACGGAAGTAGAAATCACATAGAAAGTCTTCGAATAGAGGTAAGCGGAAATAGAAATCAAAGAGAAGGTTCCCGAATAGAGGCAAACGGAAGTAGATATGAAAGAGAAAATACTCGAACAGATGCAAGCGGAAGTCTTCGGACAGGAGAAAGCAGAAGTAGATATCAAAGAAAAAGTCTTCGAATAGAGGCAAGCGGAAGTAGAAATCAAAGAGAAAGTTCTCAAATAGATGCAAGCGGAAGTAGAAATCAAAGAGAAAGTACTCAAATAGATGTAAGCGGAAGTAGAAATCAAAGAGAAAGTACTCAAATAGATGTAAACGGAAGTAGAAATCAAAAAGAGAGTCCTCAAATAGAGGAAAGTGGAAGTCGAAATCCAAGAGAAAGTCTTCGAATAGAAGTATGCGCAAACATGACTCAAAAAGAAAATTCTCGAATAGAAGCAAGCGGAAGTAGAAATCAAAGAGAAAATTCTCAAATAGAGGTAGGCAGAAGTATAAGTCAAAGAGAAAGTCCTCGAATAGAGGAAAGCGGAACTAGAAATCGAAGAGAAAGTTCTCGAATAGAAGCAGGCAGAAGTATAAGTCAAAGAGAAAGTCCTCGAATAGAGGAAAGCGGAAGTAAAAATCGAAGAGAAAGTTCTCGAATAGAGGCAGGCGGAAGTATAAGTCAAAGAGAAAGTCCTCGAATAGAGGAAAGCGGAAGTAGAAATCGAAGAGAAAGTTCTCGAATAGAGGCAGGCGGAAGTGTAAGTCAAAGAGAAAGTCCTCAAATAGAGGCAAACGGAAGTAGAAATCAAAGAGAAAGCACTCAAATAGACCTAAGCGGAAGTAGCAAGGGTGTACTGGTAAGCCAAGGAACGCTAGTAAAAAGTATTATGGACTCTGAAGGTCATGTGTTATATTTGGAGGACAAAGATCTCCAAATACCCTCAACAACTGGTTGGAGAAGCGCTATGAACACGCAAAGTTTTATAGACGATATGAAGGAAAATGAAAACCAGGGGAATGGGAATGGGAATGGGAAAAGGGTAAGTATAAGATCTCGGGAAAGTGTGGTGCCAGCTAATGATGAGTATTACTCTGAAGTTAATGGAATTGACGAAGATGAAGAAAAAGAAGAAGTAAAAAGTACTACAGGCTCTGAAAGTCCTATGTCATATTCGAAGGACAAAGATATCCAAATACCCTCAAGAACTGGTTGGAGAAACTCAATGGATTCACAAAGTTTTAGAGACGATATGAAGGAAAATGAAGACGTTGGGAAAGCGGTAAGTATAATATCTCAGGCAAGTGTGCTGCCAGATAGTGATGAGTATTACTCTGAAGTGAAGGTAACAGATAAAACGGAGTATGATGACGAAAAGGAAGAAGAAAAAGAAGACGAAGAGGAAGTCGAAGAAGAAGAAGAATACGATGGAATAAATGAAGAATCAGATGAAGAGGTAATATTGGACGAAGAATATACGTCGAGGTCATCGCAAACTCCAGGAAGTTCGATATACAGTAGAACATTTTCAAGGGAAGGCGAGCAATCTAATACAGGCCTGGAGTCACAAACCAAATCTTTAAGTGTTCCAAGTTCGCTTCAAGCTCCCTACGGGAGTGAAAACAATCACTCTCCCAGTGTTTCCTCCGCAGATCCTCAGATGTATCAGTCATGTCCGAAAGTTGGTAGTCCGTACCAATCACAAACCAAATCTTTAGGTTTTCCAAGTTTGCTTGAAGCTCCCCACGTGAGTGAATACAATCACTTCCCTAGTGTTACCTCCGCAGATCCTCACATGTATCAGTCAAGTCCGGGAGTTGGTAGTCCGTACCAATCACAAACCAAATCTTTAGGTGTTCCAAGTTCGCTTGAAGCTCCCCACGAGAGTGAATACAATCACTTCCCCAGTGTTTCCTCCGCAGATCCTCAGATGTATCAGTCAAGTCCGGAAGTTGGTAGTCCGTACCAGTCACAAACTAAATCTTTGGGTGTACCAAGTTCGCTTGAAGCTCCCCACGAGAGTGAATACAATCACTTCCCCAGTGTTTCCTCCGCAGATCCTCAGATGTATCAGTCAAGTCCGAGAGTTGGTAGTCCGTACCAGTCACAAACTAAATCTTTGGGTGTTCCAAGTTTGCTTGAAGCTCCCCACGAGAGTAAATACAATCACTTCCCCAGTGTTTCCTCCGCAGATCCTCAGATTTACCAGTCAAGTCCGGCAGTTGGTAGCCCGTACCAATCACCGCGTCAAAGTGAGAGCAATAAACATCAGATTTCCATCGGTGTTTCCACTGAACCTTCTCAGACTGGCGTCCCAATTCTAAAAGATAGTAATTCGAACCATCAAAGCAAGGACAGTAAATCCCAAGAGTTTAAGTATAACGTACATACATGTAAATCTCAGATCCAACCAAGTTGTAAATTTCTTATTCCGAGTTGTGAATATCAGATTCCATGTTCTACATCTCTTATTCCAAGTTGTATAAATCAGAGTCAAGGGAATAAATCTCAAATTCAAAGATGTAAATCAAGTCGGACATTAAAGAGATGCACTGGCACATCCAAATTAGAAAGCTCTCCATGCTGCCAATGTAGATTCACGGAGAGTTCTTCATTAAAGCCTTGTTCCTACAGCTCATGCAAAATGAAAGCACAATATGGTTCGATCAAGTCTAATATCAGAAGTATACGCACATGTCCAGTAAGGTTAGTATGACTAGTTGTAGTTTAATACTACTTATAGAACGAGAGTTGATAACACAAAAAATTGCATATAATCCTTCCCCTGGCAAGGTTTTCATTGTCCTATGGATTACAAGGAGTTTGACTTCATAATCTTAATTGGGCACATACATAGGTCAGATGGGCATCCCGGAAAGTGGGAGGAAGTTCCCAATCTTGATTTTTATGTCAAACCGGATGTGCGCTATAGTAGTGCAATCGCTGCACTATGGGGAAATTCCGGATTTTACTGTTCAAAAATCTTTAGAGACCTTGATATTCATCGGGTTGGGAAATTTTTTTTTATAAAATTAAAGGTAATTAAATTCCCGTTACTTCTGTCGAGGCAAATTTTTAAATGACTCGGTCAACTTTTATTAATGACATAATAAACTGTCGAAAAAAAATATTAAAAATTTAAATAATGAACCAATATCGCTATTAGTCCAATAATTATAAAAATTTCCATCACAAAAAATGCTATCTGAGATTTTCCTTGAGTAACTGTTAGTGGAGGGGTTATACATCACAAAACCACAAAAATCCGTTTTGGGGGTGCCACAAAACCCCCCCAAGAAAACCACCCCTTCGGTGAAAAAAGTCTTATTTTACTGATAACTCGTTAACCGTTGAAGATATAAAAAAAATGCTTATCATAAAATAGAAAGCTTGACTAATTTCCTAAAAAAAGTCTTATTGTAATTTTGTTGCATATGCCATGGTTTTCGAGAAAATCTATACTGAAAAAATTCCAACATTTGTATTTTTAATGCGCACGAATTTTCGTTTATTTGAAAAAATTGAATTGTTTGAAAACCATACAAGCTAGGAAGAAAAATCAAAATGGGTTTTAAAGGGGATATAAAATACTCTCTTGTGTTGTTATTTTTTATGGCTAGTGATATTTATTAGTATATAAAAAGAACAATATAATATAGTTATCTCTTAATTTTTTGCGTCTCTAACTATTCACAGGCCCATAAAAAATAACTGACTTTAATATAAGTTATAAATGCATTATCTTTTAGTTTAAGGTAGTACTTCAATGCAGAAAAAGTTAGGAATAAAAATATTCACATTTACAAATTTACCAACATGTTGCAGTTAGCCAAATTTTGGCCAATTTTTTATTGCTTTCTAAAATAAAAAAAAGACCCAAACATCTTGAAAATTCACCTCAATTTTTTTTTAATTTATATTTCATATAACTATTGTTTCTAATCATTTAATAGTTAAAAAAATTTTTTGGATTTTTTTTTTTTAAATTAATCTAGCGTCCTTGTATTTCAAGATTTTTGAATGTACCCGGTCTAAAAATAAAGGCAAGACTTAATTGATCATACCATTTAAAATTATACTATATTTCTCGGGAAAAATATATTTTTTTAAAATTTGTAAATAAACTCAGATCAAAACTCATTACTAAAGGGTTTCATTTTGTTACTTTTGACAATTAGTAAAAATATAGTGACTTTTATAATTTTTTATGATATAAAGCTATTAAGTCTTTCATTTGCTTCTTTGTCCATAACATGTCAATAATTGGCAAGGGTCTACTTAAAAAAAATTGAAAATAAAAAATGTTTACCTAGACAATCTCCAAATTACAAAAGATATAGGGACTTTTATTATTTTTTATGGTTACAAAATAAAGTTATTAAATGAATGTGTTTCATATCTGATTCTATTTTTTATATGTTAACAATTGGCAAATATATATTCAAAAAATCGGGAAAAAATCAGTTTTTACTA
Source organism: Rutpela maculata (assembly GCA_936432065.2). Lineage (NCBI taxonomy): Eukaryota > Metazoa > Arthropoda > Insecta > Coleoptera > Cerambycidae > Rutpela > Rutpela maculata. The sequence goes on along the minus strand of OW386290.2, from coordinate 125,191,811 downwards.
ACACGACCTTAAAAACCCTACTTTTGTAATATATTCTATGGTGAAAAATTGAAGGTTATAAAAATATCATTCATTTGCTTACTTATTTTCTTAGATATTATTATGTCGACAATTAGCGAAGATATTAACGATTATGTAACGCATTTTCTAAAAATTCAATTTTTCTTATATTTTCAATATCGATTTTCTCTAAAACTATGGCATATACAAAAAAATTACAGAAGAACTTTTTTTTATGAAATTAGCCAAGCTTTCTTTTTATAATGAGCAATTCTTTTATATCTTCAACGGTTAACGAGTTATCAGTAAAATAAGGCTTTTCACTAATAGTACATAAACATGGGTCACGTGCGCGTGACGTAACAGGTCTCAGACCTTAGGATAAACAAACCGCTGCCATTAGCTGTCAAATGGCGACTGATTGAACCTTACAAAAAGAAAGTGTCTGTCGTATTATTAATTGTGGCAATTCGAGACAACATCAGTTTTTATAAAATAACGTCGATTTACTGTCAGAAGAGGTTAGGTTAAACGATTCCAGGCATAAAAAGGAATGCTTTAGGTTGCTGCATGTTGATGTAAGAATTTGATTGTGATAATAACAACGACTGCTCAAACAAGCAATAACAATCCATGGTAAAGAAAATTTACATTTTATATTGATATGTCAGTATTTTTAATAACTATTACTTGTTTAAATTTTAGTTAAGCGAAGGATGAGCTGTACCGAGAGAGAGAATATTTAATAGAATACAAGTGATAATCAACAATTGACCTACATAAATAAAATATTTGTTTGTTAGACATTTTATATAATTTATTTATTATAAAATTCTTTTTACAAAAATTACAATGGTTTGAGTAGTCCAATCTATGGATAAATTATAGACGAGAGTTTAACCCCTGGAAGAAATTGTGTATGTCTTATTACATATTTCAAATACAGGGAGATCGAGAAAGACTGAACGTGCCGCTTCCTAAAGATTGTTTTTGTGCCGCCTACATACTGCATACATATGTACTATTTTCTGGTACTTTCAACATTTTCACGTTGGCGACAGTAACCTTTAATATAGTCAATTACAGTATTTACACAAAATGCGAGATTCTTTATTAACTTACCACACAAGTGACAGTGAACTGATTGCACAAAAGGGAGATAAATGATAAATCAAACCCAAGCCAATAATAATAACATTCACGAAAATGACAGACATCAGATTGGTAACAGTGACTAGAGATCCATTTGTTACTCCTAGCAACATAGGAAATTAGTTTTAATAATATATGTAGAATAGAAATCAATTTTGATAATTTTAGGGACTTTTCCGTGTGACGTCACGTTCAGTCTTTCTCGATCTCTCGGTAGTTTACAGTAGGTATGTCAGTACTTCATTCTTTAATTTATTTGATGTCTTTTTCACAAAACTTACAGCGGTTAACCCCCAACGAGAGGCCATGTTTATTGCTAAAAAACTAAAATGAAAGATTTCCTGTTAAGTGATGCACATTACATTTTGTCTAGACTGGCAACACAATCCCAGTGAGCATTAAGAAACCATCTGAATCTGCAATACTCCAAGGGGTCAATGGCTTTTGTTCATTATGCTAAGAGTTCATAACCTGAAAAATTAATTTTTACGTTAGTAATTATTTATTTAATTGAGCAAGCATATATGAAAAAAAAATGGTTGATAACTAATTCTTACCTTTGCAATAAGCTTTTATCCTGCAAATTTCTTGCAGAGTACTTCTTTCACCTGACCACAAACAGCTTCAAAACTTTTGAATGCCTTGCGTTCATACTTCTGTCTACGTACTTGTTTCAAAAACCAAATAATTCGCAATATTCCCAATGTGTAACATTTGGAAATACATCAATATTCATACAATAACTCAAAAATATGAGGATTTAATTCGATGGCAGTAGTAAACCTAACTTCTACATCAGGTTACAATTCTGCAAAATCGAACAAAATTGTTGATATAACAGTATTAAGAATAGTTGTAGATGTTAAATAATCCAAAAACAATTCTTTATATGGCACAAACAGCAAAATTCAGTTTAAATAAAAACATTCAATAGGCGGATAATTCAATGACAGCTGATTGTTTTTCCTAAGGTCTCAAAATCTGTGACGTCGACGCACGCGACCCATATAGTAATAAAATCAAACTGCCAAATACATAATTTGACAATATTTTTTTAAAAGTTTTTTGACAGTTTATTATGTCATTAATAAAAGTTGACCAAGTCATTTAAAAATTTTCCTTGACAGATATGTAGGGAATCTAATTACCTTTAATTTAAAAAAAAATATCCCGATTCGATGGTTAAGGTCTCTAGAGATTTTTGAACAGTAAAATCCGGAATTTCCCCACAGTGCGCTGGTCCGATTTTTATTTTATTTTTTAGTTCGACTGCAAATTTTACGTAGTAAAATAGAGACTATTATGAATCACAATTCATTTGCCGTTTTTGGTTTGATAAAGAATCCACAGAGCTATTTGAATTTGTTTATAACCATAATTTTCAAAATAATAAAGAAATGCCAAAAAACAGTTTAAATGAAGTTAAAAAATATGTGCTTAATACTATTGTAAAATACATGTAAAAACCTACATTTTGAAAGAAAAAATGTCCTCCTACGAGTCGATACACTTAAATAGTAAGCGAGTGAAATTTCAAAATCTCCTTTTATTTCTAGCCGGTCGAATAAATATTTTGGGCTATTTGTCAGGTCGGTTTATAGGCCAGTAGGCTTAAACTCCAAATCGGAAATAATTGCTACAAAAGGTTTTATTGTTTTAATGGCTTCATTTGTTGCCTAATATGACTATCCTAAGTTTCCCCTCCCGGCGGAGTTGTGTTTAAGTGGTGGGGGGTAAAAATGTACCCCCAAAAGAGTTATTTTTGCGGTTTTACGGTTATATCTCGTAAAGGACTCACAAAATCGAAAACATAGTCCTATTAAAAGTTGTAGGGCATTAAATTCTGCATTGAATGAGGCCAGACGCATATTTTTTTGGACCACCCGTTCCCATACTAGTGCTCATCAAAGTTGGACAAATTTTACATATTTATGAAAAATGTGTTATTTACACTATATTAAACATAGTACTATAGCACTCCATTGTACTAGTCTTGTACTTACTAAATATATAAAATATTAAAATTGTGGAATATATGAAAAGATAATATTAAAAAATGGTTTCATAAAGAATATTATGAGATCCATTCAACTGATATAAAGATGGAAACAGGATAAGAAACACAATTCTTGAAATCAATTAGTAATGATTATATTTCATAATAACAAAAATTGTAGTTAATAGACCAGGCAAATCTCAGTGTAAAATGGGTTTGGCGTGAACTATTTGGGGACAGTTATTTGTTTATTGCAATGGATAGATCTATTAATGTAGGATAAGTACATAAAGTCGCAAAAAATCCCGACGTGAGCTAAAGCCGCCATTTAGAAAAAATGACCGCCAGAGACATTTTCTTTAAAATTATATATCTTAGTAACCGTTGCTCCGATTTTAGATTTCTTTTTGTTCCATTCCTCACTTCACATTTTACAGAAAGTATGATTACATATTTTACGATAAATTAAACGATAAACTTAGGAAATTAAAAAATAATTTAAATATTACGGAAATTTAAACTTTTGAAATTTCTAGTCAATTTTTGAAAAAATAATTTTAATAAAAGTTCTAGAGCACACAATTAGCTTTCATTTTTTTTTTTACCGATGTTACTAACTCAAATATTAACGGAGTAATAGTTATTTATATATAAAATTGTAATCATTTTTAACAATGTACATTAAGGTGTCCACTGTCCAGTTAGTGTTCTCTCGGAAGATTGTGCAAAACGGCTAACTTTATAAAAAACTTTCTTAACAAAACTGTCAATATTTTGTCCCTACTACAACTTAAAATTATTTTCAATTATACAAGGTGTCACAAAAACGAGTCACACAAGAAAGTATATTTTTTTTAAATAGAACAGCCTATATTTCCTTAACGCCAGTTAAGCCTCCAAGGGCCCTGTATTACACCTTAAAATATTTCGCCAAATTATTTTTTTCTGTTTCTTTTGGGACAGTTTACAAACATTTTTGACTGACATATCTCCGCGATTTATTAATCGTTATTTCTAAAAATGTGGAATGTTGTTTGATAATGATGTATTTACTGAAAAACATTTTTGAAATAAATCTTTAGTATATCGTGTGTCCAAAATATTCGCGTACGTTTCTTGATATTTAAATATTATTTTTCTCATTTTTTTTTAATGGAATGCCTAGGTATACTTTTTTTACATGAATGAATAAAACATACAATTCTTCACATTTTAATACTCTTTATTTCTATTTGAAACGTTTTTTGTGATATGATTATATCAAATAATGTTTGCGTAAATTAAGGTGCTCTTTATTTTAGCATTAAAATCTATATTTTGTTTTACATTTTTTTCAACTTTTTTAAATGGAATGCCTATAATTTTTTTAAACGGATGAGAACGCTTACAATTTCTCACATTTTGATATCGTACACATTCTTTTATGAATGGTTCTTGAGCAATGATTTTTTTTCACGATATTGAAACTAACCTAACAAATGCTCAAAATGTCCACCATTTTGATTCAGGTAACAATGAGGTCTCTTGATAAATAAGCGCCTTACACAGTGAAACATATCAACATTTATACGATTGAAACACCGACGAATCCTTTCCATCATATCTTCTCGAGTCGTTGGTTCTACTTTATAAACGTCTGACTTCACAAATCCCCAAAGAAAAAAACCCACTGAAGTCAGGTCGGGTGACTTAGGCGGCCATGTAATGAGACTTAACATAATTTAATAAAATAATAAATTAGATATTATTTAACAGTTTATTAAAATATTGGACCTCCTCTTCCTATCCACCTTTCAGGAAACTGATTACTAATGGCCTGTCGAACATTTCTACTAAATTGTGGTGTGGACCCTCAAGTTGTAACCACATATTATTTGTAATGTAATCAGAAATATGCTCGATAATTTGTGGAAACGTGTTTTGCGTAAAATCTAAGAAGACTGCTCCATTCACATTTCCGTAAAAAAAGCGAGGATGAATAACATAATCATGTACAATTCCTCCCCTTACATTTAAACTCTGGTTCTGATTTTTCTGTGCAACATGAGGGTTTTCTCTGGCATAATAATGGAAATTGTGCCTATTCACAAATCCGTTGCGATGAAACGTTGATTCATCAGCGAACAACGCAAATTTGAAAAATTCTTCATTTTCTCCAATTTGGTTTTGAGCCCACTGGCAAAAATTTAATCTACGATTTAAATCTACATCCCAAAGCTCTTGATGCAGCTGAACTTGATAGGGGTAAAACTTATTTTTATGAAGACATAGGGAAACACTAGATTCACTCTAAATCCCTACTTAACTCCCGAACACTTGCCGTAGGATTTTCGATTACCTCTAAAGTTATAGCCAGCTCATTTTCTTCATTATAATACATTTCGTCGTCTCGCCTTCTTTTCATATGCAAAATTTCCAGTAAGTTCAAAACGTTCTTTCAAATTTTCTAGAGACCTCACATCAGGGCATCTTCTATAGGGATATTTTTGACCATACTCTCTTGATGCCAATAAACAATTTCCATCACATTCACCAATAACATAACATTTACCATAGATATTAAATCTTATTGACAATAATTATAATTCGTATTTTTAAATATTAACAATATTAATTCAACTTAATCACGATAATCTTAAACACATTAGAGAAATGTCATAGAGTGAAAAACAAACGCAAAACAAAAGACCAAAGCCATTCTAGATTTTAATGATAAAATAAAAACCGCTGCCCAAGGAATCACTACTTCCACATCCACATTTTCTATCCAAGTCTCTCACAACGAAAAAACTTTGTATGTGGAAATAATTGTTTATGGAACTTTAATAATATAATATTTGAAATCCTCTACCCCAAAAACCCATAAAACGATACCACACATCGGTAATGGGGTGGGGGTGATGATAGGGTGGTAGTAGTGGGGGTGGATGAAGTAAAAAAATATTTTGAGGTTTCTGATTCTTGTATAAACACTAAATCACAATTTTTTTTCATCCCCTTAATAATGGGGTGGTAATGGGGGTGGCTAATACCAAACATTTTTTTGAGACCTTAGCTTCTCTTGTATATACTAAATACCAATTTTCTGGATTCTTACCTGCTTAAATTACCCATTTACTCCAAATTTACCCCCCAACCCTTCGACGGACCAAGATGAAAATATAATCTAGTTCCAGATCTCGTTATAGTACATATGTGTACCAAATTTCAAGTCAATATCTTAAACGGTTTCAGAGTAAACGTGCGCACAACAAAAGTTACAGACAGACCGACAGATAGACAGAATTTTTTTTTTCACTCAAAATTAAAATCTCGTCGTTTCATGACATTTTAAGCCTATTTAAACAATAAAAATTTTTTAAAATTTTTTTGTCGTTACTATACTTCCACTGGATGTGGAAGTAAAAGCACCTCAATTTACGCAAAACTTATTTGAAATAATCATATCTCAAAAACGGTTTGAAATAAAAATTAAGTGTATAATATTAGAATATGGGGAATTTTATGCTTTATTCATCCACGTAAAAAAATATAGGCATTACATTTAAAAAAATTGAGAAAAATAATAATTAAATAACAAGAAATGTAAACAAATATTTTGGACACCCGGTATAATAATAATTTATTTCAAAAATGTTTTTCAGTAAATGTATCATCATCGAATAACAACCCATATTTTTAGAAAAAACAATTAATAAATCGCGGAGATATGGTAGTCAAAAAAATGTTTGTAATTTGACAAAAAAACTGGAAAAAAATTATAACTTGACAACGCTGCATCCGATTCGCAAAAAATTTTAGCGTTTAATTCAGGACCCTTAGAGGCTTAACTAGCGCCAAAAAATTAGAGGGTATTCCATTAAAAAAATTATACATTCTTGTGTAACTCCTTTTTGTGACACCTTGTATAATTGAAAGTAATTTCACGTTGTAGTAGTGATGAAACATTGAAAGTTTTGTTAAAAAAGTTTTTTTATAAAGTTACTCGTTTTTGCACTATCTTCCGAGGAAGCACTAACTGGACACCTTGTATATTTCCAAGAACTCAAGTCTTATTTTCTTCAGTTATCTTCTATTTTATGAACAAAGATGTAATAACACTTTCGATTGTACATAAAAAGGGGAAGAGAACAAAAAAATCGAAATCGGAATAATGGTTACTGAGATATGTCCTTCTAAAGAAACGGTTCTGGCGGCCATTTTTTCTAAATGGGGGCTTTAGCTCACATTGGGATTTTTCGGAACTTTTATATCCTCATTCTACATGAATAAAGCTATCCATTTCGATAAAAAAATAGTTGTCCCGAGATAGTTCATACTCAAAACTGGATTTGCCTGCACTATAAAGGTATGAAGATGAGAAGGGAAAGAAATAGGTAGGTAAACAAATTTCACAGACGTCGACGTTTGATTCTTCTTGGGCTACTCTGCTCCACAAAGTCTGTAATTTCCGATACGGAGTCCGTCGCCCCATCACTCGGCTCCTGAAAGTTTGTAATTTTCGTCGCCCCATATATGCAGTCCAGGTCTTCGTCAACATCTGGTTCGTCAATTGCATCTGGTTGGAGGGAGTCAGTGCAGGAGTTCCCCTTGCAGTTGGCACAAATCAATGAGCAATTAATCCCAGCCTTCCGACACCCACAAACTACCTACACACCCATTGTTGCATTTGCAGAAAATTGTGGAGAGAAGAGATTATGGAGCTGATTCCTTGGAGGTAGGAACGGGGTGAAGACCAAACTTTGAAGCCTGCCATCCCCAGAGGAGAGGATCCATCTGGTGTCCTAACCACATTTGTACTTGTAGGTAAGTTCTCAAGCAATGTTGGCGGGCCGCTTCGGATTTTGGTGGTAGAGATGCCAGGTTGAATTTGGATTTCACTAGGGCTTTGGAAAACAGGTCGAATTGCAATGTTCTAAAGTATCTGCTACCCTACCTCCGTAGAGGGTTGTTAAAATAGTAGGCTAGCTTCGGCAATAGCTTCAGCTTGAAAGTCATGCTCGAAGAAAGGTTTGATTTCTTCAAGAAGACATTTATTTTCGACCAACAGCTTGACCACCTTCTTCTTACCCTGCCTGAAGAGTGCTGAAGTTGTGTCACATCCACTTATGGTGTGGAGAAATTTTTCATAAATATGTGAAATTTGTCCAACTTTGATGCGCACTAGTACGGGAATGGGTGGTCCAAAAATATACGTCTAGTCTCGGAATTTAATGCCCTACAACTTTTAATAGGACTATGTTTTCGATATTCTGAGTTCTTTACGAGATATAACCGGAAAACATCAAAAATATCCCTTTTGGGGGTACATTTTTATCCGGACCACTTAAACACAACTCCGCAGGGGGGAAAACCTAGGATAGTCATATTAGGCAACAAATGAAGCCATTAAAACAATAAAACTTTTTGTAGCAATTATTTCCGATTCGTCTAATTTTTTGGTTTTACACTACTGGTCTATTAGTTCTATAAAGGATATAGTTTCACTTTAATTAGAATTGATGCATTATTACTAGGGTTTGGGAAGTCTCGACATTTTCAAAGTCCCAGAACACGAGACATCGCAAGATCAAAGTCCCGGGACGCCCCGGGACTTCGATACTTTTCAAAATGAAATTAGAATCGAGTTCATTTTTGGCGAGATGTATCATTAAAATCGCCATTTTAGTAAAAATAAACATTTATTGAACATAAAATAAAATTCTAACATTTCTAACGTTAGTTAAAGTCTAAACAATTCGTATGTTTAATTCTCATACACAGATTCATTTTTTGGAAATAAAATCTTATAATTATAAAACATAAAACAGACTTAGTAAAGTAATCATACTAATCATCAATATTCATCATTTAGTCTCTAGCCATTAGTCAATAGGGAACGTGAGCTAGGTTTATACCGTCGTGAGATAGGTTAGTTTTACCCTACTGATGACTCGTCGTTGCAGTAGTAATTCTGCTCATTACGAGAGGAACCGCAGGTTCGGACATTTGGTTTACGCACTCGCTCGAGCGGGCGGACGGTGGTGCGAAGCTACGATCCGTTGGATTGAACGCCTCTAAGACCGTATCCTTTCTAGTCGAAGGTGGTAACGATATCTCTTGAAGTTCCGAGAGTGCAAAGGCTCAAAACAATGTGATTTTACTAGGCGGTCGCTGTTCGCCCCGATCGTCGTACTAGCCTTATCAATTAGTCTTTTTTCTTAATTTAATAAAATATTCTTTTAAAAAAATTAGTGCATTAACTACTTTGTCCGACAATCCGTTTCTGATTTTTGTAATAATGCCTCCGAAAAGAGAACACTCTCTTGTTTTCAATAAATTTCGGTTTTATTGGGTATAGTAAGTTACGTACGTATGAGTATCAAGTAATTACTCGTTAAATTAACAGATGTAAGACTCGTAGTTATCTGATAGTAGAGTACTCGGTGCCCAGATATACGCATAAAAATAAGTTCTGTGGGGGTTTCGTTGTTACAAGCTGAATTTGATATAAAATTAATGATGATATACTGATGTTTCAAAATCTCAAAGCCGTAAAAAAATGTCCTACTTAAAAGGTCACTATAATAAATAAACGAGTTATTTCTTAGTGAATTGGGTGTTTTGATATTTCTACTTTTGAGTAATAGCAAATCCTTTTAACCATGAATAGAACTAGTCAAAATAAGTAGATATTCGAACAGACCCACCTCGAGAAATCATGCCTGCTCCCTCTGCCCCCCCTCAAAGGGGCTGCATGTATCTGCTTATATATATTTTTTTTTCTCAAAAACGGTAGGAGCTAGAGGAATAATCTTGGCGCCATTCGATAGAGTATAAAATTTTGCATAAGGTCCTCCATTTGCTTTTTGTTATTTTCTTTTTTTTAAGGTCCCACAGCAAAAAAAGGGTGAGTAGCTTTCCAACAACCACACATGTTTGGCTATACCTCTAAAACGACCCAATAAATCAATATTCTACAAGATATAAAAAATAAAGACCATTGTTTTTTTCTATCGATTGGTGTATTTGTATATGTTATTTGTTTATATGAAGCCGTCAGTGGCGTAAAAAGAGAAAGATGCACATGTGCATAATGAATTTATTTGAAATAATTTATTATTGTTGTTAAAAACAATAATAATGTAATCATTTTGAACAGGTACAATCAATATTTTCGCAGTTTTTAACAACAATAATAAATTATTTTAAATAAATTCATTATGCACATGTGCATCTTTCTCTTTATACGCCACTGACGGCTTTATATAAACAAATAACATATACAAATAATATACCAATCGATAGAAAAAATAATGGTCTTTATTTTTTATATCTCTTAAAATTTTGATTTATTGGGACGTTTTAGAGGTATAGCCAAACATGTGTCGTTGTTGGAAGGCTTCTCAGTCCTCACCCTTTGCTGTGGGGCATTAAAGATCCTCTAGCTCCCACCGTTTTTGAGAAAAAAAAATATATATAGGCAGATACAGGCAGCCCCTTTGGGGGGGGGGCAGGGGGAGCAGGCATTTCTCGATGTGGGTCTGTTCGAAAATCTAATTATTTTAACTAGTTCTATTCATGCTTAAAAGGATTTGCTATTACTCAAAAGTAGAAACATCAAAACACCTAATTCACTAAGAAATAACTCTTTTTTTGATTATAATGACCTTTTGAGTAGGACATTTTTTGACGACATTGAGATTTTGAAACATCAGTATATCATCATTAATTTTGTATCAAATTCAGCTTGTAACAACGAAACTCCCACGGAAGTCACAATAAGCGTATTAATGCACTCTACTATGATAAAAAGCCAGCTTTCACAAACATTTTGCAGCTAGTTTCATCCAAGTTGATCAAAAATTGAGCGTGGAGTGGAATTTTGAAAATGAAAACTCATTAATTTCACACTGGGCGACGCAGGTGCCAAGTCCGGAATTTAAACGAGTACTGCAATGAGACCTACCGGATGTGTATCGTATAATATTTTATTTCATACTTTCATTATAATCCTTTTTAAGATTAATGAAAATTTATAATTATTGAAATTTTAAAAAACATTAGTTCGTAATCTAACAATCGCATCATCACCTTAAGGATGTTACAGGAATTGTTTTCCATAGCTAATTATGATTGTCTTTAAATTGTCACTGTCAGATTGCATTGTTTTGTATTATGGAGATTTCGTAGGAGATTTTAAATAAATATGTGGAAACGACGGGAAAATTAATCCAGAAAAAATAGATAATATGTCAAATAGATATCAAGAAGAATATGGATTGTTTTGTCAATGGAAACAAATAATATGATAGTATTGCTAGGTAACACATTACAGAATCGGATACTGTAATGTTCGCAGGTAACACATTACGGTATCAGATACTGTAATGTTCGATTTACCGGCCGCAAATGAGTCCGGGAAATAGTCATTTACCGGACAGTATGAATAATGGTAATTTACGTAGGTACCTTCGATGAGGTCAACTTAGAATACCGGGAAGGGGGGAGAACACTTGCAGTTAGTCTCTTCTCTGTTAGTCAGTAGCGCAGAATAGATATCAATCAGAATACAAATTCATATTGGCGGGAAGAGTTTACGCATCTACATCACGCATTGCTAATTATGCATGTTCTCAAACCAAATTGTACCATCTGGCGTGAGTACCAGATCGTCTGCAATTTTAGCTATATTATTTCGAAGCTAACTACAAACTTTAGGAAGGTGTAAAAGAGATGGCTATATATATACATAAAAAATTTTTAGAGAATAAATACTCAGACGTTCAAAAAGTAAACAAAACTTACAACAAAAAAAGTCCTTTGACATTTTGACGTACGACGAACGAAAGGGGAGCGGGTGGATCCCGAATCATTCTCCGCGCGTGCATTTAGCTATCACGGCTACTCCACAGTTATTCTCTCGTCTTTCGATCTTCTTGGGGTACCTCCTCCCCTGCCATACCCCCCGAGCTAGCATACTGTTGTCAAGAGGTTCTTCCCTTTTCCCCTCGATCCACGACACCTGTATGCTGCTCGAGAATTGATCGTGATCGAAGTTTCTTAGGCGTTTTATCCTCACTTTTTATTGTTTTTTTATTTCAATTGCTTTAAAAAACGTTTTGTTTCACATGAGAACTGTTTTCTCATAATATTTTAAACATGGTTCATGTGACTTTAAATTGTTTCAATTGATCAAAGTCCTCGTCCAAAACCCAGATTTACATTCCCTCGCTCAGCTTTTCCGGACTCCAACTACAGATCCACAAGCTTTCGCAAAAGCTGGCAATAATTTTTTCTTCGTTTGTATGGTTGCAAGGACGAGAACACATGACTTTGAACGGTTTTAGACATCACTGTTTCATCAAGACCGTGTCGCGTAAAGCAGTAAACGCAACATTGCCTCTTTGGCCTCAACTGCAGCGCAACACTCATTGAGAACGTACCATCAACTTCAACTTTGGCAAGGAAATATTATCGACCCACAAAAATTGGGCTGAAAAAAACCAGTTATGGACTTTCTCCTGTCACTATCCTCCTGCTCTACCAAAACGTCTAAAGATTATCTCCGCCAGGTGTAAAAAAGGCTGCCGCGGCGCGCACAGCTGTAAGCAAAGCAAGTTGAAATGTTCCATCATGTGCCGCGAGTGCAACAATTCATGCGACAATATTACCGACTGAAAGCAGTGTTGCGAGCAGGTCTCTTTTTTGTACTAGATGTTATAAATTCGTAATAGATTTCAACTTTTCTTAATCACATACCTAGAGGAGAGCAGGAGAACGCCACGGGCAAAATTTTTTTTGAAGGTCATCGTGATTTTTTAGAGTATCTTCATGTAAAGTATACTTATTACAACGAAATGAATAAATTGAATATATTTTAATGTTTCTATAGTGGCTTCACCTGTCATTGTCATTGAATGGTGAAAATTTTCATTACAATGTCAAATAGAGGCTTTCTTCTTCTTCCTGTATAAAATTACCGTTAACAAGTCATGACTTTTAAGAGTCTTTAGCGATTTCGTTTCACTTTCAACACCGACTACCAGTTCTGCTGGTAGCATTCATCGGTCTAAAGATATAACGACACAACGAAAAAAAAGTAATAGATGTTCGTTGCGGCGTAATAGCGAAATAGGGAGCGTTTAATAGTAATAGATCTATTACAAGAGTAATAGCGCTCGCAACACTGACTGAAAGAACGTAACCGACGTGTAACTTAGCGCATGCAGCTCCGCGGCGCCGAGGCCCATGTTTCGAGGCGTGTTAGAGCTTCCCCGTTCATTCAACGTTAAAATGTCAAAGGATCTTTTTTGTTGCAAATTTTGTTTTATCGAATTTCTGGGTATCTTTTTCCTAAAATGAAAAGAAAAAAAAGTATATAAAAAAACGGTTTTTTGGTTTTATTTACAATTTGATGAGGTTTCGGCGGAATTTTTGGTGGGAAGTTAAAAATTCGGATTCAGCGAAAAACGTAAAGTAGGCCTATTTCAAGAACTACCATTAATTTTTCCAGGTAAGGGCCCTATATGGTCTCTAATGCCTGGGGTAATCAGGCTTTTAAAATGTCTGTGTCTAAACTTTCAGCAGCTGTAGTAAATTTGCGGATTCGCGTTATCCCATAATTGCAGTTTGAAGGTAGGTACACAATGGGGTATTTTCCTATTTTTTTTTTTTATTGAATAATATCATATGTACAAACAAGCCTTCCAATACAGATTTCCGCGAAAATAGTTATCAATTTTTTGAGAAAACAGAAGTTAAAATTAGTGGAGTAACAGGTGTTTTAAATTGGTGACGTAGGTACTTTGGCCGATGACGTAGCTGGACTGTTTGGATTTGTTGATAGAATGATTTTATACAAAACAGTGTGGTGTTGCCAAGTTGAAATTCCTTCTCTAGTTCTAGCAAAGATAATTGAAGAAAACAGGAATATAAAGCTTATTTATTAAATCAATTTTAATATATTTATCCACGAAATTTAATTTTCTTATGTTAAAAATAATAGGCGTGAATTATTAAATATTTTAAATAATTTTTAATGCCGATTAGATTTTTGAAAACATATTTAGCAAAACATGACAACAATGTCAACAGCTAGTCAAATGATAGATGTGTTCTAACGTCGCCCTCGTGTTTATTTGAAGCATTTCAGTTTCTTTCATCGATACTGGAGCGGATCTGGAGAGAAAAAGAAGAGTTTTGAAACCAACTTTTAAAAATTTTTTTTTTTTGACAACTCGGTTACATGCGTTCTCTTTTATTATGTTATCAAGTTAGTTCAGCTTAATCACACGAGGTGGGGTAGGAATTCGCATTTAAAATTCGCGAAAACAAGCTTTTTCACAATAACTTTGTTATTGTGGACTTGACGAAAAAAACGTTAAATTAAAAATGAAAACCTCGCGGAAGCACATAATCTGGTAAATAAAATTTCAAATCGGACGATAACTTTTCGTGAAATTGTTTTTTTAAAATACACGTTTTTTGCCTTAACACTAATATAGAAAAAAGTAATTCCTTAATTTTTTTCACGAAAAAAAGGAGTTAGGGGGCTGAGATTTTTTTGAGGTGAAATAGACAAGAATTGATGGAGCCGGAGAATGGAGGTGGTGGGCCAATTAGGGGAGGGGCAGGAGGTAGGGAAAAGAAAATTATTCAAACCCCCGAAATTTGTGGGAGGGGAAAAACTTTTTGCATTTTTTTTCAAATGAGTTTTCTTTACGTAGGAAAGGTTTCAGAGGAGAAACTTTTCTTACAGGTAAGTGAGGATCTTTTTTATCTTTATTTTTAAAAAAGTTATCGCAATCCAAGTAATAGGAAGGGAGAGAAGGGGCATAATGCGTTTGCGGGAGTAAAGGGTTAAGGAAAAGAGATAGGGACTTCGGACCTTGATATTCTTTAATATAAATCTTTTTTCCATGTTAATATTTTGTCCTCCTCTATCAAATATTAAACTGCCGAAACTGTAGTTTATAAATAAGTTGCGCTATTACTATAGTGTACACATTGCACAAACCTTAGATTCGGACGAGTACTTTAACAACTAAGTTGGCGTTATAACACTAAAAATGCTTAAAATAAACATAATTTGTTTTTTAACAAAATCGGTCAGTAAATAAGAAGTTATTAATCATTTAAAATTTAAAAAATTATTTTCTGGTTTTTTAAAATTTGTAATTGAATAGATTTTTTTTAAATGCTATTTTCTATTATCTATTTATATATTTAACAAATATATATTCAAATAGTGACATATTATCGCTTTCGGAAATAGGGTATGGTGGTGTAATAGATAGAATTATAGCTATAAATTCAAGGATCGCAAGTTTGAAACACTGGCAGGTTATTATAGATGTACTTGTTCCTTTTTACTTTTTTTTATACTGACAAGTGTTTTATCAAATAAGTCGTCTAGTCGTTGAGAAAGCAGATTATGTTGTTCAGTGGATGAAACCACAAGGCAGTGTACATACCTACAACTCCTTTAAGGTTGGAGTATCCAAAGAGCTGGAAGAAAAATGTGTGGACCCAAAATTTTGGCCCAACGGAAGCTTTGTTAACAAATTCCTTTTTTCAGCGAAAAATAAGAACGAACATGCAACAGATCCAAAAATGGCATGTAATCAAATTCTAAACAAATTTGAACTAAAAATTCTTCATTTAAGTACACAATGTTTAAGAAATAAAATAGAAAGGCTAGATTTAGAAGTAAGTAATCTTAAAATAAATGTTTTATGTTTAGTTGAGCATTGGATGGAAAAGGACGAAATTGTAATTTTAAATAATTACTCATGTGTAAACTGTTTCTTCACAGAGCTGGGTAATTACTTGTAATTTAAAAATAATTACAATTACAAATTACTTTTTTAAAAAAGGAATTAATTACAATTACAAATTACTTTTTTAAAAAAGGAACTAATTACAATTACAAAGTACATGTCTTTAAAAAAGGAATTAGCAATTACTTTTCTAATTACTTTTCTAATTACTTTTATGATAAAGTAAATTATAGTGACCAAATAGACAAAAAGGTAAGTTAAAAATTTTAATTAAAAGTATAATATTGCGTTTTAATATTTATTAGAATCGTTATTAGAATGTTTGACCTTAAGAGTAACCAGGAAAAATTAAATAAAAATATAGAAAAGGCAGCTTAATAGTGGAGTTGGTTTTAGGAAAGGATTGGGAAAATTTTTAAAATGGATGCAGACCCTGCGGAAATTGTTTGTCATGGCCAGCATAATAAAACCCTAAAATTTTAATTTCCAAAAAGGGGGAGCCATGCTTTTTTGGCCGAGAAGGGGTATTTTGGACATTTTGAGGGTCAAATATGTTGTTTTAATTTTTTTTTTATCGCTTAAACAACTAGTTAAGAAATGAAAATGGTATCCTTTTATTCTAAATATTAAAGGAACCTTCAGTTTAAAGGGGGAGGGTCAATAAGGCCGGTTTTCGGCCCCCCTCAAATTTGGCAAACAGAAAAAAGAAAATGTTTTTTAACAGTCTAGGGTCAATTTAGAGTCGATTCGACTACAAACGGAACCAACCTCACCCCCCTCTTAGGGTCATTTCATGGTCAAATTATGAAAAAGCCGTGAAATAAACTCGCCTTTTCGGAATGAGTAGGCTTATTCTGGGACTTCGATTTAATATATATATATATAGGTTTTTTGGGTCGCTGATTCTGGATCCGAGGTCAGTGTGTCTATATTAAGGTCATTCCAAGGTCAAAATGAAAAAGAACAGAGATACGATGTCCAACTTCCTGAAATGTAGGTTTTTTGGGTCGCTGATTCCGAATCCGAGGTCAGTTTGTCTGTATAAGGTCATTTCAAGGTCATTTGAAGGTCAAAGTGATAACATACCAAGGAACCATTTCCAATCACTTGTTATGTGAATTTTTCGGGTCGTTGATTTTGAATCCGAGATCAGTTTGGCGGAGGTGGCTTTCGTAAAAAGTATTTTACCTATACTAACCAATATTGTCAATATCTACGTACATTTCTTTACAAAACTACATATTTCTTTATGCTCACAAGAGGGGGGTGGGGTTGGTTCCGTTTGTGGTCGAATCGACTCTAAATTGACAGTAGACTGTTAAAAAACATTTTGTTTTTTCTTTTTGCCAAATTTGAGGGGGGCCGAAAACCGGCCTTATTGACCCTCCCCCTTTGGGGAAGATATCTGACCATCCCCCCTCCTGATATTAATATATATATGAAAAAAATTGAGAAAATTTCGGCTATCTTGATCAGATCTCAACCGATTTGGCTGAAATTTGGAATGGTAGTAGTCTTTATCACACGAAAACTGTTAACCAAATTTCAGATAAAAATGTTAAATGGTTTGGCTGAAATTGCAGTTTCAGTCAAATTTACTAAAATTTCCAAATCGAAATATCTTCGGACCTAAAAGTCGGATCAAAATTTACTTTGTGGCAAAAGGTAGGCGTGGTACAATATCAAAATACTCGTTTTGAAAAGTAAAAGATAGACCACGGTTACCCTTCGATTATACATGAAGCGGCTACCTGAGTCGCGTAAAAATTAAAAAAAAAATTGTAACGCATTCACATACTTACAAAAATAGATATACGCACGCACACACGTATATAATATACATTTATCTATACCTAGTCAAAGCAGTAGGCACGACTATACAAATAAAAAATATATATATATTTTTTAAAGTTTTATAAATAATAAATGCAATTGTTTTCTGCTTTATACCAGTACGCGCACACATAGTCACTGAGTACACATATATTATATACATAGTGCAAATGATTAAAAAACGACCGAATGTAAAAAAAGTGATTCTTAACATGGGCGCAGCCAGGGGGGAGCCATGCCCCCCCCAAGCCGACTTCCATGAGCAAAAAAATAAAGAAGCAGTACAAAGCAGTATCTAAATGATCCCTTGAAATATATATTTTGTAATTAATGCCAATATTATCTAATAGAGGAATTTACATACGCATCCGTTTTCAACCATTTTCTGAAAAATTTTCCTCATCCTCTGGGGAGGCCGGTTCTATTGCCCCTCCCAGATGAATTTTCTGGCTGCGCCACTGATTCTTGACTTATATCATATAAAAGTACATAAAATATCCTACCTTTTGCCATAAAGCAAAATTCGATCCGTCTTTTAGGTCCGAAAATATTTCAATTTGAACATTTCAGAAAAGTTGCCCGAAACTGCAATTTCAGCCAAACTATTTAATATTTTTGGCTGTAATCTGGTAAATAATTTTTGTGTGATAAAGACTACTTCCATTCCAATATTAAGAATACAAGGATACTATTTTCTTCCTTAACTAATTGTTTAAGTGGTCAAAAAAAAATTAAAACTGCGAATTTGACCCTTAAAATGTCCAAAAAACCCCTTTTCGGCCAATAAAACACGGTTCCACGGTTTTGTTATACTCGTCATGACAAACAATTTCCGCCGGGTCTGCATCCATCTTAAAAAATTTCCTAACCTCTCTTTTTATTGATTAAATCGACTCCACTATAATAACAATGCCTAATAATAATAATAAGAATGATAATTATAAACAGTAAACACATTTAGTTTTCAAAAGTTTGTTGATCAAAAATACAAAAGTTTATGTACTTAATAAAAAAAACAAATGTGCAGCGGACCACGGCAAAACTTATTTTTAGTCAGTAACTTTTTTTGAACTTTTCAGATTCATTTTAAACTGTGCAACTGTAAAATTCTGCTTTAATGCATTCTTGTTTGTTACACCACATACGCATGTTCTTAAAGTAATTGTAATTGGAAAAAGTAATTGTAATTGGAAAAAGTAATTGTAATTGGAGAATGTAATTGTAATTGGAGAAAGTATTTGTAATTGGAAAAAGTAATTGTAATTGGAAAAAGTAATTGTAGTTATAGAAGTAATTTGTAATTAGACAGTTCAAATAATATAATTACAAATTGCAATTCCTATAACAATTTTCCTGCAATTACAATTCCAAATTACTTTAATAAAAAAAGTACTTAATTACAATTACAATTACACGAAAAAAAAGGAATTGTAATTGCTAATTACTTTTTCACCAGGAATTACCCAGCTCTGTTTCTTCAGAAACAAATTTAGGCATAGCGGTGCAGCTATATATGTGCAAAACAATATTAAACCAATAACTAAAAGTAGAATTGATTTAAGCAGTATTAATTCAGAAAAAGATTATAAATTAGCAGCGATAGAAATACAACAAAATGAGAAAAATACAAATAATAGTTTAATCTTACAATATACAGATCACCTGATAGTAACGCAGATATTTTTTTCAACAAACTTGAATCTACATTAGAGAAAATTGACTTGCCGAAATGTAAATTGGTCATCACCGATGACTTCAACATCGACTTTTCTAAAAATTCATTAAATAAGCGTAGATTAGAATACATAATAGAGTCATTTAACCTAACAATAGCTACAAATAGTCCTACAAAGCTAACAGATAACGGGTCCACTATTATAGATTATATACTTACTAACATCACAGAATCCGATTTTAATGCAAATATACAAGACCTAGATATTTCAGATCACAAAGCTATTGAAATGCATGTTAGAGCTAAGCTCCCTGCAATCAACAATAATCAGTACAAGCAAATTAGACTAGCGAACACAATCCATAAATAATTTTAATTGCGATATTGCGTCAGAGACATGGGAGTCTGTGTATAAACATGAAAACCCGAATGAAATTTATAAAGAATTTTTATCAATATTTCTACTGTACTATAGCAAACATTTTCCAATTAAATCAGTCAAAAATCTATCAGGTGGTAGAAATAAATGGATTACTAATGGCATCAAAATCGCTAGTAAACATTTAAAACTACTGTACAAACAAAAGCGTGATAATCCCAATGACGAAAATCTAATTGAGTATTATAAAACATATAAAAAGAATATACAACAAAGTAATGAGAGAAGCAAAAAACTTCACTTTCAAAAACAAATATTAAATTCAGATAACGCGATAGAAACTACTTGGAAAATAGTAAGACAAAATACAAAAGAAAGTATGCCTAACCAAATAAATGAATTAAAAATAAATGACAAATCAGTAACAGAGCCAACTGAAATAGCAAATAACGCTAACAATTTTTTTATAAATTTTGGCAATTCTCACGAAATAAAAACAAAAACTAATTCACCCACCCACAAGATATTACATCAGCGATCATCTTTATTCTTAAGGCCAATTTTCGAAAAAAGATTTGTTACACATCATAAAAAACTTTAAAAGCTCAAATTGCAAAGATATTCATGATATTAGTCCCTACTTTGTTAAACAATGCTCGCGTCAAATTTTAACCCCCCTCACTTATTTAATAAATCAGATATTGTTTACTGGAATTTTTCCACCATGACTTAAAACTATCAAAAGTGATCCCTTTTTATAAGAAGGGCAGCCGACAAGATATCAATAACTACAGACCTATAGCTATTCTCCCAGTATTTTCAAAAATAATTGAAAAAATTATACACGATCAAATCGTAAATTTTCTTAAAACGCATAGCGCATTGAGACCAGAACAACATGGTTTCACAAAAAATAAAAATACTACCACGGCAATTTTTTAATTAACAAATGAAATTTTAGAGAAGCTAGAAAATGGAAACAATGTGGTAAGCATCATGTTTGACCTGTCGAAAGCTTTTGACATGGTCAAGCATGATAATACTCTTTGAAAAATTAGAAAAATATGGGGTACGGGGTACTCCACTGGATCTTGTTAAATCCTATTTGTTAAATAGGAAGCAGTTAGTTGAAATACAACATCAAAATCAACAACACAGATCTACTTGGGAGAAGCTACCCCCGATATCTGTACCCCAAGGGTCAATATTGGGTCCTTTACTGTTCTTGGTATATGTTAACGATTTGCCCTTACATATAGAACACTCAAAAATTATACTGTATGCTGACGACACCACAGCAATTCTTGGAAGTAAGAATAAAATCATTCTACAAATAAAAACGAAACAAACAGTGAACAATATAGTAAGATGGTTACATGAAAATGGCCTAAAGTTAAATTCTCAAAAAACAGAAATATTGCACTGTTCTGCTCAATATGACGCCTTTAAAATAAATGTAATCAACTCTGAAATAACATCAAAAAACAGCACAAAGTTCTTAAGTATCCATATAGATAATAATTTTAATAGGTATGAACAAATAGAACACATATGTACAAAATTATCAAAAGTTTGTTTCTCTTTGCGAACAATGATAAAATATTGTAGTACAGAGCAGACGGTTAATATACACTATGGATCATTTAATTCCGCTATGTCTTTTGGTATTGAATTCTGAAAAAATAGTACTAGAGCAATAGAAGTGATTAGGATTCAAAAAAGGGCCATTAGGATTATCACTGAATCTACTAACAGACAAACATGTAGAGACCTATTTAAATCCCTAAAAATAATAACCATACCCTGTCTGTATATCTACAAAGTTGCAACTTTTGTTCGTAAAAATATAAATTTGTACCAACGTAATTCACAAAACCATACCTATGAGACAAGACACATAACACAATTACAGCAAACTAAACATAAAACAACAAGATTTGAAAAAGATCTTTATTACTCTGGAATTAAAATTTATAATAAACTTCCCGATCACATTAAAAATTTAAATACATTGTACAAATTCAAACATTCGCTAAAAAAATATCTACAAACTTATATGTTTTATTCTGTACAGGACTACATATTTATATAAAACTTATAATTTTCCATAGGTGACTTTTTATGCATCTGAAATAATTTTTATAACTTTTATATTTGTCTTTTAAAATACATGTTTTTTACACACCATTTACATGTACTTTTTTAACATATTTTTTAGGAAATTTTAATTAGCATTTTTTTTTAAACTGTTTTTAAATAAATAATAACAAGTATTTGTTAATCTTATTCATTTGATGCTACACGTAGTAATTCAATTAGTGTAGTAACTAGATAAATAATATATAACCTAATTGTATTTTCTTTTGACTGCAATTTTAGACTTTTATCCTTGTAATGTGCCATTTGTAATGTAACTGACGATGCCCATACTGTTGTAACAGTCTAGTTGGAAAATAAAGATTATTCTATTCTATTCTATTCTATTCTATTCTATTCTATTCTATAAAATTTAAAATGTTCAAAAATTAACATTTCCAAAAAACTGGGAAAAGTATTCTAAAAAACCGCTGCCCAAGGAATCACTACTTCCACATCCAGATTCTCTATCCAAGTCACCCAAAACGAAAAAACTTTGTATGTGAAAATAATTGTTTATGGAACTTTAATAATATAATATTTGAAATCCCCTACCCCAAAAACCCATAAAACGATACTCCACATCGGTAGTGGGGTGGGGGTGGTGTGAGGGGGGTGGTGGCGGAGGGGTGGATGAAGTAAAAAAATATTTTGAGGTTTCTGGTTCCTGTACATACACTAAATCACAATTTTTTTCATCCTCTTTAATAAGGAGGTGGGGGTGGTGATGGGGGTGGCTAATGCTAAAAATGTTTTTGAGACCTTAGCTTCTCTTGTATATACCAAATACCAATTTCATGGACTCTTACCTGCTTGATTTACCCATTTACCCCAAATTTACCCCAATTTACCCCCCAACCCTTCGACGGAACAGGATGAAAATATAATCTAGTTCTATATCTCGTTAAAGTACATATGTGTACCAAATTTCAAGTCAATATCTTAAACGGTTTCAGAGTAAACGTGCGCACAAAAAAAGTTACAGACAGACAGACCGACAGACAGACAGACAGACAGACCGACAGACAGAAATTTTTTTTTTCCTCTCAAACTTAAAATCTCGACGTTTCATGACATTTTAAGCCTGTTTGGACAATAAAAATTTTTAAAAAATTTTTTGTCGTTACTATGCTTCCACTGGACGTGGAAGTAAAATATGCAACAGTTATATAAAAAGTTAAGCAAATCGGTGAGGAGCATGATTTTTACTCCAATTTTTTAAGTTTTTTATTTATCAACCGTGAAGGAGTGACACTTTTAGAGATTGAAGAGGGAATATATGCAAAACTTATTTAATGATAAAGAGATCATAAAGAACGCGGAAGTCTAATAGCAATTAATTGCAGTACCGGGCCAACAATCAATGATTTGCAATTTTCTCGAAAACTGCTAATGGTAGAAAAAAAGTTTCAAATAAAAAAGTTACACCAATCTTTTATCTCCATATGTCCTTGATATCTATTTCGAAAGATAAAAAAGTTTCCCCCATGCTACATTTGAGAATGCAAATTTTCGACATAGCCTTAGAAAAAAAAATGATTTCTACACTTATTAAAATTTGACACATATTAACACATTTTATTAACAAATATATAGCGGTAACACGATAAAAATTTGAGAGTAATCCATTGTGCCGTTTTTGTGTTAGAGCGAGTTAAACGGAAAAATAATTGTTTTATATATCCAATAGACACCTCAAACTAGAGAAATGGGCCGCGAAAACTCGTGACGGCGTTAAATAATTATTTATAATAAGTTTAATATTTGATAAAGGGTACGGTACATTGACAAAATGTTGAGATGAAAAAAGATTTATATTGCCGAATACCAAGGTCCGAAGTCCCTATCCCTTTCCCTTAACCATTTATTCCCGCAAACGCATTATGCCCCTTCTCTCCCTTCCTATTACTTGGATTGCGTTATTTTTTTTTTAATAAAGATAAAAAAGATCCTCACTTACCTGTAAAATAGTTTCTCCTCTGAACCCTTTCCTACGTAAAAAAAACGCATTTGAAAAAAAAAATGCAAAAAGTTTTTCCCTCCCACAAATTTGTTTATTTGAAAAAAATAAAAAAATTGATCAGTCGAATACTAGAGATAACAGCGAACAAATTCCATTTTGGTTTTTCAAAATCGCGCGACAGGGAAAAAAGTTCGGGGGGTTTGAATAATTCTCCTTTCCCTACCTCCTCCCCTTCTACTAATTGGCCCACCACCTCCATCCTCCGGCTCCATCAGTTTTTATCTATTTCACCTAGCTCAAAAATATCTCAGCCCCCTAACTCCTTTTTTTCGTGAAAAAATTAAAGAATTACTTTTTGTATATATTGATGTTACGGCAAAAAAACGTATATTTTAAAAAAACAATTTCACGAAAAGTTATCGTCTGATTTGAGAAAAATATGCGTTTCTGCGAGGTCTTCAATTTTTGATTTAACTTTTTTTTCGTTGAGTCAATAATAACAAAGTTATTGTGAAAAAACGTGTTTTTGCGAATGTTAAATGCGAATTCCTGCCCCACCTCGTGTGATTAAGCTGAACTAACTTGATCACATGATAAAAGAGAACGCGTGTAACCGAGTTGTCAAAAAAAAAAATTAAAACCAGATCCGCTCCGCTACGAGGTATTTGCTGCAATTTACAAATAGTAGATAATGTCATTTAAAAGGTATTTTATAAAAGTTGTAGAAACACAAATATAAGTGCTTCGGAAAAACATTTTGTAACTGTTCCGAAAAAATTGATATTCGAAGAACTTGGTAGCAAACAACAAATAAATCTAACCAATATATCTATTTCACTTGTATTGTGACAAGAAATGTCAGCTAGCGGCACGCAATATATGTTGCCACATAGTCCTCGCCGTAAGTTTTGTTTATATTTTTATGATAACTTCTATATAATAACAAATATAAATACCTTTTAATTCCTTCTAAATACAAAATATTTATTGACATTCAAGATATTGAGAAAAATATAAGTGTCATAAGTAAAATAATGTAAAGTAAATACACAATTTGGCATTCATATAAGTTAGTTACAGTCTAAGCGAAACTTGTCTATGATTGGTTAAATTATTTCCCGCCAAATAAAATCATTTGAAATCTGTGTCTAGACGGGCGTATTCTTATTTCCTATTTTTATTTAAGAAATTATTGTTTTGGTTTAAATTGATTATGCAGTAATTGTTAAAATAATAACTTTACTTGATATATATCACCAAAACTGAATTTAAAAAAATGGAAAATACCCATTGTAATGATTCAAACTATGACAAAGTAGTATCTTGTGAATATATTGTGAAAATTAGATCCAGCAGGAACATACGAAAAATTACATTTTCTGATGTTTCGCGAAACGCGTTTGAGCACTCTAGATGAGTAAATAGAATGCAAACATTTTGATATTTTGTTTGGCCTGATCCAATGAACAGAACCCGATATAGTAAAGAAAAACGAGACAAAAACACGTTTTTCAAAGTTAAAAATTAATTTCCAAAAAACGCCCCACTTCAAGATTGGATAAAACATTACTATTGCAAATAAATAGGAAAATAAATTAAAATACCATCTGAGACCCCACCGGAAACCGGCCTAAATACCTGTCAGCAACTATTAGAGACTACAGAAAATTTGTATGTGTCACTTCGTTGAAAACCAACTTAAATTATATATTTTGTTAATGTATTATAAAGCGTTCAAACGGAATAGCTGGCCGACAAATTCTGTCGCATCTCACATCATTTTAAGATGACAGGCCCCATATACACGCGCTTAGAAGTATTTTTAATGCTACAACCTAATCTAATAATTATTTTAAGAGGAGACAACACCAATCACAAAGTTTCATGCTAAAGCAGAAGTGGGCAGTGTGGCTATTAGGCGATCCAAACCACGTGACTTCCAACATGGCGCTGAGGGCAAACATCCGGCAATCCTTTATTTTCATTCGTTAAATGAGTTTTTTTTCGGTTGCCTTGGCTACGTTTCCGCGAGTTAATTAAAATAAACCCCATGTTTGCCCTCAGCGCCATATTGAAAAATGATTTTGACAGGTCGTTGGATTGCCTAATTATAGGGCATCTGCACGTGACGTCACAACTAACCTCAAAAATATGTGTCTCTTAAGATTTAAGAGTATTACGCAGCTATTATTAAAATTTCTGCCTGGTTCCCGTATTTTCAACTAAAATCTAGTTCAATGTAATGTTTATCAAGTTCTAAATACTTTGTCCTAATAAAATAGGACTTTCTTTGTAGGTTGGAAATCTAACCTGTAATTAGCAGTCTATTTTTATTACCTAATCAATAATACTGAAAAATTATTTACGTTAATTTTTAAATATTTGCTTGGAGCCAGTACGGCTTCAAGCTAAAAATGCGTATACAAACATTAAAGATGAGAATAAACTTGAATAACTTAAAATTTAAGGTTATGTTGATTACATGATGCAGATGCTGCTGTAGGCTGAAAAAAAGATATTCTTGTAAGTAAATGTAAAAGTTTTTAGCTAAAATTTGTTTATTTGTTTATCACACTTCATAATAAACAAATTTTAGCTAAAAACTTTCTTCAATAGAAGTGTAGTATTCATTTACTTACAAGAATATCTTTTTTTCAGTTTAATAACGCCAGCCGTTTGGCTAAAAGCTGCTTTTTCCCAGTCAAGACTTTTAATACAGTGCTTTCTAATAGATGGTGCCACCTACAGCAGCATCGGCATCATGTAACCAATATAACCTTAAATTTTCAGTTTTTCAAGTTTATTCTCATTTTTAATGTTTGTATACGAATTTTTAGTTTGGAGCCGTACTGGCTCCAAGCCAATATTTAAAAATTCACGTAAATAATTTTTCAATATTAAGATTAATAAAAATAGACTGCTAATTACAGGTTAGATTTCCAACCTACAAAAAGAGTCCTATCTTATTAGGACAAAGTATTTAGAACTTCATAAGCATTACACTGAATTAAGCTGCATAATACTCTTAAATCTTAAGAAACATAGATTTTTGAGGTTAGATTTTTGAGGTTAGCTGTGACGTTACATGCAGATACCCTATGATAGCCACACTGCCTACCCTTCACCCCACTTCAGCTTTAGCTTTACCGATGAAACTTTGTGAGCTTTGATGACAAATTATGTTCAAGTAGCACAAGTATTTGACAGCTGATCTCCACTGAAAGTTTAGAGAGTCATCGATGATGGCGCTAGTTGCAAATTCGCCTTAACCATAGCAGAGAACTTATACCATAGAGAAGCGACAGCAAGGCTTCCCGCGTGTACCGTGGCATATGACAAATAGGTTGTTTAGTTGTCAGTTCCACATGTTTACATTGCGTCAAAGATGACCCAACCACCATTGGTCTAATTCTCTGAGTTAGAGAACAGAGCATCAGTGGTGTGTCCTTTGCTCTGAAAGTTATCGTCAATCGGGTATATATCTAGTGATTTCTAAAGATTTTTTTGAATATTTCAAGAACGAATCTGCGTAATTTAAATCTGATTAAGCACATTGATGGAGGTATATTTAGGGAACTTATTTTAATGTAAAAAAAGTAAATTAAGGTGAGCAATATGTTTTTTTATTATTTTTTAAATGTGTCCGATATAACCTCATCTGGTTTGGAGATGAAATGGAAAATTGTATTTAAAATGTGTATATTTCAATATTTTTTCGATATAGAATTTATTATACACAGAATCGGATAATTTTGTTCAAAAAAATATAGGTAAATGCTATTAAAAATAGACTTGAAGGGAGGGTTGAGGGTTCCTTTAAGAGGAAAGTAAAAAAGTAAAATTTAAAATATATTCTATTTTAACACATGTACAAATAGTAGTAAAAATTGATAAACAAAAAACTATTTTCATTCTGATCACATGAATTGCAAGGATGATTTAGATGAATTATTAATGACTATAAAATCTACTAACATAACTGACACGATTAATGAAGAGGAAGAAGAAAAACCTCCTAAAGCCCTTGTTCTTCCTGAATACAGCTATACGAAAGAAAATATACCCACGCAAAATGCTTTCACTTATGTTTGCCGATATCTTTTGAAAAAAACCGTTGAAGTACACTCTTGCGATATTTGTAAATTTTTTGGGAAACAATGCGAGATACTAAATATAAATAAATTATTAGTTTATTTCAAAGCTTTTAACACCGAAAAAAATATTTACGGAAACCTGCTATCACCTCCAGAGGAATTTGTCAATTTTATTTACAAATTAGAACATATATTTAATTCTCAATTTGAGGAAATTTGTACTGGACGAGAGTTTCTAATACGTTATTTAACATAATGAACAACACAGATTTTATTCATCCATGTATAGAATTCCCAAAACTATATCTTAAAAATTTATTTATAAGAATGAAGATTTTTTATTCCATTAAATACACAAATCGGGATTTAAAAACTACTAAAACAGACAAAAAAGTAAACAGGAAGGTTAAAATTTTGTCACATTTATAATTTTTAGTGTATATATCGAGTCAATATCAAGTAGATTATTTGATTTATATAAACTAATAGGGTATGTGCATCATATAACTAACATAAGCTCAAATTTTAAGTTTTTAAGTTTATTTTTATTTTTCATGTTTCTATACGCATTTCTAGCTTGGAGCCATACTCGCTCCAAGCAAATATTTAAAAATTCACGCAAATAATATTTCAATATTGTTGACTAATAAAAATAGCCTGCTAATTATAGGTTATATTTCTAACCTGCAAAAAGTGTCTCATTTTATTGGGACAAACGATTTAAAACTTCATAAACATTACATTGAACTAGATTTTGGTTGAAAGTACAGGAACCAAGCAGACATTTTAATAATAGCTACGTAATACATGTAAATCTTAAGAAATATATATTTTTGAGGTTGGTTGTGACGTTACGTGCACATGCCCTATTGTAGGTTCCAAGTATGGAAAATTGTAGATACATTTTATAGCTTTCTTATTTTGTAATGTTTTTAAAGGTTTCATAACAGAATTATTGGCTGTAGCCCAAATAGAAGTTAAATATTGTAAGTGTGAATATAAGAGGCAATAAATATTTTCTAGACATAAAAGAATTCCAATAACAGGAGAAAATGACGATTTTCTAAAATTGAGTGCGTTAATTTATTAATCTGAAACCAAAAGTGATATTTGCCTCAAGTCATATATTACCAGTTATCATCATAATCTTTTCTAAAATATAAAAGTGTTGTATCATGAGCATATAATACGTACTATACTACCTTGTATATTCAACTTAGCAATAGAATTTATGTATATTAGAAATAAAAATCTTTTTTGTGAAACATGTTTGTTTAATTTTTAGAATTATAAACAAAAAAATATTAAAATAGAATAAATTGTAATATTATGTACAATATATTATTCTAAAATATGTTTTGATAACGTATACCTATACAATACATTCTGTTATATGTGAATGTAAATATTTGATATATTATTTACATTTTTTTTACGTTTATTAGGCTTTTTTAGAAACTAATAGTATTTAAAACATAAACTATTATTTAATTATATTTAATATGAATTACTTTCAGTGTACATCTAACTAAGTTCTCTCAGTGTAAGAGATTGTGTTGAGTACATATTAAACTGAATTACTTTCAGTGTACATCAAACTTTACAGTTCTCTCAGTGTAAGAGGTTGTCTTTCACTCATATCAATGTCATTAGAACCGGGCCATAAAATGTCAAAGGAACCGCCGATATTGTCGCTTCTCTATGGTATAAGTTCTCTGACCATAGCCCTTATACTTAAATATTTTTCTGGTTCTCTATTTTTGCTAGAAGGAATTATTTTGTCCTTTCTCAATTGTTTTAAGTAAATTTTCGGTTCGAAGGTTTAAAAATTTCTTATTTTTTCATATGTAATAAAATAACGAAGAAATACCACAGCAACCGTGGCATTATCTGAGGATAATTTGAACCCACTGTGACTTTAAAACTTCAATTTTGACAACCATGTCTGATCGCTTTGTCAATTTAAAAGCGTATGGGCACCAAAATGATTGTTATGTTAAATTAAAGTATTCTATATTCAATAAAAACCGTACATGTGAGTTAGACCCGTAGTCCTTAAAATATCATTGTCATATTTTCATTATTTTAGGTATTATCTAAATGTAAAATGTAAATATTTATATCAAAGATTGAAACATAATCCACGATGGCTTCAAGGAGCAGAACCACTACGAGATCTTTTAATCGGTTCGATATAGGTAGCCCTCTTTCGAAATCTACAAGTCGGGCTGATCCACGGTCAGAGGTTAGCACAGGCAGGCGCGCCACATCCGAGGGAAGTACCAGAGGTAGCTTATTATCTACACCTTCAACTGCCAGTGGAAGAGGAAGCCTGCCACCGCCAAGAATTACTTTGACCAATTATGATGATCCCTGTTTGTACGGGCCAGATATCTTCACAAAAGTACTAGGCCCTACAGCAGATGAAACAATACTTGTTGGTATTCAAACCCTCCTCAATATTTGCAGAGAATATCCACCTAGTAGTGACGCTAACGAAGGTGCTGCTACAGACGTTGTAAATCAAAGAGAAACTCTTTGGCGAGAGGCAAGTGGGCGGGAAGAATTGGTAAACCACGCGTCCCTGGAAAATAGTAGGAGAAGTATTATGGATGCAATAAACTATATGAGACAAAATCAAGTGAGCGACGAAATACTTCAGAGAGAAGCAAGCCAAATTAGAAGAGATGTATTGCCAAGCCGAGCAACCTTAGCAAGTGGTCGGAGAAGCAGTGTGAATGAAGGATACGCTATGGGACAAAATGATGAAGAGAGTGACGAAATAGTTCAGAGAGAGGCAAGCCAAAGTAGGAGGGATGTATTGGCTAGCCGGGCAACCTTAGCAAGTGGTCGAAGAAGCAGTGTGAGTGCAGGATACGATATGGGACAAGATGATGAAGGGAGCGACGATACACTTCAGAGAGAGGCAAGCCAAAGCAGGAGGGAATTATTGGCAAGCCGGGCAACCTTAGCAAGTGGTCGGAGAAGCAGTGTGGGTGCAGGATACGCTGTGGAACAAGATGATGCAGAGAGCGACGATGCTATACCTCTGAGAATGGCAAGCGAAAGCAAGAGGGCATTATTGGCGACAAGCCGAGCAAACTTGGCTATTGGTCGCAGTTTGAAACCAGAATATGATACGAGACAAAATGATGAAGAGGACGACGAAATACTTCAGAGAGATACAAGCCAAAGTAAGAGGGATGCATTGGCAAGCCGGGTAACCTTTGCAGGTAGTCGAAAAAGCAGTCTAAATGCGGGATACGATATGGAACAAAATAATGAAGAGGACGATGAAGTGCAGACAGACCCAAGCCAAAGTAATTGGGAAGAATTGTCAAGGAGGCTGTCCGTTGTACGTGGTCGGAGATACAGTGTGGATGCAGGAAACGCTTTGAGTCCATTTGACGAAGAAAGCGACGAAGTACTTGAGAGCGAGGCAAGCGAAAGTAAGGGGGATGTATTGGCAAGCCGGGCAACCTTGGAAAGTGGTCGGAAAAGCAATGTGAATGCAGTATATACTATGAGACAAGATGATGAAGAGAGCGATGAAATACTTCAGAGAGAGGCAAGCCAAAGTAATAGGGATGTATTGGGAAGCCGGGCAACCTTGGCAAGTGGTCGGAGAAGCAGTGTGAATGCAGGATATGATATGGCCCAAAATGATGAAGATAGCGACGATATACTTCAGAGAGAGTTAAGTCAAAGTAGAAGGGATGTATTGGCTAGCCGGGCAACCTTAGCAAGTGGTCGGAGAAGCAGTGTGAATGCAGGATACGGTATGGGACAAAATGATGAAGGAAGCGTCGAAATACTTCAGAGAAAGCCAAGCCAAAGTAAGAGGGATGTATCGGCTAGCAGAGCAACCTTAGGAAGTGGTTGGAGAAGTAGTGTGAATGCAGGATACGATATGGGACAAAATGATAAAGAAAGCGTCGAAATACTTCAGAGAAAGCCAAGTCAAAGTAAGAAAGATGTATTGGCTAGCCGGGCAACCCTAGCAAGTGGTCGGAGAAGCAGTGTGAATGCAGGATACGATATGGGACAAAATGATGAAGAAAGCGTCGAAATACTTCAGAGAGAGCCAAGTCAAAGTAAGAGGGATGTATTGGCTAGCCGGGCAACCTTAGCAAGTGGTCGGAGAAGCAGTGTGAATGCAGGATACGATATGGGACAAAATGATCAAGAAAGCGTCGAAATACTTCAGAGAGAGCCAAGTCAAAGTAAAAGAGATGTATTGGCTAGCCGGGCAACCTTAGCAAGTGGTCGGAGAAGCAGTGTGAATGCAGGATACGATATGGGACAAAATGATGACAACATACTTCAGAGAAAGGCAAGTCAAAGTAAGAAGGATGTATTGGCTAGCCGGTCAACCTTGGCAAGTGGTCGGAGAAGCAGCGTTAATGCAGGATATGATATGGGACAAAATGATGAAGATAGCGACGATACACTTCAGAGAGAGGAAAGACAAAGCAGGAGGGATACATTGGCGAGACGAGCAACCTTGACAAGTGGTCGGAGAAGCAGTATGGGTGCAAGAAATGATATGGGACAAAATGATGAAGAGAGCGGCAATATACTTCAGAGAAATCCAAGCCGAAGTGTGAAGGATGTAATGGCAAGCCGAAGTACCATAGCAAGTGTTCGGAGAAGCAGTACGGATACCAGAGGTCCAAATGCGAAGAGCAGTATTATAAGGAGGATAGGTGATAGCCGACATAGTATAAGAGATGGTCAGAGAAGCTCTATGGATGCGAGAGATATTTTGCAAAATGAAGAGAGCGACGAAATACTTAGGGAAGTGGCAAACCCAAGTACGAGGGAAATAATGGCAAGACGAGGAACTCTAGCAAGTGGCCGGAGAAGCAGTATAGATAGTAGAAGTCTAAATACGGGGAGCAGTATTTTAAGGGGGTTAGATGACAGCCGACATAGTGTAAGAAGTGGTCAGAGAAGTTCTATGGGTGCGCAAAGTGTTAGAGATGGTATGGGGCAAAGTAGAGGGAGCATCGTAAGATTTCCTAGTGGAAATAGCGATGTTAGAAGGGTAAGTATAAGATCTAAGGCAAGTCTGAAATCAGGTAATAATAGTAATTACCCTGAAGAAGAGGAAATGAATGAAACAGAGCCTGTTGACGGGATAGTAGACGACATAGTAGACGACGAAGTAGATGAAGAAATAGTAAAAGAGATATTAACGTCAGAGGAACAATTGGTAGAGCAGTCATCACAAACTCCTGGAGTATCGAGGTCCAGTACAATGTTTCAAACAGAAGATGACTTATTTAACGAAAGCGTAGAGTTACAAACCGATTTTCCAGGTGTACACAGTTCATCTCAAACTTACCGTGAGATAAAAAACGAGAACTCCAGTTCT
Source organism: Rutpela maculata (assembly GCA_936432065.2). NCBI lineage: Eukaryota > Metazoa > Arthropoda > Insecta > Coleoptera > Cerambycidae > Rutpela > Rutpela maculata. The sequence continues at coordinate 125,158,445 of OW386290.2, read as the reverse complement.
TCCTCCACAGGTTCTCAGACTGGTCAGTCAATGCCGAAAAGTAGGAGTAACAAATCACAAATGCAAGAGAGTAAGCATTCGGTTCGTGTGAGTAAATCTCAGACTAGAAGTAAATTGCAGAATCAATCTCAAATTCAAAGTTGCAAGTGTCGCATTCCAATTTGCATATCTCAACGTCTTAGGAGTAAATTGCAGATTCCAGATTATATATCTGAGAGCCATGGGAGTAAATCTCAGAGTCGAATTTGTAAACTACACCACCTCCAGGCAAATGTATCAAGAGGCATGTTAAATAGTGGTACTGATTCATCCAAATTGGAAAGCTGCTGCCCGTGTTGTCAATGCAGTACGGAGGAGACATCTTCGTCAACGCCTGACAGTCCTGTTTGTTCCTTTAACTTGGGCAAAGAGACATCTTCGTCAACGCCTGATAGTCCTGTTTGTTCCTGTAACTTGGGCAAAATGAAGGGAGGACAATATGGTTCTACTAAGACTGACACAACTCGTACAAGCAAACCAGTAGGGTTAGTACAGTTAGTTGTAATTTATTACCACTTAATTCCATAACACAAAAAAGTGCATAATCGAATTTACACGGAAAACAATATAATAGACTAGGCCCATAAGTAGGAAATCCATCTCTATAAAGTGCAAGAAGCATTTCATGTAATAATTGGAGAAACAACGTTTTTAGGATATTTCCACCCCGCTGAATACGAATCTGCCTGTTGCCAAAGCGAAATTTGGACCGTAAGTCTGGTATCCAAGATGGCGGCCAGAACTCTGTTGCCCTATATCTCCCTTGTCCGTTGACTTAAAATAATGATCTAAACGTCTGCTTAGGGGTTTTCTCGGATGCCAAACACATTGCAATGCTCAAAATTTACTTACCTTAAGTTTGGAGTGCATGGGTTAAAAAATGGCGCCCAAGATGGCCGCCGAAACTTTGTTGTGTTTACGTGCGTCTTGTTGTATTTGGAGTGTAAAATCTGTCCGATATATAGTTTTTAGTGGTTGAATGTGTGCTACTGTGTGTGTGTTACGTGTTTTTAAGTAATATTTTACACCTTCCGAAATACAATTTGGTAACAAAATTATGTTACTGCGTGTAATAGTGGAAGGGAGAATAGTGGATGAACCTTATAAGAATTTCAAATTTGGCACTAACTGTTCGTTCGCATCAATTGTATGCCGTTCTTGATAGCATCTGAGGTGAAATATCACAGTCAGTGTATATTTACGGTCGAGAGGAGCCAGAAAAGGTACAGATGCAGATGAAGGAGTGTGGCAAAAGTAATTTACCTATGATCCAAATTTGCAAAAAGCTCGAAGTCTCAGCCTCACTGAGTAACGTTTTGTCACTCTCAGATGTTTGAGAAAGATACGTTTACCTGGCGAGAACAATCGACGTTGAGATACCGAAGTCATTTGAATCGCGCTTGTCAACTTTTAAAAAGAAATTGCAGAACGGCATTAAGGACTCGTTCCTTTTCTTCCAGCCCTTAAACAAGGACATCACAAGAACACAAACTTTCCTTATACCCCAGGAGTTTTTGACCAAGGTGACTGCGGATGTTGCTTTAGGAGACATCGATCAAGATGTTCCGATCCCGAGGCAAGTGCTCGATGGTGATTTTCGAACTCTTGTCCATGCTGCGCTGCTGCTTAGAGGGGAGCTGCAAGATTCGCCGGGTCACTCAGGGCTTCATGTTTCCCAAGAAGAGGCTGCTGCATTAATACCGAAAAATCTTCATTCCCATCCTTATGACCCTTGAGCCCGTCCCCAAAGCCTCTACGGATATCCTAGCCTGTAATTGTTCATCCCAGTGCCTGAGTACAATGTGCACGTGCAAGAAGAATAGACTGACTTGCACCAAATTGTGCCACCGCTCTCGACAATGTTTGAACTTTTTAAATGGTTGATTTATCTTCCTTGCAACCTTGCCATAAGCTAAAAACACTTGAATGAGAGCCGTAGTGAGCCAACTTTTTTGGGGGGACGTTCTAAAAAAAAAAATTTTCGGTACAAATTGCCAACTTCCATCTCAAATTTCCAACTTTCGCCAAGTCTAACAGGGATGGGGTGGGGGAAAAAGTACCCCCCCATACCCCCCCTTCGCTACGGCCCTTGAATTATTGTTTTATCTTCTTTGCAATCTTGAAATAAACAATGTTTGAACTTTGAAATGGTCGTTTTCTTATCTTCCTTGTTTCCTTGCTTACTTCCGAGCAAGAAAGTTTCGGCGGCCATCTTGGGCGTTATCTTGGAACCCATGCACTCCAAACTTAAGGTAAGTAAATTTTGAGCATTGCAATGTGTTTGGTATCCGAGAAAACCCCTAAGCAGATGTTTAGATCATTATTTTAAGCCAACGGACAAGGGAGATGTAGGGCAACATAGTATTGGTCGCCATCTTGAATACCGGACTTCCGGTCCAAATTTCGCTTTGGCAAAAACGTTGTTTTCCTAATTGTTACATGAAATGCTTCTTGCATTGTTCTTTCTTGAAAATGTGCCTAGTCTATAAGCTTGCTATTTAAATATTCGAAGTCAAGGAAATGCAACTGCCATGCCGTAACTCTACAGTGACTCTAACGTAACTCTACATGGGATCTTAAAACCGGTCCCGAAAAGTGTTAACATATGCTGGCGCATTTTATTACAGCAATCAATATAAGTGTTGGTTTAAGGGCTGGGAAAAAATGCGAAAATTATCAGAAAATAGCTGCCGTACTAATGCAGTTTATCCACACAGAGCCAAGCATTTAATTTTCATATTGAAATATAGACGAATAAAACTAAACATCAAAAATACGATTTGAACGATTGTTGGTGGAGGGACAATTTTTTTGTGGAAATGCAATCTGTATGTTATCTCTCAGGAAATTGCAGTAAAGTTTTGTCTAATCTGGGAGGTGGGTGTTTTGGTTTTAATTTTGAAAAACGTGTTTTTGCATTGTTTGTTTTTAATATCTCGGGTTCTGTTCATCGGATTAGGCCAAACATAAAATCAAACTGTAAATAATTTATGAATAAAACTGCATGTGTCCAAATCCGATCTGCCATTTTTTTGCAAAAGAAAAATAAAAACTACAAAAATTTCTAATTTTACATAATACGAAATTACTAAAAAAAATAACACAACCTGGGTACTAAACTAGTATATTCTCATGTATTTTCACGCGCTGAACTCGAATCCGAGGTTAGAATTGGCCGATTGGCTCATATACTCCAGGCATTAGCGACCATATACCTTAAAAAATTCATGGTAGTTCCAGAAATAGGCTTATTCTACGTTTTTTGGAGCGCTGAATCCGAATTTTTAACTTCCCACCAAAAATTCCCCCCGCAATCTCCTCAAAAATTTGAAAATAAAACCAAAAAAAAATTTTTTAACCTTTTTTTTCTTTGTTTTAGGAAAAAAATACCTAGAAATCCCGAAAGTAGACAAAATTTGCAACAAAAAAGGTCCTTTGACATTTTAACGTTAAACGAACGGGGAAGCGCTGGCACGTCTCGAAACATGAGCCTCGGCGCCGCGGGGCTGCATGCCGTAAGATACACGTCGCGCGTCCTTTACGTTCTTTCAGTCAAAATTAAAGATTGCAATTTTGAAATTTCCGGTAAAAATAAACAAAATACATACGTTCAATAATGTTACAAGGCAGTTGCAATATGATTTAATTATTCTGAACCTAGTTTTTACCCAAGTCTAACTGAAAATGATATAAAATGAGAACAGAGGTGCATTTGTTGTTTGTATTATATAATTTGTAAAAACAAAAGAAAAACTATTTACAAATTATGAGAAGACAGTTATCATGCGGAACAAAACGTTTTTTAAAGCAATGAGAACAATAAACAATATAAAGTGAGGATAAAACGCCTAAAAAACTGCGATGGCGATCAACAGGTTGCTATCAATTCTTGGGAAGCATACAGGTGTCATGGGTCGGGGGAAAAGAGAGGGACTCTTGACAACAGCATAGGGATGAGCGATATTTATCGATATTCGATGTTCATCGATGATAAAGGGCAAAACAACGATTTTTTAACATCGATGATGAACTGTATTAATAAGAGCCGTTGATAAGGATCGATGATAATCGGAAGTTGTTCAGTATTATTTATTCAATATTGAAAATTATTAACTATACAAATCGTATTTCCAGTATAGTTCCCCCCGCTCATCAAAAATTTTTTTTTTCATTTTCGCCCCCTGCTCAACAATTTTTGTGTTCCATTTTCTCCCCCCCTCTCATAAACTACTAGAAGATCATCGATGTTGTCAAAATTGATGTTTTGAGGTCGAAGATAATCGGTTATCGATATTTAGTTGTCGATGTCAGCATCAATGATCTCTTAACATCGCTCATCTCTACAAAAGCATGCTAGCTCGAGGGGCGTGGCAGCAAATCGAAAGACGAGAGAGCAACTGTGGAGTTGCCGTATGATACCTAAATGCACGCGCGGTGCCGGGACGCATGTTTCGGGACCCACTCGCTCCCTTCCCGTTCGTCGTATGTCAAAATGTCAAAGGATTTTCTTTGCTGTAAATTTTGTTTACTTTCTGAATGTCTGGGCATTTTTCTCTAAAACGAAAAAAAAAAAAAAAAGGTAATAAAAATTAAAAACCAGTTTTTGGGTTCTTTTCTCTAAATTTGAGGGGGTTGCGGGAGGAATTTTTGGTGGGAAGTTAAAAATTTGAATTCAGCGAGCCAAAAAACATGAAGTAAACCTATTTCCAGAACTACCATGAATTTTTCCAGGTTAACTTCTCTAATGCCTGGAGTACAAGATGACTTCAAGAATTAGCTAAAAATGACTAAAAACTGGCATTATTGCGTATTTCAAGGTATGTCTTTCAAAAAAAATTAAAGGAAAATATTTGATAATATGCTTTTTTATCAACTGAAATCACATTGGACTACAGAATTAATTAAGTATATCTTAACCTCAAAAAAATGCTCGATATCACTCAAAAATGAAATTTTCATATACCGTATAGTTCAGTCGGTAAAGTAAAAAATACACCAGAAGCTCACAAAAAATGTTTCTGAGATTTTCCTTCAGTAACTGTTAGTAGAGGGGTTATACATCACAAAACCACAAAAATCCGTCGCAATCCCTCCAAAAAACCACCCCTTCAGTTAAAAAAGCTTTATTTTACTGATAACTCGTTAACCGTTGAAGATATAGAAAAATTGCTCATTTTGAAAAAGAAAGTTTGACTAATTTCCTAGAAAAGGTTCTATTGTAATTTTTTTGTATATGCCATAGTTTTCGAGAAAATCGATATTGAAGGTATAAGAAAAATTGAATTTTTAGAAAATGCGTTATATAATCGTTAATATCTTCGCCAATTGTCGATATATCTAAGACAATCAGGAGGCAAATGAAAGATATTTTTATAACCTTCAATTTTTCACCATAGAAAATTATAAAAGTAACTAGGTTTCTAGGGTTTTTAAGGTCGTATTAGTAAAAATTGATTTTTTCCCGATTTTTTTGAATATATATTTGCAAATTGTTAACATATTATAAACAATACAGTCAGATATGTAATACATTCATTTAATAACTTTATTTTGTGACCATAAAAAATAATAAAAGTCCCTATATGTTTTTAGTCCAGTCAATGAAAGAGTTGTAGAGAACATTTTGGAGGGGAGAATTTTTCTCTTCAGAAATGTGTTGGGAGTAGTCAGTAGGTAAACATACTAAGAGTCCCCGCCCCCTAGCCCCGCCGCTTCAGGGGGAGAGGGGGGTGGAAAGGTTCCTTTTTTCGATTCTTCGCTTATAACTCGGAAACGATGCGTCGTACGAAAAAAGGTAATCTATGCAAAATTAAACGTAATTAAATTTCCCACAAGAATGTTTATATTTATTTTCTCCCTATGTGTTATATTTTACGAGATATTCGCCAGCGAAAATCGATAATTAATAAAAAAAAATCAATTGTTTACCTTGAATATTTCTATCAAAGTGGTTTACCGTGGTCTGCCAATAAATCACAGTCACAAAACAATCTTTATTTTACAACACTGGATGTATTTACTAACGTAATATTTTGTCGAAGTCTAGACATTTCCTTAAATATACAGTGTGACTCACTTAAAATGAAGATACCCTTATAACTTTTTCATTTTGTTTCCGATTTGAATCAAATTTTACTCAAATATAGAACAAATTAGGATCTATTTATGACCAGAAAATCATTCACCTGCTATAAAGGCAAAGCTACTTGCGGTACCAAAATATGAGGAAAAAGATTAAAAACCATATTGATTTTTAATCTTACGAACGACGAATTTTACGTAGCCACCACAAATTGCGGAAACTGATGAGCCAGATGAGCCTATGTATGAGATGTCCCCCATCAATAACCAAATCAAATTTTGGTGTATGTACGTTTGTGGCGCCGATCGGATGCATTTTTTAGAATTTCTAACATTCAAAATGTTTTATTTTTTCAGCATATTTTGGTACCGCAGGTAGCTTTGCCTTTATAGCAGGTGAATGATTTTCTGGTCATAAGTAGATCCTAATTTGTTCTATACTTGAGTAAAATTTGATTCAAATCGGAAACAAAATGAAAAAGTTATAAGGGTATCTTCATTTTAAGTGAGTCACACTGTATATTTAAGGAAATGTATAGATTTCGACAAAATATTACGTTAGTAAATACGTCCAGTGTTGTAGAATAAAGATCGTTTTGTGACTGTCATTTATTAGCAGACCACGGTAAACCGCTTTGATAGAAATATGCAAGGTACATAATTGATTTTTTTTGTTAATTATCGATTTTCGCTGGCGAACATCTCGTAAACTATAACACATAGGAAGAAAATGAATATAAACATTCTTGTGGAAAATTTAATTACGTTTAATTTTGCATAGATTACCTTTTCCCATACGACGCATCGTTTTCGAGTTATAAGTGAAGAATCGAGAAAAGGAACCTTTCCACCCCCCTCCCCCCTGAAGTGGCGGGGCTAGGGGTGGGGACTTTTAGTATGTTTACTTCCTGACTACCCCCAAAACATCCCTGAAGAGAAAAATTCTCCCCTCCAAAATGTTCTCTACAATCTCCTTTTGGGCATTCATTGATTGGACTATTATTAATTATGCTGCAGAATGCACGTAAAGTCCAATTTCAGTCAGATTCATTAGAATTTTTAACTATTCTCTTGGATTATCCGAGAAAGCAGATGTAGGCAATTATTGTAGACGTCATTTTAGAGTCAACTGCTCGAAGAACTTATCGCGAGTACAGGGAATTTTTCGGAGTGGTCAAATTAATTTTTTTTTAATTTCCGTAGTTTAACATAAACTTGATACCTACCATATAGAATCTGCGATTGAATGGAAATTAGCTCCCTCAAAATTATTTTGATTTGTTTGGTTGGCAAGTCCTGGATTCGGTATATAAAAATTTCATTTTTTGAGGTATTTCGAGCATTTTTCAATACCATTCCGGCCATGCATTGAAAGTCACTTACTCAACAAATAAAATACAAAATTGTTTTGATTCCCTTGCTTCGCAAATTTAGGGTACAGTATATGAAAATTTCATATTTGAGTGATTTCGCGCATTTTTTTGAGATTATGTATGAGTTAAAATATACACAATCAATTCTGGTGTAATAGACTACAAGCCCATCGTAATTTTTAAGGGGTCAAGTAACCCCGGCATATTCAGTACGATGTTGGCATATGAAGCCATAACTTTAGGTACTATGCCGTCACTTTTGGGCGGTACAGGTGAGTACACAGGTAAATTGAATTTTCCATCCGAAAATGCGTTCTTCAGACAAAATATTCTTGTACGGCATTCCTCATGTTGATAGTTCATAAAAAAATACAATCACCTAGAATCTACTACCGTACAAAAATAATGGGACCGGAAGCCAGAAGAATTTTTGAGTTTCCGAAAATTCTTCCAGGCATATAGGCAATTTAATACTGTACGGCGTTTGTACAAATAGATCTGTATGCTTTCATAGATTCATTATTCAGCACCGCCGTACATATTTGGTGGTTACAAGTTGAGAAACCCCGGGCGCAACTCCCTATCCCTAACTAGTATGGTGGTGGTGATTTGAACCAACATCAAATTCAATGATCTTAATGCTTTCTCATGAAACGAAGACATTTTTTGACATGCCGAACATTTTTCATGGAACACATGGCTGTTAGTCCCCAGTACAGCGTCCTTTTTTGAAAATGATTACAAAAGTGGTAAAAATGGTCTTAGCGGCTTCATTTTAACGAGTCTACCAAACTGTAAAATTTTCAGAGTACGGGATGGGCGCTTTTTCGCACGCGCAGCAACTAAACCTGTCGTTCTAGTGCGGTTACGATTTTTTATTACAAAACTCAAATTTTTTATTTTAATTGAAAGATTATGCATCAAATCAAAAGAAATTTTTTTTGTCTAAAAAAAAAGAGGGCGTGATTGTCGAGTCCGACACGTGCAACATATCACTCTAGCACGGTACCGTTTTGTTATTTCACAACACCTAATTTTCAATTGCAATTGCTCATAATTGCCTAAAAAAGATAGTCCATAACTTGTCCGACAAATTTTCAGCCTCGTTTTTTCAGTCCGACAACCTGAATATGTCAGTTATGGCAGGTTACGTTTTGCGATTACAAAAGTTATAATCTTAATTTTTTTCACTTTCAAATAAAATATATATATTATAAAAATAGGTGTCCGACAAAAAAAATGACGCAAACTTATAAAAACCAATTAAAAAAATTAAATATTTTTTTTTTTAATTTTTGAAAGTAGTGCCAAAGCGCACGCAATAAACTATACTAAAGAGTGTGCGCGGGAAGAGCAGCTGATGAATTCATCGCCTCATGGTCCGCCAGGATCCATTTTTATAATATGTGCTTTGCTTTGCCGGCTTCGTTCACGTTTTACTTCATGTGACTTTTATAAAAACCGCTGCCCAAGGAATCACTACTTCCTCATCCAGATTTTTTATCCAAGTCACTCACAACGAAAAAATTTTGTATGTGGAAATAATTGTTTATGAAACTTTAATAATATAATATTTGAAATCCTTTACCCCAAAAACCCATAAAACGATACCCCACATCGGTAGCGGGGTGGGGGTGGTGATAGGGGATGGGTGGTAGTGGGGGTGGATGAAGTAAAAAACATTTTGAGGTTTTTGGTAATGGCGGAAGCTAATGCCAACATTTTTTTTGAGACCTTAGCTTCTCTTGTATATACTAAATACCAATTTTATGGACTCTTACCTGCTTGATTTACCTATTTTCCCCAAATTTACCCCCAATTTACCCTCCAACCCTTCGACGGAACAAGATGAAAATATAATCTAGTTCTAGACCTCGTTAAAGTACATATGTATACCAAATTTCAAGTCAATATCTCAAACGGTTCCAGAGAGAGAAACGTGCGCACAAAAAAAGTTACAGACAGACCGACAGACAGACGATCAAACTTAAAATCTCGACGTTTCGTGACATTCTAAGCCTATTTGAACAATAAAAATTTTTTAAATTTTTTTTGTCGTTACTATACTTCCAGTGGATATGGAAGTAAAATCAAAGTATTAATAAAAGGTGTACTGGTGTATTTTTTTTATTTTTATTTTTTCGAGTGGTGATGATTCAGATTCAGAATAGTCTTAATTTTCATGATGTTGACATTTTCAATAAATTAATTTATATACCGCATTAAATAACAAAAGTTATTAAGAACAAAATATGGTTTGATCATATTTCATAATTTTTTAAACAAAAATAACTAAAATTAACCGATACATCATAAGTATTTATTCATTTATTATTATTTATTTACTACATTGCACAGTTTCGCTCTATAAAGGTATGCATTAAATAAAATATAAAAGTTATAATGAACAAAATTTGGCCTGATTACTTTTCATAATTTTTTTCACAAAGAAAACTAAAATTTACTTGAACTGAAAATCAGAGCATTTTAAATATTTATTCGTTCTTTAATTAGTATTTATTTATTTATCAAGTTGCATAATTATCTTCTCTAAAGGTATGAATCTAATAATATATAAAAATTGTTATGAACAAAATTTGGTCTGATTAATTTTCATAATTTTTTTCACAAAGAAAACTAAAATTTACTTGAAGTGAAAGCCAGAGCTTTTTTAATATTTATTCATTCATTAATTAGTGTTTATTTATTAAGTTGCATAATTATCTTCTCTAAAGGTATGACTTTAATAAAAGATAAAAGTTGTTATGAACAAAATCAGGTCTGATCATTTTTCATAATTTTTTTCACGAAAAAAAAAACTAATTTTATTTATTAATTTATTTATTAGTACCTATTTATTTACAATACATTGCACAATTATCCTCTATCAGAGTATAAATTAAATAAAATCATAATACAATATATCAACATTAATTTACATAATATTTGCAGCTAATTATACACGAAAATATAAATTTGATTAAAGAGTCATCGTATTAACCTCATTTGTTTTCATTGTCGGACTGGTAACATGATCCACTATTTTTGTAGGACAGTGCTATATTTAATTCAAAAACGTACCAATCTATCACGTGTGATTTTTGTCCGAAATTTTACAATCGCAAAACATAACCTGCCATGACTGACATATTCAGGTTGTCGGACTGAAAAAGCGAGGCTGAAAATTTGTCGGACAACTTATGAACTATCCTTTTTAGGCAATTATGAGCAATTGCAATTGAAAATTAGGTGTTGTGTAATAACAAAACGGTACCGCGCTAGAATGAAATGTTGCAGGTGTCGGACTCGACAATCACGCCCTTTTTTTTCGGACAAGAAAATTTTCTTTTGATTTGACGCATAATCTTTCAATTAAAATAAAAAAATTGAGTTTTGTAATAAAAAATCGTAACCACGCTAAAACGACAGGTTTAGGTGCTGCGCGTGCGGAAAAGCGCCCATCCCGTTCTCTGAACATTTTACAGTGTGGTAGACTCGCTAAAATGAAGCCGCTAAGACCATTTTTACCACTTTTGTAAATCATTTTCAAAAAAGGACGCTGTACTGGGGACTATGTGTCAGGAAAATTTATTTCCCTCTGAAAAGAGCAATTTCAGGGTGAAAAATTTGTTTACGGCATTAGCATAGTTTGTTAATAAAACAATAATCAATAAACACTAAATGCTGTACAAAAAGAATGGTTCCAGATGGCTCGAAAAGTATTTTGTCACCCCTTAGATTTTATTTTATTTTTGCGTCTATTTTCTAAAACTGACTTTCACGTCACCGAGATAAAATTCCCTAATTATGAAAGATACATTGTCCGTCACATTCAATGATTAATATATTTGTCCTGTTCAAGCTAACAATAAGTCAATATGGCCGCCACATTGAGTGGGCTAATATGAACGGCATCATAATTTTCAATTACTATTTGATATAGTCTGTAACATTTTGTATATGCCGTACAGTAATAGGGTTTTTCCATATATAACAGTTCACTTCAAATGATGCATTAATATGAAGTAATACATAAATATGAAAGCCTAAACGCATTCATATTAATTATATCATCAGATTAGAATAAATATTTAATAAACAAATCGACTTAAAATTCAAATATTTGAATAATTTCGAGAACGTCACCTTATTGGGTAATGATCCTGGTGACGTCGCTTCATATATCTGTCAGAAGACAAAATAGCTTTGTTCGTTTTTTGTTCAAAAATTCTCCACTCTCTGCACCAGTGCAAATCTGTCTCTTTTCAACTCATGTAGAGTCACAATCTATCTCCTTCTAATATTTGCACTAGTGCAGCTAATTTCGAGTCCGAACGGACCTATTATTTACATGTTTACCATATTTGGCTTGGATATTTGAAACCTGTTTCTAGTTTCTAGTGTTTCTCACAAATTAAAGAAAGTGAACATCGGTTACTGACAATTTTGTGAAAGCTTCTACGAACAATGTATCCAGTTTAAGTATTTTTACGTATTAAAAATGATGATCGATTTCATTCAACCGAGTTGAAGGGCGTAAAAGCAGCAGCAGTAAGTATTTAAAATAAATTAATGAATTAGTTGTTTGCAGCTTGAGCCTAATAGAGTTATTAAATTTATGATTTAGTTTTCGTATTATTAAACATTATTATGTTATATTTAATTTGGTTTATTTACGATTATTTATATTAACAACATAACCTTAAAAGAAAGTAGAATTAATAATCTGTACTAGAGATATAATTAAATGTTTATTTGCAGCTCATGTCGAGAACAACGTGAATGGTGTTATTGGGTATGTGGAGTTGAAACCAGAAGACTCATTATGCATTGTAAAAGGAAGAATTTGCCCAGAGCACCGTTAGACAAGAATTATTAAATATTGGGATACAAAATCTTCTCGATGGACAAATAATGAAATATAATTCAGATGTATGGTTCAAGACAAATTTGCAAATTTGTCAGTTTATAAACTTTTGTTGAAATTTGCTTCTGATAGTAGTAAAAAGTGCAGTGATTTTTATAATTTGTTAAAAATAAAATGTCAGAGAAATTGTGTCGCTAGCTGTCGAGTCTATAGTAGGTGAATACAAAATAAGGGATAATAAATATACGGAAAGGGGCCGCAATTTAGAGAAGGTGGTGGCCGTTGTGGAGGAAAAATTGAAACTTAAAAAGTGAAAGATTGTGGACTTTTCTTCTCACCATTATATCTCGTTTTTGCAGCTCACCTGACGGTACCTATTATTTCAGAGTATGTGGTAGAAATGAAGTGTCCATGCACTGAAAATACTTTGGAGAACTGTATAAAAAATGATTAAATTACAGACAAATTTAAAGCGCAAGTATATTTACAAATGTTATGTGCAAATCAACAAAAAGGACTTTTCTGTGTTGCGAACTCAAATTTTGAAAAAACAAAAATTGTGAACATTTTAAACATTATTACAGACAGTTTACGAAATTGGGAAAATTTTGTTTACCCACTATTAAATAACTGTTGTTGACAACTAAAATTATATATATTGAAAATATGTCTATCTGAATAATAAAAGCCAAAATTTCTATTAATATTATTTTGATTTTTTCTTTATAGGGGAAAACTACAGTTTCATATTTACTACACAAACTACTTTATTTAATGATGGAAGGTTGTAAATTAATAACAGTACATGCAATAACAATAACACTGTCTGTGTGGGCAATCAAATTATGATCTATTACAGAGTGAGATTCTAAATATTTAAGAGATCGTTTTGGTGCAGGCGCTGCTCGTTTTCTGTCTTGTTAGCAGTTAAATATGTGTGGAACTACATCTTCCTTCAGAATCATTTTTCCTCCCATAAGTTTTTATCGAATGTAATTTTCCATGACTTCCTCAAGCTGAAAATAATAAACAAGTATTTTTATATCTTTGTGACGTCGAATATCACTAGCCATGACATGCATCGCTTGATATATTGGTCATTTCAATTAATAATCATAACCTAGCAAAATTTCATTATAAATGTTCAATAATACTAGAAGCTATAATAAATTATTTTCAATCCAAAATAAATCTCATATCATTCATTACAAGCATAATTTTATGGTAAGTATATATGATCTATTTATAATATTGAAGGTAATCTTAATCCATCTAGCTATCATCGGTTAACTTTTACCATGATGATAAAAGATAAATTATACTTACATTCAAATAATCTTCACAACAATAATATGTAGATTTCGATTTGGGAAAATCGCGCCTCGCTGTTTTAAACCATTTCACTTTCCGTGAATAATTCGCTATAGGAACACTTGGGAACTTTTTATTTGGAGCATTTACTGAAGTATTTCTGCACCTTGGCACAAAACACCACTTATTTAGTGCACTACTCATGTTTTTGACTTATAATTTACAATGACAACAAAAGTCATTAAGTAAGGTTAGATTTTATAATCATTGACATATATAGGCAGTGACGTCACAGATGACCAGTAATACTAGATTTGTCTTTTTTGGCGGAAAATATTTAACTTGAATTTATATTTCTTTTAAGATTATAAAAAAAATGTTATGGAAAATCTCATCAGGTGTGGAAAATCCTAAAAGTAAAAATGTACGGCATCAATTTTCCTTATATTTCCATCTTTAAAGAATTCAAAACAGCAATAAGTTTAGAAATATTATTCCTTTTATTAATACATAGCGCATTTTTAAATTCTTTTAAATTTTGAAAATTTTATTTATTTTTTTTAGTTCATACTTTCATTTCGTTCCATTAATTATAACCGGATATAATGTACAACGATAATATTTAGTTACATCATGTCAAAAAAAATCGGTTGCCGTACAGGAATTTATAATCTTATTGCCAAAAAATGAGATTCAGCCCTCAAACGCAGGTAATTGTTTATTTATATTTATAGTTACCATAATTTTTAGACGGCACAATAGGGTGTTTTCACTTTTTTTTTTAAGTCGAAAAATATAAAATACTTATGGTAAATATTACAGCTGAAACAATTTTTCGGCAAAAAATTGTTTTTTTTTATAATTTTAAAAGAAATATAAATTCAAGTTAAATATTTCCCGCCAAAAAAGACAAATCTAGTATTACTGGTCATCTGTGACGTCACTGCCTATATATGTCAATGATTATAAAATCTAACCTTACTTAATGACTTTTGTTGTCATTGTAAATTATAAGTCAAAAACATGAGTAGTGCACCAAATAAGTGGTGTTTTGTGCCAAAGTGCAGAAATACTTCAGTAAATGCTCCTAATAAAAAGTTCCCATGAGTTTCTATAGCGAATTATTCACGGAAAGTGAAATGGTTTAAAACAACGAGGCGCGATTTTCCCAAATCGAAATCGACATATTATTGTTGTGAAGATTATTTTAATGTAAGTATAATTTATCTTTTCTCATCATGGTAAAAGTTAACCGATGATAGCTAGATGGATGGATTATTACCTTCAATATTATAAATAGATCATATATACTTACCGTAAAATTATGCTTGTAATGGTATGAGATTTATTTTGAATTGAAAGTAATATATTATAGCTTCTAGTATTACTGAACATTTGTAATGAAATTTTGCTAGGTTATGATTATTAATTAAAATGACCAAAATATCAAGCGATGCATGTCATGGCTAGTGATATTCGACGTCACAAATATATAAAAATACTTGTTTATTATTTTCAGCTTGAGGAAGTCATGGAAAATTAGAGTATGTGGAGAACATACAAAATTTTGAGAGGAAAAATGATTCTGAAGGAAGATGTAGTTCCACACATATTTAACTGCCAACCAGACAGAAAAGGAGCAGCGTCTGCATCAAAACGATCTCCTAAATATTTAGAATCTCACTCTGTAATAGATCATAATTTGATTGCCTACACAGACAGTGTTATTGCATGTGATGTTATTAATTTACAACCTTTCATCATTAAATAAAGTAGTTTCTGTAGTAAGTATGAAACTGTAGTTTTCCCCTATAAAGAAAAAAATCAATATACTAAAAATACAAATGTTGGTTTTTATTATTCAGATAGACATATTTTCAATATATATAATTTTAATTGTCAACAACAGTTATTTATAGTTATCATAATCCATGCTTAAAATGTTCACAATTTTGGTTTTTTCAAAATTTTTCGCAACACAGAAAAGTCCTTTTTGTTGATTTGCACATAACATTTGTAAATATACTTGCGCTTTAAAGTCTGTAATTTGATCATTTTTTATATAGTTCTCCATATACTCTGAAATAATAGGTACCGACAGGTAAAGCTGCAAAAACGAGATATAATGGCGACAAGAAAAGTCCACAATCTTTCACTTTTTAAGTTTCAATTTTTCCTCCACAACGGCCACCACCTTCTCTAAATTGCGGCCCCTTTCCATATATTTATTATCCCTTATTTTGTATGCACCTACTATAGACTCGACAGCCAGCGAACGATTAGGTACCTTCTCAGTTTCCTCACACAATTTCTCAGACATTTTATTTTTAACAAATTATAAAAATCACCACTTTTTACTACTATCAGAAGCAAATTTCAACAAAAGTTTATAAACTGACAAATTTTCAAATTTGTCTTGAACCATACATCTGAATTATATTTCATTATTTGTACACCGAGAAGATTTTCTATCCCAATATTTAATAATTCTTGTCTAACAGTGCTCTGGGCAAATTCTTCCTTCTACAGTGCATAATGAGTCTTCTGGTTTCAACTCCACATACCCAAAAGCACTATTCACGTTGTTCTCGAGATGAGCTGCAAATAAACATTTAATTATATCTCTAGTACAGACTATTAATTCTACTTTCTTTTAAGGTTATGTTGTTAATATAAATAATCGTAAATAAACCAAATTAAATATATAATAATGTGTAATAATACAAAAACTAAATCATAAATTTAATAACTATTAGGCTCAAGTTGCAAACAACTAATTCATTAATTTATTTGAAATACTTACGCTGCTGTTTTTACGCCCTTCAACTCGGTTGAATGAAATCGATCATCATTTTTAATACATAAAAATATTTAAACTAGGTAAATTGTTTGTAGAAGCTTTCACAAAATTGACAGTAACCATTTTGCACTTTCTTTAATTTGTGAGAAACACTAGGAACAGGTTTCAAATATCCAAGCCAAATATGGGCACTTTTCAATATTCACCAGTAAATTCACCGGTGGAGGGAACCGGTTAGAGACATTTTTCCCCGGTAAATATTTGGTTGCATGCGGTTGATTAAACATTTTGAAACGCTTTGGTGAAGTTTTCCGGTTTACCAGTAGGTTTGTTTTGGTTCCAACTTCGCGGGCAGTTCCCATCATGCGCAATAAAGAAACAGCCATGCGCAGTGTATTGTTTTTATATCTTCTTGACATATTCACCGAAATTCCAACTCAAAAACCTGGTGGATATGGTACCTTACTGGTTCAACCAGCTGATCACACCGGTGAATTTAGAAACATCTTATTTTTGGTGACTGGTTAATTTTGAAACGGTTCGGTGAGAAACCGGTCGAGATCGGTGCACTCACCGGTGAATTTAGAAAAGTGCCCTATGGTAAACATGTAAACAATAATGGGTCCGTTCGGACTCTACATTAGCTGCACTAGTGCAAATATTAGAAGGAGATAGATTATGACTCTACATAAGTTGAAGAGAGACAGATTTGCACTGGTGCAGATAGTGGAGAATATTTGAACAAAAAACGAACAAAGCTATTTTGTCTTCTGACAGATATATGAAGCGACGTCACCAGGATCATTACCCAATAAGGTGACGTTCTCGAAATTATTCAAACATTTGAATTTTAAGTCGATTTGTTTATTAAATATTTATTTTAATCTGATGATATAATTAATATGAATACGTTTAGGCTTTCATATTTATGTATTACTTCATATTAATGCATCATTTGAAGTGAATTGTTATATATGGAAAACACCCTATTGGTGAAAACTATTGTAGGTGTTGAATAATATTTTAGAATCGATGCCGTACATTTTGCAATGATCTTGCACCCTACGGGTCTAGGGAGTAGGTTGCGCCAGGATTTCTCAACATGTAACCAACAAATATGTACGGCGTTGATGAATAATGCATGTATGAAAGCATACAAGTCCAATTGTACAAACGCCGCGCCGTACAGTATTAAATTATCTATATGCCTGGAAAATTTTTCGGAAAATCAAAAATTCTTCTGGTTTCCGGCAGTAGGTTCTAGGTGATTATTTTTAAGATTTTTCTTAAGAACTAATAACATGAGGAATGCCGTACAAGAATATTTTGTCTGAAGAGCGCATTTTCGAATGAAAAATTCAATTTACCTGTGTAGTCATCTGTACCGCCCAAAAGTGACGGCATAGTGCTTAAAGTTATGGTTTCATATACCAACATTGTACTGAATATAATTCATGCTGGGTCACTTGATCCCTTAAAAATTAGGATGGGCTTGTAGTCTATAAATTATTATGAAAAATTACAAAGAAAAATAATTATTTTTTCCAAAAAAACGAAAATTTTAAAAAAAATTTAAAGCTTTGTAAGAAACTGCCGTTTGATCATACTAAGATTTTCTTTTTCTTAAATTATAACTTGTTGAATGTGCGTTACAATGATAAAAAATATTTTTTTAATATTATTTTAAAAACAAACAAAACTTATGTATTCAGGATTTGAACTGCGGATTGCCACATGGGAATCCTCACTCTGACCACTGGTATGGTCTATGGCCGTAAAACATTCGAATCCATAGATGAATTATGACACAGAAAACATATCACTAAATTTTTAACCCATAAAATCTTCGGTAATACATAAGTAGGGAGTCCGTACGATGTTGATATCGAAAGAGCAAGAATGACGTTTTAACTGCATCGTAAAATACAGACTCCAAATCGTAAATTAGATCCATAATACAGCGGTGAGAGCATAAACATGGGGATTAGTTCGAATAAGTGCAGGAGTTTTGAAACTTTGGAAATTTGTAGATTTCGATGCCCTGAATGAAATAAGAAAAAATGCAAAATGTGGTTCAGCCGCCGGAGTCGGAGTATTGAAAAAATGGCGTACAAAACGGTTTCTTTGAAATATCTCAGTTCGGGTACCTCATAGAGCAAAACATGTTCTTACGGAAATGAAAGAGCATTAAATTTTCTACAAAATACATCCTATACATTTTTTCGTTAAACTGAATAGTTTCGGTGCAGCAGCCGATCGAAATCAAGCATTCCTGACAAAATTATAATTTTTTGTAATTTCTCAATTTACTGCGACTTTTATGAAGGAGTGTTTTTATGTTGGGACAAAATTTGTTTTTTTTTTTTGAAAATCCTCGAATATAGTTGGTTTTACTTACTACTTCTGTGATTTAACTGCAGTAAAAGGATAAAAGTGAGCGTAAACAAATTTATTGTTAAGAAGAATGAATGATGCATCCTTGTCGCTTTTCCACCTCTAATTTCTGCACTAATATATATTCGGTATTATTAGCAAAAACAGTGCTCATCATAAACACGTCAATTTTTGGCAAATTGTCACTTTGAGCTTGCACAAAGTCACTGTCCGTCGTTTTTACCACTTAGATAAATTAATACACTAATGATTTTTACAAAAATAAACAAATCGAGATTTAAAGGCCAGCAGACTACAATTTATGATTAAATTAACACACAATTTAATATTTCAGCACTAGCAGATGTAAACAGTCAAAGATATCAAACTTATCTCCGAACTTTTCTAAATTCGCTGCTGGGCGCGGTGCATAAAATACGAAGCTGATTGGCTATGTTTTTCAAATTAGCAAATCATATAATGTTATTGCTCCACCAGTGAATTTAGAAATCTGCGGTCTGTGGATCAAACCAAAACCAGAGAACTTATACCATAGAGAAGCGACAATATCGGCGGTTCCTTTGACATTTTATGGCCCGGTTCTAATGACATTGATATGAGTGAAAGACAACCTCTTACACTGAGAGAACTGTAAAGTTTGATGTACACTGAAAGTAATTCAGTATAATATGTACTCAACACAATCTCTTACCCTGAGAGAACTTTAAAGTCAGATGTACACTGAAAGTAATTCAGTATAATATGTTACTATACCACATATATTAAATATAATTAAATAATAGTTTATGTTTTAAATACTATTAGTCTCTAAAAAAGGCTAAAAAAACGTAAAAAAAATGTAAATAATATATTAAATATCAAATATTTACATTCACATATAACAGAATGTATTGTATAAAAACATATTTTAGAATAATATATTGTACATGATATTACAATTTATTCTATTTTAATGTTTTTTTGTATATAATTCTAAAAATTAAACAAACAACATGTTTTACAAAAAAGATTTTTATTTCTAATATACATAAATTCTATTGCTAAGTTGAATATACAGGGTAGTATAGTACGTATTATATGCTCATGATACAACACTTTTATATTTTGGAAAAGATTATGATGATGATAAGTGGTAATATATTAAATATGACGAGGCAAATATCACTTCTGGTTTCAGATTAATAAATTAACGCACTCAATTTTAGAAAATCGTCCTTTTCTCCTGTTATTGGAATTCTTTTTATAATACGAACTTTTATATCTAGAAAATATTTAAAAAATATATATTATTGCCTCTTATATTCACATTTACAATATTTAACTTCTATTTGGGCCACAGCCAATAATTCTGTTATAAAACCTTTAAAAATATTACAAAATAAGGAAGCTATAAAATGTATCTACAATCTTCCATACTCCTACAATAGGGCATGTGCACGTAACGTGACAACTAACCTCAAAAATATATATTTCTTAAGATTTACATGTATTACGTAGCTACTATTAAAATGTCTGCCTGGTTCTTGTACTTTCAACCAAAATCTAGTTCAATGTAATGTTTATGAAGTTTTAAATCGTTTCTCCCAATAAAATAAGACACTTTTTGCAGGTTAGAAATATAACTTATAATTAGCAGTCTATTTTCATTAGTCAACAATATTGAAATATTATTTGCGTGAATTTTTAAATATTTGCTTGTAGCGAGTATGGCTCCAAGCTAGAAATGCGTATAGAAACATTAAAAATAAGAATAAACTTAAAAAACTTAAAATTTGAGGTTATGTTAGTTATATGATGCACATACTCTATTAGTTTATATAAACCAAATAATCTAATGATATTGACTCGATATATACACTAAAATTATAAATGTGACAAAATTTTAACCTTCCTGTTTACTTTTTTGTCGGTTTTAGTATAGTTTTTACATTCCGATTTGTGTATTTAATGGAATAAAAAATCTTCATTCTTATAAATAAATTTTTAACATATAGTTTTGGGAATTCTAAACATGGATGAATAAAATCTGTGTTGTTCATTATGTTAAATAACGTATTAGAAACTGCTGGTCCAGTACAAATTTCCTCAAATTGAGAATTAAATATATGTTCTAATTTGTAAATAAAATTGACCAAATTCCTCTGGAGGTGATAGCAGGTTTCCGTAAATATTTTTTTCGGTGTTAAAAGCTTTGAAATAAACTAATAAGTTATTTATATTTAGTGTCTCGCATTGTTTCCCAAAAGATTTACAAATATCGCAAGGGCTTTTTTCAAAAAATATCCACAAACATAAGTGAAAGTATTTTGCGTGGGTATATTTTCTTTCGTATAGCTGTAATCAGGAAGAACACGGGCTTTAGGAGGTTTCTCTTATTCCTCTTCATTAATCGTGTCAGTTATGTTAGTAGATTTTATAGTCATTAATAAATTCATCTAAATCATTCTTGCAATTCATGTGATCAGAATGAAAATAGTTTTTTGTTTATCGATTTTTACTTCTATTTGTACATGTGTTAAAATAGAATATATTTTAAATATTACTTTTTTACTTACTTTCCTCTTAAAGGAACCCTTCCTTCAAGTCTATTTTTAATAGCATTTACCTATATTTTTTTGAACAAAATTATCCGATTCGTGTGTATAATAAATTCTATATCGAAAAAATTTTAAAATATACACATTTTAAACGGAAAAATACAATTTTCCAATACATCCCCAAACCAGAGGTTATATCGGACACATTTAAAAAATAATAAAAAAACATATTGCTCACCTTAATTCACTTTTTTTACATTAAAATAAGTTCCCTAAATATACCTCTATCAATGTGCTTAATAAGATTTAAATTACGCAGATTCGTTCTTGAATATTCAAAAAAATCTTTAGAAATCACTAGATATATTATACCCGATTGACGATAACTTTCAGAGCAAAGGACACACCACTGGTGCTCTGTTCTCTAACTTAGAGAATTAGACCAATGGTGATTGGGTCATCTTTGACGCAATGTAAACATGTGGAACTGACAACTAAATAACCTATTTGTCATATGCCACGGTACACGTGGGAAGCCTTGCTGTCGCTTCTCTATGGTATAAGTTCTCTGCCAAAACGTTGTGCCAGATGACGTCAGACAAATGGCGTACCGTTTATAAAAACGTGGTTTTGTTCCAATAAAATTTGAATTTTAAAATGATTTTTTTCTACAAAATAACTTCCTTTATAGTTTCTTTTTATTATATACTCGGCTTATATAATATGTGTAATGAAAAAATAATAAGGTAAGGCGTTTTTAAAATCCATGCATCTTGCTCATTATGCATACGAGTTACACACTCACCACAACGTGGAGCTCTTCTGTAAATTCTCCACGTGACATGCTTCTTACAACTCTTGTTATGTAATATACAATTATGTAACTACATTGATAGACTATGCGGAGGTCATACACTGACAATAGAATCCATATTGTCACTAACAGCCAAGAAGCTCTTAAAGCTCTGGATGTAGTAGACATACGTTTCAAAACTAAAAAACTGCTTTTATTCCACGGGAAAACGGACGGAACACAACACCCTACAACTGAAAAGACATCTAGTACAGTAAAATCAATTTAATTCAATTTTTTTCAGCGACAACGGGACAACGTTCCACTAGAAAGAACAATGTTAAAAAGGGGCTTTTTTGACAAATC
Source organism: Rutpela maculata (assembly GCA_936432065.2). Classification (NCBI taxonomy): domain Eukaryota; kingdom Metazoa; phylum Arthropoda; class Insecta; order Coleoptera; family Cerambycidae; genus Rutpela; species Rutpela maculata. The sequence goes on along the minus strand of OW386290.2, from coordinate 125,135,884 downwards.
CATGGTTAAGTGTGGAAACTATTCCTTTTTACTAATTTAGGAGTGCTGAATGCGAATCTGTCATTCGAATTTACTAAATACATCAGGAAGATAGTAAAAAAACAATCCTTATTTGGGGGTGGCATTGAGGTTGATACTAGAACTTGCAACAAAAAGTTATTCTTTAGTGCATTAGGTAAGTAGAAAAAGAAGCAAAAATCCTAAGTTTACTCAACCTCCACCCCTCCTCCCCATCGCTTCCCTCACCCCTCACCACCCATAAGAAGGGTTAAGTTACAATATCTAATATACGGTTATTTACTTATTTTAAAAAAAACGAAAACTCCTTGTTAAATGGCTATTATCAGGTTATAATGTGATTACTTCTGAATGCTCTTACACCCATTCCCACCAATTAAGGTGGTGGATTTTATCTTTTTAAAGTTTTTATTGGTTTCAATTTCAAAAAGAAATCTTTAATTCACCCAGTTTGATGTTTTTGTATCATAAAATGATGATTTAGTCAATTCAGATGAATATTTCTCAACCGATGAATATCTCTCACACTTTTGGGGTGTACGGTGTGTGCATATCACTATCCAGAAAATATTATTTGTTTTTTATATTAAAAAATTCTTTAACTATTTAAATGACTTTTGGTTGGGAAAATGAGAATATTCAATTTATGGCATCCAAATGAGGGTTGTTTTTTAATGTGTTCCCAAGATTTTTCGCCAAAACGGGTGACGGATTCCTTTTCAGTAAAAAAGTAAAAAAAAAAAATAAAAAGTGGTTTCCACACTTTATGAATGGGTCACAAAAGCCCTTTTTTAAACATTGTTCTTGATACATACATAATACATACATACATACATACAGATTTCCAAGTATAAGAAAACCGTTGAAAAATATAGTTTTTTATAAAAAATAATATCTAGTTTGTTAAAAAAAAAAGCACTTTTTTTAATTACCGGATGTAACACAAACATGCTTCTTTATATTTGCAGATAAATTATTAAAAGTTTGTACTGTCGTGCGCAAAAAAAATGGGACAAGTCTTATAACGTATTTTTGCTAAAATTTAGTTGTGTACATCTAACTTTAATTTTTGTGACATTGTCAGTTATTTATCAAAATTCATTAGAAGTATGCAAAAACTAATATGCCCCATATGAGCGATTTAGTTAAAGCTGGAGTTATTACTAAAGCAGAAGATGGATGGTCAATGAAACAAATTGCACTGCGTTATAATATTAACAAAAATTCGGTGTGACATTTTAAAAAAGTGGAGAATAAACGGTACGATTAGAAGAAATCCTGGATCAGGGCGACGAAGGATATCAACTCAACAACAAGATTTGCAATTGGTAAATACATTAGTAGAAAATCCATTTTACTCAGTTTTTCAGGCTGCTGAAGAAAAGAATTTTCCTGGATCGAGTAGTACTGGTCGCCGACGAGTAAGAGAATCGGAGCTACGCTGTCATCCAGCAGTACAGAAATACTTAAAGCTGAGCAAAAAGAAACTCGACTAGGATTTGCGCTTGAATTTTTAGTGCATGATGTAAATATATATCTAACAATGACAAAAGTGGTAGATTTTTCATTAATATGTGGGCTCGGATATCTGCACGTGGTCCTGGTGTTTTGTGGCATATCGAGGAATGATTTAATAGTGAAACGTATATAGGATTTTAGACAATATTAAGCTCCCTTCTGTGTCACAATTATTTCCTAATAATGAATTCATACTTCAACAAGATAATTGTTCCGTTCATAATGCTCATACCGTAACTAACTGGTTTCAAGATAACAACATTATTGTTCTTAACTGGCCCAATCCTATGGAACTACTCGTGTGGGGACTACTCGTAAGAAGTATCCAAAAACTAAATGTGAGATCACGGAATTCCCAAGAATTACTGGAAATAATAAATAATGCATGGGAAAATATTACTGATGATTATTGTATAAGGTTATTTAATTCTATGCCAAACAGACTTATCGATTACAGAAGTTATAAATAGAAATGGTGCAATAACGAAATATTAATAGTTAGTTCCTTGTTAAGTTGGATATCCTTTGTCCCCTGATCCAGGATTTATACTTATTGTGCCGTTTATTCTCCACTTTTTTAAAATGTTAAACACCAAATTTTTGTTAATGTTATAACGCAGTGCAACTTGTCTCATTGACCATCCATTATTTGCTGTAGCAATAACTACAGCATTACAATAAAAAATAAAATAAAAGTGCTAACTAATTTATTTCGGCTATTCATTTCATATTCAAATAGATACAGATTTACATTAGAGAAAATAGTTGTCCAATTTTTTTTTGCTCACGACAGTACATCATCTGTACTTGATAAACGTCACTTTTTGACATAAATTAAGTTTTTATACTTTCGGTATCAGCGGAAGTGTGCCCACTTTTGACTACACATTGACTGCTATTTTCCCCTACAAAAAAAAAGTCGTCTGTCCGGCGGAGTAGACCAATGTATCCGTATGTATATGGATCCGCTGAAACCGAATCCGGAGTCAGAATTGTCAGATTGGCTCGTTTTTCACCTTTAACACCAAAAAACCCCCCCCCCCCCCAAAAATGGCCAAAAAGACCAGTGTATTATCATATATTGGGACCTGCTGAAACCGAATCCGAAATCAGAATTGCCAGATTGGCTCGTTTTTCACCCCAACCCTAAAAAATACCTTCAAAACAAAAACAAAGTGGTCTGTCTGGTAGACTATACCAGTGGATCCTTATGTAATTTGACGGGGTTAACGGTGAAGAACGAGCCAATCTGTCAATTCTAACTTCGAATCCGGATTCAGCAGGTCAAAATACATAAGGATAAATGAGTATAGTCCGCCGACAGACCACTTTCTTTTTGTTTTTGGGATGTTTTTTGGGGTTGGGGTGAAAAACGAGCCACTCTGACAATTCTGACTTTGGATTCAGTTTCAGCAGGTCCAAATACATAAGGATACACTGGTCCGGTCCGCCGGACAGACCATTTTGTTGGGGGATGTTTTTTGGGATATGGGTGAAAAACAAGCCAATCTGACAAATCTGACTTCGGATTTTTTGGTTTCAGCGGGTCCAAATACATAGGATACAATCATCTCGTCCGTCGAACAGACCACTTTTTTTTGTGGGGCTGTGTTATCAGTCGGAACACCCTGTATATTATTGAATTTTTGCATTGTACATGATTTTCCGAATACAGTGATACTGTAGAAGAACCTTAAACACACCGTCTGATGAAAGCGACATTAATTTATTTATTATGGCGGCTCGGCGCGTCCCCCCTTGATTGCGTATAGTGTAATCGAGTTCTATATGTTTAAGAGATGTTTGATAGACGAGAAAGGTAAAAGCTGTACTTACCGTAGATTGCTAACTGCCTTCTCTCTCAATGTTATTTATCTATCACTGTAGTGTAATGGATCTTGTGCTTAGAGATCTCTGCTTCACTTTTATAGAAAATCCCTCTCGAGCTTCGTGAGTAGATCGGTGTATTAAGTTACAGACTTACGAGATCAGGAGACGCCCGATACTCGACTCTGGTCTAGCACACAAAAGCTCTCGAGGGAAAACCATTCACTCAGTAAAATACAACCATTCAAATAATACCATTTATTGATTAGAATAAAAAATAAATACAATAATGTTTTGTAATAGGCTGTCTAGAGAGAATAAGAAATTTTTAAAATTGAATCGCATCCCCAAGCAGGGCAAGGACGAATTCCTCTTGCAGAAGCAATAACAATCGATTGGTAAAAAGACGCGTACAACTTCCTCAGAATATTATGAAGGCACTTTAGTTTTGGGACTGACTGACTGAAAATAATGTAAAAATATTTTACTTAAAAATTTTTGGGACACTAGTTTTTAGCCTTGAGTGATTATATCATTCACAAGAATGGATTTCAACTATATATGAGTTTATTGTGGTTTCCTGCCTCATTTACGGTAACGTACTGGGCCCATATAGTACTGTCGTGCGCAAAAAAAAATAGTTGTCCTATTTTTTTTTGCTCGCGACAGTACCTAATGTATTGAAAAATAAACAATTTTTGAGTTGACCTAACTAAATTCTTATCCTTCAATGTCACATTTCTGTACTTTTTTAAGAATTGATTACCACTTAAATCCTCAAAAAGATCCACAATTTTATATATACTTTGTTGTCATTCCGCTAAAATTTCTGCTTCCTCTAGAGCACCTAACCCCGCAATATGTATAATCTTGCCCATGGCCATTTTACGTTAAACTACTTAAATCAATCAACCAATAATTATTGTTGTTATTATTTCACTATATATGTTATGTATCTTTTGTCCTCGACATATGACATATCCCCATAGACTTAGAAGAAATAGATTCCAAGACAATTCATTTCCTTGGGGCCAGAATAGTTACGACGTTCTGCTCTCTCTCCATCTCCTTTCATACTGTAGCAGTTATATAAAGCCGTCTCTCTTGGGATTATGAGCAACTGTCTCTTTCTATTTCGTTCTCACTTCAATTAAATTGTCTTTAGGAATTTTTTCGCGAGCTTACTCACAACCACGGTGTATTAAATACATCCTGCCCACAACTAACTGTGGTAATGTGTAAAAGAGATGGCTATATATAATTAAAATGTGGATTGGTTATGCATGTATAGCCATCTCTTTTACACCTTACTATAGTTAGTTGTGGTAAGCTCGCAAAAAAATGCTTAATGTTTAGTACTGGCATTAGACATGATCAAATGACTGATGTTTGTTGTTTTGAAAGCTTTTTTTGTTCTAACCTCTAAACATTTGGACACCGACTTCGTTAAAGGAAGATATAATTTTAGAGAAAATAAAAAGAGAAATGTAATGTTCCTGCACGGTTGGAGAAAGACACAAATTCACCGATGTATTTTAGTTAAGCCAAAGTGGACTTAACACTTTCTAGGAAAAATTTGTGTATCATCGCCACCGACAGCGGAGAAGAAAAAGCCTGGTACTGTATTTATTGCACGAAAAGATTAATGCAGCTTGACCGAAGAATATGAACATTTTTTTAATCTTTTTTTCCGAATACCTTTTTTCTTATTTTCAAATGATCTTCTCAATGGCTCCCTATTGTGTTCTTCGTGTGTGTCTCTTTTATGGACCAACAGTTGTCCGCCATCCAGAAAATTTGGGTGAATACAATGAAGAGCAAAGCGAACGCTTTCACCAGGATATTTAAGAGATGGAGAAGCGGTATCAAGGAAGGTGGGATGTCCATATGATGACCGACTACTGTTGGTCTATGAAAAGAGACACGCACGAAGAACATAAAAGAGAGCCAGTGAGGAGATCATTTGAAAATGAGAAGAAAAGATATTCTGGGAAGAAAAATTGAAAAACTGGCATATGTACATTTTATTATGTAAGGGTGGCTTTTTAGGGATGATTTTGGGTACCAAGTGAGAATAGGGTAGATCAACGTCACTCAAGAATCTATTCTGGAACTGAAACAATGAAAACTCCAACATTTCCCACGATTTATTGGTATTCATGCAATTTATTCTTATATAAGGATGGCTACCACCCTTTATAGAAGAGATTTTGGGTCACGAGTAAGCGAGGTGCCCTGGGAGTCACTCCAGATTCATGTTCTGTACTTAAACTATAAAAAAGTTATTTCCCGTGATTTATTGGCACTTGTGCTTTATTCTGTAATAAGGATGGTTTCCACCCTATTATAAGGGTAGTTTTAGTACCGACTAAGAATAAGGTAGAACAGGGTCATCCACGATTCTATTCTGGAATTAAAACATCGAAAATTTCTCCATTTCCCACAATCTATTGGTATTCACGCAGTCTATTTTTATATAAGAGTGGTTTCCACCCTGTTATATGGGTGGTTTTGAGACACGCTTAAGATTCATGTACTGTATTCCAAACTATAAAAACTTTAACATTTCTCGGGATTTATTGGCATTTATATACTCTGTTTGTACAGGGGGAGTTTTCAGCATATTATAAGGGTAGTTTTCCAGTCAATATTCAAGTAAGTAACTGCTGAATATAAAACATTTTCCCTTCCCATGTTTTTCACCATTCACTTACATCCATTCATTGAATCCTGATGTATGGGACGGTTTTACCAGATTTTCGGGGTTGTTTTTGGCTGTAGCGCAAAAGTTTGGGGGTATACGAATTTTTTTGACCTCGGATTCGGATTCAGCGTCGAAAAATACATAGGAATGCAATGGTCAGTCATCCAGATCAAAAACTTTTTTTTTGTGGGGCTGTGTAATGCATGGGAAAATATTATTACTGATGATTATTGTATAAGGTTATTTAATTCTATGCCAAACAGACTTATAGAAGTTATAAATAGAAATGGTGCAATCACGAAATATTAATAGTTAGTTTCCTGTTAAGTTGGATATCCTTTGTCCCCTGATCCAGGATTTATACTGTTACATGCTTACACCCAACACCCTGTATCGTGAGTTCGGAAATTATAACACCAGGGTAATACTAGACACTAATTTATTAACTTACTAATTACAACTAATAATTATACTTTACTAAAATACACTAAGTACTATATCACTCAGTCACTTTGTTTACTTCTTAATGTTTCTCCAATCACTGTCTGCTCATTCAACTGACCATTAGAACTGTACTAACTCAACTTGACTGTCCCTCTGAATTGCTTGTCATTCCTTTATATACCTAGGTTATTGGTTCTGGATCTTTCTACTACATTCCAGCACATTCTACAATGCTCAAGAGGATGTCTGTAATCTTCTAGATTTTTCTATATGTCTCTAGAAGGTTAAAACACATAACAATACTTATTGTGCCGTTTATTCTCCACTTTTTTAAAATGTTAAACACCAAGTTTTTGTTAATGTTATAACGTAGTGCAACTTGTCTCATTGACAATCCATCATTTGCTATAGAAATAACTACAGCATTACAATAAAACATAAAATAAAAGTACCAACTGTCTTATTTCGGCTAATCACTACATATTCAAATAGAGACAGATTTACATTAGAAAAAACTAGTTGTCCTATTAATCCAGTCAAATTAGACATAATAAAAAATTTTACATCCAGTGGACTTTTGTTTGTGGAAGTTGTTTAAGCAAGCATAAAAAACGACACCCTGCTACACCATGTGCGTCCCCTCTTTTTAGGGGTTGAAACTTTGAAATTTTACTTATGTGCCCATATCTTTTTCCCTATTACCCGTAGGGCTCTTTACCAAATTACATTTTTTGAAGATTCATCCCTCCTCTACATAAAATATATATATTACACATTTGCCGTAGGACAAACGGTTTTGGCTGTACAAGGCCGGAAAGGTCGCGTTGTCCGAATTTGGGGGTCTTCTGTACAGGACAAACGGCTATTATTTCCAATCTATAATACTACACATATTAATGCTCTTATGGAGGGATGATGATTTTTGACAAAACTTTCATCGAATACCGCGCGATTTCCATGATACGGGATGGTTAAAATTTTGAAAACCACATTTTTTAAAAAAAGTAAACCTACTTTTTTTCGCTCATCTTTTTTTTTCATGTATGTACTACCCTAATATAAGAAAATTTACGTTGGTTTCAATTTAATACATTCATTGGTTTAGGAGCTAGACAGCAAAATGTGCCAAAAATGGCTATTTTCGTATTTTTGCATTAAAAAAACCAAAACTAGTATAATTCTGGTAAACGTTTTTGTTTATCCTAAAAGTCCAATTCATTGCGCATAGAAAATGTGTTTTTGTATTTTGTATTTTCACATTTTTTTTTTTTTGTTGGGGCCTTGTGGTTCATAGTAGGGCAGAAAGCAATATACAGGTGGACAGGACACATAATAAGGTGTTAAAATGGGTCTCTTGTTAAAATGGGATAGGACGTACCGTTTTCGAGTAAAACGCACTTGTTTGCCAAAAAATTGCTTCAGATCACACTTTTCATCGACTGGCTAGTAAATACTCACCGCTGACTACGAAAAAATACAACTATGTGTCGCTTCTTGCTTTTTCTGTTTATGAGGAACATTGCCAATGAAAAAATGAAGGGACACGGACGGAATCGGGGTTCTCCCCTATTTGCTTGTCTCGAATCATCATTGAAATTTATTTTGTGTCTATAACAAAATCCACAGAAATATTACCTTCCTCGAGAAACAGCTATGTCCATTTCATCGAAAAATGATTTAAAAAAACCAACTCCTAAGAAAGAAAACACCAAAATGTAGAATTAATTTATTATATTTTTTTTACTCACGACACACAGTTTGTAATTTTCGTAATCTAGGCGGACAAAATACCATTTTTGCAAGTGTATAATATTTTAATAGACATCTTAATTCTTGAAAGTAATTCCTTAATTCCTGATCAAACTTCATTAGCACATATATATTTTTTTATCAGCAACATTCAAAACATCCAAACAAGTGTCGTAAACTGTCGTGTTTCCTTGTTCACGCTATACCAAGTAGGGATAAACTGAATGGACACGCTTCAACTTTTTAGTTAAGTACAAGTGTTCCTGCGGTTTACATATGTTTTAGTGACAATATTATTTTAATGGTACTTAAAGGAAAGTGGCCATATAATTCTTTTTTTTGAAAAATTATTCTATAAGACTAAAAAAGAAGATAAAAGTTTAAGCTTCAGATAACATGGGAAAATTATATTTTATAAATAAATAACTAAACTTTTAACCTCAACTTCTTATATTCAACAAAAAGGTTAGTTTGTGTACTTCTAATATCAGAAAGAAAAAGTTGCGTGAGCTTGCGTTCTCACTAGTTTTTTTCTTAATTTCAGAATGGTGTCGAAATTTCTCGAAGGTCAGTTTTTGAAATATGGGTCTCCAATCCGTGGCAAAGCAAGACAGATGCCATAATATCTTATATTTTACAATAGTTAGGTAACCACTCATTCCCAAATAGTATTCTGAGCAGCATTCGTAAGTCAGTAGACCTTGTTTGCAGCAAGATAGGGCAAAGATGGGCTAAGTCGGATAGACATCAGGAGCGATTTTTAAAACAATAGTTCTTGGCTTGATGGTAGTTTGTTGCTACCTGACATTGCTTCCTTGGCCTTTTTTATTAATGTGCCCTGCTTTGCTGGAACACCAGAGAATTCTTTAACTATCGACGCTGAATTACCTACTACTTTATGCAACTTTATTGCACTTACAAGCGATAGTTCTTCGTGAGAAACAGAATTAACGAGATGAAGAATTTTACGTTTCTTACTTTTGTAGCTGGACTTTTCAAATCTTTTTTGGGGCCTACCACATGTAATACGGGTAATATTTTCCTTTGAAGTAGGGGCTATGGCTTGGTAAACAATGTCAGGCAGCAACAAACTATCATCAAGCCAAGAACCATTATGTTTTAAAAATCGCTCCTGATGTCTATCCATCTTTGCCCTATCTTGCTGCAAACGAGGTTTACTGACTTGCGAATGCTGTTCAGAATACTATTTGAGAATGAGTGGTTACCTGACTTTTGTAAAATACAAGACATTATGGCATCTGACTTGCTTTACCTGGGATTGGAGACCCATATTTCAAAAATTGACCTAAAAGAAATTTCGACACTCATTCTGAAATTAAGAAAAAACTAGTGAGAGCGCAAACTCACGCAACTTTGTCTTACTGATATTAGACGTACACAAACTAAACTTTTTTTTGAATATAAGAAGTTGAGGGTAGTCTGCGGAGGTATGAATTAAAAGTTTAGTTATTTATTTATAAAATATAATTTTTCCATATTATCTCAAGCTTAAACTTTATCTTCTTTTTTAGGCTTATCGAATAATTAAAAAAAAATTATACGGCCATACCTTAAATAACATTAAAATAATAGTGTCACTAAAACACATTAAATCACAGGAACACTTGTACTTAACTAAAGAGGTGAAGCGTGTCAATTCAGTTTATACTACCTGGTATAGCGTGAACAAGGAAACACGACGGTTTACGACACTTGTTTGGATGTTTTGAATGTTGCTGATAAAAAGATATATATATGCTTATGAAGTTTGATCATTTTACTTTCAGGAATTAAGATGTTTATTAAAATATGCCAAAATGGTATTTTGTCCACCTAGGTTACGAAAATTCCACACTCTGCGATAGTACATGTGCATTTTCTACAATTTTTTAAAATGCATTTTCTTTGTCCTTCCTTTTTTTCATATATTATTATTATTACCGTATGCTTAATAAATTTTGTTATCAAATTAATGAATTTTCATTCTGTATTAAATTGTTGAAGTTATACGAGACTTTCTATAGTATATTTCATTTTGTTTCGATGAAAATTGGTTGAAAAAAGGAAGGTCAGGGAAAATGCATTTTTGAACATTGTAAAAAATGCACTGTTTTTGAAAATAAAAAAAATTAACTTTTTCTTCCTTATGTACCTAAAAGAGCCTACAATAGAAAAAAACAAAAAATGGCGCACAACGCCTCTCTGATACTTGACGAAGTCGACGAGTTAAAGAATTTTATTTCGTCCGCCATCTTTGACCGTTCTATTTGACTTAGACCTTCCGAGTTTCGTGCGTTATATTTGACCATAGATGAGTTAAATTTTTGCCAACGTTGGTGAAATTACTCCTCCTTATCGAAAAGATATTCTATTTTAATTTTCTCGGCAATTTTTTGTGTTTTTTATTTTTCCAAGATGACAGATTGACTTTTACGTATCGGAGAGGTCTATATTTTTTACTCCAACATCAGATTTAGAATGTACACCCTCAAAAACCCGTATAAATGATTTTTTCGAATTCCTATATTATCGCTGGACGAATTCTGAACGTCCATGCCAGAATTCAGCTTTATACCATTATAATCGTAATTTTTAAGGTGACTCAGCATGAATTATATTCAGTACGATGCTGGTATAAAACCAGAACCTTAGGTACTATGCCGTCACTTTTGGGCGGTACAGGTGAGTACACAGGTAAATTGAATTTTCCATCCGAAGGTGCGCTCTTCAGACAAAATATTCTTGTACGGCATTCCTCATGATAGTTCATAAAAAAATAATCACCTAGAACCTACTGCGGTACAAAAATATTGGGACCGGAAGCCAGAAGAATTTTTGATTTTCCGAAAAATTTTCCAGGCAAATAGGTAATTTAATACTGTACGGCTTTTTTACAATTCGATTTGTATGCTTTCGTGTATTCATTATTCAGCAATCCCGTACATATTTGATGAAGAAAATATTTGATGGTTACAGGGTAGGAAATCCCCGCAGGGTGCAAGATCATTGCAAATGTACGGCATCGATTCTAAAATATTATTCAACGCCTATAATAATTTTTAACAATTGTTCCGTCTAAAAATTATGGTAACTATAAATATAAACAAGCTAAAAACGTAGGTACTCTGTGCCAATTTACTGAGTTTTTATATAATTGTTACACATTCTATAGGATACTCTTCGCAGTTTTCTTGTAAATAATGTTAGTTTTGGACATCTTAAATTTTGTGATAGCATCCTTGTTGTGAAAAAAATTAAATGAAGAAGAAAAAATGAAAAATAAATATCCAACCTGTGTGGGATTCGAACACACGATCTTTGGATTGCAAGGCAAAATTTTAGCCACTGCACCATCACATATTGCTACGAAAATTGATTGTTAAGTACAAGCGACACAAATTAAGAGAATATTTTTTTTAAATTAAATAATTAATGACTTTTTTATTTATTGATCGATTTTCTTCAAAAACAATAACTGACACTAACTTACTTTCCAAATTTCAATACAATCGGACTTTTCTTTCTGAAGTTATCGTGCTTACAAGAAACGTGATGGACGGACGGACAGACGGACATTTTGAAAGTTGTTCAGTAACACAATGATATGAAAATTTTTTCTCTAGGAGCGACATTTATGATTTTAGAAATATGCCGATCAAATACAATATACTCTTCGTTTTTGCGAAGAGTATAATAAACTATTACCTGCGTTTGGCGTTGAATCTCATTTTTTGGCAATCGGATCATAAATTCCTGTGCGGCAACCGATTTTTTGACATGATGTAAATAAATATTATCGTTGTACATTATAGCCGGTTATAATTAATGGAAGCAAATGAAAATATGAATTAAAAATTAAATAAAACTTTCAAAATTTAAAATATCATAATGCGCTGTGTATTAATAAAATGAGTAATATTTCTAAAATTATTGCTATTTTGAATTCTTTAAAGATGGAAATATAAAGAAAAGTAGATTCCGTACATTTTTACTTTTAGGATTTTCCACAGCTGATGAGATTTCCACAGCTGATGAGATTTTCCATAACATTTTCACCGGCTTTTAGGGTCATTAATTACTGTACGGCATTTACAAAATGTTATCGACTATATCAAATAGTAATCGAAAATGTTGATGCCGTTCATATTAGTCCATTCAGTGTGGCAGCCATATTGATTTATTGTTAGCTTGAACGGAGCGATTATATATATGTGACGGACAGTTTATTTTTCATAATTGGGGAATTGGGAATTTTATCTCGATGACGTGAAAGTTAGGGTGGCTCAGCCAGCACGGAAAGATTTTTATGCAAGTATGACACAATATATCTTACCTTGGTACTTTTTATAGGGAATTCCGTGATAGCCAAAGTTAATATGATCAGTTTATTATAAAGACTCACTCGAAGAGGAGGTATTGGGGGATGTAACATTCAACTAACATTTTCTAGTTACGACCGTGGTATGTTACAGAAGAGAAGTAGTGCATCTATAGGGCAGGGGGTTGCGCTGGGGGTTTCTCTCTCTGTAACCAGTAAATATGTACGGCATTGCTAAATAACAGATCCATTAAAACATAAAAATTGAGTTATACAAACGCCGCACAGTGGAAAAAAAATGCCTTTTTTGGACAAAAATCTGCCTACAAGTCAAATCTTAATCAATTTTGATCTACCTTAGCTTAAAATGTAGGTTATTGGCTACACTTTCAGAGCATACTGCCTAAATTGCAAACCCCGATTTCCTAACCTCAAAAAATGTATCAAATATGAGAGTAATCACTTTTTTCTATTTCTACAAGTCAAATCTTGATCAATTTTGACAATACTGGGGTTCATAATTTAGGCAGTATACGCTGAAAGGGTAGCTAATAACCTGCATTTTAAGCCCAGGATTGTCAAAATTGATCAAGATTTGACTTGTAGAAATAGAAAAAAGTGATTACTCTCATATTTGATACATTTTTTGAAGTTAGGAAATCGGGGTTCACAATTTAGGCAGTATACACTGAAAAGGCAGCTAATAACCTGCATTTTAAGCCCACGATTGTCAAAATTGATCAAGATTTGACTTGTAGAAATAGAAAAAAGTGAGTCATATTTGATACATTTTTTGAGGTTAGGAAATCGGGGTTTGCAATTTAGGCAGTGTACTCTGAAAGTGTAGCCAATAACCTACATTTTAAGCCAAAGTAGATCAAAATTGATTAAGATTTGACTTGTAGGCAGATTTTTGTCCAAAAAAGGCTTTTTTTCCACTGTGCGCCGTACAGTCACCTTTATGAAGTAGAAAATAGTTGCAAAAATCTGAAGGGTGAAAATAGTAGATTGTAATACAAGTGTAGCAAGGGCTTCATTGCAAAACGATGTATCATACGAGTTTTGCAATGAAGCTTGCCACATGTGTGTTACATACCATTTTTTCTACGGTTGTGAAGTTATTTCCCTTTTTTAAAGTCTTTCCAAAATTTTAAATTTGCTGCCTGTCAGATTTTATTTAAAGTGACATTTATTTGCCGCCTGTCACATTTTATTTAAAATGATAAAGATCGAATACTGGTCAAACGGTTGTCATGACTAACAAACAAAACAAATTGTTTTTGGCAAAAATAAACTGACGCGTTATATTTTGTATCTGCTACTTTTGAGAAAATGATGAGTTTAGACGAAGATATTCCTGCAGAAATTGTTGCAGCCGCTGAAACTGTGAGTTCCGACCTCCTTCCACGTAAATCGAAAGAACGTTATAAGAAGGAAAAACTTCTTTTCGTAAACTGGTACCGTCAAAAGAAGGTGAATGTTTATACGGAAGTGGTCCTACTCTATTTCACCGAAAAGGCTAAAACGTTGAAATCTTCCACGATGTGGTCAATATACTCAATGGTGAGGAGCACTCTGTCATTGGAAAAAAATGTAGATATTTCGAAGTTTCCGAAACTAATTGCGTTTTTAAAAAGAGAATCTGTAGGATACAAGGCAAAGAAATCTGAAGTATTTACCAGAAAACGAATTAATGCTTTTTTACTTAACGCTCCTGATGACACATTTTTACTTCTAAAGGTAATACAAATTTCAGTTTTTTTCAAAAGTAATGACATTATTTTAGGTAGTGTTAATTATTGGAGTAGCTGGTGCCCTCAGAAGGGAAGAATTGATGAATATTACTATAGATGGCATTCAGGACAATGGAGAATTTTTGCTCATAACTATTCCAGATTCTAAAACACATAAATCCAGAACATTTTCGGTTACAAAAGGAGATAATTGGTTGGGTTTTTATCGTCGATATGTTCAACTTAGGCCTGCATCTCTAAGAAATAAATGATTCTTCATTTAATACAAACATGGTAGATGTACAGTTCAAGTGGTAGGGATAAACACGTTTGGACAGATGCCAAAAAAAAATTGCAGAATATTTAAAAAAATTCCTAAACCTGAAAGTTTTGCTGGGCACTACTTTCGCCGAACGTCGGCGACTCTTTTGGTCGACGCTGGAGCAGACCTTACCAGTTTGAAAAGACACGGTGAGTGGCGTTCTTCAACAACAGCGGAAGGATATGTAGAAGATAGTGTTAACAAAAAAATAAGTGTCTCCAAGAAAATAATGGGCGACAACCAAAATGCTATAAACAACCTTGTTGGTCCAGATAAATATTTCCAGTATTTCTAACAATGTAAATGTTCCAGTTTTTCCAGGCATTAATTTAAGTAATTGCAATTCCTATATAATTAATGCACATTTATAAAATTTAATTGTTATAAAGTACCAGTAAAATAATATAAAATTCTTTAAGGTAAACACGCTCTTTTATTCCGGTGTGTGAAAATGTAATCGAGGAGTGTGGCAAAGTCTTTGCCGCACGGCGTGCGGCAAAGTGACACTTTCCACAGTCATTTTGAAGTTAGAAAATTTGACTTTCAGCACAATCGTAGAAAAAATACTTTTCCAGCCTTCTGGAACCATTCTTTTTGTCTGCATTTAGTTTTTGTTGATTATTGTTCTAACAAAGTATGCTAATGCCGTAAACAAATTTTTCACCCTAAAATTGCTCTTTTTGGAAATAAATTTTCCTGGCGCAGCCATATGTTCCATGAAAAATGTACGGCATGGCAAAAAATGCGTTTGTTTCATGAAAAGGCATTTAAGATCATTGAATTTGATGTTGGTTCAAATCATCACCACTTATACTAGTTGGGGGTAGTCTGTTGCGCTCGGGATTTCTCACCCTGTAACCACCAAATTTATACGGCATTGCTGAATAATGAATATATGAAAGCATACAAATCTAATTGTACAAACGCCGTACAGTATTAAATTACCTATTTGCCTGGAAAAATTTTCGGAAAATCAAAAATTCTTCTGGCCTCCGGTCCCATTATTTTTGTACGGCAGTAGGTTCTAGGTGATTATTTTTTTATGAACTATCAATATGAGGAATGTCGTACAAGAATATTTTGTCTGAAGAGCGCACTATCGGATAATTTACCTGTGTACTCACCTATACATCCCAACGTGACGGTTTTATATACTAGCATCGTACTGGATATAATTCATGCTGGGTCACTTGACTCTTTAAAAATTACGATGGGCCTGTAGTCTATTATTGTCTAACAAATAAACCCCTATTTACTGAACTATAAGAGCAAACTTATCATTTCATCTTCTTCTTATTTTAGTTCCATAATTCAAGCAATCCCTAAGAAACAAGTCCGAGTAAATTGTGATTGTTGCATGAGTAGTTCATCAACAGGAGAAGATCCATGTAACCGTCAAGAAATATACGACGCTCAAGTATTAAGGTCTGGTGACGCCAATCAGCCTGAAGTTAAATATGCCGTAACAAGAATAACCAAATTTTTAAGCTACACCACTTTTGAAGTTATGAAAAGTACCAGAAAGAAACCAAGAATTATGCCGAAAACTTTGGAAGGGGTGTTTGTTTTAAAAAATGTGTAAAACTAACAGTAAGGTGAAAGTATTGTATTGTATTTTTAAATATACTACCATTTCAATCATTGATTTTCGTTCATGTCATTAATTTGCATTTGCATAGTTAGTCCAGCCAACGGAGCGCTAAAATGACCAAAATCTCTAATTTGAGTGCTAATGAACGGATTTTGATGAAACCTTGTGCAATGTGTTTGTACTGACGTTAATTAAAAAGTTGAAAAAAAGATTTGAGTAGGAAATGATCGGAAGGAAAGCACCCCTTTTAGCACGGGTTAAGTAACTTGTAGAATTAGATAAAAAATGAAAAAGTAATCAAAAATGAAAAAGTAAATATATTTATCTTTTCTGGATCAAAATAAGATGTTTTTACTCGTATGTAATATCACTAGTGCTTAAAATTTTATCGAAAATTTTTTCGAAAGCGTGTTGCCTGGTAATATAAAGAGTGCAAATTGGTAGTTTATTATCTGATTAAATCCCGACCGCATTAGAGGGAGGGATTTAATCTTTGATAATAAACTGCCAATTTGCACGAGTTATATTAAATAGGGGCAACTTAGCTTGAGAAAAAATTTTTAGATAAAATTTAAAGCACGAGTGGTATTTGAGGAGAATATTTCACGAATAAATAATTCATTAAGTACATCTTCAATATTATGTTTTCTCATTAATTGCCTTCAGACGTTTTCTTGTCACTTTTTAGAGTTTACTGACCTTTATTTTCAATTTCTTCATTAATTTGATATACAGAAATATTTCCAAACCGACTCATATTGTCAAAACAGCAAATCTGAAACAAGTGCAGTAGAAACAATGGAGATTCCCTATATTTTAAAATAATCTAGTGACGTTTCTTGGGCAACTAGTAAATAAAACGAGTTGAAACCTTAGATATTATAATATATAGACTGGCTTAACACCTTTCAGGCGTTTCTGAGGTGCAATATGACGAGGAGCGATAGAAAGAGCACTACATCTTTAATCTGCGAGCACTACTTTATTCCCGATGTCCCGCCTATTTATTACTATACACTCACGGTTTTGAAATTGACATAGAGAGCGCCATCTAGCGCTACCGCTACTAGAGTTATATTCCATAATAATTGTTCATTGATTCATATTTACGTATTTAATCCTTATTTTTAACTTACGAAGTTTACAAATTATGTTGAGGTTTGCTTCGTTAGGCAGAGTGAATTTTAAATACAACAAATTAAAATATTGCACAGCTTTGATTCAACTAGTTACTTTTTGATAGATTACCGTATGTAAGTAGGTACCTAGGTACATTTTTAGTTTGTTTCCAGAACGAATGTGTTTACTTGACATTTATAATAAATGATTTGCTTAACTTTATAACTACGTTATTGAGCTATTGAAAGCTGTGCTTGACTTGTTCCTGTATTATGAGCTAGGTATATTAAATACAATCTTTGTATATTATTGTTACCTGATTGAAAAGTAGGCAAATTGAAATAGTTATAGATAGGCAAGAGTTATAGCCTATATATTTCAGACAGGCTTCTCAACTGACGATTGTTTACTATATATGTGGTGTGTGTATGTTTGCTAGTTCATAATACAATATTACAATTTACAAGGTAAGTTAACAATTAGTAATAAGCTAGAGAAGATATTTATAGATAAAATTTAAAAGCGTGAGTTGCCCTATTTGCCGAAAATATTTCACGAAACAAAACGTCAAAAAATTATCGCAGTATTTGCCGCTGCAGCGACATAAAAAATTAGAGCGATAAATTTTGTATGTTGGTACTGTCAAAAGCCGCTCTAGCTTGAATTACCACTAATAATGACATTTGATTGGTGCAATGTTGTGAAAAAACGGGCTCTCATTGGCGATAGCGTTAATGAGTGAAATAATCTTGTGAATTTTTTCGAAAAATGCGTATTTTTCGAGATATGGCCAGTCCAAAATTAAAGCTGAAAAAAAATCTAAAAAAATTCATGTGAATGTATGTATCATCGAAATACAAGACTTTTCATTATTTGCAACTTTTTGTAAAGTGCGTTTTCACCAAGTTTTTTCCTGAAAAATATGAAAAACTACCTTTCTTTGAAATTGTAGCGTTTTAAAAATATGTAATTTAAAAATTTCGAAAAATTCAGACGTATGCATTGAGGTCCTTTAAATATTTTTTGTCTCTAGAAATTTTTTTGTAACTTACTAATTTTCCGACTTACAGGCAGTTTTTCACGATAAATAATATACTATATTTTTTGAAAACTTAAAATTTTCAATCTAAAAGTTATATTGAACCTTTAAAAATGGTATACCTATAAGGTTTCATATTTTGTTATAATATATATAAATCACGCTCATTTTTCGAATTTTCATGTATTTTCTAATATGCAAAAATGTAGTACATTATTGTGAAAAACTGCCTGTAACTCGGAAAATTAGCAAATTACAAAAAAATTCCAAGACACAGGAAATGTTTAGAAGGCCTCAATGCATACGTCTGCATTTTTTCAAATTTTTAAATTACATATTTTTAAAGCGCTACAATTTCAAAGGGAGAGGTAGTTTTGCATGTTTTTCCGGAAAAACTTGGTGAAAACGCACTTTACGAAAAAGTTGCAAATAAAAAAAGTTTGTATTTCGATGATACATTCACCTGAATTTTTTTAGATTTTTTTTCAGCTTTTACATTTCCCCTCCCCCACATTTAAGAATTTTAGAGTGGCCATATCTCGAAAAATACGCATTTTTCGAAAAAATTCACATGATTGAAAACATCTTATTTTGGTCCAGAAAAGGTAAATATATTATTTTCTTTTTCACTTTTGACCTAATTCTACAAGTTACGGAACCCGTGATAAAAGGGATGTTTTCTACCCCTTCCGATCATTTCCTACTCTAATCTTTTTTTCAACTTTTTCATTAACGCCATTACAAACACATTGCACAAGGCTTCATCAAAATCCATTAATTAGCACTCAAATTAGAGGTTTCACTTCCCGTTGACTGGACTGGACTAAGTCTACATTGTTTACATTATCAACAATTTTACATCTTGATGAAACTTTGTGCAATGTGTTTGTAATGACATTAATAAAAAAAGTTGACAAAGAGATTAGAGTAGAAAATGTTCGGAAGAGGTAGAAAACACCTTTTACGCCTTTTATCACGTAACTTGCACAATTAGTTCAAAAATGAAAAAAAAATGATATATTTACCTTTTTTGGTTCAAAATGGGATTTATTCTTGTGAATGTTTTCGAAAAATTCATATTTTTCGAGACATGGCTACTCGATAATTTCTAAAAGTGGGGGATGGTAAATGTAAAAGTTGGAAAAAAAAATCTGAAAAAATTCAGATGAATGTATCATCGAAATAAAAGACTTTTTTTATTTGCAACTTTTCTGTAAAGTGCGTTTTCACCGAGTTCTTTGGGAAAAACATGAACAACTACCTCTTTTTTGAAATTGAAGCGCTTTAAAAATAGATAATTTGAAAATTTGAAAAAATTTAGACGTTTGCATTAAAACCTTCTGAACATTTTTTGTTTCTTGAAATTTTTTTGTAACTTGCTAATTTTCCGAGTTACAGGCAGTTTTTCACGATAAATAATGTTTTGCACATTAAAAAATACATGAAAATTCGAAAAATGAGCGTGATTTATATATATTATTATAAGAAATATATAAAATATAATGTAAAAAATGCAATGGTGTAGATTGTACTAATTGTAAAACTGCGGAATATTTAACAGATACTAACGGAGCAAATGAAACTTTGGAAGTTGTCGAAACAAATTCATTTGATGAGTCTTTATTATAATATAAAATTATGGTTACATTATTTATACTTTAAATAAAATAAGTGTTATACTTATAACTATATAAAAAATATTTTTGTATCAATTTAAATCATTTTTGCAAATAAATAGAAAAAATTAAATAAGTTATACTTATACTTGTAACTATATAAACTTATTTCTACCATTTGAATCAGTTCTCCCACTTTTATCATTAACAAATGAAGAGCTAAGTGGATAAAGGTGTTATGTCACAAAAACACGTTATTGAGTAATTTAACTCGAAAGTTTTTAGGCGAGAACTTTTTTGTTATAACGACTATATAGCTTGCATTTTGCGATGATATTGACATTTGATGTACTTTTCAGAGACAAATAACTAAAGTTGTCAGTTGTCATTATTTTCGAAAATTTTAAAAAGTTAATGTACATAACACCTTTATCCGTTCATAAGTTTCTCTGAAATGAATAAGGAATTAGTGAATAAAAGTGTTAAGAAATTAAACATATTTTATTATTATTAAAACATTGTACAATTTTTAGGTAGTTGGACAGTTCTACGGTTTTGAGCCACAGTTTGGTCATTTCCAAGTATGTTGTGATAATACGGCCTTACCATTCATTTATGAATGGTAATTGTTCTTTAAGATTGGCCAGTTTTCCTACACTTAGGCTGCCCTTGTTTTCATTAAACACCGTTAGAGCAATACAGTCGGAATTTATCTTATGCATATTCCTTTTCTTTAAAATATCGACTTTGTAAAATGGAGTCATTTCATCTAGTGATGTAATAGTAGCACCCATAGGTTCCATTTTATACCGTCGTGAAAATAAACCTTTTCATTGTTCAAGTTTTTCTTCCTGTTGTACAAATTGAGTTTTGAGGCGATTCCATCAATATCCTTGAAATGATTCTTGATATTTATGACAACGGCGTCTTTGGGAGTTCTTAAAATTTCTCGATACTGGTCCGGAACGTAGATGTTTTGATGTTTCCTTAAAATTTTCTCGACTCTGCCAAAGTCTCTGTCTGAATCTAAATATGAATGTCCCACCTCCGGAAATTTATGGTCGATAACTTTAAATTCTCTCTTTAAAATCAACAACTGGTAAAGTGTAATGGTATTGAAGTTTTTATTTTGTCCACCATAGGAGTCGGGCCATATTATAATGTGATCGATCTTTTCTTGGAAATATTCACTGTAAATTTGTGAAAAGGTATGTGAGCAACTAGCAATTTCTAGGCTTTCACGGCTGGCCATATCTTCAGTCCGTGTGAAAAATAACGTTTTTTTTTCAGTATTCCTCAATGTATGTATGCCAAGGTTGTAAAACTACATTTGACGAAGGTAAAATGCTTTCGATGTACTTAATTTTGGCAGCGGCATGGTTTGCTGAAGATCTAAAGTAAGAAAGCAAATCGTTCTATCTACTGTAACTTTTGCTCCGTCACGCTTTTGTTGTTCGAAAGCTAGTTTGAAATTTTACGGAGAAAATTCTTTAGTATTATTTATTTTATTTTTTTTTTATTTTTTTTAACCCAATAGATGTAAGCATAGCGAACCCTGTAATTCTTAAACGATAACCTTACAAACCCAAATAACCTTTGACTTGATTGGCGTAATTATCATACTTATTATTTTTTCCGCAAGAATTTCGGAATTCGCCAGATTTGCCTTAACCCTTTGCAGCTTAGTGGTATACCTCGCATACCACAAATTTAAAATTCATTCTTGATGTTGCTTTCCGGTATATTGTACGTACCACCGATCTAATGCTTACTTTGACATGTAACCTCTACTGTACAGCAGAAAAAGTTCGGGTGGCTAGCCATCGCAGTGTACAGTAAATTAGTTTCTAACGTCTTCTGGCCAACTAACGTTCGTAAATTTTAGTGTCCAATTTGAAGCTAAGAAAAACGAAAATAATGAAAAGTAAGTCTGAATATAATTATAGTAATGTATTAGCATGCGAATATTCCATAATTATAAAAGTATACACAAAAATGTTGTTTTTGATCGTTATTTATTTGTGGTATTTCAGACATACCACAAAGCACCTACATCATGAACTTTGTACATCAAATTTTTTACTCTGCCAATATGAAAATGACATGGCATTTATTTGATTGGCACATTTCTAAAACCGTAAATATCGAAAATACATTTTCATAATATCATTGTGCCAGTGGTCGAATTGTGAGTAATTTTCAAAATATTTGTTCGGACGTCTGTCCGTACGTCCGACACGGTTTTTTTATAAACACGTTAAGTAAACAAAGAAAGTGCAATCGTTTTGAAATTTGGATGATAAGTTAGTGTTGGTTGAAGGAAGAACTCTGTTGTTCTTGAAAAAAATTGATCAATAAATATAAAAGTTATGACATATTTTATGTACCTGAAGAGTGCTACAATCTTTGATAATATTCTACAAAACAAAAATGCTGCATGATATCCTGGTAAACGACTCGCTAGCCAAGCTGGCATCATCGGGTGATGACAAACATATAGCAATCATACAAAAAAAATGTATTTTCGAAAATTGCGAAGAGTATCAAATAGAATGTTCAAAGATCATATAAAATCAATAAACTGGCAAATAGTATAATGTTTATATCTAGTTTTATTCTATAGAAAGAAACGTTTGGAATTTTAACGACTTACAAAACTTAAATGAAGGCGAGATGGATGCATTATTTGCAGAAATCCCTTCTGTTGGAGAATCTGTTGATGAATTTGATGACGAAAAGGATGAGGAAAATGCTGCTGCTCCCATAGATATGGAGGAGTATATAGAGGAAACTATCGACGATGTGCTCTATGTAGTAACCGAGATCATCAAAAAAGATCTAAATGGGCTTGTGATACTTGTGGCGTAGCATTATGCATGTCCGACAAAAAAAATTGTTTTCAGAATGCTCATAAAAAAAATTAATGTTGCTTGTTCTGTAGCTTAGTGGTATATCTAATATACCACCATTTTTTGAAAAAACTGATGAAATAAAAATTTTGAAAAAATACGCATTACTTCTTTATTCATTTTATATTAGAGTACTTAAAATCATACATGAGAAACGACTATTTCTAAATGCTGCCCACAAAGGGTTAAACAATTTAATGCTCTTTCAAAATATTGGGTGGGCAGAAGCCATACCAGATATCAGTTTTGCTCTTGTCATAAAAATTTCTACGGTCCAGCCCTCTTCTACTTGTCAGCATAAAAATGTTTGTACAAAAATCAATACCGCAAAGCGTCACTTTCCAGTATTTCTGATTTACTGACTAATTTGCTAGAATACTTTGGTAAATTCGTATTTTATTATTGCATTTTAAAACATTATTAAAACTTGCCTGGGAAGAAATTGCCACTATGTGACTGATTTCTGCTGAATTGCCAAAAGGTATAAATATGTTTACAGCAATTAGATACTCAAGTACCATCTCGACTCTTGTACCATCTCATACCATTTCCAAATTGAACGAAATGAATATATGGATTAAAACACTATAAGCACTATTTCCAAATATCAGCCAATTTATAAACACCTTACATGATTCATGAAATCGTTTATTCATTGCCATTTGTAATATCAGTTTACTACGACTGGCCATTTCCACTATAATAGTAAGAAACACTTAACACAACTTGTCACATTAATGTCAATATAACATAACTTTAAAAGCAAAGTGTTTTGGATTAAAACAATTTAATATCGCACAGTAATGGATAAAGGTGGTATATGATCATGACACCTTTATCCATTAAATTATATAAAAACCATATGTACGTAACACCTTTATCAAACATTAAAACGCATTTAGGAAAGGTTTATTATCCCAAAAACTTATTGAAATGATAGATTATAAGTTAAAATAGTTGTCTGTGTAGAAATCTCAAAATTTTCAAAAATGTGACATAACACCTTTATCCACTTAGCTCTTCAAATAAAAATTGCGAAAATAAAAATTCCGGGAAAACTTTTTCACATTTTCAATTATATTGAACTTTTAAAAATTGTTATATACTTTTTTTATAATAATATATATAAATAACGCTCATTTTTCAAATTTTCATGTATTTTTTAAAGTGCAAAAATGTAGTACATTATTTATCTATAACTCGGAAAATTGGCAAGTTACGAAAAAGTTCCAGGAGACAAGAAATATTTAAAACGCCTTAATGCACTCGTCTAAATTTTTTCAAGTTTTTAAATTACGTATTTTTAAAGTGCTACAATTTCAAAGAAAGGGGGTAGTTTTTCACGTTTTTCCGGAAAAATTCGGTGAAAACGCCCTTTACAGAAAAGTTGCAAATAAAAAAAGTCTAGTATTTCGATGATACATTCACTTGAATTTTTTCAGATTTTTTTTTTCAACTTTTACATTTCCCCTCCTCCACTTTTAGGAAATTTCGAGTGGCCATATCTCGAAAAATACATATTTTTCGAAAAAATTCACAACCGATAAAAATATCTTATTTTAGACCAAAAAAGGTAAATATATTGGTTTTTTTTTACCTAATTCTACAAGTTACGGAACCCGTAATAAAAGGGCCTTCTGCTCATTTCCTACTCTAATCTCTTTTCAACTTTTTTATCAACGTCATTGCAAACACATTGTACAAGGTTTCATGAAAATCCATTCATTAGCACTCAAATTTCAAATTAGAGATTTACCGTTGACTGGACTACTAAGCTTCCGCCATTCAATAGAAGGATTCAACAGGTTCACCATTTATTTAGTTACTCGGTTGGTGAATTCCACAATGAGGAAGTTGAATGATTTTTTTTATAACCAAAATCGATAAAGTATCAAAAAAAATTATAAAAATATAAAATTTAGGTTGAATGTCTGTAACTTCGACGCACTCCACCTATTTTTACTTGAATTTCTATTGTTTTAAACTCAATTTAACCTTACAGTGGCTCTTATCTACAGTGGCAATAAGGTCGAAACGACAAATGTGATGACGTAGAACGGAAGAGAAGTATCGCACTATTTGTATCAATTTGTGTCACACCATTTGACCAATATGCATGAATATCTTTACGCGGTGACATATCTTATAGAGCCATCAACTTTGGAATGACTCGTGTACGCTCGACACGATATTCGAATTCGGGGAGCAAATACGTCATCATGCACGAATTCAAATTTCAAACGTAGAAATAAAATAATAATAGACGATAAACTAAAATTTTTTTCACTGTATTTATTAACTAGAACCTTTAAGCTGTTCATAACCTACAGGATGTCCCAAAATCACCAGAGGGGCTCGTAATGACAGATTCTTTACAATATTCTGAGATAAAAACCTTCATTCAATGGGCCTTTCGGTAAGTTATTAATTAGCACCTAAACTACTTAAGGATGCTAGAGTATACTGATTGGTCCGTCCGACGAATGCATCATTAGTGAAGATATAATGCTGCCAATTTTACTTTTGTACCGCCGGTGGCTTTCTCTTTGTAGCAGGCGAATGTGTTTCTGGTCATAATAGACCATGTGCCTCCTAAAGTCATTATAATTTGGGGGAACTGAAAAACTTTTACCAGCTGTTTCTAGGCTCATGTGGAGCAAAAAAGTCGAGGGGGTCCATCATGAGGAGGTAGCTTTCAAATATGGCGGCCGTTCAAAATGGCGGCCCGACTGCGAATCTTTAAATTCAATTATTTCGAGATCGGGTGAAGCAATCTTGAATTTCTTTTTTTCCAAATGTAGGTTAATGAATTGAATATATTTTTGTGTGTAATGTTTATGACCAAAAAACCGGTATTTATCGGTCAAAATTTGAAAAAACGAAAAATTGGATTTTTTGAAATTTACGTTTTGCTGCTTATTGGACTAACGGTTGGGTATATCGAGAACGTGTTCTGAATAAGAGTTTTAGAGCAACATCTCACCTTTAAAACGCAAAAAAAGAAATTGAAGATAGGATCAATAGAACCCGACATTTCGAGATTCAAAGTGGACGGGGCGGGGTTGAGCATTAATACTGTATTTTAAAATAATAGGGTTTATCTACCTGTCCGCATAATTTTATTACTTTTTGCATTTTATTTTATATTATTTATTTCATATTTCAGGTAATAGTGTGACTCCTCCAAAGAAAACAGACTCCAAAAACAGAAAACTCCAAAAAAGTTGAAAATTGACCGTAGCTGCATCATTTGTGAAAATTCTACACCACTTCAAAGACTTGGACTCATGGAATGCTTTGTACAATGCCGCGATACTAAGAAAATTTGAACCAATAATAAAACTGCACGAGGGGTTATCTGACCAACAAATACCTGACGTTTACTACCATAAAGAATATCGCAAAACTTTCGTCCACAAAAGAAATCTTGAAAGAATCGCCCCGGCCGCAGATAAAGGTCCTTCACCTGATGAAGATAATAGAAACATAAACGGAACTCCGTCATCTATGAAAAGATCATTGCCCGATAGGAAAAATGCCAGTACTACAAGGCGTGTTTATCTGGAGATCTACATCTTTTGCGACAAGCCAGGAAAATACTCCCAAAATTCGAGGACAAGGGATAAGTGTGTCAAGTTCGTTGATCTCAGAACGGACAAGACACTTCGAGCTGTAGCCGTCGAGCGAATGGATAGTAAAATCATGGCAATTACTTCACGAGATATTGTCGCTGGTGAGGCTCACTATCATCATTCTTGCTACAAGTCATACACCAGGAAACGACCACAGAAGGTACAGCAGACTTCCTCAGATCCTTACTCCAAAGAAGATAAATTAGACAAAAAATTCGGTGATCTGTTAAAATGTGTCAACGTTAATAACAAGGTTTATATAGCTCCTTCCAATTACACCTTTGAAGCCTAGCTAGTGACTATATTAAAACAAAGAATGACTTGGGCGCATTTGGGAGTGGTCTCAATGTCAGTGAACAGATTGAAGTAGCAGCTGATATTCTGAAGAGTTCAATAAAGAATTCCAATAAAGTCAATATTGTCTATAGCTCAAGATATACAATATGCTCCATTGATAAAGTTCTTGCTGGTAAGCACTACAACCGCGCAGTTCGCTTACACAAGCTCGTGTATGGGGCCTGCATGAGAGTTCTGTACTCTGTTTTTGGAATGGGTAGATATAAATGAGTTAGACCTTTCCTACGTCTTTGTTGGTCAGATAACCCCTCGTGCAGTTTTATTATTGGTTCAAATTTTCTTAGTATCGCGGCATTGTACAAAGCATTCCATGAGTCCAAGTCCTTGGAGTGGTGTAAATTAACCGGTGTAGAATTTTCACAAATGATGCAGATACGGTCAATTTTCAACTTTTTTGAAGTAGGATCCATGTTTTCTTTGGACTGTTACCTGAAATATGAAATAAATAATATAAAATAAAATGCAAAAAACAATAAAATTATACGGACAGATAGATAAATCCTATTATTTTAAAACACAGTATTAATACTCAACCCCGCCCAGTTCACTTTGAATCTCGAAATGTCGGGTTCTATTGATCCGACCTTCAATTTCTTTTTTGCATTTTAAAGGTGAGATGTTTCTCTAAAACTCTTATTCAGAACATGTTCTCAATATACCCAACCGTAAGTCCAATAAACAGTAAAACGCAAATTTAAAAGAACCTTATTTTTCGTTTTTTCGAGTTTTGACCGATAAATACTGTTTTTTCGGCCATAAACATTAAGAATAAAACTGTAGTTCGTTCATTCACCTACATTTAGAAAAAATGAAATTCAAGATTGCTCCATCCGATCTCGAGATAATTGAATTTAAAAATTCATAATCGGGCAACCATTTTGAACGGCCGCCATATTTGAAAGCTATCTCCCCATGATGGACCTCCCCGAATTTTTTGCTCCATCTGACCCCAGAAACCCGTGGTAAAAGTTTCATTCATCCCCCCCAAATCATAGTGACTGATAGGTCTGGTACATGGTCTATAAGTAGATCCTAATTTGTTCTATACTTCAGTAAATTTTTATTCAAATCGGAAACAAAATAAAAAAGTTAGAAGGGTGTCTTCATTTTAAGTGAGTCACAGTGTATATTTAAGGAAATGTATAGATTTTGACAAAATATTACGTTAGTAAATACGTCGAGTGTTGTAAAATAAAAATTGTTTTGTAACTGTGATTTATTAGCAGACCACGGTAAACCGCGTTGATGGAGAAATTCGATGTACCTAATTAATTTATTTATTAATTATCGATTTTCTCTGCCGAATATCTCGGAAAATATAACACATAGGAAGAAAATAAATATAGACATTCTTGTAGGAAATTTAATTATGTTTAATTTTGCATAGATTACCTTTTTCCGTATGATGCATCGTTTCCAAGTTAAAAGCGAAGAATCGAAAAAAGGGACCTTTCCACCCCCTTCCCCCTGAAGCGGCGGGGCTGTTAGTATGTTTACCTCCTAACTACCCCCAACACATTCCTCAAGAGGAAAATTCTCCCCCCGCCCATGTCCTTTACAACTCTTTCATGGACTAATAACTAATGGAGTTTTAATTAGTGAGTTCAATGTTCAAAATAGCCTTCCAATTGACGATTTGCACGAAAGAAAGTTTGGTAAAAAGTGTCATGGCGCACAGTATAAACATGTTGACCAACTCGTCTAATTTCCAAACTTTGCAACAATTAAATACCTATAATATAATAATCATAACATTGTTTTCATTATCTTTAATGTTAAACCTACTTCCATTGAATATAAATCATCTTTATTAGGTTGTTTAGTAGTCTACAATATTTAAAAAATGTCGAAATTATGCAATTTGTCAATCACTGCTGCAAACTGAGAGTTGGAAAAAGTGTTTGACAAATTGCATAATTCAACATTTTTTAAATATTGTAGACTACGAAACAACCTAATAAAGATAATTTATATTCAGTGGAAGTAGGTTTAACATTAAAGATAATGAATACAATGTTATGATTATTATATTATAGGTATTTAATTGTTGCAAAGTTTGGAAATTAGACGAGTTGGTCAACATGTGCAGTGAATTACAGTGATACCAATCTTGACACTTTTTACCAAACTTTCTTTCATGCAAATCGTCAATTGCGAACAAGGACGTATTCGTGTGCTTAAATCCTGCACAGCTCTTTGCACCATTTCCGGTATAACCTTCGCTAATGATTCGGTTCTTTTGTCCTCTAGGTCGTCTAGGGTATGAATAACCTCCCTACTCTAAACATATTGTTTTAAATGACCCTAAAGAAAATAGTCCAATGGGTTTAAGTCAGACCATCGGGCAGGCCAGTTTATAGGGCCACCACGTCCTATCAACTTATTTAGGTACATTCTGTTTAATATTCCTCGTAGGTGCTATGCATAATATGGTGGAGCACCATCGAGTTGAAACTAAATGTTACGACGTTATAATAATGGCACATCTTCCAACAATTTCGGTAGATCTTCGGTTAGAAATGTTCCGTAGATTTGTCCGTTCAAGCGCGCAGGAAGTTCAAAGGGTCCAATCTGTAGGAACAATTTTAACATTACCTACATTTTTTAAAATCATTTACTTACCAGAGAATTCCCAAAAATACCAGTCCATAAATTTACACTGAATCTATTCTGGATTCTCGTTAGCTCAAATATGGCAGTTGTGTGTATAAAGATTCCTTCACACGAGAAATTGGATTCATCGGTGAAAACTACCTTGCGGCATAAAATTTTGTACACGCATATAGGGATTGCATTACCGGTTAACCGGTTAACCGGTTAACCGGTTATTAGGACAAAAAACACATGGCGATAATTACCGGTAATTTTAATTTTTTACCGGTTATTTCAGTAAATTCTGAACCTACGATATGTCACGTATTCAACGTTTCTATTTATGTCACTGACTAGTATTCACTAAATACAGAGTGACTGTCCCAACACCGAGCACTTTTAACAATAAATAAATAATATTATAAAAAGTAAACTCCAAACACCAAGCCCTAAGAAATACAAGAGAGACATTGACAATATCTTACGACAGAAAATTGAATATTTCACTGCCGCGAATATCCGTGGAATACATTTAGAAGTATGTTATTACCAATTCTTATTAACTTATCGACCCACCAATATCGATTGAGGAGGGGCATTTTCAGCTGGTGGTATTCTATGCACAAATATCAGACGACTAACATATATAGCTTTGAAAAGCTAACCCTTTTAACAGGCTATTTTAAAAAAATATTGTATTTTTAGATTAGGTATTCAGTAAATGCCCTATTTGAGTTTATGTTTATAATTTTTGTTATTTAAGTGGATATTTTTGTTATTTACAGAATAATTAGTTATTTAAATTTATTTCATTTATATTTTTTCTTTTTGATAAATTAACTCCTATATAAAAAAGTCACATTTTTGTCACTTTGACAGCGATAAAATAGGTGCATCGTTTTTTATCACCGATAAAAATGCCTGTTCCTCAAAAGCAGAGTACACCTAGTAGTCGCACGTCACTTTGAAATCTGTACTGTCAGCTATAATTTTTAAGTATTGTGGAAACTATACTGTACGATATGAGTCGTTTTGGGAAAATTATAATTATTTTTAATAAATTATTGTTATTCGTTCACATTCATATTCTGTCGTTAATTTATCTTGCCAAAAA
Source organism: Rutpela maculata (assembly GCA_936432065.2). Lineage (NCBI taxonomy): Eukaryota > Metazoa > Arthropoda > Insecta > Coleoptera > Cerambycidae > Rutpela > Rutpela maculata. The sequence goes on along the minus strand of OW386290.2, from coordinate 125,105,282 downwards.
ATACTCGAGCTTTTCTTTTATGAATAAATTTCTTTTTAACTCAAAATTTTGCCAAGTAATTTTGCTCGAAAAACTGACATTTGACAAAATCATTCGACCTCCGGTCTCGCGATTTTTTCATGACAGTTCTTCTTATAAAATCACTGATTGGCAAAATTATTTCATTACAAAGAGAAATTTATCCAATAAAAAAAAGTTCTTGTGATTTTACTGTTGATAAAAAACCTTTTGTTTGTTCATTATATCACATATAAGTACGTATATAAAAATGTTTTTTGTTAAATTTAGATAATTTTGTATATGGAAAAAGACAATTGCCATTTTCGCCACCCTAATCATCCATTCTAAAAATTACCGGTAAATACCGGTTAACCGGTTATTTACATTTTTATTTACCGATTTACCGGTTATTAAAACTTCCGGTAAATTGCAATCCCTACACGCATATAATGATAGGCATGATATCTGACATATAGAGAGACTTTAATAGAATGGGCTTGTTACCGATAATTATTTTCTCGTTATTTTCTTATGGCAATCGATAGAATTCAATCATCTAGATAAGCTGTCAAAATTTCAGCTTCATAAGTGTATCCATCCAATCCTTAGATATTCAATGTTAAAGATTGAGTTTCAGTACAAAGCGCTTCGCCGACTCGTGACGTCTGCATAAAAATTACTCATTTTAAACCAGCAAGAAGATAAAAAAGACATAATTTAACAATCAAACGCCGTTTCCATAGAGAAACACGATAACACGCGCCACACGCTCATAAGGCATATGCATCATATAACTAAGATAACCTCAACTTTTAAGTTTTTTAGGTTTATTCTCATTTTTAATGTTTTTATACTCATTTTTAGCTTGAAGCCAAACTGGCTCCAAGCAAATATTTCAAAATGCACGCAAATAATTTTTCAGTATTGTTGATTGATAAAAATAGACTGCTAATTATAGGTTAGATTCCTACCCTGCAAAAAGCGTCTTATTTTATTGTGAGAAACTATTTAAAACTTCATAAACATTGCATTGAACTACATTTTGGTCGAAAGTACAGGAACCAGGCAGAAATTTTAATAATAATACTTGTAAAACTTAAAAAATATATATTTTTGAGGTTAGCGGTGACGTCACATGCAGATGTCCTTTTAAATCTCGACTGTCGTCTGATCAGCATCTGCAAAGTGACATCACGCGAAGATCCACCCCGTTTTCGTGCGGTCCAACTTTGGTAAATTATTTAATGGCTTAAACGTCCTAATAAAAACCTAAAAATTTGGAAATTGCCTTAAAAAGTGTTCTACTTTCAATTTCTAAAATAAAAAAAAATGCTGAACGGGCCAAGGTTTTTGTCTCAGAATGTTGTAAAGAATCTGTCACTACGAGCTCCTCCGGCGATTTTGGGACACCCTGTATATTAAAATATAACGATTTAGATATTGCTTTAATTGAGAAAAAGAAATTAAAATAATTGGAAAATTCCTGCTCGACATTTTCTATCGCTTGGATGTATTAATTATATTTTTAATTTTACTTTCCACATTACTTAGAAAATAAAAATCGAAAAAAATTGTTCCAAGTAAAAGATTCGATCTCTAATCTCTTCCTGTTTGTCCAATATACACATTACGAGAAGTACTGCAAGTCAACTTACAGACAAGCCACTGTGTGGCGAAACAATTGGGTTGTTACACTAAGTTAAAATTTTAGGAAAATCTGTATTAAACAATAACATTTATTCATATAAAATCATTGGAAATGCAGAAATTCAAATAATGTCTTATAGGCTAGTGCCAATACCTTTTTGAAAAAAAAAAAAATGTTAACAGGCAAGGACCAGCCGGAAAATTTAGTTAATGCTATAACTAAGAGAAAAAACTAAAATTAAACACGAGATAAAGTGAAATTGTGAAATGGGGGTGCTGCTTGGGGGTGGAAAGTGTTTTTTTGCTATTTTCGGCGAAACGTGACCTCCTAGCGGAAAATATCCTTCACAAAAGATGTATACAATAAATAATCTAAAACTTTCAAATAGGGCATTTTTCATCACAACCACAAATTTTTCGAGAAAATGGCGGAAAACCGATTTTTGGGTTTTTTATTTTTTCTCGTAAAAATAACTCAATTTACATGAAATTTTGTGAAAGTATACATTTTTTTCATTGAATAAACATGATTTATTTGGAATCTAGGAAACAAGTAGTTTCCGAGATATTTACATTTTTCGAAAAAAAAAAAAAAAAAAATCTTCCACGAAAAACTTTATTGGTGTTTTTTTCGATTTCAATATTCTATCTGGCACCAGTCTAACCCTTGAAATGTCTACTTTAAAATGGTCTATAGATGTCGATGGTCATTTTCCGCTAGGAGGTCACGTTTCGCTGAAAATCGTAAAAACCCACTTTCAACTCCTCCATTTCACAATTTCACTTTATCCAAATCAAATCAAATCAAATCAGATTTATTTCATATTTAAAATGCAATTTCTTCTTGACACTCGTTTCCGTGTCCAGCCGGACATCCGTTAGCCAAGGCTCCGCGGCAGTTGAAGGGCTGGGCAGGAACGAGGTCGAGACAGAATAAAATAAATTAACACAATTACCCTACTCCTACCTACCTAGTAGGTTCATTAGGGAAGTAAAATAGTCTTATGTCTTACGACTTAACATAACTGAAAAATTTAACAAATATAAATAATTGTAGAAAAAGCACATGCATTATTTTAAATTTGCATTGTTGAGACAGGAAATCAACTCACTGAAAATACCTGCTGTAGATAATGACACGTAAAAAGAGAAAGGCTATGCCATGCCGTTGAACTTTTTGTAATTATTAAGTTTTGGTACCAAATGTTTTTGAAATTTTAAATAATTATATATGTTTTATAAGTTTTCAAATTTGGAATAATAATTTAGAAACAAAAATAAATAAGGGATAAAAACAAAAACTACATAAAGAAAAGAAGAAAAAAAAAGTTGAGAAAAGTGAGAGAGATTGGGTAATAAGTTTAGTTTTAGTACAAGAATGGGTGGCTACAAGGGCTGTCGAAAAATGGGCAGCGCCTGGTATGGTAATTTGTGTTTAATCCGAAATGGTGCATTATGCTCTCTTATTCGTGTAATGTTGTTTGTTAGCGGACTATCATCTAGTTTAAATTGATAAAATTTTTGTGATATGGTTTTGATGTACTCCGCTAGTGGAACAATGTCGTTACAACGGGCGTATAAGACTCTGAGGGAGGTGTATCTGCTTGAATTTGATATGAGGCGTAGGAATTTTCGTTCTAACACGGAGAGTTTTTTAATCGTTGTGGCAGACGCGCTGCACCATGCCGGCGCTGCGTATGTAAGAGCTGGCCTTACGACGGTCGTGTATATCAATTTCTTGTTATTTCTATTTAGTCTACTATTCCCTGCCATTAGAGGGTACAGACTCCTAGACAGGGAATAGACCTTGCGTATAGTTTCGTTTATGTGCTTGTTGTAAGTCAGTCTGGTGTCTAAATGAACTCCTAGATACTTCACAGATTCTTTTGTTTGAATTTTGACCCCCTTGATCGAGATTGGTGTAATAATTTTGTTTTTCGTGAAATTCTGGGAGAAAACCATAGCCTCCGATTTCTCTTCGTTGACCTTGATTTTCCACTGGTCATAATACGTCGTTGCCCGCGCCATGTATGCTTTAAGCAGCATGTTAGCTGCCTGAGCGCTGTGGCTATGTGCATATATGGCCGTGTCATCGGCGTACATGGCCAGCTTGGTATTAGGAAAAGACGGAAAATCAGAGACGTATAAATTAAATAATTTAGGTGAAAGACATGACCCCTGCGGGACGCCCGCGCGAATGTCCCGTGTTGTGGAGAGTTTGTTATTCACCCGTACTTGCAGCGATCTGCCCGTCAAGTACGAGTAAATTAGTTTAATAATATGACTAGGAAAATTATAGTTGTGTAGTTTATATATCACCCCTGGAATCCAGACTGTATCGAACGCTTTCTCGATATCTAGGAGCACCATGGTGGTACTCTTCCCGAGGTTGTATTGCACCTTGACATCGTTAACTATCCTAACAATCTGTTGTGTTGTGTTGCGTCCTTTCTTGAAACCGAATTGATGCTCATCATCGACGTGAAGTCCCTCCTGAGCAGAATTAATTCTGCTCAGGACGACCTTCTTCACCAATTTAGAAATAGTTGATAGTAATGAGATGGGTCGGTAACTGCCAGCGAGTCTGGAATTCTTATTCGGCTTCAGTATGGGGACCACCACAGCGCATTTCCATTGGTGAGGCCAGTGCTGTAATCGCAGGATCGCGTTAACGATATATACAAGCTGAACAATACCCTTCCTCGGTAGATATTTAAGTAGCCTGTTATCGATACCGTCCTTTCCCGGAGCTTTATTATTTGCTAAAGTCTTGATTAACTGCATAATTTCGGAAGGTTTGACCATGATGTTTAGAAACTGTTCGTGCGTAATTTCGATATCGTGGTCAATAATCTGTTGTGTCAGATTTTCAATGCGGTCATGCTCAGGATTATTCAGTCCGTTGGTGTTATGTACTCGTTCACAATTGTCTGCTAGGTGGTTCGCCTTTTGCGTGTCGGTCAAAAAAGATCGTGTGTGATTTTGATTGCTCAGGGCGGGCATGGTTTCCCGCTTACATTTTAAGGCTCTGGCCAGCTTCCACAACGAGTTATCTTGAGGATTTAAGGCTTCTAGCTTATCGCCCCATTTTCTGTTTTTTGAGATACTGATGGCAGCTCTAATCTGCCCTTGTAGTCTTGTCATCTCAGCCTTAGCGTCAGCATCATGATTTCGCTGCCAACGCCGTCTTAGTGTGTTTTTCGTACGTATGTCTCGTATGACCGCCTCGTCAAGTTCGTCTTTGTATGGGTCTATAGTTATAGTTTGTGCAACACTTCTTTTGGCATTCTGGAGCACCTTGACGAGCTTGTCCACTTCACTCTCCAGTTGAGCGACGGTGTTAATGTTATTGTTTAGTGTGATGTGATCATTTATGTACTGTTTGTATGCTCTCCAGTTAGTGTTTTTGTATGATGTAACCTTAATTGTGTTATCCTCCCTCGACATGTTTTGTAATTCTAAGAGAATTGGATTGTGATCAGACGTTAATTCTTCCAGTGCAACCGGTAACGTGACGTTCATCACGCCCTTGTTGATCACTACATCGAGGGTTGTCGGAGTACCGCCGTTGTCTGGAAAGTGGGTGGGCTCATCCGTGTACTGCAAGACGACATTATTGTTATTGACGTACTCAAAAAGAGTGTTGCCATTGGCGTTATTGCGATGGCCGTTCCATGCATGGTGCCTGGCGTTAAGGTCGCCTATGACAAGACAACGTGGGCCAGCATTAATTAAATTGTCAAGACAACCCGCTGTGAAGCCGTTCACAGGGCTATTGTATGCGGCGACAATACTCATGCCGTCTTCTAACGTCACACTCACGTTCTCCACAGAGGTATTCTGCAAGGAACGATGGGTGTGCGCTATATCTGATTTTATGAGTATGGCCACCCCACCCCCTCTGTTATTATTGTTCCTATCTTTTCGTATTGTTGTATACCCCCGAATATGCAGTTTATCACGTCTCGTCAGTTTTGTTTCATTGAGAAGCATAATATCAATTTTATGCCTCATTAGAAAGTTTATGAGAAAAGGAATTTTGTTACCTATACCATTTGCGTTCCATGAAGAAAGAATGAAATTATTCGGCATCGTCTGAGATATCCATCATAAAGTTGAAAAATACCTCAAACTTTTCTCTTTTTGTGTTACATTGTGATAATAGGTCAGTGAGCAACCTCATTTGTCTCAACACATCCTTCAAATCGATTACTTGTTGAAGATTTTTATAAACGGACTGAATTTCAGAATAAGCCCCAACTCCTAATCCTGTTCCAGTTAATGGGCCATGAGGTACAGGGGTTGAATGTGTTTGGAAGGAAGTGGCAGGTTTCTGTGATTTCATAGTTAATGACGGTAGCGGCGGAAAATCCTTGTTATTATTTATCGGAATATTTGCCCACGCATTTATTCTCGGTTGTGGTGCTGCTATGTACTTCATTACTGGATTTCGCGACACTATCGGGAGCCTGTTCTGTTCAATTGCTTGAATTTTACGTTGGTACACAGGACAGGATGTGTTATTTGCAGGATGCGTAGCTCCGCAGTTTGCGCACTTAGCAGGGACGTTTAGGCTCTGCGTACAATCTCTAGTTAAGTGTGAGGCAGCACATTTAAGACATTTTGGTGTTGCATGACTTTATCCCGTGTTTATTACTTCCACATCCAGTGGAAGTATAGTAACGACAAAAAAATTTTTAAAAATTTTTATTGTTCAAATAGGCTTAAAATGTCATGAAACGTCGAGATTATAAGTTTGAGCGAAAAAAAATTTCTGTCTGTCTGTCGGTCTGTCTGTAACTTTTTTTTGTGCGCACGTTTACTCTGGAACCGTTTAAGATATTGACTTGAAATTTGGTACACGTATGTACTTTAACGAGATCTGGAACTAGATTATATTTTCATGTTGTTCCGACGAAGGGTTGGGGGGTAAATTGGGGTAAATTTGGGGTAAATGGGTAAATCAAGCAGGTAAGAGTCGATAAAATTGGTATCTAGTATATACAAGAGAAGCTAGGGTCTCAAAAAAATTTTTGGCATTAGCCACCCCCATTACCACCCCCATCCCCTTATTAAAGGGGATGAAAAAAAAAGTGATTTAGTGTATGTACAAGAACCAGAAACCTCAAAATATTTTTTTACTTCATCCACCCCCACTACCACCCCCCTATCACCACCCCCACTCCACTACCGATGTGGGGTATCGTTTTATGGGTTTTTGGGGTAGAGGATTTCAAATATTATAGTATTAAAGTTCCATAAGCAATTATTTCCACATGCAAACTTTTTTCGTTGTGAGTGACTTGGATAGAGAATCCGGATGTGGAAGTAGTGATTCCTTGGGCAGCGGTTTTTTTGTTGTTTCTCTTATAACCTTAACTAAAGTCTCCAGATGGTCCTTGCCTGTTAATAATTTTTTTTTTTAGCATTCAAAATCCGCTTTGGCACCAGCCTATATTAGAGTATCAATTATAAAAATACATGCGTTTAAAATGGAGATTAAGAGGGCAAGGCGATCAAATCAGAGGGGAGCAGGCGGCAACGAGCCAATGTGAAGAGAGATCTTCGTAATAAACAAATTTTAGCTAAAAGCTTTCTTCAATAGAAATGTAGTATTCATTTACTTACAAGAATATCTTTTTTTCAGTTTAATAACGCCAGCCGTTTGGCTAAAAACTGCATTTCCTCAGTCAAGATTTTTAGTGCAGTTCTTTTTAATAGATGGTGCCACCTACAGCACTACAACCAACATAATCTTAAATTTTAAGTTTTTCAAGTTTGTTCTCTTTTTAATGTTTGTATACGCATTTTTAGCTTGGAGCCGTTCTAGCTCCAAGCAAATATTTAAAAATGCACGTAAATAATTTTCAATATTGTTGATTAATAAAAACCACGGTGTATTAAATAGGTGGTCCGACGTACGGCACTTTCCTATTATAATAATGGCTTCATAAGTGCATGGTTTCTATTTACTTTAGTAGATGGCGCGAGCAGTAAGGTCCTACATTTACCTGGGCATGTGCATCGTATAACTAACATAACCTCAAATTTTAAGGTTTTTTTCGTTTATTCTCATTTTTAATGTTTGTATAGGCATTTTTAGCTGGCTCCAAGCAAATATTTAAAAATTCTCGCAAATAATTTTTCAATATTGTTGATTAATAAAAATAGACTGCTAATTATGGGTTAGATTCCTAACCTGCAAGAATTGTCTTATTTTATTGTGACAAACTAATTAAAACTTCATACATATTATCTTGAACTTGATTTTGGTTGAAAGTACAGGAACCAGGCAGAAATTTTAATAATAGCTACATAATACTTGTAAATCTTAAGAAATATATATTTTTGAGGTTAGCTGTGGTGACACGTGCAATGCTGCATGTAGTGTTGCATATATTCTTTCAATGATTTAATTTAGCTATTTAATGTCAGATGTCAGTGGACTCTTGTTTCACTAAACAAAAAACAAAAGACCGGGAATGTATGCAACACTGTATGCACGTATGCACAGAACCTGTAAAATTACCTATCTATTCGTAAATAATGAGAGAACTTATTGGTCCTGCCATCTATTATATTATGTATAAAGTAAGCACTTATGAAGCCACTGTGGGGGTTGTCGTCGCATCACCTATTTAATACACCCTGATAAAAACAGACTGCTAATTACAGGTTAGATTTCCAACCAACAAAAAGAGTCCTATTTTATTAGGACAAAGTATTTACAACTTCATAAACATTACACTGAATTAGATTTTAGTTGAAAATACGGGAACCAGGCAGAAATTTTAATAACAGCTACCTAATACTCTTAAATCTTAAGAAACACATATTTTTGAGGTTAGCTGTCACGTCTCGTGCGGATGCCCAATAATTAAGCATTCCAAACCACATGACTTTTAATATGGCGTGTTGGGCAAACATCCGGCAAACGTTTGTTTTCATTCCTTAAACGTTTGTTAAAGAGTTTGTTTCTCGGTTGCCTTGGCTACGTTTCCGCGAGTTAATTAAAATAAACCGTGTTTACCCACGGTCAGTAAACTATAGGTGTTTACCCACCACGCCATATTGCCAAAATAATTTGACAGGTTGTTGGATTGCCTAATAGCCGCACTACCTACCCTTCGCCCCACTTTAACTTTAGCTTTACCGATGAAACTTTGTAAATTGGCTTTGTAATGTCTCAAATCATAACGGAAGTCTGCAGAGAAGTTAGTTATAAAATGACGAAAGAGATTCACGAAAATTTTGACAGCATAACATGTCTAAGAGTGAACAACAAATCCATTTACTATTGACATTTAATGGAAGGTTAACTTTGTTGCTGAAACTGTCAAAACAAATCTCAGAAAATTCACTTGGTAAAATTATATTAGGCATTTTTTCATACTTGTCCCTTTTTTTAAAAACGTTGGGAAGCTATAAACAATACTAGACTAAGAGCCAGCAACGGATTTACTTGTTATTTCAGCAGTCATAAGAATTTGTAGGCATACCTTTCTTAACACACTATATAGACATGGAATGGAACATCTGGCACCCAAACACAGCCAGGTTTAGTAACCAATTCAAATTCAATTTTCCTTTTCCATTTCTAACCTAAAAATTACCAAGTGACGCAGGCTGTTAAATTTAAACCTATTCGTTTCAAAGACCTTTTTCCTCGACCGGTTTGGTTGAAAGGCCTCAAATTTTTCCCAAATGTGTATATATAAAATACTATTAAAATATAAGAGAGTGTCACGGAACAATACTAGTATCACACTCTCTCATATTTTAATAATATTTTATACATATTTGGGAAAAATTTGAGGCCTCGACCGGTTTCAACCAAATTGTAGGGGAAAAGGTTTTGGAACGAAAAGGTTTAAATTTGATAGCCTGCGTCACTTAGTAATTTTTAGGTTGGAAATGGAAACATAAATTAAATTCGAATTGGTTACTAAACCCGGCTGTATCGGAGTGCGAGACGTTACATTCCGTATCTAGTGTGTTAAGAAAGGTATGTCTACTCATTCTTATGACTGCTGAAATAACATAAGTAAATCCGTTGCTGGCTCTCCTACCACACCAAACACAATTTTCAATGTATTAAACTATTTCTTTAACGTCACAAATGTCAATTATGTCAAAACTTTGTTGTTCACTCTTATAATCTGACATTTAGAGCGCCACCTATTGGTCGGTTATGATTTTCGCGAATAGCGATAGAGAAAAAGAAGATAACATCAATGTGGAACATTTCTTTTTATTATTTCTGCCAGAGTGCAGCAGCCGTACTCGGTTGTTTCACATACCTTTCTAGGTATGTGAGCTGTTCGCACTGTTGGGGTTATGTTATATCACATAAAAGGGAACTAGTTCCTTATTCTGTGGTTATATCCAATGTCAATACGAACAGTATCTCTTTGAATAAACAAAATTAATTAGAAAAACGTATAAAATGAAAACATGTTGCTGTGTGCCAACACAGGAAATTAAAACTATTACAGCTTATATTATATGACAAGTTCATAATGACTAAACCGAGTACGCATGGTGCAATATATTGGATATAATCCTATTTGCATGAAGATCAGGGTCACTTCTGAGTTTAGTCACATAATTCAGCAGTTTGTCATATTTTATCTACAACTGATCTAAATTCAGATGTAATCAGATCAGATCCCCCCTTCCCGATGCTGCTCCACTTCGCACAGGATACTCACTTCTGAACTTTTGGTTAGTTAAGTGGTGGGGTAGAAATACCGACGTTTTTGGCAGTTTTTTCGTAGAAATTCTAACCTAAAAATATCGAAGAATGAAATGCTACGTACAATCCTACAAACCAAGAATATTAAATTAACTTTTTAAGTTGTCAAAAGTCAAAACAAAACTCTTTTATTTTATTTGCTTCAAGTCAGGTCAATTTTGACCAGGTCAGATGTGACCCAAGTGAACTAATCCTCATGCAAATAAAAGACTACTATTAAGAACTGGCTTGGATTGTTCCCCATAGGCCAGTCCAACACGCTGTCACTTTGCTTTGTTTGTACTACAGCAGCCATCTTTTGTTGGTAAGTTAGGGTTTTTGTCAGGCCTAAAGAGCACCATACACGTTCAGCAATAATGTCATTCCAGCAGATCATTACAGAAATATCATTACTAAAAATTTCCCCGTCATTCCCTGTAATTATTTTTCACACCTTACATGTCCATTATTTAAGAAAAAAGCATATCTAGCTATAATTATTGAATTAAGTATGATTGAAAAAATGCGAAAATTCAGGTAATGAGATTACTGAAGGCCTGTCGAAAACCCTAACTTACCAACAAAAGATGGCTGCTGTAGTACAAACAAAGCAAAGTGACAGCGTGTTGGACTGGCCTATTGAATTTGACATTATATTTAATGTCAAATTCGATTGAGGTTGATAGGTTATAATTCAGTATAGTTTAACCATAAATATATAAGTACAGGTGGTATTTCCTATCGTACTGTGTAAATAATACCACCAATTCAACAAAAAAAAAACAAAAACAGAAAAAGTGTTCCAATAATGAATGCTGAACCTATAAATGAACGATTCAAAGCCACCAAAGAAGGACCAAGTCTTTTTATTATGGAGACCATTTCAGTGTAGAGGAAAAGAAAATTAAAAAGGGTATCCATCACAAGAAAGAACAAAAAATTACAGGTGTTTTGAGCATTTTATCTGTGGTAAGTTGTTGTTAATTAATGTAAGAATTTGATTTTTAAGATGAGTTTATGTTGTAAGAAAAACAGCCGTATTACAAGATCAGTGTAAGGTTCTAGCTCTTACAAATTTAAATTACCCGTCAAACTGGTGGATAAAGAAGAGTGTATTCTTAACGGCTCTAAATTAGAATGACTTTTGGCTATTAACTAAAGGAGGGAAATGGCTTTAACGTGCTTTTATGTATTTTATCTAGTTTATGTTGGAATAAAGTGCAATTGTCTCTGTTAGCTATAAACCTAGAAATTTAACGTGCTCTCCTTTGGATACATTTTGGTTAGTTGATATTATAAGTCTCTGAGTTTTGTCTTGATTGAGTGTTAGTTTGTTTAAGGTGAACCAGTTGTTTACCTGGAGTTCTATGTCGGAGCTTAGGAGAGTGGTATCGTCAGCAAACAAAGTTGATTTTCTGGGCAACATAACTTGTGGAAAGTCATTAACACAGATCAGAAATAACAGTGGTCCCAGGACAGAGCTCTGGGGTACATCATAATTAATATCTAGAAAATCTGACATGACTACACATTGCTGATGCTTTAGCAAATAAGAATTAAAAAGAGAGAGAGAGAAATAACCCTCTCAACTCCATATAACTCCATTTTATCGATTAGTTTATGGTGAGAGACACAATCAAATGCCTTGGAAAGATCACACAGAGTAATTGCAGAGTAATAGCTGTATGATGGCCTTCCTCGACTATGTCACTCACGATCTTTACGACGGCCTGCGTGGTTGAGCGTCCAGAGCGGAAACCATATTGATAGGGGCTGAGAACTGATTCATGTTCCAGACAACTAGACAATCTTTCTGTCAGAATAATTTCAAATATTTTGCCAAAAATGAGGAGGATTGATATGGGGCGGTAGCTGTCTAATAAGGAGTCGACTCTTTTTTTAAATATTGGTATAACGCGGGCAATTTCAAATATATTCAGCGATACAACTATTATATAGAACGGCTAGAGGAGCGGCGATAATATCTTACGTAAATTTCATTATTTTGGCATTTAAATCATGTATAGAGAATTTGAGTTTTTAAATGATTTAATAGCTGATTTTACTTCTTGGATGATTATTGGATGCAAGAAAAAGGATATATTCGGTGTTTGGTTGTAGGTAAAGTTAGTTCGAACGTTAACGTTGTGCAATGAATTGATTAAGTCATCTGCAACAGATACAAAATGGTTGTTAAATGTGTCTGATGAAATACTTGGATTGACGACAATTTTTTATTTCAGAGTTTATAATTTCCCAGTTATCTCTTGCCTTATTGGTCGAGTCATTGATGAATTTGTTGCAAGCCCTTTTCTTTGCAATTTTAATATCGTTTATGTACTCTTTACGCAGTACACTATAAATAGAGTAATCAACTAGATTTCTAATGATATTACAAATTAGTTTAACAGAAGAGAGCTTGTCCTTTTTATTTCGTAAAGAATAGATTACACAAGTACATAAAATTGAGATTTACAAGAAAATTGTGGCTTGAGCTTGAGCTTGCACGTAATTTGGTAAATAAAAAAAATGCACAAAGGTTAACTCGGTAAACTTTTCGAATTATCATTTCTACCGTTTTTGGGAATATCCTTAGTAAGTTCCGAGAATTTTCGAAGCAAATATCTAAATGCACTGGATTGAGAGCAACTAGTCGCTCTTCCCTCGTAACCTCGCACCGTGCAATTTCATCGTTGAACCTTTCACCTGCGGCACTCGCGGAGGAGTCATGCCTATGGTGAAGTGCTGTGTGACCGACTGCGGCGGCCGGGAGACTGGAGAGAGTGCATGTTAACACACGGACAACCCGCAGAGGTAACTAAAGGTAATCGCCGGTTCACTCAGTCAGTGTGTCGATGTGTTAAGCACATAACCTGCTTAGCCTATCCGTATCACGCCTTCGACGACCAGGATATGCTCTTGTTGTTCACGCGGGATATAGTTCAGGAATGATAAGGACACTTTGAAAGGTTAGTCTTACTAATTTGTATTTGTAAATTGAAGAGGGGTGGAACTGGAGGTTTTTTTAATATTACCACTGGATTAATAGACGTAGACACACATATGGGACAAGAGGGAGATTGAAAATAAAAAAATTAATAACAGGTTAGAGAATGGTTGTTATGTGCAATTTTCTTTTCTAATAATAAGAAAAATATATAAATATACATTTTTTGTAAGGAACTCATAATTCACTTTTTCAGTTGTAAAATCTATTTTTAAGTTTACTATAGAGATATGCTTATTGCTTGTTTAATATACTTTTTTAATCGTGATTGGAATGATCTATATTGTTATAAGGTTATGACAACAGTTTTAAATTAAATTTCACTTTTGATATTAGTAAATATAAGTACAGTGTGTCGTCATCTCAGCAGTAGAATAAAATATATTAGAGCGAGTTTTGTAGATGAAAACTTCTGCCAATATTATGCAGTACAAAACAGTGGAAGAGAAAGAGTGGGAGAGAAATGGAGATAGAGAAAGTAGATACAAAAATATTTTTTATTTTTGGCTTAATTTGTTTTTTGAAACATGCAATATTTCTATAAACTATAGGACTAATAAGAAGAACTAAGGGTTAGCGTTATGGATTTTCAATAATTTCAGTTATTTTTTGCAAAATCAGTGAACTCATTATTTCACTCATTAATACGGTATAGTGTGGTGGCTCAGTGAAAAGATCGTGACCTGCTGGATTAAAGCTCCAAATTTTGCACACTTCTTATATACCTTCAGTACTATCAAATCAGGGGGTAGTGGGGGGGGGGGACAATTTCAGTGTCCGCCATCTTGAAATACGACGCTATCTTTGTTTTCTTTGGACAGGTACAATTTCGACTATTATTTGATTTTTACTAAATATCTCCACAACTTCTGGGTTTGTAGCAAAAAGGATTTAATTTAAACTAAGTTTGCTACAATTTGAGACCAGAGGCGCTTTTGTAACTTTAATATTTTGCTTCCAAAGTTCTCGACTTTTTTCAGGTTATTACGAAAATCTATATTTTTGTCGGTTTTGCTAAATATCTCCAATGCAATCGGTTTTACAGCAAACATTATTTTATTAATGCTTAAGAAGAATAAATAGGCTACAATGTGAGTAAAGAAAGACGTCGATACAATCACAATTTGCTGAGATAATGTATTTGACCATGTTACAAACGTTTCAATAAAAAAATTACAGAATAACTATTAAGAAAATAATCATAAAAATTATATTTATAATGGTGTTGTTTACTGTTCACAATGGCCTTTGCAATGACAAAGAGCTGTGCAGGCAAGTGCAGGCAAGTGCAGCATTGTTACAAACGCAATTCTTAGAGCACAGGGGTTCAGCCTTATATCCGCACTTGATTAATTCCCTGCAGCTTTTGCTTGCTTCCGGTATAAACATCCAAATTGGTTGCCATATCTCTTCATTTCTTTTCCATCCAAAGTTAGCCGAGTAGGTGAATTTTGGAGTAATATCAAACTGATTAACCAGATGCTAGATTGATAGATATAGCGATTAGTGTGTTGAATGAGGGCATCCTGTGTGGTCGGTATACCTTGCATCATCTTTACTTTTTTTCCTTGTGTGAAGAGATCCTCTCTGCTTGTTGATGCTATCAAGTTCTGTTGTGCCATCGTACAGGATGCATGTGAATCGGTCTATAAATCCAAATGCCTTTGTTCATCTACTGGCTGAAATGTATGTTTTGCAGAGAAGATAAATCCTTCAGTGCCTGGAGGGTATGCTTTCCATGTCTTCCATGCTGGCTTTTTCCCCTTACAAAAAAATTGTGATGTAGTGTCTGAACCCGTGAAAGCATTGAAAAAGGGCATCTCCGAGCTCTTGGCAGATGGCGTTGATATGATAATATCGGAAATGTTTATCTTCGCCAAATGCAATCCAAAGTTGAATATTAGTTTTGTAAGTTTGTAGCTCGAAAAAGATGCCTACTAGTACCACAATCACATCTGTGTCAACTGTACTTATGAGGATGTTGGTTGCACCCTTTTTTAATGCATCCAATATATGAAGATACATTCTGGTATCAGCTTCTTCGTGGTCAGTTTCGTACATCGGTGCACTGCTATTTTTTGAAATAACAGATTTACCATAGGTAATGTATATTTATTTACCTTCTTGTACGTCATAAGCTGCGACTGCATCACTTAGTAGGGTAAACAGTTCTGTCTTGTTCTCTGAATTTTTCAGGAATGTAACAAAGTTTTTGGGGAGTGTGGTTTCCCTTTTGACTTTCCTTCCTTTCTTCCTTCTCCCCGTTTCGAGGATGCTGATAAAAGAAATGGTTTTACGCCGGTTCGACCTATTCTTCACCCTTAAATGGACGGAAACCACCCTTTTTATACGTTTCACGACCTTAGTGCTTGTCAGGGCGTTCTTGGAGGGGAATGGCTGGAAATTTAGGCGTAGTTCACTGATAGGCAAAGGATAATAGTAATAGTGAATTGTGACAACGCCAGCCCCCCCCCCCCCCTCCTCCTCCTCCTCCAGGTATTCTCTCTCTGGTTTAACCGATTACCTCAGTTTTCAAGGATCAGGAAAAAAATAAAAGTATTTGATACTCTTGAACCCAAGTGCTGTCTGCCGTCTGAACTATGTAATTTAGCTTTAAGATTAGTAAGTAAATTATATTTGAAAGGAAATTCACCTCTGAACGATTTCAACTCTATCCAGACGAGACAAAAAAAATTAATTTAAATGTTAGTATACTCCCCCACTAAAGCGGTGATTAAAGAACATACCCTGGTTGGGATAAAACTAGTTCTTCTATTAGAGAAAGATAAAATTTTTTATTTATTAACACGTTGACTGCCATCTCGGTCTATATGACCGAAGTTTTTATTGTCTATGAGGTCCGTAAGACCGAGTACTTATATTTTCCCTGTGGGCCGACTCGGTCTTCTGGATCTTTTCGGGATCTCAGAATCTCCCAGCGACTCGGTCCAGCACACTTCTATCGTTATAGGCGTAGTAAAGGACCGAGACTTTTTTGACGTTTTTTTTTGGCAGTTTTTTTTTTCAAAATATTATCTGTCAATTCATAGTGTATTAGCCGATGATATTCATGATCTGGGGGGATATTTTATTTGGTTAAACTGTTGCTACCGGTTGGCGCCTTATGAGAAATTTGTCTTAACCAATATGACAGTCAACGTGTTAAAATTTAAATGAAGTTTATTTAATATGCACTAGTCTTGTCACTTATTAATTGTAGCCTGCAAGCTATCATAATTATCCTTAGATTCAACATTAATATTTATTTTTAAATCATCGGCAAAAAGTAGTTTGTTGCAATTAATGTTACTACATAAATCATTTATAAATAATAGAAACAGTAGAGGACCAAAATTTGAATCTTGTGGAATACCAGAAGTGACTACGAAAACTTTGTTTGACAAAGAAAACCCTTCTTGAGTAAATTGATCAGGGAACCGCATTCCGGTTCCAAAATTTAAAAAAATGAAACAAGAAATGTTTAAATGTTATAAAGAAAAGTATCCCCCCCCTTCATTACGCCTCTTATGCCGAATGTCATAACTATAACACAAAGGGTTTCTAAAATATTAAAAAAAACTTACCCCAAGGTATAATTTTCAAAGGGCCCTAGCTCCTAACTCTTATCTATAGAAACTTATTTTTTTAATAATTATTTGCATAAACTATCATCATTGAAGTCTACGGCAGGAATTTTCAGGCACCCTGTGTAAGGGCTATATTTATCGTTAATTTTAGTAAAACAAATAATTATACCTTCGTTCAAGAGAAAAATACAAAAACCTGTTATGGTTGAAAAATTAAGTAAGCATATTTTTAGAGGATATTACTGCATGACGTGAAATTAACAATGGCCGTACAAAAAGAGTGTAATATTTTATCTCTGAATTGAAAACCGTTCTATTCACGAGGTACGTTTTTTCTCTTATTACAAACTGTAAAAGTAAAGAGGTAACCTAGTTACAAAAATGTGGTAATTTCTGGTATTGCTTGTTGCTAGATATAAAAAGAGATGGCACTCCGGTATGGAAAACAGGACTAACTGTATATGTCGTTAATAAACAATTAAAACGCGAAGAGCACATTTTTGTTTCAAACACAATTGATATTTTTTTAATCTAGTATCAAGCGACCCGCTATTATTTAACAATGGCAGATGACCTCCTTAAGTATTGTAGTATGTTTTTCATATTGTCTTCTTATTATACCCATTTGCTTTAATCAAAGGTATATCATAACAGGACAAAAATTTTTAATTATCATCGTAGAAAAAAAATTTGTACAGAAATTCGTTTCTCATAACAAATATCGAATTAAAAATTTCTGTCTGTCTGTATGTGCGTGCGTGGGCGTGTGTGTATAGACGGTTTCATGTAAACACGATAGCTTCTGCTAGGCTTAAAAATTTTAATTCAAATTTGAAACAAATAAAACAGCATAGTTAGTCTAGTCGAATTAGACATCATAAAAAATTTTGCGTACTGCGGACTTTTTTTTGTGGAAGTTGTTTAAAAGGGCAAAATAAGCAACTACACCCTGCTACACCATGTGCGTCCCCTATTTTTAGGGGTTGAAACTTTGAAATTTTCTTATGTGTCCATAACTGTTTCCCTATTGCCCGTAGGGCTCTTTACCAAGTTACACTTTTTGAAGATTCATTCCTCCTCTACATAATATATATATATTACACATTTGTCGTAGGACAAACGGTTTTGGCTGTACGAGGCCGGAAAGGTCGCGCTGTCCGAATTTGGGGGTCTTCTGTACAGGACAAACGGCTATTATTTCCAATCTACAATACTACACATACTAATGCCCTTAAGGAGGGATAATGATTTGTGAAAAAACTTTCATGGAATACCGCGCGGTTTTTATGATACGGGATGTTGAAATTTTGAAAACCCCTTTTTAAAAAAAAATGAACCTACTTTTTTTCGCTCATTTTTCTTTCATGCATGTACGACCCTAATATAAGAAAATTTACGTTGGTTTCATTTTAATACAATCGTTGGTTTAGGAGCTAGACAGCAAAATATGCAAAAAATGGCTATTTTGGTATTGTTGCATTAAAAAACCAAAACCAGTATAATTCTGGTAAATGTTTTTGTTTGTCCTAAAAGTCCAATTCATTGCGCATAGAAAATGTGATCAACACTTATTGTGTAATAACGATTTATGTCATGTGTTCTCCAGTTTCCTTTTTCACATTTTTTTTTTGCGGCCTTAGACTTTTATATACACTATGTTCTCTTATAACTTTAGAGTAAAATGTCACTGAGGTTTGTGATTACGCATTCAAAATATAAAGACTTCAAGATATCTAAACTGTCATATACAGGTTGTCTCTCAGGTTCCATCCGACTTTACGTAAGCTAGATTATATAGAAATGTTACCTTAAAATATCATTAAAGTATTTTACTTCCACATCCAGTGGAAGTATAGTAACGACAAAAAAATTTTTTTAAATTTTTATTGTTTAAATAGGCTTAGAATGTCACGAAACGTCGAGATTTTAAGTTTGAGCAAAAAAAAAAAATTTCTGTCTGTCGGTCTGTCTGTAACTTTTTTTTGTGCGCACGTTTACTCTGGAACCGTTTGAGATATTGACTTGAAATTTGGTATACATATGTACTTTTACAAGATCTAGAACTAGATTATATTTTCATCTTATTCCGTCGAAGGGTTGGGGGGTAAATTGGGGTAAATTTGGGGAAAATAGGTAAATCAAGCAGGTAAGAGTCCATAAAATTGGCATTTAGTATATACAAGAGAAGCTGAGGTCTCAAAAAAAATTTTGGAATTAGCCACCCCCATTACCACCCCCACCTCATTATTAAAGGGAATGAAAAAAATTGTGATTTAGGGTGTGTATAAGAACCAGAAACTTCAAAATGTTCTTTACTTCATCCACCCCCACTACCACCCCCTATCACCACCTCCACCCTGCTACCGATGTGGGGTATCGTTTTATGGGTTTTTGGGGTAGAGGATTTCAAATATTATATTATTAAAGTTCCATAAACAATTATTTCCACATACAAAATGTTTTCGTTGTGAGTGACTTAGATACAAAATATGGATGTGGAAGTAGTGATTCCTTGGGCAGCGGTTTTTAATAAGATTATTATGAAATAAATATTGGCTGCCGTCGGGCGTTGCCGATTGCGAGTATTTATTATGAACGATAATTTCTATTGGACATAAAATTTTAATTTCGAACTTGCAACATATATAAAATAGCATGAAATTGGATTTTATCCGTCATACAGGGTGACCGTCAGAAACGTGATAGCTAGATAGAACACTTCCTAGTGAAATTGAGTCATCTCCGCCATACAGGGTGATCATCGGATCATTTTATAAAAACTATGAGTTATTATGATCTTAGGAAAAAATATTCCAAAGATTTTTTATTAAGAACATAAAAGTGCAAAAACCACAAGATATCTAAACCACAATATACACTGCATCTTTCAGGTTCATACATATTTATACAGTTCATACATTACATTTTAGCTTTACTGTCAAACTTTTAAAAACTATTTATTTCAACAATATTGTGAAAATTTCAATCTAAATTTTATTTTCTATTTTTACTTAATCATTCTTTTACTAATTGAAATAAAAGTGTGCATTACATTTTCTTACTAAGTTCTATTATAGTTTTTAAATTTTACTAGAGGAGTAAAATTGAATCATCAAGGAAACACAAAATGTTGTACCTTAAAAAATTGATTAAAAAGGTTCGGTTTATTAATAATTTTTTTAGGGTATTTAATATATATATTTTTCATTTACTTTTTTTTGAAACTATGGACTTTAGACCCAATGTTAATGTTTTTGTGTATTTAATATATATATATATATATATATATATATATATATATATATATATATATATATATATATATATATATATATATATATATATATATATATATATATTTTTTTTTTTTTTTTTCAAGTTTCATAGTTGGCAATTGCTTCAACTATCCATCAAATATTGCTTTTATCTATCAGATAGGTACTTTTCGCAAACATAACTACCATGAATACTTTTCCCTGCTAAGTTTGAAGTTGGTTCTTTCAACCGTCACTGAGTTCTATTTATTAAAAAGCCTGTATAATATTATAGTCCAAGATCCCAGAGCCGCCAGACCTACGTCATTTTAGCAAAGCTAATATTTTGACAACGGATAGTATAATATCTAATTAAGAACGTATGCGTATTTGCTAGCTTGAAAGCGGGGCGCTTTTGCAGGAAACAGGTACAAAAGGTACATACAAATTTTTCGCTCCTACGTTAAAGTGTGATAGCTGATTTATTTTTCAAGTGAGAGGCTAACGACATGGTGTAAGCATCAACCTATGAATCTTAAGGTCCGAGGTTCAATCCCTGAGCGTTCTCAGCTTTTTTTTTCAACAAATATTAACTTAAAGTGGCGATTACCAAGAAAGAGACAACCGATAGGGAAATATTTATTATTTTTGGCCATAACTTTTTTCTTAGTACGTATATTTGAAAAAAAAAACTGAGAATGCTCAGGGATCGAACCTCGGATCTTAAGATTCGGAGATTGACGCTTACACGATGTCGTTAGCGTGTCACTTGAAAAATAAATCAGCTATCATACTTTAACGTAGGTGTGAAAATTTGTATGTACCTTTTGTACCTGTTTTCTGCAAAAGCGCCCCGCTTTCAAGCTAGCAAATACGCATACGTTCTTTACTAGATATTACACTATCCGTTGTCAAAATATTAGCTTTGCTAAAATGACGTAGGTCTGGCAGCTCTGGGATCTCACACTATTACTTTCAAAACATCATATAGCACTTAGAGAGTATTTTAGGAAAATATGATGATAATTTTTTGCTCTTTATGAGGGTGTCATGACATTGTAGAAGAACCTTACACACAGCGTCTGATGGATGCGACAATAATTTATTATTATGGACGCCAGTTACGTTCCCCCTTGATTGTGTGTAGTTGATTCCACCCTCAGTTGAGTTCGATATGTTTAAGAAATGTTTGACAGAACAGAAAGGTAAAAGCTGTACTTACCGTAGATTGCTAACTGCCTTCTCTTTCAATATGGCTTCTCTGGTGAACTTTAGTTTATTTACCTATCACTGTAATGGATATTTTGCTTAGAGATCTCTTATTTTTATAGAAAATCCCTCTCGAGCTTTCGCGACCCGATTGACTTACAGACTTTCGGGGTCAGAAGACGCCCGATACTCAACTCCGATCTAATCACAAAAGCTCTCGAGGGAAAAGACGTAAAGATAATCAATCAGTAAAATGCAACAGTTAAAATAATATCATTTATTGATCAAAATAAAAAATAAATACAATCACATTTATGCAATAACCTATCTAAACAGAATATGAAATTTTCAAATTGAATCGCATCCCCAAGCAGGGCAAGGTGAATGCATCTTACGGAGGACGTTAATAGAGAGCGTACAATAGCAATCGATTGATAAAAAGACTCACATAACTTCCTTAGAAGATTATGAAACCACTTTGGTTTTGGGACTAATTGAAAATAATATAAACATATTTTACTTAAACATTTTGGGACACTAGTGGTTATTTTTAAGATTCCTTTTAGTGATTATATCATTCACAAGGACGGAGTTCAACTATATATGAGTTTATTTTGCTTTCCTGCCTCCTTTACGGCGACATACTGGCACCATATAGGTTCAAATTATGGTATGTGACATGTCCTCGCTTTCGAGCGACTTTTTTTTTTAAAATGACCTTTTTAATCTTTTTGCAAATGCCCTTTTTATATTACTTATGCACAAGGTGGTTTTCTCTTTAACTTTGCCATCTATAAAGATCTGCATTTGGTTTGACTACCATGCTTTCTGCCGATTCTCCAACGCACTCGTCCAACTGACGAATCGCTGGATGAATCTAAATTTATTTTATTCGAGAATCCAGCCTTGACCATTTTTACTAATTATTCCAGAAGTTCTCAATCACCTTTATTAAATTTCCTTTTACTTTTTTTTGAAACTATGGACTTTAGACCCCATGTTAATGTTTTTGTGTATCTCGTCATTCCCCTTTACTATTATTTTTATTGAAAAGAAACTAATTAAACCATGAGTACTGACAAATCTTCCACATCTGTATAAGCCCACAATAGACCTGCTCAATCGACATACTTCCTGAAGACGGCACAAATAATAATCCGACCTGTGTTAATACACAGCTATATTTTCAATCCTTACAGAAACACACGGCTATCGATGTTTGTAAATATCATCATAGCAAAATAAATCTGACATAAATTAATGCACATTAAATGTAATAATATTGTTCGTGACCACCACTGCCTTGGAAAAAACATTACTGTCCATGGGTGACATTAAGATGTTCGTTATAAATTCAATTAAGTGAAGAACTTAACTATCCTTGATATTTATTTTGCGGTTATTTATAAAATAACTATTTTTAATTAAAATTCCTAGAGATAAAGCGTAGGAGTTGGAGAGTATAGCCCTGCCTACACAATATGTCTCACTTTTCATGACTCCCAGATCACAACCCTTCTTAATAATGCGTTTTTTTTTTAATTTTAGTGGAAGGAACTTACTCAGCAGGATATTGTGTTAAATATTTAAGATTCCACCAGTGGCATTCGTCGTTATGAAGAGAAATGAACCTAATTTAAAAAAAAAAAAGGATATTGGGCAAAGTTTTAACTGTAAAATAATCTCATAATCTCATTCGTTGTTATCAAAAACTCAGTAATACCGAATTTCAATAAGATAAGTGTACTTGGTGTTCACATAATAAGAAAATAAAATTTCCCTTTTAAAAGTACCACTTATTACAGTCATAACCAGGGTTCGGGAATTTCGTCTCGACGCCAGAGACGGCTCTCATATAGACATAGTATTATATTGCAAACACCTACCGAAACATTCACAAGAACGACGAAATAGTGAAATATTCATTATTGCCAGCTACAATGTATTTTTGGTAATTTTAAACTCAAAATCGGTGATGTCTCTTACAAAAACAAATAAGCAATCTAGCAATTAAAAAGACAATTTTAAATCAAACACATACTTTCTTGCTCTATTTAATATGTGTGGGATGTTTATTATGTTTATTTTAATAATAATTAAATATAAAAACCCAATAAGATGCTAGCAACATAAATTATTTTTTCCTAATAATATAAATCAATTTTATATAATATTAAATTATACATAACAAAACAAAGTTAAGGATTGATGGCATAAAATTGCTATGTACCGTGTGCATCACAAATGTACACAACGTGATAAAGTTAATTTTATTTAATTTTAAAATATTAATACCTAACCTACTTTTATCGGAAGTCAACTACATTTGTGAAACGTACTGACAATTACCTAAAGACGTGCCACCGAAATTGTGAAACATTGCTTTGACAAAATTCCATTTACTACATTGGGACAATTCTGCGCATTTACATCAACATTTAATAAAGGGAAAGGGTAGACCAACCGAGATCGCAGTTTCGCAATCCGTAGTGCAAATCTAGCAATATGTATGCATATATATATAAACCTAGCGTCAAATTATACTGAGTCCACGGTATAAAAAATTGTCTCGTTCTTCTTAGGCTGCAGTATACTTGTGCTTTCGCGATTTTCCAAAATGAACTTTTACAGTTTTAAATATAATTTGGTATACTAATAAATAAAGTGATTTTACACTTGAATTTTAAATAAAAATCAAATCGTCCGTTTAGTTTCGGAGTAATCGATTCGGAGAATTTGAGTTTCATAGGCAAAGATGCCATATTTGATATAGTAGAGCTCAGCTTAAGTTAATTTTCGCTCTTAATACCACAATTACTTCTACATCCAGTGGAAGTATAGTAATGACAAAAACATTTTTTAAAATTTGTATTGTTCAAATGGGCTTAGAATGTCATGAAACGTCGAGATTCTAAGTTTGAGCGAAAAAAAAATTTCTGTCTGTCTGTCGGTCTGTCTGTAACTTTTTTTGTGCGCACGTTTACTCTGGAACCATTTGAGATATTGACTTGAAATTTGGTACACGTATGTACTTTAACGAGATCTAGAACTAGATTATATTTTCATCTTGTTCCATCGAAGGGTTGGGGGGTAAATTGGGGTAAATTTGGGGTAAATAGTTTACTCTGGAATCATTTGAGATATTGACTTGAAATTTGATACACGTATGTACTTTAACGAGATCTAGAACTAGATTATATTTTCATCTTGTTCCATCGAAGGGTGGGAGGTAAATTGGGGTAAATTTGGGGTAAATAGGTAAATCAAGCAGGTAAGAGTCCATAAAATTGGTATTTAGTATATACAAGAGAAGCTAAGGTCTCAAAAATTTTGGCATTAGCCACCCCCATTACCACCCCCACCCCATTATTAAAGGGGATGAAAACAAATTGTGATTTAGTGTGTGTACAAGAACCAGAAACCTCAAAATATTTTTTTACTTCATCCACCCCCACGCGACTACCGATGTGGAGTATCGTTTTCTGGGTTCTTGGGGTAGAGGATTTCAAATATTATATTATTAAAGTTCCATAAACAATTATTTCCACATACAAATTTTTTTTGTTGTGAGTGACTTAGATAGAAAATCTGGATGTGGAAGTAGTGATTCTTTGAGCAGCGGTTTTTTTTTAAATATGTTTCAAAAACTAACATAACATTAAGTAGTTTCTTATTAAAACCCCTGTTAAAACCCTGAAAAAATCGTCCGTCTAGCATAAAAGTTATTAGAACTTTAATCAATTTTAAGTCCTACATTTGTTTAAATAAAACAGCTGTTGAAATTGATCTGGCTGCTGGTTTCCGGGTCTTCTTCCGCGTAGACTTGGATGAGTGCTTGACGTTTCGACCATCTTATCACGACAAGATGGTCGAAACGTCAAGCACTCAACCAAGTCTACGCGGACGGAGACCCGGAAACTAGCAGCCAAATATCGAGATATTCGAGTAAATGGAGACAATTTCACGTTTTCCTAGAAAACGCATGTAAATCTTTAAAAAATTATTTTGTCAGAAACCTTCATTTTGAAGGGCCGAGATTAATGGAGTATCTAGGTAACACATGATATTAAGTGGACATCGTATATGAGATCGATTTTAATTAATTACTGATTAATTACGGTGACAAAATGGCGAAATTTTACAGAAAAAAAAAAGTCCTAATTTCCGTGTCGGAATCCAAAAAAAAAAAACAGTTTTAGCACATTTAGTTCTATTTAAAGTAGCTACAGTAGTCTTTTTGCATAGGAGTCAAAATTAAGAAGTTGTCAACTTTTGAAACACAAAATTTGCGATTTTTTGCCCTACATCGTTGACGTTTCAGTAAATATCTCCGTAATAAAAAGAAAAATAAAAATTCTGATGGTAGCAAAAGACTCGCAGTGAGAAATACTTGTTTAATCTCGAGACGAAAAGATTACAAAAACATGCGATCTTGACACGTTCATATTTTTCGAAAAACCTCAGCGGGGCGACCGTACGGTGTCGCGACGTATAGAGGAAGACTTCCAGTTAAACCACATCATAAATTGCATATCGAAATTGGAAAATTCGGTTCGGCACCAACGACATATAGCAAGATTAAATGTAGCAGATTAGTATATGACAGTTATGACAATCGTATTTAATACAGTATTGCCAAATCCTTTCACTCTATCTCTCTCGCGCTTTAATTTATTAAATCCACGGCTAGATTCGCTCTTATCTGTATATAAGTACCTCAAAACAAATTTTAATAGACATATTTGGTCACAAAGCATATGAGTGCTAGTGGTTCTACTGATAGTGACAGTGAGTGTTTATAATAAACTGACCATATTAACTTTGGATATTACGAAATTCCCTCAAAAAAGTACAAGGTAAGATATATTGTGTGACACTGGCATAGAAAATTTTCCGCGCTTACCTAAAGCCAACCCTCATTTTGACGTCACAGAGATAAAATTCCCGAGCTCTGGCCATAACTTTATTTTCAGGCGTAATTAAGAGTTAATTTAGCTGGAGTAAAATGGGCTTTCCATTTAGAATTAATCATGTGACGGCAGTAAGTTTACTTAACAGTCTAAATCAAACAATAATTGACTTGGAAATAAAAAAAGTTCTATTTTAAATAAATTTGATTCATAAACAATTCAATAAATAATAAAACTTTCATAGATAACTAAATCACAGTTTGCTCAACATGTCACGTGATTCATTCTAAATGGAAAGCCCGTCTTCCTCCTACCTAATTAATAATAATAATAATAATTGATTGGTCATTTAAAAATATACCTTTGTGTTTTGACACGT
The DNA here is from genome assembly GCA_936432065.2 of Rutpela maculata. Lineage (NCBI taxonomy): Eukaryota > Metazoa > Arthropoda > Insecta > Coleoptera > Cerambycidae > Rutpela > Rutpela maculata. The sequence continues at coordinate 125,078,555 of OW386290.2, read as the reverse complement.
CAACATAAATAAGTAAAAAATTAGGTAAAAATAAAAAATATAAACGTAAATATAAATATAAATAATGTAAATATGAATGACAGGTGAAAACACTAGGACATACCTAATGCTTTAAATATAAATATATGTGTATATGACATAATCCTAATGTGGTTTGTGTAATATAGTACAGGACAATTCAAGTAAACTAACAAAGAACAAACATTAATCCAAATTTATACATACTTAAAATTTGACACATAGTAGTAAGCACTGGCTAAAAGATGCTTTCTTAACTTTGAATTGTCTGTTTGGTAGATATTTCAATTGTTAGGGCAAAGAGTTAAATGAAGCAATACCAAAATTGTTTTTTTTTGTTGACTCTAGTTTCTGATAAGGTGTTTGCATATCATTGCGATTTCGAGTATTATATTCATGATTTTCGCCTTTTCTTGCATATTCGCTTAAATTCTCCTTTATGTGAAGTAAATTACAGTAAATAATTTCGAAAGGGAAAGTTAATATACTAAATGTTATGAACCAAGATTTTTAACTTACAAGTTGACTCAAGCCAGCCAGAGCTCTAATTGCTTTTTTTTTGAATAATAAAAATGCTATGTACTTGGTTGGATGTACTCCAGTTCATCAAACCATATACCATGGCACTATGGAACAAAGCATGATCAGCAACAATTGCTACGTCTAGATTAACTTTGTTTTTTATTTATTTGATGACATATACTTTTTTGGACAAGTTAGTTGTTAGGTCATTAATATGTGGATACCAACTTAATCTATTATCTAATGTTAGTCCTAAAAATTTTATAGTTTGGGGGTTATTATTTTTGGTGAAAAAAAGTAATGTATGCGTTTTGTTGGTATTTAAATATAATTTGTTTTCATTAAACCAGTCAGAAGACTTGATTAAAATGTTGGTTTGCAAATCAGTATCCTCAAATGTTCAACGAAAGTTGCATTGCCTGCAAAAAGGACTGTTAATGCTGAATGAGCATTAGGTAAATCATTAATATAAATTAAAAATAGCAGCGGTCCTAGTACACTACCCTGCGGCACACCGTGTTCCACTGCTAGCGTATTGCTAAGTTTATCATTGTAACACACACATTGATATCTGTTTAATAAATGCGATCAATTTATGAACTACACTTTAAAACCATAAAATTCTAATATGTTTAATAAAATTTCTTTGGAAACGCAATCGAATGCTTTGCTCGGAGTTAAAATTTCCAAAGCCCTAGCTAATGAAATTAATAAGCTCCCAAACAGCTTGTGAGGTAATTTTACCTTTCCCGAATCCAAATTGTTTGTAAGAATATTATGTAACACCAGATAATTAATTATTCTCAAGGCAATAATTTTTTCAAATACTTTGGCTACAATGGGGAGCAAAGCAATTGACCTATAGCAAGATACGTCCTCAATATCTCCTGCCCTAAACAGTGGAATAATTTTTGCCTTTTTTAATTTATTTGGAAACTTGCTTGTTACAATTAATTAATATTATACATACGTAATTAATTATTAATTATGTCCAAAAATAAAGTTATGACTAATCAGTGGTACTTTAAAAAGGGAAATTTTATTTTCTTTTTACATGAACACCAGGTACTCTGTCTCATGGAAATTTGGTATTAGTGAGCTTTTGATAAAGTGACATTATTCGCAGCTCCTCGGAAAATGTCAACTTTGCGCTTTCAAAATGTCTGCAAAAAAGCCTACTACTTTATAGCCCATTATAGGTAAACCTATTTTTTGACCAGCTCAAATTTTATTTTTCGGCAATCACTTCCAGTTTTAAACTGGTGGTGAATCAAAGTAGAAAATCACTTTCAAAATTTAATGGGATATAATTCGGTTGACGACGAATTTTCAAAAATGGTGAAATATAATAATGGAGAAGGGAGGGGCAATGGTGCGTTGGACTTCGATAGCTCGAGTCTATAACCGGAAGTTATTTTCGAATATACAGGGCTAGCCAAGACAATAGGACCGACCGATCTACAGCTACCATTGACATGGAAACCAAAGTTCCGGATTACTAACCACACGTCGTCACCAGAACTAAGCCCCGCCTTCTGAAGACGCATATAAATAGAGATGCTCCGATCACCAGAGTTCAACCGACCCATGACAATGGTGTAAACAGGCCGGATGTCCTGGACATTGCGATGCTGAAGGAGATGACCCTCGAAGCAGAAATCACCGCCATGATGGAAGGTTCAACCGAACACAACCCCATTCTCCTAGAACTAGGAGAAAAGGACGGTGGGAACATGACAACTTTCATCAAAAGGAGGACGGACTGGGAAGTGTTCCGTGCAGCACTGCAAAGGGACATTGCACAAATTCCCAGACTAGAAACCGAGGCAGACGTAGAGAGGGCCATCACCTCCCTGGAAAACCAGATCCAGGCGGCACTGAGGGAAAGTACCACCGAGACGGAACCGAGACGAGCACCAGCGCCGATGGCAAACCTCCCAGAAGATACCAGGCAGCTGATACGGGATAGACGTAGTGCGAAGAGACGGGCCCAGAGAACCAGACTCCCGGAAGACAGTAGACACTACAACACCCTGAGCCGGAGAGTTAAGGCTGCCCTTCAGGAACACAGACAAGAAGGGTGGCAACGCCACCTGGAGTCCCTGGACACACAGGACAGGAGCATCTGGAACATCCAACGGGCCCTGCGAAACCGACGGACGCCCATGCCCCCGATCCACGGAGAGAATGGTGTTGTCTACACTCGCCAGGAAAAAGCCGAGGCTTTTGCCGACAGCTTGGAACTGTAGTGTAGGGAAAACCAACTCGATGATGAGGACGAGGACTGGGAGGACGACGTGAGACGCAGGGTACGTAGGACGAACCGTCTGCCAGATGAAGACCACATCCCTCCGACCACCCCCGAGGAGGTCAAGGAGATCCTAAGGAGCCTTAAACCCAGGAAGGCTCCAGGATGTGATGGCATTGGGAACATCGCCCTCAAGAAGCTGCCAAGGAAAGGAGTAGCGGCGATGGTCAACATCATCAACGCAATGTTGAGATTGAGACACTTCTCCTCCAGGTGGAAAAAGGCCGACGTCATAGTCATTCCGAAGCCAGGTAAGAACCTAACGTTTCCCTCCTCTTACAGGCCAATCAGTCTACTCCCTGCGATGAGTAAGGTAGCCGAACGAGTCATACTCAAGAGGATAGCCGAGAAGACAGAAGAACTGGACGTCCTCCCAGACGAGCAGTTCGCCTTCAGGACAGGGGGCACTCCACCGAACTCCAAGTGCTCCGCCTCACCGAGGAGGTCACGAAGGGGTTCAACCAACGACAGGTCACAGCAGCGCTGTTCCTGGATGTTGCTAAAGCCTTCGACAGGGTCTGGCACGATGGTCTCCTATCCAAAATGATGAGTATGGGTTACCCCATTGCACTCGTCAAGCTAGTGAGATCATACCTCCACAGGAGACAGATGAGGGTGAAGATCGTGGACAAGGTATCCACGCACAGAACAATGGAGGCAGGAGTCCCCCAAGGCTCAGTGCTCTCCCCGCACTTGTTCTCCATCTTCACATCCGATCTACCTCGGACGGAGAGGACCTCCATGGCCCTCTACGCCGATGACACAGCCCTATATCTATATCACATCGTCGAAAAATATACAAGGTGTTCCGTTTGAGAAAACAGAAAATTCTATTCAAAAGTTCTAAATTGAAAATCATTTTTAGCCACCCTGTATATCTTTAGAAAGTGAAAGTGACTCAAAAACATTAATTAGATATTATCTCTTAACTAGTATTCACATATTTTTTTCTTAAAACCCCGAGTTGTGACTGCAGTGATATTTTCAATATGCATCTGCAGATAGCATTATTTCAACAAGAAAATTCATTACATCCAAGTGGTTGGGAGATAGTCAGGAATACCAAGGCAAGGCTGAGAACTAAAAAAAAAATGGAAAATTCAAGGAACAGACGTTTATTTCATATATCATGAATTTATTTAGAGTTTTCGGTTGAATTTTATGAACTCTCAGGGGCGCGTTTAGGCCCAGGCGCACTTTTTCAGGGGCCTTCATTTCCCCATTTATTGAGGTAAACAAACGATGTAAAAATTTTATTTCTTTGTCAAGTCATTATTTATTTTCGCCTTAAAATATACTCTGGCTGACACTGTTTTGGCTTTAAGTAAGGGATACGAAGATTTCAAATCCGCCTTAATTGAAATAGGTGAGGATCCACAACTAGACCAGGCAAATCTCAGTGTAAAATGGGTTTGGCGTGAACTGTTTGGGGACAGTTATTTGTTTATCCCAATGTATAGCTCTATTAATGTAGGATAAGTACATAAAGTCGCAAAAAATCCCGACGTGAGCTAAAGCCTGCATTTAGAAAAAATGACCGCCAGTCACATTTTCTGTAAAATCATATATCTCAGTAGCCGTTGCTCCGATTTTAGATTTCTTTTTTTTGTTCCATTCCTCACTTCATGTTTTACAGAAAGTATGATTACATATTTTACGATAAATTGAACGATAAACTTAGGAAATTAAAAAATAATTTAAATATTACGGAAGTTTAAACTTTTGTAAACTCTAGACGTTTGTACTGAAATTTCTAGTCAATTTTTGAAAAAATTATTTTAATAAAAGTTCTAGAGCACACAATTAGCTTTCATTTATTTTTTGGCCGATGTTACTAACTTAAATATTAACGGAGTAATAGTTATTTATATATGAAATTGTAATCATTTTAAATAATATACATTAAGGTATAAAGGGTGCCCAGTCAGTGTTCTCTCGGAAGATTGTGCACACAAGAAAGTGTAATTTTTTTAAATAGAACAGCCTGTATTTCCTTAACGCCAGTTAAGCCTCCAAGGGCCCTGTATTACACCCTAAAATATTTTGCCAAGTTATTTTTTTCTGTTTTTTTGGGCAGTTTACAAACATTTTTGACTGGCATATCTCCGCGATTTATTAATCGTTATTCCTAAAAATGTGGGATGTTGTTTGATAATGATGTATTTACTGAAAAACATTTTTGAAATAAATCTTTTAGTATATTGGGTGCCCAAAATATTTGCGTACATTTCTTGATATTTAATTATTATTTTTCTTATTTTTTTTTAAATGGAATGCCTAGGTATACTTTTTTTACATGAATGAATAAAACATACAATTCCTCACATTTTAATATCTCTTTATTTCTATTTCAAACGTTTTTTGAGATATGATTATATCAAATAATTTTTGCGTAAATTAAGGTGCTCTTTATTTTAGTATTAAAATCTATATTTTGTTTTACATTTTTTTCAATTTTTTTAAATGGAATGCCTATAATTTTTTTAAATGGATGAGTAACGCTTACGATTTATCACATTTTGATATCGTACACTTTCTTTTATGAACGGTTCTTGAGCAATAATATTTTTTTCACGATATTGAAACTAACCTAACAACTGCAGGTTAACACTGATAAATGAGCGCCTTACACAGTGTAACATATCAACATTTATACGATTGAAACACCGACGAATCCTTTCCATCATATCTTCTCGAGTCGTTGGTTCTACTTTATAAACGTCTGACTTCACAAATCACCAAAGAAAAAACCCACTGAAGTCAGGTCGGGTGACTTAGGCGGCCATGTAATGAGACCTAACATAATTTAATAAAACAATGAATTAGATATTATTTAAGAGTTTATTAAAATATTGGACCTCCTCTTCCTATCCACCTTTCAGGAAACTGATTACTAATGGCCTGACGAACATTTCTACTAAAATGTGGTGGTGCACCTTCAAGTTCAAGTAATCACATATTATTTGTAATGTAATCAGGAATATGCTCGATTAGTTGTGGAAACGTATTTTGCGTAAAATCTAAGAAGACTGCTCCATTCACGTTTCTCTCAAAAAAGCGAGGATGAATAACATAATCATGTACAATTCCTCCCCTTACATTTAATCTCTTGTTCTGATTTTTCTGTGCAACATGAGAGTTTTCTCTGGCATAATAATGGAAATTGTGCCCATTCACAAATCCGTTACGATGAAACGTTGATTCATCCGTGAACAATACAAATTTGAAAAATGCTTCATTTTCTCCAATTTGGTTTTGAGCCCACTGGCAAAAATTTAATCTACGATTTAAATCCACATCCCAAAGCTCTTGATGCATCTGAGCTCGATAGGGGTGAAACTTATTTTTACGAAGACTAGATTCGCTAATCTCTAAATCCCTACTTAACTCCCGAACACTTGCCATAGGATTTTCGATTACCGCTAAAGTTATAGCCAGCTCATTTTCTTCATTACAATACCTCGCCTTCTTTTCATAAGCAAAATTTCCAGCACGTTCAAAACATTCTTTCAAATTTTCTAGAGACCTCACATCAGGACATCTTCTATAGGGATATTTTTGACCATACATTCTTGATGCCAATAAACAGTTTCCATCACATTCACCAATAACGTAACATTTACCATAGATATTAAATCTTATTGACAATAATTATAATTCGTATTTTTAAATATTAACAATATTAATTTAACTTAATCACGATAATCTTAAACACATTAGAGAAATGTCATAGAGTAAAAAACAAACGCAAAACAAAAGACCAAAGCCATACTAGATTTTAATGCTAAAATAAAATTTCTCAATTTACGCAAAACTTATTTGAAATAATCATATCTCAAAAACGGTTTGAAATAAAAATTAAGTGTATAATATTAGAATGTGTGGGGAATTTTATGCTTTATTCATCCATGTAAAAAAATATAGGCATTCCATTTAAAAAATTTGAGAAAAATAATAATTAAATAACAAGAAATGTAAACAAATATTTTGGACACCCGGTATAATAATTATTTATTTCAAAAATGTTTTTCAGAAGATGCTTCATTATCGAATAACACCCTACATTTTTACAAAAAACAATTAATAAATTGCGGAGATATGGCAGTCAAAAAAATGTTTGTAATTTGCGAAAAAAACAGGAAAAAAATTATAATTTGGCAACGCTGCATCCGATTGGCAAAAAATTTTAGGGTATAATTCAGGATCCTTAGAGGCTTAATTGGCGCTAAAAAATTAGAGGGTATTCCATTAAAAAAATTATACATTCTTGTGTAACTCCTTTTTGTGACACCTTGTATAATTGAACATAATTTCACGTTGTAGTAGAGATGAAACATCGAAAGTTTTGTTAAAAAAGTTTTTTAATAAAGTTGCCCGTTTTTGCACAATCTTCCGAGGAAGCACTAACTGGACACCTTGTATATTTCCAAGAACTCAAGTCTTATTTTCTTCAGTTGTCTTCTATTTTATGCCCAAAGATGTAATAACACTTTCGATTGTACATAAAAAGGGGAAGAGAACAAAAAAATGAAATCTAAAATCGGAGCAATGGTTCCTGAGATATGTCCTTCTAAAAGAAACGGTTCTGGCGGCCATTTTTTCTAAATGGTGGCTTTAGCTCACATTGGGATTTTTCGGGAGTTTTGTATCCACATTCTACACGAATAAAGCTATCCATTTCGATAAAAAAATAGCTGTCCCCAGATAGTTCATACTCAAAACTGGATTTCCCTGCACTAAACAGAAGTCACTCACAAGTATGGTCGGACTGCTTCATTCCCTGAAAAAGTTTATAAAAACCAAAGTTAGAGATTCAACAATATTGAAATCGAAGCTAGGATGTTAGTTGACGATCACCAATATGAGTTGTGAAAAAAAAAACGTGATGAAAGTCGCAACAATGACGTATTGCTAAGAGGCCGACAAAATTTCGTTCTTAATGCTTTCAGTACGGTCTGCGACTGATTAATTGCTGAACTTGGCACTAGAATGCAAACATATCAAGAAACGAATCAGTTTTTCAATATATTTCATATCAGCAAAAATAAATCTACTGATAGTGCGAAAATTCAAGAACTTGAAAAAGAACAATCTAGAAAACCCGATTAAAGAACTGGATAAATTTCTGATTCTGAAACCAGCGATGAAGACTGCGAAGATGAAGAACCATTAGAAAATGATTCTGGTGAATGTGGCGATGGTGAACAGATGGAAAAAGAATCTGAAGATGAAGAAAATTCGGAAAAAGACTATGATGATGAGCACACTGCAATAATCAATGCACTAGTATCAACTGAAGAGCTAAGTGGATAAAGGTGTTATGTCACAAAACACGTTATTGAGTAATTTAACTCGAAAGTTTTTAGGCGAGAACTTTTTTTTTATAACGACTACATAGCTTGCATTTTGCGATGATATTGACATTTGATGTACTTTTTAAAGACAAATAACTAAAGTTGTCAGTTGTCATTATTTTTGAAAACTTAAAAAAATGAATGTACATAACACCTTTATCCGTTCATAAGTTTTTTTGAAATGAATAAAGAATTAGTGAATAAAAGTGTTAAAAAATTAAACATATTTTATTGTTATTAAAGCATTGTACAATTTTTAGGTAGTCAGACAGTTCTACGGTTTTGAGCTACAGGTTGGTCATTTCCAAGTATGTTGTGATATTAATGGTAATTGTTCTTTAAGATTGGCTAGTTTTTCTACACTTAGGCTGTCCTCGTTTTCATTAAACACCGTTAGAGCAATACCGTCGGGATTTATCTTATGCGTATTCCTTTTATTTAAAATATCGACTTTGTAAAACCGCTGCCCAAGGAATCACTACTTCCACATTCAAATTTTTTATCCAAGTCACTCACAACGACAGAATTTGTATGTGGAAATAATTGTTTATGGAACTTTAATAATATAATGTTTGAATTCCTCTACCCCAAAAACCCATAAAACGATACCCCACATCGGTAGCGGGGTGGGGGTGGTGATGGGGGGTGGTTGGTAGTGGGGGTAGATGAAGTAAAAAAATATTTTGATGTTTTTGGTTCTTGTACACACACTAAATCACAATTTTTTTTAATCCCCTTTAATAATGGGGTGGGGGTGGTAATGGGGGTGGCTAATGCCAAAACTTTTTTTGGGACCTTAGCTTCTCTTGTATATACTAAATACCAATTTTATGGACTCTTACCTGCTTGATTTACCTATTTTCCCCAAATTTACCCCAATTTACCCCCCAACCCTTCGACGGAACAAGATGAAAATATAATCTAGATCTCATTAAAGTACATATGTGTACCAAATTTCAAGTCAATATCTCAAACGGTTCCAGAGTAAACGTGCGCACAAAAAAAGTTACAGACAGACCGACAGACAGACAGACCGACAGACAGACAGACCGACAGACCGACAGACAGAAATTTTTTTTCGTTGAAACTTAAAATCTCGACGTTTCGTGACATTCTAAGCTTATTTGAACAATAAAAATTTTTAAAAATTTTTTTGTCGTTACTATACTTCCACTGGATGTGGAAGTAAAATGGAGTCATTTCATCTAGTGATGTCTTATAATATAGTAGCACCCATAGGTGTCTACATGTATCCATTTTATACCGTCGCGAAAATAAACCTTCTCATTGTTAAAGTTTTTTTTCCTGTTGTACAAATTGAGTTTTGAGGCAATTTCATCAATATCCTTAAAATTGTTCTTCATATCTATGATAACGGCGTCTTTGGGAATTCTTAAAATTTCTCGATACTGGTCCGGAACGTAGGTGTTTTGATGTTTCCTTAAAATTTTCTCGACTCTGCCAAAGTCTCTGTCTGAATCTAAATATGAATGTCCCACCTCCGAAAATTTATGATCGATAACTTTAAATTCTCTCTTTAAAATCAACAACTGGTAAAGTGTAATGATATTGAAGTTTTTATTTTGTCCACCACAGGAGTCGGACCATATTATGATGTGATCTATCTTTTCTTGGAAATATTCTTTGTAAATTTGTGAAAAGGTGTATAAGCAACTAGCAATTTCTGGGCTTCCACGGCTGGCCATATCTTCGGTCCATGTGAAAAAGAACGTTTTTTTTCAGTATTCCTTAATGTATCTATACCAAAGTTGTAAAACCACAATTGACGAAGGTAAAATGCTTTCAATGTACTTAATTTTGGCAGCGGCATGGTTTGCTGAAGATCTAAAGTAAGATAGCAAACCGTACTATCCTCTGTAACTTTTTCTCTGTCACGCTTTTGTTTTCCGAAAGCTGCTTTGTAATTTTTTTCATAATCTTTAGTATTATTTCTAGCATCACATTTGGGAAAAAAATGTGAGTCACTTCATGATCTCAATTAAACAATTTTGAATACCATGGGCGTAATTTCAGCATTTTTATTTAGGCAGGGATTTTTCACAAATAACCCAATAGATGGAAGCATAGCGAACCCTGTAATTCTTAAACGATAACCCTATAAACCCAAATGACCTTTGACTTGATTGGCGTAATTATCATACTTATTATTTTTTCCACAAGAATTTCGGAATTCGCCAGATTTGCCTTAAACAATTTAATGTTCTTTCAAAATATTGGGTGGGCAGTTGCCTATCCTCGCAAAAGCAAAAAAATCAGCACCGCAAAGCGTCACTTTCCAGTATTTCTGATTTACAGACTAATTTGCTAGAATACTTTGAATTCGAATACGTACTTTATTATTGCATTCTATATTGATAATGTTCTGTTTTTAAAACATTATTAAAACTTGCCTGGGAAGAAATTGCCACTACGTGATTTCTGCTGAATTGCCAAAATGTATAAATTTGTTTACAGCAATTAGATACTCAAGTGTACACATACCATCTCGAAATTGAACGAAATGAATATATGGATTAAAACACTATAAGCACTATTCCCAAATATCAGCCAATTTATAAACATCTTACCTGATTCATGAAATCGTTTATTCATTGCCATTTGTAATATCAGTTTACTACGACTGGTCATTTTCACTATAATAGTAAGAAACACTTAACGCAACTTGTCACATTAATGTTAATATAACATAACTTTAAAAGCAAAGTGTTTTGGATTAAAACAATTTAATATCGCACAGTAATGGATAAAGGTGGTATGTGACCTTTATCCATTAAATTATATAAAAACCCTATGTACATAACACCTTTTTCAAACATTAGAACGCATTTAGGAAAGGTTTATTATCTCAAAAACTTATTGAAATGATAGATTATAAGTTAAAATAGTTGTCTGTATAGAAATCTCAAAATTTTCAAAAATGTCACATAACACCTTTATCCACTTAGCTCTTCAACTTATAGAGACGACGTAGATTTCTAGATGTCTCCAGATGAGTTACATCAATTTTGAAATATGCCCAGAAGGCCTTCAAACCCTTTTGCGTATTTATTTGATCGTTACGGTCAGTAATGCTTCAGGTGAACCCGGTTTTTCGGGTTCCAAAAGAATTAAGAATTATCTGCGAAGTACTTCGGGGCAACAACGGCTTCAAAATTAATCTATTCTGTGTATTGAGTCAGAAGAAACAGGAAACTGGGATTTCAACGTTCAGGTTAACAAGCTTGCCAACAAAATAATTTAAAAACATATTCTCCTTTAAATCTTTAGATTTGATATTTTTTTTAATTTATGAGTTTTTCATGGAGGGCCCCTCAAATCTTACAGCGCCTAGGGACCCAATTTATCTAAACACATCACTGTGAACTCTAAGGGAAGTAGTACGCCCATAACTTGGCTCTGCGTGATGATTTATTACTCTCTGTCTTTACCAAATAGGGTATAGTTGCTTTTTAATAATATGATAAAAATATAATTTGACGTCGACTTCTACTTTTGACTGAACCAGTTTCTTTACAGATTTACTTACACTTCCAACTTCAAGCATGCCTGAAAACTGTAAATCGATAACTCTACGAGACGCCAACAACAACACATACCCCGCCCCTGTAAACAGCACCATAACCGAGAGAAGTCATCCCCCAGGAACAAAGCAACGTAGCATTCAAGTCACCGCGAAGGTCTTGTTCGGATCAGTTCACGCAATAAACAGGCTCAAACAGGAGGAGAAGGCAGCGAGGGAGAACAAGAGAATATAGGGTAAGTTTTAGGGTTGTAAATTGGAATTGGCCAATTTTGTCTTAATCAGATTTGGTTGTTTATTGGTTAACTCCCACTAACTGTTAGACGTAGAGTGAAAGTGAATTTTAAAGGAAATGGGATATATACACAATACTAAAAATAAATAAAAAGTAAATAAATTAGTTATTTTTATAGAAATAATATACAGGGTGTTCCACCTAAAACTACAGATACCAATAACTTCATAACCAAAGATAGTATTTGAAATCTGCGAAAAGCTTTATGAAGTGACACTTATATGTACAGTGCCCGTCAAAAAGTCCACACCATATGGGATAATCTGTTTTCATTGGCTTTCTGAAAAATTATATTCTTGACAACAGTTAGTGCATGTTCTCAAATGAAAACGGGGCTGCTGAAATTTGTAGTAATACTGACGTTTAGGTCGAAAAATAATTTTTTTTTGAAATAATACACATAAATATGTTAAATGTAATATTACATCTTGCTTATAACCTGATGGGGATAATGGGACTTCAATGCGCTTTAGAGCTACTCTTATGGAGACGTCCATCTCCTCATTTTATAATCTTTATTTCATTTTCCAAGAATTTCAGTTAAAATTAACAATTAACTACTCATCATGATTGATAAGTCAACTTTTGGCTTTGAATTAAGAAATCGGGTCCAAATTTAGCACAATTTTCAAAATGTCACCTAGTTGGGCCACATAACGTCTTTGTAGACTGAGATCTTCTCTAAGTCAGATTTTATTGTAGTTTGGAAATTTTGTTATTCAACATTATTGATCGATTTCTACAACAATCTCTACAGGGCACTTCATTGGCTCGGTCACGAGAACTTTTCTTGAAGTTTAAATGCTACGGAACTCAGGGATTAGTATGAGACCGGTTTGTCACTTTTCTTGGACCTAGACACAGAATGTTGAAATAGTCTAAAAAACAATTCTACATACTACATAGTTTTAATATAACAATCGATTTCAACATAATCATTTCACTAATAAAGGGGTTAAGCTAATTATATTATTAACGAGACACATACTTTTTCTGACGCCGAGTATACCTAGAGAAAAAATGCATTTTAATGATACGCTAAATCATTTTTGATCTCTTACCTCATCACTGTCGGTGAATTGGAGCAGAGATAACATAAACATTGGGATTCTCATTATGACTGATGAATTATAATCGAGACATTTAGAATAACCCACTTAACAAAGGTCACACCACTAAATTTTACATTTCATTTAACAATCGCGTTGGATATAAATCACGTTCATCTTATTAAATGTTACTTTATAGATTATAGACATTATACCTAGCGTTAAAGGGATGTCTATGAAGATGGACCAATAGTATTAGGCATAAAGTAGCGACAGTTAGGCCCTGTTTGAGTTGTCCTATAGTTTTACTTCTATATCCGGTGGAAGTATAATAACGCAAAAAATTTTTGAAAATTTTTATTGTTCAAATAAGCTTAGAATGTCATGAAACGACGAGATTTTAAGTTTGAGCAAAAAAAATTTCTGTCTGTCTGTCGCAGTGGGGTGGAAAAAAAATACCGTTCAAAAATCGCTGTAGACCTCAGAATAAATTAGATCATCTTACTTTTTTTTATTTTCGTTACTAAATTCTTCATCAATCTCTCGAGCCAGATTTTCGATTTTTGTCCTTGATTTTTCAAATTTTTCCAAAGAAATTTGAATTTTCATTAAAAGTTTTGAAAAATCAGGGTCAATAATCGAAAATCTGGCTTAACTAATCGATAAGCAATTAAAAAATGAAGATTTAAAAGACATGATTATTTGGATCGTTTGGGGTAGTTTGTGAGACTTTTAAATAATCATTAATTGTTCCTTTTGACTTGTTGTCAATATACGGAATTTGTTTAACCAAAGAAATATTTTTCTATGAATTTTCAATACAATTTTTTAAGCGATTATACCTAACTACTTCTTCTAGAACGCAGTATGGCGGGTATTTAATATTTAATTTCCAGGCAGATACAAAGTTACATTTTTATAAAATATAATATTAATATCGAATTATCCCAGACAGCACAAGGTTATCCTGCGGGCATCCTAGGGATATAAAAGCTTGGTTATAGCAATATTCTGAAGATATCCCAAGATATTCGAGGAATATGCTTGGAGTCTGGAAGTGGCACTACTTTCCGTATCCTAGGGATGTCCCACGAATGTACTCTGGTATACCCTTGGGATATCCCTGGGACGACCCCTACAGGATTTGTTTTATGCTATCCTTAGGATATCACTGTAGACACTTAGGGCCGTAGTGTTTATCTAAATAGCCGGACTGCAAATTGCTTTCAGTGTTAGCAACTTACTGCGCTATGTCCTTCATTGCATAGCAAACTGTTAGCATTTCACGCCGAAATAATATTTTTACTACTTGAAAGAATTATGTTGCATTGTTTGCTTAAAACTACCAGAACATTTAAATTTAAAGGTAGCAAAAATATATTGTGGCGTGAAATGTTTAATATTCTACCAGAAGACAATAATAGAGTAACGAGCTGCTGGCATTGAAAGCAAATTTCCGATCAGTCTTGCTGAAAAGTGATTTCTTGGGTATCGTCTGCTTGTACTATTTGTATTGGATGTCTAATAAGTCGCCTCTACCACCCCAATTCTACGATAATAAATGTGATGGTTTTGAAGACACGAGCATATCGTTTAGATCTTACATCTACTGACAAATTTTGAAAAAATAGACACTCGACATTCAGAAAAGCAGCTTCTCCAGAATATGATACGAATGGTACAAAACAGTAATATTTAAGAAATCAACATGTTATGTACTTAAACATATCAATTATTCTTCCGAATCTAATTGATAAATTATAAATTATTTAGATATCTTGTTTTATGGATAGTTGATGTACAGACTATGATGATATCCTTCTGGCAAAAACGGTAATGGTGTCTTTCCATACTGTTATGTTTAATTTTGTATCCTCATTTGCAAACGACTTCATAAAAAAACAAAAAGTCCAAGAAGCCACTTCATCATTAATAAAGTCAGTAAGTAACCAACAAATTCAATTTCTTTAATTTTACGAGTCACTATATACTGGCGATGACCTACCCCTGCAAAACTCATAAAGCATCCCACTTTACTTTTTCCATTTTGGATTAATTAAACAGATTTTGGTGGTATAAAATACTGTTTGAAATCCTGCAATCGCCCTGGTTCTTGGTTTATATCCGGTATTAAAATAAATAAGAACAATGTAATAACATTGTTTTTACTTCTTTTATTAATAGTGGATATAAACCAAAAACCAATATTAAAAGAAATAAAAAGAATGTAATAACATTGTTTTTACTTCTGTTGTTAATAGTGGATATAACCAAGAATCAGGGCAACTGCAGGATTGAAATAATATAGTAGTTGAACTTGAAAAATTATTTATTAACTCTGGAAAGACTCACAGGACACAAAAAATTATAAAACGCATTTATTAACAAACTTAACTTGGACTTACTTTGCAACGGCACTTTTGACACAAGAGAGAGAGAGTTATGACAGTTACCAACTTAACAAAATAAAAACATTTTATTACCAACCGATTTTCTTTACATCTTTTATAGAGAGTGTTCAGAAAGTCTGGAAACGGTCAAATATCTCGAGAAATACACATTGGATCCAAAAAAGAAAAACCAAACGCGACCCCCCCCACCCCCACCCCTTGGAGTGGGGCGGGGGGCAACTTTAAAATCTCCTATTTTTTATTGCAGAATCGAATTCTACGGCAAAAATTACGTCAAGTTTGTCTGAAACGTTTTTTTCGATTCGTGACAGAAGGCGCTGTAATCGCAAAAATATTTATTTTCGTATTTTCTAAAAAATTCTACCGAAGAATGAAAAATAATAAAGTACGAGTTCATTTTCTTGAAAAAACCATTCAATGGTGTTAAATTTAATATCCCCCGCCCCCCATCACCACCACCACCGTGGGGGAGGGAAAGTGGAGGGCAATTTTCAAATGCTAAATGCTCATTTTTTATTATTCACGAAAAACGTTTAATATTTAAGAAATATTTTTTTCTCCAAAACGTAGAATTTTTTTTTTTTTAATGAAATTGAATTGTTTGTTCACCAGACTCTACATCCGCCAATAAAAAATATGGGATTCCGTTTAAGATTTTAAGGTTACCCACCACTTCCCCCATCATGGTGGTGGCGGAGAGGGAAGGGGGGTACTAAATTTAACACCATTGAATGGCTTTTTCAAGAAAATGAACTAGTACTTTATTATTTTTCATTCTTCTGTAGAATTTTTTAGAAATTTCGAAAAGAAATATTTTTGCGATTACAGCGCCATCTGTCACGAATCGAAAAAAACGTTTCAGACGAACTTAACGTAGTTTTTTCCGTAGAATTCGATTCTGCAATAAAAAATAGGGGTACCATTTCAGATTTTAAAGTTGCCCCCCGCCCCACTCCAAGGGGTGGGGGTGGGGTGTCTCGTTTGGTATCATTAGATAGCCCTTTCAA
The DNA here is from genome assembly GCA_936432065.2 of Rutpela maculata. NCBI lineage: Eukaryota > Metazoa > Arthropoda > Insecta > Coleoptera > Cerambycidae > Rutpela > Rutpela maculata. The sequence continues at coordinate 125,062,050 of OW386290.2, read as the reverse complement.
AATTATTAAAGACGTGTTTTTTATTTTTTTGATCCGATGTGTATTTCTCGAGATATTTGACCGTTTCTAGACTTTTGGACACCCGGTGTATAATAACTTTTCTTTTATCTTTCTTCTTTTAGTAAAATAAGCAAACAATTTAAAATTCATTATAGATATAGGACTTCATACAAGAATATGTTAATGGGCTCATTTAATGAATTTTATTTAGTAATGGTTACTTCTTCTGGATAAAGTATTATTTAAAATTAGGCAATGTTGAAAATTTCAGATGAATCCGATATGGTTCTCGAAATATACGCTTCTAAAGAGCGCGGTGCGACCAACGTCGTGACGTCAGAGAATAGGAAACGGAACGGTCGCGCAACATATCAAAGCTCGTGCATTCCGCTTGAGATTTTCGAGTCTTTCTCTGTGCGACTAGCGGGTTGCTATTAAGTGACCGAGATTCGACAAGACATGCGGTCCATGTTTATAAATTTTTTTAGACGATTTACAGATCTCACAAAATTCTAGTTTTTTGCACAGGGTCTTAGAATTGTAAGATCTTTACAATAATCAAATAAAAAAAAGTGTTAAATGAGCCCATTGTGAACAAAACTATTAAATATACTGGTTACTTCTAAGCATAACAGTGTGTCCCAGGATAGGTGTAACAAGAGGTGTAATGGACCAAAAATTTTGGAATTTTGGAATGGTATTCGGGGATTGAGTCCTGCTTGTTGTAAAACTAAAGTATACCAAAAATGACTTGATTTGGTGTTCTACAGGGTGTTTTATAAGCAAAGTTGTAAAAATCACCACTAATAAAGTACCTTTGTTTTTCAAAATATGAAAAAATTCCACTAAAAAAAGTGGATTTAGAATGCAATTTTATACCTCTATACCAAAGTTCAGGAATATAAAATTATTTTTTTGAAACTTCAAATTTTTTCAATAAATTAGTATTTTATTTTGAGCCATTCAATTAAAACTGCATAGAAATTATTTTTTGTGAATTAATATTTAAAGTTATGTAGAAGCTAAAAGTAGGCTATGAGAAAAGCAGTGGATACACATTTATCATTTATTATTGACATATCTGTCAAACGTAGTCAATATTATCCTTAATTTCTATTTCAAATTAACGAACCAAGCATAAAAAATTAAGTGAAAATGGTACTCGCAGTGCGTGAAAAAATTTATATTGTGCAATTCTACGGAATTGGCGGTGAAAACTCGCTAAGAGAAGTGGTAAGCCAATTTAATTTGAAATTTCCAAACACTGCTTTGTCACGTACTCAGGCTATGATAATAATTAAAAAGTTTCTGGCTACTGGTAGTGTTCTTAACATGAACAGAAAAATAAAAGCATATGATGAAGACAATGTTGGGGCTATTATAGCTCATGCCTCTGTTATAGAAAATCCTAGGATGCCACTAAGAGAGAGATCAGCTCTTATTAATATTAGCAAGTCTGAACTCCAAAGAATTTACAAGGCAAAGAAAATTAGGGCCTATAAAGAAAATTATAAACATACGCTTAAAGAGGGAGATGACGGCCGTAGGTTGGATTTTTGTTTGACCATTGGAGAAAAAATCATGGAAGAGAAATTTTTTCACCATTTCATAATTTTCTCAGATGAATCCACATTCACAACCAATGGTGTTTTTTCATCTCAGAATTGTCGGTTTTGGGCTCCTGAAAATCCAAATTTTAGAATTCATTGTAGAAGACAATAATTATAAAAAAGTGAATGTGTGGTGTGCCGTTTCTTATCACCTTGGAGTTATTGAACCTTATTTCATTGAGGGAAGGTTAAACCAGCACACTTATTTACAGCTTCTTGAAAGATTTTCTGAACAACATTTAAATATTTTAAGAGATATGCCTTTAGTTCATTTTCAACATGATGGTTGCCCTGGCCACTCCACAGAAATGGTTAATCGGTGGTTGAATTTAAATTTTGGAGAAAATTGGATTGCCAGGAATGGATCGATCAAGTGGCCGGCGAGATTCCTAGACCTATCAATATTGGATTTCTTTTTATGGGGTCGCCTCAAGCAGTTGGTTTACGCTGAACCACTTCCTACGATATAGCAGTATTGAAGCAGATAATTACAAATGCCGTAAACTCGGCAGTATGGAGATAGATCATATTCGAAACAGTTTTAAGGACTTCAGGCGAAGGATGAAAATGTGTGTGGATGTGGGTGGTAGCTACGTCGAATAATAAAAAATTGTAAACATTGTTTTGTATTGGTCAATAATTAATTTGTTTGTGAATCTGTTATGCTTTTGATATTTATTACTTGTTATAATTTTTAAACCGCATTAATCTTCTGTTAGTAATTGTTTCTTGTTTTACAATTAGTTCGATTAACATTATACCTTCTTACATCTCGTATATTCAATTTTTTATTTACCAATAGCCTACTTTTTGAGATGATTAACATTTGCTCCTACACAACTTTAAATATGAATTCAACTCTTAATTCGCAAAAAATGGGAAGTTTCAAAAAAATAATGTTATATTCCTGAAATTTGGTACAGAGATATAAAATTGCATTCTAAATAACTTTTCTTAGTGGAATTTTTTCATATTTTGAAAAATAAAGGTACTTTATTAGTGGTGATTTTTACAACTTTGCTTATAAAACACCCTGTAGAACACCAAATCAAGTCATTTTTGGTATACTTTAGTTTTACAACAAGCGGGACTCAATCCCCAAATACCATTCCAAAATTCCAAAATTTTTGGTCCATTACATCTATCCTGGGACACACTGTATATTATGTAGTCATATTAGTCATATTACAATAGTATGTTAACCTGACGATTCAAGAGTTCCGTGGTTCGATTCAACCACATTTAGTTATTTAGTTTTCTTTTTTTGTTAAATTTGTTCAATACATAAGTATGTAAATATAATTTCATGTTGTAACATTTTTGTAGAAATATGTTTCTTAAAAAAAGTTGGCAAAAATGATCCCGTGTTTGGATATCCGCGGGCAAACTGGATATCATAACCCATGGATATCGACTCTATTACATCCGTAGGATATACATATTTGTACATCTATCTATAGGATATTGACATCCCGTCGGAATATCCGTAGGTAATCAGTTGCAGATATCCGTAGGATACCTGGATCTTTACAGGATATTAACATCCAGTCAGGTCAACCCCCTGGAATGACCCAAATCTGAGACAGCGGGATTATACTAGGATATCCCGTGGATATTATGTGCTGTCTGGGATTCTTATCGCATGGCAACTAAGTAAAATGTGGGATGACATGTCGTTTACTTATTCATTAATTTACTTCAACAAGCTTTGTGGACCTAAATTATATCAAATGTGTGTTGGGTTGCCTAGATACTACGGACAGCTCGTAATAAATCTGAAATATTTAAATTTTATTTAAATATTCGGTAATCATGCTCTTTTAATTAAAGTGATAAAAAATTTTAAAAAAGATATTTACATCCGTCTAGCCATATACATGTTTATTAAAAATATGTGATTAAAAGTCGAGAGAAAATCTAAATGCAATTTATTATTCAGATATTAAACCGGAAACAATTGTAATGCACAATCGTATTTGTTTAACTAATTAGTCCAATGCATAAAATAATTAAATTATTGTTACTGTTAAATATTTTGTTACTACAGCGTTTAAATAAGTAGTGAAACCGGTATAAGTTATAAGCCTAACACAGTGTAAAATCTCGATAATGCATGAGATAACATTTATCGAGATGAACGTAATTCATGGGTGCAACGATTGTCAAACCAAATGTTAAATTTATTAGTGTGACCTTTGTTAAGTGGGCTATTCGAAATATCTCAATTATAGTTCAGGCATATTAATAATACCAATGTCTGTGTTGTATCCGCCCCAGGCCAGGTCACCAACGGTGTTGTTCCAGGAGAGCAAATAAAATTTTCACTTCTATTTATTTTGCTTACCTTATAGTCCAATGTTTGATGGTAAAAATAGGGTATTACCTCAGAATTGCTTCGGATAACATCGATTTTGATGAAAATTTGTAGCCATTATCTTACCCTCCTGTTCAAAAGTTATATGTTCCTGATGTGTGTTTTTTATTTTTTGGGGGTGAAAACTACCCCTTCTCTCAAAAAATTTAAAAACCATAGATTTAAGCCTTACATATATTGAAATCATATTTAAATATGTAGAATAAACATTATTTCATATTCTGGAACATAATTTATAGTGTGTTACAACGTTTCAACCCTTTAAACCCACCCCTTGTGACGAAATTTAAAGAAAGATTAGTTTTCAACAGCTTGAAATGTTTTAATAGTGCATTTATAATGAATTAAAATCCCGTCACTGTTTATAATATAATTTATGATTTATTGCAAAGTTTCATCCCTTACAAACCGCCCTCGTGATAAAATTAACTACAATGTTTACTTAAAATTAAAAACTGAAATTATTAAATGAGTTTAAAGGGGAAAAATAAAAATTGTATGTGCATTATAATAGCATGTTTTATTATTGAAAATCTATGGATCATGTTCCGCATATTGCGTTACAAAAAAGTCCAACTTTTCGACAGCTATAAGCTGCGCCGCATCCTTTTCTGCAATTACAAAATATCATTTTGAGGAGTTCTTCCGGTGCAGGCATATTCAGCATTTTGATTGGTAGTAAAGATCCTTCATTATTAATCCGTCCCCAATCAGTTGGACGAATATTTTTGTTCCCAAGAAACATCTGGGTTTGTAAATAAACACCCTTAATGTGCTCATTCAGAGCATCAAGTGTCGGAACAAGGGATGATATTTTCACAGCACTGTTTTAGTGGTAGGACTCATAGTGCATCGTGTATGAGGTTATACTTATACATACATATATAGATACACGATGTGTTTACATATATTTATAAATGCTCCAAAATTGTTGAGAATAAAACAATTTACCTGCTCCGAAAATTTCACCGAAAAAATGCGATTGGTTTTTCAACGATAACTTCCTTAATTTTTAAGCTATCTAATCGCTCCAAAAATCACTTTGCAGGGTATCTTAAGAGCTACGTAAAGTTGAACTTTCCTGAACCCTTCGTTTTTGAGATTTTTGAGTTTAAAGGGCTCGGGGAAGGTGATCCTCGCACTCAAATGCAAACATAACGATGATAATTCAATTAATTTTTATGCTAGAGAAATAAAAAACAAACCAAAATTTTCAGTAAAAAAAAACTTAATTTTTGTACTATATCATTTGAGAATGAACGTTTTTTAAGAGATTTCAAAAATCAGTTCTTTGAATCAAACTTTTCTTCAAATCCAGACATCCCAAACCAGTCAAACTTCTAAAAGATATTGTTAGTACTTAAATAAAGTGAATTGCAAATGATTACGTTCAACTTCAATCCTTGTGGTGAAACCATTGGTTTCATTGCTAATATTTTCTCCAAAAAAACGAGACAACCATTTTATTTTCATCACAACTCCGTTAGTTTTTATGCTAACAACTTTTACCAAAGCCCACTTTAAAGGTATTCTCAAGTACTTTTAAAAATGTCTTAATATGTTTTCCTACAAAAATTTTCTGTTTTTTCGTTATTTTACGCTGAACAAAAAGTCACCTTCATCGAGCAATAATTCGGTTCATATTGCATCTACAGAAATAAAAAAACCAATCGATTCGTTATTTGACAAGCACAAGAGGAAAAAGATATTATCTATCATGAATTTATTAATCCAGCTGAAATTCTGGCCCCTATTTTGATACCGCAAACATGCAGCAGGTGATAGAAGAGGAAAGTAATGAGGATTAATTATCTTTTTGATGTTTAGTTAAAAATTATGTTATTAAAAAATGTAAGAAATATTTGTTTTGAAGTTTCTATTCTTTTTCAACTGTGTCATCAAATAAAAAAAACCTGAAAAAAAAATGAATAATAACACAAATGCGCGTCTGTCTGAGAAATATCATGATAGTACCTTTTCAAAAAATGCACTTTTGGAATTTTTCTTTAAAATTTGAAATATGACTTAATATTTTTTTTTGGGTTCATATGGTCGATAATTTTTTCAAATTTTTTCGTCCATTAGGCAAGTTGCAACAAATTTTTAATTAACAATTGCCTTTTTTGCAAAAGTTCAGCTCCCCCTTAGAGTTCTGGATTAATACTGCAAAAAATATTTTTTTACAGTCAAGGGAATATTTTGATGCCCATTTCATGTAATTTCCTTTATGGGCATTTTTCATATGCTTATCCGGCTACATCCTTTAAAAAATATATATACAGGGTTATGTTACTTCTACATCCACTGGAAGTATAGTAACGACAAAACATTTTTTAATAGTATATTATACAACGTTACCCCCCAACTTTGTCAGACTTGGGAAAAGTTGGAAAGGGCATAGCAGGATAAGCGCGTGTTAGGTGCCCCCGCACCAATCGGGTCGAAATTTTTAGCACAAGTTGATAGTAATATTAGATGAACTTTCCCAAAATATTATTTTCGGAAAACCATTTTTACGGGAGTTATGGGGGTAAAAAGAAAAATGAAAAAAAAATTTTTTCCTGAGAACGGATAAACCGATTTTCATAAAAAAAATATATGTTATGACTTTTGATGGTGCAAATGTGGGAAAAAATTATTGAACCCATTTGTCGAAAAAAAGTGGTGAAAACATTTTTTCAAAATAAAAAATTTTTTTTAGGGGATGTTCCAGAGGCACACCCACCATTTTCTTCCAAATAAATGCTTATGTGCCCCTTTAAAACATATCCAATTTTCAAAGCGATCGGAAGGGTACAACATACTCAAAATTAATAATCATTGGCAGACTGCGGGCGACGCGTAGACTGTGTAATGAAGCATTATAAGACGACTTTTTTGTAAATATTTCGTGCAAAGACGAGATTACCTCCCCCCATTCGTTTTCGAGGATGCTGAACACGATGCAGGTGGTGGGAGAAGTTTTTGACCGCCGCAACCCCCTGAAACGGCCATCCCTCTTATGGATCCTTTTATGTTTTCATATATAAACGGGGGTTGATTAAACCCTCCCGAGAGGTGTAGTTTTTTTTCCAAATGATTCGGTTCAAATACGTATACCTCTTTTTTGGGGTCCCTGATCACGGGAAAAATATTTATTTTTGGCTCCAACCCCCTCAAACGGGCAGAAATCACCTCCCACTCACCGTTTGAGAGATGAAGAGGGGTTGGAGCTAAAAATGAATATTTTTCCCATGACCAAAAACGGGGAAAACACGTTTGAACCCGAATTATTTGATAAAAATGATTTTCCACTCCTCGGAAGGGTTTAATTAACCCCCTAGACCTGCTGTCTGGACTCAACTTACTCTATAACCATCTTCCATGTTATTTCAAGTATAACCCGTTGATAAATGACTCTCCAGACCCGCATAGAAAACATAAAGAGATCCATAAGAGGGGTGGCCGTTTTATGAGGTTTTTGGCGGTCAAAAACTTCTCCTACCACTTGCATCCTGTTCAACACCCTCGAAAACGGGCGGAGGAAGGTAATTTCGTCTTTGCAAGAAATATTTACACTATTTCTGCCTTTATTACATAGACTAGCGGTTCATTACTACATCTTACTACAACGGTCACTGGCGACCATTACCATTTAAATCAGTATCAAACTTCAAGAAGTGTGGTGCAAAAATTCCCTGACGTCAACTGTGGAGTCAAACAAAATCTAGTTTGAAAATCTGAAGATTTTGCAAGGATGACGTCCGCAGTCAGCCTACGAAAGAACTAGTTTTCAAAGTCCACTACGAGGAGGCTACAGTGCCTTTCACTAGTGAAGGTGCCTGTTTATTGTGAGTCCCCTTGCCTCTCACGAGTCGGAATGTTTATTTATCGTGAGTCTCCTTGCCTTTAACTAGTCGGGGCGCTTGTTTATTGTAAGTTCCCTTGTCTCTCATTAGTCGAGTGCTTGGTTATTATGAGTCCCCTTGCCTCTCACAATTCGGGTTGATTTTTTTGCGTGAGTTCTCCTGCCTCTCACGAATCAGGTTACTCTATATTGATGAGACTTTTTTTAGTCTTCATTCTTCGAGAACATCCCATAAAAAAAAATTTATTTTGAAAAAAATTTACAAAAAAGTTGCAGGGCGGTCAAAAACTTCTCACACCACTTGTATCGTATTCAGCACCCTCGAAAACGAGGGGGAGAAGGTAATCTCGTCTTTGCACGAAATATTTACAAAAATGTCGTGCTTCATTACATAGATTACGCGCCGCCCGCAGTCTGCCAATGATTATCAATTTTGAGTATGTTGTACCCTTCCGATCGCTTTGAAAATTGGATATGTTTTAAAGGGGCATATAAGCTTTTATTTGGATTGTTTCAGAGGTTAGTAATCTGCATTCGCAGTTATAGTTCATGGCTTTTAATAGTCTAACATGTAAAACATCTTACCATCTTATAGATGGCATCGTTAGTGCCTAGTGGCTATACTCCACAGGAAAAATATGGAGTACTGGTTGAAGTGTTTGTATTTTCGTTCTTTCTCTACCTTGTGGCACTGAGGAGCCTGGGAAGGCGAAACGCGTCTGCCAATGTGGAGAAATGAACGGCTATACAATGGGCTTCAACCAGCTCTCCTGACATTTATTGTTCTATGGTTTGCTGCACTTAAAAGTGTAGAGTATAATACCAGACTGAAAAATGTCAGAACAAGTCTAGTGGTCGCCATCTATGGTACGCTAGATCAACTATTTTCAATAAATACAATTTTTCTTTTTCAAATTGGGTTTGTTTTCAAAGAAATTTTGAGATCTATGCGGCAGTTTTCTCGAAAACGGTTGGAATTATCAAGTTCTATGAAGTGTACCTTTTTTGGCGTAGAAATGACTCCCACATGAGATTTTCTAGTCAAAAGTGCCACTACGTTTCGTAGAAAAAAAAGGGAAAAAATATTCATCATCAGGTATAGCTCATGAGGCGCCTTCCATGAGCTAGCGTGATGTAATACATAAATTATTGTTTCTTAGCTTAAACAATGTTTCCTTGCCAAATTGGGAGAATATCGGTCAAAAGGTAGTTGAGATATTGCAAAAAAAAAGAAAACTTAATTACAATTTTGACACCCTGTATCTTTTTCCACAGCAACAATTTACTAAAGCATGTTTGGTTATATCCTCATATTTTGGTCCAAAGAATCTACCCTTGAAGTATGGCCTGTTATTAATGGTCCACCCTGGATAAACGCATAAAAATGTTAATTTTTAAATTATTTATTTCTTTTCAAAAAAATGTAAGTTATTGTTACTATACCTAGTTAATATACTGAACTGATGCGGGCATATTTTGTGTTATACTATGATTAGCGCTATTTTCAATGGTGGTAATACTATCAGCATTAACCACTCTAGCAATAGTATCTTCTGAATCAGTTTCCATTCTTTCAACCACAAAACCAACACAATCAGACACAATTCCATAAATCCCGTTTTGAATTTGATTGTTTACGGCGTCTGTTTATTTTTTTTTTTCATAGTCGCTATGGCATTTTTAATGTGCATGCATAATTTTCTGATTGGTACACGAGGACCAATCCCCTCAGACCAGAATTCTCTCATCATAATTCCCTGAGGGATTAAATGATGGCATTATATACCAAAATTCACCCATTTAATGTTCACATTACTTGTTAGTCATATATGAAAATTTTTATTGTTCAAATAGGTTTAGAATGTCATGAAACGTCGAGACTTCAAGTTTGAGCGAGAAAAAATTTCTGTCTGTCTGTCTGTCTGTCCGTCTGTAACTTTTTTTTTTTTGTAGAAACAATTACTCTGAAACCGTTTAAGACATTGACATGAAATTTGGCACAGGGATGTATTTTAACGAGATCTGGAAATAGATTATATTTTGATCCTATTCTGTTGAAGAGTTGGGGAGTAAATTGGGGTAAAAGTGGTAAATTGGTAAATCGAGCAAGTAAGAATCTATTAAATTGGTATTTAGTTTATATAAGAGAAGCTAAGGTCTCAAAAAAAAATTGTGGCATTAGTTGCCCCTATTACCACACCCACCCATTATTGAAGGGGGTGAAGAAAATAAAATTGTGCGTACAAGAACCAAAGGCGTCATTTTTTTTTACTTCATCCACCCCACTACCGCCCCTTACCCCACACTCATTACCACTACCGATGTGGCATATCATTTTATGGGTTTTTGGAGTAGACGATTTCAAAAATTATATTATTAATTTCCGTAAATAAATTTTTCTCATTGTCCGATTTGGATGAAAAATCTGGTTGTGGTTGGGCAGCGGTTTTTTTAGAGGTAAAGAAGAAACATGAATTTTAGTGACTCCAGACCTGGATTATTTTCATGTCTTACATTTACTTCTGAAGGATCATTACTGTATTAGCTGTACCAAATATGAATCCATTATTCCATTCCCTGTTAAAGTAATGACAAAAGTAGTTTTTGCGAAAAATATAAAACACCCTGTAACTTCGTAGTGAAGGCCAAATGAGACATTTCTTTGGCAGGTTCTGATTACCACCGATGTTCTCTACCTGCTATTAAGCTATGTCTCTCTCATGATTCAACACCCTGTAATGATAAACTTCTAATGCTAGGCAACCCATTAATATCCTTTCTAAGATTGTGTATTTTGAGGAATAATGGAAAATTATGTTATTTGCTAAACTATTATTAAAATCGAGGTAAAAAAGTGATAATAAGAAACTTACCCAAAAAATAAAAATCATAAACTAACATCATTAAAAATGGTGCGGGAGCTAAATGGCTTTTCCGGGCACTCATCGTTACAAGCATTTTCTATGAGCTGATTAATTCTATCGAACTTAAATAACGACAAAATAGACTTCTGGCATATGTCAGCCCGTCGAGTTGGCCATGGTTCAAGATATAAAAATCAGTGAAATTATATCATCGTTACAAAGCCAATTTTTTTTGTGTGTACACATTTTATGTTTAGAATGAATAAAATAAGATCGCCAGAAAATGTGAGCCATCAGGGGCGCAACCAGAAAGGTCAAAGAGGTAAAAAAACGGAGTTATATAACATGATCGTTACAAACTTTTTTAAGGTTGAGCATGTTTATTTAAATGTTTTAAACACAGAAAAAAATTCTCAGAAAGAAACTCTCGTCAGTAAGGCTAGCCAGAAAGAAAATGTTTAGGATTTTTTAAGAAAATTGGATTTTTTTTCGCATATTTCATCTCAGAATTCCAAACTCATCGTTACAAGTTCTGGCTCCTTTTTAAAACGTAAATATAAGCTCCTTCAACAATAGAATAGCCTCCCCGTAAAATTCTTAGTGTCAACAAAAGTACCATAGGTTCTTAAATATACAGGAATTTAACACTTTCGGCTAACTTGACTCCGTACCGTGCCTCAGATGTATTGTATCATTATTACCTTTCTGGCTGCGCCTCTTGACGGCCCACACTTCCTGGCGATCTTATTTTATTCATTCTAAAGATAAAAGGTGTACACAGAAAAAAAATGAGCCTTGTAACGATGACATGATTTCACTGATTTTTAAACAGTGTTCGTGACGCTCCTGACAGGAGGTGCCGTCAGAAGTCGATTTTATGAATCGTTATCATCCATTAAACCATAAAAAAATCTCAAAGTTCATAAAACGATGAGCTGCCGAAAAAGCCACCTAGCTCCCGCTCTAAAACCCCATAGACAACAAAAAATTAAAAAAAAATATCTTCCAGAAATATAAGCGATTAAAATCTGCCGTTTTTATTCATAAACACACACTTTAATGAAATTTTAAAAAATGGGCAAGTTCCCCATTGTTAAATCAGCTTGTTTTAAACCGCACTACTATTGACAAAATGCACAATAACAGCGCGAGTACTCCACTCTCTCCCATCAAAAACCAGCGAGTGATCAATCCCATCAATCATCATAAAAATGGTCTCGTAAATATCGCAATGTGTAGGTTAATGAATATTACTTTGAAAGTTAAGATGGATGCACCAAGTCGTGCATTTGGAAAGTTCAAGGATCTTATAAAAAATATAAACACTTGATTTTTACGACAACTTTGGATTTAAGGTCAGTTTCGCGGTATCAAGGCCAAATCATTTGGAAAAGTGCTGAAGAAAGTCGTTCGACCCAATAGCTCGTTTATATAGGAGAGAAAGCAAATTATACAATAAAAAGTTTATATCCTTCCGTAAGGTAAATATTATTTTTTGTATAATAGCTGGTATAAGTACCGTCTATGTTTGAGTTGAGAGGAAGAGTTTTTATTGCGTCATAAGAGTAGAAAAGAAAATAATAAATTTTATTTTATGTAAGTTGCATATTAATAAAGCTATCTATTTAGACGAAGGTATACTTAAATTGCTGGGTATTACGCCTCTTAAAGAAAGTCATGTTAACATTATACAAAAATTTGATTTTAATAATATCAATAGTAAAATTATTTACAGAATTTTTTTAATTATTCAATTTGAAAGTCCCTAGATTAGTCCAGTCACCGGGGGGGGGGGGGGGGGGGGGTTGGGTTTCACCTCTAATTTGAGTGCTAATGAATGGATTTTGATGAAACCTTGTGCAATGTGTTTGTAATGACGTTAATAAAGAAGCTGAAAAAAATATCAGAGTAGGAAATGATCGGAAGGGGTAGAAAACACCGACTTGTAGAATTAGGTCAAAAATAAAAAAAAAACAATTTATTTATCTTTTTTGGCTCAGAATAAGATGTTTTTACTCGGCTAATCGAAAATTCCTAAAAGTAGGGGGAGAATGTAAAAATTAAAAAAAATCTAAAAAAATTCAGGGGAATGTATCATCGAAATACAAGACCTTTCTTTATTTGCAACTTTTCTGTAAAGTGCATTTTCGCCTAGTTCTTCCGGAAAAACATGAAAAACTACCCCTTTATTGGGGAATCCATCATGGACACCCAGTGCTGGACTCTAACCGAGCTAAAACCCCTCCGGAATAGTAGCCCCCTCTCTGTCTTCAGTGTTTCCTCATATCCTAGAACCGCCCTCGCTTACCGTCAGAATATCAAGTCCATCTTAGGTCAACGTCGTTGAAATGCTTAGAGGTTCAATTTTCTCTTGTCTACTTCCTTGGTTTTCATAATTTCATGACTGATGTTATCATGTCCTCCAAGAGTTTCTAGCATCCTCGACACCATGTCATCGGATGTAACTGGGCCGCCTAGCCTATCTACGGCTTGTAGCTTTTCTTATCTCCACCTACTACCCGGAACACGGTATGCTCCGCGTCGTCTATCGCCCCACAATACATGCATTCTTCGATCTTCCCGATGTCGTAAACGTACTCTGCAAAGCATCCATGCCCTGTTAGGGCCTGTGTAAAGTAGTACTCAACGTATCCTCTTTCCATCCATCTTTTAATATCTGGAATGAATCTTCTCGTCCATCTTCCCTTATTCGAAATATTCCATCTTTCCTGCCACCTCTGATAGAGTCTATCGTTAGCCTCCTTCCTGCCAATTCCCTCGTATATCTCCCACCTTTCCTTTGCTAAAAGGTCGACGAGGGGAATCCCTGTCACTATTAGCACTGCCTCGTAGGAGACCATCTGCAGACTCTCAGTGCCACACATCGCTGTACCCTGGCCAGTCTTCTCCGCGTTCTTTCCACTGCCATCGCACTTATCCGTACCGGGGCCGTGTACAGGAGAATGCACAAATCATGCTGCACAGCACCCTCTTCTTGCTGGCCTTCGGTCTGCTAGTGTTATGCATCAGTCTGCCTATGGCAGTTGTCATTCGCCCAGATTTTACCTCCATTTTCGTCACATGTACCCTGTATGTCAATTTCGATTCAAGCCATATGCCCAGGTATCTTATCGCATGACTCGGACTAATTTTCAGCTCCATTACCTTTGTTTTCACAACAGGGAGATTCCTCTTTCTTGTTATGATCACCAGCTCGGTTTTTCCAGGAGCAAGTTCCAGCTTCTTGCCCCTCTATTTTGCAATGGTCATGTTAGGCGCCTCCTCGATTTCCCTCGCCGTTCTGGCCCTGACTGCTATTATCAGATCGTCGGCATATCCGAATCCACCTTAACATTCTCTGGTTGAGGTAACCGTAATGTATCATCAAACATTATATTCCACAAGGTTGGACCCAGGACCGATCTCTGTGGAACACCACAAGTCATCTTCCTCCAGCCCTGTCCACCTGTTCTCGAGGTAGCTCTTTTCTATGCTGAGCAGCTACGAAGCTATTCTCATTTTTCTTAACTTCTTAACTATCTCTCCCTAATCCGCAGTATTGAAAGCGTTTCGAACATCCAGCGTTACTCCCGCACAGATTTTCTTGGCCCTCATAGCCTCCCCGGCTGTCTCGGTTAGGCGCCTTATCGCTGCTACCGTGGATCTCCCTTTCCTAAAACCGAAGTGGGTGTCGATAACCCTCCCTTCTCTTCAATGTCTGCCCATTGTATCGAGCAGACATACCGGCCTATATGAGGACGGTTCATCTGGTAACTTGTCCCTTTTCTTATCAACACCAGTCTGCACCTTACTATCTGAAATATTATAATTAAGGGAAAAACAGTAGATACCATAAACTTCACTTTTTAATTCCAAACGATATAGTTTAAACAAAATAGCATTTAAAGTATATATATAAAAAAATTAGGTCATGTCAACAACCTACCCTTTTGAAATGAGATCATCTAAATTTATCATATTCGAAAATGCAGATATATATATTTTTGTTCGCTTTAACGTTATAACTCATAGGAAGCATTTTCGGACATGGGTTTATTTCAACTTCTTGACTTATTTTATATCTCCTGTATTCTTGAATAAATGCTCTTTAATTTAAAGAGCCCTGTACATTTACATTTAAGTTTCATTATAAATATTCATTTGTGTGGATAAAGCAGTTTAACGTGTGCTTAAGTTGGATTATACCGTATTTGCTTAAGATAATTTTAAATTACTACCTACCTCAAATGACCTGATTGGTTCTGAATCGATAACTTTCTACGTAGAAATACTTGCAATTATCTGAGAAAATTAAAGAAATGAGTAACATTGACAATGACATTGACCTATGCTTTAGAAAGTGACACACCTGTATCTAGTATTATTTTTTCAGAAGATAAATGATTGCTTTCATATTTGAACGTACTTAATTTCACGTTGTATGATTTTAACATATTTAATATATTTTTGTAAATAGCAAAAAATTGTGGAAAGCAATTATTAAAATACTTATTTCATTTTCTAGGAGAAAGTACGTATGTATCATAAGCGAATATTATTAAACCTATTTGATTTTAAACAAATATAACCGAACAAATCTTTAATAATTATTTTTTACCAATGCCGAATAAAAAATATCTGAATGTATGTATGTGTTTGTGTGTGCGTGTATGTATGTATGTAGAGCTGTTGTTGTAAAAATTGCAAAATTTATGAGTTTGTCTCGTGCCCTTATTAATAATTAATTATTTGAACAAATAATAATAATAATAATATTTTAGTAAAACTAAAAAAAAAGTAATTTTTGGAACTGAAAGGAAATAAAATTTCGATAAAAAAGATTCTACACAATTTTTTATATAAATTATTAGTTTTTAAGTTATAACGACTTGAAAATTGCGACTTTAGCTCGAAAAAGGAAGTATTTCAAAGCGGTTTATATCAAACAACTCGAAAAATATCACATCTGACGAAAAAATATTTTGTAACTAAAAGAAAGCTTATAAACTAGAAATTTGTATCTTTTTAAATTTCCATATGATTAATAGTTTCAGAGATATAGAAGTTTAATGTTGACGTCCGAGCGTCTGGAGACGAGGTATTTAGTTGAAGAGTTAAATAACTCAGAAACTGCGGCATTTACGTTAAAAATTTTACAAATCAAAATTTAAGGATTAGTTAAGCTTTTAAATGATTTTTCATTTGTTTCTGTAGTGTATAAAACAAAGAAGTTATGGCCGAAGCAATGCACGTGTTCATATTTTTTAAATAAATATCTCACCATTTTGTTACTCTAATTAGTGAGTGATTAAAAGACATAATCCTCAAATACAATTCTTCATTACTATATTATAGTTCTACTTAGATGCCAAAAATTATTTTGCCCGTTTAAAACACTTTAGAAAAAAAATGCACATTAAATTATGAAAATATTTTCGAAAGAAAGTAAAATGTTTGTTTTTTACAAATATCTCATTCAACATTAGTTTTAGCGAAAAAAGTGATATTATTGTCCCTGTTTAATTCGTAAATAGTTTCCCTAATTTTAGTTTTAATGATTTCAACATTCCGATTAAAATCATAATTCACTTAATCCTTTAAATACCCCCCACAAAAATGCATTAAAATGTATTAAATTAGGGTTGTTTGGTGGCCATGGAATTGGTCCGCCCTTACCAATCCAAATGTCAAATTGGCCATTTAAATGCTTCCTAACTTTCAAAGCACTGTGTGGGGTCACTCCGTCCTGCTGCCATTAAGTTCCTCATCAGAGAAGTGTTCTTCTAAAAGCTCTGCTACCTCTGGCAGAATTATTTCTAAATTTGTTTCCCGTCTTAGGGTAAAACTGAAAAAAATTGGCTCTACATTTTATCTCTAAAAATTCCGCACCAAATTTTAACCGATTTTCTAGCGGATTTTTTAATTTCAACAACTTTTCTTCGTCATTGATTTCTTTTCCCCCACGAACGTCTATTTTTCGTATCCAAAACTCCTGCTGTAGAGAACGACGATAATATACAGGGTGTTTCATTAATAATTGGTCATACGCTAACTGAAGTATCCTTAGCCCAAAATATGAAGATTTAACTAAAAACACTTAAATAAAATGTGCCTCGTTACTGAGATGTTAAAAATTAAAAAAATATTTTCACATATTATTAATCCACTGCATTTAGGATTTTTCTTCAGACAAAAGCAAATTTTAGTTTTCCAGGTAGGTTCGGGTGTTCTTAATAAGGTCTCAAAAGTCCCCGAAGTGGGAGTGTAAGGATAAAATTTGGCTGTAAAGGGCTAAAATTGGGCTCGAAAACGAATTTTTCGATATATCTCGGTTTTCATTGCCTCTACGACAAAATACATTGGGTCAAAACGAAAGCTATGGAAATTCTCTATAAAAAAGATAGAAGGTATTTTTTTCGTATACGCAATAGTTTTCTTGAAAATCTTGCATTGAATTTGAACTTATGGGATATTATGGATAATTTAAGTACTCTATTCCACACCACCCTTGAGGTTGAGTACTAGGCGCGTTTTGTTTTATGTGGTTTCCCCGGTAGGCCTAATCCACGACTGTCATACTTATTAAAATGTTGTCAAATTAATAATTCCCTTCTTGTCCGTTTTCTCCTTCTACAAATTCATCGATTCGTTCGAGGAAATCCGAGTCAATCTGAGAACTTTCAGTCTCTGTTTCAGTGACGGCTTCTATTTCTGACGAATTTTCAATCGGTTCGGCATTCAAGCAAGATTTTCCATGGCAGTTCCCGCAAACTGGTGAGCAATTAAGTCCCAACATACGACAGCCACACAATGGTCCTCAACCTTTCGTACAGTTGCAGAAAATCATCTTCAGAAGGCAATCAGGCGCAGGAAGTTGGGATGTTGTTTTTAGCCACAATATGGTATCTTTCAACATCCATCCCCACTCTTTAGGATTCAATACATTACCCAACCATTTCTGTACTTGAAAATAAACACGAAATAGATGCTGTTGAGCTGCGTCATGAGTGGGTGGTAACGAATTTAATTTCACTGGTTTGCTTTTGCTCACAGCTTTAATAAAGCAAGAATACCGATAGTTATCGATGGAAACTTCAGCGTTATAGATTGCGAGGAAAAATTTTATCCCATTCGAAGTAACTATGTCAGGAAAAGTACCAGTCTTGCTGAAACTTCAGCTACAAGTTTCAAGTCCTGCCTTTTTTTCATCACTTCAAGCTGCAGTCTTGCCTTTATTAAACAGAGCAGATATAGTGTCACACCCGAGAATGCGTGCAGCAACAATATGTGATCTCGAATATCTTTGTGGTGATCAAAGCTTCGTGAAGAATAAATTTTTCGATGGACCTTCCCTCTGCCTGGTTTGAGGAGAAAAATTTCTTTCGTTCAGTCTCTTCTATTAATATTAGTCCGAGAGACGACCGCACGAAGCCCTACGTCATCGAACATCCGATTAATTCATTATAAATTCGAAAGAATATACCGGGTGTCCCAGAATTACCTTAACATGCGATATCTCCGTTATTTGAAAAGGTAAAAATATAAATAAGAAAACCTGCGAAAGGCATGAAAGACTTCACCTGATAATACCCCTGAAGTCGTATTGTCTCTTGCAACCCCTAAGAAACCACCGCCAACTTTTGTTAGTATCCCGGGCCGCTAACAGAATAGCACCACCATCGTATTCGCTTAGAGATGCATGCGTTGTTTTTGACGTGGATATGTTTTCGTTTCGGGTGACATTTCGTCAACAGGAGCTTATGCACTAACGCCATCTGTCGGTGCATAAGTGAACGTAACGCGCGGGCATCTTGATTTAACCTTCACACGTAATTTAAAAGTCAACCTATTTTGTATCATCGACCTGTGCTTAATAAACTCAGTTTGAAACATTAATTTGTATTGTTCTTCCAAATGCCCGAATATCCTCTTATGCATAGACGTATCCACGTAAAACTTACGGCTGTATCAAGGATACAGCCAACCAGGATTTTTTTTATGTTTTAACCCTCCGTGCAATAAAAACTGCCATAAATAAATTTTTTGATTTTAGGTATGACTTACTCGAATTCTTCAAGAAAACTATTGCGTATATGAAAAAAAGACCCTCTATCTTTTTTATAGAGAATTTCCATAGCTTTCTTTTTGGTCTGATGTATTTTTGTAGTAGAGGCAATGAAAACCGAGATATCTCGAAAAATTCGTTTCCGAGCACGATTTTTAGCCCTTTACAGCGTTACCCAAATTTTATCCTTACACTCCCACTTCGGGGACTTTTGAGACCTTATTAAGGACACCAGAACCTACCTGGAAAACCAACATTTGCTTTTGTATGAATTGGTCTGAAGATGCGGCTCATTTTTCACTAAATGCAGTGGATTATTATTTCAAAATTACTTAATATTATTTATTATAGTTGGTAGATAGTGTTAGTGGTCCAAGAGGCATAATATCAGCGAAGGGAACTGGTTCCTCACTATTGACAGAGGTCCACGGTAAATGGAGTACTGTACTGTACTTTCAACCGTTTTTAATTTTATCATTCCTGAACTATCATTTCCAGATTATTCTCTTCTTTAAGTTACACTACTCTGATGAGGAATAATAATTCGAAATATCTGTAGCTGCTTTGTTGTTTCCTTGTTTAGAATATACGGCGCGATTTCGTTTTTTGTTTGTTTGTTTTTTATGTTTATTCAAAATATGTATCAAAAAGTAATATGACCTACTGAAATCCTAACTAAAATTATATTATATATATTATATTATATTATATTATATTATATTATATTATATTATATTATCTTATATTATATTTATATTATATTATATTATATTATATTATATTATATTATATTATATTATATTATATTATATTATATTATATTATATTATATTATATTATATTATATTATATTATATTATATTATATCATATTATATTATATTATATTATATTATATCTAGTATATAAAAATCTCGTGTATGTGTTATCGAACTTCTGCGAAACGGCTTGACCGATTTTTATGAAATTTTTGGTGTATAAACATACCAAAAGTCCCCGAACGTAGGAGGTGGGGGGGATGCAGGGGGACACGAAGAAGGTCCTGGTTTTTGGATTCGATTTCAACGCCTCAAAATACATATTAGACTAGGCCCATAAGTAGGAAATCCATCTCTATAAAGTGCAAGAAACATTTCATGTAATAATTGGAAAAACAACGTTTTTAGGATATTTCAACCCCGCTGAATACGAATCTGCCTGTTGCCAAAGCGAAATTTGGACCGGAAGTCCGGTATCCAAGATGGCTCTATATCTCCCTTGTCCGTTGGCTTAAAATAATGATCTAAACGTCTGCTTAGGGGTTTTCTCGAATGCCAAACACATTACAATGCTCAAAATTTACTTACCTTAAGTTTGGAGTGCATGGGTTCCAAGATGGCGCCCAAGATGGCCGCCGAAACTTTGTTGTGTTTATGTGCGCTTCATGCGTCTTGTTGTATTTGGAGTGTAAAACCTGTCAGATATATAGTTTTTAGTGGTTGAATGTGTACTACTGTGTGTGCGTTGCGTGTTTTTAAGTAATATTTTACACCTTCCGAAATACAATTGGGTAACAAAATTGTGTTACTGAAAGTAGGGGAGGCGCGGGTACTAGTGGAAGGGGAGAATAGTGGACAAACCTTATAAAAATTTCAAATTTGGCGATAAGAAGCTGTTTTATGGTGTAAGTCATACTTTAATCTTTCTTTTATGATATACAAGCAGCGTTAAGCCGGTAAGTGAATTTATTTATAAAAATAGCATAATTTGAAAAATGCTTCATATATGAATTGGAGTGTTAAGTTCGTGTCTTCGAAGTTTACAATATATACTTACTTACTCCCGAGCAACAAAGTTTCGGCGGCCATCTTGGGCGCCATATTGGAACCCATGCACTCCAAACTTAAGGTGAGTAAATTTTGAGCATTGCAATTAGTTTGGCATCCGAGAAAACACCTAAGCAGATGTTTAGATCACTATTTTAAGCCAACGAATAAGGGAGATATAGGGCAACAGAGTTTTGGTCGCCATCTTGGATACCGGATTTCCGGTCCAAATTTCGCTTTGGCAACAGACAGATTCGTATTCAGCGAGGTAGAAATACCCTAAAAATGTTGTTTTACCAATTGTTACATGAAATGCTTCTTGCATTGTTCTTTTTTGAAAACGTGCCTAGTCTATATAGACATGATAGTCGGTAAAAGAGTACATGACCTTTTTAACTTTTTGTGTGCCTGTGTAGCTATTGAAAATTGTTATTTTGGATATTTAGCAGGTAACTTTCATGAAAGGTAAGTACTTTATTGTTTTTTATTAAGTATTAGATATTCATATGAAAGTTGTTTGCTAAATAAATACCAAAATTAACATTTTTCAATATTATTTTATTAGTTAATGTATCATAGATACTGACTTTCCAATGTAATTGCTACACAAATTGTAATTTTATATTAATTACCCCACAGGCGCCTATCATTTTAATTCGCCTTATTTATTCTTATAAGTATAGAATTATAACTTTTTTCTAGCGCATGAAATTTATAAAACTCATTAATTGATTTTAAAAGTCATGTTTGAACAGGTCAATCGAGTACAATAAATATAAAAAAAAGTATTATGTGAAATCAATTCCAAGGATTCGTTTTGCAAATATTAATATTTTCTATATTAATATTTAAAATTGAATATTTAATATAGTGTTGATAGATTTGTCATAATAGATTATTAAGAAGTATATCGAAATTTTAATTGTATATTTATTTACATTAATATTACTATCTTTTTGTCTCAAAAAAAAATTGAATTCTTTATTAATACTATTTGTAGTATTTTTGTAGATATCGTTGTATCCATAATGTTTCAACATAACTCTGGTGTTAAAAATATTATTCTGGACAAGCACAGAAGTCGTATTTTTATTTGGCTGTACATCATAGAAACAAAAGGTCAAGTTATAAATAATAACGCAGTTCCACAAGGCAGCGTACTAGGGCCTATGCTTTTCACGCTATTTATTAACGATATATTTCTAATTGATTCAGATTAATGCAAAATACACCTCTATCATATATTTACCTGGATTTAAAAAAAAATAACAGTACACTAGATATAATTAATAAATAGTTTACAACAAATAGGCTAGTAGTAAATGCTAAAAAGTCCAAATATATGATATTAGGTTTCAATGAATATTTAAATCAAAACATACTTGTGTAAAATATAACGGGGAACAGCTTGAAAAAGTAATAACTATGAAATATCTGGGGATTTAACGAGTATACGAATCACATAAGTAAAAAAAATATCAAAAAAACTTGGATTCGCCTATCGTGTTAGTAAACATTTAACTTTATATACTAATAAAACGATTTATAGTACAATCATAAAACCACATTTCAAGTATTGTTCAAGTAAACTGTATATGTGTAATTATAATGACACCCTTATTAGCCCAGGAATTTTAGTTTTTGACCCGGAATGAA
The DNA here is from genome assembly GCA_936432065.2 of Rutpela maculata. Lineage (NCBI taxonomy): Eukaryota > Metazoa > Arthropoda > Insecta > Coleoptera > Cerambycidae > Rutpela > Rutpela maculata. Next base: position 125,039,830 of record OW386290.2, on the reverse strand, counting down.
TTATTGTAAAACTGAAAATTTGCGGGATTGTAGTTTTGGTCCAAGACAACATGTCCTCTACTCTCTCCCGTCGACACAGGGGTTTTTGTGGAGCAACAAGGGCCTATGTCGTAGAAATTGCAGAGCTGGCTATAAAGTGCAGCAGAAAGTTTGGGTCGAAATGATCATAAAAGCTTCCGAGAAGCATATCCGTTCGTATTTCAGATGTTCCATGGATATTTTGTTCATAATTTTCCATTCTAGTGCTGTCAAAATTTCAAAAATAGAAAAAATTCCGAAATGGCGCCATTGCGGATAAATGAAGTCTCGGAGGGGAAAACGTACCCAAATTAATATTTCTCTTCATACTTTGGTCTTCCCATTGGTATGTCTACCTTCTCTGTAGCACCACCCGTTACGGAGCTACACTACTGCGAGTGTCTCCGCGCGCGTCATGCGCCCGGTATAACTGCCCTGGCTGTGCTGATGAGACTTGTTGTTTGTATATTATTGGTGTTTTGTAAGATTTATTGAATGAAATTTAACTTGTCAGACTCAAAAAATGGCTTTATTCGACAAGACAATTGACATTATTAATCTACTGGGAAGTAGGGTCATCCGGATCATCATCCGTATCCACTGACCAGCTGTTTGTGCAGCTGGATGCTCTACAGCTCCTGCACATGATGCTGCAGTTCAGACCAGAGTTCCTGCATTCGCACCGGGCACAGCTGTCCGCCTTGCAGGCACAGCCGTAGCAGGCTGCTGGAGCTGGCTGCCTTGTGACAGGAACCGGAACCAGGCCTTGGAGTCTGATTTCCACCCCCAGTCCTCCGGGTTGAGGTTGACGTCTAGCCATTGCTGGACCTGCAAGAAAAGCACATGCACATTAGTTGAGTGCTGAAAGCTTTTCGGGAGATTAAATCCTCACACTATTCTCCCTAACGCCCTCACCTGGAAGTATACGCGGAACCATGATACTAAGAAATAGAGATACGCTCTCACGCACACCTCCCCTTACTGCAGTTCCCGCTGTTACGTCACGTAAAAGTCAACTAGTTCAGCGGTCAATTTTTAGTTTAGATGTAAACTAAAATTACCTTAACCGATGTGTTTAGAAGCTTATCCTTCGATAAAATAAAAAACTACGACTCTTTTGGTTGTTCGAAACAAAAGATAGAGCCAAAAATGTGAGAAAATTGTAAAATAATAGATACAATTATTTTTTCCTTTAACTCGTTCTAACTAAAAAACGGGACAACGAATTAATCTCAAATTTTTACCGTGTCATGAATCCATATTTGTTAACAAAATGCGTTAATATGAAGGTCAAGTTTTAGTAAATGTAGAAAATATGATTTTTTTTCTATGGCTATGTCGATAAACTATGAAAATTTACAGGTGGGAACACAACAAACGAGAAACTTTTTTGACTTTCGAAATAGATACCAAGTATATTGAGAGCATATGAAGAAAAAGGATGGAGCTAACTTTTTTATTTGAAACTTTTTTTTCTAGGATTAGCAGTTTTCGAGAAAATTGCAATTAAGTATACGGAACCCCCTCGCGAACGATACAGCGTAGAGAATGCGGTGTGAGAACTAATGTACGTTAGTGTTGTTTAATGAAATCGAATTCAGATTTTCTTGAAATGTTTCAGCAAATCAATGGAGGTTATTAAATATTTGTAATAATTACCATGAGAAAACACATTGATATATCCCGCGCTATTGAATTAAGTCATGCTGCGAAAACGCTATTTTGCAGATGCAAAATGTTTTTCATAATAAAAACATTAAAGAATCCGGCAATTTATCTCGAAATAACAGAATAAATATTTCTCATTCTTGACTGTTTGTCTATTTTCCTGAATAACGTTAGATAAATGCATAATTAAACTAATTAAAGTAGTATATTATTTACTACTACTATTTATTGTGTTTAATTAAATGAATTAAAATTTAATATTAAATAAAAACAAAATAAATAGCTTACTTACACGTTGAAAAATCAACGGAGCAAAAGATCATATGTACTTGCACCAATTATTTTGGAGGTGTTTTCACAAACATTTAAACCCACAACGGCCTTATGCTAAATGAAAAGTGCTGACAAAAGCAGTCATAGAATTCTATGATATTAAAAAGTAAAATTGCCTGCAATCAGCTTTTTAGGTCTAATATTACGGTTTTCGATGTATTTTTAGGTGTTTTTTAAGTAGATGGTCGCCGGCGCGGGCTCGATTTGAAGTTGACTAGAGGGTGACGCTATGCGCACAGCAGGTCGAAAGCTGGTACTCGTACCGAGCGTATCTTATATTTCATAGTATCATGACGCGGAACGAATGTTGTTCACAGGTGGCATTTGTCGGCGGGAGGCTTGCCAAATCAAGGGAGGGTCTCACAGACTGCTCCGTCACGCTCTGGTTGTATCGGACTACTCGTAGCTGGTCCAAGCTCTCCTGCTCACTGCCTCCATACAGGGCTACGATAAACCTTTCCTCAGCGGCTGCCACAGCCCTCTTGTCAGATTCAGAATGTGAGAAAACCGCGGAGTACTCCTGTAGCTCAGGTTTCTTCTTCAGGAGCTTTCACACCTTCTGCTTCTCCATTTTGTACAGAGCTGACATGGTGTTGCATCCTGTAATAGCATTTCGGAAAAGAACGGAGTCGTTCATTTGATCAGGACTGCTCCTCAATTTTCCCGCACCAATGAACCGATGCACACACTTCGAGGACTGTCATAGCTACTGAACTAAGAAGGCATAGCTCGCCGTGCGCCTGCTTGATTGTTTATTAGACTATACGCGAATGACGTAACAATGAACGCACTTAATTATCCGAGTGTCGCCGCGCGGCGGCACTCAGAGTGGCATAGCCCCGTACTGGGTGACGCTACAAAGAAGGTAGACATACTGATCGAAAGCCCAAAGTATGAAGAGAAATGTTTATTCGGGTACGTTTCCCCTCCGAGTCTTCATTTATCCGCAATGGCGCCATTTCGAAATTTCTCAAGTTTTTTTAATTTTTACAACACTAGAACGGAAAATTATGAATAAAATATGCATGGAATATCTGAAATACGATACGAACGGATATGCTTCTCCGAAGCTTTTATGACCATTTCTACCCAAATCGGACCAATGACAACCTTTCTACTGCACTTTATAGCCAACTCTACAATTTCTGCACCTTAGGCTCTTGTTGCTCCTTCAAAAACAGAGAAGCTGACGCGACGGGGGAGAGTAAGGGACTTTTTGGTACGTGTTGTCCTGGATTAAAGCTACAATCCTGCAAATTTTCATCTTTACAAAAATAATTTCCGGGTAGAAGCGATATGTTGACTAAAACTCCTGGGCTGTCTAAACTGCAGCTACTTCAAAATATGTAGGCAATTCATTTTAAAATGTAATAAATATACTAATATACTAATATAAAAACAATGCAATGTACACTAAACTGGTTTTCGGTGAAAGACAACATAAAGTACAGGACACTGTACTTTACAAACTCCACAATAATCTTCTATCAACATATTTATCAGAAAATATTCAATACCATGGGGATATCCATATAAACATTAATTTTTCAAACTTAATTAAAACAAATGTAGTTTCACTACGTTATTATTAAACTGTGTATTATTATACTCTTCGCAAAAACGAAGAGTAAATTGCATTTGATCGGCACATTTCTAAATCAGTAAATATTGCTCGTAGAGAAAAAAATTTCATATCATTATGTTAGTGAACGAATTCTGAACAACTTTCAATGTCCGTCCGTCTGTCTGTCCGTCACGTTTCTTGTAGGCACGATAACTTAAGAAAGAAAGGTCCTGTATTGAAATTTGGGAATTAAATTAGCGTTAGCTAGCGGAAGAACTCTATTGATTTGAAAAAAATTAATCAGTAAATAAAAAAGTTATTATTCATTTAAAATAAAAAATATATATTTTCTTAATTTTCGTCATTTGTACTTAAATAGAAATCTTGCGAAATGTTATTCCCTATAATTTTTTTTATATATTTTACTAATATATGTATACAGTGTGTCCCAGGATAGATGTAAAACGAAATGTAATGGACCAAAAATTTTGGAATTTTGGAATGGTATTTGTTGCTTGTTGTAAAACTAAAGTATATCAAAAATGACTTGATTTGGTGTTCTACAGGGTGTTTTATAAGCAAAGTTGTAAAAATCACCACTAATAAAGTACCTTTATTTTTCAAAATATGAAAAAATTCCACTAAGAAAAGTTATTTAGAATGCAGTTTTATACCTCTATACCAAATTTCAGGAATATAAAATTATTGACTACGTTTGACAGTTATGTCAATAATAAATGATAAATGTGTATCCACTGCTTTTTCATAGCCTACTTTTAGCTTCTACATAACTTTAAATGTTAATTCACAAAAAATTATTTCTATGCAGTTTTAATTGAATGGTTCAAAATGAAATACTAATTTATTGAAAAAATGGGAAGTTTCAAAAAAATAATTTTATATTCCTGAACTTTGGTATAGAGGTATAAAATTGCATTCTAAATAACTTTTCTTAGTGGAATTTTTTTATATTTTGAAAAATAAAGGTACTTCATTAGTGGTGATTTTTACAACTTTTCTTATAAAACACCCTGTAGAACACCAAATCAAGTCATTTTTGGTATACTTTAGTTTTACAACAAGCAGGACTCAATCCCCAAATACCATTCCAAAATTTCAAAATTTTTGGCCCATTACACCTCTTGTTACATCTATCCTGGGACACACTGTATATTTCATAATAATATATCTAATTCGTTGAAATATAACACTCGAATGATATATACTTCAGACATTCAATTTTTGTAGTGATGTGTCATGGTCCAAAGGCTAAGGTTTTGTGTGGCAATCCAAAGGTCTTGGGTTGGAATCCTTGACGATATTTTTTTTTCATGTTTTTTTCATATATTTTTTTTTCACAACATAGCTGGTATCACAAAATTTAGAATGTCCAAAAACTAACATTATTTACAAGAAAACTGAGAAGAGTATCCTATAGAATGTGTAACAATTACATAAAAAGCTCAGTAAATCGGCGACGAGTATAATGCATCCACTAGTTTCAATTTGTTATGACAAAGCAAAACAATTAAAATGTCCAATAAGTTGTTCCAATCTTTATTATACTAAAACATTATTGCACCAAGTAAATTCTGAAAATAAAGACAGAGTAATAATCTAGAATGCAACATGAAGAACTTAAGGGAACAGTAATCACAGTTATGCTGATGTATTTAGGTCATTCATAGATACATCATTCGTTGTCCAAAATGTTAAAATATCTTTTCCAATCAATTTAAGTACCACGATAAAATAGTAAATGAAAAATTCTAACATTTATTGGCAAATCTCGCATTCATCGAGAATTCTGAAAACCAATTGTTTTTTCTAGCGTAATTTTTCAGTAATCAATTTTTAATGAAATTTACATTTAACAAAATCATTTGTCTGTATTTTTGATTGATATTAAGCGAGATATTATCAAGGGCCCTGATAAAATGCACAACCTATATATAAAAAAATTCTGGAAATTTCAGACCCTTTTGAATACGCCACTGCCTGGAAACACATATCATGATCTTATATCTGGGTGTCTTTGTTCGACATTAAAAACATTCCCATTTGATATCTACATTAGCATCATTAAATATCCGAAAGAACGTCGGGTAAAAAACTAGTAATATTCGCAAAAAATATAAGGATGCCTCGAGGGACCAAGCTAATGTTTGTAACTGTTCTTCTACACTATATCTCGAGATTCTCGAGTTGGTCATTAAGATTTTAACACTCTGTCAAGCTTGTGTGCGAGGTATTAAGTGGAAATATTAAGAAAAATTACAGCCTGGATATAGAGCCTGTTTGTATATATTGTGTGCGGGTGTGTATAATGCTGTCTCACTGAAGAGGAAAGAAGAAGAGCTACGAAATGGGGTATGTAAAAAGGAGATTAATTGAAGTAGTACGTGAATCTGATCGTGCATCAGAATAAAGTATGAAGGATGGTGAATTTTATTTTCGACGCTGCATTTTTAATTGGCGTGATTAAAATATGTGATTTTTAAAATGATAGCAATACTTTTTTGAATGTCAAGACACTATTATGAAAAAGAATCGAAAAATGTTTTAGCACGATGTCAAACCAAAGAATAGTATTTTTTTTGGACCAAATTAACCTTATATGGTTTAAATTAGCTCTAAAGTCTAAAGAAAATAAATGTTAAAACTACAAGTAACAGTTCACAACGTGTAATTTAGTGCTCTAGCCTTCAATCCTGAATGTTTCAGTTGATAATTTTTTCTTCTATCAGTAGAAACTCATTCTAGCTATAAATACATTTTATGTTAATGAAATAATACACTTTTATTAGACAACGCGCGATGGTTGGGGGACGCAAGAATCTTAACAAACATATAATTATAAAAATATATAAGACACAACACTATTCATTCATGTTTTAAGCGATTTGTATTAAAAATTTCAAAAAAGTTAACACTGGAAAAAAGAGAACAACTATGCATTAAGAAATTCAGCATTTTTCCCAAAATATTTATATGATCAAAAAAGTACTGCTAAAAGTTTTTCAAAGTGGATTTTAATCCTTTACTTAGGCTGAAACTATTAAATAGAAAGAATTATTATTAACAAAAAAATGTTGAGAAATGTAGTTAAGGAATTATGAGTAAAAAAGTGGAAAATTTTTAATTATTTAATTCAAATCTAGATACAACATCGCATTATATGCAACTTCTTAAAATAAAAATTTTTTCGATGTTTTCAAAAATAAAGGTAGTTTACTCTTAAGCCAATTTCAAAAAAATTAATTTTTCGACCTGAGCGCCAGGACTAACACAAATTTGTGCAGCGCCTTTTTCGCTTGAAAATATGCACTAACTTTTATCCGAGAGGTTATTCGCAGGGGAATTTTGGTATACAAGCTCTTGGAATTAGTAGGGAATTAGTAGGAATTAGTAGGAATTAGCAGGAATTAGTGGGAATTAGTAGGAAATTAGTTTGAAATTAGAGGAATTAGTGAGGAATTATTAGCGAATTAGTAGGAATTAGTAGGGAATTAGTAGGCAATGAGTATGGAATTAATTCGCGGCGCGCGCAACTCGAGACATGGTAGCACTCGTACTTATTAACATGCGGTGAGATATGCGCGCTCTATAGCTCTATCATATACAAATTCCGCAAATCTAGTTTTATATATGCATCCTGAGTTCAACGAGTGTAAGAAAGAGAACAGATGAATTAGAAAATAAAGACGGATGTTATCCCACTACAATGCGCTCGCTGTTAGAAGCAATGCCCTGCGTTGACACACGACAAAGTGATACAAATAAGATTTGACGAAGTGTGGAGTGTGCTGGGAGCAGTGTATCCTTCATTCTTTTCCTGCTTTCTCTCTTACACTAAATTTGCCGAATCTCTACGTGATTTACACGTGCATTAATTTCGCAGTTTTAAGCGAAATTAAACAAAACAATTTTATAAACAGTGACAAACAGGTGACTACAGTGAACAAAGCTTAATTAAATCAAATCATGGTAAGTTAATGCACTGGTATATTTACCAATCTCGCCAATTAGGCCGTGAGGAGAATCCATTCCAGCAATTCAAAAATTATAAACAGTCACAACCTTCAGGGGTATGTTCTTAAAAGAAAGAAGAAAGAAATAATTATACGAGAAGTATGACTCATTATTTGCTTCATTTGTTTATTTAACAAATACACTTAAAAGAAACAGTTTTTTTAAAATAAAACATCTCAAAAAATATTGCCTTTAGCGAAAAATAACAAGAATTTAAAAAAAAATCTCAGTCTTTCACTGTTTTCGAAGAAGCGTATTTTGTCGTTGTCCATAAACTGTGGGCCATACGTAAACAATGGGCTAAGTAAAATCAAAAGCTTATTCAATTACCTTTGATTTGTTTTTTTATCGCTTTAAGATGAAAATTGACTAACTTAGATTCAAAACTCCCAAAAAATCCAGGAAAATAAATATTGAATGAATATTCGTATATAACATGTTAATAATGCGTGCTATCTGAAAATTGCTTGGAATCATTTTTGTTAAATTTTTATAGATCAATTCATCAGTATATGCAGTTTTTATAAAATAAATATCTTTAGCAAAAATCCCTTTGGCTGACATCAATCAAGGTTTTTTGTACAATCTGTTATGAACAAATTTTTTGTGGCAGACAATTAATTTATCTTCATTTTCTTAACTTTTATAGTAGTTTAAATTATGGAACAATGTCTAAGCAAACTGCGATTTTCATATATATTGCAAAAAATATACAAATTTTTGAAAAAATTTTCATGGTTTTATTTGCTCATTTTGTCGAAATATGTTTTCGAAAAGGGCATATTTTTAATTATTTCCGAGAGAAACAGGAAATTTTTTGCTGCCAAACTATTGGTTTTACAGAAAAATTCCCTTTATTATACTCTTTGCAAATACAAAAACTAAAAGTATATTGCAATTTGATCGGCACATTTCTATACTGATTGGAAAGAAAAAATGTTTATATCATTGTGTTAGTGATCTAATTCTGAACAATTTTCAAAATATCCGTCCGTTTGTCCGTCCATCCGTCACGTTTTTTGTAAGCACGATAACTTAACTAAAAGTCCGACTGTGTTGGAATTTGGAAGGTAAGTTGATGCAGGAAGAATCGTGTTGTTTTTTTACAAGCTTTTATTTAACTTGCAATTTTTGTAACTAGGTATTTCCGGTTCAAAATTAGGCAGTGTGATACAACCGGTGTTAGCTATTTATGGATGTAGTGCATTAGGGGAATTCCTAGGGAAATAGAGGAATTACTAGGGAATTAGAGGAATTAGTAGGGAATTAGGGGAATTATTATCTATTTTGGGAATTAGTGTACACAATATTTTTCTGCGGAATACCCCTCGCTTTTATCTAGAATAAAAACAGAATTTCCCATATGGTGGAGACTTTTTGACGGACATTGTATGTACTCTACAATTTTTTTTTAATCTTGCGTCAAGGACAGTTCTACTATGCTTACATGGCTATGCCCTATGTCAAAAAATCGTACTTGGTACTTAATAATTGTTTGCAAAATATTTTAATATTTCCGTGAAAACTACAGTAAAGTAAATTTTACGAATTCGAGTTAACGGGCCGGAGGTTAGGCCACTTTTTTTATAACTATATTGAATATATATTTGTAATAAATTATCCGAGAAACGTTAATTTATCTATTTAACTCCCGTCCGTCTTGTTACGGAATTTGTATATATTATCTGGAATCTAACGGTTAATGTTAAAAATAAAACAAAAAAGTCTATTTTATTAGAAGGCGTTCGTTGTGATTGGTTAGTAACTTGAAACACTTAATAACACAAAAAGGTCTTGTTCTAAGGTTCTCACTTTTCTGAAGTATTTTGACCCGCTAATGCCAATTTTGGACAAAAAAATTTACATCGTGTCAGTTTACTTCACCTAAGAAGGGCAAAAGAAAGTTAGATAAGAACCCTAAGACAAGACCATTTTTTGCCCTTTTTAGGGGATAATGGGGGTAGAGGGAAACTGACTAACATGACAGAAAAAATTTTTGTGTCCAATATTGTTGGTACCTCTGCGCCAAAAGTATCAGTCAGAGGCTGGTTTTTAATACTTCTATTACAAAAAGTCTCACACCTAAAAATATATAAACTGAAACAAAATCGTTAAATAATAATGACAAAAATTAAATCGAAGGCCGTTGTTAACTTTTCGGAAAATATTTATTTCCCGTTATCAAAACTAGCCTAGTAAATAAAGACAAATTTGAGGCCAAAATAGGAAAAAAATACGAGAAAGCTGTTTTTTTGTGGAGACCTTCATTGAGATGCTCTTAGTACATCCTGAGGAGTTCGAGCAATTTGAGCCATTTTTTTTTTGGGGGGGGGGGGGCGATTTTCAATTTTTTGCCATTATCTCGAAAAGTATCACTTTTTCGACAAAAATAGTCATAAGCAAAAATATTTCTTATAAAATTCTACACAAAAAGGGTCGTTACACTTTTTTTCGTAGGATCAATCGTTTCAAAGATATACAGTACGTACATAAAATGTTGTGTGTCTAATTGTGAGGACAAAGTTTCACAAAGACATCCATTCCCAAATCCAAGAAAGAAATTAATCGATTTAAAAAATGGTTAGAAGTCATTAAGCAGTAGAAAAACAGTAATAAACAACTAATAGAAGCAGCAGAAAAACATATAGCAAATGCGGTTGCAGATAAATTAGTTCTAGTTTCTACTGTTGTTTTGCTTTATAAATATTCTATTTGTCTTCATAGATAATCCCCAAACAGCAATATTATATGTTAAAAGGGGGTGGAATTTATAGAAGATATACTTTTTGCAACTAAATTTTATTCATTCATTTAAATATTGCACGATAATAAAAAAAGCAATAAAAGAAATGTAAAAACTGTATTTGTTCTTAAAATAAAAAAAAACAAACTAGACTTTTTTTAAAATTTATTTGTCTCTTAACAGATAGACTTCATTAAGGTTACAAAGGAACTATGGATACAAAAGTAGGTATGTATTGTACGTAAGCTGTCATTAGTATCAAAATAATCCGATCATTTAAAACAGAAACTGTGCTAAACCTATTTTAATACATATAATTATTATCAAATGTGGCACAGTCCTGCTTTCAAAATCACCCTAACAAAATAAAGTACAGTAGACGAAGGGAGAGCTGGTGATTAAGTTGATAAAATTTTATCCTTGAGAGAAATATGTTTTTATCTGTAAAAAGATGCAGAGTGATCACGATGGTGATGTCCAACTTTTTCTACAGTGTGTGCTACCCTTTTAAAATACTCTCCCTCCAGAGTGATTTTCCAATATAAATTTTCTGAAAAGTGTAAAACTTTGATTTTCATATTTTCTCCGTATGGAAAACATGATACCAAACAACTTTTATTCTTACCATTTTTTTTTTCAGAAAATTGCGAGGAAAAGAAATAATTAATATTATACATAATGTGCAATTTTTCAGCTTTCCGAAAATATTTCACAAGGGCCCATTTTTGAAAAATTTGGACATTACCATCGTGATCGGCACATTTTTTACATTTAAAAACATATTTTTCCCAAACCAAAATAATAAGATTTTCCAACCTGTACTCCAGTTTTCCTTCGACTACTCTAATCTAATATATAAAAATCTCGTGTCACAGTGTTTGTTATCGAACTCCTCCGTAACGGCTTGACCGATTTTTATGAAAATTTTGGTGTATATTTGGTAGGTCTGAGAATAGGTCGTAGGCTATTTTTTATACCCCTAGGCGATAAGGGTGGTCCTATCCAGAAATTCTATTTTTATTTTTTGGACAAAAATTTATAATTTATATGGCAAAACAACGTTTGCTAGGTCAGCTAGTATTATATATTTTAAATTTTACCATCAAAGTTATTCAACGTTCCCGATCGCCGCGCGTCGTTTGCTTTTTCTTACATCCACCAGAGGCGCGTCGGTTCTAGTCCCAGTAGAATGAGTTAAATCCTGAATACTGGGGATGGAAGATCATCAACAATGATTGGAACCTATTCAAAACCTCTTGTCACTGGCTCCCGGTCAGTTGATCAATCCTATATTCTGCAAATGTACCAAAGGCTGTAACGTTAGTTGTAGCTGCAGACAACTAGGTATCCGCTGTTCTGCAGTATGCGGGCATTGCCGTGGGCAATCTTGTTTGAACGCCGCGACGGAAGAAATAGATAGTAACAACGGAGCTATAGATGAAGATATAGTTGAAGATACGATATCATCAACTGATCAGCCAATTGACGAAGCTCTTTATGAAGAGGACGATGAAGTTGACACGGAATTAGATCTGCTAGAAGAAAACGAATGATTTATGCAAAGGGTTGTTTTGAGTGTCAGATGTGGATTAGGCCTACTGTTTGTTACTGTTAAATACAGACATTGATCTTTCCGTAACTTTTACTCAAAAACGATTGATCCTACGAAAAATAGTGTAATGACCTTTTTTGTGTAGAATTTTATAATAAATGTTTTTGCTCGTAACTATTTTTGTCGAAAAAGTGATACTTTTCGAGATAATGTCAAGAAACTGAAATGGCTCAAATTGCTCGAACTTCTCAGGATGTACTAAGGGCACCTCATGAAGGTCTCCACAAAAAAACAGCTTCCTCGTAAATTTTTCTAGTCGAAGTGCCTTCATTTACCGGGCTAAACTTTCACTTGGACATGATTACAAGTGTATGAAGTATGGTGTAATCAGGATGATGAAACTGCCGAACATGTACTGTGTCACTGCCCTGCTCTCTCAACTAAAAGGGGATCCACACCGGGGAACTTCTGGTACAGTATGGCCAGCATAGGTGGCGTCTCGCCTACTCTTCTCCTCACAAGTATTGGTTGGCTTGAGGAATGAGGGTGGACATGCTACCACTTATGGGAAAGCACAATGGGCCCGACTGCGCGTGAGCGCAACCTCACTCCCCACCAAACAATCCAGAATCCAAAGACCGCTAGTGCAAGAATTTGTTCTCTGTGCCTCGTAAACGATTATTATTTAGTCATGGTAACTCAGTCGGCTAAAGTCTGGCGAATATACTGGTCACACTGTCTATCGTGTACTGGGTTCGAGCCCCAGTTCCAGCACTGACATTGTCGGTGGGTATGAATGTATGTTTGAGTTTTTTTAAATATGTAACCCTCTTCCGGACAGCTTTGGCTTTGGATTTAGATGCTATCTACTATATGTGATGTGATTATTTATTGCGGCAAAGGCTGCGCAGGCTATCGCTAGGGGTTGAGCTAATTGAAGATTTTGAAGAATTGAGTTATTACGAAATATTGGTATATTAGGCACCCCTTTACGCCCAAGAATATGATTTCCGTTTCACATCACTAACATTTTTCTTTAGGAATCATGGAGGGTGAAAAGTTTCAGAATACTACACACTATATATGTGTCAATGACGGTTGAAACTGCCATAATAGTAATTGAGGCGTAACTATTCAATAGGTTTTCCACATTATCTCAAAGTTTTAGTCTTCATTTATATAACATAATTATTAGTATCATAATCAACATTATCTATAGAGGGTGGACTATTAATAATAGGCCATAATTCAAGGGTAGATTCTTTGGACCAAAATATGAGGATATAACCAAACATGCTTTAGTAAATTGCTGCTGTGGAAAAAAAATCAGGGTGTCAAAATTGTATGGTTTTTTTCTTTTTTTTCTTGCAATATCTCTTGAGCGATATTGTCCCAATTTGGTAAGGAAACATTTTTTAAGATAAGAAACAATAATTTATGTATCACATCACGCCTCATGAGCTATACCTGATGATGAATATTTTTTCTCTTCCTTTTTTTTACGAAACGTAGTGGAAAATCTCGTGTAGGAGTCATTTCTACGTGAAAAAGGTACATTTGATAGAACTGGATAATTCCGTTTTCGAGAAAACTGCCGCATAGATCTCAAGAATTCTTCGATTGACTGATTGATTGATTTACCACCGTGCGTGGTTATACAGCTGGGCTGGGCTGGGCTGGGCTGGGCCTGCTACGTCCACGCTGGATTGGACTAAGGTCATGCTTGTTGTCAGCAGCGAGAGCCACATGGCGCATGGTAAGGGAATGTCGGATGGGATGTGGTGTAGGTATTTGTGGGATGCATTACCGCATTGTGTCGTGAGGGAGCGTTTAAGCTCCTTTTTTTTTTCGTATTTTTGGTTCTGGACTTCTGCCTCTTCTGGGTCTTCTTGTGAGATATGTTGCCGCGTTGTGTCGCTGCTGTTTGTGCTCCTATTTTTGTACTTCTGCTTCTACAAATCTTCTTCTTCTTCTGAGCCTTCTGATTCCTCCGTTTCTGATTCTGGTAGAGTATACATCGCTCCGATTTCTTTGTGGAATTCATTTTTTCCCCTCGCTTCTCTTTCCCAGTATGTTTGGTCCTTTCTCCGTTTGCTCATGATCCTCTCGATTGTTGTTTTCCACGTGTAACATGGTCTCCCTATTTTTAGTTTGCTGCTGTTCAGTGTTAGTGCTTTCTTCAGTAGATGTGTTGGTTCCCTTCTTTGGACGTGTCAAGTACTTCATTGCGTACATTTCTATCCTTTTTGATTCCCTTCTAGTAGTGTTGATGTTTTATGTTGCTGTTTTTGTCCTGTTGTTTTTCTGAGTAGTTGGATGATGTCTCTTTCAGCTCTTCTCAAACTACTTCTGTTGGCTTTCGTTGTTGAAGCGTTTTTGACTCTATATGCCATCGTTCGCAGTATGATGGCTATGTAAAGCCGTTTGGTCAGGCTCCATGATAGTTTGTTTTTCTTGATGAACAGTATAATTGCCCTTGTGATTCTGTATGCTGTTTTTATTCTCTCCTTTGCTGTTTCTCTCCTTTTCAGTTGGTTCGTCAGATATGTTTCTAGGTATTTCAGTTTGTTCGTTGTTCTTAGGGAGTAGTTACCTACTTTGCATTCTTCTCCACTGATCCGACTCTCTCTTGTTGATGGGTCTCGCTCCATTATTAGACTTTTCTTGAAGTTTATTTTCAGCCCAGATGTGTCCAGATGCGGTTTCATGTTTTCTAGGAAGTTGAAAATTTGTTGCTCTTCTTCTGCGACGATTAGGAGATCAACGGCATATCCTAGTACGATTGGGGTTCTCAGTGTTTCCTGTCTTTGTTGAAATTTGTAGTTTCCCTTATTGTGTTTTTTATTACTGTACTGTAGGACCGTGGTGAATAGTCGGTGGATAGGGAACATCCTTGTTTGACTCCTCTGTTCTTTTGTCTGGTTTCCATCATTTGTCCGAACGATTGTATGGCAGTGGTTTCATGAAGGCAAGCCTTTATTAACTTGTTTATTAGATAGTGCGGTACTCCTTTGGTATATAGGGTGTTGATTATGGCCTCGTGACTGATGGTATCGAATGCCTTTTGGAGATCTATAGCGACTAAGTGCAGTTTTGTCTATTCTCTCCATTGTTCTTCCAGTATTCATCTGGTGGTATACATGTGGCCGTCCATTAATCTGCCTTTGATAAATGCTGTCTGGTAGCCTGGCGGTCTTCCAATGTACTCTTCTAGTTGCCCGAGCAGGAATTGTGCGTAGCATTTGTATCCTATGCTGCAGAGTGTTATTCTTCTGTAGTTAGTCATCTATATTCTGTGGTGAATTGATTTTGGGGGGGGGGATTTTTATAGTCGTGGTTCATTCTGTAGGCGGAGGTGTGGTTTCCGTCCATACTATGGAGATAATTTCTAGGGTTTGCTCCGTTAGCCTTTCCGTACCGTGGTGTATTAACTCGTTGTTCATTTTGTCTACTCCAGGTGCGGTGTTTCTTCTAGCTCTGGCTGTTATTTATAGCAATTGGTCTTTTGGTGGTGGCTTGTCCAAGGGCCAGTGGTCCGTTTCTTTTATTAGTTTTGTTCGTTCTTTAGTTGCCTTCTCTTCTTCCTCCAGCTTCTTGGTCCAATGTTGCATTGGTATGTATCTTCTCTTGTGGGTACTGTTGTTTCTTTTATATTTTTTCAGATATCTGAAGGTTTAGTTTAGCCGTTGTTCTGTTGGGAGTGTTTCTAGGTTTTCGAAGAATGATTGCATTTTTCCTCGTCGTGGTTTCTCTCCACCTCTCTTTTTTCCTTCTTTTAGTTTTTCATTTAAGTTCCCCGTCGGTTGTTGTTGGCCTGTGGCCTTCATCTTTTTTAGCTGTTCGTACTTGTTATTTTTTTCCTTTCTTGTCAGGCTCATAGATGATCTGTCCCTTTGAAAACAAACTCAATTTAAAAAGAAAAATTATATTTATTGAAAAGTGCGGTTTGGTGACGTCTTAGTTCTCTCATTTACGTACGTAATTTCATTAGTTTGATATTCTGACAGAACTAAGACTTCACTAAAGCACACTTTTAAATAAATACAATTTGTCCTTTTCAAATTGACTTTGTTTTCGAAGAATTCTTGAAATCTATGCGGCAGTTTTCTCGAAAACGGTTGGAATTATCAAGTTCTATCAGGTGTACCTTTTTTACGTAGAAATGACTCCTGCATGAGATTTTCTAGTGAAAAGTTCTACTACGTTTCGTAAAAAAAGAGAAAAAATATTCATCATCAAGTATAGCTCATGAGGAGCCCGCCTTAGGCTAGCGTGATGTGATACACAAATTATTATTTCTTAGCTTATAAAATGTTTCCTTACCAAATTGGGAGAAGATCGGTGAAGAAGTAGTTGAGATACTGCAAAAAAAAAAATTACAATTTTGACACCCTGTATCTTTTTCCATAGCAACAATTTACTAAACGATGTTTGGTTATAACCTCATATTTTGATCCAAAGAATCTACCCTTGAACTATGGCCTATTATTAATGGTCTACACTGCATAAGCAACAAGGAGAAGTGCACAATTTTGAAATTAATTAAAAATTCCAATAACTGCTAATAATGAGGTGAATAATTAATTATACAAAAATATTTTAGTGCTTATGGTTAGCAACGTTTTTAATTAAAACCAGTCATTGATCTGTGGCGACGGATGACTTTTGCATTATGTAAATCAAGTTTTTCAATGCAGCAAAAAAGTTATAAAAAGCAAGCAGATACAGAAAATGTTTCGGATGATGATTTAAAAACCAGAAATGTAGAAATAATCGATTAGGTGTTATAACTGTTATAATATTTAATTTACAGGTGTATTGCGTAAACAGCTGTCCCAGTTTTCTAGTGACTTCTTTGGTTAAATACTTTGATGCAAACATTTGTTACGTAATTTACACATTTTTAAGGTATTCCTTATAAATTATTCCAAAGAAATATCGTTAATACGATTATATATTGCCAATTTTATAAGAAAAAGACGCTCTTTGGACGAACTACATATAACAAGATCTTCCGGCGATAAAACGTCAGAAAAAGCCCAAATAAAACATTGAATTCGAATTTAAACTTAATACTAGAGCGGCAACCCACAAAGAAACGGCTATTAGTGAAACAATTTTGTAATTTGGTATACTGATTTCTGTCATTAAAATGACTATTTTTACCAACAGCGCCAGCGCCAAATCAAAATGGCTTCCGGTTTCAAGATGGCGGCCGATTTAGAAAATTTAAAAGAACGAGTTCTCTATCTAAACTATTGATGTCACAGAAAAAAGTTGTTAAGAAAAATTGTTCCAAATTAAATTCTGAATAAAAAAAGTTTAATACGGCTTCTTACCTAAGATAGTTTAGGATAGACAGATCAGGAGAACGAGGAGGCCACAGAAAAAGTCCATTGTTAGCAATCCACTTATCGTAAAAAGTTTCTTGCAAGAAGTTGTTAACTGAGGCGCCATCGTGTTGGTAAAATATGTTACTCTGTTCAGCTAATCTTCGTGCGTATAATTTAAGCGCCCCGGCAGGATAATTAATACTTGTCAAATGGTAAGTGACAGCTACATATATTTGTTTAGCACCCAACGCCGTCATAGCCAACTGAGAGTATTTGAACTTAAAATTCATAGCAAAATCCCCGTATAAAAATATTGAATAGGCAATATTTCGAAAACTAAAAATTTTCGTAATAGACATACGTACACAAATTTACCCTTATTTTTAATGTTAAATAAGATAAGATTATAAAAATTGGGAGTTTCCATTTGAAAAAATTGATTTTTGACAGACATTTTTATTCTTATTTTTTGAACACTCTTTATACTTATCAAAATATTATAAAAACTCAATTAAAGTAGGTCTTTCTCAACAAAGAATCCAACTCAAATTAGATAATAAAGGCTTCCTTATAGGAAAAATTGATAATTCTTTTAGGGCCTACAAACGTCATTTTTGACATAAAAATTGAAATATGTCAAAAACGGAGAGACTTAGGTAAAATACATGATACACAAAATCGGCTTAGAATTTTACGTAGAATCTAAAAATGTAATAATATATAGGGTGTCCCATTTAAAATAAGCTTTCGGTATAACCGGAAGTGTCATCATCTTGAGAATATTTTAGCCGAGTTGCCTTCATCGACATTAGTTTGCTACCAAATTTTCAAAATTTTACAATGTCAACTTTTCGAGATATTGATCGCCGCAGTTCGTCGTGGGACACCTTGTATAATAGATAGGTACACGTATTATATTATTCCTTTTTACTTCTTATTATAAAGTATTGTTAGGTTAAAATCATTAGGATTTTAACTTTTACTGTAAATGTTTGCACAACAAATATTTTTTAAAGTAAATTTTCAATGAAAACAATTCATTTTTTCATGTAATTATTGTTTAAACAATATAAATAATTATCAATCCCGACTGTGAGAAATATTTCTGATACTCAACTTTCAATAAAAACAACTCACTTTTCTACAGTGTGTTTCACTTCTCGTGAAGACACCCCTGTATCTTTTTTATTTGTGGCCGAATTAATTTAAAATTTTTATCACCCATACAACTCCATAAGGTGACTTTATTCAACATATAAATGCCGTCTAAATCTAAAACGCGGGCCTACTGCGATAAAAAGAAAATGTCAATTTTCGAGAAATCATAGTAGGCTTAGAGATAGACAAAAATTGTGTTAATGAAAGTTGTCCAGGATCACTTCATATGCCCCTCTGTAAAATTTTGTGAAAATCGGAATATTTTCAAAAAAAAAATTTTTGTTTCGCTTCTCGTGAAGACACCCCTGTATCTTTTTTATTTGTGGCCGAATTAATTTCAAATTTTCATCAGCCGTACAACTCCATAAAGTGACTTTATTCAACACATAAATGCCGTCTAAATCTAAAACGCCGGCCTACTGCGATAAAAAGAAAATGTCAGCTTTCGAGAAATCATAGTAGGCTTAGAGATACACAAAAATTTTGTTAATGAAAGTTGTTCAGGATTACTTCATATGCGATAAAAAGAAAATGTCAGCTTTCGAGAAATCATAGTAGGCTTAGAGATAGACAAAAATTTTGTTAATGAAAGTTGTTCAGGATCACTTCATATGCGATAAAAAGAAAATGTCAGCTTTCGAGAAATCATAGTAGGCTTAGAGATAGACAAAAATTTTGTTAATGAAAGTTGTTCAGGATCACTTCATATGTCCCTCTGTAAAATTTTGTAAAAATCGGAATATTTTCAAAAAAAGAGAACATATAAAGAGAACTTTTTCCAACAAATGAAAGTTGTGAACAAAAATCAGCATTCAATGAAACACTAAAAGGGCTTTTTATTTTTACATATCAAGTTGAATGTAATAACTTTTCTTTTTTTCTTTTTGTTATCTCTGTTCTGGACGAGTAACTCTCCATCATATCCTTTCTCCTTATCGGCTCAGAAATTTAGGAACATGAACGGTTTTATTGTTTTAAATGTTAAGAGTGCCGTGAAATTAACTGTCAACATGTATTGTTTTATTTATTTCGTCATTACTTTCATGATAGAAGTGATTGTTATTATTTTCTGTGGAGTTTGTTAGTTTTTCTTGTTTTAATAATTTAATTCATACTAAAGTTTCCTTATTTCATATCTTTGCTCATAATGGTTAGAATACTTTTAACTACTGATGAAAAAATTGAAATAATAAAGATAGTCGGTGAAAATGTACGGTCTTCAAGAGAAGCAGCAGAAGAATTTAATTTAAGACATCCTCTAAGATAACCAATACACCATGGTACCGTAGCAAGAATATGTCACTTGTTCAATACAACTGGCAATGTGCTTAAACCGAGAGTACATCTTAATCGAAATCACGGAGATGATAATGTTATATTAGTGGCGTTTAACGCCAATCCCACTATCAGTTTTCGAAATATGGCTCGTGACCTTAATTTGTCGGCATCAAAAATTTGGAGATGTTTAAAACGCCATAAGCTACAACTGTTTAAACCAAAATTTTTACATACCTTAGAGGAATGAAGAGAGAATACTAGAATATTGTTTATGGATCCAAGGTAATTATTTAAACAATAGAGACTTCTTAAAGAAAGTAATTTTCACGGATGAGGCAACTTTCTCCACCAACGGGGTAGTGTCATCACAAAACTCTAGGTTCTGGGCAGTAGAAAATCCTGATTGGATAATAAATTGTAAAAGGCAACCCCAGAAGGTAAATGTGTGGTGCAGAATTTTTAACGAAACAATAATAGGGCCGTTTTTCTTTTTCCAAAATATAAATGCGTTAAATTTGCTAGAATTTTTAAATAATAATCTCTGGAATGCAATAGTTGATTTTCCTTTGGAACAATTGTATTTTCAACTCGACGGAGCATCTATCCACAATTCCGTAGTAGTGAGAGCATGGATGAATGAACATTTTCCCCAAAGATGGATAGGACGAAATAGCCCTCTAATACATTGGCCACCCAGATCACCTGATCTCACTCGAATGGATTTTTATTTTTGGGGTCACATTAAAAACAAAGTTTATATGACCAGACCTCAAAATGTAGAGCAGCTTTGTGAGAGGATAAGGCAAGCGTGTTTAGAAGTTACAGCTCAAGAACTGCGAAGAGTTGTAATAAATAACAGAAAACGGATTGAGAAGTGTATTACACTTGAGGGTGGGTTAGTGGAAAGGGACCCAATATAATAAATAAGTAAAAAAAAAACCATTTTTATTTTTGAACTTTTCTAACACTGCGGCTTTTGCTTTATCTGTATTTTTTTCCGACAATATTATCATTCATTATTAGTAGTCTTCTCTGTAAAAACAACGGCCCTTTTCAGGGCCACCAATTTAATTAAAAAAAAATTCGTTATATGACAGCATCCTACCTACCTACATATTCTTGACAGATGTTAAAACTCATTACAGTAATTAGATTTTAATTTTAATTATTCTAAGGCCGGCGTTTTAGATTTAGACGACATGAGGCATATGAAGTGATCCTGAACAATTTTCATTAACAAAATTTTTGTCTATCTCTAAGTCTACTATGATTTCTTGAAAATTGACATTTTCTTTTTATCGCAGTAGGCCGGCGTTTTAGATTTAGACGGCATTTATGTGTTGAATAAAGTCACTTTATGGAGTTGTATGGCTGATAAAAGTTTGAAATTAATTCGGCCACAAATAAAAAAGATACAGGGGTGTCTTCACGAGAAGTGAAACAAAAATATTTTTTTTGAAAATATTCCGATTTTCACAAAATTTTACAGAGGGGCATATGAAGTGATCCTGAACAACTTTCATTAACAAAATTTTTGTCTATCTCTAAGCCTACTATGATTTCTCGAAAATTGACATTTTCTTTTTATCGCAGTAGGCCGGCGTTTTAGATTTAGACGGCATTTATGTGTTGAATAAAGTCACTTTATGGAGTTGTATGGCTGATAAAAGTTTGAAATTAATTCGGCCACAAATAAAAAAGATACAGGGGTGTCTTCACGAGAAGTGAAACAAAAAATTTTTGTTTGAAAATATTCCGATTTTCACAAAATTTTACAGGGGGGCATATGAAGTGATCCTGAACAACTTTCATTAACAAAATTTTTGTCTATCTCTAAGCCTACTATGATTTCTCGAAAATTGACGTTTTCTTTTTATCGCAGTAGGCCTGCGTTTTAGATTTATACGGCATTTATGTATTGAATAAAGTCGTCTTATGGACATGTATGGCTGATAAAAATTTGAAATTAATTCGGCCACAAATAAAAAAGACACGGGGGTGTCTTCACGAGAAGTGAAACACACTGTATAATAATAATAATAATAATTTTATTTACCTCTGGTTGCCACAATAAAGTGGATAAGGCAAGTCAAAAATTCACATAAAATTTGTAAAATACAAACATATAAAAAGAGACAATACATATGATATATAATATTACAGAATGTAAACAAAAAAAAAATCCTCTCGAGATACATTTTTAGATTTTAGAATCTTAATTTATTTATTTTTTTTTTTTTAATTTGTTGATTTACTTATCGACGTTCTAATAAAAATGGATTAAGCAAAAATTAATTTTTTGTATATATTGAGCGTTCAGCTATTATTGAGGAAGTTTTCAAACTCTCTTAAATTATAGAAACAGTTTTCTACGAGGAACTTCTTTATTTTAATTTTAAATCTTATGATCGTTAAATGTTTGTAGTTTGCTGGTAATAAGTTGTAGTATGTGCATCCAGTATACATGGGTGATTTTTTTAAGTAGCTGTGGTTAAAGCGATTGATATGTATGTGATTTCTAGTCCTAGTGAGGTGTGTATGTATGTTATTATTAGTTACAAATTGATTTTTATGTTGGTGCATGTAACATAATAGCTTTAACAAGTAAATTCCAGTTACTGTTAATATCTTTTCGTTTTTGAAGCTATGTCTGCACGATTCTTTATAAGTCAAATTAAACATAAGTCTAATTATTCTTTTTTGAATTATAAAGACGCGATCGATCTCAGTTGCTTGTCCCCATGATATTATATTGTAGGCGATAGCAGAGTGTACATTAGCATAATAGACACTTAAAAGTGCCTCTTCGTTTAATGTTTGTTTTAATGTGGCAATGGAAAAATACGACTTACTTAACTTAGTGCAAACATTATGTATCTGATTGTTCCAACTAATCCTGTAGTCTAAATAAGTACCAAGAAATTTGGTATTGAGTGATATTTCAAGAGCTGTGCTGTTTAGGTTAAACCTCCACTCTTTATTAGGATATTTATATTTTCCTGTAAATTCAACACATAGCGTTTTGCTAATGTTAATAATTAAATGATTTGAAACACACCAGTTAAGAAACTGTTCCATCACTCTGTTCACAGTGGAATTTAAAGTTTCTTTACATTTATCTGAAATGATTATTGGTGTATCATCCGCATACATAAGAACTTTTGCATCTTGTATGTAATTTGGCAAATCATTTATATACAACAAAAAGGGTAGAGGCCCTAGAACACTGCCTTGTGGAGTACCTAGCTCCACTTCAATTTCTTCCGAAAACATATTTTCAATATTTACGACTAGTTGACGGTTAGTAATGAATGAAATGATCCACTGGTTTACATTTCCCCTAATGCCTAGTTTCTCTAACTTTTTAGATAGGAAGCTCGGATCAAGAGTATCGAACGCCCTTGATAAATCAAAAAATACTCCAACAACATAATCGCCCTTGTCTAATTTTTCAGTAATGTATTGGGTAATTTCTGTTGTTGCTGTTTCTGTAGAGTACCCTTCCCGGAAACCGTGTTGACTGTTCGTTATTAAGTTATTTTGATTTAAAAAAGAAATTAGTCTATTATAAACAGCCTTCTCTATTATTTTAGATATAGGGCTTAGGATGACAATTGCTCGATCATTTTCAATTAGGGTTGGGTCTCCCTTTTTTAATATGGGCATGGTCTTCGAGATTTATAAGTATCACAAAAAAAATTTCCTGTATATATCATTATTATTGTTTAAACAGTATAAATAATTATTAGCTTCGAAATATTTCGAAACATATATTATACTAAATTTTCATGAATATCGTGAAGAAACATAAAAAATATATTTTTCCTGTAAAAGTTATTATTATTGTTTAAACAATATAAATAATTATCAACCCCGACTTTGAGAAACATTTTTGAACTTAAATGTTCAATAAAAACAACTCAATGTTTTATAAATATACAATTTTTAAAATATTTTTTCCTGTAAATATTGTTATTATTGTTTAAACAATATAAATAATTATTTGCGCCAGTTGAGATGTTTCTGATTTTGAATAATATTAAAAAAACACATTAAAAAAAAAATGATCAGAATCGGAGCTGCTGCTGAGAATTAAGATGTTTTGACGACATTTCAGCTTCATTGACTCGACTACATCCAGTCTGTTTTATCCTCTTATTAGAACAACGAACACATACTGTTATTATTAATTTGCTAACGGTTTTCTTTCCTTGTTTCAGAATTCAATACAAACAATGGACAGCGATGCTACTTCTGACAACATTACTAACCGTACAATCAAGCGACAAAACAAACGAAAGCTACCAGACAATTGACGGCCGGGCAGATGGACATCGAACAGTTGACAAACAAAGTATTCTCACGTCGGGTAATTTAACATTAGCAAACGGAGAAGAAAGTTACATAAACAAAGATGTCGTAAATTCACTAACAAATAAGGAAAACGAAAGTGCATCGCAATTACTAAACACACAAAGGAATGGGCAGGGTAATGAAAATAACTCTACTCTTAATGGTGGTTTAGGCAATCGCGCCAAAAATAATTATGAGAAAATTCTAGATGTAAGAAATGATTCACGTTTACCACCTGACGCAAAATTTGATTTTATAAGTAAGAATAAAAATAGTAATAACATAAGAGACACAAGAAATGAAACTGATGTAGAATTCGCCAAGGTTAGAACATTAAGAGATGGCCTTGACAGACAAATAAATAACTCACCTCCCAGAACGGACAAACCACGTGGTTTAAGAAAACAAAGGTTAGTAATAATTGACAAGAAATCGAAAAATGCAGATAGAAATAGTAAAAATCTAGACACGTCAAAAAAACATAATAAACAGGAAAACACTCCTTACGAACTAAATGATACAAAACAGAAAGGAAAGATATTGAACATTGAGAAACATTTGGGTTCCTTTGAAGAGGTACACGTGTTTGAGGAAGAAGAAGAAGACGAAATAGTTATAGAGATTATTGATGAGGATGGAGGTGATGACGTTAGCGTGTCCCATATCCGCTTGGAGGAAAAAGCTATAGATAATGCGGTGGAGTTTGGGATGCAATCTATGGAGGATTTGGTGAAAGTCAAGGAGCCAATGTGGTATCAGATGGGTGAGTATGCTGTTTTCATACTGCATGGAAATTAGACAAAAAAATGAGGAAACCTGGACAAAATTAGTAAAAACCTGAATTTTTGCACAGATGTTCTTTGAGGTATCCCAAACCCAAATCCATAAAAATCATAAAAATCCCAACATGGCTACCCAAGATATTGAAGGCCAAAGTTTTTCACAAATATCTCGCGTCCTATGCATCGGATGCCCATGAGGTCATGTGAAAGTTGTGGAGAATTAAATTATCTACAAGTCGTTTTTTTTATTTTTCACCAAACCGCCCCCCTTCTTCGAGATATTCAAGGTCAAAGTTTCAAACACATAGTTTTTCGCGAATATCTCGCGCCAAAAAAATCGGACAATAATAAAGTTAACACAGAAGTTATAGATAATTCAATTATCTACAAGATTGGTATTTTGCATTTTTTCTCAAACCCTCGTCCTTTTCGAGATATTCAAGGTCGAAGTTAAAAAGAAACGGTTTTCCTCGAATATCTCGCTCCCTATGGGCGATGTTTTGGGAAAAAATGCAAAATACCAATCTTGCAGATAATTGAAGTCTGTACAACTTTTGTGTTAACTTTATTGCTGCCCGATTTTTTGGCGCGAGATATGCACGCTAAATTGTTTTTGAAACTTTGACCTTGAATATCTCGAAAAAACGCCTCCCTTTTTGGTAAATCCACCCGTTTGCTAAAAAAGACAACTTGTAGATAATTTAATTTTCTACAACTTTCACATTGATCTCATGGGCATCCCATGCATAAGACGCGAGATATTTGCAAACAATTTTGACCTTCAATATCTTGGGTAGCCATGTTGTAATTTTTGTGGTTTTAGTGAATTTGGGTATGTGCAAAAATTCAGATTTTTACTAATTCTGTCCAGGTTAAATGCTAATTTCCGTGGGCTATTAGTTGTGTACATGATATACGTATTCCGATATACAAAGTTCTAATTTATTATTGTTTCTATTGCAACTAAAAAAATTTCGAAAATTTTTCATCTGGTAGAGTAACCTATTCCACTGAAAATTATTCCATCATTTGAATGGCAGATATGTTACATGTTACAGGAATTTTGGTTGTTGATGTATTGTAAGTTATTCAAAAATATAATAAATGAAAAGTTCATGTTTTACTAATTTAGGATTTTTATTAACAATTTTTTAAATTTATTTATTACAAACTAAAGTTTCTTGATCCAAAATTTTAATGCTACAGAAATTCTCTTATATTAGAAAATCTTCCTTCTAAAAAGTGAATAATAAATGTAGGACAATTCACAAAATAAATGAAATCCTTTCCAGTGATTTTGTTAAATTTCTCCTTAGAAATTGTAAAAAACTGAAGAAGTTTCATGACCAATTGTTTTACGTACTTCCTCGTTCCTCATTTTTTTGTCCACAGGACTTTTCTACTCCAGTCAAAGAGGAAAATAACCGATAAACTTTTGAAACTGGGCAGAGATGTTCATTAAGTTGTGCTATTAAACATAGGTACTAAAAGTCCTGCACTCAATCTGTTGCGCTCGAGCAGCCATCTTTGAAAAATGGTGCTCCGATTAAGTTTAGCGATATTGAAATTATGATTTATATAAAAAAGAAAACTTATAAAAGTATCTACAGAAAAAATGTCATATACATTTTTTTCGTTTCTATTATTATAATCTTCTGAAATATGAGAATTGCATTTGACTGACGCATTTCTAAAATAGGTATCTATAGACAACGGACATTTTGAAAGTTCTTCAGGATTCTATGATTAACACAATGATTTTGAATGAATTTTTTCTCTGTCCCCGAGAGATACTTATAGTTTTAGAAATATATCGATCAGATGCTAGATATATCGATCAGATCAACACGTATGCAGATGACTGAAATATTTTATTCCTTTGAATTTTGAAGCGCTGAATATAAAATCAATGTCGGAATTCCCCTAGAAAATTTCAAAAATTTTCTAACATCAAAACAGCTTAAAATCTACAATATTGTAAGGAAAAGAAAATAAATACCTATGAAAACGTCTAAAATAATATAATTTGAGATGCTGAATACGAAATTGATATAAGATTTCCCCCAGAAAATTACCAGAATTTTCTAACCTTAAAATAATAGCTTCAAATCTACAATATTGTAACGGTTTGCTGACGGGTAGCTGGTTTGGAGATTAATCAGGGTCCAGATTAGTTAATAAGACAGCTCAATAAAAATATAGATAATTTATTTTCTTCCTCAAACAGGTAATTCGTGGCAGTGTTACTTAACATACGGGTTATACAGGTCCGTATCTTTTACGGTTCTTAGGATATAACATTTTCCATTATCAGAGAAAGAGAGAGAGGGAGAGAGTAACGATGTGATGCGACGTTAGTTGCTGCTACTGAAGTGACATCGGGCGTCGGGCGAATATCGTCGACTCAAGAAGTTTCTAGCTCAACACGCTGTAGGAAGTCTCCAGGTCTGGCTCATCCGATCCGGTTGTGGCGGCGAAACGGCATCGGGGAATAACTAACGACTCGAGGGGTCCCAGCTCAACACGCTGAAGGATTCCCAGGGTCAGATTGCATTCGTTCCGTCGTGTTTGCGTCGGGAGATGCACAAAGCTGTAATATGTCCAGCTCAGCACGCTGTAGACTGATTGACAGAATTGCCCGCTCTCTGCATTAGTTGATTTGGGGCCGGGCTTTTATATCCGAGAATCCTCGCTTACTGGTGACGTAGAACTGCGTATAGTTTAGTGTCGTGAGCAAATCCATGCCTCTAGATGGGAGCTGGGTAGATATGCGTGCCGTGTGCACATTGGTGTCGTGTGTAAATCCTTAAACTTTAGTAATGGAACATGAATTTATGAATGCTTCATTACAATATTGTCAAAAAAATGAAAGAAGTCCTATGCAAACGACCACATCTTAACACTTAAAGTAATAATTCAAGGTACCTTTTAAAGTTTTTAAGAGCGTTGAGGGAGTTTGGGTGTCAAAAGGTTAAAGATCTTATTCCTTTTTTGTGGTAACTATCAAAAGTTCTATACAGTGGATTTCGCGCTCGTTTGACTCCTTTTTTTTGACTCTTCGTTTTAACGTTCAACAAAAATCTGCCATCATACTAATATCTTCGCAATACCAATGTTATGCTCCCATTCCCATAGCTCATTCAACAGAGGACTACACGAATATGAAAAAGGTATTGGAAAAAATCAAATGCTCTGGACATGAATGGTTGGATATGTGGAGATTTAAAGGTATTAACAATATTGCTGGGGCAGCAAGCAGGTTTCACCAAGTATCCTTGTTTCAGGGATAGCAGAGATCGCGAAAATCATTATAAGAAAAAGGTTTTCGAGTAGATTTTCTTTTGATCCTGGCTCATATAACGTTCTGTCAAGTCCCTTAGTTGATCCAGAAAAAGTACTGTTCCCACCACTTCACATCAAACTTGGTCTTATGAAACAGTTTGTGAAAGCTTTAAATAAAGAAGGAGAAACATTCAAATACATAGAACAGAAGTATCCAAATGTTTCATATGCAAAGTTAAAGGAAGGAGTATTTGATGCACCTCAATTACGTACAAGGCACAGAGATGAAATTTTTGTAACAAAAATGAATGGTACAGAAAAACCGCTGGGCTTAGTTTTAAAGAAGTTACTAAAAATTTTCTTGGGAATCAAAAAAGTCATAACTACAGAGAAATTGTCGTTAATCTGGTGGAAAACTATCGTAAGCTAGGTTGCAATATGAATCTGAAGCTCCACTTCTTACATTCTCATATTGATGACTTTCCTCAAAACCTTGGGAATTATAGCGAAGAACAGGGAGAAAGATTCCATCAGAACATTATGGAAATGGAGCGGCGTTATCAAGGAAGATGAGATATAAATATGATGGCAGTTTTTTGTTGGACGTTAAAACGAGAAATCAAAAAAAAGGGAGTCAAACGAGCGCAAAATCCACTGCATAGAACTTTTGATAGTAAACCACAAAAATAAATAAGATCTTTAACCCTTTGACACCCAATAGGCCAGGCGACAGGTAAAAAAAAAGCCTCAATAAGGAAATAATTAGTGGAAAACTGTAAATTGCTTTATTTGCTTTATTTGGACCCAGATATTACTCTCCCAAGTTTTCCCCCTCGAGCGAAGTCGGCGTTGGCCCTTCTGGCCCTAAGAAAGTACCATTTTTCGGTTTTTTGCAAATATCTCCCAAACCATCAACTTTATCAACAAAATAACTATTATAAAAAATAATCTAGAGGGAATTTGCTACAAAAAAGTTCTTTACCGTTTGTCTCTAAAGTAAACCGTTACGATGCTACGACCATTCAAAGTGGAGCTCTTTTTGATTCTTGTGGAAAAGTTATCGAAATCATATGCCATATCAAAGTTTCTACATGTTATAAATATTTGTCAGCATTCCAGGTGCACAAGCTGTTGACTTGTTACAAGTATAACAGCTTTTCAATGTAAACAGCTGTGGCAAAGTACCTACGATTAGTATTATTATTGACTAGTATTGACATAAAATCACTCTTTTCCACACCACCTGGCGGTAGAGTAAATGGCGCGTTTTTTTGTAAGTGGTGTCCTCAGGAGGCCTAATCCACTGTTCAAATGTCAAAGTTAGTCGATTTTCAACCGTTACATCCTTTCGAACATTTGCAGGACACTGTGTTTAGAAGCGTTTGTGGCGCCGGATCCCTCGTCGTAGGTATGGGAGCCAAACCACATTGAGAATTGTAGGCTTGCTAGATTAAATCGATGTTTGCTTAGAGATTTTGTAAACAGTTGGAACCGTAACTCATTCAGGGTGTTTCCCGTGGTTTTGTTGTCATAAAGCCTAGCCACAACCAACTGGCCCGCTTTGTCAATTTCATCGGGGTTTCCGTTCACGTCTCGCAAAACCCTAACAGCTGTCTGCAGTTCCTCATTACTCTTCAGCAGTGTTACGAATTTCATTTCGCCCTGCCTGAAAAACGAAGACGTTGTATCGCACCCACTAAACGCATGCAACAAGAGGATGTTTTCTTGCACACACGGCGGGAGATTGAAACTTGTTGTGCAAAATAGTTGTTGTTTGGTTGAACCTTTGCCGGGTTCCATAAAATACATTTTCGTGGAGGGTGGCACACGAGCCGCCAAGATCACCAGGATATCTATATCTTCAGCTACTATATTGACCGAATTGTCGGGCCGAGATAACTCGAGTGCGGTGGTAACGATGAGCTCATCGGCATCTTCTGGAGCTTGTCTCGTTTCGATTCCTTCGCTTTCGAATTTGTCGCGCAACAAGTCGATTAATCTTCGTTTGTTTGTGTCACTACACAAAAATTTTGCTTGTGGCATAGGTGCCGTCATGGACTCATCAAAAAAAACATTAGCAGCATCATGCTTGTGCGATCGTCGAAGACGTTCAGCGGACTTGGTACTGCGAGCTGCTCGGTCGTCAGGATACCCATCGAAAATGATGACACTGTTTTTTAAGTATCTTTTGACGTAATTCACATATTTGGCGCTAATGCCGGCAAAAGTATCGGTTTGGTGCCAAATTACACGGTGCAGAAGATATCGATAACTTTTCCGCAAGAATCAAAAAGGGCTCCACTTTGAATGGTCGTAGCGTCGTAACGGTTCACTTTAGAGACAAACGGAAAAGAACTTTTTTGTAGAAAATTTACTCTAGATTATTATTTATAATAGGTATTTTGTTGATATAAAGTTGATGGTTTGGGAGATATTTGCAAAAAACCGAAACATTGTACCTTCTTAGGGCCAGAAGGGCCAACGCCGACTTCGCTCGAGGGGGAAAACTTGGGAGAGTAATATCTGGGTTCAAATAGAGTGATTAAAGCAATTTCCAGCTTTCCACTAATTATTTCCTTATTAAACTACCTGTCGCCTGGCCTACAAACTCTCCCAACGCTTTTAAAAAGGTATCTTGAATTACTACTTTGAGTGTTAAGATGTGTCTTTTGCATAGGACTCTTTAATTTTTTTGACAATATTGTAGATTTAAAGCTACTATTTTGAGGTTAGAAAATTCTGGTGATTTGCTGGGAGGAATCTGACACCAAGTTCGTATTCAGCGTCTCAAATTACATGGGTAGACAATATTTTAGACATTTTCATAGGTATTTATTTTCTTTTTTCTTTACAATATTATAGATTTTACGCTATTTTTTGAGGTTAGAAAATTCTGATAATATTCTAGACGAACCCCGACATTGATTTCATATTCAGCACTTCAAAATTCATAGGAATACAGTATTGTCATTTGCATAAGTGTTTGTTTTGTTTTTTTCAAAATATTGGCGATTTTAAGAGGTTTTTTGAGGTTAGAAAATTCTCTGAGGGAATTTCGTCATCGAATTCGTATTCAGCGGCCCCAAAATACATGGGAATACTATATTTTGGTCGTTTGCACGACAATTTTTTGTGTGACTGTGTAATTATTACAGTTGACAAAACCCACGCTATTGCCAACTGCATTGTCTGAATTTTTTTTTAAATTTTTTTGGTAGTGAAAAACTAGCCTAAATAAAAATGTTTCTTTTTGCTCGAAGATGGTAGAAAAGTTAAAATTATTTCAATGTTCCTTCTGTTACCATTCCTCTTCTTACAGGTTTAATTTTGGACAGAAATGATCCTGCAAGTAAAGTAGCAGCCTTTGGAAGACCAAATGAGATGGCATTAAAATTATCAAAATTTGGTTTCCTTGCGTTGGAAGCAAGCAGGAAAATTGCAGAATCGTAAGTACTAAAAAAAAATCATTATTCATTATTTAGGTATTTGATAAAAACGTAAATATTGTCGTTACTAGAATTATACACGCATACTCTAGAATTTCTATTTATCACGCGATTCATTGATGTGTTTAATTCGACAAAAAATTTACTGTGTGTATTATTACGAGTAGGACATACAATACTAAAAATAACGAAAGAAATGTAACGGCAGTCAAACTAGGTCGACTTTTTCTATGGAAGTTACTCTAATGACTCTAGCCCTGGGCCTATCATTATTCTTCACAATATCGTTCAGAACTGTGTTAAAATTATGGGGTAATTGTTAGCTGGGAAATAATTGTGTCTTTAAAATGCAATTTAAATACAGGGTTCGGTTTAAAATGTGCTGTCATTATAATAATAGTTGGTGAATCGGAAGTGAACTGTACGGTATATTATAATGTTCTTGAGCATTAGTCAAGTCAATAAAGGTTTTAGAAATAGAAAATTTGACAATAATCTCAAAAGACTTCGAATATCTTTTACTGCCAAATTCAGTAAGCAGCCGTCTCCCAAGCACGGAACATGATGAAAAATTCTAATAATATATTAAAAAATAATTATAATATAATATAATATAATATAATATGATATGATATAATATAATATAATATAATATAATATAATATAATATAATATAATATAATATAATATAATATAATATAATATAATATAATATAATATAATATAATATAATATAATATAATATAATATAATATAATATAATATAATATAATATAATATAATATAATATAATATAATATAATATAATATAATATAATATAATATAATATAATATAATATAATATAATATAATATAATATAATATAATATAATATAATATAACAAATCGTTTCACCATATTGCGTGAGAAATTGCAAATATTCTGAAAACAAAAAGCAATCTTTAATAAAGGGTTTCTTACAATTTTTTTAATTTTCAACCAATCAGGAAATCGAGAACATTAAAAATTAATAACAATTAACGTGTTTATTAATGAGTGTGACATAAAAACATCAACAGTATTGTAAACTTATAAATTTTACGAATTTCCTTGGATAGTAGTAAAAGTCTAAAAAGACGAGATCAGAGTGCAAATTTTCGGCCCTTCCTTCGCTACGTGTTGTTTCACTTACAACCACTTACGAAACCCACAAGGTCCAACAAAACTACAGAAGTCAGCCGGACATTCATGGTGCCCTAGTCACTCCAGTTTCCCTTTCCTGTTGTTTGAGATAAGTTTTCTTTCATGGCCAATTCTTTTACGTAATTCCTCGTTCCTCATTTTTTTATCCATTGTATTCTGGGGAACCGCCTATACATGGACATTTTAAAGGCCTCAAATCGGTTAATAGCGTTAGTTTTCAGGGTCCCTGTTTCGCACCCGTATTGCAATACCAGACATAATACTTCGCAAAACGCTCTGATAAATGAACGTTGGGGTAGGCTTCAACTTCATAAAGCCTCATCTAGCTTATTAGATTCTAGATTTTCTTTTTCGCCTGGATCTAGTGTTTAACTCACAACTCAGATAATTAAAAGTGTCACTATTTAGTGTTAGCCTGGTCGGTCCTGGATCCTGGATTCAATATGATCAACATTTCTTTACCATAGTAAGTCCACATCGTTCGCTTTCCTTATTGACTTTGTCCAGTATCTGCTGAAATTATTCGATATTTTCCACTAGTATAATTGTGTTGTCTGTGTACTAAATATTGCTCACGAATTATTAAATAGCTTAGGAGAAGCAACGCAACTCTGTCTAACACCTCTTTAAATTTCAACATCTCGTGAGGACTCGCGTTCTACAATCACAGAGGCAGTTTGCTTCTAGCACAAGTTTATTATCGGGCGTATATTTTTACCATCCAAATCAAGTTCCTTCGTTGTTTCAACGAGTTTTGGATTCTAAACTCCGTCAAATGCTTGTTGATAATTAATCAATGAAGCATAGTGTAGACGTGTTTCTTCACCTCCTAACACCTTGGGAGAAAAGTTGTAAGGAGAATAATACTTCTCTAGTCCTAGGTCCACTTCCAATTTTAAATTGTTTATCACTTATTCTTCTCACGTTTGCTGTTAATTTTATTGTTGATTCTTTTAAGCAATTTTTTCATTGTGTGACTCACAAGATTGGTGATAAGTCTAGAGTTATTACAGAATCAATCTTCGTAATCAACATCTCCTTGGGAATGTGTCCAGTATCGCATATCCCATTAAAATGATCAGTTAGTTGTTCAATGTCTTCTTCATTCAAGAGCTTAAGAAATTCTGATGGTGTCTGAGATGGACTGAAAGATTTTCGTACTTCCGCCTTTTTCCAGTTTTTGCAATTAAAATGTTTCGGCTAGTGCTAACATCAATTTCACCTATGTTCCGATGATCGTCATCATAGATACTTTTTATACGCCTTTCTCAGTCTTCGTTGTGTAGCAGTGTCTAGAATGGAGTTCCCTTTATGCCATTTGAGTTTATATGTAAGCGAGTTTAATAAGGAGTAATTGGTAGAATGTTCTGAGCATGCATTTTCTTACTTGTGTTGCCATTTCACAGTGATTTTATAAATGTGGCGTATAAATTTGAAGAGGGGACTTGTGCAAAGAGGTATTGCTATCTGCGGTGACACTCTTCACTAATTTTTCAACTCTTTCATTATGAACCGCTATGACCTTTATATAAAAATGAGATAAATATCAAACTTTACTTATTGTGTCTAATATATTCCATGAAGATTTGTGATTAGAAAATTGACAACATTATTAGTAGCTATTGACTCCTGAGAACAATGTAAACTCAAATTAATTTAACAAACTGATTAACGACCAGGTCCTTAGAGTCAACCGCTCTAAGGCAGAACTGGTAATTTTCACTAAGAGGCGCAGGATAGACGGTTTCGTCGAGCCGGTACTCTATGACACAACTCTAACGATCTCCAGGACGGTGAAGTATCTGGATGTTATCCTGAACTCTATGCTGGCCTGAAAAGATCACATGGAGAGACAAATACAAAGGGGCACTACAAGCCTCTGGGTTTGTAGAAGGACCATTGGTAAAATATGGAGGTTAAACCCCAAGGTAACAATGTGGTACTATACTGTGATAGCAAGACCAATGAACACTTATGCTTTTGCTGTGTAGTGGCCTGCTTCAACCAAAGGTAACACAACTCCAAAGACTCGCCTGTTTGGGAGTCACAGGAGTAATACGCACGAATCCCACAGCAGCTCTGTAGGTCCTTCTGGACCGTGATTGAGGTCGAGGCTCGGAAAGCAGCCTACAGGCTGAAGTGCGATGGTCAGTGGAAGGCCGGAGGAGAACAATTAGGGCACACAAGGACCCTTTCACTTCTGGAGGCCAGGAGTGATGATATGGTGCCTTCCTTCTCCTTCTTAGAACCGTTTGAGGTTGTCATCAAAAGAAAAGACTGGAACCCACTCGAGGACATACTTGGGCCTGCCGATATCGTCTGGTTCACAGACGGATCGAGGTTTGAGGAAAGTGCTGAAGCGAGGATATACGGTGAAAGGTCCAGGGCTGAAGTTCCTCATGCCTTGGGCAAATTCGCCACGGTATTCCAGACCAAGATCTTTGCTATTTTGGTCTGCGCACAGGAGAATATCCGAAGGAAATATTCCAACAAGCACATATATACATGTAGCAATAGTCAAACGGTGCTCAAGGCCCTTGCATCAGTCCGGACCAGATCAATCCTGGTCCAAAACTGTAAACAGGCTCTCTGCGAACTTGGCTCATTCAACTGGGTCAAGTTTCTCTGGGTGCCTGGACACAGCAACATCAAGGGCAGACGCTCTGGTCAGAGGGGGCTCTCAGAGGCCCCTACTGGGTCTGGAGCCGGCTCTCGGTTACTCTAGATCAAATGTCAAGAAGTTAGTAGAAAACTGGACACGGTGCCAGTTCTTTGACTTCTGGGCCTCCTAGCCAGGACTCCGGCAAGCGAAGCTCCTGATCTCAGGGCCCTTGCCGAAGCTAGCAGAATAAATCCTGCGACTAAGCAGGAAACAGTTCAGAATCGTGGTAGGTCTTGACTGGACACGACTCTTTCAGAAAACACCTGCACACTATAGGGTGGTTGACAACCCCGACTGCAGGTTCTGCAAGGACGAGGAGGAGACTTCCATCCAAGTCCTTACTTTCTGCCCTTGTCTTATGAACTTGAGGTACAAACACTTCGGCATTGTTTTTCTGATGCTGGAGGAAATAAGAAAGCCCTATAGGAAGGATTTTGGCCTTTGAGTTAGAATCCAATCTACAAACTAGAATCCGGCGTGAATGGGGGAATTCAATAAATTCGTAGCGATTGCACAATGGGCCACAAAGCCTAAATACGGCCCCGCTTCGTCGCCCCGCTAAAAGAAGAAGAAAGAAGAAGAAGAAGTAGAACAAACTGATTGCATCGATGGCCTCAAGAATAGCAATAGTTTTGGCGGTAAAAATTGAGCTTTAACTGTAAACTCAAACAAACATCGAATTAACTATTTTGTCCAATACTGCATTTTTTGGTATAAAAATTTTAGCTCCCAATTAGCTATTTTCTCCATGGAGAACCCTACAATTTTTTTCTTCGTAAATGTGGAAAATACCATAATCTAATATTACTTAACCACCGCTATGCTAATTTTCAGGCATGTATCTGTGTTTTCTAAAGATAAACAATTAATTCCTAACCACAATATTTATTTAAAATAAAGCACCGTTACATGTTTTCTATATCAGTTAAATGTTACGTAACCGAAAACGAAGGAAGTCGTGTTGCGTGGCAACTAACAGCGATTGTGCATTGCAAAATAGACTGAAAAACATTATAATCAAATCCGCCGCCGACTGCTAGACCATAAACAGAACTTATTCATTTGACGTTACAACTAATTAATTACTGATGCAATTGCAATTGAAGAATTTGGAACGCTCGATGTCGATTTAAATATGGTTGTTAATTTACCGATAGCATCATAAAGACTTGCATATCCTGGTTATAAAATGCAGTTACATTTACATTTTATCAAATTTGGAAATCGCTATATTTGGCATATGTGCTTTATTTATTCAGTTTTATTTTTTTATTTACTCCATACAAAATGTGATCACATATTTCAAATACATACTTAAATTATGTGCCGGTCCTCCGTGGACCATAACAATAAGAGAAAAAAACGTGAGGTTTATCAAATTGGTTTAGTAGCTACGACAAACCAACATTTCCGAAATCACTAATTTGTAATTATATCTACTTTTTCAAACGGCAACATCTTTTAAACACCCAGTAGTCAGATAATAATTTTCATGACAAATCCATTGATCCACCTTCAAATCGAAAATCGGTTTGATATTAATCCAAATGCAAATGCTTTGGTGGATAATAATTAAAATATCGACAAAATACGCTTATCAAGTAAGTATTTAAATAAAACTAGATTCAAAACATTCATTTTGTCAACAAAGCCACGCTGCAAATAAAAGAAGTGTGCTGTCCGAAATGATTTATTTTAACAATAAAAAAAATTAAAAGATTAATTAAATGGTAGCAAATGTTCAAAGTGCATCCCCCTCTTCTTCTTGACATTTTCTGGCTCGGTCAATGGTGTTTCGCATAACATTCGCAATATAGCAGGAGTTATACTTGCAAAAACTTCGCGGATACGATTTTGTAAAATTTGAAGTGTTTGAGGTTGTGTATAAAAAACTCGTTCTTTCACATAACCCCACACAAAAAAATATAAAATGCTTAGATCTGGTGAGCGGGCAGGCCAACGTACAGGTCCATATATTGCAATTACTCGCCCATTCTACCGGTTCACTAAATGGGCCATAACTCGAACGGCATTATGAGGAGCAGCCCCATCTTGTTGGAAATACATTTGTTCAGAAAGTACAAGTGGTCCATCAACATTTCTTCAATATCATTTTGTAGGAATTCTAAATATCTCTTCCCTGTCAAAGATTCTTTAAAGAAAATAAGTCCAATAATTGTTGTTCCATTCCACGCATTTACTACAAATCTTTCCATTGAACATTCCATTGCTGGTAAATCTCAACTCATCAAAAAACAATATCATTTTCTGAAGTAACCAGTCACAATAACCTAATCTTCACTTGCCATTATCTTCGTACAAATGCTGGTGCACTTGATATTTATATGAGCGATAGCCATATTTTTTTCATAATCTTCGTTACTAATTCATGACTAATTTGCACCTGGCCAATTTCTCTAGTAGAAGCAGTAGGATTAATTTCTACAAAAGCCAACACGTTAATTTTCTTTACTTCATCAACGATAAAAGCTGCAAGATTGCTCTCCTGATTTGTACTCCACAATAGGGTCATCTCACACATCTAAATCGTGATATTCTAATATTAGTCCCTTGAGGTAAACCAGAAAAAGGTAAAAAGCCCAGAAATTCTGTGACTCTGCAAGACATCTAACCTCCGTTTTTTAGGGCTGACAATGGTGGCAATATTTTCGACCTACCCTTCAACAACTACCCCTAAACTTCCAATTTTTCGGTGCTAAGCATTTTTTTATCGGAAAATTTTATTAACCAAAGTTGTTCAGAATTGTTCAAAAACCTTAAATCTAAAATTTAATTAGAATAAAAAAAAATGAAATTTTGTTTAAAATGAAGTCTGAAAATACCATTTTGTTTAAAATATTCATGACAATTTTGTTGGATATTAAACCCAAGCTATCAGGTAGTTTCAAGTAATTAGTAGTCTTTTTTATATTTTTTAAATTTATCAATTTTAAAAATTTTTCAATTGTTTTATTTTGATGAAATACTGGGCTTAGAGTTCTTGGACAATTCTGAACAACTTGCATTAATAAAATTTTCCGATAAAGAAATGCCTAGCACCGGAAAATCGGAAAAAGTTGTTGTTTTTCCGGATTAGGGGAATATAGTCACGGTGTTCCTGTTGCAGAACCTTCCAGAATCGACCTAAGTCGACTTAGGCAAAAATTTCATTCGAGGACATTTTCAAGAATCTGAGAGACTACAGAGCCACATACTAGTCCATCAGGACCGTTAGAAGTTCTATAAGGTATTAGAAATGACCAGGTGAAAATTCGAAGAAACACCGAATTTTCACTTAGGAAAATATGTTTTGGTTCAGGATATGAGAGCAAAAGTATATAGTGGCAAGGATTTAAGAATAATATACTTTTTCGAAGGTGCAACAAAGTTGGACTTTGAAGAAAATAATATTTTTAAAAGTACGTCAAAAATGGACTTGAGAATAATTTTTATCAAAAGTACGCCAAAATTATTTTTTCAAAAGTACCCCGAAGCTAGTTTAAAAGGTACTCCAAAAATGCACTTTGAAAAATATTAAAATATTTTCCATTTTTATTCCTCCACCAAAGACATTGACCATTGAATGTCCTGTTCTAAAGTATGAGCCTAAAATTTTAACGATGCAATGCATCTAAAAGGCGAAACCGAAGATTTTGACAAAGACGGCATAGCGCCGATAAGCAAAATTTGATAAAAATCAATGAACATGCACAAGGCCGGTTTCTCGCATAGAAAGAGTTTGGATTCACTCGGCGGCTTCCAATTTGGTCGAGCGCATTGAGTAGTCCATGGAAAGCGATGGTAGGAATGCCAATAGCAGGGCTTTCCAAATAATAACGTTATAGAGGAAAGCGCCTTGTGCATAAAAAACCAAAAATTCAATTTTGCCTAAAAGTCGCTCGGAGGTGGATCGTTGTAATTTTGCTAATATTGAACAACTGCATAGGGGCAAGTAAGTTGTGGGCTGATCGAACGCCATCAGACTTATGCAGTCATAATTCCTCATGAATGTGTTTGAGTACGTAAACCGCCACGATACAAGAACTTTAAAGCTAAGTAGTCTCTAGCGAAACTAAATTTATTTAGTAAAACTTTTTTAAGTTATAATCAGTCAGCCGTAATTATGAAATTACAAAGAGTCTAAGACTTCTGTAAAAAGCTCGCATTTTGATTCTGAGAAGGTATGCATGAATCTTTTCTACCTAATCGATCGTTAGCGTAAGCGCTCTCGCATGTATGGTCTGAAAGCCGTTTTCTTAATTGGGGAAGGCGCGATTGTTATAATAAGAATTTTGATATAAACTCTTTTTTGTATAACCATATCTGTTAAATAAACGGATTCTTTGAACTATTGCATCTTAACTGATCTTGAGACTTGTTGTTAGTCTATAATCTCTGGAACTTTCGTATCAAAAACCGAATGTGTTGAGTTAACTCACATTAACACTTGGTCTTCTGGTTACCTTACGGAGATTTGATAGGGATTTTTTTATGCATTTTTCTCAGATATCCTCAAGTGTGGAGTCCATTATTGGCAGTTAAAAACGTGACCCCCCACCTCAAAAATCAATCCCGTCGGAGAGAAATTCTTCGATAGGGATTTTGTTATGCGAAAATTTAACTTCTCAAAAGGTAACCAAAACCTAAATCAAGGCATTCACGGCTATCGAAGTGCGTCTTATCTCGAACCCATCTGGGAGTAGAAGAACGGGGCAGCACGCGGCTGGCGCCCCTGAGAAATAAATTGGTGTCGCGTCATTTTGACGCCCGGTAGTGCATTCTTCTACATTCCCACCCTCGAAAACGGAGGGGCAGAAGTTCAGTCACAGAACTTTTAAGGTCAAAGCTTTACCTCAAGGGACTATAGATATGTGGTGAACAGCCTAATAAATACAGCGATAAAATTTTAGTTTATCATCTATTAGTATTTTATTTTTACGTTTGAAATTTGAATTTCTGCGTGATGACGTATATGCTTCCCAAATTCAAATAAAGTGCACGAGCGTGCACGAGTCGGTCCGAAGTTAATGACTGGTTGTTTATTAGTTAACAACAGGGATGTCTTTAGAACAGTGTCATCGCGTAAACATTTTCACGCATATATTATAGAAATAGCACAGAAGAGATTTTCTTCTGTGGAAATAATGTGGTTTCTCTTCCACTCTACACATCCCATTTGTCGCTTCTCGCTCCTGTGGGTTTTCGGGAACGCAGATTACTATTTTTTGTATCAAAATTGAAAATCAAAATGGCGGCGTCAAGATGGTGGACCATTTTTTTCATTTATGATCCGATACGCCTGAAAATCGATATCTGTGGGTTTCCGGAGATGCGGATTCCGATTTTTTATCAAAATTGAAAAATCAAACTGGCGGCGCCAAGATGGCGGACCATTTTTTAATTTATGGTTCGATACGACTGAAAATCGATATCTGTGGGTTTTCGTGGACGCAGAAAATTTGAGAGAAAGTCATTTTCCATAAGAAATGTGCGAGTTCTTTTAAATGTATTTCTTTTCGTTATTGGGTAAGCTAATTTCAGCTTA
Organism: Rutpela maculata; assembly: GCA_936432065.2. Lineage (NCBI taxonomy): Eukaryota > Metazoa > Arthropoda > Insecta > Coleoptera > Cerambycidae > Rutpela > Rutpela maculata. Next base: position 124,998,898 of record OW386290.2, on the reverse strand, counting down.
AGAGGACTTTCTTCACACGTTACTATAATTACAATGAATGCAGATTGTAATATGTTATAAATTTACTATCTTCCATTTGTACAATTTTCAATGGATTTGTTGTTCAAATAAAATAATTCAACACATTCCTCACTTCACGCTGTAAAAAGCAAGGACTGGGAAAAAATCCATTAAAGTTTAAAGAATCGGACAGCGGGAATTCCCTTTTAACTCCATTAGACACGAACAAATTAAATAGCTTTCAAGGAATTTCATTCTTACTATTGCATTAAAAAATAATCTAGTTTGATTGTTCCAATTAAAGTTAAATTTAGTAGACACTTTAAAAAACAATGAAGGGAAATGCGAGTTTCGAATAAGTACACAGTCAAGCTGTAATTTCCTTTATATTTTATTAAGTATTCTTTAACAAGGACCGTATAATTCAGCTGTGAAATATTAGAACGTTGAGTAATAGCCACCTAATTATTTTGAAACCACTGGAAGGAAAACAATGTTACGTTAAATATCCAGCTAAACTTATTGTGTTCATGAAGATTATGCCAATTTGCGGTGGAATATTTTCTATTTGAAATATGATATTTACTCCAGTCATTTTAGACAAAAAAAAAATATGGCTTCTGATCTAACAAAATATATCTTTCATTTTTTTAAAATCGGTTTATTTTGATGTTTTAAAGAAAATATTAAAAATCGCTAACGAGATCACTACGGCAAAAAAAAATATTCAAGGTCAAAGTTTACAAAAAACTTTTTTTTTGCGGTTTCTATGGCTCGGAGGCCAATTAAGGTTATTATGAAAATGAAAGATAATGAAATTCCGCACAAAAATGATCTCTTCCATTTTTTATGTACAACGAACGGTTTAGGCATTGTACGTAAAAAATGAATAAAATATTTTTCGTACAAAATTTGATTATCTTTTATTTTAAAAACGTTACACCTGACTGGTCATGTACCGCCAGTCTATGATCGAGCTACAAATCACGGCGGTGGCCTTGCGATATATGTAAAATGTACTTTAAAAGCTAAAATAATTTCTCACCTAGATCACAGAAGACCTATACCAGAAACGACTATCTGGCCTTCCCGCCAATATTGAATTTTATGCGCATATGTCATATGTCGGTGGTATTATTGTCAACCTATAAATCCGCAGGTTTCTAAATTCACCGGTGGAGCGTACCGGTAAGCAATAACATTATATGATTGGTTATTTTGAAAACCAAAACCAAAATCAGCTTCGAATTTTCTCTACCAATAGGTTGACAATACCACCGACAAGATGGCCAAAGGTCACCCCAATTTACCAATGAAAGGGTGCGTTTGCACGCACTCAGTAATTTAGTCGAGTAGCTTAGTAATTTAGTACTCGACCAATGCGGACAGCGTGTTTTAATCAAGTAATTTAGTGGAAAGCTATTACTAAATTATTGGACCGTCTCTCTACTCGACTAAATTACTGGATGCGTGCAAACGCACCCAAACATCGAACGTGCCTCCGACAGTGACGCTTCTGGTATAGGTCTTCTGTGCCTAGATATCAATACTACGGAGCAACTCTGGTTGTCTATTAATCATTTTAATAAGAACATCGCTGTTGGCACTTTATATCGTCCTCCAAATTTTAGTGTAGCAGACTTTTTGGACGAATTTGAAAATTCACTTCATATTGTTTTGCCTAAGTATGATGATATATTATGTGCGGGAGATTTCAACATTGATCTTCTGGATGATGACCAGGTACGGTACTACGAGTGCAAAGTTACTAGACCTCATTATTTGCTCTGATAACATCAAAGTAGTTGCTACGAGGGTCAACGATGTATCTGAAATTTCGGATCATTGCTTAGTCTCGTATGAAATTGATAAAATACAAGAAAAAGTCGTACCGCTTCTATATACCTTCCGTGATTTTAAAGATTTTAATACAGTCAATTTTGAATATGATCTTAATATGATCTATTTCTCAGAAATATTATATTTAGGTGATGTTGATTCTAAAGTGGAATTTTTAAATTCTACCATTCTCGAACTTTTTAATCACCATGCACCTATTAGGACGGTAAGAATTACTAAACGTAAAACGCCCTAGCTTACTGAGGCCTTAAAACAACTTATGCGTCATAGAAATAAAGCACTCGCCAAATATAAACAAACAAAAAATATTAATCATTGGAATTAATACAAAAATTTGCGTAATGAGGTAAACTATACAATAAAATGGGAAAAAGGCATATCTAGAACACAAAATTAGATCTTGCAATAACAAAGACATGTGGAAAGTATTTAAAACTTTAGAAATTCATACAAAAAAAAAAGACTGAAGTACCTACACACCTGCAAAATCCTACGGCTATTAACGACTTTTTTATACAAACTATGCAACATGGTAATAATACACCTGATCCTGATACGATTCTTTAACAGATTAGTGAATGTAGAGAATTTTGAATTCTCTCTTACAAACGAAAAAGAAATTTATGAAACTTGCTTAGCTATTAAATCTACAGCCGTCGGTGAGGATTTAATTAATATTGACATGTTATTTTATTGCTGTCCTGTAATATTGCCATACGTTACGCTTATTTTTAATTTTTGTATCGAGTCACAGACCTTTCCATCAATATGGAAGCGTTCGCAAATTATACTTCCGCCTAAAGTTGCCAGCCCTGTTGAATTTAAGGACCTCAGACCCATCAGCATTCCGTGTTCACTGTCAAAGGCTCTCGAAAAATTATTGATAAACAAATACGTCAGCACTTTTTCAGCTACAATATTTTACCAGAACACCAGTCCGGTTTCAGGCCGGGATACAGCTGCAGTACGGCATTGGCAATAGATCAAAACAAGTTATCTGTCTTGGTACTTCTAAATTATTCGAAAGCCTTTGATAGGATAAATCAATTGTTATTAGCTATCACGCACTACGTTGGATTCTCTGAGAGAGCTGTCTCTTTGCTCAGAAGTTACCTCGATGATCGCGTACAATGTGTACGACAGGGGTCTATTTTGGGTCCCTTGTTGTTCACGTTATACACCTTTGAATTTCATAAAATCATATCTTTCTGCACCACACATTTCTATGCTGATGACATGCAAATTTACTACGCATTTGAGGAAAGAGACACACAACATGCTTGCCAAAACATTAACCATGACCTCCAAAACTTTCTTCAAATTTCCAACAAATTCTGTTTAAACATTAATGCCAGTAAATCGGAGGCTATGTTATTTGGTCGAATTGCCTCACGAAATCGAGGTAGTAATGATGTGAAAATTTCAGTCGACAATGAAATTATAAGTCATACAGATACTGCCAAAAATTTAGGCTTAATTCTAGATGTAAATTTGAGATTTTCCGCACATGTATCATCTATCGCTAGAAAGTCGTACTGTTCATTAAAATTAATATACGCCAATAGACACATTCTAAATAAGAAGACTAAAACAATTCTTTGCAAATCGTTGGTGTTGTCTCACATAAATTATGCAGATGTAGTGTACAGACCATGTCTACACTGCTGCACGTTCTATCACAAAATAATCACCACAAAGAAACCTCAGTATCTGTAAATAAACTACGATTCAGAACGGAAATTCATAATATTAATATCCGGTTTAAGAAAAAACTAACCCCTTCTCAGTATAGAACTACACTTTTTCGGTCCTCTTTTACATACAACTCCACAAAACTATATAATAGGATCCCAGCTGATTTAAAATTCGGTTCTAATATGTTTTCAAAAAAACTCAAAAAGCTAATGTTTTAAGATGTTACCTTCTTAGCATAAACAATTGATGTTTGTGTAATTGATTCTTTTGTTGTTGTTGTTAAGCAAAACGGTATTATGTGATACAGATACTCACTTCTTTTTATATTTGTGTTACATTTTCAAGGTTGACAAATCCAAAATGCTTGAACTCCGCCTTTTCCACAATTTACTCAAATATGTGTTTTGTTTATTTGTTTGTATATATATATTTTCTTTAAAACACCAAAATAAATCGATTTAAAAAAAAAAATAAGGATATATTTTGTTAGATCAGAAAAGTCTAATTTCACTGGGAAATTTGATTTCATCAAATTGATCAAATTTGGTAAGACAGATGAAGCTGAAGATGGTACTCATTTGAATAATTAAATAGTCTCATTAATCACTTATTTTATTTTACATATATTTTAATTTTACCATACAATCGTTCATCAGATATTAACCCAATTACAGAATTGGAACAAACGGGGTTGGAAAAAAAGAACAGTTTTTTTTTTATTTTAAACAAAACCTGTTTTTTTTAACTTTAAACAGTTTTTTTCCATGTTTTAAATGGCATATTTAAAACATGTTTAAAAGAGGTTTAAAATGTTTAAAATTCTAATAAACTAAAATTAAATGGTGCCAAGTTAGTGTCTGCTACTACTACTTGATGCCAGATGACTCTCTTAAACGGATTTTACAGTACTCTACATATAAATTGTTCAGTTTGGCGCAAGTGGCCACTAACCATTTGACTCATATGAGTAAGACTGCAGAGGCTATTTTTTTGAGAGTGTGTTTACTGTTTATATTGGAATTATTTATCGGAATGGACCATCATCGGCACTTTTCCTGCTTTTCCACAATCGCTAAAATAATATATTTGTTTAAAACATAGCACTGTGTTTTAAACTGTGTTTTAAACAGTTGTTTGAAACATCGCATTATGTATTAAATATGTTTTAAACATTTATTTAAAACACGGTGTGATGTTTTAAACGTCTTGTCTTAAACATGCCAACCCTGGGAACAAAATGGAAAGGTGATGTACAATTTATTTAGTATTTCTACATAATACAAACAGATGTTCACATCGACAATTAAAATTAAAAAAATATAAATAAGTATGCAATATTATAAATTTTTTTATGATACTTGTCGCATAGTTAATTAATAAGAGAAAACTTTTTAATATTTGTTCTTAGAGTCGACATATGGAAGGTTTGCGATTGTCTAGAGGAAAGCCTGCATATTTGAAAATTAAAACGATGAAGAATAACTGCAGTCTGTTCTGTTATTAAATAACTTATTCAAATAAATTTCTCGAGACTTTTTTTTTAATGCCTTATTATAGATTAACGTCCTGACGAAGTTTAGCTAATGCTACTCTACCACTTAACCAGGACGGCGAGATGAGTTACGGTCACCCATCCAAGTGGCGGACTCGCATCGGCGTGCTTGACTTCGCCGATCGATGTCCACTCACTGAAACCGGTACCGTACCTCACCTCACATACGATAATCTGGATAATCTGTTCTCCGTTCTAGCATTAGGAAAACCAATATCGGGATATACAACACGTATTTTTAGTCCAATCAATGCATGCCCAGAAGGGTATTGTAGACGACATGGAGGTGGGTGGGGGGCAGAATTTTTCTGTTCAGGAATGTGTTGGGGGTAGTTGGGAGGTAAACATACTAATAGTCCCTGCCCCTAGCCCTGCCGTTTTTGGGGGGGGGGGTGGGGGGTGTTAAGGTCCTTTTTTTCGATTCTTCGCTTATAACTCGGAAAAGACAAAAGTCGTACGGAAAAAAACATTATATGAAAAGTTAAACATAATTAAATTCCCTAAAATAATGTCTTTATTTATTTTCTTCCTATGTGTTGTAGATTCTGAAATATTCGCCAGCGAAAATCGATAATTAATGAATGAATTAATTAGATATCTGAAATTTTTCTATCAAAGCGGTTTACCGTGGTCTGCTTATAAATCACAGTCACAAAACAATATTTCTGTTACAACACTCGATGTATTTACCAACGTAATATTTTGTCGAAATCTATACATTTCCTTAAATATACAGTGTGACTCACTTAAAATGAAGACACCCTTATAACTTTTTTATTTTATTTCAGACTTAATTCAAATTTTACTTCAAGTATCGAACAAATTAGAATCTACTTATGACCTGAAAATTATTCACCCAAGGCAAAGTCACCTGTGGTACCAGATTGTTTTGTGACTGTGATTTATTAGGAAACCACGGTAAACCGCTTTGATAGAAAAAATTCAGATACCTAATTAATCCATTTATTAATTATCCATTTCCGCTGGTGAATATCTCAGAGACTATAATACATAGGAAGAAAATGAATTAAATATTCTTGTAGGAAACTTAATTATGTTTAATTTTGCATAGAATATTTTTTCCGTACGACGCATCTTTTCCGAGTTATAAGCAAGAATCGAAAAAGGGGACGTTTCCACCCACCCTCCCCCCTGAAGCGGCAGGGCTAGGGGCGGGGACTTTCGGTATGTTTATCTCCTAACTACTCTCAACATATTCTTGAAGAGGAAAATTTTATGGCAGGAATATTTTAAAAATCATCCTGGCTTATTTTCCATATTATTCACATAAAAGTCATAGTGAGGATGATATAGATAGAATCCAGCAAAATTGGTTAAAATAATAAAAGTGGTGATTTCTAAACTACCCTAAAAATTAACTTAAAAAAAATTTTCAGTCTCATAAGACGTTATGCTGCCTAACAAAATGAAATTTTAGAAACTGCACTAAAATTTGACGACATATGGCTCGCGATGGCAAGAAAATTGGAAAGTGGGCTGAAATTTTTGATTTCGGAACTGCAATATCGCCTAATTTATGCACAGTTCATTCTAACCTGTATGACACTATATATTGCAAACTCGATATCTTGTACATGTACATATTTCCGTTCTTGTGTGCTTAATCGAAAATCTTAACAAAATATTGGTGTAAGATTATTATAAAACATAGTTTATATAAATGATGATAGTTTGCTAGCCTCTGGGTATCACCCTGTGTGATGGATAAGATCCAATTTCAATGTATCAACTTTAATACCATCGGAGATTTTAACGACAAAGCAGACAACAAACCTATTTAAATACCAGGAAAAATGTGTCACCACCTTTTCGTGGAAGATATATTACATATTTATCATCTTGTTAATAAACGGATATAGCTAAACAATTCAATAGTTCAAACAATGAAATAGAAAATGGCGGACGTTTAAAAATTATCACTTTTTAGACCTGCCTGCCTCTATCTGTAGCCCTGGTGTCTGTCTATAAGTTGGCACTATATGAATACAAAATTATTTGGTAGGTAGTTGACATCATCGAGATCGGAGAAATGTGATACACTTTTAATAAAAATATTCAGAGTGGACATCCTTAAAAAATAATTATTAGATATGCAACAGAGGACAATATTAATATTTAGAATGATTACACAGACACACAAAATAAAAAAGTGGTCTTTTCCTGCTAAAAAAGTGTGAATGTATTTTCAATATATTTCTTTGCGCTAAAATGCTAATAATCCTATCGTGTAATTCAACACTTCGTCAGTATTAGCCAGAAGAGTTGTTGTTTTGATTGGGTTCTCCAATAATGAGTATTTTAAAGTATTTGCCTTACTAATAATAATAATACTTTATTTGCTCAAATAGCAATTACACGTATTGTTTTAGCATTATCAGTAAAAGGAGATGAAAGTATACTAATCCTAGTTTAATGTAGATTAAGTTCTTAAGATAAAAACACTTATTGGTATTAAGCTACAACATGGTTACCGAAACATACATAAATTTTACACGTAAAAATGTAGGTGTAAAGTTATCTTTTTTAATCAACAAAACAAGCTTCAAAATACTCCTGTGGTAAATTTAGAAGTAGTTTTTTACATTAAAACTTAAATTTGTTCGACGTTAGGCTTCGTATTTTGACTGGAAGGTGATTAAATAACCTCACAGATATGTTTATGAAGCTTTTTCCTGTTAACTGTAGTTTGTGTTAGAGGTAACGATATCTTCTTTATTTCGAGTATTGTGGTCATGATTTGATGCATGGGTTTTTAAATTTGCTTGAATAAACAATGCTGTATGTGGAATACTGGAAGCGTGAGTATATTTAAATTAGTGAATAGTGGCCTGCATGATTCTCTGCTTGATTTTTTTGTTATTGAACGAAGTACTGATTTTTGTCATTTAAAAACAGAGTCCCATTCTGTTGAATTGCCCCATAGTATAATATCGTAAATTAACTGGGACTGGAATAGTCCCATGTACGCTAGCCGACATATGTGTGGTGGGATGTAATTGGCTAATTTTTGGAGCAAGAATATAACGCTAGCTAATTTATTCCCCAAACAAGTGATGTGGTGCTTCCAATTTAATTTGTTGTCTAGGTGTAACCCCAAGAATTTTGTGTCTTTAACGTCGTTGTTTAGATTCTTTAAGGTGAAATTCATTCTGATGGTTTTATCTTTGTTGAAGCATAGTTTGTTTGCAGTGAAATACTCTTGTGATTTGTTTTATGCCGACTTTACTCTGTGGTCAAGTATGTTCAGATCAGACGCCGCAGAAAATACTAGTATCATCTGCGTATTGCAGGGAATATGTATCAGCTAGATATGTTGAGAGGTCATTAACATAAAGAGTGAATAGCATGGGTCCTAAGACGGACCCTTGTGGGACCCTTACGGTGACCGTAAGAGTCCCACGAGGCTTTCGAGAGATCGCAAAACACAGTTGTTGTGATTTCACCCTCTCGAAAGCTTCCGTGAGTTGTGTGACCATAGTATGTTAGTGTGCCCAGATTAGGGCAAAAATATACAGAAAGTAGGATTTTTCATAATAAATAAAAAAGTGTGTAAGTTGTGATCTGCTTAATACCTAAATACTATTTCCTAATCTTTATTTGTATTTCACTTTTTATTTTATTTTTTTTTAATTGTATGAATTCTTATCCGGCAGAGTTTGAAATAGATCTAGCGGATGATCCTGAATAGACAGGAATTAAAAATTAATTTAAAAAGTTCACCATGTTATTTCGTTATAAAAAAAACCCTTCTCATTCGCTGCCATTGTCATGCCCTTCACTGCTTTACCAATTGTACTGCAGAGGATATAAATATAAAGAAAGAACGATGATGGGCATTAAATGACCCACAATTAAATAGATATCAATTGGTTTCATGTAAAGTTTTTGTAGAAATCACCAGAAATTGTTCTTATGATAAAGAAGCGAATTACACCAAAGTTTGCGAAAGATCACTAATAGTTGACTAAAGAAGTATTTCAGTTTTGCAAGATAAGTGTATAAACAAAACATAAATACAATCTATCTGAAGAAGTTATTAATTTTACGTAGCTAATTGATTATTATTTTCTATTTTATATTTACAGCGTATAGACAAATATTTTAAAAATAATAATTTGATTTTTGCATGGTTGCATTTTACAAAATCTCATTCAGTAAAGATTACATTTTTGATGTAATGATGTGAAGAAAGCCTTATCAAATTTAATTGGATACCGCTTTTAAACAGATGCAAAGCTTGACAATTTTACATATAAAAAAGCACAATAATTATGCTCTTTATTATTCATATTTTAAAGGTTTAATGTAATGCTAATGGTAGAAAATTAACAGTTTATTATATTATTTAAGGCGTGTTACCTGTTACTTTTTTTGTATACAATTAAAATTCAATTATGGGAAAGTTACCGATAAGCAATCATTCATAATGAAATTATCCGGTGGAAAATATCTTGCGTAAAGTCGCTTAGGAATACGCAATATAATAAACGCAACATAGCCATATAGTATAATCGTTCTTCTTATGTGCCTCTGACAGAATTATTTAATGGCAATCTCTTATACTTGAAAATAAAAAAAAAATTATAAGAAATACTTTGGTGGATAGTAATTTCTCTGTTTGAGAAAATATTCTTAATAGTGAGATAACTAATAAATATAACGAAAATCTTTATACTTTACATTATTTCAGTCTATTCTTTATGTACATTGATTTTCTTATCTTTTTTAATTGTAGAAATCATGTGAAATGATATTTCGTTTTAATGTGTATTTATATATTTTAATAATATACATTTCATAATATAATATCACAACCAGCAAACTTGTTTTATAATTTAAATGTTATACGATTATTTTGTTTTGTTATTTTATTAATGCTTCTAAAATGCTAATTGATCATATTAGAGTTGCAGAAAACACTATCTGGTTGCCTGCAACTGAACTGTTTTATAAATTTATCATCAAAAGATCTTTACAGCAAAATTATAAAATATCTTATGAAGCAGTTAAGAAATTATTTTTGAAACGTTTCCGTGACTAAGCTATAAAACATTTCAGCTTATAAAACTAAATAATTTTATAGCGCTTTTTTAGTAACGTTCGGCAGTATTTTCAGCACCGTTATAAATATGTGTTAAAATTATTTTATAATTGTTTCCTATCATCTTATGAAACAGTTATAGCAGTTAGATTAAAACACTATTTGGGACAGTTTTGCTATTGAAAGTAAATTGTTGTTCCAAAGTCTGCTACATAGTTATTATATAGAGTTGCAATCTACTGCAATATGGCAACGGCAATAAAGTAGTTACAAAATAAAATTTTATTAAAGAGTTTTTTTGAACGGAGATACAAATTTTACGTAAAAAAGTTTTAGCCAATTTGACCAAATATTTTTTCAATTGTTCTTTTAGGACCGGCGCCTTCGCCAGAATATCTCAAACTTTATTTTTTTTTCTGCGCTAGTTTTATTAAAACAAAAAAATCTTTTTAGTGAAAAATATTCTAAAGGACTATTATAAAGCATCACAATATAAAACGTATAAAAAAATCATGAATTCGGAAATTTTTTAACTTGATCGCTTGTACATTTTTTGAGCTGTATCTCAGAAATTAGACATGGAATCGAGTTGGGCCCATGAGAACACTTAATCACAAAGTCGAAATCTACAACAATTACCAATTTTAGTAGCTTAAACTTAATTAAGAAGAACCCCCTAAGCTATTTTAACCTCTCGCTAATAATTCAAAAGTTACTGATGTCGATGAAAAATAAATTAAAAACTAATTAAACTAATAGTATAACAGCATCCAGCATGTAATAGGCTCATTTAACAATTTTTTATTATTACATATTCTGAAAGAGCTTGGTGAGTATAGTAAGTATGCCAAAAATTAGAATTTACTCACGCCGCCTTCATGTATAACAAAATTATTAAAGTCGGCGCGCTTAAAAACGCTCGGGATAACCATGTAGCCGAGTTGTGACGTCAGATGGCTGAACCGCGCAGTGAACACGCTGTGAATGCAAGTTAGTAGAGTAAAATCTGGAAGTAAGTAGCTTAGTTTTCGAGAGAAAAAAAAACCGGCGTAGAACCAAACCAGACTTAGTGGGATTCTTTAGTAAGATAATCGTGTACACGAAATCATTTTTTATGACATTTTTTGGTGGTCCAGAACTTTTTTATTTCGGAAAAACTCAAAAAAATAGATTATTAATGAAATATGTTTTTAACGTCTCTGAAAATAGTTGTGCTATCAAGCTATTTTTTTTTTTTAGATTAAAGTAGACACAATAGTGCTTCGAACAGCGTCTCACGTGAACCGGATTTATTTTTTTTTTAAGTTGGAAAAATAATAGGAAACTCAAACTTGTTATTTTCAGTAGCGTAATTTTAGACAATCGAGAAAAAAATTATTTATGAAAATTTGTATATACACGCTGCGTGCAATTGAAGCCAATAGTTGAAAAAAGTTTTTAAGATAAAAATTTTTCATGTTCCGTTCATAGTATTGAGTCAGCGATTTTCTTTAACGGGCCAAAGTCAATAGTTGAAAAAAGTTTTTAGGATAAAAATTTTTCATGTTCCGTTCATAGTATTGAGTCATCGATTTTTTTTTTAACGGGCCAAAGTCATATTCTTGCGCGCTCGGCTGTAGCAAGCCTGCCGATTGCAACGATCTGACGGTCCCGGTCGGGGTGTATGTAGTAGTCAATAGATATATCAATAGATACAAAACCAGTAGTGATCAAAAGCATCTAGGGGATCAATATTATTGTTAAATATTTCATATATTGTACAGTAGTATTGATCATATGTTGTTAATATTAAGAAATTGTACAATAAATATAAAATAGTCTCCTTTTAATAATAAAAAGACAGGTAGGTAGATATAAATACTTAATCTATAAATATCAATCAGTGTTACTAACTACCCACCTAATTAGTAAGTTTATTAGACATTTTTAAATGAATGAAAGTAAAAATGTACTCATAAAATGAGTTTTATTGTTGAAATAAATTTTCTATTTGCATAGATAAATATGTAGTATGTAATTCATGTAGGCCCTACATTAATAGCATTCTAATTCGTTCATATCTGCCTCGAAATCTTTAATAATGTTGTTACAGGAACGACATTTGCACTCGTTGCAACATTTTAAGCCTTCCTTAAAACAAGCACATTTTCGATTGTCACAATTTTTATCCGAACAATGAATACTTAATGATTTTCGACAACCGCCACTTCTACGCGACTAATCTGACCAACCCTGCATACGAGGTATATTAATTGCGTCCTAATGTCGCATTTAGCGCTGATAAAAAAAATCGCTGTTGCCACACGGAACATTTTAGGAAAAAATATATTGTTTCAAAAACTTTTGTGATTATTAGGCTTTATTTTCTTCGCTGCATGTACGTAAATATTTTCAAAAATAAAAAAGTTTATCGATTGGTGAAGATTTCAATACATAAAATATATATTTTTAGTTTATCTGATTTTTAGAGAAATGAAAGTCCGAATTGTGCCCAAACCATTTATATTGATAAAAGCGCTGCAGTGTGTGCTTTTATTTGACACAAAACAAATTTCGGTACCTTTAATAGTTTTAAAGATATGGCGGTGGAAACAAAAAAATAAACAATTTTATTTAAAAATACATTTTTTTCACTTTTTATTGATTTAAAAAGTTCGAGACCACAAAAAAATGTCGTAAAATATGATTTTATATGCCCGGTGACATATTCAAAGGAACCTAACATGTTTGACCTGGTTCTACGCCAAAAAAAAAAACGACACGATAGACTTACGAAATCGCTGCTCTAATATAGGTATCGGCGCACGCCAAGTGACGTCACTCTACGGACTGGTGGCCGGCCGAGCGTGTTTCTATTCAAATGCGAATATCTCTGTGGCTATTGATTCAATTGAGCTGAAATTTTTTTCTGAGGCTATTGGTTTGTTATACTTTAAAATGAGGAAGAAAAAGTAGGAAACTGCCATATCACTAACTGACTCTATTAGAAGGTGCACATATTTATTAAATAGCGAAAGTTTTCCCATTTTTAGTAACTAGAACCTATTTAAGATAAAGAAACTCTTAAGTTATTTTTAATCTCCAATTACTAATTTTATACTGCAAGTGTAAATAATATTTATAGACCTTCCTATAACCTGTCAACAGACAAGACTAATGTAGTACGCAGCCTACTAACTAACATAAACTAACCTAACCATTTTTATGTTTATTGTTTCATTTAATTTTGGAGTGAAATTTTCTTACCACACGTGCTTTAATTAATTACCGGACATTTTTCAAGCACTAGGGAGATGATTAGTGAAAATTTTTATAAAATGAGCAAAGGTGTTAAAACGAAAACTTAACATGCAATTTAATGGTAATACAATAAATTATAATTTTTATCAAAATGTTCGTGATTCTGGCTACAGTTACTTTTCTTCACTTATAAGTTATAAAAAGAATACAAATGACCCTTTTTTGAAAAAAAAAAAATTGTTATAATGGTTCACTTAAAATACGACCCTGTCACAGGTCCGTCACCTCTGAGACACATTATTTTATAGATGTTTTGTAGGAATCGCCTATAGTGTAATTTTCTTAAAATGCTTGCTATTAACATAAAAGTATTTTATAGAAGCCATTTGACCAGCGTTCGAGGTCGTAAATATGACAAGACATTAAAAGTTTAAAAATCACATTTTCACTAATATTTATGGCAGTTAATATGTGCTAATTATAAAGTTATAGTGATTAAAATAAATTGGCATTAAATTTCATTACAAAAAGAATTTAAAATGTGAAATCAATTTTTACTAAATTCCAAAAATCATTAGAAATCTTAACACTTAAAATTCATCACAAAAACACATGGCATAATTCACAGTAAAATTCCCTTCACATAAAAATTGCGGACTGTATGGGTTAACATGTCTCTAAAATAATTATTAAATAAGTTCTTATCCACTGTCCAGTAAAATCACTGGAACATAGTGTATATATACATATAGGATCAGCAATTTGTAAGTATATGTATACGACTTTTTGAATACATTTAAAAAAACGTTTTATTTTATTGGTGTTTTATAGCAATAATAACAAACAGTGAAGTACGTGCTTTATAACGCAATTAAATGAAGCTACAATAAAACTGTTTTATAGTGGCGGTGCCGAATTTTTTTGGAGCCTGCGGAAATGTTCATATAGTTATTTTGTAATAGTTGCAATAGGCTTTACAAAATGTCAACAGTGACTGAATTATTTTATAAGATGGTGCCAATTTTACATTTAGAGCTGTCGTAATAACGTTTTTAAAGTATTTTCTGATTAATGTTGTTTTATAAAATTTGTATCGGAAATATTTCTGCAGTTTTTATAAATAATTGCTAGTTGGGATGCAATCGTGAAATATGATTTCGACTCGTCGCTTATGATGTAAAAATTTAGATAGCTTTATGCGGCAGGTGGTGACGCAGTTCCTAAGTTCTTGACTAGGAAGGACGATATCTCTGGTTCGAAACCCAAATAGGTTTTGTATATAGTTTTTTTTTTATTTTATTTTACACTGAGTGTTTCACGTATTATAAAATTAAAAATTACTAAAACTAGCACTATTTACAAAAAACTGCGAAGAGTGTGCAATAAATGATATAAAAAGTTCAATAAATTGGTGAAGAGTACAAAGATTCTAGCTGATTGTCACAGGTTGTTTATGTCTCCATTTCTTCTTTTCGTATGTTCTCTTCTATTTATTACTGCTTTTTTTTCTTTTATTAATGTTGACTTTTTATATCGTTCCTTCAATTTTACTGTTTTTGCGAGTAGTTAGACGATATCTCTTTTACCTTCTTTCAGACTTATTCTGTTGGCTTTTATCGTTGGAGTATTTCTAACCCAGTTTATCACCATTGGCAGTATGTAGATCAGATCAGAAGTAAAAGATCAAGAGTATGTTGTCTCCAAAATGGGAAATTTGGACTTAATATACTTTTCTTCCAGACCAACGAACTGCAAAGGACGTACTGTTAGACTCAAAGGAATTAGTTCAACTTTTCAAATCACATTTTCAAAATCAATATGCCAAATATCATTAGTTGAGAATATATCAATAGGTATACAAGTCTTAAGTTGCTGATTTAACTTGTCTCACTGTAGACTCATTGTGGACAATTTTACAGTTTTGTCATTTAAATGTGTCAACTGTTAGAATAATCATTTGTAACATTTTTTTAACAGTGTGAGGGCTGTGGATCGAGATAACGATATCTTACTATCGGTTTACTTTATTATAATTATAAAATTATTAAGTTGAAATTTATCCACTCAAATTGCTCTTTGTTATAAATCATAGCTATAATGACTTTAACCTTGAAATATATTAATTAGTCAGGTATATTTGCGGATATGCATTGTGATTAGCATAGGAGAAAGTTGTTGTGTTGTTTTATATCTAGAATTCAATAAACTCAAATTTATCGTTGAATTTGGAACAATATCGTGATTGTTATAAGTAAATTAAGAACTGGGTGAGTAAAATGACTTGGTATTTATACCGCTCTGAAAGGAAATTTAATTAAATAAACGAACAATAAAAAGTAGAAATAGTGATTGCAATCATCAATAATTTCATTTATCATTTTTCTAGAAAGTCCAGCTATTGGTGCGACGTCTTCTGACTGAAACTTTAAAAGCATCAATGCTCCCTCTGTCTGTGTCTCTAGTAGTCCGTGTCTCAGAGGCATAAATAATTAATAAAAAAATTATAAGTAAAAAAATCGGCAGGTACTGGAAGCGGCTGGAACCTCTCCACACAGTGGATCTTTATAAGCTGTGACACGTGACTTTGGAGCCATTTATTTCATGAAAAAATATCGAACGAATTGAAGTGGACTACAAGCAATATGTTAAAACAATACCTCTCATGTTAATCAATTGTCGGACATTATAAGGGTATTAACAGATAACGTTTCGAAGATTTTGTAGAACATTGGATAGCGAACAAACATAACTACATAGAATTTAGCCAAAATGACACTCTAACCTCAACAAGTCAATAATATTATAGACAATTCAAGCAGACTACGCATGCGTCAAATTAAAATCTTCCTGCTCGATCAAAAAGGTCGAGGGCTTTATTTTGTAATATTCGAAAATTTCAGATTTAGCTTGGTTAGCTCGATTTGCATTACACGAACGATTGTGACGCGTCCCATCAATCAGGCGTAATATCCGAACACGGCCATAAACGATTTTATTACCTTTAAAAAACCAACTAAAATAAGTTCTGACATCTGTCAAAAATATTTGGGTTGATTTGAATGTTGATTTTTAGGTTATGAAATAAATTTAGAGACAACCTATGGGGCATCTGCACGTGACGTCACAGCTAACCTCAAAAATATATACAGGGTGTTTGGTAAGGCGATGCCGACCCTGAACAGGGAAATAGAGGGAGTCATTTGGCATCTATATGACCAAACATACCTATATGAGAAATGTTACGGTTTTTTTATATTGCCGATTTTGTACTTTTTAAGAAAATCTCCATATTTCATCATTTATTTAAGTATTGCGTACTAAATTTGACTTTTGATATTCTGAAATATGTTTTTCCTTTATCCGAAATACATAAACTTCCGACAAAAAATAAATAAAAATAAAAAAATCTGTCGCCTATAAAAAAAAATAACTTTTATTAGAAGAAAATTGTAATGGTATTTAAAAGTGTCGGTTTTCGAAGTCTTACAAGATTTAAAAAAAAATCATCTAGATATTACAATTACTTTTAAAACTTCTCTATTGTATTCTCTTTAAGAGGCAATATCATACATACCATCAAGTTTTACCAGTCACTAAAAATAGACAAAAGACTATCAATCGGCAATAATTTTTTATTTAATCAAAAATTAAATAGGCGCGTTCTTTCAACAAAAACAAAGCTATCGTTACAAAAATAGTCAAAACCAGTCGTTTGTTTGTTAGTAATATCACTACAGCTGTCAACGCGCACACTTTCGTGTTTTTAACAAAGTTTATAGGTATTCTCAGTATTGTGTCGTTTTGTACTGATAATTTTTTTAAGTTTCTGAAATATGAGTAAAACTAGTGGCTACTTTTAGTAACCAAGACATACTCTTTTACTATGGCAAAGCAGATGTTAATGCTTACCTTGCTGCAAGATTGTATCATAAACGATTTCATCCACGAAGAAAGACTCCAAATCCGCGAGTATTCAGCAACACGAATGGCGAAAACAGGTAATTTACATCAACATGAGCCTGCTGCAGGACCTGCACGTCATCACCCCGAAGATGGCGAAAATATTCTAGCCGCATTTGCTGCAGATCCCACAACAAACGTTAGAAAAGTGGCAGAGCAACTTGGATTGTCAATTTGGAAAACTTGGTCAGTAATGAATACAGAAATGAAACATCCTTACCATTATACAGGGCCTCGAAGAGGGCGACCCTGTACGAAAAAAAGCATAGTGTCACTTTTTATTGAATGCTGATATTGAGGACTCCAATTACTTAAAATCTATTCTATGGACGGATGAATCAAAATTTTCCCGTAAAGGCATAGCCAATTTTCACAATCTCCATTATTGGGCGGACAAGGGCCACAACCCGCAAATGAAAAAACAAACTTCCTTTCAGAATAAGTTTAGTGTCAATATTTGGATAGGTGTAATTGCTGGATATATCATTGGGCCTCATTACCTACCAGATAACCTAAACGGAGATGCTTACCTCGACTTCCTCCGCTCCTGGAAAATCTGCCTGTTAACCTTCGCCACCATATCATTTTCCAAAAAGAACGGATGCCCAGCTCACTACCGCTTGACAGACCGCCAATTCTCAGATCGAACATTTCCCTATCGGTGGATTGGACGTAGTGGCCTGCAAGGTCTCCAGATTTAACACACTGAACTATAACGTATGGGATATGATAAAGGAACTTGTGTACAATGAGGAAATACAAAGCCGTGTTCAAATTGTAGCAAAAATATAGCGAGCCGCTCTACAACTGCGACAAGAAATAAAATTAAGGACAACTACTGTTGAAATTAACAGACGGGTGAGGAAATGGATTTTGAACACCAAAAATAATAAATTTCTTCTCAAATTATAATTTTTGCTTTAAATAAAGTTTTTTGAAATGATAGCTTTGTTTTTGTTGAAAGAATGCGCATATTTAATTTTTGATTAAATGAAAAATTATTGCCGATTGATAGTCTTTTGTCTATTTTTAGTGACTGGTAAAACTTGATGATATGTATGATATTGCCACTTAAAGAGGATACAATAGAGAAGTTTTAAAAGTAATTGTAATATCTAGATGACTTTTTTAAAAAATGTTGTAAGACTTCAAAAATCGACACTTTTAATTTCCATTACAAATCTCTTCTAATAAAATTCATTTTTTTTTATAGGCGACAGGTTTTTGTATTTTTATTAATTTTTTGTTGGAAGTTTATGTATTTTGGATAAAGAAAAAATATATTTCAGAATATCAAAAGTTAAATTTAGTACGTAATACTTAAATAAATGATGAAATGTGGAGATTTTCTTAAAAAGTATAAAATCGGCAATATAAAAAAAACCGTAACATTTTTCATATAGGTATGTTTGGTCTTATAGATGCCAAATGAGTCCCTCTACCTCCCTGTTCAAGGTCGACATCGCCTTACCAAACACCCTGTATATATATTTTAAAATTTACAAGCATTATGTAGCTATTATTAAAATTTCTGCCTGGTTCCCATCTTTTCAACCAGTTTTAAATAGTTTGTGCCAATAAAATAAAACGTATTTTGCAGGTTAGAAATATAACCTATAATTAGCAATCTATTTTTGTTAATTAACAATATTAAAAATATATTTGCATACATTTTTAAATATCCGCTTGGCCAGTATGGCTCCAAGTTTAAAATGCGGATACAAACATTAAACAAGATTATTAACTTAAAAATCTTAAACTTTGAGGTTACGTTAGTTACATGAAGCACATTCCCTATAAGTGTACCATAACCTATAAATCAACATCCACAAAGGTTACCAACCCAAATATTTTTGACAGATGGCGAAATACATTTTCCCCTAACAATAATAGCAATAATATTTTTTGTATGCTGTCATGTGTGCACATAAAACGAATTCTTTTTAATTTTTTTCACGGAAACCAAATCGAAAGGGTGCAAGTGTGATATATCGTTGAAATTGGAATTTTTAGTGCTCTTCAATGGCTCGATTAAAAATTGTAAGTAATCATAAAATAAACAACTTGTTGTGCCAAAACGGCACTAAACGTATTACGACCTCAACCAAAACCTTTTCAGATCCTCTGGAGCACTAAAGAAACCCTCATGCAAAGTTTCATCCAAACCCGTTTAGCAGTTTCGCCGCTATCGTGTTCTCACACATACGCACACACACACACAGAGAGGCATTTTTTTAAAACCACTTTTTTGGGATCCTGGGACCTCAAAACGTAAAGATTTGATATTATCTCAATTTTCGATTTTGGACTAATTGTAGTAACCTCCCACAGTTTTATTGTGGGGAGGTTAAAATAACCTTGATGCAAGTTTTTGTAGGATTCTTAGCCTATTCAATGGTGTACTTTGATTTTCAGCTCTTATCAGATTTTTTTATGTAATCCGTAATTTATCTTCTATAATTATCTTTATCTTTATCTTCAGATGGACGCCTTTTCAACAATTACAATGATATGAGGTTTTAAAATTGTGTGACTTGCAGTTTTAAAAATATTCAATAAAATAGTAAAATAAAAGATAATAAATGATTATTAATTCGATGAATAATAATTTAGCATTTAATTATAATAATTAAATAAATTTTACCTAAAATGCTGTTTTCAGGCAGTTTGCAACTTAGTTTTCTCATACACTACCAAGTTATCTGTGATAAGGTACTACTGGAATTACTCAAAAACAAAAGTTAAATATTAATTAATTGAGTACCGCTCGAGCGAGTGCGTGAACCATATATCTGAACCTGCGGTTCCTCTCGTACGGAGCAGGATTACTATCGCAATGACGAGTCATCAGTAGGATAAAACTAACCTGTCCAGTTCACGTTTCCTATTAGTGATCCGTAGAAACTGCTGCCCAAGGAATCACCACTTCCACATCCAGATTTTCCATCCAAATCTCTGATAACGAAAAAATTTTGTATGTGGGAAAAATTGTTTATGGAACTTTAATAATATAATATTTGAAATCGTCTACCCCAAAAAACCCATAAAACGATATACCATATCGGTAGTGGGGTGGGGGTGGTGATAGGAGGGTGGATGAAGTGAAAAAATATTTTGAGGTGTTTTGTGCCAAAACGGCACTAAACGTATTACGATCTCAACCAAAACCTTTTCAGATTTTCTGGGGCACTAAAGAAATCCTCATGCAAAGTTTCATCCAAATCCGTTTAGCAGTTTCGCCGCTATCGTGTTCTCACACATACACACACACACACAGAGGCATTTTTTTAAAACCACTTTTTTGGGTTCGTGGGACCTCAAAACGTAAAGATTTGATGTTATCTCAATTTTCGATTTTGGTCTAATTGTAGTAACCTCCCACAGTTTTATTGTGGGGAGATTAAAATAACCTTGATGCAAGTTTTGCAGGATTCTTAGCCTATTCAATGGTGTACTTTGATTTTCAGCTCCTATCAGATTTTTTTATGTAATCCGCAATTTATCTTAAACCCTATAATCATCTTTATCTTCAGATAGACGCCATTTTAACAATTACAATGATATTTAAAATAGTGTGACTTGTAGTTTTAAAAATATTGAATAAAATAGTAAAATAAAAGATAATAAATGATTATTAATTCGATGAATAATAATTTAGCATTTAATTATAATAATTAAATAAATTTTACATAAAATGCTGTTCTCAGGCAGTTTACAATTTAGTTTTCTAATACACTATCAAGTTATCTGTGATAATGTACTACTGGAATTAACTCAAAAACAAAGTTAAACATTAATTAATTGAGTACCGCTCGAGCGAGTGCGTGAACCAAATGCCAGAACCTGCGGTTCCTCTCGTACGGAGCAGGATTACTATCGCAATGACGAGTCATCAGTAGGATAAAACTAACCTGTCCAGTTCACGTTTCCTATTAGTGATCCGTAGAAACCGCTGCCCAAGGAATCACTACTTCCACATCCAGATTTTCCATCCAAGTGTCTCATAACGAAAAAATTTTGTATGTGGAAAAAATTGTTTATGGAACTTTAATAATATAATATTTGAAATCGTCTACCCCAAAAACCCATAAAACGATATACCATATCGGTAGTGGGGTGGGGGTGGTGATAGGAGGGTGGATGTAGTGAAAAAATATTTTGAGGTGTTTGGTTGTTGTACACACACTAAATCACGTTTTTTTTTTTACCCCCAATAGGGTGGGGGGTGGTAATGGAGGTGGCTAATGCTAAAAAATTTTTCCAAAAAAGACCCACAAAAAAAATTTTGGAATTGCTATCGAGAAAACTGTATCCCTATATAATTTTCCGCGCTGAATCTGAATCCGAGGTCAAAAAAACCGTACATCCCCCAAAATCAACCCCTAGCGCTAAAAAACATTCTTTAAACACGGTAAAAATGACTTAACGCTCCACGAATAGTCTTGAATCTCAATAAATCGAATTAAATATAAACATTCGCATAAATACAGAATTAACACTACTTTCCATTGAAAATCACCCCCATGAGTGGGTGAAAATTACCCTTCACACAACAGGAAATTTAAAAAAACTGTAGTGATTGCAAAAAAGCTTACGATGCCCAGTTATTTTAGAAACAGTGCGTAACTTCATTAGTCTCTATGAGATGTTCAAAAACTACCCCCACAGAGTGGCGGAAATCACTCCCAAATTTAAATTGCAGTTGCTTAGATGGCTCTTAAAAAGAATTCTCTGAAAATACTATTACTTATTTATATGGCCTCTAAAAAGGATCGTCTAAAAATTCAGAAAAAACATCTATACAACTTTCTGCCCAGACGGTAGGTGACGCATTGACAACCGCGTACGAGTGTTGAATGCGGATTAAGTATACGTCAAGTTGTACTCTTTATTGGGGCGTTCATTGTTTCTGTTATTACCTTTTTTTCCCCGATTTTCCTTGCAATTTTAATCTAGGGGTGGTTTCCGCCACTCTATGGGGGTAGATTTTGAGCATCGCATCAAAACTAATGCAGTTACTCACTCTTTCCAAAAAAACTGGGCATCGTAAGCTTTTTTTACAATCACTGCATTTTTTTAAGTTTCCTGTTGTATGAGGGGTAGTTTTCACCCACTTATGGGGGTGGTTTTCAATGGAAAGTAGTGTTAACTCTGTGTTTATGCGTTATATACTTAAATGTTTATATTTAATTCGGTTTATTGAGATTTAAGACTATTCGTGGAGCGTTAAGTCATTTTTACCATGTTTAGGGAGTGTTTTTTAGCGCTAGGGGTTGATTTTGGGGGTGTACGATTTTTTTGACCTCGGATTCGGATTCAGAGTCGAAAATTACGGAGGGATACAGTTGTCTCGATAGCAGTTAGTTCCAAATTTTTTTTTTTTTTTTGTGAGGCTGTGTAATTTATCAATTAGATGTGGAAGAATAACACAGACCCACAGAAAAAAGTGGTCTGTCCGGCTGACCAGACCGGTGTCTCTTTATGTATATGGACCCGCTGAAACCGAATCTGAAGTCAGAATTATCAGATTTTTCACCCCTAACCCCCCAAAATGGTCTGTCCAGCGGACCATACCAGTGTATCCTTATGTATTTGGTATGGTCCGCCGGAAAGACCACTTTTCTTTTTGTTTTGGGAGTGTTTTTTGAGATCGGGGGTGAAAACGAGTCAATCTTACAATTCTGACTTCGGATTTGGTTTCATTCCTGGGATGTCGGTGGGATAAACTTGTACTGCCTGGAAATGGAGTGGTGTAATAGCTAAACTTCGCTAGAACGTTAAAAAAAACAAAATGCTATAGTAAAATATTCATTAAAAACATGGATATAGTCCAGAACATCTTAATGCACCACATACATAGTTACATTTTAAAAAATACGAACAATGGGCTTGTTACCGATAATTTTTTTTGTTATTTTTTTATGGTATTCAATAGAATTCGATCATCTAGAAAAGCCGTTAAAATTTCAGCTTCATAAGTATATCCAATCCTTAGATATTCAATGTTAAAGATTGGATTTCAGTACAAAGCGCTTCGCCGACTCGTGACGTCGTTTTGTATAAACAAAAATTGAAAAAGTACATTGTTTCTGCCTTAACTTCTTTGTTTTTTATGCCATAGAAATAGAAAGAAAACCATTCGAAAGCCTAATTAATAGTCTTTCATATTTGTTCTTACCGCTTTTGATGTAGTTTCAAAGATATTTAAATTTAAACTAAATACTTCATATTATAGACGTTCGGACGCCACCTTTAATACTTCCAGATCTCTGAAATCATTAACTCTACAGAAATTAGAGAAAAACAAAATTCATCCTCAATTTAGTAGCTATCTTATTTGTCTCTAGCATGTTTTCGCTCAATGTAATACTTTTCGAGTTATTTGACGAATATTGTTTTGAAATACCTTTTTTTTAAGCTAAAATCCCAATTTTAAAGTCGTTATAACTTAAAGACCACTAGTTTTCATGAAAAGTTGCATAGAACCTTTTCTTCTTAAAATATTATTTTATTTCACCTCCAATGTTTTTAGTTATTAAATCTCGACTGTCGCTTGATCAGCATCTGCAAAGTGACGTCACGCGAAGCTCCGTCCCGTTTTCGCGCGGTCCAACTTTGGTAATTTATTTAAGGGCTTAAACGTCCGAATAAAAACCTAAAAAATTGAAAATTGCCTTAAAAAATGCTCTACTTTCGATTTCTGAAAACATTATAATTATAATTCGCGATGGAACCACTGTAACCAATCGCAATTGTACCAGAACTAGAAACTCAATAACCACCTATAATAATTATTATTCTTTTTACGAAAAAAACACACAGTGTTCAAGTAATAATTCTCTACGCAGCATGGCTTCATTCATCACTATTATTTTTTATTGCGTATGTTAATTGAAGTTTCTTGCTCGATTGAAGAACGTTATTTAATATTGACAAATGTGATTATAGCGGAAAACCGACGGTATGCTAATTTAGAAGCTTTCTTTTCTTTGGTGGTAAAATTAAGTGGTGTTTGCATAAATGAACAGGAAAACATTAAATGTTTTTTGGTGCAAATATCAGGCAAATCAATAAAAGATAATAGAAGCGGGATGTATTTAGTCAAATACCGCAAGAAATTGTGCAAATTTACATTAGTTCAGGAACGGCGTCGAAAGGGGGTGATTGTTACTTTAAACGTGGTAGTAGATTTTTTTTGTTATTTTGTATATGTTGTAGAGAGTATGTAGAATCCAAGTTTCAGACCTCCAACCATTTGGCAAATTTTTGTGTGGACGAAAAAACTACGAATTTTTGTCACTTTTTTCAGTTTGTGGCCTATAACTTAAAAACAATAAATCCAATCGAAAAATCATTTATTATCAAAATTAAAGAGCATTAAATTTCGCTTCGAGTTGCAATTTCATCAAGAGGTATGGGCGTAATTGGCAGTCGAATAACAACAATTTTTACCAACTTGTTAAAAATTTACACTGGGTAACTTTTTAAACATCTTCAGCTCTGAAACGGCTAATCTAAATGAAAAAATCCATAGAATGAAAGTTGTAGATCATGTAATTTCAAGTTCATAGTCCAATTTCGATCAATATTAAGGAAAATACATTCAAAACCCAAAATGTCCTACATCCAAATCCAAATATATTTATTATTTTCTTTTATTCCTTTTTATCTACATTAATTTGAGTAAATGGGTTGTCGAAATTGAAGCATAATGTAAAGAAAGGCCCACAGTTTATTAACCAAAAATAAAAATTTGAGAAGGGACGCGCCTGACCGGCGGAGTCAGATCGAAGGGTAAATAACCGCCCATACCTCTTGATGAAATTTCAACTTTGAAGCGAAATTTAATGCTCTTTAATTTTGATAATAGATGACTTTTCAATTGGATGTATTGTTTTTAAGTTATAGGCCACAAACTGAAAAAAGCACCAAAAATTCGTGGTTTTTTCGTCCACACAAAAATTTGCCAAGGGTTTGAAGGTCTAAAACTTGGATTCTACATACTCTCTACAACGTATACAAGATAAAAAAAATCTACTACCTCGTTTAAAGTAACTATAAAGTACCCCGTTATTGAACTACATGTAATTACTATTAAAATAACTAAATAGATACTGCTTTTATTATGGCGATGTTCAGAGATGTGTACAAAGCGTAAAGTAAAAAACGTACTCGATATGAATTAAATAAATGTATACACGTTGCATATAAAAGATCCAAAACTATTTTTCCGCCAAAACATGCTTCTGGCCTCAACTCCGATCGAGACTCCGATCGTCTGTCTGTCTGTAACTTTTTTGGGCGCACGATTACTCTGGAATCGTTTAAGATATTAACTTGAAACTTGGTATACGTATGTATTTTAACTAGATTATATTTTGATATTATTGCGTTGAAATTGGTATTTCCATAAAATTGGTATTTAGTATAAATAAGAGAAGCTAACGTCTCAAAAATTTTTTTGACATTAGCCGCCCCCATTACCGCCCTCACCCCGTTATTAAAGGGGGTAAAAATAAGAAAATTCTAAGTCAATGTGTGTATAAGAACCAAAGACCTCAAAAATTACTCTTACTTCATGCCCACTACCGATCTGACTATTCCTATACAATAATGTATCATATTGTCATAAAAGGAAAATAAAAAGTTTCTTATTATTATTATTATCTGGTATATCGCTTTATGAGTTTTTGGGGTAGGCGGTTTGAAATATTATATTATTAAAATGCCATAAACAATTATTTACACATACAAAATTTTTTTCGTTGTGAGACTTGTGTAGAAAATCTAGATGTGGAAGTACTGATTCCTTGGGCAGCGGCTTTTTTATGATTAAGTTGATGATTGATGATGATGATGATGATGATGATGATGATGATGATGATGATATCATGATGATATGATATAATGACGATATGATTGATGATGTT
This sequence comes from Rutpela maculata, assembly GCA_936432065.2. Classification (NCBI taxonomy): domain Eukaryota; kingdom Metazoa; phylum Arthropoda; class Insecta; order Coleoptera; family Cerambycidae; genus Rutpela; species Rutpela maculata. The sequence goes on along the minus strand of OW386290.2, from coordinate 124,972,599 downwards.
TTATAGAATGCGGAGAAGATTCAAATTTAGCTTCCGAGCTTTATATTAATAGATAAGTTATAGACAGCAAAGCATTGTGCCAAAAGTGGCGCCTAAACAATATTTTTAGATATCCTGAAAAGAGACAACCAGACGTAAAAATATTCAAAAGGCTACAACAAAATTTAATAGAGTGTGGATCATTTATAAAACCTCAAGCAAAAATATATAATAAAACAGGTAGAGAAGCTGTAGAAAATATTGTTTTAGAAAAAGTAAGAGAAAATCCTAATATATCGTCTCGCGAAATACAGGAAAATTTAGGAATCCCAAAAATAACTGCGTTGCGTAGCTTAATAAAAATAAATTCCTACAAAATTAGGATTAGTCACCATCTATACCCAAACGAATTTCAAAGGCGTCTCGATTTTTGCCAATGGTTTTTTCGGCAATGAAGTGCCAGGATTTGAATTAGCAATTATACGGACAGACGAGGCATATAAGCAGCGCCGGAATTTTTAATCGGCAAAATAACCACGCTTATGAAAATTCACACATAACCGCTGCAGTTAATCGTCAAGGCTGATTTGGATTTGATGTATGGTGTGATTTTATTGGATACCAAATAATAGGTTCTCACTTTTTCTCACGGTAATTTGAATACCGAAAATTTAATTAATATTCTACGACAAGAAATAGAGCCCTTTGTAGACAATATGCTTTTAAGATAATTTCAAAGATTAGTTTACCAACACGATGGCGCCCCAAATCATACGTCAAATGAAACATGAAATTATTTAAATGCTCAATTTGGGGAGGATTGGAGAGGTATCTATATATCAATCAGGACTAGTTTATCAATGTCTAGTTAGAGAGTTAATTAATAATTAATTTAGCTAACTGGACATTAGTAAACAACAAAGTAGTTTAGATATTGTTTAAGTTTTAGGAAATAATGGTCCTATTTTTTGGCCAGCTAGATCTCCCGATTTAACTCCTGCCGTTTTTTGACTAAAAAATATTATATATAGAGAACGTTCTAATAAAATAGAAGAATTGGGAAACAAAACATTAGCTGCGTTTCGAACAATAACTCCTGTCATGATTGGAAATGCAACAAATGCTGGCAATGATTTGGCAAAATTATTTTATATTATAAGAATTGTTGTTCTTGTTATCAATTTTCCATGGCCTCCTCGCAAATCTATTAAATGATAAATATGACATATGATATATCGTTGGATAGCTTTCTCCGTCTCTCTTTGCACCGAGATATGGACCATTAGGGGAGCGTACAGACAGCATATTGATGGTTGCGATATGTGAGTCTAGAGACATTTGCAGTAAATTCCCACTAATAACTCCAAAAAATACGCCTCCAAAAGCGACTCTTCAGTATACTCTTATATCGAAAATTGCTTTCAACAACTCGAACATGCATGTACATGTTTATCTATTTGAAAGAGGCTCAGAATTGACCGCACATCATAACTGCGATAAGCATACAAGGCACAATCTCAATCTCAATTGAGAACATTTGTTACTGCTGTATAATTTTGAATATTTGCCAGATAGCCCAGACGACAGAGAACATTTTTTAGTGAAACCCACAAAAACTCGCAAACTGAATAAGTTTTTTTAATGAGTTCGTGAAAGTGTATAGAATAATGTCCTGAAAAGTTTACATTCCGCTCGGATGCAGAACATAAAAAAAAGTGAAAAATTTTTTTTTCATCCATTCTTTCAAAATTTTTAAATTAAGTCAGGGTAGAAAAAAACAAAAAATACAGGTGGATAGACCACGTGTTTCTGAACAAAAAATGTCGTAATAATGTTTATCGCTAAAGAAGCGGTATTCTTGGAAAAAATAGTGAAATAACTTTGTCACTCTGCGCAGCCAAGCGCCCGGTTAAATGCATAACTACGAAACCTCTAAAAATTCTTAGCAGTTCTAACGAGTAAAATAAAGCTTTTTTTCTCTTTCTGATTACACATTTTTAACATTTTTCTTAGTGAATAGGAGGATAAATAGTAAGTCTGGAGGAAAATTATATAATTATGAACGCATACACAGACACCATGAATCGCTCGCATGAATTACTTCCACGTCCAGTGAAAGTATAGTAACGACAAAAAAATTTTAAAAATTTTTATTGTCCAAATAGGCTTAAAATGTCGTGAAACGTCGAGATTTTAAGTTTAAGCGAAAAAAAATTTCTGTCTGTCTGTCGGTCTGTCTGTCTGTAACTTTTTTTTGTGCGCACGTTTACTCTGGAACCGTTTAAGATATTGATTTGAAATTTGGTACACATATGTACTTTAACGAGATCTAGAACTAGATTATATTTTCATCTTGTTCCGTCGAAGGGTTGGGGGGTAAATTGGGGTAAATTTGGGGTAAATGGGTAAATCAAGCAGGTAAGAGTCCATGAAATTGGTATTTAGTATATACAAGAGAAGCTAAGGTCTCAAAAAAATTTTTGGCATTAGCCATCCTCATTACCACCCCCCCCCCCCCCTTAAAGGGGATGAAAAAAAATTGTGATTTAGTGTATGTACAGGAACCAGAAACCTCAAAATATTTTTTTACTTCATCCACCCCCACTACCACCCCTCTATCACCACCCCCACCCCACTGCCGATGTGGGGTATCGTTTTATGGGTTTTTGGGGTAGAGGATTGCAAATGTTATATTATTAACGTTCCATAAACAATTATTTTCACATACAAAGTTTTTTCGTTGTGAGTGACTTGGATAGAGAATCTGGATGTGGAAGTAGTGATTCCTTGGGCAGCGGTTTTTTTACGTGCCTTTACTGTATTGTTTTTATTACAGGTTCACCTATCCACATTTCAGCTATATCTAATGGATTCCTTATACATTTGATAATGTATTGGAAAAGTTTCAGAATTTATATTCAAAACAATCAAAGATATTTTTATAGTTATAAGGATAAGAACGTGAAAATCGCAAATTCTTATCATGATCTGATTAATCATATTTTCGGAAAAATGCATACAAGTAAACGAATTGTGTTTGAATATTCGAAAAGTATACATTTTTCCCGAAACAGTGATATTTTATTTTTGCCAATTTCTCGGCAAGTTACAGCCTCCAATATATATATATTTATCAAGAAAATCATCAAGCAAGGAAATTAAAATGATTTGAGATGTGCTTTTTTTGAATCCATGTTACTACAACTTAATAAACCATAATAATCATGAAGTGTACATACTTACTTTTTAACAGTTCTCAATGAAGAAAGGATTTTTTTTTAAGGATTTTTATTTTTTTCTATATTTTTTATTGCGACGATTGAGTTCAGGCGTGATAATATATATAAGTATATTTTTCCCATCCATCCTTTGCTTGTATTGTTTAAAACAAAAACGCATCAGAAAGCTACAACTTCCATCTTTTAAATGAACCAACACTCATCTAGATTGAACAAATTATGATTTAGTGACATTTAATTCAGTGCGTCGGTGTCACAGTCATGCGTATTCAAACGCGCGCACGCATGTATCTCGCTCCGAGTTATAACGTTACATTTGACTATTTTTTTTCGAGAAAACCGTGGCTTCAGCGATAAATTTTGTTAGAAAGTTTTTTGTTCATAAATACGTGATCTAGTCATCTGTATTTTTTATTTTTTGCTAGCTTGACTTAATTTCAAAATTTTGAAAAAATGGACGAAAACAATTTTTTTTTCACTTTTTTTTAAGTTCTGCATCCGAGCGAAATGTAAACTTTTCAGGATATTATTCTATACATTTTCACGAACTTATTAAAAAAATATATTAAGTTTGCAAATTTTTGTAGGTAAATACCTTCATCGACTGGGCTAAGATCTGTTTTGTCAATAGGTAAATAATTTCAACATATCCATTTTAAATACAAACATAATCTCTATACATTCTACAAAAACATTATTTTACGTATTTAATATGATTATCACGACAACCACTACGTGATCAAAACTGCGCCATAAGAACATTATTAGTTTTAAGATTAAACAGCGAGAAAAAGTTATTTGTATACCAGAAAAAAGTAAACAGGCGAAGAAATCGCACTTTCCACTCATATTTTCCCAAGAATTCAATGCAGGCATACAAAAACCGACTAATTGCACTGAAATATTTTCCTTTCTTGTCGCTTATTTAAAACCATCAAATCGCCATCAATTTACAAACCAAGTGAACCATGGAAAAGAAAGTCCTATTCGTCTTCCTATTAAGGCGTTTGTCTTATTTAGATAAAAAGAGGGAAGTGGTGGGATGAGGTTTCTAACAATTCAAGTGGGGTGTAAAAATGATTGTTTTTATAGAATGGCACCGTCAGAAGCTCTTAGTTGGTACTGTGATGTGAAAGAGTTTAAAGGTGTCTCATTGATGCAATTGGAAAGTGGAAAGTCGAAAGTTATGGGTTAGTAGAACAAGTGATTTTTACTACTGTATTGTAGATAGTAGATTTTTGGGTGTAAAAATAAGCGAATATGGGCATGTTTGTGCACTATTAGCATAAATGAAAGTGGACCGAATTTGTTACTCTCCATTTTTGATTGTTTACTTTCGGGTCTTACTGGTAGTTGTTTGGAATTTTAAGCGGGCCGATAATATTTGATAGTTATTTTCATTTTCACTGATAATTATCTCAGATAAAGTAATGCAAAAATGGTGTATTTTGTACACAATATATTTGTCTTGGATTTGATAAACTGTTGATTTCAAATAACTAAAACTATAATATACAGAGGGTATTTAAAACTAATTACTTGATATTAATTTTAAAAATAAAATCACTTTCTCTGTTGACTTTTTTGAAGTTATAGTACTGTACCTAGGGGTAAATATTTAAAAGTTAGAAATAATCTCATATGCAATGAAATTTTTTTTATGGTTAATTATTGTAGTAAAAGGTATCATCTTCAGTTTCTATATGATCCTGACACTTGTTCTTTTCCTCAAGGGGTTAAAACCACCCCCAATATGTTTAATATTTGAGAAAATATTGCTGATTATTATTTTTTAAACGTAGATTATTTATGTTTTTGGGGTTTCTGATCACGAATCTAAAGTCAAAATAAAAAAATTCAAAATGGCGGCTCCAATATGGCGGATGAAATTTTTTTCTAAAGTAAATGTTTTAAACGAACAAAAAAATGAGCATCTAGGTCCATATAATAACGAAAAATAGTATTTTTATTTATTTATTTTATTTTGGTCGTTAGTATTTTTGATATGTGTCACTGTATCTGATACATTTAACATTTAAATTAGATACATCGTCTTATAAACGTTCGTATTTATACTTTAAGATCTCTGAAACCGTTAATTCTACAGAAATTAGAAAAACTTGAAAATAATCCCCAGTTTAGTAGCTTTCTTATTTGTTTTTAACATTTTTTTGGTAAATTTAAAACTTTTCGAGTCATTCAACGAAAAACATTTTGAAATACCTCTTCTTTTTCAAGCAAAAATCGTAATTTTCAAGTCGACATAACTTACAGATTAATAATTTATATGAAAACTTGCATAGGACGTTTTCTTCTCAAAATCTGATCCTTTTTCAGCTTCAATTTTTTTAAGGCCACCCCTGAAAAGATGACGTGCGATAGATTACACAGGTCTTCGAATACTGAATGTTGATGAGCAGCTGAGGGTCATTTCCGAAAAAAATGTTTGCGCTGAATCTGAATCTGGCTTCAGAATTGGCGCATTACGTCAGGATTTTGAAATATTTGAGGTTAAGTACTTAAAAAATGGCTTTTTTGGCAACTATTGAGGTAATGTATAGGGTTCAAAAAATTTTTCACCTTATTTCTAATAAATATATTATATAGTACCATCCTTCTTCTTTAAAATAAGCTTTAGAATGGTCACCTACGATGCTTCCTTGCAAAGTTATAGCCGTATTAAGGTGACATGAACTTGAAACCATGATATCCTACAACCCAACAATTTTAACCACTTCATTTGCGAGATAGTTTTTTTTTTAGCTTTAAATTTTTATTCGTTCGGAGCCATTTTGTTAAGATTGTTGAGTTGTAAGGGATCATGGTTTCAAATTCATATCACCTTAAAATGGATATACCTTTGCGAGGAAACATCGTAGATGATCATTCGAAAGCTTATTTTAAAGAGAAAGGGTGGTACTAAATGATGTATTTATTAGAAATAAGCTGAAAAAATTTTGAATCCTACAGATTACCTCAAAAGTTCCAAAAAAGCCATTTTTAAGTACTTAACCTCAAATATTTCAAAATCCTGACGCGATGGGCCAATTTTGAGGCCAGATTTGGATTTAGCGCGAAAAATTACTTCGGAAATGATCATTCCCCCATCCCATCATCCCAACAACAAAACCTCGCAGACCTGTGTTATCGAACTAAAAATACAAGAGATTCTTTGGGGAAATCTGGGATATTTTGTCTATTGGGTAAAGCAATTTGCAAGATATACACATTTGGTTTTACCAACGATGTTTTTATTTTTTAATGTTCTGCGGAAAAAGTTGTTTCGATTGGGTCTTGGTGGAGGAAAAGGACCTTCTTCCTCCACCAATTATAAAATGTCTAATAATTCCAACCTTGATACTTATCGAAAGCTGATGTTAGCAATGATCCACAGGATGTTCATGTACTGTATTAAGCATTATTTCCCCTACATTTAATCTTCTACAGACTTCCCCAAAGTACCAAATCAAACATTAAAATACTTTGAAAGGTATACTAGCGTCAGTAAAGTAAAGTATTTTTTCCACGTCTGAGTTGTTTCTTGCATGTTAATTGTATTGCATATCAATCTAGTCCATACTAGTTTTTTACCTTCTTGCCTATGAATTTTTATAGATAATTTTTCACAAGTCGAATTATAGAAATATATTCTTGGTTGTATGTATGGTTACAATGCCAATGAATGTCCCACCCACTTTAATGATAAAACTTAACTAACATATGTATAATATATTTGGCGCCCAATGTGGGGCAAAATTCGGGTATAATAATAATTATCATTGTAAACATAAGTTTCGTTTTCTTTCGTTCGATTGAATAAAGTCATTCAACTGATAGTGATGAGGTTCATTGTATATATGGAGTGACCCTTGTCATTTCTTTCAACTCATTCACTTAGGTCAGTTAAATAAATTTAAAGAAATACAATTAATCTTTTTGAACAGACTTCTTGTAAGTTATTATAGCCTGTAAGTAGTAGTAATTATTAATATACATCAAGATTACTACGTAAAATTTAGTAAGAGAAAATCCAACCAAAAATGTTCAAGTTGCTTTACCTAAAAGAAATCCTTTTTATTCACAATTTTAGTTCGTTAATCTGTTAAAACAAACAAAAGAAATGAATGGATATAAAAAAATAAATAAATAAAAAAATTATTATTTCAGTTTTCTCTTTGATAATTATGAAAAAAAAAATAAGAAATTGTTTGTGATAGGTAATTAATAATGGCTAATAATAATATGCAAAAACAATGGGCTTTATATATTTATCATAACAAATCTATTTATTGCCTTGAAATATATTCGCAGGAAAACTAGTTTTATAGATAAACTCAAGTCGGTGCTAGGGTATTTATTGTGAGTTTTGTTAAATAAATGCTTACGGCAATTAAACTATAAAGCTGATAGTAATGAATTTCAATAAGACTCCATTTTGATAACAGACGATGAGATTAACTTTACACCGGTCTCTGCATCGTTTCAATTCAATTCGTTCAAATTCATACTTGAGACCAATTTATCGTTACGTTCTCAATTTAAAGCGACTAATTATTACGTACGTACGTACCGATGGACTAACTGACAAATACGTATCGCAATTTTCAATAACAATTTTGGAACTTGATATTCAATTCATTTGAATTTATTGACATTTAAATGGCACGATGATACAATTACAATTGTTGTTCAGTGGATGAGATATCTGAATTTGAACAAGAATTCATAAAAAACATACAAAAAAATATATAAACATAAAAAAATATGTAAATTGATTAATATAACAGTTCTATATACCAATAAGTATATTTCGTTATAAACAAATGTAAATAAGTGAATAAATAAGCAGAAAAGATAAGTAACAAACAAGACATATGATTCAGACATTACGATTAATTATGACTAGGCATTATAATTTAATCGAGTGTAAAGCTGTCAGAAATCAAAAAATCTCATTTTTCTGCAATTTAATATGTTGTTCAAATTAATTGATATTGTAAAAAATATTCTGTTTACATGTTTTTAATTTTGTTTTTAAATTGTTTTGGGGGTTTCAATTTTTTTGTTTCGACTGGTAACATATAATAGTAGCAACCTGTATAATATGGTGATTTTTTGTATGCTTCACTGCTGCATTTTTTATGTAACAATTATTATTATCTTTTGTGCTGTATTAGTGAATGTCAGTGCATGTTTGGAATATATCTTTGTTGCTATGAATGTGCTATAATAATTGTATTCAATATATTGAAACTACGGTTAATATTTTTTTTTTGTTTAAAAATGTCTCTACGAGGAGTCCATATATAGCCAGCCAATAATATTATAGCAGATCGCTGAGTAGGTTAATGTGTAATACATGTTAATTTGAGCCTTCTCATCAAGAGTACTTTTTAGGGAGTATGGTATAGTAGGCCTTGTTAAGTTTACCACAGACATGTTCAATTTGCTCATTCCACGATAGCTTGGAGTCGATGTATGATCTCAGGAATTTTACTGTACTTTGGTTTTCTACCGCCTGATTCTCTATTTCCAAATTAAAACTAGATGGTGTCTTATTTTTATTTAGAAATTCTATAGCCACGATTTTTCCTGCATTGACAACAAGATGATTGCTTTGACACCACTTATAAAATTCTTTTACGGCATGTCGGGCTTTTTTATCGCCGCATCGTCAATAACATCTGAGACCACCACCGTTTTATCATCTGCATATATAAATACTCTCCCATCAGTGATGTAATTCGGCAAGTATAATAATAATATAATAATAATAATAATAATAATAATAATTCATTTATTTACTATATGTATACATATCTATAAAATCTTGTACAATTACAATGTCTTCTTATTCAAGGAACAACACTTAATGGAATTTTGTTGGCACACTCTATAGAATAGTAAACAAATAAAGTTTGAGCTCCCACAAAAATACAAAGTACTGTGCGTGGTCGTTAATATACAAAAGAAACAGCTGATCCCAGATTTCTCCCTTGAGGAGTTTCAAGCTCAACATAATAAATATCGGAGGTACTCTGTTTTTTCTAAATGTTATTTTTCTACTGGTCATATATCTAGTGCATCCAATTTCTGGGCTAAATATGTGGCAAGTCGAAAAATATGCCTATTACGCATTCCTTCATGTTTAATTTGTCATGAACATACTGCACTAATTCAACTGCAGCAGTTTCAGTTGAAAGCCCTTTTCGAAACCAATGTTGACTATCGGCAAGTAATTTATGTTTATTAAAAAAGTTAAGTAAACGTTCATAAACAGCCTTTTCTAATATTTTGGATATAGGATCTAACGTAGTGACAGGCAATCACTGGAGATTTTCAATTTGTTGGGGATCACCTCTTAAAAATTGACATAACTTTTGATAATTTTAGCCGGTTAGGGAAAGTTCCGGTTAGTACGGATTTGTTTATTATTATTGCTAGCTAGCTAATTGCGACATTTACTTAGTCTTACAGGGACTTCGTCAATTCAGACTGACTGTTTATTTTAAAATAATTTTTAGATAAAAGTTCAAATGAATCTAACAATGCTATCATCATTAAGCTCTGAGTCCCATTTTCAAAAAGTTATAATTAAAATCGATTCCTTGCAGAATTAACCTATTAAAAATTACTTTTATCAGCGAAATCGAATGCTGGTGAGCTGAGCACCCCAGCGAATTGGGCAATTTTTCATTCACGTCCAACTATTTTCTTGTTCTCTTTACATTATGACATTTAGGCATTTATTGTTTGTTTGTTTTCTGATTCAATTTCACCAACGTAAAATATGTCGTTTTAAGTAAAAAAAAAAAAACAATAGGAAAACGATGTAGTTCAGTTTATAAACAATATCTTGCACTAAATAAATGGGATTTTTTTATTAATAAGTTACGCTTCTAATGATGTGTAATCCCAATTTCACTCATAACTGACCTACTGTTGCCAAAAACTGTTCTACTTGTTCAAGCTTGAAACTAATCAATCTGTGGAGTATTTGAAACAATTTTAGCGTCAAGATTTTTCTTTTCTATTTAATTTAAATTTTATTGGCGTAAATTGCATTATGTAAATTGAGATTAGTAATTAATTGAGTTAATAAAGAATTATGATTTCACTTATTACTTACTATATTATAATTTTGCAAAGCTAATTGATTGTTGCAAATGATTATTTAACATTTTCTTCCTTTTATGTTACATCGATTTCATAAATTATATTTACAAACAGAATGATTTTTATGATAACATTTTTAGATATCAAAGGTGTAATATCAAAAGAAGATACTTCGATATGTAACTGAAAATAAATAAGCTGTACCCGGACTTTAACATAAAATTGATGGCTCACTTGATATGGAATATATCTGTACTGGTTTAAGAAATGCAACATTTGAAGTTATGAGGGAACAGACAAACAAGATTCACACTCCAAATGCATACAATTGATCTGTTTCGTCGAAGGGTAAAAATAAAATCATGTTTCCAAAAATTTCACCAAGATAAATACATTCACATTGCTCTTCTATTTTGATAGAATAGAACAGATACACAGCTTATATTTAAAAAACTAATAGGGATTGTTTCATAATAATATTTTGAAATAGATTTAAAAGCGGTATTATACTCTGCAAAGATATTATAGGGTTCTTTATCAAAATTAACGAACTGACAATACAAGTCATTAAATGCGAATATCCACATGATTTTTAAGAAAGTACTGGGTATATTAATAATCCGTCCAAATTAGATCTAAAAAAGACAAATAGGAGAATAAATACGTGTAAAATGCTTATATTCCGGGGATAAATTCTCAATGGGTGGTAGGAGTCTCCAAGCGAAAAACCACCTCCGACAGAAACCCAACACTGGTTGTTTGCCTATATCTCCCTAATACTTCATACTACGATAAAATTAAACAATAAGAATTCCTGCACGCATATAAACGAAAGGAATTCAAAATATAACATTCTTAATTTTTGTTTGCTCTATTGGTACGTTTTTTTCTTTTAAAACTGTCAGTTTCTCTTACATGACGGTAAGTATTTAAGAATGTGTTTTCACTACGAGCCAGACGATTTGGATATAATGCTATATATTCTCTTCCTGCAGCTTCTTTATTTTTATTATTTTTAATATAAAGGCAATATGTATCAAACTTTTCTGCTTCTGTGTAATTCATTTTGATCAAATAATAATACGAAATGTCAAACAGTAACAATGTTGTATAGCACAGAAGACTTCTGTGGTTATAGTATCATCAGTCGCAGCCTACTGCGTAAGAATAATTACTGCGCTTCCTTCAATAACCTTAAAATACCTATATGCATGTTTGGAGCATATTTAATGGCCGACATATCAAGAAATATTACAGCTAGACCCACCAACATGTTCGAAATTAGAGAAAAGAGATCTGAAAGAATATGTAAAAACATACAGGCTTTTCCATTTAAAAAACAATCTTCATTGTTATATCACGTGACCTATGCAAGCAATTGATTTTTAACTGCATTTAAAAAATATATAACTTTTATACCAAACTTTTTTTTATTTCCAATAATAACAGAAATAATGGGGGAGGTCAATATATAATGAATAACCATACAATGCATGTTCAAAATAAAATTTGATTTGAATTGATATTATGAAAGAAAATTATATATACAAAAAATTTAAATTCATTTGCCAAATACCTTTTAATAAATAATTTATGTTTTAATGGTATTTCTCTCTATAGTTTTCCAGAAAATGTCAGCAGACAAGCGACAGGATTCCCCGGTTCATTTCACCCGAGGCTGCTACAAGATGACTGTCCTCTTAAGGGACTTCCTAGATGTCACCCAGCTTCTAAAAGATACAGGACAGCCGATGGTACTTGCAACAACTTAGAGCAACCATGGAGGGGATCCGCCATGCTGCCCATGCAGAGATTTTTACCACCGGTCTATGAAGATGGTAAGAACGTAATAGAAACACTATTTTGAGGGTTTAGCTTTAGTCACCTGCTGTTTAATAACCAAAATAATGTACGGCGAATTATGTGCAACTTTCAAGAATTTATTTTGGTCACTAGAAGAGTCGTTAAATTATAGATTACTAGCTGACCCAGCAAACGTTGTTTTGCCATATAAATTATAAATTTTTGTCTAAAAATAAAAAGAAAATTTCTGGATAGGGCCACCCTTATCACCTAGGGGTATAAAAAGTAGCCTACGATCTATTCTCAAACCTACCAAATATACACCAAAAATTTCATAAAAATTGGTCAAACCGTTTCCGAGGAGTTCGATAACAAACACTATGATGACACGAGATTTTTATATATTAGATAATATTTATTTGAAGTTATCTTTCTAATTTCGTAGTTTCTCTGACCCCCGTTTCGAAATAATTGCAAGAAGTCGAAAGAAAACATACTAAGACTATCACTTCTAAGTGGATTGTATTGACATAGTTTACTATTGTACAAAACAGAGATAAAGTAAACAATGATAGAAACATAAGCTTATATTTTTAGCAAATCTTACTGTAATTCATCGTACAAGCACAGTAAAGTAAATACAAGTATTTTCTATACTTAGTCCTTCATATTTTCTTGAATAGGGTATTCCTGTAAATTTGAATGGACTAATGGAAAAACCAGGAACACACATTTTTTTCAATTTTTCTCAAGCTCTGAGTAGAAGGCCTGCAAAGAATGACCGAAATTCTGAATATGACGACCAATGGGGTCACCCATTTGATCTAAGATCACTTCGAATTCTATAATACATTCCTCTCGATGTCTTCTTTTATGAATGAGGCTCTGTGAACGTGGAAAATATCGGCATCGACTTGATTGGTCTTTTTGGTTGTCCAAGACTTGTTACCATTTGCAATTCGTGAAGCAGAACAAAGATACAAATTATTATGTGTAAAGTGGACTTGGAATCACATGTAACAGATACCAAATAAAGAAGAAGAACAAGGATAACTTTTTTCGCCTGTCATTATTTGTACTCAATGTCCATACTATGTGTTTATGTATTACTTCCGTCTTCCGCTTGGTAGCTTGAAAGTATAATCAAAATAAACAATTTTTTTTATTAGGCCCCTAGCCCGAAATGCCCGGTAGTACTTACTACACGTATTTGACATAGCCAACAAAAATTAGCGAGCTCCTTGACCAATCTTGGCAGAAGTTGTTCATTTGGATGTCCCTTTTTTCAAAACAATATTGCAGACAATTCTATGCGGCCAGTTCAGAAAAAGACATTCGCCAAAATTTCCAAATTTTAGTTCCCAATTTTAAAATGGTCAAAAATAGGTCTAAATCCATAATTTCTCTCGTCCAACCTATTGGATGGGCTCATTAGTATATTTAGTAACAATATATATTGATGGAAGGCAATTTCTTTTTATTCACCCGTTAAGGGGGCAAAATCCTTTCTTGAGAAATTACGTTTAGAATTAAAGTCCTAATGCTTGAAATGCAATAATTTTGTTAAATCAAAAAAAAAAACGTGTTCATATATTGTTATTATACATATTAATGAATCCATCCAATAGACTAGAAGATAGAAATTATAAAATTAGAACTATTTTTGGCCATTTCAATTTAAGCACTCAAATTTGAAAAATAAACATTTAGGAAATTAACTCAGGAATCTAAGGCAATGTCAATAATACAGAAATTTTGGAAGACATCGATACATAATTTTTTGTCAGTCATGTTTCTTGTAATGCATAACTTTTACGAAAAATAACTATAGAATATGTGTAAATTTTCTAAGCTACCATTTTGATAAGGTCTTGATATTTTATTTAAAATGTTGAAAACACGCTTCATGAAAAAGTGCTGCTAGGCGGGTATTTTTGTTCAAACAAAATCTAATTCAATTGTATTATTTTTAAGTAAAGTCCGTTTAGTTTTTGGCGGAACACCAGCCCCAGAAGTTACGTTTTTTTTAACATCCCATATTATTCGATATTAATTTGATTTACATAATTTCAGGGCTCTATTTATTGAATTTTCATTAGAAAAAAAGTGTACAGGATGTAATTAGTTTCATGTCATTAAAAAAAACCGGTGGTGGGGGACGCCTAGACAAACAATGAACCTTATATGACATAGGATCTAAAGGCCGTAGGTTTGGACAAAAAAATTTTTAAAAATTTTGAAAGTTTTTAATAATATAATAACAATAAGTTTTATTCATCTCTTTGCCATATAAACTGCATGGATAAGACAAGTCACACATGCTCTTGCATGGGCTTACAATGATAACATATATACCTAGTAAAAAGATATAAATAAAATAAAGTGAAATTTAAAATATATATGTATACACATATTTAAGTTTAGTCAACAAATAAATATAAAATTACACAAAACAAACAAAAAGATGTTAAGAACATTAAAAAGTTCAAATAAAATCACAATTCATTAATTGAATAGAAAGTCTGACACAGTAAAAGTTTCTTAAGTTTATTTTTAGAAATAGTCTGAGAGTTACTATTCTTTATTTCCTCTGGTAGAAGATTATAAATACGACACCCAGCATTTACAGGTGATTTCTTAAATAATTCGTGTTTGTGTTGACAGAGGGATATGTCGTCTCTTCCTCTCGTGAAGTAATTGTGGAAATCTCTCTTTCCTATATATTTATTTTTGCTGTTATAAATATAAACCAAAATTTTAGCAGATATATAGACACCATTGTCAATATTTTGTATTTTTTCAAAGTGTCACGACAAGATTTCCTGTAATCGAGATTAAAGATAAGTCGAATAATCCTTTTTTGATGAATAAATATTCTAGAGACCTCACTCGGTTGTGCCCAAACAACAATGTTGCATCCAATAGCGGAATGTACAAAAGCATAATAAATGCTTAAGAGAGCCTCCTTATTTAAACTGTACTTTAATGAGCTGATAATATAAAATTTTTTATTTAGTTTAGATGTTGTTTAGTTTTGTCTACGTGTTGTTCCTAGAGAAGATTACTGTCCAATATTGTTTGAGAACTGCTGGAATATTGGAGAAAACTTTATAATCGTCGTGTCTGATCGCGCATGTTACTCTGACATTTGTGCAGATAGCACCGAGTATGCCGATAAAGGAATAAGCCCTCGCGCACAAAGAGTCGGCCTGTTTAAACCCCTACGGCCATCATGTTCTTATAGTTTTTCAGAAAGTGATAAAGAAATTTTTTACATTTTCATAATTGGTATAAAAAGTTCCGTTAATGCGGGCTCATCAAAGTGCCCCGCTTCTTGCTCAGAGACCGTGCAACGGTGGGGACACAAGCGGTAATCTTTACAACTTTTTATGACTTTTTAAAAGAAAGTAAGAAACTTCTATGATTCGGAACTATCCATCCATTGACCTCTCAAATGTCTCCTACCTTAACACTAAAATTTTTGACCTAGAAAAAAAGTCATATAGATTTTTTGTTTGTCTAGTCTAGCCCATTACCAGTTTTTTTTAATGACATGAAACTAATGACACCCTGTATATGAACTAGACTCAACGTCACTTTATTTTTTTATAGGTATACAGAGTATCAGACGTTCAATTTTCGGCTCACGTCTCCCATCTGCTCGCGACATCAGCGTTAGAATCCACAGGGACAGGAACCACGAAATACCAACAGTTACTCTAATGTTTATGCAATGGGGACAATTCATCGATCACGACGTAACATCTGTCGTAAAATCGAGAAGTTTTAATGGTTCAGTTCCGCGATGTTGTGATCGAGGAGGCCGCGAAATGCTGCCGCCGGAACTTACGGTAAGTGACACGACACTTTTACTCATAGGTAGAAATAGGAAAGCTAAGTGAAATCCAGATTTTTTGATGACTTGTAATTGTTTATTTATTTATTCGATACACCGTCGATGAGAAACTTAATTACGGAAAAAGGAATTTGACTTTAGTTCACTCTGAACAAAACAAATAGAATAAACTAAATGTGAATAAACATTAGATTATTCGCCAAATTACTGAATATTCAATATAGTACAGTCACTTGGTGTCAAAAAGTACCCAAATTTCGGACTAATTCGATAACGGCTTGGATTTTTTTTGTTTGCGGATTCTTAAACTTTAAGGTATCAACTTTAAATTTTAAAAAGGAATAGATGTGCTTTTACCTCTAAAAGGGTGAAAACCACCCCCAAATTCAAAAAATCAATAATTAACGATGCACTGAGAAGAAATTAATGACACTAATATTATTTGAAGACCTAAGTGGATAAAGGTGTTATGTCACACTTTTAGAGTTTTGAGTAAATTAAACAAAACGGTTTTGAGTTGGAACTTATTTATTTTGTCTTCGATTCAAATGAATAATACCTCATAAAATAGATAATTTTGGGTTATGTTCTTTTGTTTACACTAATATTAAAGAACAATATCAAGCTGTTATGAAACTAGATTTTTCTGTCCAAAACTGCGTACATCCACTAAAATTACTGGTTGTACGTATGACATGGCGCCTTTGTAATTAAAAAGTTTCTATAAAATATTACAAATTTAGAATTCACCGTTTATTGGGTGTTAAATCTATATCAGGGGTGTTCAAAAATTGCATAAACTAATTTTTTTTTAAAATGCGACATAACACCTTTATCCACTTAGGTCTTCATTTATGTTTTTGGGGTCGCTGATCACGAATGTGAAGACAGAAATTAAAAATTTTATGTTGCACCCTCAATATGGTCGATATAAGTGGGGTAAATGGATGAATTAATTAGTTTTTGGTTATTTTGAGAAATTAGGACTTTCTTAACAGATTTTTTACATTTTGAGATATAAAACACATCCTGTAATAAGAAAAATGATTGCTAAGAATGTGAAAGACACCTCTAAAGTTAAAAAATAAGTATAAAGGAAGTACTGGGAATTTATTAATGAAACTATAACTATTTATGATTTTGGAGTTGCTGATTATGAATTTGGATCGGGTTTTTGTGTTAAGGTGTAGCAAATTAATAAATCAATAATTAATATTTTCTAATTTTATCAACTAGATAGAGATTTAATCTAAAGAGTGACCCCAAAAATCGACCATTTTCTAGCCCTCGAATTTTGTTTCAAACTAAGTGCTAAATTATTGTTAATAATGAGAATATACTGAATACAAAATTTCAAGATGAGCATATTTTTAATTTTTGAGCTATGGGGGATTGAAGTTGTCATATGCGTGATGCTATCAAAAATACACATCCACACAAAAAATGAATACTCATCAGCTACTGCAGAGCAATCAAGATATTCTTAGTATTTTTCGACGCAGAATTCATATCTAATATCGACGAATCCGTATATACATTGATTAATTCAGAAGGGCCAAAAACATCCCCTATATAAGGATGAAAATAGAGAAAATGATGCTATTGAGCTATAGAGCTTCCATGAACAAAAATATAGAATAAGTCTATTGGCTGAATGCATGAACAAAGGTGCTGACTAGGGCTTACACAAAGTAATGGAGACACCCCTCTAAGAGGGTGAAAACTACCCCAACATTATACAAAACTGCATAAAAGCTCCAATAACTGGCGAAAAGCTTGAACCCTCTAAGCTTTATTAATAGGAATGAACCATAAATTTGTCATGACCTAGTTCACGAAAACAACCCATCACGGGTGCAAAACTACCCCTCATCTTGAATTATGAACTTGAGTCAGTAAAAAGATAGTGAATGTACCAGATATTGCATTCTGACTGCAGTGTGCCTGGATCTGGTATGATAACCAATATTCCCACAATAGCTTTTTTACACACCTATGAAGGGGTGAGAAAACAACGCACATTTATATAAGCGATCTCGCTGTGAGAATATTACATTAAAGTAAATTCTGTCACAAGGATAATAAAGGCCGCTCTCCATAAAATTAATATCCTAATGGTCTGTTTTCAAACTTCAAATGAATTTTATAAGAAGGTGGGGGTGCGAGGGGGTGAATATCAGAGACATCGCAATCGCTGTATCACATTAGCGAAAATCCTGTAGCAAGGGTTTTCAAGAGTGCTCTTTAGGAATGTCATGGCCTCGTCATTCTTTCTCATCACTCTAGAGAAATTCACAGGGGTTAGAGGGTGGAAATCTGGGCAATTTTACAATCATTATATTGTATGGAAAAAAATTCTGACATAAAGGTAAATATCCCTTTCCCGAACGCCATAGTCTATAGGTGCGTTTTTAACCCTCAAGTGAATTTTATGAGTGGGTAAGGGTGCGAAGTAATGAATATCGGAGCAATCTCGTAATCGCTGCATTACGTAAAAAAATACTGATGTAGCGCTTTCCAAGAGTGCTTTTCTCTTATGTCAGGGCCTCTTGATTCCTTTTCATCCCCCAAATGATCCCGACGGGAGTCAGGGGGTGAAGACCCACCAATAAGTTTTCATCCCGTTCTCTTACCCCATCGTAGGTGTGTCATAAAATAGTTAAAAAAATTCTAGTTATCGTCCACATTCATACCTTCTGCAATCAAAATGTGATATCTGGTACATTCACTATTTTTTCCCCGACTCAAATTCATAATTCAAGATAAGAGGTAGTTTCTTACCTTGTAATGGATTGTTTTCGTGTACTAGGTCGTAACAGATTTTTGGTTCATTCCTATTAATAAAGCTTAGAAAGTTCAAGTTTTTCGCCAGCTATTGGAGCTTTTATTCAGTTTTGTATAATATTGGGGTAGTTTTCACCCTCTTAAGGGTGTGTCTCAATAACTTTGTGTAAGCTCTGGTCAACACCTTCGTTCATGCATTCAGCCAATAGACTTATACTATATTTCAGTTCATGGAAGCTCTATAACTCAATAGCATCATTTTTCCCTATTTTCATCCTTATATAGGGGATGTTTTTGGCCCTTCTGAATTAATCAATGGATATACGGATTTGTCGATATTAGATATGAATTCTGCGTCAAAAATACTAAGAATATCTTGATTGCTTTGCCATAGCTGATGAGTATTCATTTTTTGTGGGACTGTGAGTTTTTTGATAGCATCACGCATATCACAACTTCGATCCCTCATATCTCAAAAACCAAACATATGCTCATCTTGAAATTTTGTATTCAGGATGTTCTCATTATTAATTAAACAACACTTTTCATGGTATGCAGGTTTTTTAGACGTTTTTTTATGTTGTTGTATATAAATTAAAAAAAAAACAATTTTTCTGTACTCTCTTAGTTTTTTGCGGTTTTCTGGTCTTAGATATCTTCTTAGTCAATTTTCGTGATATGGTTATCTTTTGTGAAGAAATTTTAGAGTAAATAGGTATTCATTATTTTTATCCATTTTTTTGACTGTGACTTATGAAGACCAATGTTTGCAGATAACCCGGACTTAGTTAATGTACTTGAAATATTATTGTAAATAAATAATTGTTTCTCTCTTTTTTATCCCGAAGAAAACGGAGAGATCTCACAATAAATACGGAATTCTGAAACAATTTTATTTTTTGTGGCGATAACTTGTGGAAATCAGTTCCAGACACGAATATCGTATTTGATTGGGCTATAAACTTAACCTCAGCTAAATATATTATATTATTTCTTAATACGGTTCCATCTATCCTATGAAATAATTAGTTGGGGCGAGTAACTATTTGTTACCTATAAAACTTAAATAACCTGCAAAAATGGTTTTTCAAAATTATATACAGGATGTTTGGTAGACCGATAGAAAGTTTGAAGTGATAGAAGGGGGCTTTGGACCTATGTGACCGTACATACCGTTATACAAAGTTTTACAGATTTTCGATGTACCAAATACTGTATAATAAAGATATAATATATTCAACAGAAATGCTTTTTAGTGAAACAAAAAAATTAGACTTGTGACAATTATTTTGTCAAAAAATATTAATTAATACATTTAGAAACATACATACAGAGAACATGCATATAATATTCGCACAAAAAACTTATTCACTGAAACGCTTAGCACAAAAAAACTACAAAACAAATAGTTAACACATATCTAGCTTCAAGGTTAATCGATAATGCAATTAAAACCATTAAATATATACATTGCATAAAAACGTTCGATGGAAAATACACAGAAGAAGCTCATATATCAAATAGTTGACTCAAAAAAATTTTAGTTAGCAAAATATGCCTAAAGGAGGAGGGTCCATAAGGCCGTTTTCCGGCCTAATTTATTTTTGAACAAGAAAAACTGAAAAGCATATTTTTATTATTTACTAGCAATATTCAATCGATTCCACCCCAAACGAAACTTTCCCGCACTCACCTCCCTTTTTTATACCCCCCCCCCCCCTAAACTATTAAATAACCAGCATTCAGTTGGTTTTTTTTGCAGGTCTTTGAAACATTTTAACATGACTGTTGCTGAATAAGGATATTTTTGATTTTGTACATGTACTTTGGTTATTTCGGAAGAGGTTGGAGGCGGAGAGAGGCTGACAGGTGGTAAAAAAGGAGGGTGGAGAAAGTTTCGTTTGGGGTGGAGTTGATTCGATACTGATAGTAAATAATAAAAACATGTTTTTCATTTTTTTTTTGGTTCAAAAATAAATTAGGCCTTATGGACCCTCCTCTTTTGCAAATAAAATTAGTATTCCCACTTCAATATCTAAAAGTGTCACTCCTTCATGGTTGGCAAATTAAAAGTTTTTAAAAACTCTTCGCCGATTTGTTTAACTTTTTATATAATTGTTGCACATTCTTTAGAAATCTCTTCTCAGTTTTTTGTGAATGTTAATTTTTGGACATTTTAAATCTTATATTGACGACCTATTGATAAAACATTTGTCAGCATAAAAAAAATAAAAAGAACCAACTACATATATAATAACCTACCTTGTTTCAAACTTGCAACCCTTGGCTTTCAAGCTAAAACTCTACCTATTACACGACCATGCCATTTGAAAAAAAAAGAGGATCATAAAGAACGTGCGGTTTAAATTAAAGTTAAACACTTACCTTTAAAAAAAATTTCTCTTCTGAGCCCTTTTCTTCGTACTCAAAAACGCATTTAAAAAAAAATGCAAAAGGTTTTTCCCCTCCCACAAGTTTGTTTATTTGAAAAAAATTTAAAAAATTATTCAGTCAAATAGACATAATAACGAACGAATTCCATTTTGGTTTTTGAAAATCGCACGACAGGGAAAAAGTTCGAGGGGATGAATAATTTTCCTTTCCCTACCTCCCTCCCCACCCCCAATTGGCCCACCACTCCAATCCTCCGGCTCCAGCAATTCTTATTTATTTCACCTACTTCAAGAAAATCTCATCATTTCTTAGTTTGTTGGGTATTTTGCTATTGTAAAAATATTTCAAAATTTTGATGAAATAAACTTCTACTATTTTGTGTATTAGTGTTAGGGCAAAAAAACTAGTATTTTGAAAAAAAAATTTCACGAAAAGTTACCGTCCGATTTGAAAAAATTACCAGATTATGCGCTTCCGCGAGATCTTCAATTTTTAATTTTACTTTTTTTTCGTCAGGTCAATAATAAAATTATCGTGGAAAAACGTGTTTTTGCGAATTTTAAATGCGAATTCCTCCGCCATCCCGTGTGATGAAGCAGAACTAAGTTGATAACATGATAAAAGAGAACACGTGTAACTGAATTATCAAAAAAAAAAAAAAAATTAAAAAAAGTTGATTTCATTTCAAAACCAGATCCTCTCCGCTATACCTAATTTCAGTTTCTCATCGTGTAAAGTATCGTTTAGAATGGTAACTGTTTCATTTAAGCAGAATTAGCTTTCGACGTCGATCCGCCTATTTTGTACCCTTCCTAAATTTTATATTTTAATAATGTTGGTTGTTTGACGTCAAAGTCGACTTAGATATAAATTCTCGATCAGCCAGCATTCCACACTGAAAAATTAATCAATTCTCCTTTGTTTTTCAGCACCCGTCTTGTTTGCCAATCGAAGTGCCAGCCGATGATTGGTTCATGGGCCAATTTGGTATAAGATGCATGGAATTCATACGCAGCGCTCCATCCACCAGAATCGACTGTGATTTGGGATGGCGGGAACAAATAAATCAAGTGACTCCTTATATAGATGCCTCGACGATTTATGGGAGTGATATTGAGACCTCCGACTCCGTCAGGACTTTCAGAAATGGTGAGTATACACCCAGAATGTACACGTTAGATTATTCCCAAATTGCAACGTACTAGGTGTTACGTTTAGATTGCCCTATCTCGCTCAATTTTGGTGAAAATTATTACAAAACAGGAATTTAGTTTTAAATTGTCAAAATCATTTCAAAATTGGGATAGTTGCTTTCAGGCGAGTCATTTTAGGTGAACAAAACTAACTATAAAAGAAATAAACTAAGGTTTTTTTAGACTTTGAATGATCCCCAGCAACATATCAAAAGTCTAGAAATATCTAAGTATGGGAAAACCGCCATATTGGCCGACATCTTGGATTTACTCGAAATCTATAAAATGCATATATTGCTCCGATTAACTTCAAAGTACTAAATAGAAAGTTTTTTGAAACAGGAATCATATAAAGACTTTATCTAATTCTGTTTCTATCATGTTCCATTTATTACAAAATGTTAATAGTAAAGGAAGGTAATTTATGAACATGATAATGATACGGAATAAATTTTTAAATAAACTTTATAAAACTTGTACAAAATCGTTTAAATTACTTAATCCGCTCAAATTAGGAAAATAGCGGACAAAAATTCTGAACAGCAGTTCTCTGCATAGTAAGTAAGTATTCAACTTTTAGAAAAAGGTTTTGCTTATGCGCAGAAAAAAAAAATAAATAATTTTTGAGATATATACATTATGTGCATCGATTTTCTTTTTTTTTAGCTAATCCAAAATGGCGCCCAAAAGTTGTGTGATAGGGTTGTAAATAATACGTTAAAATTTAAAATTAAAATATTAACCCTTAGAGGTAGCGGGTTGGGGTCAAAGGTAAACATTTTTGATACTCTATATATTCAAAATGGCGGGTGTGAAAAAGTTGTGCTTTACGGTTATATATAAGAGGTAAAAATTTAAGACAAAAATATTAAGATTTAAGGGTAGCGGGTTAGGGTTAAAAGTCAACTTGATATTTTCTTTGTTCTGCATCGGATCCATTTCTATTCCCTACAAGCTCAAAGGTCCCATTTTTTTTTTAAGAGAAATTATTTGTTTTATTATCATAGTGTGAAACAATAAACTTTATTGTTACTTTAATTTCTTTATTGGAAGTTTGATAACAAAGGTACTTATGTGAAAATAAACTTGATTTTATTAAGGAATAAATAGTAAAAATAAAAATACTATAAACATTATGGTAAAACTTGCTTGTAGTAATCTTTCTTTGTGTTGAATTTGGGAATTTTGTCACAGGATCTAATCGTTGTTCTAATTATTCCATAGAGCGCTGAAGCTTCAGTTACAAGCTTTACTGCCCTTTTCACAGCTTGTGTGTGAAATTTCTTTATTTCAATTATTAGACAATTCAGGATTATTTATAATTTGATTAAGGTCCTCTTCGGATAAATCAACTGTTAATGGTGGCTCATTATATTCACATTCTTACCAATCAATCATCTCATACTAATTTGTAGCATTTAGTTTCAACGGAGCAAGTGTAAACTTTCTTAAGTCGGTATTGTTGCCTTTTCTAGCTTTTAATATTCTGCGAACGACCAACTCCCTAATACAGCGGTTTTCATCGCCCAGCATTTCCAGTAGTATGTTCTCAGGGTGTGCAAAATATCCATTTCGTATTATGACGGGATTAACTACCTACCTCTTTCAACTATTCTGATAAATATTTGGATAATTGTATGGTCTTCCATACATTTGAAGCACCTTGCAGACATGATGGATGTGCTTCTATTTTGAACCACATTGGCGCATACACTTTGACAACATACGTTGCTGATATAACCAAATCTGCAGAGCAACATATAAGCGAAGTATTCTATTTGCTGTCGTCAGCCATCGCGAGTGGACTATTTTGCCACGTTCTCGTTTTGAAAGATTAATAGAAACATATCCCGTTATTACTGCTTGGCATATTTCATAAAAATATAACTGATCTGTGTTAAGATCTTTTACCGTAACTATAGGAATTTCGGATTTAATAATTTTAAATGCAGCTACTGGCTTCTGCTCGCATTTGACTAACGACTTTCCTATTATACCTATGTTTACAGCTGAACCTGTAGAAGGTGTGACATGTCCCAAATATGATGATCCGGGCTCTCCAATTAAAACTATGTTCTTCGGTTGTTATCTTTCGACGGTTATCTATTAATTTCATGGCCTTGTCTTTACGCCCATCGAAATAAAGTCCACGTAATGATATTGGCGTACCACACGATGATAATTCACCTCTCTTCTTGCTTATAGCTCTTCTAATTTTGTTTTTATCAATTACATGCGTTGTGTTAGATTCATTAATTAAACCAAAATGTTGGAGTACTGAAGAAGCAATCAGTGCTCCAGCTCTAGGGGAAATACCGCATCTATCTAAAGTTTCGGCTTAAACTGACAGTGTTCACTGTTCACCGAGCTTTCATGTATGCAGAACACAGCGCGTGCTGTATTATGGGCATGCGTACATTAGATAACAAATACGTAGGTAATAATAAGTAATTTAAATTTAATATCGTAATTAAACATAGTTTAAAAATATTACTAATTGATAAGTATCGATAATATTTGTAAAGGTACGTACTATCTTTTTGGTTTTTGATGCTAACCCGTTACCCTTGAGTCTTAATATTTTGGTTTAAAATTTTTACCAGACAATTTCAACCCCAAGACCAAACTTTTCCTCGCCCGCCATTTTAGATATGCACAAAATAAAAAAAAATGGACTTTTAACCCTCACCCGCTACCCCTAGACCTAAATATTTTTCACTAAAATTTCTACCTGTTGCTTATAACCCTAAAACACAATTTTTGCGCACCCGCCATTTTGAATATATAGAATATCAAAAATGTTTACCTTTGACCCCAACCCGCTACCCCCGAGGGTTAACATTTTAATTTGAAATTTTAACGTATTATTTACAACCCTATCACATAACTTTTGGGCGCCCGCCATTTTGGATTAGGTAAAAAAAAAAAAATTAATGCACCCTAATATACATATATATATACGTTTTTTCGTGTTTTTTTTTTCATTTAGACGTACATATCTCGAAAAGTACGCGTTTTAAAGGCTAAACGAACATAGGTAAACATGTTCAGAATACGACTTCCCACAAAAAAAGGTTCTATACTATCCCACTGGCTTTTCCGGAAAAGCGACTTGAAAAATATGTATCTGTGTTTTCTTCATGTATTTTTTATTTTGAATTCAAATATCTCGAAAAGCACGCGATTTTAGGTCCAAATGAACATAAGTAAACTTGTTCAGAATGGGATTTCCCGCAAAAAAGCTCCTATACATTTTTCCGATTATCCTATTGGTTTTTCCGGAAAAGCTTCTTGAAGAATATATATATTTGCTTTTCCGTGTTTTTTCTTTCATTTTGACGTATATATTTCTCAAATATATAGAACCTTTTATGTAGGAAATCGCATTCTGAATATGTTTAGTAATGTTCATTAGCCTTAAAAATGCGTACTTTCCGAGATAATATACGTCGAAATGAAAAGAAAATTACGAAAAAGCAAGTATATATCTCGGTATATATATTCTTGAAGAAGCTTTTCCGGAAAAACCAATGGGATAATCGAAAAATGTATACGAGCTTTCTTGTAGAAAATATCATTCTGAATTAGTTTATTTATGTTCATTTAGTTCTAAAATCGCGTGCCTTTCGAGATATTTGCAGTCAAAATAAAAAAAACACGAAAAAACACATAGATATATTTTTCAAGTCTCTTTTCCGGAAAAACCAATGATAATCGGGAAAATGCATAGTACCTTTTTTTTGTAAGAAATCGTATTCTGAACACCTTTACTTATGTTCGTTTAGCCTTAAAAACGTGTACTTTTCGAGATATAAATGTCTTTTTTTTCTGCGCATAAGCAAAAAATTGTTTTAAAAGTTGAGTACTTACTATCTATGCAAAGAAATTGCTGTTAAAAATCTTTCTTTAAAACGGCGTTTTTTTCCTAATTTGAGTGGACTAACTGTACACTCTTTGAAAAAACTACTAACACAATTAAAACACTACTGTCATTTCCAACATGTATCATTTTCCATCAGAAACACCATCGTCGTATGCATCTTCTATATTTGATTTACTGCAGAGTATACCTTGACATTCACTGCAAGCTGATGAACATTCCAAACCATGTTTTCTGCATAAGCACCTTGAAGTACTACAATCTGTCTTGCATTTACATCTTATGATATCGAACTTGTGGTGCTGGTTGAAGGTCAGTGAGTACTGGTAGGAGTCGACTACCCTGTAATTGCCAACCCCAATCCTCAGGTAGAAGAGATGTATTTCCTTTCCAATCCTGAACTTGGTAGTAGACCCGTAAATTATGGAATTTAGCAGTAGCTGGAGTCGGTGGAAGTGACTGGGCTTGAACAGCTTGAACCATATTTTTGTTAGCCACCTTTGTAGTGAAACATCTGTGTCGTGGTTCATCCAAAGTATCTTTTTATGAATTATGTACATGAAACCAGACCATCTTGGCCTTGAATATGATACAAATGGTGCTATTTTCCAGAGGATGTCAGTCTCAAGTTTCAGAGGCTCTTCTAAACACCTTATGCATTCTAACTCTTTGAACTTGAATTCTTTGAGTGATTTGGGTATCTGATACTGTATAATTTTTATTCTTCTTGCAGTAATAAGATCGTGTGTTGTAATTACCTTCTTGGGAATAGCTCTAGATATGATCTAACTAGGAGTTACTGCTGCTATGGAACCCATACCATGGAAGGTGCCATGTCCATCAAGTGTCTTAATGTTGTAGTCTATGTTGTCTGTAACATACTGAACGAACTGATGCGAATCTATCAATGTATCAAGGTTTGGTGTTGTTGATGCACTTCTTTCATACTTCTATACTTCGCTATAGGAAGAGCAGAAACCATGCTGGTGTAAATAATCTATAAAAAACCTTGAACAAAAATGGTGGTGCATTTGCACTGCCAGTCCCAATTGGAGAGGTGCTACAAAGAATCGTGGTTTTATTGCCTGCATAATCGCTTGACCTATAGAAGCTGATTTGTTATTATTTTGTTTTCCAATTATTGTCTTTTTAAACACTTGAAGACTGCTTCATTGCTTTGTCTACAGAAGACATGTCTTCAGTCAGTGGATAATATTCATTAGAGGTTTGAAACGACTTCACATGGTTCCTAATAAATTTTGCAGCTGTTTCAATTATTATTTGTTTTTCTGCCTCTTCATTATCTCCTTGGAATAAGATGTGCGCAACTATTTCTACCACCTCTACACGCCAATTGTTACGTTATTTGGTGCGCACGAAGACCGAAAACGGAGAGTCACAGCGAGCCCCGAAAAAACTCGAGCGCCCACCAGGGAGACGACTCGGACTACGTGCAGCGCGCATCACTTGTGAGGTCCTCAAAAAACATATCAAGTACCTTTCTAAAGTTTATTACTGGTAAAAATATTTTTAAATTGCTTTAAATAACGTTCCTGGTTCAAAATACTTTCTATTTGATATATATTTGAAGTTAATCGAAGCAATATGTGCATTTTATAGATTTCGAGATTAAATCCAAGATGTCGGCCAATATGGCGGCTTTTTCATACTTGGATATTTCTAGACTTTTGATATGTTGTTGGGGATATTATTCTAAGTCTAAAAAACCTTAGTTTATTTCTTTTACAATTGGTTTGATGTTTCCAACTAAAATTACTGGACTATTTTTTGTAATTGAAATTAAGCAAATGAATCATTTATAAACTATATTTAATCTGCGGAAGGAGGATAGTGTTGAATGTAATTGTCAATAGTGTCAAACGGTAAATGTAACAGACCGACGTTCATTTGATAAACTTTATAAAGCTTATTTTGAATTACGCCCCCTCCAAATCCAAACGCCAATAGGATTCGTTGCAGACACTGAAATAGTAGATAGTAAAATTACTATCCTACTTTTACCGACTTAAAGGCGAGGCATTTTACTTTTTGGCTTTGAAAAAAATGATGTAAATCTAAAAATTGGTAGAAATGTTCCATTTGTTACTAAAAATCCTACCTACCCACCTATTTTACGTCCCGCTTGCTGAACTATCATGTCTTTCGCAATTGATGGAGGACACAGAAAGCTAAATAGTTTTTTTACCATTTTTAAGTTTACGTATTTTTATTCTCTATAAGGAGAAGAGCGGGTTTATGTTTTATGGTTCGCAGATACCTTATAATAGTTTCTATAAATATTCCTTTTACAGTTTTTGAAAACTTTCTAGGTGTCATATTCATAATCTTAGCTGAAGCCTACTATATAATGCGTATTAGGAAATATCACAACGTTAATTTCATTTTTGAAATTTCAGGAAAAATTATTTATGGCAGGCCACAAAACCAAGGTCCTCTTCAACCCCCCGATCCACCAGGGGGCGAACTATGCAGATCAGGAGCACTGACAGACGAGTGCTTCCAATCGGGCGACGGTCGAGTCTCCGAGCAACCTGGCCTAACTGCTTTCCATACCGTCTGGGTTAGGCTTCACAATAAAGTGGCCACCGGATTGTCCAAATTTAATCCCCATTGGAGTGACGAGAAAATATTTCAAGAAACCAGGAAAATCTCGTATTCTCTCATTCAGCATATTACATACAGAGAATTTTTGCCGATTGTATTGGGACCGGAAGTCATGCAGTTGTTCGAGTTGAATTTGGTTCGAAAAGGGTACTATAACAAGTATGACAGTAAAGTGAATCCAGCCATAGCGAATTCCTTTAGTGCCGCCGCTTACAGATTTGGACACAGCATGGTTCAGAATTCGTACGTAAGGACGGATCATAAACACAGGCCTTTGTTTAACAGTAAGTTCCGCATTTCACAACTTTTGTAATCTTTTCTTCATACCATTGTTCACAAAAATGTGTTTTTCTACGACTGTCATTAAAAATAGACTTTTTCATCTGTCACGTCGTTTGAGAACTGAAAGTTGACATTTACAACTGTACGGGAAGTAATATTTTTTCTTGACCCAAATTGAAATTCTTCTTGCAAGGATGGCCAAAGATCTCCAACTTCGAAAATGAATAGCTAATGGTTTAATAATAATAAAAATAATAATAGGACTTAATTTTAATAATAGGCTAATAAGGAAAATCGGCGTCTCTTTGTCAATTTTGCTGCAGTCGTTGAAAAAAATACTATGTATACTGTGTACTGGGGATTTAATAAGAGTAAATTAATGAATCTTAATTGGGGATCCAGTAAGAATGTAACTTCGGAAGAGGATTATCTTTTCAGGTGATTTCTGTTTAGGTGACTTCATTTGATCTCTTGCTTTTGCGAACTCTTTTATCTTCGAACAGCCTATGTAACGGATTACTTTTACGCTTCTTGCTTTGCATCACTGTTCCCATTCAACATCCAACAAAAATCTGCCATCATATGCTCACCCCACTTTTCCTGATATCGTAAGATAAAAGAGTTCGCAGAAGCAAGAGATCAAATGAATTTACCTAAACAGAAATCACCTAAAAAGATACTTACTCCACTTCCAAAGTTACATTCTCATTGAATCCTCAATTAAGATTCCCTGATTTGCTATTATTGAATACCTAGAATCACGGGGTCATACGGTTAAAATTTTACTGTTCAAGAGCTAAGGCTACTCGACTTCAAGATTCCCAAAACACAATCTCGTGAATTCCCCTCTTCAGATTCTTCACATTCTTCTGTTATATTCCCAAAGTTATGCAGTTATGGATTTACGGGGATTACTGGGTTATGTAGTAGGTTTGCTGCTGGGGCGCAATAAACTTACTTGGTAACAAGGTAACAAGGTTCTGAGGGAACAATCTAATTGATTCCCCAATCGAGAGCCTCCTATTTTTTTCATTTAATTCTCAGGGTTATGAGGTTTTGAGGATACAGAGATTGCCGTTGAGGAACTATGGCATCATAGGGTGCTTGATTCCAAGATTCTAATGTCAGGATGACACAAATTTCCCTACCTAGAATCTCCACTTTTTTCGTTGGATTTTCATAGTCGAGGGGTTACGGGGTTATCGGATTCTGAGGTTATGGGATCATGAAGTTGTGGATGTATGACACTCAAGCACTAGGATCCGAGATCATTCATCGGATTCTCAGGGTTACGTGGTTGAGGCGTTAAGGAATTATGGAGTTTTATGGTTTCTTTAAGTTATGAGGTCAATACTGAAGTACCACAATGTTTTAGAGTTGAATCACTTTTAGAGTCTGATTTAAATAAGCTGAGTAAGCAATATTACGATCCACTTTTTTCCTGTTAAGAAGAAAACCTGACTGCCGGGGAAAAACTAAGGTCAAATTCGTGTTCAGCGGCTCATAATACGAGGGTTATTACAGCACAAACCACTTTTTTGTGGGCCTGTGTAATTACACAACCAGATTGTTAATGATAAAAGTGAGCATAAAAAAATATGATGATAGAATATACTAGTAGGAGATGTCTTTATCTTACTAATCCTTATATTTTACAAAAAACCTTGAAATTTCAACTTTTTTTTTTTAGACGTAACATTACACGAAGAACTTGAAAACGTCGAGAACATCTGGAGCTTTGGCTCAATCGACAGACTTCTGCTAGGATTCGCCAACCAACCGTCCCAACGACGAGACGAATTCATCTGTGACGAACTTTCAAACCACCTTTTCCAGTCTTTCAATGCACGTTTCGGTATGGATCTAGCCGCCATCAACATACAGCGCGGCAGGGATCACGGAATCCCTCCTTACACTTCCTGGAGACAACCGTGTGGTCTGTCACCAATTAAAGACTGGCAGGATTTAGAAAGCATATTTAACTTTGACAGTGTGAGAAGATTTGAAACAATTTACCGACATGTGGATGATATTGATTTGTTCAGCGGCAGCTTGGCAGAAAAACCTGTTAGAGGTGGAGTTGTTGGGCCGACCTTTGCTTGTATTATAGCTCAACAATTCTTAAATTTGAGAAAGGGCGATAGGTAAGTTATATCTATATGTCTATTTATTGTAACGTGTTTCCACCCTTAGGAAACCACCCTCGCAAATTCCGTGGGTTCCAAAAATTATAACAAGAGATGTCCACTAACACACTTTATTAAATATTTACTGGATACTTCACAATACTATTATTAATTTAAATGCACTTTACTGACTAAAATCACAATGTTTATCACTTTGCTTATTTTTGTAGTCTTAACCTCACTTTCTATACTTTCTGAACTTTCTGAACTACTCGCCGAGCATGCGGTCGGTCTTTTATACCCAAAAATGACAGATCTCGATTCTCCGTGATGACGCCACCATTCTCTAGATAATTCCAGATGTCATCACTCTAGAACGACTACTGGTAGTTCTTTCTCGAGTAGGTACAAATACATCTGAATTAATTGAAAGGGTTGCAACACATCACACTGCCCCCTCCTTAAGCCTGAACGTCCCGGTCAGGCAGTTTGGAATCATCGGTGTATTTTGCCAGTCTATCCAAATGCACGATCTTCATCTTGGACTTTTTGCTTTGTTGAATCCGATAAACGACATCATTAATTCGGGTAATAACAGTATACGGTCCATCCCAAGGAGGTTGAAGTTTCGGGGATCTCCATTCCTTCCGCTGTGGGTTGTACAGCCAAACCAGATCCTCCACCTTGAATCCCCCTGTACTGGCATTCTGATCATAACGAGCCTTCAAGCGGTTACTAGTTCTGTTCATCTGCTCTCGATCATTCTTCGGCTGTTCTCGACTTCCATTTCTGTAGTTGTTCATGGAAAATGGTTCCCCACGGGCAGCACAATTCTTACACTTGCGACACCAAGCCTCCACATCCTGGCGACTATTAACCCAATAGAACTGTTCCCGTGCTCTACTCAATGTCTTCTTTATGCCGAAGTGTCTGCTGGATGTTTCATTATGTGCTTCCTGGAGTACTTCTGGTACACGACACCTGGGAATCACTAGACGCATGGCAACCTACTTCCCATCTGGGCTTTCCCATGCTCTCCTCAAAAGCCCATCTACGACCGTAAGTGAATCCCATTTTGACCATAAAGCCTTCAGCCCCACTTCTTTGTCGGAAACATCCTTCCATGCTGGACGCGTTCCCTCTTCTTTTGCTCGCAACATGGGTCCGATTTCTACATCGCGCAATTGCTCTTGCCTCAGAATTTTCTTTGACCAACTGTCTGGAAGATCGACCTTGACAGTGTTCACTTCAACCATGTTCGGCAATTTTCTCACCTTGCAATCTTCCTTGTCTGTTTTTCTGTATAATGCAGGAGTTTTGACTGCCTGCGTTGTCAACAGCCTGG
Organism: Rutpela maculata; assembly: GCA_936432065.2. NCBI lineage: Eukaryota > Metazoa > Arthropoda > Insecta > Coleoptera > Cerambycidae > Rutpela > Rutpela maculata. The sequence goes on along the minus strand of OW386290.2, from coordinate 124,939,977 downwards.
TTTTCTCGCATTGGTCGTTCACTTTTGACAAACTAAGTTGTTCGTTCCCAATCCTTAACACTCGCTTTCCTACGTCAATAATAAATCCATACTGTTCCATAATGTCCAGTCCCAAAATGAAGTCATCCGTGATGTCAGCCACGATGACCCTGTGGTCGAACCTTAACTGTCCAATCTGCAAACCCAGGTCTACTTCTCCATGAACCGTAGCCCTGTCCCCCGTGGCTGTCCGGACGATCACTTCATTTTGCCTCTTGGTAATCTTTATGCCCGATATAAATCCTGGACGTACTATTGATGACGCAGTACCTGTGTCGATGGTAAACAAACATTTTCTTCCGTTCACATATCCTTGCAACAACAGACTGCTTGCAATTCTTCGAAGCTGGGAAATCTTAATTTCTCTGGGGGCACTGCATTCCTTAGCCAGCACAGCCCCCCTGGTGTAGTTTTCCTGCTTCTCTTCAACATTCACAGCATTTACTCGACTCTCCGAGTTCTGCTGTCGACAGTCTCGTTTCATATGTCCCACCTTGCCGCAGTTGAAACATTTAATACCTCCGCTCGGCTTTCCTTTATTTTGTTGTTTTTCCTGCTTTCCGAGGCCATCCAATTTATCACATAATTTGTTGAACATTTTCTGTATCTCTGTCAACATAGGGTGCTGGTTCATTTCTGGTTGCGATTCTTCGAGAGTCACAGCTCGCACTCTCGACCTTGGCGTATCCCTGTAAGCTGCTTCTACTTCGAGTGCACGCACCAAAGCTTCGCTACTACTTTGGTGTCTTGTCAGCCTCAAAACTCGCCTGACCTCTTCATCCCTTATGCCATCTAAAAAGGCCCCCACGGCTAATTGTTCCTGGAATTCTTTAGGTGCACTCGGATACGCCAGGTGTGCCAGTCTCTCTATCGCAGCTTCAAATTCTTGTAAACTTTCCCCAGCTTTTTGCATCCGGGATTTCAGCTGAGCCTGGTATAATTGGGCAAGGTGTTGATCGCCATACCTCAAGTCTAATTCAGCTTCCAAGACTTTAAAGTCCCTTTGTTTCTCAACTGGGATGGTTTGTAGTAACTCTGAAGCTTGGCCCCTTAATGCTAGAACTAATGCCATGGCCTTTTCCTCATTATCCCAATTGTTCGCACACGCTGCTGCCTCAAACTGCCTCTTGTACGTCGTCCAGGAACTTTGGCCATCAAAAGAAGGAGGTTTTAGTCGCTGTCCTGATGATACCACCTGCTGGCTTCCTCTATCTCTCAACTGTCGTTTAAGCCGGTCTATTTCTCCCTTGACTTCTTCTTCGAACTCACTCATCTTTTCTTCAAACTGATTTACTTTTCCTTTTACTTGACCGACTTCGGTCTTGACTTCACCTACTTTATCTTCGACCTTATCTATTTTTTCTTCTACCTTGTTTATCTCTTCTTTGACTTCACTTTTGACAGAAATGATTGCGTCCTGTTGTATTTTTATTTGATCGCTCAGGATTTTCCTTAATTCTTCCTGGCGTCTTTCTTCCAAGTCTTCCATTATTTTTCTGAGTTTGTCTTTTTCCTCTTGACGTTGTCTTTCTTGCTCTTCTTTCTCCTCTTGCTGTCGTATCTTCAGGTCCTCCATCATTTCTCTCAATTCGGCTTTTTCTTCTTGGCGTCTTGTTTCTTCATCCTCTTTTTCTTTCTGACGTCTTGTTTCTTCATCCTCTTTTTCTTTCTGACGTCTTGTTTCTTCATCCTCTTTTTCTTTCTGACGTCTTGTTTCTTCATCCTCTTTTTCTTTCTGACGTCTTCTTTCTTCATCCTCTTTTTCTTTCTGACGTCTTCTTTCTTCATCCTCTTTTTCTTTCTGATGTCTTGTTTCTTCATCCTCTTTTTCTTTCTGACGTCTTATTTCCTGATCTTCCATAATTTTCTTTAATTCGTCCCTTTCTTCTTGACGCCGTTTTTCTTCCTCCTGGCGTTTTCTTTCTTGCTCTTCTTTATCTTCTTGCCGTTGCTGAGCCATCATTTTTTGGAATTGTTCGAATAAGTCCTGTATTTGTTTATCGGATGCCATACTTCTTGTTGTTACGGGCATACGATGAAATTAAAATAAAATAAATTCAACTGTCACGTCAATATCGGTAATGGAACTTTTCAGACAAATCTCGAAATAGCACGAAAAAGTCTTATCCAGAGTCTTTTGTCACTATCCAGTTCAGAGAATTTAATAATCTCCACTAATGTCCAAATAGAAAAGTTCTAGAAATTTTCACGCATTAAATGAGTCTTTTTCAGTGTCTCTATCACTTCTCAGTTCAAAGGATTTAATTATCACACTAATGTCCTAATAAAATGTTCTACAATGTCTCAAAAATGCACTTAACACTATTTTCCTGTTCGAAAATAACCCTCGAACAATGTCCAGTAAATGAGTCCTCTGTGTTAGCACTAACCCTCGAGAATACTTCTCGAACACTCCAGCACAACTTCAGAGCTCCTCTTGTCATAAAATTCCGCTTTCTGACACCAATTTGTAACGTGTTTCCACCCTTAGGTAACCACCCTCGCAAATTCCGTGGGTTCCAAAAATTATAACAAGAGATGTCCACTAACACACTTTATTAAATATTTACTGGATACTTCACAATACTATTATTAATTTAAATGCACTTTACTGACTAAAATCACAATGTTTATCACTTTGCTTATTTTTGTAGTCTTAACCTCACTTTCTATACTTTCTGAACTTTCTGAACTACTCGCCGAGCATGCGGTCGGTCTTTTATACCCAAAAATGACAGATCTCGATTGTTCTGTGATGACGCCACCATTCTCTAGATAATTCCAGATGTCATCACTCTAAAACTACTACTGGTAGTTCTTTCTCGAGTAGGTGCAAATACATCTGAATTAATTGAAAGGGTTGCAACACATCACATATTATATACTGAATTAAAGAATATTCAACTTTAATATCACAATGATAACAGCCTGATGAGTTCTGTTAGATTTTGTTTTTATAATGTATATAAGTGTTGACTCTGAAATTTTTACATTTCATTTTGTTTATGCGTTTATGCGAAGGATACAAGGTCGCGTCTTCCGACGTCCGACCAATTAGTCAGTCAATCGCGAGATTGCAAACGGAACACACACTACACCTCTTTTAAGCACCCTTTCGCAGGTGAACATGCAACATGCTATATGGAGTCTCAGTTTGCAGTTGAATGCTGCAACGAATGCCTTTTCAAAATCAGCCTTTGCGCTGCCAATGGGTTTATCATAAGCACGGATATGACTGATATAATTCAATAAATTCACTCCAAAAATCTTCTCTATCATTGAAGGACATTATAAATTAACTATTTGATATTAGAATAATGAATATAAGTCGAAACTACACGAAATACGTTGCAACTTGTTCTGATTTCTCCATTCACCCGTGAGCATGCTCGGCTCGTTATTCTGGCTGCCAGCACTTTGCCTACGAGCCAACAACTTGGAAGCAAGTTGACGAACTTAACCATATACAGGAGAACTTGCTACCACAACCTATGTTGGCAAGCATGCTGACGAGCATGTTCGCTTGTGAATGGCGGGTTTTACACTTCACAAACAGTTCATGTAATCATTCACATCAAAATTCTGTGTAATAAGTATTACCAAGTATTCAGTAATTTCATATTTTGCTATTAATATAATTATTATTAAATCATCCACTAAATATTTTATCGTGCAGATTACAACCAAAAAAATGTAAAATAATTGTTTTATGCATATTGTGCTGAATATCAATTCCTCAACATTCTTGCACAATAATTCGGTCATTACGTTATTATGTAGTCTCTGCTTCATCCATTCTTAATTCTCTTTAGAATGTCATATTAATTATTCTTCGGTATGACGTGTGTACCCAGAGCTTTGCATATATAGTAAACGTTGACCATAGCTTATAAGAATTTCCATTCTAGCGTACTTCTAAGGTGGCAATCAAAACCTTTTCTTATCAGCATAAATACACACAAATATATTCAGCAAATACACTGGTTAATCTTTTCAGATTTTGGTATGAAAATGGCGGATTCGAGTCCTCCTTCACCCCGGCACAACTCCAGCAAATCAGGCACGTCACTTTCGCCCAAGTTTTATGCGAGACAATGGACGAAATCGAAACCATACAACCGTTCGTATTTCTGTCTCCTGACAATCTGAAAAATACTCGTTTGTCATGCAACAGTCCATTCATCAATAATTTTGATTTGTCAGCTTGGGTCGAACGAGAACATGACGAGGTTGACAATAAAATTGACTTTTCTTTGAAGAGAGAAAGCGTGGATGAACTTCCAGAGATGGAGACAATTAAACGACGCATCAAAAGAGCAAAAACTAGGACGACTACAGCTATACCCAGGACTACAACTAAACGCAAATCTAATAGGAAACGACACACCACAGAAACTCCCCTTAAAATAAAAATAACAAATGTAACTACTAGCACAGTTAAGCTGGAGAAAAAATATGGGGGTGGGGGTAGTGGCGTTACTGTAAACTCAATCCCACCTAGACCCAGTTATAGTAACTATAGACCGCAGATTTACTACTCGAATAATGACCTTACAGACGTGACTTACGTATTTGGCGTCATGCCTACTAAGGCAACGAATTTGCCTCCAAAAGGTACAGACAAACCCGTGGAAGTAAACATTAAAATACAGTACTACTTACAGACTACACAAAAACCTACACGCAAGAAAAAGAAAAAGACGACTAGCAAACCAACAAACGCATACGGTCAAAATAATGCAGTTGTAATTACTCAACGACCTCCAACTAAAACTGCAACTAAAAAACCAGAAGTGGCTTATCCAGTGTTTTTACAGTCACAAGGTTATGACAACGTTGTTGTCAGACCCAATGACTTATTCGAGAAACCTACGAGCAGACCTCGACCTACGTACTCATACAATGACAACAAACGACCTACTCAAATGTACAATCGACCTACTAGCCAAAATACATACGGGGACGCTACGCCCAATAGTAACAGTTACAACAGACCTAGTAGTAATGGTTTCACTGACGTTTACAGTCGACCTATTAGCTATAATACCGACTTCTATAGCTACAGTGACAGACCTACTACTAAAAGACCTTATACCGTTATTAGACCTCAGACTTTCTATGATAGCTCTATCCAAAACCCATATGACGATACTGTTTTTGAGGACTTGCCTTTTTCTACTTCAAAACGACCGTATATTTACAGACCAGAGAGCAACCATTATGTTTACACTGATGTTTATACTACTAGAAGACCTAGTTTTAGACCACAACAAAGCAGTTATGGTGACGAACTAGCAAACGACTTATACAATAATTACAATAGACCTACTGCACAAAACGGCTACCATAGAGACGATCCTATCAACGAAGTTTACGCACACTTACTTGAAGGAGAAGACAGAGTAGATTATATACCTAAAAAACCTAATTTTGGAGCTGACATTAGTGGACAAACGCCAAAACCTACAACTGGTTACATCAGTGACAAAATTGGTAAACCAAACGGGGTTTATTCTATCGGGTATGTACACAAGTTGGACAATGACAAGATTAGTGACAAGTTGGACTTTAAAACGAGACTTATAACGAAACGTAAAGGTGCGGGTGTTGACAATGACGATAGACGGTTTGTTAAGATTTCCTCCGTGAAAGCAGGGGCTATTGTAAATGATAAGGAAGGGATATTTTATTCAGTACAGAGAAGAGATGGAGATGATGATTTGAGTGAAACTGGTGAGAGCAAAGATGTAGATCAGGATAAAATAGAAGTAGTGCAGATTGATGTTACTCCCAGCGAAGTTAAGTGAGTAACCTACAATTACGTATTAAGTGTATAGATTTTTGTACTTATTAGCAACTCTTGATATGGCAGAGCTTAAATTTTATATATCTATCGTAAGTTACACAGCAGAACCAATGACTTGTTCATATTTTTTTCCATTTGTACAAGGTGTATATTTAATAGAGGCATCTGAATTCTGTAAAAGCCAACTGCTAAAATGTAATAAAGGGAAGTTTTGGAGCGCCACGAGGGTTCTACTCTTGACCCAGTTATCTTTTTGCTATATATAAATGACTTGAAAATTATTACCATTTGATCATGCCACCATTTTGTGGCACGATAAAATTTTCAGGAAATTCTCTAATTTATAATTAGAAAATGTACAACCGTCTCCCAGTAGCATTAAAAAATACCTCGTCCAGTAAACAATTTAGGAAAGCCGTACAAAAATGGATAAATTCTATTGTAATTTACAGGAGTACTATAAGTGTATAGAGTATTAGAATGTATTTTCTCAAATATGCAACTTTTGTCGTATGTTTGTATGTATTGTATGTATTAGGGTGGCCCATCTCTATAGGGGTGAATTTTTTTTGCGTATTTCTTAAGTCTCACCCCACGAAAATATACTATTATACTAGGAATAATTTATGTCAAAGTTTCAGATAATTCGGTGAACGGTATCCCGTGCCGCATTCAGGTAGAAATTTGTAGATAAGATTTTATTACGGTAATACACTTAAATTTTACTTAAAATACAAATATCTACCTCTTTTCTCATGTTTTATTGGTGTAATTATTTCCAAGAAATTATTTGTTTTGGAAGTTTGGAAATATAATGCACCTACGGTAGGTTTTTATGTCAGTTTGCAATTGTGTTTTACAGTGGTGACATTATAAGTTCTAGCATACGTTCCTTTTTGAAAAAACATTTAACGATGGCTGATGTTAGATCCTTACGAAAGGATACTTTCATTTACTTAGTTGGACACTATTCATCACAAATCATTGGCAATAAATTGCCGTCTAATAGATAAGTATTACAAGTGCTCTTTTATAACATTCGTGAAGTGAAGCTAAGTGTACATGAAAGTGCTAAATTAACAATAAAAGAGGTGTCAGTTTTTTGGGATAAAGCTCGCATTCCGACACGTCAGGATTTTCATTGTGTTAAACAACTAGATAAACTTTATGCAGAGTGGAGGAACTTACAAAAATCGGCTAAAAGGGCCAGTGCGGGAGATAAAGAAAAAAATTTCGTTGAAAAATTGGACGATCTCTTTGACATTTCTCATGCAAATGCATTGCAGTTGATGAAAATAGATGAAGATAAGCAGTTTTTAATTAACCAAAGAAAAAAGGGACGTCCTGGATTTATGCATGGTATTGATTACCAACTTGCTTGTCAAGAAAAATCAGCTGAGGAGAAATTACAGAAATTATCCGAACGAATGCAACGAAGTCAACAAGAAAAAGGTAGATTAGAGGAAACAGTCACCTGTCCATCATCAAGTAGTAATTCAGCCGACTCCAACGAAAATGAAGATGAAATAATCGAAGCCCAAGAAGAGTTGTTACAAGACTAGCCTGGCCCGTCACAGCCAAAAAAGAGGAGATTGTATGGAACATGTAACATCATCATACCAAAAATAGCCGCTGCATTTGATGCTTGCAAAATAAGCGACAGGTATGGAGTCCATATTTTGACGGCAGTAGCAGAAGCACTAGGACATGACACCACATCTTTGTCCATCAGCAGAACCACACTTCAGCGCTCTAGACAACGCATCCGCAAAGAAAGAGCTGAAATATTAAAAACTGCCTTCGGTAATTCTGAATTGCCGGCCCCAGTTATCCAATGGGATGGAAAACTTTTACCTTCTCTCACTGGAATGGGAAATATCGATAGACTTGCTATCTTAGTTACTAGTGGAGATATTGAACAACTACTTGGAGTACCAGCTTTGCCCAATTCAACTGGAAGAGAACAGACTGAAGCAGTTTATGATGAGCTTTGTGAATGGAATTTGGACGAAAAGGTAATAGCTTTGTGTTGTTGATACAACAGCATCAAATATTGGTTATATAAATGGGGCAGCCACACTATTGCAACAAAAATTAGAAAGAAATATTTTCCTTGTAGACATCATATTTTTGAAGTGGTTTTGAGAAGTGTGTTTGACACAAAAATGCCTTCCTCATCTGGTCCAAATATGCCACTATTTAAACGTTTTAGGGAATTTTAGCCTAAAATAGATCAAAATAAACTAAAAACTGGATTTCAGGCATCAAAAATTAAACACATTTTACAACCAGTTAAAGCCGAAATTGTAAAGTTTCTAAATGCAGCTTTAACTTTGCAACAGCCTCGTGATGATTATAAAATTTTTTTAATGCTTTCTAAACTTTTTGTTGAAGAAGAGCCCACTCACACGACATTCTATCAACCAGGGGCATTTCATCATGCACGTTGTATGGCCAAAGTCATTTACTGTCTAAAAATATTTTTTTTCCAAGATCAGTTCCAACTAACTAAAAAAGAAAAAATAGGTATTGAAGATATATGTCTCTTTACTGTAAAGGTTTATGTAAAGGCCTGGTTTACAGCGTCATTTGCTAGTAAAGCACCGCTTCATGACTTAGACTTTTGTAAAGAACTCATTAATTATCAAAATATTGACAAAGAAATATCTCAAGCCGCAAGTAGGAAAATAGTGAACCATTTGTGGTACCTTAATTCAGTAAATGTTGGCTTATCTTTCTTTGATGACGATATTTCAGTTACCACTAAAAGAGAAATGGTTAAAGCTTTGAATAGGAAAGCACCAAATCAAGAGGGTATTAAACGACTTATGATTAGTAACATTACTGACGTTGAAAACAAGGAAATTCAGGACTTCATATGCGAGAACACTAAACAGTTTTTTCAAAAATTAGGTTTGTCTATGGAATTTTTGGAAAATGATCCAACAACATGGAGGGAAAATGAAAGTTATACCCGATGTTTCAATATCGTAAACAAAATTAAAGTTGTAAATGATGCCGCTGAGAGAGCAATCAAACTTATTACTGACTCTAATGACATTCTAACAAAAAATGAAGACCAAAAACAGTTTTTACTCCAAGTTGTAAATGATTATAAATCACAGTTTCCAAATGTAAAAAAAGAAACCCTGTCGCATGCTTTGGCCTAGTGCAAAAAATATTGTTTTTATTACTATATGTCTTGTAGATTTAGGATAATATTTGGTACTATGTATGAAAAAAACGTTTCATAATAAAATACACAAAGATAAAACGAGAGTTTTATTTCAAAAACTTCTAGTCTAGTTTTCTTAGACTACGAATTTACAGTAGTATGACACATGTCATAGTCACAACAGATAATGTCTTTGATATTTGTATGACTTGATTAGTCATTCTAAAGATAAATGTTGCTGATTAAAAAAAAAAACAATGCATCAACCAAAGAATGTAAATAATTCCATTTACTTTTATTATTGCATAATAATGCATACTGCGGCACCCCTTGCCTTCAATTTGCCTCAATAATATTTTGAGGGGACTGTTTTTTCTTCAAATGGAACCAAAAGATGGGCCACCCTAGTATGTATGTATGTATTTTTTGTATTGTTTGTAAAACCGACTAAACAAATATTGAGAATTATTTCTTTGGACAATAAAGTATCTCTCTCTATATATACATGCGCTGTAACATATTGTAGGGCCTCCATGGAAGTATGAATCTACTTAAGTAGGTTTGAAAATTATGATTTTTTTGTTTTCTTCTTGCAAGACTAGTTTGGAAATAATCAAAATTCCAAAGCTGTACGTGCCATTTCCAAATAATCATTATTATCATCAATTCGTTCAGTACAAATCTTTAACACGAATTTTTCAAACATTTTTTTTCTTTCAGGGATGAGCACTGGCTAGTCTACAACGCTACTGAAGAAATAATGCCTTTGCTACCAGTACCTGACATAAATGTTAATATTTCATGTTCCAGTGAGTTACCGAAACCAATGAAAAGTTCCAAGGTTGCTCAAAATTCGAAAAAAGAAGATAGCAGGAATCTTTGACGCGTAAAATTTTTCATACTGTACCATATGCCTTAGGACCTAATAATAACGTAAACAACTATCAAAGACAGATTACATTTACATTTCATATATTATACTATTACCTGACACAACAGAACGTGAAAAACTGAGACGTAAATGTGGTGATTTAAACAACTAGACCAAAACGTATCTGTTATCTCTTACTGACATATGACATTATCTTGAGACTGTACTTGGAGCAAAGAATACAAATACCGTAATGTGTAAATAGTGTGAACAGACATATAAAGACATATCACTTAAATGTACGTTAAAATTTAAAAAATCTTGATAAAAAAGAAAGGCCAAAAGAAAAAGCTTAAATAATAATTCAAACTACATATGACGTTGTCAACCGACTTATACAGACTTTTTAAACTTTTTTCCGATTTAAATTTTATTGGTAACGTATGAAGCATCTTTTAAAGCTAATATTAACAAAATCATTGCTAAATAGGAGTGATTTTTTTATTATAACGCTGATGAAAAATCTGATACAGATACTTCAAACTTTCTCACATTTTGGAACCTTACAGCACTCAAACTCTCAAAATTTCCAATTTGGATAACTACAAAATAAAAAAAGGGTCTGTTTCTGGAACTCCATTGGGTGACCCCCATGTATTTCGACGTGCTGAACACGACTCAGGTGTCCGTTTAGCTCCTTCATCCATCATTTTTTTGTAAATCGCGAAAATAAAAAAACCCTCATAATTTAGGTTATTTTCGGGAATTTTATACATTCGCATCATTTCACACATGCGCCTTTACATTTACAATTATAGTCTTTAAAAAAGAAGTCAGGAACCAATTGATTTTCTGAAAGGGGTGGTTTCCGATAGTTTAAGGGTGAAGGAAGGGTTAAAACAGCGTGAAACCATTTTTTTCTTGAATAGCATCCTCGAAAACGAAGGGTAAACGTCTTCAACAACAAAAAAAAAGAAACAATTTTGCATCCCCTGACAGGGTAGATTCCACCCCCGAGGGCAGTTGCGGTCTACTACCTGACATCACCTTTCTTCATCTGTTATGTCACCATGAAAAAACAAAGAATTCCTGTAAAAATAGTCGATACCAAGCTGTCATGAGAAATAAGCAAAAAAGGGTGGTTTTTGGCCGTTTCAGGGGGTGCGCGTGACTAAAAACTTTTTTCGCCCTGTTATTCGTGTTCAGCAACTTCGAAAATGGGGGGAATAGGTTTCATAACTTTAGCACGATTTTGCTCTATTTCGAGAAAATCCCGACTCCTTACTTCCACAAATATACAAACATCATTTATCACACATTCGGTTTATATGGATGTACAGGGTTATTCATTTATTATCGTTATTATTGTAGATAGAAAAAAAAGCTTCGGACGTAAGTTGTAGGGCTGTAACTGAACCCCTTTAATAAGTTAATGGAGGCACAGTGGCGTACAAGAAACAATAATATATTTTTTAATAGAATGCCCTGTGTATTGTTGAATTTTCGAATTATCCTTTTCTTTCTGATTTCAGAAATATGACAGTCCTATCTTCAACCGTTTTCGTGTTATTGAAGATTGAACATCGTATTTAAGCTATTTATTATACCAACGGAAATTACAATTATTAAAGTAGTCTATGAAAATGATAAGTATTCTGTTATTAAATCTATCAGCGTTTCATATAATAACAGAATATTTGTCATTTTCATAGACTCCTTTAATATTTGTGATTTCCCTTCGTATAATAAATGGCTTAAATCGATTTTCAATGTTCAATAACTCGAAAACGGTTAAAAATAGGACTATCATATGTCATATTTCTGAAATCAGATAGAGAAGGATAATTTAAAAATTCAACAATACACAGGGCGGTCCATTACAAAATATATTATCGTTTCATGTGTCTCTCAATTTCTGCACGCCACTGTGCTTCCATTAACTTATTAAAGAGGTTCAGTTACAGTCCTACAACTTTCGTCCGAACTTTTTTCTCCATAACGATAATAAAGGGTGGCCTAATGAATAACCCTATACCTTTCATAGAGCAGTTAATTTAAAACTTACCATTTGATTTTTTTTTTAAATCCCAGAAACAACAATCTATATGCTCTGGTATGTGGCATAATGTTCACACTACTTCTATGGCAGACGTACAATATAAACAAACTCACAACTGACAGAAACATTACCTAGTCGGATATTGGCGGATAATGGGCTCATTTACAATTTTTTGTTAATTACATTTTCTGAAATATCTATTAATTCTAGGGCAAAATGCAAAAAAAAAGAATTTTCTAGGGTCTCTATAGGCTTCAAAATTAATCAAGAACATATCATCACGTGGCGCTTTCATGTTATAATTGTGTGACATCAATGTCTCCATCGCATCGGGAGACGTAGACGTAGCTGACCCGCTTGCCTAGTAGTCTAAGATCCGGCATAAGAAATTAATACCCTTATCTGTTATTCAAATAAGAAATAGTTTATATAACGAAAAATGCCAAAAATGTCAATTTTGATTCGTTCGTGTCGAGCCGAATTTTCGAATTTCGGCGTGCGATTTACGATACGGATCAACTACAAGTCTTCCTCTTTCCGTATCGACATGGTACGGGCATCGCGGTATCGTATTTTTGATAATATGAATATATTTAGATGTCGGGTTTTCAATTGCGGTGGGTAAGTTTATTAGGTAAGCGAGGTAGGACTGTGGAAACATTTACGTCAGCGATTCGACCGCCTCAGCTTATGAAGAATTAGATTTTAAACCAGTATATTTCTGGAACTACATATCGGATCAAGCTCAAATTTTCAGTGTAATCATTATTTGATGATTACTTCGCACAACTGTAATAAAAAGTGCAATATTAATTTTGGCTAAATGACCCCATTGAAATAAGTAATTTATTTTGAAGCCTTAAAACCTTTACAATACCAACTTACTGTAACTAGACATTTATGCTGACAAAAACTGCCTAAATCTTACGTACTTGTTGAAGACTAAAACGAAATAATAACATTACCTCGTTCAGTACTAATTATGATACCACAAGTAGTACAGAAAGTCAAGAACTTTTTGCAACAGACTTTGACAAATACTAAAAAGAACTGGTAATATAAATGATGTTTAAACTATAGCACAGAGTACAGTAACTGCACACATGCGACAGCTTTGGCGGCACCTTTGAGTTTTGATGACTCGATTTCTGTGACCTGTGTACCAATTGCATCTACACTGAGAGAACTATGTTGTTAATGTATTTCTATTTTTTTTATTTCAAAGGATACACTGAGAAATCGGTGTATTTCGAGTTGGATTGAAAAATATTACCATTTGAATTGTTTATAATCTGCACCTATTTTCAGTTGAGTTGGGCACTAGGTTTTATTTATGAACATTTAATTCTCGGCTAATGTTTTCAACCTTCCAAAATGAGTGGAAATTCACAAATCCAAACTTAAAACGATAAACGTCAACAGTGTCAACGCAAAAGTGATGTTGATCGATATATTATTTAAAAAATGGCGATGCGTATATAGATTTTGTTTTGAAGGCTTGCTTTCGCCTCTGTTGCAGTTACTGTACTCTGTGACTATAGCAACTGATAAAAACGGTACCTACTATAAAATTGATTAATATTTGCAATAAATATTTCGTTTTGGGGACTCAAACCTCGACAATATTAATAAAACTACAATTACTATAACCAAACATCCATGCCAACAAGACCTGACTAATAGACTAGGAGCTGACAACAAAAATTTGTGTCAAATCTTATTCACCGGGAAACCCTATATATTCGGTAAAGTACATCCTCCCCATACTGAAAAGTCATTTCTTACACCTGGAGGGTGGGACAATATACGAGGGGGGTGGAAAAATAAAACAGAGGGTTTGTCAAATTTTATTCTCCTTGAAACTCATTTGTTGGTTAGTTTTTAATAAATAATGTATGAAAAAACATTTCTTACACCTGGCAAACGGGAAAAAATTGTTCTTACAGCTTGTAAACAATGTAATATTTTAACATTTTGAAAAAAAATGTAGTATAGGTTTTGCATTTTTCCAGTGGACCATCGAAATCCGAAAAAAACGTCGGATCAAAATGAAAGTCGTATCTATCGACTCGAGAGCGAATTTAGAAAATTCCGTCCGTCGGTCAGTCGGTCTGTCGGTCTGTCTGCCACGCTCAGCCCCCCCTAATCCGTTTTCGGATTTCGATGAAACTTGGGTGGTTAATAGGAGGCCTTTAGAAAACCTTAACGCTGGAAACTCGGCTCCGTTCGGAAACCGGAAGTACCCTATATAGACGTTTCAAGTTTTTCGGGAAAAATTGAATAACTCGGTAACGGGCAGTCGGATCGAGATATTTCAAAAAAGAGGTGGTAACAATCTACAGATAAGTATACTGGAGACAATGTCGAAAAACAAATGAAAATTGAATTTTTTTGCAAAAAACTGGTTTTCTCGAAATCGGGCTAGGAAGCACGATAACTGTCCAGGATATTGATCGATTTCGATGAGACTTGGTAGGATCGAAGGTACACGGCCACAAATGAAGCCTATTGCTGGCGGCCCGAATCCGTTGACCGCAAGTATTTTTTCCAAGGCCGAGTATGATTTTCCAAAGATATTGATAACTCCCGAACCGAAGGTCCGATTTTGATTTTCAGAAATGGCGATTGTAGAACTCGACTAATTCTATTAGGTGACGTTTGTGAGAAATTTGACAAAACAAAAGCGAATCTACAAATCCTGGAAAACTTCATTTTTTTGATAAATTCTACAAATACCCAACAGTTTCCTAATAAAAATCGAAAATTAAGTATTCCGTCGATCAATCTCTATAACCGATATAAGGCACGGACCTTTTCGGACAAAAAATCTGAAATAGAGTTTTTTGGAAAAATTAAAAATAAACGAGTTATTTGCAAAGATGCATGACCACAATATAACCGATGCCCCTTCTGTATTTCAAAATGTAGTTAGCCTTTACTTTAGTCAACGCAAAAAGATAAATAAAAGAAAAATAAAACATGTCAAAATGTAGTTTTTATTGCTGGTGCACAAGAACGTAATCACTGTTTTCTCTTATAATTAATCGAATGCCTATAGTAACTTGCCTTCGAATTGGCATACGTTAATTAATCATGCTTAAAATTCTGTTATAACTACTATATAACAATAAAGGAAAATTACCCTCAGCACACAGCAGCTCCGGAACGACATAGGCGCTCTCGATTTTTAGTTCAGAGCAGTGTAAGAACTCGTTTGATCCGCGTTCAAGCCGTAAGAATTTTTAATATTACATTGTTTACAAGGTGTAAGAACAATTTTGTCCCGCTTGCCAGGTGTAAGAAATGTTTATTCATACATTATTTATTAAAAACTAGGTAATTAATAAATTTCAAGGTGAATAAGATTTGACAAGAACCCCTTGAAAAGTTACATGTTCGCAGTCGTTTTCTGCATCAATGTCCCGCTGACCGACCTCGGCATTATTATGTACCTTTCTCACTTGACGAAAACAGCTAATTCTATTAGTATGGAGAAGAATAAAATAACAGTGATTTTGTCGTCAGCTCCTAGTCTATAATTCTCACATACATATTCTAGACTTAAACGAAATAAGTATGTGATCTCATTCAAGACAAATTGCAATACTCACAAGCATTGATATGCAGGGACAGAAAGAGTGAAATAGACTTTGGCAATTACTGAATAGTACTAATTATGTAAATGTTTGAACTACAGTACTTCAGTATACATTAAAATACAGAAATTATCAGTGTCAGTACGGAATTGATAACAATACTTAGGGCCAGCTGTACGAACTAAGTTGAGCCAAGTTCAGCTTGAACCAAGATTAAAAGCCATGGTACGATTACTGTAAAAATCGTAACCTTGGCTTTTGATCTTGGTTTAAGCTGAACTTGGCACAACTTAGGGCCGCTTGCACCGTATTGTTTAATTAAACTTAAACTTTCGTTAAATTTAAAATTTGCTTTGCACCGTTTCTTAATCCTTGATTAAATTAGCTGAAACTTATGTTAACTTAAACCTCCAAAGTTGGCCGCTTAAAGGGCGATTAAATGTAATCGCAATTCCTGCGCAGTCGTCGATATTGTGCATAACCTCAATTTTTAGAATATTTTCATTTTTTCCTTTTATTAACAAATATTTGCCTTTTCTTGAGAAGTTACGTTATTTGTTTGTTTATTTTCTAATACATTCTTGCATTTTGTGGCCGTATTATAAGCAAAAGTTTTTAAACTGATGAAAAATTATCGGATCTTGATCTTTTATTTTTATTATGGTTTTCCATATTTATAAAGATCTTGTAAACAGATAACTAGTAGTAAAAATGTACACACACAGATTCACGTTTTTTCTGAATAGAACAAATAAATATTTGATAATATAGTTGACAGATATAAGGTTATAATTTTGAAAGAGAAGTTAGCAGAATAACAAATTGCCTAAAATCACAAGTTACCTATCAACTTAAGTAAACCACAAACAATAAAGCACGGTGCAATAAGACGCAAATTAAACCTGGTTTAAAAATTAAACCTCGATTAGTTATTCATCGCTTAAAATGAAAACGGTACAAATGGCTGTTAGTTCGTACAACTAACCCTTATTAATGTACTGACAGAAGACTAAAAGCAAAGGAGAATTATGGGCGTAAGAGATATCTAGAATATAGAATATTTTAATCACTACTATAATCGACATGTAATATTCTTTACTTAATCATGACAAGACGACTACAAGACTAACTTACGTACATTGCTTACTATACTTAATTAAAATGACGAAAAATATTAATCTTAGATTAAACAACTCAGCTCAGACAAACAAAATAAAGATATATGACATCTGACAACAATTATTATGTAGACATTGGACAAATGGAGATGAAAACAACTGAGACGAAAATTCAATCAAGTACTAGGTAAAGATCAAAAGATTAGATTGATAGGTAATGACAGAAAGTGAGCATAACCAATCAAGTTAAAATTGCAATAGCACAAATACCGAGACCTACAAATATGCAAGACAACTTACAAATAACTAAGCGACATTTAATAGAAACGCTTTGAAATTATCAATTTTTTTGTGAATTTCAAATAGACAAAATAGACAGATGGATCTGAAAATTTTAAACTGACATGACTCATATATGATATATTGACAAAAAAGGTTAGATTATAAACTGTTCCGTAAAGGTTATAGGCAACTGGAGAAATGTTATGACGCAACATACTCAAGTACTATACTGAATTCATGTACTTTCTAGAACCAGACGAAATTTGTAAAGAAGTTTAACTTTCATCGCAACTGACAGAAATGACGAGATATATAGAGATCTGATTGTTTTAAATCTGACATTTTTAAAGAGAGACTAAATTATTTTTAATTAGTAAAATGGCTGGAATAAGGTCAATAAATATTAAAAAACTGATTTTTAAATTAATCGACGTTTCTGCTTTTTTTAAGACATACTCAGATTGTTTAATTAATTTTTTTAAATTTATTTATACTAGCCTCTTAGGCTAATAATCTCCAATATTGATAAACTCTAAGAAGACTACCAACAGACAAATGACACTGAACATAATTATGACAGATTTTAAACGATACAAAAAGGGAACTTAACTTAATTTGAGAGAAACTGCAGAGGACAATTAACTGACTTAGGTACGTCACAAAAGGCTATAATGAACGTATTTTAAATGCAACAAGTAACATGTTGACAAGAACATCAACAGAAAAAGGTCACTGAAAACTATGACAGCGATTAAACGAAGGAGGCAATGAAAGAAAATACAGAGGACAATTACAGACAGGCATAACTGACTTCCTACGTGACAAGGGGCTAAGATGAATATATTTTAAAAGTACAGTGCAACATGGCTAAATAATTTGAACAAGAGCACCAGCCGACAAAGTACACTGAACAAGATCATGACATCGATTAAATCAGACAAAAGAAGCAACGTAAATTAGGAAAATATGTAGAGAACACTTTGAACAAGAATAGCAACAGACAAAGGACACTAAACAAATTATAACAGCTTTAAACGAGGCTCAATTACATATTGACAATTAACTGACTTCCGATGTAACAAGAGGCTGCCATGAATATATTTTAAAATTACGCTCAAACACAGATATAAACACTTTGAACAAGACTACCAGCAGACAAAGGACACGGAACAAAATTATGACAGTAAACGAGACAAAAAGGGTAACATAATTTAAGAGAAACTACAGAGGACAATTCACTGACTTAGATGCGTGACAAAAGGCTATAATGCACATATTTTAAATACAACACGTTCATAAAATGTTGAACAAGAATATCAACAGACAAAAGACACTGAAAACTATGACAACGGTTAAACGAAGAAGGTAATGTAAATTAAGAGAATATACAGAGGACAATTACAGACAGACACTAACTGACTTCCTACATAACAGGGGGCTACGATATATTTTAAAAGTACAATACAACATGGCTAAATAATTTGAAGAAGAGCACCAGCTGACAAAGTACAGTGAACAAAACCATGACAGCGATTAAATCATACAAAAGGAGCAACGTAAATTAAGAAAACATGTAGAGAACTGACATTATACAATTAACAGACTCCCTATGTAACGAGGGACTACAGTGAATTTTAAAATTATGGTGAAATATGTCTATAAACAATTTGAACAAGAATAGCAACAGACAAAGGACACTGAACAAAATTATAACAGCTTTTGAACGAGACAAATACATAAATCAACAGAAAATACAGGGTAAATCACATATTGACAATTAACTGACTTCCTATGCAACAAGAGGCTGCAATGAATATATTTCAAAATTACGCTCAAGCATTCATATAAACACTTTGAACAAGACTATCAACAGAAAAAGGACACTGAACAAAATTATGACAGATTTTAAACGAGACAAAAAGGTAACGTAATTTAAGAAAAACTACAGAGAACAAATCACTGACTTATATACGTGACAAAAGGCTATAATGAACATATTTTAAATACAACACGCCCATAAAATCCTGAACAAAAATATCAGCAAACAAAAGACACTGAAGACTATGACAGCGGTTAAACGAAACAGGTAATGTAAATTAAGAGAAAATACAGAGGACAATTACAGACAAATACTAACTAACTTCCTACATAACAAATGGCTACAATGAATATATTCCAAAAGTACAGTGCAACATGGCTAATTAATTTGAACAAGAGCACCAGCTGACAAACTACACTGAACAATACCATAACAACGATTAAAGCAGACAAAAAGAGCAAAGTAAATTAAGAAAACATGTAGGGAACAAACACAGATAGACAATTAACAGACTTCCTACGTAACGAAGGGCTACAGTGAATATAATTTAAAATTATGCTGAAATATGCCTCTAAACACTTTGAACAAGAATAGCAACAGACAAAGGACACTGAACTAAATTATAACAGCCTTTAAACGAGACAAAAATATAAAATAAGAGAAAATGCAGGGACAATCACACACTGACAATTAACTTACTTCCTATGTAACAAGAGGCTACAATTAACATATTTCAAAATTATGCTCAAATACCCATATAAATAAACACTTTGAACAAGACCATTAACAGACAAAGGACACCGAACAAAATTATGACAGATTTTTAAACAAGACAAATAGGGTAACGTAATTTAAGAAAAACTACAGAGGGCAATTAACTGACTTATATACGTGACAAAAGACTATAATGAATATATTTTAAATGCAACATAAAATGTTGAACAAGAATACCAACAGACAAATGACATTGAAAACAGTGACAGCTGTGAAACGAAAGGGCTAATTATGAAAGGGGTAATATAAATTAAGATAAAATACAGAGAACAATTACAGACAGACACTAACTGACTTCCTATGTAACAAGGCGTTACAATGAATATATTTTAAAATATCAGTGCAACATGATTGAATAATTTGATCGAGGGCACCAGCTGACAAAGTACACTGAACAAATCAATACGGCGATTAAACCAGACGAAGCGCGCTACGTAAATTAAGAAATCATGCAGAGGACAAACGTAGATTGACAACTAACAGACTTCCTACGTAACAATGGGCTACAGTGAATATAATGTAAAATTATGCTGAAATATGCCTATAATCATTTTGAACAAGAATAGCAACAAACAAAGGACACTGAACAAAATTATAACAGCTTCTAATCGAGACAAAAACATAAATTAAGAGAAAATACAGGTCCAATTACATATTGACAATTAACTGACTTCCTATGTAACAAGAGGCTACAATGAATATATTTCAAAATTATGCCCAAACACACATAAACACTTTGAACAAGACTACCAACAGACAAAGCACACTGAACAAAATTATGACGGATTTAAATGAGACAAAAATGGTAACTTAATTTCAGAGAAACTATAGACTTAGATACGTGACAAAAGGCTAAAGCTAAAGCAGGCAAATGAGACTACGTAAATTTAAAAAACAAAGGGGACAATCACAGATAGGCAATTAGCTGACTTTCTAAAGATACGCCTATAAACACTTTGAACAAGAATAGTAACGTAACATACAAAGGACACAACAAAATTATAACAGCTTTTAAACGAGACAAAAACATAAATTAATAGAAAATACAGGATCAATTACATATTGACAATTAACTGACTTCCTATGTAACAAGAGGCTATAATGAATATATTTCAAAATTATGCTCAAACACACACAAACACTTTGAACAAGACTACCAACAGACAAATGACACGGAATAAAATTATGAGTGTAAACGAGACACAATGGATAACGTAATTTAAGAGAAACTACAGAGAACGACTAACTGACTTAAATACGTAACAGAAGGCTATAATGAACATATTTTAAATACAACACGTCCATAAAATGTTGAACAAGAATACCAGCAGACAAAAGACACTGAAGACTATGACCGTGATTTAACGAAAGAGGTAATGTAAATTAAAAGAAAATATATAGGACAATTACAGACAGACAATAACTGACTTCCTACGTCAAGGGGATATAATAAATATATTTTAAAAGTACAGTGCAACATTGCTAAATAATTTGAACAAGAGCACCAGCTGACAAAGTACACAGAACAAAATCATGACATCGACTAAATCAGACAAAGGGAGCATCGTAAATTAAGAAGACACACAGAGAACAAACACAGATAGACAATTAACAGACTTCCTGCGTAACAAGGGGATACAGTGAATATAATTTAAAATTATGGTGAAATATGCCTATAAGCACTTTGAACAAGAATAGCGACTGACAAAAGACACTGGATAGTGACGAGACAACAGACAAAAAACACTAAACAAAATTATGACAGATTTTAAATGAGACAAAAAGGGTAACTTAATTTAAGAGAAACTACAGAGGACAATTCACTGACTTAGATACGTGACAAAAGGCTAAAATGGAACACATTTTAAATACAACACGTCCATAAAATGTTGAATAGACAAAATACATTGAAGACTATTATAGCGGTTAAACGAAAAAGGTAATGTGAATTAAGAGAAAATACAGATGACAATTACAGACAGACACTAACTGGCTTCCTACATAACAAGGTACAATGAATATATTTTAAAAGTATAGTGCAACACGGCTAAATAATTTGAACAGAAGCACAAACTGACAAAATACACTGAACAAAATCATGACATCGATTAAATCAGACAAAAGAAGCAACGTAAATTAAGAAAACATGTAGGGAACAAACACAGATAGACAATTAATAGACTTCCTATGTAACAAGGGGCTACAGTGAATATAATTGGAAATTATGGTGAAATATTGACAATCAACTGACTTCCCAAGTAACAAGAGGCCACAATGAAGATATTTCAAAATTATGCTCAAACACACATATAAACACTTGGGACAAAGCTACCAAGAGACAAAGGACACGGAATAAAATTATGACAGTAAACGAGACAAAAAGAGTAACGTAATTTAAGAGAAACTACAGAGGACAATTCACTGACTTAGATACGTGACAAAAGGCTATAATGAACATATTTTAAATGTAACACGTCCATAATATGTTGAACAAGAATACCAACAGACAAAATTCACTGAAGCGACAGCGGTTAAATGAAAAAAGTAATGGAAATTAAGAGAAAATACGGAGGACAATTACAAACAAACACTAACTGACTTCCTACATAACAAGGGGCTACAATGAGTATATTTTAAAAGTACAGTGCAACATGGCTAACTAATTTGAACAAGAGTACCAGCTGACAAAGTACTCTGAACAATACCCTGACAACGATTAAATCAGACAAAAGGAGTAAAGTAAATTAAGAAAACATGTTGAGAACAAACACAAATAGACAATTAACAGACTTCCTACGTAACAAGGGGCTACAGTGAATACAATTTAAAATTATGGTGAAATATGCCAATAAACACTTTGAACAAGAATAGCAACAGACAAAGGACACTGATCAAAATTATAAGAGCTTCTGATTTAAACAAAAAGTGTAACTTAATTTAAGAGACTACAGAGGACAGTTAACTGACTTAGACACGTGACAAAAAGCTATAATGAACATATTTTAAATGCAACACGTCCATAAAATGTTGAACAAGAATACCAACAGACAACATACACTGAAGACTGACAGTGGTTTAACGAAAAAGGTAAATTAAGAGAAAATACAGAGGACAATTACAGACAGACACTAACTGACTTCCTACATAACAAGGGGCTACAATAAATACATTTTGAAAGTACAACGCAACATGACTAAATAATTTGAATAAGAACACCAGTTGACGAAGAACATTGAACAAAATCATGACGGCAATTAATCAGACAAAAGGGACAACGTAAATTAAGAAAACATGTAGAGAATAAACATAAATAGACAATTAACAGACTTCCTACGTAACAAGGGTACAGAATTGAAAATTGTGGTGAATATGCCTATAAACTCTAACAAAAATAGTAACATACAAAGAACTGAACAAAATTATAACAGTTTTTAAGCGAGACAAAAACATAAATCAACAGAAAATACAGAGTCAATCACATATTGACAATTAACTGACTTCCTATGAATAAATTCATTTCAAAATTACATTCAAACATACGCATAAACACTTTGAACAAGACTACCAACAGACAAATGACACGGAACAAAATTGTGACAATAGGCTATATAAACATATTTTAAATGCCACACGTCCATAAAATATTGAACAAGAATACCAGCAGACAAAAGACATAGAAAGTTATGTCAACAGTTAAACGAAAGAGGTAATGTAAATTAAGGGACAATACAGAGGACAATTACAGACAGACACTAACTGACTTTCTACATAACAAGGAACTACAATGAATATACTTTAAAAGTACAGTGCAACATGGCCAAATAATTTGAATAAGGGCACCAGCTGACTGAACATTACTAAACCAGACAAAAGGAGCAACGTAAAGTAACAAAACATGTAGAGAACAAATACAGATTGACAATTAACAGACTTCCTACGTAACAAGGGTACAGAATTGAAAATTGTGGTGAATATGCCTATAAACTCTAACAAAAATAGTAACATACAAAGAACTGAACAAAATTATAACAGTTTTTAAGCGAGACAAAAACATAAATCAACAGAAAATACAGAGTCAATCACATATTGACAATTAACTGACTTCCTATGAATAAATTCATTTCAAAATTACATTCAAACATACGCATAAACACTTTGAACAAGACTACCAACAGACAAATGACACGGAACAAAATTGTGACAATAGGCTATATAAACATATTTTAAATGCCACACGTCCATAAAATATTGAACAAGAATACCAGCAGACAAAAGACATAGAAAGTTATGTCAACAGTTAAACGAAAGAGGTAATGTAAATTAAGGGACAATACAGAGGACAATTACAGACAGACACTAACTGACTTTCTACATAACAAGGAACTACAATGAATATACTTTAAAAGTACAGTGCAACATGGCCAAATAATTTGAATAAGGGCACCAGCTGACTGAACATTACTAAACCAGACAAAAGGAGCAACGTAAAGTAACAAAACATGTAGAGAACAAATACAGATTGACAATTAACAGACTTCCTACGTAACAAGGGACTACAGTGAATATAATTTAAAATTATGTTGAAATATGTCTATAAAAACTTTGAACAAGAATAGAGATAAAGAACACTTAACAAAATTATAACAGCTTTTAAATGAGACAAAAACATAAATTAAGAGAAAATACAGGGTCAATCACATATTGACAATTAACTGACCTCCTATGTAACAAGAGGCTACAACGAATATATTTCAAAATTACGCTCAAACACCTATATAAACACTTTGAACAAAACAAAGGACACTGAACAAAATTATGACAGATTTTAAACAAGACAAAAAGTGTAAAGTAATTTATGAAAAACTACAGAGGACAATTAACTGACTTAGATACGTGACAAGAGACTAAAGCTAAAGCAGACAAATGAGATTACGTAAATTAAAAAAATAGAGGGAACAATTACACATAGACAATTAACTGACTTTCTAAAAATATGCCTATAAATACTTTGAACAGGAATAGCAACATAGAAAGGACACTCAACAAAATTATAAGAGGTTTTAAACGAGACAAAAACATAAATTAAGGGAAAATACAGGATCAGTTACATATTGACAATTAACTGACTTCCTATGTAACAAGAGGCTACAATGAATATATTTCAAAATTACTCTCAAACACACATATAAACACTTTGAACAAGACTACCAACAGACAAACAGACAATGAACAAAATTATGACAGATTTTAAACGAGACAAAAAGAGTAACTTAATTTAAGAGAAACTACAGAGGACAATTGACTGACTTAGATACGTGACAAAAGCCTATAGTGAACATATTTTAAATACAACACGCCCATAAAATACTGTACAAGAATACCAGCAGACAAAAGACAGTGAAGACTATGACAGCAGTTAAACGAAACATGTAATGTAAATTAAGAGAAAATATACAGAACAATTACAGACAGACACTAACTGACTTCCTACGTAACAAGGGGCTGCAATGAATATATTTTAATAGTACGACATGGCTAAATAATTTGAATAAGAACACCAGCTGACAAAGTACACTGAACAAAATCATGCCATCGATTAAATCAGACAAAAGGATCAACGTAAGTTAAGAAAACATGCAGGGGACAAACACAGATTGTCAATAGACTTCCTACGTAACAAGGGGCTACAGTGAATACTATTTAAAATTATGATGAAATATGCCTATGAACACTTTGAAGAAGAATAGCAACAGACAAAGGACACTGAACAAAATTATAACAGCTTCTAAACGAGACAAAAACATAAATTAAAAGAAAATACAGGGTCAATCACATATTGACAATTAACTGACTTTTTATGTAATAAGAGGCTACAATGGATCTGGATTGTTTGGCGGGGGGTGAGCTTACGCTACAATGAATACATTTCATTATTACGCTCAAACATACATATAGACAAAAACTACCAACAGACAAAGGACACCGTACAAAATTCTGATAAATTTTAAACGAGACGAAAAGGGTAACTTAGTTTAAGAGGCTACAGAGAACAGTTAACTGACTTTGTGATGTGAGATTGAACAGGTATCTTCCGTAAATATTATGTTGTCGAAGATGCTTTCGGCATTCTCGTGGATGCGGACGCATCGGCAGCACCCGTCACTCAAAGAGCTGTCATGGACGACATGCATGTGGTCTTCGTGGAAGACTGTCCAGAATAATCCGCCGAAAATTTTCCCAAACATCGATTAAGAAGTCCTTCTGCTTAATTTCGATTGACGTTTAGCTCCACGTCGTGAATAAGTTTTGATCCTTTAATATCCTCTTAAATTCCCCGAATAAAAGTTGATCCCATTCATCGTTTTTCTTCATCGGTTTTATCTCCAGTAGCTGGACTAAATATACTGAAACATTTTTCAATTGTTGTTTGCCATAAAGGTATCTGTTTTTCTGACAGATGATGATCGTCATTTCGAACCACTTCTTTAGAAGCAATAATGTCATATGAGTTCCGTCGGCCAGATTACTTCCAGCACATTCATGAGATAGTCCTGTGGACACGGGGAAGTTCTGGGTCCATGTTCTTCTGTTATTTGATCACACAACTCATCCAACCACTAAAAAAAAATATACTTGCATATCAATTTCATCTTGGTCTTGTTTGCTTATAAATAATTCCAAAATTTCGTTTTCCAATGGAATTTCCTGAGCGGATGGTATAGGTTTCGGCTTAAATGATCCCATACGCGCCACCATGAAGAAATCGTTTTCGAGCGGAAAATATAAACACGGACCATACTCGATTGCACCAAACCTAGAGCAGTCACAATGATTGTGTCCACTACCATAAATATGTACTGCATACACTAAAGCTTCTTGATATAAACTGCTTCCATGTTTATCGACTAATTGTTGCAAGTTTATTTGTAAACATTAATTACCAGCTCATGCTCGGGAACTTTATCTCGGCGCCAGAGACGGCTCTCATATCGACATAATATTATATTGCAAACACCTACTGAAATATTCAGAAAAACGACGAAATGGTAAAATATTCATCATTTAACCTAAAAACGGTAATGGTTCTTACAAAAACATGTAATATATATCTCTAGCAAATACCTCCTCTTCTAGTGAGTGTTTATAATAAACTAACCATATTAACTTAGGATATTATCTAATTCCCTAAAATAAACTATAAGGTAAGATATATTGTGTCATACTTGCATAAAAAATCTTTCCGCACTGACCTAGAGCTAATTTTGATGTCACAGAGATAAAATTCCGGAGATCTGATAATAACACAATAAAACGGACGGGAAGCGCTGACTTCTGTAGATAGATAGATACGTGACAAAAGACTATAATAAATACATTTTAAATGACTGTGCAAACACCCATAAATACTTTGAAAAAGAACACCGACTGACAAAGGACACTGAAAACTATGACAGCGACTAAACGAAAGAGATAACGTAAATTAAGAGAGAACACAGGGGGCAACCACAGATAGACATTAACTGACTTCTTACGTAGCAAAGGTATTACAGCGCAACATGACTAAATAATTTGAACAAGAATACCAGCTGACAAAGGACACTGAGCACAATTATAAAATAGTTAAATAAGACAAAAGACGCAACGTAGCTTAAGTCACAGAAAATACACAGGATAATTAGAAATAGACCATTAACTGACTACGTAACTAATAACTGTAATGTGTATTTTAAAATTGCCGTGACACATGACGTACTGACTAAATGTAGTTAAAATAAAGCTAACAGAGAGTACTCAAACCATCACAATTTTAAATGAGATAATACTGATGTGGAGATAACGAAGCCTATGGCGTTTTCGATAACCAGTCCCACTTTAATGACAGATGACAATAGGACAGGACAAAATAGAAAGGTGTCGAACCTGAACTCAATGTTGAAATATAGAACTGATAAAATGACTTGATGACTCGACTCATGAATATTGGTACAAATATATGATATCAAACAGGATTGCACAAAGGACTGTGATACGTGAACATACATGAAAGGACCAAAATAATCATTTATGTACCAACTCTTGTAAGTGTATTTCACAGGTCGAGAACACAGTGCAAACTGAAGCCTATAGGGCTGAGGATTGCAAATATTCGAGACCTGTAAATACACGATACAAGCCGAGGTGCATACAACGGTTTTCGTACTACTAGCAATATTTCAATTTTTAGGAAAGTTCGTTCAAAATTATAAATTTATATTTCAAGACTTGTTAAACTCATTTATTAGTGGACGTAGACTCTAATTTCAGTGTTTACCGCTGTGAACACTTTCGAGTTGCTATGGTTACTGTCAAAAAATTGTTAAATTCATAACTTCATAATAATTTCTGCCTTTCAAGTTATGTACGTGGGTTTTTGCAATAAAAATATGAATTATGATGAAAGTATCGACATTCAGGAGAAAGCCAAAAACGCGTGTGCCTCGTTGGTGTCACAATTTAATTATTATTTAACTTCACTATTACTTTACTTTTTTGGCCTAGGGCCAAAACGTAAATTTTGTGCTTTTTTGCCCACGGGGTGTAAGTGAAACTTTTGTAACACCGACAGATGCGAATTAATGACACTTACAAGGCTAGTAGTATGAAAATATAGTTATTTTTACGACACAAACAAGAGATTTACTTAATGATAGATAACAGTAAGGTACTAACTGGACGACTGTGACACGTGAACATAAATATGACGACCAAAAATATAGTCGTTATTAAGACAAAAACTAAAAATGTACTCATTGGCAGATGACATTAAAGTCACAGAAGACCTCCCGCCAATATTGAATTTTTAAGCGCATATGTCATATTTCGGTGGTATTATTGTCAACCTATAATTCCACAGGTTTCTAAATTCACCGGTGGAGCGCACCGGTAAGCAATAACATTAAATGATTGGCTATTTTGAAAAACAAAGCCAATCAGCTTCGAATTTTATCTACCAAAGCGTCCAGCAGTGAATTTAGAAAAGTGCGGATTTATAGGTTGACAATAATACCACCGAGAAGATGGCCGAAGGTCACCCCAATTTACCAATGAAACATCAAACGTTCCGCCGACAGTGACGTTTCTGGTATAGGTTTTCTGTGGTAAAGTATTAAAGGACTATAATAGATGCCCTACAAGATTATGGTGAAAATTACCAGGACAACCGAATATAGCTGCTCATTAAAAAATATCACAGATGTAACGTACTTAACTGAACTAGTTAATAAATATACAAAAGACTTTATTGATGACCATGAAATACCCCGTAGCAAATTTGAAACTAAAATTCACGCAGACATGAAAACTGAAGTAGGTTAAGTGTTAATAAATACAAAATTTTGACTATTAGAAAAATATTGGCGTTTAAAACAGGACAAACTGACACTAAAGGGAATGAAAAATGGATTTTTGTAAACACGTACTTAAATGAACTACTTGTTTAGGAAACTTAAGGAAACTAAGATCTGAAAGCAGACAAGACTGTTCAATATTTACATTACGACATTAAATGAGAAAATGAACAGAAACACAACCAGATGACAATATTTAAATATAGTCAAATATACATACTTCTTCAAAAAATAATTTCTAACCATTTACTGATAATAAGAGTAGAGCGAAGGCGCGATTGTAAATTATCAGACCATTATAAATATCATTAACATGTCAATCACTGCTAGAATAAAACAGAAAGTAACAAAATGGGACACACTTACTGGAGGAAATCTTAATAATGGGGAGTAGACAAAGATTAACTAAATATTATATTTTTATACCTATTAGCGTATCAGGAAATTTAGTTCGGAGGTATAAAAATGGTTTAAGCATACCAATCAATGACTGGAATTGCTCAAATCACTATGACATGACATATTTCAGTAAAGACAATACTTCACACATAACTGTAAAATAAGACGGGTCTGATACTAGAACAAAACAAATAAATACGTACAAAAAATTTACTAAGACAAAAATAACATTTAAACCTCAGACAATAGTAATGACAGCAAACGAACGCAACAATTTTTGTTTTGATACCAAAAGTAATGCTATATTTTATCGACTATATTTCAAGTCATAGAGAGATGAACATGTATTATCTAAAGCAAATAATTGAAATATATAAAGAATAATATGACTACATCGACAAAATACTGTTCGACATGAAACAACAATACGTGACATGACATGAGACATTTTAATTAATTTGACAAACTTACAACTTGTTAAGTACTTCATAAAACAATGACTTACTTTCACATATTTGACGGTAATAGCAACAAACTCTACGAGGCACAAGAAAACTTTGAAAGAAATTTACCCATATACATAAAGACTCGACGGGCATATGATTGATAAATTAGAGACATTGGAGTATAAGGTGGGCGGTGGTGCCGTGAACGTAATTCGTTTAAGACTAAGACACAGAGAAAGAGAAAAAACAGTACAACCAAATAAACGATCCAAAAAGAACTTCCGCTATTGACAGCTAACAATAAGAAAGGATAAAACATACTAAACAAGACTAGAGTAATAAATGACATAATAGGATAGTTAGAAAACCTAGACAAAAACTACAACAGAGTTAAAAATACATGTATATCCACAGACAGTAGCTGACACAAAATATACAGACAGAGAACAAGAGTACTTGTATGACTTCTAACGATACTGTTTAAAGACCTACTAGATACTAACAAAACAAAAAAAAACAGGTGGACTATCCATAGACATAAAGATTGAGAACAACTAAAGGTCGAATATAAAGAATAGATAATAGGGAGGTCAAACATTTCATACGTGCGTGAAATCTATTTCTTTGTGTTTTTGGGACTAACCAAGAAACTTCTATGAAGACATGATAAAAGACCAGATGACACTTGACAGTAATACATAAATCAGAACGAACATTTGCATAAATACAATTAGTTGAATACACTACTGTTATATTTTTAAATAGTATGAAACTAAACATATATGAGACCATCCAAAACGCACAACATGACATACCATTTAGTAAATGAGGAATACAAATTACTTATACGTAAAGCATATACTTCATAATTGGAAAAAAAAAACAACAAAATGTATTGATGAATTCGGTTTTAATGCGACACTCACATTACTAAAATAGTATTACCAAATACCAAAACTAGACGCACGTTTCAAATTTAATAATAATTTTTTAATAAGCTCTAAATATGCGACATATATGACATCAATAAGACAACAAATTCATTTCAAGGCGATATATAAAGTGATATTGACAAAATGACATTAGATGCAAAAGTAACTGTTAAAATTTATGAACTCTGCAGTTTTGACATTGGACAGTCGTCACCACATTCTTAACAATGATTTACAGAACATAATCTACACTGACTTAACATTGCAGTTTAAATAATAAAATAACAATTTGAGTATCATAAAGGACCGACGACGACATTTATGACCTTAGGGACGGAGACCACAACAACGACTTTATACCACAACACGTCATTTAGGTTTGAACTTCGACTTGAGTATCTGTGAATTTGTTCGCAATATTTGACAAGCAACAACATTAAAGTTGAATAATAACTGTACAATAATGTTAGCAGAAATACAAGATATTTATTTTTAATAACTGTACAGTTTTGACATTGAACAATATTTACCACGTTATTAACATTGATTGACAGACTACAATTTCCACAGATTTACTACTACAGTTTAAATAATAAAATTTCAACTGTATCTAATTTGAGTTCACTAAAAGGCCGATGATTACCTCTAAGACTTTAGGGACGGAGACAAAAATACGAATTATTAACAGGCCAACGAGTTAAAATAAAAACGACTCCAGCATTGACGTTAGCAGACAAACGTAGTTTAGGTAGATTTGGATTTATTCTTGAATACTTGTGAATTTGTTTACATTATTTAACTAAATGGTCAAAAGAAAAGTTTCCACTATGACTGTGCAGTTTTGACATTGGACAATTTTTACCATGTTAT
Organism: Rutpela maculata; assembly: GCA_936432065.2. NCBI lineage: Eukaryota > Metazoa > Arthropoda > Insecta > Coleoptera > Cerambycidae > Rutpela > Rutpela maculata. The sequence goes on along the minus strand of OW386290.2, from coordinate 124,908,405 downwards.
TAACAATGATTGACAGATCATAATTTACACTGACCTGCCGGTACAGTCTAAATACTAAAATATCAATTGCATCTAATTTGAGCACCCTAAAGACCGAAGGTAACCTCTAAAACCCCAAAGATGTAGATAAAAATACTTACGAATTACTAACGGACCCTTACAGACACATTGCGTCGTTTAGAATTTCTACTTGAGTACCTGTGAATTTGTTTAGAATATTTAACTGAACGATTACTAGAAAACAACGTAAAAGTTGAATAATACCTGTAGTTTTGACATTGGATAATATTTACCACATTATTAACAATATCATAATTTACACTGACCTACCACCACAGTTTAAATAGTAAAATGTCATCTGCATTTAATGTACAATAAAGGACTGATAATAACTTCTACGACCCTAGGAACAGGGACAAAATATGGATTACTAAAGAGCAACAGATTAAAGGAAACGACTACAGTACTAACTTCACCAGACAATACGCCTTTTTGGTGGATTTGAGAGACAAAATACTTGCGGATTACTAATAGACTACCAGTTAAAATAAAACGACTGCGGCATTGACTTTACCAGACAATACGTTAGTAGTTTAGGTAGATTTGTATGTTGACTTGAATACTTGTGAATTTGTTTACAAACTAAGTGGTTACATAGGGATAACATAAAAGTTGAATTGTAGCTGTACAGTTTTGACAATGAATAATAATCATTATCACATTATTAAAAATGATTTACAATGACTTCCTTTATAACCTTAAGAACGCTTTACTAACAAGTTAAAATAAAAACAACTGCGGTACTGACTTTACCAAACAATACATAGCTCAGGTATATTTGGATTTCAACTTGAGTGCCTGTGAATTTTTTTGCAATATTTAATTAAATGGTCATATTGATCATAATTGACACTTCATAATTTACACTAATTTACCACTACAGTTTAAATAATAAAATATCTAAGTTGACTACACTAAAGGACCGACTATGATCTCTATGACCTAAGGCATCAAAACAAAAATACTTGCGGGTTATTAACAAACGACTGCAGCACTGACATCATCAGACAATACGTCGGTCTTTCAAGTAGATTTATATTTCGACTTAAACCAACATAAAAGTGGAATTATAGCTGTACAGATTTGACGCTGACCAATATTTACCACGTAGTTAACGTTACTAACAGAGCAAATACAAATGACAGTACTTACTTTTACATTTTCACTTGAGTACCTGTGAATTTCTTTACATTTAACTAAATGGTCACAAGGAAATAATATTAAAGTTGAATAATAATTGTATAGTTTTGAAAATCTTTACCACGCTATTAGTAATGATTGGCATATCATAATTTACACTAACCTACCACTACCGTTTAAATAATAAAATGTCAACTGTGTCTAATTTGAATACATTAAAGGACAGACGATCACCCCCGTGACCATAGGACAAAAAACTACTTACAGATTTATTAACAGAACAACAGGTTAAAAAGACGTTAAAGACGACTGCAGTACTGACTTTACCAGATAATACATCGTTTAGGTAAATTTCGATTTCGACTTGAGTACAATTTTTTTACAATATTTAACTGAATGGTTAGATGAAAACAGCATAAAGGTTGAATGATAACTGTACGGTTTTGACGTTGGACAATCTATGTCGCGTTATTAACAATGATTGACCATAATTTACACTGACCAACCACTGCAGCACAAATAAAATATCAACTGCATCTAATATGATTACATTGAAGGACTGACAATGACCTCTATGACCTTAGAAACGTAGAATGCGTACGAATTACTGACAGAGAAATAAGTTACAATAAAAACGACTGCAGCACTGACGTTACCAAAAATACATCATATAGGTAGATTTAGATTTTGACTTAAGTATCTGAAAAATTATTTATTACATTTAACTAAATGGTCATATGGAAACAACAAAAGATGAGCTATAACTCTATAGTTTTGACATTGGACAGTATTTACCACATTATTAACAATGACTGAGAGATCAGCATTTACTCTGACATACCACTACAGTTTACATGATAAAACATCAACTATATCTAATTTGAATACACTGAATGACCGACAATGACCTCTGTAACCTAATGGACGGAAATACATATACTTACGGGTTGCTAAGAGAGCAACGGGTTAAAATAAAAACGACTGCAGCACTGACTGTACCAGACAATAAGTCTTTTAGTTAGATTTTGACTTGAGTACTTGTGAATTGTTTACGATATTTAACTAAATAGTCAAATGTAAATAGCATATGTTTTTCACAAATTTGGTAACTGAAATTCGACATTTCTATATATTCTGCTCATACTTAAGTCACACCAGTGTAACAATGTAAAGAGACAGTGAAAATTTAAAAATACCTACTTTTCTCCTGTATTTGCTTATCAATATTGTTTAACTCTGATGACTGAACACAAAATCTGGCAATCATAGTATAACATGATACTATTAATATATTTATAACCTTTGTGATCGAAGAATACGACAAGAAGGGTCATGGTTGAACTTTTGCTCAACTTTGATTTTTTAACAGTAATTTTATTTTGTGTTTGCTTCTCAGTATTGTTTAAATAACAATAACAATAAACACAGACTGAACACAGACGTACTCAATAATGCATACGATACTTATTTTATACAACATAATATATTCTACCTACTTATTTATTTATAATATAGTTTTAGTATGAGAAAAATGAAATACCGGCTCCAAAACTGCCATGTTGGTGATATGTTTGTATTTTTATATTTTATTTATTTTTTTTATTTAATGTGTTTTATTTATTTTGTATAGATATGTAATAAATTCTAAATTTATAGTCTTTTGTTTTTTTTATGTTTAATATGCTTTATATTAAAATAATGAGCTAGTTTATTTTTAAGTTATTCACCTAATAATCCAAGCAACGAATGCTCAAAAAAAGAGTGTAGAGGGATATGTTAGGGATAGAAAATTTGACTTCGCAACTTTGTTTGGACTAGTCTGGAGATGAACATTTCAAAAGTCCCCACTCCTATGCATCGTAGCGGCTTGACCACTCAATAATTTTTTCGCCTCACGTTAAAAAATTAAAAAATTTAATGCTCTACAACTTCTTTTCTCACGACTTTTTCGTGGGAAAAATATTTGAAGAGTTATCTTAACAAATAGAGCAAAAAACGTGAGGCGAAAAAATTGTTTTCCACAATTTCCGAATTTCGAGGGCGCATATCTCGATAACAGAACAACATATGTAAGTAGTGATTCTTGTAGCAAATTTTGTCAGCTTCAATTTTGTGTAGAATGGCCAAGCCGCTACGACACATAGTTTCCGAGATACAAGCGAAAAACCAAAAAATGGGATCTTTAAAGTGCCCCCCTCCCCCCGCTCACCACCTATGAGTGGAGACTTTTGATATGTTCATCTCCAGACTAATCCAAACAAAGTTCCGAAGTCAAATTTTCTGTCCTTAAAATTTCCCTTTATAATCATTCGTTGCCTGGACTATAAGATACAGATTTCAAGTATTTCTAATTAAATTTAAAACAGCTCAAAAAAACATCCGTTTGTCGGTTTTTCCATAGGCTATTTCAGCCATCTCATTGACACCTAGCGGCTAAAAATCAAACTAGTGAACTAGTAACGTGTACAACGTTACTAGTTCGTTTGTATCATTTAACGCAGTGAATTAATAATGATAACTTTCAAACAAATCTTTTCTGCTCAAATATCTTGAATTTACAAAGGCATCTAACCGACAGACTGATTTTAGGTTCCAATAATCTCAATATTCTATACCTATTATCCTCTGCTTATTGATCTATCATTTCAAAATGTAACAAGCTAAAAACGTACTCTTCGCCAATTTACTGAGCATTTTATATATAATTGTTACACATTCTATAGGATACTCTTCGCAGTTTTCTTGTAAATAATGTTAGTTTTTGGACATCATAAATTTTGTGATATCATCTTTATTGTGAAAAAAAATGTATGAAAAAAAATGAAAAAAAAATATCCAACCTGTGGGATTCGAACACGGGACCTTTGGATTGCAACGCAAAGCTTTAGCCGCTGCGCCACCACCTATTGCTACAAAAATTGATTGTCTGTGATATATATCTTTCGACATTCATACATATTTCACTGCTATGAAATATGTATTAGTAAACTTCATAAACAAAAAAAAATTATTATGGAAATAATATCTCGCCAGATTTCCATTTTAGTACAAGCGACAAAAATTAAGATAATTTTTTTTTTAATTAAATAATTAATAACTTTATTTTCTGATCGATTTTCTTCAAAAACAATAAGGTTCTTCCTCTAGCTAACACTAACTTATTTTCTAAATTTCAATACAATAGGACTTTTCTTTCTTAAGTTATCGTGCTTACAAGAAACGTGACGGACGGACGGACAGACGGACATTTTGAAACTTGTTCAGAATTCGTTCACTAACACAATGATATGAAATTTTTTTCTCTACGAGCGATATTTACGATTTTAGAAATGTGCCGATCAAATACAATATACTCTTCGTTTTTTGCGAAGAGTATAATAATTCAACTAATCCATTTATTGAGGTAATTCTTGTTACAGTAAATGTCTATTCAAGAACTTATCTATATGTAAGAATCTGCCTACCAAACATGGCAAGAGGACGCCTCCTTTAGAGGACGTGTATCTCAACCACCATCAATGGAGAGTATATAGTAGCAATCGATCTTGGCACACAAAAATTCACGACTTCCTTCCTAGAAGCATGCGAATGCACTCTTTGACTTGGACTGACAGTAAAGTATGTCTACTAGAGATTTTGGTTCGCTCGTGACTTACTTTACAGTTCCAATAGTGATTATATCATTCACAAGAAATTGTCAACTGAAAATGCATTTTACGGCAGTATATAAGTTATATGAAGCTTTGCTGCACCCTCGTGATGTACTAACGGCGTATAACCTAATGAAGGTTTAGTACCATGACCATGACTTCGATTCCGGCCTTAACTGTTCAATGAAGTGGGAGGTCTACACCCTTTCAATTCTGTGAATTAAATCTGTAACATTTTCCATCACTTCCGGATACCCCCCACCACGTACCAATTACATTATTAGGTAGAGAAAAGTGGAAGTGTTCCCCACGCGCCTATCAATTGCATTAGGTGGGGATAGGGGATGAGTATAATCGAAGTGGTGGGGAGTTACAGAACTCCCATTTTTCATCTACTTAACAAATTTATCTTTTAAGATACATAAACGAGGACAAAGCTAATTACAATTAACAAGAAATTATATTATGCTTACTGAGTATATCTCAGCCAGAAGTAAGGGCAATCAGTGTACTATTTAAATCTTGGGTAAAATATTTTATTGACAAACTACTTAATTGAAATAAGCTATTTTATTAAATTCATTTTTAGAAATCATCATCACTATTATTTTCCTGAACCTTGCTACTTGTTTTTCTTGCAGTAGGGACTCTCCTATCCACCGAAAGCTCTAAAGCCAAGGATTCTTCATCGGAATGCATAAGTTCAGGCTCGTCTTTATCGATAAACAAATCATCGTCATCAGTGTCGGTGCTTAGATCCAAAGATGACTGACTACCGGACAAAGGAGGCTGCATTGTACCATATGCCTTTGCACCCTTTTCTGATCTATGTCGCCCTAAAGAAAAAAACCATTAAAGTACTGTTTAAGCTATTATATATTTAATGTCCTACAAGTCTGTTATTTTACAATAACCACCCTATTTTGAGATACATTAAATGAAAAATAACGCCCTAGGGCGTTATGAATATCTATAACGCCCTAGGGCATTATAAAATTATAATACAACCCAAAACAAACAAATTATAATAGCGTTATTGACAAACAAAATGCGTTGCTTTGCAACGGCGGCGTTTACAAACAATTTTGATTTTTACTCTCTTTTAAATCAAATCGTTCTGAACATAATAGATGTCAAATTAATAAATCGTAAATGTCAAAAAAAAAATCGAATTAAATAACAGACTTGCAAGACATTAAACGTTGAAGACACCACGGGTGTTATAGGATAATGACGCCCTCGGTCGACGTACAGTCCCTCGGGCCAGAGGCCCTCGGGATTGTACACTGCCGACCTCGGTGCGATATTATTCTTATAACACCCTCGATACCTTAATAACTATTTGCGACTAGAGATGATTGTTTAGCTCTACCTTACAAGTATCAAAACACCAACATGAGACATTCCCAAATATCAATCTATAATTAAGTGCAGAACAAATAGATTTTGAATAACACACCACAGATCGTAGACAACCCCCAAAACCAAAGCCAAGGTTATCGGGAAGGGGGTTACACATTTGGAAAAACACAGACATGCATCCATTCCCACCGGTGTTGTCAGCACCGGGGCTAGGGCTCGAACCCAGAACGCGATAGGCAGTCGGTCAGCATATTCGCCACTCAATACGCCTTAACCGACTTAGCTACCGTGCCGTAATAACCAAAATTAACGTAAAACCAATAATTTACGAGATATTTGAGAAAAACTTATTTTTCTGAAATCGATTAGCAATGACTACATTTTCGGCGCGATTTCAGATCGAGAAATGAACAATTCCAGTATTTTAGTCCGTTGCTAAGAACGATCAACAAAACCGTACGGGAATGTTACTTTCCCGTCCTAGGCTGTACGGTTTTTTATGTATATTTAGACAGTAAATAAATACACGCAGACAAGCCAACTCACATTAATATTGCATTTATTAGTAAGCAGTTAGATGGTAATGAAGAAATATTATGCATTAATACAAATTCCTTAATTTAAAATAATATTGACTGTGATTTCAGGAAAAATAGTATGTGTACTTCGGTGTGAAAGCACATTCCCGGACTTCGATGCTTGTTGCATCGTCGTCCGGGAATGTATTGCTTTCACACCTAAATACACAATATACTATTTCGTGATCTTTGACCTTCTGTAACTTTTGTGGCTGTCTAGTTGGCTTTATGCACTTTTGAGAAATTATTTGTGATGCTAAAATAAAGAGAATCCCGCTGGAAAATCTTCAGTTGGATTTTTTTAGAGGTTTGGACCTTTTTTGTATAAAGTGACTGGGTTATTACCCACTCGTTGAACATTGTACTGAAAATTGTAGACTGCGATATTCGAAAATGGAAATTTGAGCCGTGCACATTTTTCCAAAGTCGTATGCGACTTTTATTAATAGAGATTCGAAAATAGATTGTGAAACCAAAACCAACCTAATTTTAAGTATTTTATATATTGTTGTATTTATCCAATTTTTATGTGCTTTGCGTTTCACAGAAGCAGAGGTATTTGTTCATTTCCCTCGTAGGTTTATGCTTACCTCCAGTACTGGCTCGTGGTCTTTCTTGCCTGTTGACAGCACCACTTCTATCTAGAAGGTCATCTTTTTCCAGAAACAGGTCATTCTGGTCTATCTTCTCAAACGGAATTATTTCAATTCGGGGTGACGTCAGTTGAAGTTGCTTCTCGATTTGGATTTTTTCTGATTCGGTAAATTGTTTCTCTAAGTAACTTAAGCACCTCAGCCTGACAGAGTATTGCGTAAACAGCTGTTCTAGTTCTTGTTCTAATGCTGTGAATTCTTCTAAGAATGCCGGTCTGAAAAATATTCCATGTTATTAGTAAGGTGAAGATAACACAGCCCCACAAAAAAAATCAGACCAGCGAACCAGATCCTTATGTATTTTCGGTCGCTGAATCCGAATCCGAGGTCAAAAAAAATCGTACACCACCAAAATCATTAGCTAGAGCCAAAAAACACCCCTGGGATGGCGTAACAAGAAGATTAAGCTACGAGAATAGTTGTTACATCTTAATCAATCAAACTATATAAACAGCAGCGTAAACAGAAGATTAAGCGTACATATACAAGAGATATGAAAAACATCCCCAGGGAGGGGCGAAAAGTACCCCCCATATATAAAAAAATCGATCCAAAACAGCAATGGCTGCTGAAAAAGCTCGAAATGTCTAAGTTTTGTTAAAGTGATAAGAAATTGAATCAGGTCCGACGTAATCTTCATAAACTGCCCCTCAGTTTAAAGGACATGAGAAAAACAAAAGAAAAAACGTAAAATCCAACAGGATTTCTATTTTCATGGATACTACGATTGGCTGAAATTGCGTAGTACTCTAAAACAGAACTAGAAACTTACGTACCATCAACGCCCTACAGTGTCAGCCCTCAGAGGTTGTGAAAACTACTCCCTAGGTAAGATTTGACTATAAAACGTTACAGTGACTTCTATAAAAATTCACGTTGTGTTCAAGTGAGAAGAAACTAGACTATGTTCGACGCTTGCTTCAAAACCACCCCCACGGAGTTGCGAGATGCCACCCCTATATCCGTAGGATGCAGGAAAAACAGAGAGAGAAACTAACCGGATTTACATTGTTATGGATGCTATGATTGGCAAAAATCGTGTTGTACACTTAGAGTTTGAAACTCATGTCCTATCAATGTTATTAAGTAAGACCGCCAGAAAGGATGTAATGTAAACTACCTACTGTCATTCAAGATGCAAGAAAAAAAAATGTTGCAGTGAACTTAGTCTAATTTCTTCTCATCCCCACAAAACGCAGACGTTTCGAATTTTTACAGAAGTCACTGTAACTTTTTATAGTTGTTTCTTACACAGGGGGTAGTTTTCACCCCCCAGAGGAGTGGAATTGAATAACAACGGTGGTAAGTGACTTTCTACGTCTAACGCTGAGTACTACGCGATTTTAACCCATCTTAGCATTCATAAAAATGGAAATACTTTTACATCAAAGTTTCTTGTTTTTTCTGTGTCATTTACGATAAGGAGTGATTTTTGGCAGCGCTTTTGGGGTAGTTTTCAGTAATTGAGCCAAAACTACTGCAGACTCTTCTCACCTTTACAAACCTCCGGAGTTTCGAGCTTTTTCGAGGGTCACTGCAGCTTTTTCAAGTTGAATCTTGAATGGGGGTAGTTTCCACACCTCTGAGGCACTATAGGATGTTGATGGTTGGTACGTATATTTCTAGTTCTATTTTAGAGTACTACGCAATTTCAGTCAATCATAGTATCCATGAAAATAGAAATTCTGTTGGATTTAACATTTTTATTGTTTTTCTCATGCCGTTTAGACTTATATTAGGAGTGGTTGTTCTCAACCCTATAGAGGTAATTTATGAAAATTACGTCGGACCTGATGCAGTTTCTTATCACTTTAGTAAAACTTAGATATTTCGAGCTTTTTCAGCAGTCATTGCTGTTTTGGATCCATTCTTTTATATATGGGGGGTAGTTTTTGCCCCTCCCTGGGGGTGTGTTTCACATCTCTTGTATGTACGCTTAATCTTCTGTTTACCCCATTCCAGGGGTGTTTTTTTGGCTCTAGCTAATGATTTTGGGGGTGTACGATTTTTTTTTATTTTGGATTTGGATTCAGCGACCGAAAATACATAAGATACATGGGTATGGTTCGCAGGTATGAATTTTTTTTTGGGGGGGGGCTGTGTAATCATTAACTTTTTTTCACCCACGATCAAAAAGCAATACGTTGCCGACTGCGATTATTTATAAGACACTTTGAAAATTTTTATTCAAAATATTTACTATTGAAATTAACAATATCTGTTAAAACAAATGCAATTGGTGATCTTCAGAGACGTGTAATCTGTCTTGTTTTGAACAAACTGTGCTTTATAATAATTTTAGAACAATATGTTACCGAAGTTATTGTTAAGAAAAGTAAAATTTTTCCGCAGTCAGATTACTCTTTAAATATAGCTTTTCCAAGCACCAGTAGAAACCCATTTAAAGTGATTGACTGTGTGAGCAGTACTCATACTTACCTCACTTTTTTTAGTGTCTGTAATCTCTTTTCATATCTATCAATCTCGATTTTCCTCCTTTCTATTTTAGAATCGAGACTAGCCTCAGTTGCAGCTACATTATCGATTAATTGTTTGGTCTCTGTGATTTCTTGCGATATGGCTTGTATCGCTTTTTTAATGCCAGTTTCCACTTCTGCGAGTTCGAATTGACGTCCAACGCTCCTTTGACGCGCAGACTATAACACAGACACGTTTTTTGGTTAATAACTATCACTTTTTATCTTAAAAATAGCATTTATGTGACACTGAATTTGTTTCTGAAAACCAAAACTGTTTATATTCAACTCGCATTTCACACTGGAGATGACTACAACTTATGATTCATTGTAATCATCTCCAGATGATGCCAACCTGAGTCGCGAAATATAGCCAAGTATAGTGTGTTTGAGTGCTGTGTTTAGTACTTTGGTGTTTGAGAATTACTTCAATGTTGGTGTCACAAAAAAGTTTCAACAAGCCCTTCAGGGGAGTGTATTCGTATGTTTACAATATTATAAAAGTAGAGATAAGTAGATAAATAGACTAAGTCTTGCTACGAAAACAATTGAGCAACATATCATTCAAATATTAAGCAACTCGTTCCATAATAATTTATTAGGATTTATTTAAAAAAAAACATCCCGTAACTATTTTTTAGATACATTTTACTATGTCACGCTTACCCGTAAATCAACTTCTTTTCCCAGTAGATCGAATAGCGTTGCCCCTGTGGAAGTGATTTCACTAGCAAGTTGTCGTGATAACTTCAATTCGTTTACCTAAAAATAAATATTAAAAATTTCAAAATATTGCTGTTTATCCCTTGTAGATTGCTAAACGATATCCAAATTCATAAAATGTATATTATTTATTATGCTTGGGAATGAAAGATATGCCGCGATGCTATTAAATGTAAAAAGGCTAAATTTTTACACACGGTGCCTCTCAAGGGTTTATACAAAACGATACCACATATTCCTAAAATAAAAATAGGACCATATAAACAAATTCGTACCTAAAAAACATCGAAATATAAAGTTTCATATATTGTTCAAAAGGTCCTATCCCAAGTCTAAGATCACCATATTAATAGTTGTTTTGGTTTGTTAAGGGTCAGTTTGATATGTTCCTTTTATTTTAGATCTGAGTTATTAACTTTATGTTTTATCGAAAAGTACGTTATACTCATCAGTAACTGCCAATTTTAAGTTTAAACTCCAAACGGTAGACGGGGTACTGCTTAAACTACAAACTTGGGTTTATAATGGAGCGAGAACCTGCAAAAGTTTGAAGTACAGCCCTGTAGTTATCTTGTCAGCATGTAATAGCGCCGACTTTAATATTTTTATGACCTGCTTTTATGGCTTTTTTATTCACACTAAACATTTGTTGACAACTACACTAACATCTGCCTAAAGCAGGAAAATAAAATTCGCGTATTTCAGTACCGTTAGAATGGGGTATTTTTTTTAATGCCTTATTTATATTAACGTCCTGGCGAAGTTTAGCTAATGCTACTCTACCACTTAACCAGGACGGCGAGATGAGATACGGTCACCCATTCATGTGACGGACTCGCTCGGCGTGCTTTAACTTCACCGATCGAGGTCTCGTCGCTGATACATACCGGTACCATACCTCACCTTACATTTCTTTACCTTGTCAGAAATGTCAAAATCTCTTGAACTGAAGGTATCCTCGTCCATCCGATCTTCTTCGGTCTCCTCCAAATTAATATTTAAAGCATCATATAAAAGTGTAGTTATTTTTAATAACTCTTTAACTGCGTATCCGTCCGCTTGATAAAGCCTTTTCGTGTTTAATTTTATGTTGGCTTTCAGAGCCTAAAATTCAGAAACTTTTATTAATAATACCTAATACCAATATTTATTTTATGACAGTGCAGCTTCAGGCAAAAGCATACCTTATGATACTACATCTACTCCTAATGGAGCGTACTTAGATGAGAAAAGTATGCTATTAGGATTAGACCAGATGAATTTGCCTGAAAACTTATTTAACGGGTTTCTATAATTATAAATGAAGCTCTCTATAACTTTTTTATCGCATAATTTTTCTTTGTGCTCAAAAACCCACTTTGTTATGAAATAGTATTTTAAACAAGTTTCGAAAACGAATGTTTTCACAGGAGTGAGACAGTTTGGTGGAACGAGCCGAAGGCGAGTTCCACAAGTCGAATGAGTGTGAAAAGATGTTTTCAAACGTGTTGTTTACAATACTTTTTTTACGACTGCAGAATCAACTATTTTTAATAAACTTTCTTTAAAAGTGATGTGGTTTGAAGACTTCAAAACTGATGTTTAGTCAGAGAACTTACACCACAGAGAAACGACAATGTCAGCGGTTCTTTTATGGCCTGGTTCTAATGGCATTGACATGAATGAAACACAACTTCTTACACTGAGAAAACTTTAATGTTTAGTTTCTAAAAAAGGCTAAAAAAACGTAAAAAAAATGTATTGAATATCAAATATCTACATTCACATAATAAAATGTATTGTATAGGTATAAGTTATCAAATCATATTTTGGAATAATATATTGTACATAATATTACAATTTATTCTATTTTAATATTTTTTTGTTTATAATTTTAAAAATGAAACAAACAACATTTTTTACAAAAAATATTTTGGGGAATTCTAAACATGGATGAATAAAATCTGTCCTGTTCATTATGTTAAATAACATATTAAAAACTGCTCGTCCAGTACAAATTTCCTCAAATTGAGAATTAAATATATGATCTAATTTGTATACAAAATTGACAAATTCCTCTGGGGGTGAGAGCAGGTTTCCATAAATATTTTTTTCGGTGTTAAAAGCTTTAAAATAAACTAATAAGTTATTTATATTTATTGTCGCGCATTGTTTCCTAAAAGATTTACAAATATCGCAAGAGTGAACTTTAATGGTTTTTTTCAAAAGATATTATTTGCAAACATAAGTGAAAGCATTTTGCGTGGGTATATTTTCTTTAGTATAGCTGTAATCAGGAAGAACAAGGGCTTTAGGAGGTTTCTCTTCTTCCTCTTCATTAATCATGTCAGTTATGTTGGGAGATTTTATGGTCATTAATAATTCATCTAAATGATCCTTGCAATTCATGTGATCCGAATAAAAACAGTTTTGGTACAACAATTTACGGAATGTTCTTTGAAATTGTATTCGGGGTCGGATTTAATCGAACGGGTAGTTTTTAAATTTTAAATTTTGCTTTTCCGCGAAAAATGGATTATACAGATTATGGTTCTCTAAGGTTATACCGGACATCGCAAAATCATTCCTCGAAGGCACAAACACATTTATTTTTTTTTCTTTGTGGTGTATTATTTATGAAAGTTTCTTGTTTATCGATTTTTACTTCTATTTATACATGTGTTAAAATAAGATATGTTTTAAATTTTACTTTTTACACATTTTAAATGGAAAAATACAATTTTCCTATATATCTCCAAACCAGAGGTTACATTTTGCTCACCTTAATTATTTTTTTACATTAAAAGAAGTTCCCTAAATACACCTCTATCAACGTACTTAATCAGATTTAAATTACGCAGATTCAAAAAAATCTTTAGACATCACTAGATATATCCCCGATTGACGGTAACTTTCAGAGCAAGGGACACACCACTGGTGCTCTGTTCTCTAACCAAGAGAATTAGACCAACGGTGGTTGGGTCGTCTTTGACGCAATGTAAACATGTGGAACTGACAACTACACAACCTATTTAGCACATGCCACGGTACACGCAAGAAGCCTTGCTGTCGCTTCTCTGTGGTATAAGTCGTCTGCTTTGGCTTCATGAGGTGGGACTTAAGGAGTGAACTCTATTCACTACACTTCATAATGCCCGAACGCTAAATTTCACTCCAAATGCCAAAAGCCGAACGGAAATAGTACCTACTCTTGGAGTGAAAAGCGTTAAAAGAGTGCGTAAGTCGAACTCAGCTAAATTACCTGTAGCTTTTAAATGCACATAATTGATTTAATTTACTCTCAACTGAGCTAAAAATAAAATAAAACATATTACAAATTCAAGGAATCATTATTTTTGTTTATGTAATTTTACAAAAATATTTTTAATATCAAACTGTCACAAACTGTCAGATTTATAATCACGATCGCGTAACAAAAGTCAAACAAGCATCTAGTGCGTCCATTTTCAAGACTACGAAACAATCGTAATTTACGTTATAAGTCCGGTAGGTGACTTATTACCGTACTACTTGTTTTACGGACGAGGCGACGCGACGCAGGGGCCGAGTCCGGAATATAAACGAGTACTGTAATGAGACCTACAGGACATGTATGGTATAATATTTTATTGCAAACTGTCTTTATAATCCTTTGTCACTGTCAAATAAATAAAACCATCATTTTTGTATTGTTATACTCTTCGCAAAGAAGAGTATATTGTATTTGATCGGCACATTTCTAAATCAGTAAATAACGCTCGTAGAGAAAAAATTTTCATATCCATTGTGTTAGTGAACGAATTCTGAACAACTTTCAAAATGTCCGTCTGTCCGTCCCTCCGTCTGTCTATCCGTCCGTCACGTTTCTTGTAAGCAATATAACTTAAGAAAGAAAAGTCCGATTGTATTTAAATTTGGAAAGTAAATTAGTGTTTTTGAAAAAAATCAATCAGTAAATAAGAAGGTTTTTAATCATTTATTTAAAAAAAAAAATGTTTTTTTCATTTTTGTCGCTTATACTTAAATAGAAATCTTGCGACATTTTATCTCTATAATTTTTTTTGTTTGTACATTTTACTAATACATATTTCATATATCATTATGCTTGCTTGCTTGCAATCCAAAGATCGTGTGTTTTAATCCCACACAGGTTGGAGGTTTTTTTTTCCAAATAAAAATTGAATCGTTTTGGGAAGATAGAATTTTTTAAAATTAAAAAAGAAAAAAGTACGTATGGAATTTGTTCATTTGGGAAATAATCTTGACATATACCCCTCGAGTTTTAAATTTTGTCACACAAACTGCAGGTAGCTATATTTTTTGTAAAATTTTGCTTTTAAGCAAATGTTCTCGACTTAATAATTTACACAAAAAGTCCTCAACCTTCGGTCTCGGGCTTTTAAAGTAAATCATTAAGTTTCGAATATTTTCTAAGCAAAATTTTACAAAAAAAAGCTACCCGCACTTTCTCCGATAAAATTCAGATCTTTCAGGATATAACCTGTTAATAAAACTAAGTTTTTTTCAAGGATTGTTTGGGGTGGGCAATTTTTTTTTAGAAATGCAATCTGTATGCTATAAAGACGATGGTACAGTGAAGCTTTGTCTAATTTTGGAGGTGGGCGTTTTTTGTAAATAGAGTTTTAATTTTGAAATACGTGTTTTTGTCTCGTTTTTTTTTTAATATCTCGTGTTCTTTTCATCGGATTAGACCAAATCTTAAAATCAAAGTGTAAATAAATGATGAGCAAAACCACGTAGGTCTAATAGTACAGTACCTAGAGGTTTTAACTTGGGAATAATGCCATTTGGAACGGATTTCGTTCATTTTTGGCAGTATAATAGTAAATGCTTCACAGAAAAGTTATAGAAACTTTTCTGTGAAGCATTTACTACTACCACAAACTGGGAATTAATTATATTTTTTGTTTATTGATGAAGGATTAATAATTTCGAAGATATTTAAGTTTATATTTGGCATCCAAGTGTTTCGAGATTAGACTCTAAAGTTTAAAATGCCTTAATTCAGCAAAAAAAATTGAGCATCTAGGTAATGCTAGATTTTAACGAAAAACTGTATTTGAGATATTCTTTATAAATTTCTGGCTAATTAGAGTAACAAAATGGCGACCTTTTTATATACAAAAACATAAATACGCATATTTTTCCATCATAATTTCTTTATTTCTTATACTACAGAAACGAGTAAAAATAATTTGAAAGCGCAATTAATTGTCTTTAATTGCATTTCTTAGCATGCGTGACGTAGGGTCACAATTTCTGAGATATTTATCATTTAAACTGCATTTTTCGTCTCATAAACGTTCGGACGCCATTTTTAAAATTTCATATCTCCGAAACTATTAAATTTATGTAAATAAAGCGAATTTCATTATCAGTTTATGAGCTTTATTTTCGGTCTCTACCCATTTTTCAATAAAACCAATATTTGAAATCCTCCACCCCAAAAACCCATAAAACGATACCCCACATCGGTAGTGGGGTGGGGGGGGGTGGTGATAGAGGGGTGGTAGTGGGGGGTGGATGAAGTAAAAAAATATTTTGAGGTTTCTGCTTCCTGTACATACACAATAACAATTTTTTTTTATCCCCTTTAATAAGGGGGTGGGGGTGGTGATGGGGGTGGCTAATGCCAAAATTTTTTTTGAGACCTTAGCTTTTCTTGTATATACTAAATACCAATTTTATGGACTCTTATCTGCTTGATTGACCTATTTACCCCAAATTTACCCCAATTTACCCCCCAACCCTTCGACGGAACAAGATGAAAATATAATCTAGTTCTAGATCTCGTTAAAGTACATATGTGTGCCAAATTTCAAGTCAATATCTTAAACGGTTCCAGAGTAAACGTGCGCACAAAAAAAAGTTACAGACAGACAGACAGACCGACAGACAGACAGAAAGTTTTTTTTCGCTCAAACTTAAAATCTCGACGTTTCATGACATTTTAAGCCTATTTGGACAATAAAAATTTGTTAAAATTTTTTTGTCGTTACTATACTTCCACTGGACGTGGAAGTAATTAAGATACCTTGAGTTACCTACTCCAATGTTACTACTACCGTTTTTATTTTACACCTTTTGTTTCGTACTTTGTACATCCTCACGAATAAGTATTTCAAATACTTCAGTGAGTATTTCAGTTTATTTACAATTGTGTATTATTACATTACTTAAGATTAATAGGAAATCAGATTGATTTATTAGTACTTGCAATTATTTATTTTTTTAGTAAAGTTTATTGATCTATTTGTATTTGTATCTGTATTTGTATTTTGTATTTTCTTTTTTCGTAAATATACTATTATTATTATTATTATTATTATTATTATTATTTAATCAGATATTTGGAAAATTACGTTTTATCGAAAGTACCGTTTAAACTGTAATTTGTTCTAATTTGTATACAAACTAAAAAATTTGAGCATCTACGTCATGCTATATATTAATGAGAAACGGTGTTTGAAATCCCTTCTTTTTAATTACTGGCTAATTACAGTAACAAAATGGCGACGTTGTTATTAAAAAAATGTGAAGACGCGCATTGTTTCGGTCATAACTTCTTTATTTTTTATGCTATAGAAACAAATAAAAAAAGAGTTGAAAGCTTAATTAATAACCTATTGTTCTACCTCTTAACATTCTTGACGTTGGTGTCACAGTTTCTGAAATATTTAACTCTCACTCTAAATAATTATCTTATGAACACTTGGATGCCAAATATAAACTTAAATATCTCCGAAATTATTAATCCTACAACGATAAATAAAAAATGTAATTAATTCCCAGTTTGTACTTTCTGTAATTGGTCTTTAACATTTTTTCGATACAGTAATACTTTTCGAGATACTTCACGAAAGCTGTTTGGAAATACCTTTTTTTAAGCTAAAATCGCAATTTTGAAGCCGTTATAACTTAAAAACTATCAATTTATGTGGAAAATTGCATATAACCTTTTCTTCTTAAAATTTGATTCTTTTTCAGCTCCAATAAATATATGAGAAGGGCATCCACCCCCTATAAATTAGCATGCCCCCGCACAATATAGACATTTTCTGTGAAGCATTTACTATTATACTGCCAGAAATGAACGAAATCCGTTCAATATGACATTATTCCGAAGTTTTGCATTTGTTTTACCTCTAGGTACTGTACTATAAATCCTATCAGTCATTTTGTTTTTTTGCAAAATAAAACCACGAAAATTTCTAATTTTATATAAACTGAATTACTAAAAAAATAATTAATCTTTTTTAATGAAACGTGGTGGATGTTGATGTAACCTGTTATAGAAATTACAAATAAAAATATATAATATTTTCAAAATTAAAACGCAATTTACAAAAAACGCTCACCTACAAAATTAGACAAGACTTCACTCCACCGTGCTGATAGCATACAGGTTGGATTTCCAAAAAAAAAAAACCTCCCTGAAACAATCGTTGAAATCATACATTTAATGCTTAGTTTTACTCGACCAAGGGGGGAATGCAACAAAACATAATAAAATTTCATTGATTTTCATATCAAAATCTAGGTGTACTATTTGTAATCTTGGATAGAACTTACCATAAACTGTGCTGCGTTTCGAATCAGCTTCACCCGTTCTTCTTCGGTAGAAATTTCCAACGGTATGTCGATGTCGGGATCAAAACGTATTGCCAGCCAAACCAACAAATCAGCTACTAGAGGAAAGTTCGGGATTCTAAAACTCTCCATAGACACCAGGCTTGAATAGCCCAATGCCCGCAGCATTTCGATAAAATCTACAATTAAAATAATGCAGCAGGAAAAAAAAATTAGTAGGAAGAGGTACTTACTGCGGACATCTCTATATGACATTTAGGAAAGTTGCGCTGACAAATTTCACTGTTCCCGTTGATTCTCTGCGTAAAATCGCGGTTTGTTTGTATACATTTTGATGGTTGCTAGGCATTTAAAGCGCCATTCCTTAACGCATGCATGTATTGAATAGTGGGTTGCATAACTAGAAGTGTGCACCAAGCAAATATTTTTATTAAGCGGATAGCTATACAGGATGTTTGGTAAAGCGATGCTAATCCTTAAGAGTATGATTTGCGGTAGGATACATAATATTTTCATTGATATATATGAAAAAGGTATATACGGGTGGGCGTGCACCTTTGACCAATGAAATATGCCCAAAGGCGGAGATAAACATATTGTGTAATATAAGACAAATAGTTCAAATATATTTCTGTCGTACAGAGTCGAATTCGCGTTGGGTGCACAAGAATTTTTATTTAAAGTAATTTGATTAGGAAAACTGAATGCGGTTGTAGTGATTCCTTAGGCAGTGGTTTTTAATTAAAAGAAAAAACTATCTGTAGGTACATAATGTATATTTACAGTGTACAGGGTGTCCTAGTTAACGCGTTATGTCCGATTTTCTCGGTAGTTTTTGAGATAAGTATTTTTTTTCCGGGGAATCGATGCCGCTAAGAAACATAATTGAACATCAAAGAAGAATTGATCGTATTATTTATGTTCTTAATTTACTATTAAAGGAAAGTAAAAAAAGGCATGTAAATTTTAAATATCACTTCCGGTTTACATGGCAATGGCGTTCTTTTTCTTGAAAATAGAATATTAATTACTTCCACATCCAGTGGAAGTATAGTAACAAAAAAATTTTTGAAAATTTTTATTGTTCAGATAGGCTTAGACTGTCATGAAAGGTCGACATTTTAAGTTTCAGCGAAAAAAAATTTCTGTCTGTCTGTCGGTCTAACTTTTTTGTGCGCACGATTACTCTGGAACCGTTTAAGATATTGACTTGAAATTTGGTACACGTATGTACTTTAACGGGATCTGGAACTAGATTATATTTTCATCTTATTCCATCGAAGGGTTGGAGAGTAAATTGGGGTAAATGGGGAGGTAAACAGGTAAATCAAGCAGGTAAGAGTCCGTAAAATTGGTATTTAGTATATATAAGAGAAGCTAAGGTCTCGAAAAATTTTTTGACATTAGCTACCCCCATTACCCCATTTTTTAAGGGGACAAAAAAAAGTGTGATTTAGTGTATGTACAAGAACCAAAAACTTCAAAATATTTTTTTACTTTATAGTCCAAAAATTTTTATTGAAAAATTACCAAAAATCCTCGCTATGTTGGGGTGATTTCTATTACGAATAACTGGCAAAATAAGGATATATATTACTTCCACATCCATTGGAAGTATAGTAACGACAAAAAAAATTTTTAAAATTTTTATTGTTCAAATAGGCTTAAAATGTCATGAAACGACGAAATTTTAAGTTTGAGTGAAAAAAAATTTCTGTCGGTCTGTGACTTTTTTTTTGTGCGCACGTTTACTTTGGAACCGTTTGAGATATTGACTTGAAATTTGGTACACATATGTACTTTAACGAGATCTAGAACTAGATTATATTTTCATCTTGTTCCGTCGAAGGGTTGGGGAGTAAATTGGGGTAAATTTGGGGTAAATAGGTAAATAAAGCAGGTAAGAGTTCATAAAATTGGTATTTACTATATACAAGAGAAGCTAAGGTCTCAAAAAAAATTTTGGCATTAGCCACCCCCATTACCACCCCCACCCCATTATTAAAGAGGATGGAAAACAAAATTTGATTTATTGTGTGTACAAGAATCAGAAACCTCAAAATATTTTTTTACCTTATCCACCCCCACTGCCACCCTCTATCACCACCCCCCACCCCACTACCGATGTGGGTTATCGTTTTATGGGTTTTTGAGGTAGACGAATTCAAATATTATATTACTAAACAATTATTTCCACATACAACATTTTTTCGTTGTAAGTGACTTGGATAGAAAATCTGGATGTGGAAGTAGTGATTCCTTGGGCAGCGGTTTTTTTTTAATGTTAAATTAGTGTACAATATCGATAATTCTATCATTTCCAATTGAAGTTAAAATTTTGTGGACATGCCTATTGAAAGTCGCATTTCGGAGATATGAACTTTACTTTGCTTTTTTTTTTAAATTAACACTCCATATATGTACCTTTTGAAACGCCATAAAAAAAGCTTTGTTTTTATAATATGGTACTTATCTTAAACAAATTTTGTCTAATTTACTATAAATTTACAATTTATCAAATTAGCCATGGAAAACAAAAGTATGTAAATTAAAATAAACAATATGTTAGTTCTATCTAATTTCATTTTATTTTAAATAAAATGGAGAATTTCAATAATTGATACAGTGTGTTTCACTTGAAATGGTAACACCCCAATAACTTTTTTATTTTTTTTCCGATTTGAATCACATTTTACTTACAAATTAGTATCTACTTATGACCAGAAAAATATTTGCCTCCTACGGTACCAAAGCCACCTGCGGTACCAAAATATGTGGAGAAAATCGGAAAATCATATTAGGCATTTTTTTGTCGGAAAATTTTGTTAATAAAACTTGTTCAGAATTATCCAAAATGGCCAAAATTTAATCAAAATTAAAAAATTAAAAACTTGAAATTTTAAAAATTTTGAAAATAATTATTTAAAAAAAAAACTGTAAATTGCTTTACAACTACCTGGCAGCTTGGGTTTAATTTCAAACAAAATTGTCATAGTACAGTTTTCTAAACGAAAAAACCCATTAAAATTATATTTTCGGACTTTGACATTATTTTAATAAAAATTTATATATTTTTTATTTTGATTAAATTTTGAACTTAAGGTTTCTGAACAATTCTGAACAAGTTTCATTGACAAAATTTTCCAATAAAAATATGCTTAATATGATTTTTTGATTTTATCCGCATATTTTGGTACCGCAGATGTAGGAGGTGCATTTTTTTCTGGTCATAATTAGATCCTAATTTGTTCCATACTTAAGTAAAATTTGATTCAAATCAGAAAAAAAAATTAAAAAGTGAAACACACTGTATATTTTTCGGATTACCATGACTTAATGTAAGAAAACATAAAACTTAATATCTACTATAGTTTTTAAGAAAAATACTGTGTCATATATCATTGGAAAGATTTTTCTATGGCCTTTCAAATGGTGTAAAGATATATTTAAAAAAAAACAAGGTAAAGCTCATATCTCCGAAATTCGACTTGTTTGAATTGTTTTGCTGAAATGATGTTTGGAAAATACATGTGATATCCCATAACTTTTATTTTTGAACTTATTTACGTAACTCCCAAAATAAAGAAGTTAAATGAGGTTCTAACGTTTGCACAACCACCCTGTACTGTTAACTATAATAAGGAACTTTAGTCTAGTTAATATAAAAAACACGTTCTCAAATAAATTAAATATGTTCTGATAGAACATATTAATAATAATAATTTTTTGTTTTTGTCTTTGGTGTTTTACAAAAAAATTGCCGCCTTTGAATTTTGCCGCTAGAGCCCCTATATGCCCCCCCCCCCCCCTAAATACGCCACTGACTGCGCTCCGTCAGAAACCCTAAAATACCTATATGCATGTTTGGAGCATATTTAATGTCCGATATATCAAAAAATATTACAGCTAGATCTATCAATCCTTATATGTTTGAAATCAGGCATAAAGGATCTAAAAGAATATGTAAAAATATACAGGGTTTTCATTTAAAAAGCAACCCTCATTGTTATATCACGTGACATATGCAAGCAATTGTTTTTTAATTGCATTTAAAAAAATATGCATACAACCCTACAACTCTTATACGAAACTTTTTTTTATCTCCAATAATAACATAAATAAAGGGGGGTCAAAATATAGTTATAATTCGTCCGCTGTCCTGGATTCCTAAATTTTTAAAAAAATTCGTAACCCGCATCCCCGAAAATCTCCAGATATCGATTTTCATTCGAATACGACCAGAGATAACGAAATTCATCCGCCATCTTGGATTCCTAAATTTTGACCAAAAATTCGTAACCCGCATCCCCCAAAACCCCCAGATATCGATTTTCAGTCGAATAGGACCATAGATGACGAAATTCGTCCACCATCTTGGATTCCCAAATTTTGACCAAAAATTCGTAACCCGCATCCCCGAAAACCCCCAGATATCGATTTTCAGTCGAATAGGACCATAGATGACGAAATTCGTCCGCCATCTTGGAGTCCTAAATTTTGATCAAAAATTCATAACCCGCATCCCCGAAAACTCCCAGACATCGATTTTCAGTCGAATAGGTCCATAGATGACGAAATTCGTCCGCCATCTTGGATTCCTAAATATCTTAGCAGTATGAGATTCCTCGGAAAACCTACGTCAGACTGGATTTTGAACCATAAACTTATCTCAGAAACTACCGAGAAAACCGAGCATAGCGTGTTGACTGGGACACCCTGTACATTTGGCTTGGTAATAATTTCAAATAAATTGATTTCTGACCTAACTAAAAACCGCATTCAAATTTTCATAATAAAATTTGTAGGAGTGTTTATACAAAACGGTCCTCTCTATTTGGCACCTTTTATTTATGTATTAACATTTTCAAGAATTTCATCTATTAAGTCATTCCAATAAGATAAAATAATTTATAAATAAATTTAAGATTACAATTACCAGAACTCCTAAATGCTTCCCTGGCAAGCATTCATTCGCGTCTGGTCTCCATGACAAGTTCCTCCCTAAAGTCTGAGAGCGTGTAAAGCTATGCGAATGCCGAGGCGAGTGCCATCTATTGACGGCAAAATTGGAAACTATTTATTGAATCTATGTTTGAAAATTAAGAGGTTATATTTTATCCACGTAATTAATTAAGGACTATCTAGGTCGTCACGATTTCGTTTTTTGTAAATTCCAATTTTTCGACGTCAATTTTTTCGTTGATCACGTGTTTTTGATTAAAACAAAAAATTAAAAACGTGACGAACTAGAATATATATTTTAATACATACGTACAAAATTTGAAGTTTCTATCTTCAAAAATAAGCCGAATAATTCGTTTCTTCATTTCACTGATCGCAGATTATACTCTTAATAGGGAGATGCAGGGGGTCATTTGGCATCTACATCACCAAACATACCTATATGAAAAATGCTACGGTTTCTTTTATAACGACGATTTTGTACATTTTTAAAGAAATCTTCATTTTTCATCATTTATATAATTCCCACTAAACAAAATATATATCCGTAATATTACGCAATATTAAACTGAAGTAACATATTTAATGTTTTCTTGCAATATGATATTTATATTAAAATAACCTAACTTTGGTATAGCTGAGAAATGTTAAATTGCAAAATATTGAAGAAACATTTAGTTAATATTAGCTCGAAAATATTTCCGTAATATAAAAAATTATATTTAACAAATGCATGTCACATATTATAATCAATGTATCTTTAATATTGCCATTAAAATAAGCATATTATATTACAAGAATGTAACTTGTAATATTACACGAAAATATTTCACATATATAACTGTAAATGTGTTACGAATGAATCTCATACATTATGAATAATATGCATTTGATCATACATTAACATTATTTGCAACGTTTATTCTATGTAACTATCATGAACTTCTATGAAAACTCGCCTATTCTCGTCTAAAATAGTATGAACATAACCTTAAAATCTTCGCTATTTTAATGCCCCTATTTTCAGAAATGGGTGATAAAAGCGAGAATAAGGTAAGTAGATAATTACAGTAATGTAGAAATTCGTGGAAACTTTTAGCAACAAAATAAACTTTAAATTTTATTTAGTTACCTTAAATTTGCGGTATTTTTACACCTGTGTTATTTGTCGAAGCACACTAATTGCATTTTATTGATAAACATATAACATTAAAATATTATTCTTGTTTCAACCTGCTTATATTAGGTCAGTTATTTATTGCTTTACTCATCGGAGTTGCATATGTGCATGGTCCTAATCACGGGGATAAAAAAATAATAAAAATTTGATATTAGGCCACCGATAAGTAAATCAATTGTCCCTGTTTTAAGTTGGCTGCTCGACCAACGTAATAGCTAGGGAGCTGGTGGCAGAATTTTTTATATGATTTTATCGTGTGACTGAAGTCAAAAAGTATAAAGATCTCATAATAACAAGTCGGAAAAACCATTTCAGTCATTACGGCGTTGCTGATTTTTTAATTAACAGTTATTTAAAAGTGCAAAAAAAACAAACGCTCCTATATGATTTTATTCTATCAGCCAGTTGTTTTAAACGTTGCCTGTCAATATGACATTGATATAAATGCAGTTGGCTGAAATCTATGTGTCTGCGTTTTTTTTTGTAATTTAATTTTTTTAATTAATTTATCATATACTAAAAATTAAGTGATTTTATTGTCGCTGTACCATATATCAAAAGTTTCGCAAAGCGGTAAGAAACAATAAAACAAACTTCAGTCACCTGTGTACTGCTGCATTTAAAGGAGGTGAATTTTCAAAAATGCGAAAAAAAACGCTTCTATATTATTTTATTGTTTCAAGCACTTTGCAGGAAGCTTTGTTTGTAAAGCACATAAAAAAACAGTGGCTGAAATTTACAATGCTGATTTCTCATTGGCTGACGTTTCTTATTAATAATTAATAAGTGAAAAAAAAAATATGTTTTTTCGAAATAATTTAGCAATGCTCGATCCTACGAGAAGAATGTTCAAGACAAAGTTGAAGAGGACAAAATACTTCACTTTTGCATGGCAAAATTCCCGACTGATTGTCTTACTTTGACATTTTTTGGAGTAAATTGAGAATATTTCTGAAAATCAGCAACGTACACGTCAGCCAATGTTTTTCTCTGCTAATGGATATAAAAACTAACAAATTACCAAACACGATTCGAGGTTTCTATTTTGAATAGCATACATTTTTATTTGCACTTAAGCTTGGTTGCCATTTTGATAATATAACTCGATAACTGAAAGACACTCGACCTATGGTCTCGTGTTTTTGTACCATAATAAAGATAATGATTAACTATGTTATGTCAGTAACTACGATACTTCTATACTGTATTCTCGATCAGATATTAATATATTCCATTTTTTAACAGAGGCTGTCAAAATTACCTTCTCAGCCACCACAGCAAAACAATTCGAAGATGTGGTAGCTGAATGGCTGCGTTTCGCCAAACAAAGGGAACAGCGAGAGAGGCAAGGAATAATATGGATTTTTTTTTATAACACTTGTTGAGAATTTGCATTTTTTTTTTATTTATTTTTATACATTGTATATTTTTATGTATATTTTTAACAAAATATATTTTTGATTAAATGTTTTCTTTTTATTTTAGGTTTAGGTGATTATTTATTAAATACTATAGATGCCTCAACTGATGCAAGTCAGTGCTGAAGGATTATGGACAGCCTGTCGAATAATGTGTCCCCCACTCATTTGTACAGTACATCTTACAATTTCCTATGAGTGGAAACACATAAATTGACATAATATTTCTGTCCGTAATCCCCTAATACTAACTGGCACTGGGACAACTATAGTATTCAACCAAGATTGTTACTTTGGATCAATATTAATTCAGAACTAAATTAATATTGCCTTAATATTTACATTTATCTTGATACTACATTGCCTTACTAGTATTCGAATCAAGTGCGGGTCTAGAAATTTCAATAATTTTTTTCTCGTCTGTGGCGCATGGGACCCATACGAAATATGGGAAATAACATCTCGAGAAGCACTTTTGTAACGACCCCTAAAAAATTTTGAAAAAGCAGTTTGCGAGTCTAGGGACTCCTGTTTAATTTTTTTTTTGTCATGCATTTTACTTTTCATAAAAATGAGTTTGTTAAGTTCTTCTTTTAACATCGGCAGCCAGGTTGTGCAAACATCTATGGAACAATTCGACACACATTTATCCTCATTCAATAGTATTATAGCCGCTTCTTTAATTGTATTTTTATGAAAAATAAAATGCATATAACAAAAAAAAAATAATTTTAAACGAGTGCCGAGACCTGGGGGGTAACCGAATTTTGAAAAAATTTTTTAGGGGTCGTTAGAGAAGTGCTTCTCAAGATGTTATTTCCCATATCTCGTATGGGTCCCATGCGCCACAGACGAGAAAAAAATTATTGAAATTTCTAGATCCGCGCATGATTCGAATATTAAGCATACATTGCAGCAATGATATTCATGGTGAGATATAAATAAGTATGTAATGTAACACGTTAAATAAGTATGTAATATGACAAGTTATATTCATAAATTATTACGTCAATATGTTATGAACATTAAGTAATATTTTCACAATGTTACCTTTTTAACAATGTAACAGAGTATCATTTAATAGTATGACAAATTACTTTGTAGTAACATTACGACACTATTCATGATCTGTTTTACATAACATTACATGTAACTTTGTAATATTGAGGTTCTATTAAGGTAATAATGCATTGGGTACCTATATGAAAAATGCTACGGTTTCTTTTATAACGACGATTTTGTACATTTTTAAAGAAATCTTCATTTTTCATCATTTATATAATTATTACTCATTCAATTTAATTTTTGACGTCCTGAAATATAAAAAAATATATTTTTTATCTTAAATAAAAAAACTTCTAGAAGAGAAATAATTTAAAAGTTTCTGTTGGTTAGAAAAAATAAATAATGCATTTCTAGAAAAAAAAATGTAACGATAACTTAAGGTGTTCAATTTCAAAGTCATAATTTTTTGAAAATTTCCTCGTGATACAATATATATTATGGGAACTTATCTATGTTATCCTTTTTTTATTAGTATTACCATATGTACCATCATGTTTTTTTATCAGTTACTATAAAAAGGCTTAACAAAATCAATCGGCAATATTTTTCATTTAATGAAAAATTAAATAACTACACTGAAAAAAGTGCACGTAAAATTACAGTCCCATTACATTAGAATTTATGGAATTTTACTGTTAGAATAATGTAATAAGAAATCGCTACAGATAAATACATGTACAAATACATGCCACATGGAAATATACGTAACTTTCAAATTTATTCCTGTGATTTGCTACCTGTTAAATTACAATGTATTATCCACACTGTGTGCAAATTTACTAGCCCTCGTGTAAATTTTCAGACCTTTTTGTAATGTTACAACAAATATGTGATATCACATTACTACTGTAAAATTACAAGAATACTGTAACAGTGTAACCAATAACATTGCTAAATTTTATCACGCAATGAAGACTACAAACTGCAACTTGAAGTAAATCATAAATCTTGTCGCCATTGTGCATTTATCATTTCTGGCGGTGATTAATTCGTTAAATTTCAAATATATCATAAATCTACAAAACTATATTTAACTAGATGAAGCAAAATATGGTATTTAAATATAATAATTGTCACATTAATCACGGTACAAGCATGAATGCCACCAAAATTACCACCAAAATGCTCCTGGAATTATATTTAAATGTGTACAGCCAGGTGATTAACACACCACATTGCTACTTCTCATTATGTAAACGCTAATTTTTTTATTATATTTATATATGTTTATACGCCATAGTGCCTTCTGATGAAGTTTTATTTTAAGTTATTTACTGTGATGTATGTTTAATTTAGTTTACTATTTTGTGTCTTTATTTTTTATACTATTGTGCCTCAGTATAATGTTTTATTACTACGATGTATGTTTAGTTAAGTTTACTTAGGTTCGGTTTATTATTTTGTGTATTTATATTTTATACCATAATGTCTGGGGATGAGGTTTTATTTTAAGTTATTTAGTGTGATGTATATTTGGTTAAGTTTAGTTTAATGTACCTATTATTTTGTGTAGGTATATATATTTTATGCAGTAAAACCAATATTCTCCTAACATGTGGTTTTTGTTACATACATTTCAGTTTTTTCGGTTTGTGCTACATCAGGGAATGTATGTACGTACTTTTATCTACAATGCAGTATTTTCCTATTTTTTTTTCTATTGAATAATATCATAGAATATGTACATCCAATACAGATTTCCGCGAAAATAATTATCAATTTTTTGAGAAAACAGAAGTTAAAATAAGTAGAGCAACAGGTGTTTTAAATTGGTGACGTAGGTAGTTTGGCCGATGACGTAGCTGGACTGTATGGGTTTGTTGATAGAATGGTTTTATACAAAACAGTGTGGTGTTGCCAAGT
Organism: Rutpela maculata; assembly: GCA_936432065.2. Taxonomy (NCBI): domain Eukaryota; kingdom Metazoa; phylum Arthropoda; class Insecta; order Coleoptera; family Cerambycidae; genus Rutpela; species Rutpela maculata. The sequence goes on along the minus strand of OW386290.2, from coordinate 124,879,684 downwards.
TGAAATTCCTTCTCTAGTTCTAGCAAAGATAATTGAAGAAAACAGGAGTATAAAGTTTATTTATTAAATCAATTTTAATATATTTATCCACGAAATTTAATTTTCTTATGTAAAAAATAATAATAGGCGTGAATTATTAAATATTTTAAACAATTTTTAATGCCGATTAGATTTTTAAAAACATATTTAGCAAAACATGACAACAATGTCAACGGCTAGTCAAATGACAGATGTGTTCTAACATCGCCATCGTGTTGATTTGAAGCATTTCAGTTTCTTTCATCGAGGTATTTGCTGTAATTTAGAAATAATAGTAGATAATGTCATTTAAAAGGTATTTTATAAAAGTTGTGGAAACAAATATAAGTGCTTCGGAAAAAAATTGTGTAACTGTTCCGAGAAAATTGATATTCGAAGAACTTGGTGGCAAGCTTCCGATATTTTTGATCCCATCTCTTCAAAAATCCAAACTTTGTTACAGAAAGAATCTATCAAGTCATAATCAACTTTGGGCCAATTGGACGAATCTCCTTTCACAAAATTCAACTCCATCTTAATAGTTTATTGATAAAGTAAAAATCAAACGCCACATAAACAAACAACAAATAAATCTAACCAATCTCTCTTTCACTTGTAATGTGACAAGAAGTGTCAGCTGGCGGCACGCAAGAAATGTTGCAACATAATCCTCGCCGTAAGTTTTGTTTACATTTTTAAGATAACTTCTACATAATAACAAATATAAATACCTTTTACCTACAGTCACTACAGTAAATAGTAAAAAAAACACTACCTGCCATCTATGTAAGTTGATCTTTACAAATTGTAAACAAATCGCACTGTAAACAAATCGTACTGTAAACAAATTGCACAGTAAACAAAACGCACAGGACACTCAATTATATGTGGCTTATATCGCTGACGCGGGGTTTAAAAAAAACAAATGCGCCTACGTAATTTTCAAACCCTGTCAAAACTGACATAATATTTGTTGAATAATATTGTTGACAATTAAACTAAATCCAGATTTTACTAAATAAATAAATAAATATGATCGTAGGTAAAGTATAGTACATACTTAATTCGAGTTGTAAAGCAATTACGCACTCATGGAAATACGCACTCGCCGCTACGCAGCATCGTGCGTAACTTTTCCATTCGTGCGTAATATGCTTCTTACAATACTCATTACGTAACATACTATTAATTCCTTATAAATACATGTGTATAATATTTATTGACATTCAAGATACTGAGAAAAATAGAAGTGTCATAGGTAAAATAATGTAAAGTAAATACACAATTTGGCATTCATATAAGTTAGTTACAGTGTAAGCGAAAATTGTCTGTGATTGGTTAAATTATTTCCCGCCAAATAAAATCATTTGAAATGTGTATCTAGACGGGGGTATTCTTATTTATTATTTTTATTTAAGAAATTATTGTTTTGGTTTAAATTGATTATGCAGTAATTGTTAAAATAATAACTTTACTTGATATATATCACCAAAACTGAATTTAAAAAAATGGAAAATATCCTATTGCATATTGTATATATCTGTCAAATTTATTGCATTTAAGTATGATTTAGGTAGTTTTGAAATGTTAAAAGAAGGGAAAAAAACTACAAAAAACTACCCTGTAGGTAACAGTAATATAATACACAGTGTAATTCATCTTTGAGTTTCTTGAGACTAGACAAGGAAGAGAGGAATTCACACAGCAAGGTCGTTTCAAACGCAGGCATTTCTAGAAAAATCTCATCTTTATTAAAATAAAACCATTTAACTAAAGTTCCTTTCATATTTGTTATCAACGAAACAAATTCAGTGACGCAAAACCTACAAGAGAACAAAACAAAATTGATTTATTCCAATTTTATTGTTTATTTATAAAAAAAATATTCATAATAATTATCTAATAACAAATAGTTTTACAATTCTACGAGTATTGTATGTAAATTGAAAATCACATTAATACAGTTTGAAGTTTAACTGTTTCACAAAGTTACGCAATTTTTTCTGCAGAAATCTACTTTAATAGATTGAAATATCGAGAGACCGCTAGTTTTTTCAATAGGAAGAGTCACCACCATAACGGCCTTAAGAATTCCATGGCCAGGCGAGACTGGAGTAAAATTATCGCATAGACCGAAGAGGGATTTGTCCTTTCACAATAGCTACCTGCAAATGATTTAGTGCAACTTATCATGCAAGTGTACTTTTCTCATCGTGCGTATGTGTTTATCTAACGCATGAAAATACTTATGAAATCGAAGAAAACTAAATAGAGATGTATATTAAATGTTTCATTAAAAAAGGTTTATAGTTTTTTCTAGTAATTTTGGTCTTATGTAAAAAACCGCTACCCAAGGAATCACTATACTACTTCCACATCTAGATTTTCTATCCAAGTCTTTCACAACGAAAAAATTTTGTATGTGGAAAAAATTGTTTATGGAACTTTAATAATATATATTATTTGAAATCGTCTCACATCGGTAGTGGGGTGGGGGTGTTAATAGGGGAGTGGTCCTTGTACACACACTAAATCACATGTCTTTTCACCCCCTTCAATCATAGGGCTTGGGTGGTAATGGAGGTGGCTAACGCCAAAAAATTTTTTGAGACCTTATAGCTTCTCTTGTATATACTAAATATCAATTTCATGGACTCTTACCTGCTTGGTTTATCTATTTACCCCAATTTATCCCAATTTACCACCCAACCCTGCGACGGAATAAGATGAAAATATAATCCGCTCAAACTTGAAATCTCGGCATTTTAAGACATTCTAAGCCTATTTAAACAATAAAAATTTTCAAAAATTTGTCGTTGATATACAGGGTGTCCCAGAATTGAGTTCCCGGACGGAAACCTGTGATTCCTGAGTTCATATTGGGCTCATATAACCCAACTTACCTTAGTCCAAAAATGCATCCCTGACGAAGTACATCCTCTTAAAGTGAGACAGAAAAAAAATATTTTTTCCAATAACTTCCGTTATATGGAAGATAAAATTTTTAAATTTTGGTTGTACCTCTATAAGTACTCTATGTAAACTTGATAACAACCAAATATCTTTTGTTTCTCAATTTTTTTTTCATAATAATTAATATTTGTCTGACTGTAATTTTTTAGGTATTCTTAAAATTTTTTGTAATATCAATTAAAACACAAGAAATTATTTTTTCCTCTATTTGTATTTAACATTTATTTACAATTCTAGAATAAAATTTTGTAATAATGGAAAAGTACAGTTTACTTAAAAAAAATTACATTAATAAAAAATGCTCCACATAACGTGCACCTGTTTCAGTAGGTATACGAATCAATTCTCTTCAGTTAAATTAATCTTATACTTGCTATTTTTTGACGTTACTAATTAAGTTTCATGAGCACTTATGACCTACAGAGAAAAGACGATAATTCTTGATGGTTGATATTACAAAAAAATTTAAAGGTATTGATTTGTGTACTGAAACAGGTGGACGTCATGTGGAGTATTTGTTAAGAATGTAGTTTTTAAAATAAACTGTACTTTTCTGCTATCAGAAAATTTTGTTCTAAAACTGAGTATAAATGTTAAATACAAATAGAGGAAAAAACTAAAATTTTTTTGTATTTTGATTGATATTACAAAAATTTTTAAGAATACCTTTTTTCAGCCCTATCAATGCTGTGTAAAAATGTTCAAGTATTCCGTAATTTTACAGGATGATTAAAAAATTACATCCAGTCAATTATTAATTATTATGAAAAAAAGTTGGGAAACAAAAGATATTTGGTTGTTATCAAGTTTACATAGAGTACTTATAGAGATACAGCTCCCATCAAAATTTGAAAATGTTATGTTTTATATAACGGAAGTTATTGGAAAAAAATTTTTTTTCTGTCTCACTTTAGGAGGATGTACTTCCTCAGGGATGCATTTTTGAACTAAGGTAAGTTGGGTTATATGGGCCCAATATGAACTGAGGAATCACAAGTTCCCGTCTGGGAACTCAATTCTGGGACTGTACTTACTTCCACTGGATGTGGAGGTAAAAAAACCACTGCCATTTCCATCCAATTTTCACAATGAGAAAAATGTGTTTATGGAACTTAATAATATAATATTCGAAATCGTCTACCCCAAAAACCCATAAAACGACATGCTACATCGGTAGTGGGGGAGGATGAAGTAAAAAAAAAAATTAGATTCCTTTGGTTCTTGTACACACACTAAATCACAATTTTATTTTTTCACTCCCTTCAATATTGGGTGGGGGTGGATGGGGGTGGCTAATACCAACAAATTTTTCAGACCTTAGCTTCTATTATATACACTAAACACCAATTTTATGGACACTCTACTTATTTACCCGCATTTATCCCAATTTACCCCCCAACCTTTCAACGGAATAAGATCAAAATATAATCTAGTTCCAGATGTCGTTAAAATACATACGTGTACCTTTCAAGTCAATATCTTAAACGGTTCCAGAGTAATCGTGCGCACAAAAAAAACTTACAGACAAACTTAAAATCTCGACGTTTCATGACATTCTAAGCCAAATAGCCTAAGACAATAAAAATGTTCAAAAACTTGTTTGAGTTACTAATGCTTCCACTGGATGTGAAAGTAACTATTGTAAAAGAATAATCATTTTAAAGAAGACATTTTTGCTTAAAGTGATATTTTATCTTCAAAAAGGTATTAATATGTATAACTCTTGTTGAGTTCATTTTGATTTAATGGTGAACACGTTATTGATATTAATTTGCAAATTTTGAGAGTTTTAAAATTAATCACAAACTTCAATTCGCAATAGCTGAAAATTTGTGAAATTCAATCCTAACAAATTTAAAAAAACGCAAAATGAAGGTAAAACTATGTACTATTTAAGGCTTAACATAGAACATATTATTACCTTTGATAAAGATCAAATTTTAATTGAAAAAGACAATGAAGAGGCTGATGGGGAAAATTAAGATTGAATAGAGAATAGTTTTAAACAATTTTTTATCTAATTTTTTAAGATTTTCATTTAAAACTATACAGAATATGACAAAATTTATAAGCTTACATATATTAAAAGGTTTTATACTTGAAAATATAAGAAATAAGAAATTATATACAAATTTTATTTTTGTACCAGATTAATTTTCATTGTACCCAGAAACTATTCGTCCTACAAAAAATGCATGCAAAAGCAATCATTGGATCGCCAAAGTTAAGTTAATAAAAAATTACAAACAATGGAAACTACTTCAATAGACATATTTTATTTGTACGTTATACTCGAATTTGCTGAGCTGTTTACTAAATACTTTTAAAATGTTTTGTTGTTTAACAAACAAAATGATTAATGGAAAAATAACGCGATTATGCTTTGCACATTGTGCTATTAAGATAAACAAAACAAATGCTATAAACTATTCAGTGATTAATATGTCACAGCTACTACATCATTCTGATAAAACGTTCATTTCTAGAGCACTTTTAGTGATATAAGTAAACGAAATTTTGTACAAAAATCGTGTAATGAGTTTTTTTGTGACTCCATTAGTTTTCTCAGTGACGGGGAAATTATATATTTAAGTATAGCTGTAATATAATTCTATTTTTAATAAAAAGTACCTAAATAAATTTTTTTGTGTGATAGTGATTTTTTATAAAATCGCAAAGAAACGAATGCCAAAAAGTTAAAATTTTCAGTCACTGTCAGCTTCACAGCAGTCTCCACCATATAAACACAGTACCGTACATTTTAACTCTGCACGAGCGCAAGAACATTTTTTACTACATATAACTCGACATTTACAAGAAACTAGCTTCTGACAAGCTGAAGTAGCTTCTGGAGATGTGGTCCAAAGAGGGTGGTAAACTCCATCCTCAAGAATCAGGATCTAGATGATTATTATTATTAATATTATTATTGTTACTAATGTATTATTCTTATGTATGATATTACTCATAACAATAATACTGTCGGTAACGTACAAACGATCTGCGCGATATCATATGCTTGACTATCGTACCGATCATTTGGCCTAATTGTAGGAATACCGAAAAAAAAAAAAATTCGCTTGGCACTATATCACATTTTGTTCGCCAAGAAAAACTTTACCTCTGTGACAAATTTCATGTTAGTATCACAAAGTGAACGATTGTTATGCTTAGCAACTCCAAATCAAATCAAATCAAATTTATTGGTGCTTTAACAATACAGTTTTACACAAGTCAAATATAGAAATATAGAAATTGTCATAATATTATGCAATATCACTTATAAAATATATAATATAGGGTACAATAATATACATAAATTGTAAAATAACATAAATAATTAAAAATATTTCAAATGTACATACAAAATATTTGTACACATACACAAATATACACAATAAAATATACTGTAAATTTATATAAAATTATTTTGACTTCAGTGCCATTAAAATTTAAAAATTCATGTATACTATAGAAACATTCTTTTATTAAAATTTTTTTTATTAACTGTTTATATTTCACCTCTGGTAAGGCTTTCACCCAATTTGGAATTTTATTAAAAAATTTAGGGCCGTAACAATTAAAGCCACAATCACTTGACTTAAGCCTATTAAAATCTATCACTAAATTATGTTGAGTCCTCGTGTTGTATATGTGAATATCCTCATGTTTTTTGTATTGGTTTATGTTTTTGTAAATATATCTCAGGCAATGAAAAATGTATAATGACGGAAATGTTAAAATTCCCAACTCAATAAATTTATCTCTTACATCCTCTCTATATCCACGATTTGTAATTATCCTGAGAGTTTTCCTTTGTAACCCGAAAATTCTGTTAGCTTGTGGGGCATGGGCCCAGTTTATCAGACCATAAGTCATATGGGACTCTATTAGCGAGTAATAGGCCGTTAATAAAATTTTAAAAATTACAATGTTTTTTAAGTTTCTTAGCAAGAATATATTTTTTGATATTTTTTTTGCTGTGTAATCAACATGGTGGAACCAGTTGAGATTTGGGTCAAGAAAAACGCCTAGAAATTTTACTTTTTCTGGGTTATTATAATTTTCAATTGGCCTATGACTGAAAGTCATATTTGTAGTTTTATGCTCATTTAGTGACAATTTATTTGATGAGACCCATTCTAAAGCATTTAACTTAGCTTCATCTATTTGCCTTTGAACAGCATCCAATTTATTGTCTGATACCAGGAGTGTGGTATCGTCTGCAAATAATACCAAGTCAACATCAGGTACAGGTCATTAACGTAAATTAAAAATAGGGTTGGTCCTAAGACCGATCCCTGTGGCACTCCTCTCTTTATGTACTGGGATGTCGAGTTAGTATTACTTATGCTTATGTACTGCTGTCTATGCTTTAGAAATGATTCTATTAAGTTGCAGCTGATCATGTCAAATTTGTAAAATTTTAATTTGTCTATTAGAATTTGATGAGAAACACAACCAAAAGCCTTTTGAAGGTCACAAGAGGTTACCCCGACATAATCCCTATTCTCATTTCCTTTGACAATTTTGTCTATTAAGTAAATAATTGCGTCATTTGTGGTCATTTTTGTTCGAAAACCAAATTGTTTACAATAATATAAATTATTATCTTCAAAATGGTGTGTTATTTGATTTTTTAAACATGTTTCGAAAATTTTTGATAATACAGGAACAAGAGAGATAGGTCGAAAATTATTGTTATTTAAAGAACTTCCTTTATGAATTGGTACTACCTTTGTGACTTTTAGGACATCTGGATAAACACCTGCGCTAATGCATTGATTGATTAGACTAGTAAGGTGAACAACTATAAGGTTTTTAATGTTTTTTAATATATTTATTGACATATTGTAGTGATCTTTACTACTTTTATTTTTCATTTTATTAATTACATCACGTACTGTATTTATACTAACTGCATTAAATTTGAAATTTGGTACATTTGCTTCAATATCATTGTTTGAAAAAAAATCTGTATAAAACACTATTTACTACAGGTAACTTTTGTGTAATATTTTCAGCTACGTTTATGAAATAATTATTCATGTCTTCTACATTTAACTCGGTATTTAAGATTTTTTTATTTTGTTGCCTATTTTGGTTTATGATATTCCAGAAAGTGTTTGGAGTGTTTCTATTTTTGTGTAATATATTATCATAGTAATTACTTTTAGTAATACTTATTTGACGTCTGTATTCTGCTTTGTACTTTTTTAGGTGTTCTTTTAATTTCACATCTGGGAAGTTGTTATATAATTCACTAAATAAGCATACATTTTCCCTCATTTTATGCAAATTTGAGGTAAACCATTCTTTTTTAGATTTTCTCTTCTTGTTTATTTTTATTTCAGTTTGCGGAAAAGCCTTGTCAATATTTTCATTTAAAATTTCCAGGAAAAGTCTAAATTTTTCATTTACATTAAGATTGACATTATTGTTTGCTGTGCTCGCCCAACTCCAATCAACTGTCTCCAAGTTATTATATAATAGAAACATACCTTCGTCAGTAAGTTTTCTAAATGTAATAGTATTTACAGGCTGAATATTGTTCTCAATTGTTAAAATAATATTAACTGCCTTATGATCCGATAAACCTGGGTCAAATACATCCGTCTTATATTTATTACTTAAATTTATTAGAATATTATCTAAGCAGTTTTTTTGTCTCGTATTTTCAGAGATAGTGTGCTGGAAAGAAAACGAATTTATTAAATCGTGGAATTTCAAGTATTTCCTATCAGTAGTATTAAATTTTATGTTAAAATCACCATTAATAATACTGTCTCTTTTTGAATTCTTAAGTTTATTTAGCAAGTGATTAAATTTTGATAAGAAAGTAGCAAAATCCCCCAGAGGTGACCTATAAACAGTTACGATTAATAAATTTAATTTATCACATTCAACTGCTACTATTTCACAGTGTACCTCTATAGTATATGAATTTATGTCCTCGCAAGGAATAAAGTTAAAACATTCTTTTTTACACAAAATTGCAACTCCCCCATGAATTGTATTTTTTCTACAGTAGCTTGTTATGACATCGTAATTATTAAGAACTAGATTTTGCATTTCATATTCGTTCAGAAAATGTTCAGATAAACATAATACGTCGTACTTATTATTTTTATCGCATAAAAATGCTTCAAATTCATGTGTTTTGCTACGTATAGATTGCACGTTTAAATGTAACACTTCCACTTCCGAATCACCTGCAGTTTCGCCTCCTATAAGTTTTTTGTCGGTACCTGTTCTGTTGATATTTTGTCTGCGGACGAAAGGGCTCCTGGAAATTATATTTTGATACCTCGACACCTGCTGGCCATAATTTGGCATCCATAATATCCTTGCCCAGGTCTTCGTCTGCAGCCATTTTAAAGGAATTAAATGTTCCCCAGTTTTGAACTTGTTCAACTACGAAGCTACGATATGTGAAGTTGCTTTCCAGATGTTCTTTCAGATTCTCAGTTGTGTAAGATGTCATGTATTAAGATATAAAGTACCAATTTTTCTTACTTGCTACCAAATTGCTCTTATCTTTATTTGAACCCACTATTTTGTGTGTGTTATTTCGTCCAGTATTATTTCCCAAAACAGAATTTCCACTAATATGACTCCTGAAAATTGTTGGGAAAGGTATATTAATTAAAATACTTTATTTGTTTATATTACTGGCCAAGAGAAATTAGACAGGTGAAAATTATATTAAAAATAGGTTGAGAAGGATAGATACATATAAGGCAGATATTGGCATAAAATGAAATACCGATTACAAATTAATGTTTTAAACTACAAAATATGACAAATTGAAATGTACATTTAGATTTTTAGCCTACAAAACCCCCTTTATTTAATTTTAATCTTTTCCTATCCACATCCATTCGTTCTTTTCTGTCTTGTTAGTTTAGACACACGTATAATTGTCCTGACATTAAAATTGTGACTGGCGGTATTATATATGGAGCTGTTCTTAGAGCTATAATAATCGAAAATATAAAACCAAATATATAAATATCTGCACTGCTTTCTGGAATATGGTAACACACTATTTCTGAAGTATAGAAATCCTACGTTGAAGATTATCAAAGTTGCTGAAACTTTATCTCTGCGAGCTATAACTAAAATCGTCAAAATCGTTATTCTACTAATTCCATGTAACATCCTTCCAATGCATTTCTCTACGCAAAGACAAATAGTATGCCAATTGATGAGAGACTACCCAAATTGTCAAGAAGATTTGCTAAGTAACCACATAACTTGCAGATTATAGAACCATTGCTTATCAGTAGAAGAGAAATAACGTCTAGATATAAATTCCCAGACTAATCACTCTACGAAATTTTACTCAGTATGGCACAAGACTAACGACTAACAAACAATTTTATATATCTCAGTTTTTAATTTAGCATTATAAGTATTATTTAATGTATTATGAATCACATCTCTTCGTTACTACTTACATATCACAGATAAACTCTGTTCGCTGAAAAAGTCCCGGTGTGACGTCACGAACGTCTGAACTAAGATGCCGTAGGCTCGTTGGTGTTTTCCAATGCACAGTGGCGTCGCTTTGTTCTATATTTTACTTGATGTATTTAATTAGATTTGTTTAATGGAAATTGAATTAGAAGCATATATAATACATCTATTGTAAATTTATAGTAATTTGAGTTAAATAAATAAATTATAATATTGAATTGTTTTGGTTCCAAGTACAAAATATGATAGTTGCAGCTAAATCTTTTTTATTCATTAATAGAATTTTGTCAAATAAGTATATGTAATCTTAAAATAAAAATATATAATTAATATTAATTATGCCGAACCTTATATAAAACAAATATGGCAGTAAAATACAAGTACCTAGTATAAGATAAATAAATAAATTTAGTTTTCTTCGTCAATGTCTAATTCTTCCGAGTCCTCATCATCGCTTTCATTATTACCACTTATAATGAGTGGCATAACTTCTTCAGTATGAACCTCTCGATCACGTCTCTAAAATAAATTTATATGTGTGATTTATACACTTGGACCAAATTGAGCTCGACACTTGAGATTTCTCATTCCACATAGCAGGAACGGCTTCGTCGCTAAAACCATATTTCCCGATGTGTTTGTCGTAATACTCCTTACAAATTCCACAAAGAAGTTCTATTGGGTTGAACTGACAGTGATATGATGGAAGCCACAGTAATTCATGTCCATGCTCTTTAATTAAATTGTCGACAACCTAATGTTGCTCTGTTCTGTTAGCTCCAGCTATTTGGAGCAATTCGGCTTTAAATGCGGTATCACTGAAATCTATGTTTTTGGTCTTTTAACCATGTTTGAGAGTGGTACTTAGTATTATCTAAAACAAAAGTCTCTCTGTCAGCCACGTTTCAAAATTTTCAGATAAAATTTTTTATTTCATATTTTCGTGTAACTGTTTTGGACTTTTTACGATTCCGTTTAACCGAAGTTTCAGGTTCCACATTTTCTTTGACGTTTTTAGCTATTTTTCTTACAGTCTTTTCATCGATTTTCAAAGCCTCACCCACTCGCCGTTGAACAGCTTTCATTGACAATAAAGGTCCACCATTTTCATTTTTCTTTTGAAAATGCCGCACGTCGGTCGTAACTTGACCATAAAGTTTAAAACTTACGTTACAGATTAGGTTACAAACAATGTTCCAATAAAGACAAGGAAGGATAAAGCTCCGGACGACATTGACCGGATTCTCTGAACGAACAGGCTTTTTTCATATTACTTTTTGGCAAATGGTCTTTTTCCCCTATTCCGACCCCGCTGCATCCGAATCTGCCGGTTGCCAAACCGAAATACCGACCGGAAGTGTGATATTCAAGATGGCGGCCAATATGGCGCCGAAACCCGAAATCGGTGCTGTAAACCCCCCCCTTAGACACAGGAATGCGTCCAAAACGTGTAATTATATGTTTTTGAGAATGGGAATTCAAAAATACACTTAAAAAAAACATTGGTCAGGTTTTCTACTCAAAAATTGGAAAAAAGTGAAATCTTTACGAATAGTACAGTAAGTGAAGCTTTTAAATCCAGCCCGAAAACGATGTAATGAATTTTCAAAATTTTTTCTTCAACATATTTCATAAAGTATGTACATAAGAATCTATATTGTCATTTCTCCCGCTTTTTGGTTGGGCGTAGTTCCCACCTCTTCTTGGGGGTTGTCGCAAAAAAAACAAAAAACACACATAATCTGATAGAGAATCAAATTATAAGAAAAAACGGTCTTGTACACTTTTTGCTAAAATATATATTTTTCGAGATATTGCGAACCGAAAATTGCAATTTTTACCCCCTAAAATTAGTATTCTAGACGTTTTTTTAAAATTACTCGAAAAACGTTGACTTTAATAAAAAAATGCAAGGATACAGAATTAAAGCTGTTACGAAAACAAATCGAATTGTTTTTTCTTTTTTTTTTCGCCGATGTTCAGTTTTTGGAAATATGGCATTTTCAAAATGGCGCCGAAACTTTCAGAGAAAATATACGACGTTAAAATAACAAATTACTCAAAAACTACAACTATGAGAAAAAATTTTATTCTTGTAAAAATTAAAGGTATTAAAATTTTCTTTCGATTGAGATGTATTACGACCTTTTATAATGGAAACTAAAAAAGTTACGAACAAAAAAGTAGCGCATTTAAAAATTTAGGCGCCATTTTTTTTTTTAGTCTTATTGCTCTAATTTCTTATTTATTCAATTTTTTTAAAAATCCTTCTAGATATTGTTAATGCATATTATTACTAAGATGCTCGAATTTTTTAAAATTTTTAAAATAATTATTTTTCATTCTGTACCCATTTTCAATAATGAAAGTTTTCATGATTTTTTGAAAAAAATCGGATTTTTGGAAATTGCTTCGAAAATATTTTTTTATAAAAAATGGTAAGAGTACAAAAATGAAGCTTATAAAAAAAAGAATAGTGTATTTTTTTTAATTTTCCTACGACAAACTCTTTCAGAGATATCAAAGTTTAAAGATGGCGCTTGATCGCATACGCATGAAAATTATGTATTTAAAATTGAAAAACCTCAAAAACTATAAGATTAATAAAAACATGATATAAGAATGAAATGAAGCTTATAAAAAAACGAAGAGGTTCTTATTTTTTTTTCCTACGATAAACCGTTCCAGAGACATGACAATTTGAAATAATGTTGAAACTTTTCAGTTTGTACGCGCATTATTCTATATGTCTATTATAGTGGGCAGACAAGAGAGCAATAGCCGTCTATTTGTTCGAAGAATACGCAGAAAAAAAGCGGGTTGCATTGCACTTTAGCATGTTTAGAGTGCAGAATAAAAATCTTATTTAATTAATTTACTTAATTGTATTAATTTGATTTATTTATAACAATCTGTATTTTTAAAATATGTTTTAAAATTAGACATATTTCTATACTCTTTTGTAACGATTATTTTTTATAAATTAGACAACATAATCATATTCAGCGACCTAAAAACATAAGTATTTCGATTTTCATGAATTTATTTGTAACATTAGAAGAATTATTAATTTTTCAGTATTTAAGGTTGGTTTCAACACTTAGTATTTTCGTCTTTCCTATGTTTTGATCTCATAATCATATTCAGCGACCAAGATATAAATATATTGATTTTTGTGATTTTATTCCTAAAATTAGAAGTCATTAATTTTTCAGTATTTAAGGGTGATTTGAACCCTTAATATTTTTGACTCATAAATTTTGACCTCATATTCAAATTCAGCGACCTCAAAAACATGAGTGTATGGATTTTCGTTAATTTATTCGTAAAATTAGAGTTACTAATTTTTCAGGTTTCGGCATCATATTGGCCGCCATCTTGAATATCTCACTTCCGGTCGGGATTTCGGTTTGGCAACCGACAGATTCGGATTCAGCGGGGTCGAAATAGGGGAAAAAGACTATTTGCCAAAAAGTAATATGAAATGCTTCTAAAATTTCGCTTTTCTGAAAACTTGACTTAACTAGAAGGACTTATCGAGCGGCGGCCGAGTCCTCGAAAGTCGTCGTTTTAAAGGCGAACCCAATATTGCGGTATAATTTTATAAGACCTTTACAGATTTGTTTATTAGGTCAGTTTATACACAAAATTAACTGGACGACTGTGTATGGTGGTCGTGTCCTATTTTATTGGCCGAAAACTTAAAAAAACTGAAAATATGAATTTTAAAGTTTAACTCTATATAACTTTGAAAGCAAGGAAGATAAGGAAATGTTTTTTTTTCAGTTTAGAAGGCAGTAAATTGACCTTTAAATTTATGTATAATTTGCTGCAAAAATATAAAAAGTAACCTTCCAAAATTAATGTTATTTTAGGAATTGCGCAAATATTTAATGTTTTTGTTATATTAAACCTGCTATAAGTCGGTTATAAACAGAGGAAATTAAATTTTATTCTGTTCAAAAACTGGCAAATTTTATGGGCTTTAATTTGTCTCGATTAATAATGGGTCTATGTTTAAAAATAAAGGAGATACAGAGCTCTATTCACGACGAAACGTAGGGCGGCAGCAGAGCCGCAAGACTCCCTCTTGCTCGCTCAACCCGCGACGAGCTACATACAGTACAGTATTTGTTTACGATTTGTGTCGTTTAGTTTATGTCTATGCGTGTTTTATAATTTGCTGTGTGCTGTTTTATGCGATTTTGACGAGAAATAAGTTTTACTTTTGTGTATGTTGACAGTCTTATGTTTACTTGGAGATTTAAAAGGTAGTAGGTAATTATTTTTAGGTTTTTGGCGTACCAAATCTAACGTGTTGTTTGCAGAATTACGATGAGTAAAGATACCTGTATTTTTTGCTGTAAAACTATAATCGAATACACGGGTGTTAAGAAACCAACACTTCAGGGCTTCGCTACGATTTTTTCGAAATCAGAAAAGACGATATTTCCTTACGAATATTATCACACCAAAATCAAATACGTGGAAAACCTGAAAATTTTAAATTTCACTTAAGTTGCAGAAAATCATTTTGCAGTAAAAACAATATTAATAAAATAATTGTATCCAAACAAAATGTTACAAAAGATCCGTGTTGCAGCACTAGCACATACTAGTACATATTCCTATTTACCCTTTCAGATCTTATTACCAAGTACGCCTCTGGATAATGAGTCATGTTGGCATAGTGGAAAAGCTAGAATCCAAGAACTATGGCTGGATCTGCAAAAATGATATTTTAATCCCCAAATTCGCTACTAGTCCAGTCAATGAAAGAGTTGTAGAGAACATTTAGGAGGGGAGAATTTTCCTCTTCAGGGATGTGTTGGGGGTAGTTAGGAGGTAAACATACTAAAAGTCCCCGCCCCTAGCCCCGAAGTTTTAGGGAGAGGAAGAGGTAGAAATGTTCCTTTTTTCGATTCTTCGCTTATAACTCGGAAACGATGCGTCGAATGGAAAAAAGGTAATCCATGCAAAATTAAACGTAATTAAATTTCCCACAAGAATATTTATATTCATTTTCTTCCTATGTGTTATAGTTTACGAGATACTCGCCAGCGAAAATCGATGATTAATAGAAAAAAATTAATTATGTACCTTGAATATTTCTACAAAAGCGGTTTATCGTGGTCTGCTAATAAATCACAGTCACAAAACAATCTTTATTTTACAACACTCGACGTATTTACTAACGTAATATTTTGTCGAAATCTATACATTTCCTTAAATAAACAATGTGACTCACTTAAAATGAAGATACCCTTATAACTTTTTCATGTTGTTTCCGATTTGAATCAAATTTTACCCAAATATAGAACAAATTAGGATTTACTTATAACCAGAAAATCATTCACCTGCTATAAAGGCAAAACCACCTGCGGTACCAAAATATAATAAAGAATAAAAATCACATTGATTCACGTAGCCACCACAAATTGCGGAAACAGAGGATCCCCTTTGCCAGATGAGCTTATGTATGAGAAATCCTCCATCAATAACCAAATCAAATTTTGGTGTATGTACGTTTGTGGCGCCGATCGGATGCATTTTTTAGAACTTCTAACATTCAAAATGTTTTACTTTTTTCAGCATATTTTGGCACCACAGGTGGCTTTGCCTTTGTAGCAGTCGAATGTTTTTCCAGTCATGAGTAGATTCTAATTTGTTCTATACTTGAGTAAAATTTGATTCAAATCGGAAACAAAATAAAAAAGTTATAAGGGTATCTTCATTTTAAGTGAGTCACACTGTATATGTAAGGAAATGTATAGATTTCGACAAAATATTACGTTAGTAAATACGTTGAATGTTGTAAAATAAAGATTGTTTTGTGACTGTGATTTATTAGCAGGCCACGGTAAACCGCTTTGATAGAAATATTCAAGGTACATAATTGATTTTTTTTATTAATCATCGATTTTCGCTGGCGAGTATCTCGTAAACTATAACACATAGGAAGAAAATGAATATAAACATTCTTATGGGAGATTTTATTCCATTTAATTTTGCATAGATTACCTTTTTCCATACGACGCATCGTTTCCGAGTTATAAGCGAAGAATCGAAAAAAGGAACCTTTCCTCCTAACTACACCCAACACATCCCTGAAGAGGAAAATTCTCCCCTCCTAAATGTTCCCTACAATCCCCTTTTGGGCATTCATTGATTGGACTATACCAAGGCCTCAATTCCACAGGAAATTAGAAAAATTATAAGTCTTTTTTGTAATGAAAAGAATTCCAACAGTAATAAATGTGCCTGTAAAAATGAGGGAATGCTTTGTTCAATCGAATGTAAATGTAATATGAATTGTAACAATATTACCAACTTTTCAGAAGAACAGGAAGAAGATAATATACAGGAATAAGCTTTATTAAATAATTAAATCATTTTAAACATTCATAAAGCTCTTTTTTTAGAACGCCAATCAACACTCCTTTATTATTATAAGTAGGTAGGTACTAAACGAAAATTACAAAAGTATGTTGAAATTACGTCTATGATTGCCTTCTAAAATATGCTTATTGTTTTATTTATAATAAATTATCATTCAATCCCTATCTAAAGTTAAAAATCTATTATATTTAGGGCGACATTCTCACTGTGAACGCGTCTAGTTTGATGATGAGTACTGCGATCGGACTGTGGGGGGAAGCCTCGTGGCTCTGCCGCGTACCGTGCCTCGCTGTGTTTGAACGGCCGTATCTTCTTTATTTTTAAAAATAGACCCAATATTAATCGAGACAAAATAAAGCCTATAAAATTTGTTAGTTTTTGAATAAAAAATCATTTATGTACCTGTTTTTATAAGCGAATTACGGCAGGTTAAAGATAATAAAATATTTAAACATTTATGCAATTCCTAAAATAACGTTAATTTTTAAAGGTAAACTTTTTTATCTGTGCAAAAAATTATATATAAAATTAAATAGAAATGTTTTTTCTATAAATCTGTAAAAATTCAGGTTTCTGTCTCAAATATTTTTGAAGCTATATGAAGTTAAATGTTAAAATTAAACTTTCCAATTTTTTTCCGTTTTCTGGCTATGACATAGGTGTCGACCAACGGAGACAGTCGTCCATTATGATTCTTATGTAAAAAAACATGCTCAATCGAATGGTAAGGGTCCCAATAAATTATACCTCGATATTGGGTTTTTGAACGCAAATGCTAGGCGACCGCCGCACTATTAGGTCGATGGCCATTTGGTGTTTTTAAACAATAAAGGACATTTATTATTATTGAAACGTACACAGTATTTTACTTAATGAATACACATTATGTTAGCTAAAAATGGTCTTATAGAGTATAAATAAATAAAATAAATTTTAAAAAAGCCCATGGAAATGTAGGTGCTAGTTCAATAATAAAATTAGTTTAAACATCACTACAAATTCTTGTGATCCACTTAACGGCAAGTATATATTGAGATTTAGGGAATTACAGACACAATCATATTATGCATATAGCAGTACAAAATCACGTCGTAACGTAAGGTAGGGTGTTAACTCTCTTTAAATACCATCATTTTAACTAACATTTTAAGATATAGTGCAGCGTACTTCCCAGTTAGGCTGCGAAGCGTATGATCAGTCGGGAGCCAGTTCCTAAACAAGTGGGAGAACACTACTACCCTAAAAGTCAGTTAAGTAGGGCTTGAGTAGCTACAGCGAAGAAACGGCGGCTCAAAGGGAGAATTAGAATTCACATAGCAGTAAAAGGCACAATTCGGAACACAACAATATTTATTACTATCAAACTAAGTACATTTCTACAGGTACTTAAGACTACTCCACGTATTACAAGAACCGACCATAATCTTTATTACTTATTTCCTCTAATTACGCCTAAGCACGTCTGTCTTCGGCGGTCGGTCGGTGGGGACTGTCTATGGACTGTTGGCGTGGACTGCTGGCTTGGACTGTTGGCTTGGACTGCTATTAGAATAAGTTAAAGGGGATAACTCACGGAATCTGTGCGTAGCAATTTATTTTCCCACCACGCTTTCTTACGGATTACTAGATACGTGTGGTTCCCTTGGACGGTCGTTCAGAACTGATTTCTCACTTATGCCTCGAATGACGACTAGAGTGAATTAAAAAGTAAAAGCGTAGTAGTATCTAATGCTGTTTCACTGACTTAGAGAAATTTTCTATAATGATCTCACGAATAATTTTAACTGACAAATTTCGGATCTCTGCAGTGATTTTTACGAACTTAGAATAGTTCTACTTACACGACCGGATGACGTCACAGCTGCGGTGGATTATACATTAGTGGCAGCTAGAAATCTTGAGTCGATCCCTGTAAGCAAAATAATGTACGTGAAAGAAAGGAATATATTAACATTGGTGCCAGAGGAACTTCAGCATGTTAAGAGTTCCGCTCTCTATCCCCTCCTATTGTCCCTCTTACGGCTTGAGAAGTTTTCGAAAAATTGATTAGTACATTTCAAGATAAGGTGGGGTGTACTACTCTTGTCAAGAATGATGTTACGCGTATTGGAGTTTTCTGGAGGCGGATTTATTTGTAATTGGTTTCTTGCTAAAATAACTTAATTAAGAGTGGTTTATAGAAACATCATGATTTGTTAAATTTACTTAGATTTATACTGCGTATTTTAACATGGCGTAAAATAATTTACGTTACCACGATCTCCTCCAATGTCAAATATCTGCATGCTTTGCCAGCAACAGGTCAGAAGCCCCTCCCACAGTCTACACGTGTGCACCTCCCGCTCGGCTGTCTAAATTGAACAGGCAGGTTAATATGAGCGTGCCGTTTTTTTTATCCATAGTTCATCCATGTCATCAAAACATATTCTTTGAACGAAAGGATCATCTTGGGCCTCTATTATTTTGAACTTTGTGTTGTTCCCGTGTATTGTTGGGTGTTATATTTTTACAGACAGCCTTTTTTGAAATAGACAGACTTTAAACTTTTAATAATGCCATATTGTGCATCCAAGCATTTCGCAAATAAATGCCTTGTATTCGTCTGAAACATAGACTGAATGGAACTCCGGGAAATAGGTTCAGAAATTTACATTCTGATGTAGTTCCAACTTATTACTTCCTAAAACAAGTATTGCGTCGATAAGTCTTCAAATAATTGTCGTACCAAACGGTCTGAAAGGATGCAAGCCAGAAGTGATTTAAAAAACAGACAGATAATTATTGAAGAAATTTTGTCACATTCTATCAACCATATTGGTTGGATAATTGCAAGAATACTTAACTTTCAATCTATTTGATTAATTTATTTTTTAATTTACACAATTATCAATCTAAATATTATTTTAATTTTTAATCAAACAAATATTTTCTATCTAAAACAATTGAATAATATATTAAATTCAAATAAAATATTTAAATTTTTTTTATATTATAAATTTTTTATCTCTTGGAGGATTACCCCCATTTTTAGGGTTCCTTCCAAAATGATTAACAATTAATAATTTAATCATTAATAATTTTTATATAATTAGACTATTCCTAATTATTTTTACTTTAATTACACTATATTTTTATCTGCGAATTTCTTTTTCGACAGTAATAATAAATTCAAGTGAAACTTTAATTTTTTATCAAAATCAAAATAATTTTTATATTATTTTTTTTAATTTTCTTTCTATTATTGGACTTTTAACTTGTACTATTATTTTTAGTATCTTTTAAGGATTTAAGTTAAAAGATAAACTCTCAACCTTCAAAGTTGAAAATAGAAAAATTCTAAGCCTTAAAAGTAGGCTTTACCTTTAAATTTGCAATTTAAAATCATATTTGACTATAAGACTTTAAATAATAAAGGAAAATTAAATTTCGTTAATAAATTTACAATTTATTGCTTATAACTCAGCCACTTTATCGAATAAATGGTTATTTTCAACTAATCATAAAGACATTGGTACTTTATATTTTATTTTTGGGGCTTGGGCTAGAATAGTTGGAACTTCACTTAGGCTTCTAATTCGATCTGAATTAGGAAATCCTGGATCTTTAATTGGTGATGATCAAATCTATAATGTAATTGTTACAGCTCATGCATTTGTAATAATTTTTTTTATAGTTATACCAATTATAATTGGGGGATTCGGAAACTGATTAGTCCCATTAATATTGGGGGCCCCTGATATGGCCTTCCCTCGAATAAATAATATAAGATTCTGACTTTTACCGCCTTCACTTACACTTTTAATTATAAGAAGAATTGTAGAAAGGGGGGCAGGGACAGGATGAACAGTTTATCCCCCTTTATCATCTAATATTGCCCATGGAGGATCTTCAGTTGATTTAGCTATTTTTAGATTACATTTAGCAGGAATTTCTTCTATTTTAGGAGCTGTAAATTTTATTACTACTGTTATTAATATACGACCCAAAGGTATAAGACCTGACCGTATACCTCTTTTTGTTTGGGCTGTAGTAATCACTGCAGTTCTTTTACTTTTATCCTTACCAGTTTTAGCAGGTGCTATTACTATACTTCTAACAGATCGTAATTTAAATACTTCTTTTTTTGATCCTGCAGGAGGAGGAGACCCCATTTTATATCAACATTTATTCTGATTTTTTGGACACCCAGAAGTTTACATTTTAATTCTTCCTGGATTTGGAATAATTTCTCATATTATTAGCCAAGAAAGAGGAAAAAAAGAAGCCTTTGGAACTTTGGGAATAATTTATGCCATAATAGCAATTGGTTTACTTGGTTTTGTAGTTTGAGCTCATCATATATTTACAGTTGGTATAGATGTTGATACTCGAGCTTATTTTACATGAGCAACAATAATTATTGCTGTTCCAACAGGAATTAAAGTTTTTAGATGAATAGCAACTTTACATGGAACTCAAATTACTTATAGACCAGTAACTTTATGAATATTGGGATTTGTATTCTTATTTACAGTTGGTGGACTAACAGGAGTAGTCTTAGCAAATTCTTCTATTGATATTATTCTTCATGATACTTATTATGTAGTTGCTCATTTTCATTATGTTCTTTCAATAGGAGCAGTATTTGCTATTATAGCCGGAATTGTTCAATGATTCCCCTTATTTACTGGTTTAACCTTAAATAATAAACTTTTAAAAATTCAATTTTTTGTAATATTTATTGGAGTAAATTTAACTTTTTTCCCCCAACATTTTTTAGGATTAAGAGGAATACCTCGCCGTTATTCTGACTACCCAGATGCTTTTACTCTATGAAATATTGTTTCATCTATTGGATCTTTAATTTCCTTAATTAGAGTATTATATTTACTTTATATTTTTTGAGAAGCCTTAACTGTTCACCGAAAAAATTTAAGATCATTAAGTATAATTACATCTATCGAATGACTACAATGATATCCCCCTGCAGAACATAGATATGCTGAATTACCTATTTTAACTGTCAATTTCTAATATGGCAGATTAGTGCATTGGATTTAAACCTCAAATATAAAGTTTAAACTTTTTTTAGAAATTACAATATGAAAAACTCTGCTAATTCAAGATAGGGCTTCCCCCTTAATAGAACAACTTTCTTTTTTTCATGATCATACTTTGATAATTTTAGTTATTATTACAGTTTTAGTAGGTCAATTATTAATTTCATTATTTTTTAATAAATTTTCCCATCGTTATCTTCTTGAAGGCCAATTAATTGAAGTAGTTTGAACAATTATACCTGCAGTCACCTTAATTTTTATTGCTTTACCCTCTTTACGACTAATTTATATTCTAGATGAAGTCAATAATCCCTTAATTACAATTAAAACAATTGGACATCAATGATATTGATCTTATGAATATTCTGATTTTAAAAATATTGAATTTGACTCATATATAATTCCTACGAATGAATTAAAAAAATTTAATTTTCGTTTATTAGATGTTGATAATCGAGTTGTAATCCCCTATGAATCTCAAATTCGTATACTTGTAACAGCTGCTGATGTTATTCATTCATGAACAATTCCTTCTCTGGGAGTTAAAATTGATGCAACTCCAGGTCGTTTAAATCAAATTAGTTTTTCTTCTAATCGAAGAAGATTATTTTTCGGTCAATGTTCTGAAATTTGTGGAGCAAATCATAGTTTTATGCCAATTGTAGTTGAAAGAATTTCTCCTAAATATTTTCTAAAATGAATTTCTAAAATAACAGAAATTTCATTAGATGGCTGAATGTAAGCAATGGAATTTTAAACCATTTTATAATAACTTAACACTTATTTCTAATGAAAAATTTAGTTAAATTTATAACATTAGTTTGTCAAACTAAAATTATTTTTGAAAATAATTTTTAATTCCACAAATAGCGCCTCTAAATTGATTAGTATTATTTTTATTTTTTACATTAACAACAAATAAAATATCAAGTATCTGCAGAACAAGTTGTTGAAGATTCTTCAATAAATGTGTACGTAATCGTAAAAAAAAAACGATTCGCTATTTCACAACTTTATATTTATTAGATAGAGTGTTCGGCGATTTATCGAAGTAATTTTTTATTATTCTATACAGGACACTATTAGCAATTTTTTTAAAATAAGTCAATTTCTTTATAATAATTTTTATTGAGTTTAATTGACAGTCAGTTAGTGTTAGGTAAAGGAAGAACTATATTTTTTTGAAAAAAAAAGATCAGAAAGATATAAAAGCTATGAAATAAACATAAAAAATAGGTTTATTCACAATCATACAGAAATAATCAAATTGTCTTACATGTCAAAAGTTCGAAAGTATGACATTTCTACTTCATTCGACAATTGAACTGAAATGTGACTTTCAGGTTGGAAAGCAACCACTTTCTTACCAGTTTTCGGGTTGGAAAGTGAGCACTTGCCAACCTGTCTCCTTTACTTTTTTACTTTTTTCTGGCAATACATTTTCTGTTGCTCGCTCGGCAAGTACATCTCATTTCACTATCGGTATTATTATCCTGCATTTTCTATAAATAGAGGCAAGGGACAAACACAAACGACTTTGACATTTGTTCATTGCCTGCTTAATAAAAACATAAAATGCTATTTAAAAATTTAGTAAACGATTTTTTTGGCTTTTTGTTCTTTAAGGGAGATGATTGTGAATAAAATAGTATACATACCTTGGTGGAAAATTTCATTGCTCTCTCGAGAATTAGTTGACCTCGCCACTGCGCGCCTCATTCAACTATCTTATCTCTCGACAACAATGAAACACTTTCCACCTCGGTATGTAATATACTATTTGAAAATGGCAGGCGAAAAATAAAGAAAAAATATCAAAAGTTACGAACAATTGAAAATTTACTTTTCATCATAATAATAGATCTTGCTAGGTACTTTTTCATAAGCATGCCTTTTATTTTCTCATTTACAAGTGTAATAATATAATATCCAAGAAATTTAAGCCTTAAAATGTGACAACGCTTGCTACCCAAAACATCTAAGTAGAATTGGAGTACTTAACTCAGACATTTGTAATACATGCGGCACCACATGCGATCTGGATTATATTTTCTTTAATTGTCAGAATCATCAAATGGCTACTAATGTTATGTTAAAAAATCGGCAGCTACTGCAGTCGCCTGGAACCTTCCCACACGGTGGATCTTTATAAGCTGTGTTTGGATATTACATTGGAAGTCAGAGCACTGAGTAAACACATAAATTACACATGACTTTGAAGCCGTTTATTTCATGAACAAATATCGAACGAACTGAAGTGGACTACAAGAAATCTGTTAAAACATAACCTCTCATGTTTGTTTATGTTGCATGCTAATCAATTACCGGATATTATAAGGGTATTAACAGATAACGTTTCGAAGATTTTGTAGAACATTGGATAGCGGACAAAATAATAACACTGAATTAGCCTAAATGACACTCTCCCTCAAGTCAATAACATTATGGACAATTCAAGCAGACTACGCATGCGTCAAATTAAAATCTTCCTGCTCGATCAAAAAGGTCCGAGCAAGTCGAGCTTCGTCTGAGGCCTTTATTTTGTAATATTCGAACGTTTCAGATTTAGCTCGGTTAGCTCAACTTGCATTAAATGAACGATTGTGACGCGTCCCATCAATCAGACGTAATATCTGAACACAGCTATAAATAATTATTACCTTAAAAAAAACCAACTAAAATAAGTTTTGACATTGTCAAAAATATTTGGGTTGGTAACCTTTACGAATGTTGTTTTTAGGTTATGAAATATATTTAGGGACATAACCTATACAATAGGGCATCTGCATCATATTTAAGTTTTTCAAGTTTATTCCCATTTTTAATGCGTGTATACGAATTTTTAGCTTGGAGCTCCAAGCAAATATTTAAAAATTCACGCAAATAATTTTTCTATATTTTTTATTAATAAAAATAGACTGCTAATTACAGGTTAGATTTCCAACCTACAAAAAGAGTCCTATTTTATTAGGACAAAGTATTTAGAACTTCATAAACATTACACTGTGCTAGATTTTAGTTGAAAGTACAGGAACCAGGCCGAAATTGTAATAATAGCTACGTAATATTCTTAAATCTTAAGAAATAATATATTTTTGAGGTTAGCTGTGATGTCATGTGGATAAATGTACCATAACCTACAAATCAACATTCACAAAGGTTATCAACCCAAATGTTTTTGACATATGGCAAAATACATTTTTCCCTAACAATAATATCAATAATATTTTTTGGATGCTGTCATGTGTGCACATATAACGAATTCTTTTTAATTTTTTTCGCGGATACCAAATCGAAAGAGTGCAAGTGTGATATATCGTTGAAATTAGAATTTTTGCTGCTTTTCAATGGTTCGATTACAAATTGTAAGTAATCATAAAATAAGCAACTTGCTGTGACAAAACAGCACTAAACGTAATCCGATCTTAACCAAAACCTTTTCAGATCTTCTGAAGCACTAAAGAAACCCTCATGCAATGTTTCATCCAAATCCGTTTAATAGTTTCGCCGCTATCGTGCTAACACACATAGACACACACAGACATTTTTCAAAAACCACTTTCTTGGGTTACTGGGGCCTCAAAACGTAAAGATTTGATGTTATCTCAATTTTCGGTTTTGGACCAATTTCAGTAACCTCCCACAATTTTATTATGGGGAGGTTAAAAACTTAGTTGATATTATTAATATTCCTCTTCCAATAAATGCTATTCAACTTATGGCCCTTAAAAATATGCAAACATACAACGTGTTAGTTAATTTTTTGAACATTATTAAACTGTTGCTTTGATTAGGTTAGCTTGGTATTCCTTAATTGTCTTTCCTATTGTGAGATGTACTCCCTTCTCGTGGTCTACCTGTGTAATGTTATATTTTAAAAAAATGTCCTGACAGACCTCTGGACGAGAAGAGAATGGTCCTTGTGATATATCCTTTGTTTTTTCTACTGTCGTGTTAGGTTAATTTAGGGAATTAATTAGGCAGTAAACATATATTATGTAATTGGCTAATGGAGAAAATCCAATGCCACAAAAAAAAAAAATAAAATAAAAATAATAAAATGTGACGATTTCTTTAATAACATTAGAGAATTGTTGCATTTCCCTATACTAATGCATGATAATACCGCCAAAGATTTGAACATCACATGAATTTGTCCCAAGGTGACGTCACAGCGAGAAGCGCGTAGGCACACCATGTCGACTTACATCATGATGCCGAGTGAATGTCTAGAGTGCGCGTATTTACTGCTATGATTTATTTAAGAATTTCGACTTTCACAGAACTATTAATTGAAAATATATAAATAACTAAACTAAAGTTACAAAGCGTATGATTTTACAGGATAAATGATAAATAATTGAAACAATAAAATAATTAGTTGTAAAGTAGTATTATTATGAGAAGATGACAGGGGCGGAGCCAACATGCGCGAATATTTTCACCAGTGGCATAGCGTCATCTGACGTATTGGGACGTGTAATTGCAATAAAAGTTTCGCGGTCAAGAAGTGGTGTAATAAAGTAGATTAAAACTTGCCCAACTCTTACGAGTAACCTTTATTCAGGAGAAGTGTAAGAATAGTAATTTGTACTAAACTTTGCCAAAGTTGTTTTTTTATCATTATTACCGCCGCCCCCGCACTACTGCAGGCCACCGCCGTTACTGGTGTCGACACTGAATGTCACGTAATCCGTTTTCATTGGCTTAGAATGATGGAGTGCACAAACTCGTTTCTGCGGATATTTTTTGCTGTCATCTTCTCATAGTAATACTGCTCTAAATATTCCCATAAAAATTTGCTTCGTATAACCATAGTATAATCTTTCTGAAATGTATCGGTAGATTACACATTCTCATATTATAATAATAAATTTAAGATCGCAATCAAACAAAATAATTAGAATAGTGTAACCGCTGAAATTGAAAGAAAATTGGAATCAAACCGCATCCTGCTCCAAATAACGTGAATATATAAACCCAAATTGCAAAATAATAATAACTTATACAGCATACTATGTGCTTATACACAATAACCTGTGATTTTATTTCTCAAATTATTATTTAATACGTTTTATGCAAAACAAATGGTATCTTAGTGGCTAGACCGAATTAAGTAATAATTAAATAATCAATTTGCAATCCATAATTTACGCCAATTAGGTTTGAATAAATTTAATAATAATAGTACTATAAGTATAGATAAGTATTTTTATTAGTTCATATAAAAAATTATACCCAGCCTGAATGGGCGTTCAACATAACGCAGTACACGTATATACAGTGTGTCCCTTTTTAAGTTGATATTTTGGTTAAAAAAAATAAAAAAGTAAGAAAAGTAAAAAAGTAATTTTTAAAAGGTGAAACAAAAGCATAAGTTAATCTATTAATTGAATAAACAACCCAGCTTATTACTTCAAAGAAAGAGAATAAATCCCTGTTCGGGATATCAAAACGTAAAATACGCAAATAAACTAAGGAACTTTTGAAATAAAAAATCTGTTTAACATTACCAAAATTTATGGTGAAGATAAATATATCGGTAAAGCAAACGAGATAACTCAAGTTGTGGGCAAATAAATTGTGCTTACGATATTATTCCTACGTACCAATTTATCCAAAATGAATAGTACACAATGAGAGACAGACAGACGTAAAAAGTAATGGTACAAGGTCATCTAAAAGGTAAGGCGATAATATTTGGCAAAAGGCCACAATACATAAAAACTACAAGGCATACTCTAACAAAAAAAAAAACAGATCATTAGTTGGCCAAAACTAACATTACTTAAAGAGAACATTTAAGGTATTACGATCAAATTGCCTGCTGTGATATTTTAAATCAACAAACAAACCTTTATAAGTTAACAGAGGTATTTACAAAGGAAATTAAATTGGTAGGAGCATGTTTAACTAAAATTTACATACACAAAGATAATGTGCTAGTGCACACACTTACAAGTGCTAAACGCAGAATATCTACATAAGGTTTTATAGAACAGCATGACGCACTCGTGAAAGAAATTCTGTTTGTCTGCTCAAAAGGGGAGATAGGTACGAAAGTTATAAGAACTCTAAAAACAAGTGAAATTAAACCACTTCGCATAAGAGGAATGACGTCAAGTATAGCATTCACAGCTACGATGTACGAAGAAAATGAAGGGAATATAGCCCTTATGAACTGCAAATTCACTGTTGAACACCATTAATATAAGATAACATTTGTTTCCTTACAGCAATTACAGTAAACTTGTATTCACTTATGAAAATTAGATAAACTATTTATATAGACAGGTATCAGGTTTTAGCAGCCACGAAGTTAAATTCACCCCTTTATTTGGCCTACTAAACACGTCGACAAAATGTATTTTGTCGACGAGAATTTATAATGCAATCTAACTACACCCACTAATTTATGACTACATAATCAGATTCTTTAGGTTGTTAAAGAAGTTATAATTTTAGAGAGTCAAATTCACTCATTTTTATAAACTCAACCAGCCAGCCTTCCGGCTGTACCGGCTGACAACACTCAAATTCACTCAATCTTATCTCTACGTACCATTTATATCACCCGCCCCCTATAAAAAGATGTGACAAAGGCACAATATATTGCGAAAGCAATCGGCGCGTTAGATACGATACTTATGGCAAGTTATTTAACTAAAGATATTATCTACTTCTAGATTACGTGTACAGGGTTGGACTGGAAATATTTTATGACGGAAATATATACAAAAGGTAATAAATCTAATAAATTTAATGAATACTTTCTAGAAGTTAAAAATGAACCGTTACAATCCACAACGTCAAACTAGTTACTCAGTTGTTGCCAAAATTAACAGATTTTTCAACCAAAGGCTTTGGGTTGATGAAACAACAAATGCCTGAGGTATTATATAGATAGCAAATGTGATAGTCGGTGGAATGGAGGAAACACATTCACTGCGCGGACACTTGATTGCATCTAAAGTACGTTACTAATTAACCAACTGTAGCAGAATTAGTACAATCAACTTTGAAAACATTATATGGTGAACAGTGTGAGCAAAATTTATATAATTTTTTATTGTTTATTACAGATGTGGTTAATTACATGAAGGCAGCTGGAAAAATTTTGAAAGAAACGTGCCATAACATGGTTCATGTTACGTGCTTAGCTCATGGACTGCATAGAGTTGCTGAAGCTATTAGAAAGTGTTACCTCAACGTTGGTAAACTGATATTCAGTGTTAAAAAAGTGTTTCTAAAAGCACGTCGGATTAAGGTATTTCATGAAATATTGCCAAAGACACCACTGCCTCTAGAGCCTGTTGAAGCGCGGTAAGTTACATATCTAAAGGTTGTATCGTATTATTATTGTAATTTTGACGCCGTTAAATCAGAAGTGCAACACTTCGATCCACATGAATCAAGTGCCATTTTACATACTCAAGTGATCCATTTATTAAACAAAATTTAGCATATATACATGTATATTTCTCACGGATTTCTCTAGCCATACGCGACCATCAACGTAAGCTGGAAACAGATCAGTATGCAACTGATCCAATTGACATTATATTTGATCTACATCAATATATTGTTAGATGTTATACCCCCAGAAATATCTATGAGCATTCCCTCTAAGTTCCAATTATAAGGGCAACAGAAAGCTAAGCTGGTTTGTTTAGTTTCGCAGTTGGCCCAGAGATGACGAGTGGCGTCAGACTCTGGAAGTAGTAAAGAGCCTACTAGAAACATCTAGAAAGTGATGACATCATTACTGACTATTCTGGATACCTCATCTTTGAGTATATAAAGGCATGGAGAATCCTAAAGTGGGAAAGTCTAGTTTAGTTTTGATAGCAAGCTCAGTAAAATCAGGCAGATAGTATAGTGATCAAGTGACCAAAGTAGTAAATTATTATAGTATTTAGTATAAGATTAGTGAGGTAATTATTTGTTGTAATTAGTAAGTTAATAAATTAGTGTTTAGTGTCACCCTGGTGCTATAATTTCCGGATCCATGATACAGGGTGTTTACAACAGGGGTGTAAACGCGTATCAATATTCTTAGATTATCACGAAGTGTTACTGAGACAGTGAAACAGAATCTGAATAGAGTGTTAAGAAACAACCCCGGTTTTTTAACATTTTGATATGTGGTGGACCATTAAGTGACAGAAAAGTGGATTGTTCCATGCCGGACATAAAGCCATATATAAAAAATTATACTTATTTTAAATATGAGCCGATTACAGCGGTATACGTTGAACGATCCTTTTCAAAATACAAGTGGATATTTAGGCGCCGGAGTTTAATTTCGCCCTTTAGAACGAATGAAAATAATATATTTTTTACCCCCGACCCCAAAAGAGACGCGTATGCTTGTATATTTGTTTGTCTGTCTGTCTGTGGCTTCATATCTCTTCAACGGGTGATCCGATTTTCATGTAGTTTTTTTATTTGACAGAGTATTTTGTCGAGAAGATTATAGGCCATATTAGATTTTGATGTTTGGTCGCCATCTTGAATTCGCCATGTTGAACTTCTCTAGAAATTATCCGAATGAAGTAAAATTGAAAATGTGCAGACAATTATGGTAGCCGAACATGATTTAGGCCTCATTTTGATTCGTTCATATGAAACTGGTACGATTAGATACATTGATCGGGGGTTTTTAAAAATTTTCAATTTTACTTGTTATTATTCTAATAAGGTATAGATACCAAGTGTTTGTGCATCCAACAATAAGTGCATCACAGTATGACTTAAAACCGTTTCTGAGCCATTTACCGTTATTAATATAATAATTATTAATATTAATATAATAATATTACAAGGCAAGATGTATTATTCTGCATGAAAATGTTTATATTGGTCATATCGCCTAAAGCCAATTCTGGTTTTTACTACTACTATTTCTAATGAGAATCAAAAATCTAAATTAATCTCAATAAAGTTTTTATTTTTATAAGTATTTAACGTACAGATTTTAATATTTGTCAAACAATTTATTCATACCCAATTATATGATTTTTTTTCTGCGAGTAATCACGAGAGTGTCTTGACTACGGGCCTTATGCGCCACTGTTTGCATAATTATTAGAAGGTGACCATGTTATGCTCATTACAAAAACAAGATCCAGGCTACCTTGGTAGTATCAGTATTATGTAAAATCAGTAAATCTCAATAAATCTCTGTGCGTATTTCACAATGTATAGTAAATAGTATTCTTTAATATTAGCTATGCAAACAGCCAGACACATGATTTGTATGAAGATCTATTTTAATTATTATTTTAAATGGAAATTCTTTTTGGCATGACAAAAAAATGAGGCTTTTGGTTTTTGTACACACACTAAATCACAATTTTATCTTTTGCCTCTTTTAATAATGGTGTGAGGGTAGTAACAGACCTGATAGTGGGGGTAGCTGACACCAAAAAATATTTCGAGGCCTTGGCTTCTTGTGCCTATACCAAGTCCGTAGGTTACCTATTTACCCTCATTTAACCTTCAACGGAATATAATGAAAATATAATCTCGTCCCAGATTTCGTTATAATACATACTTGTACAAGTCAATACCATAATTACCATTCCAAAGCAATGGTGTGCACAAACAAATCAGCAGGCAGACAGAATTTTTCTTGATTCAAACTTAAAATCTCGAAGTTTTAAGACATTGTAAACCTATTTCAACAACAAAAAACTATATTTTTTCTTACCATTACTATATTTCCACTATGTAGAAGTAAAAGTGGTGTAATGCCAAAGTTCACAATTACGGCTTCTGAAGGTAATAGTAGTTGCTATTTTTAAATCTGGTTATTCCCGAAAACTAGACATAGTCCCTTGAGATAAACCAGAAAAAGGCAAAAAGTCCAAAAATTCTATGACTGAACCGTAAGACATCTTCCCACCCAATATTTTTCGACCTACCCTCCAACCGAAAAAACCATCCCCTCTCCCGATATTCCGGCGCTGGGCTTGCAAAGGCTTGTCGGATCGGGTTTCTTTAGTCAATTTGAATACAACAAATAAATATTGGACCACAGGTGACCTAACCTACTTCGGGGGGGTTAAAACTACCCTCACCTCAATAACGAAATGCCACGATAATCAGCTTGAAAGCTTCGATGGCAGGGAACATGATGGTGAAAATATTTCCCGAGGTGGTTTTTCAAGGGTAGTGGGTGAAGGGTAACCTTCACCCACTACCCCTGAAAAACCACCCCCTTTCCCGATTTTCCGGTGCTAGGCTTGCGAGGACTTTTCGTATTGGGTTTTTTTTTGGCCAATTAAAATAAAATATGTAAATACTGACCACAGGTGACCTAACCCATCCCCAGGGGTTGAAACCACCCCACCCCCAATAACGAAATGCCAGGAAAACAACGAAAATCAGCTGGAAAGCGGTATTTACCCTACAGAAATATGCACTGTGAATATTAACTAAGGTGTCAAAAAGAGAATCCTGTAGAACAGTATTCAAAGAATTAAAAATTTTAACACTTTTAACACTTTAACAGGTGGCTTTGCCTTTGTAGCAGGCGAATATTTTTCTGGTCATAAGTAGATCCTAATTTGTTCTATACCTGAGTGAAATTTGATTCAAATCGGAAACAAAATAAAAAAGTTATAAGGGCGTCTTCATTTTAAGTGAGTCACACTGTATATTTAAGGAAATGCATAGATTTCGACAAAATATTACGTAAGTAAATACGTCGAGTGTTGTAAAATACAGATTATGTACAATTAATTGAGAATAAAGAATTATTATTATTATTTAGCACTGTTGTATATTATTTCGTCAGATTCTTGATTAGTAGACTCTTGATGCTCTGTCACCTCAATGTCTGTATCTGTATCATCGTTCAATTTCTTTTAAGTTTGGGCGAAAAAAAATTTCTGTCTGTCGGTCTGTCAGTCTGTCTGTCTGTAACTTTTTTGTGCGCACATTTACTCTGGAACCGTTTAAGATATTGACTTGAAATTTTGTACACATATGTACTTTAACGAGATCTGAAACTAGATTATATTTTCATCTTGTTTCGTAGAAGAGTTGTGGGGTAAATTTGGAGTAAATAGGTAAATCAAGCAGGTAATAGTCCATAAAATTGGTATTTAATATATACAAGTGAGGCTAAGGTCTCAAAAAAAATGTTTGGCATTAGCCACCCCCACCTCTTTATTAAAGGGGCTGAAAAAAAATGTGATTTAGTGTGTGTATAAGAACCAGAAACCTCAAGATATTTTTTTACTCCATCCATCCCCACTACCATCCCCCTATCACCACCCCCCACCCCCACTACCGACGTGGGGTATCGTTTTATGGGTTTTTGGGGTAGAGGATTTCAAATATTATATTATTAAAGTTCCATAAACAATTATTTCCACATACAACATGTTTTTCGTTGTGAGTGACTTGGATAGAAAATCCTGATGTGGAAGTAATGATTCCTTCGGGGTAGAGGATTTCAAATATTATATTATTAAAGTTCCATAAACAATTATTTCCAGATACAACATTTTTTTCGTTGTGAGTGACTTGGATAGAAAATCCTGATGTGGAAGTTATGATTCCTTCGGCAGCGATTTTTTTTTTTTACTTTTGATAGACTTTTGTCTAGGAGTGTTTTCCTCTGCTTTTTATTTCTTTCAATTTTTTTATAAGTAAACATTAACAATGTGTACACCTGAAAAGGGCATCTAAATAAAACTTGCGGTATGCCTTTATAGCACATCCAGAATTAGTTAATATAATGAGAATAATAACATACAGTATTTAGTTAAATAATTATTTGTTATAATTGTTGAGGTAATCGAATAACGAAAATTACATAAGTGTTAAATTTTAGAAATTGTGTAACAAATAAAATATAAGAATTAATATGAATGACATTAATATGATGTTATTTAAAATTATCATAATTAAATAATAGTACAATATAACAGAATAATTATAATACGTAACATTATATGTTTTAATAAATATTTTTCGAGGACTTTACCATACGCAGTTTTTTATCTTTTTGACTATCAAATGTGTACTAACTGAGCCCGTCGAAATTTGACGGAATGGGGATATTTAAAAATGTACCCTAGAAATTATTCTTTGGAGGCACACATTTGAACTTACTACCATCACTCACATTTTCAAGAAATTCGCGGCCCTGTTTCAACGTAATGATCTCACTTTTTTCTAGAGTAGTTCATAAAAACAAAAAAGTTTTCTGTGTACATCCTCCGTCAAATATTAACATGTTTAGTCCAGTTAATTATTTTATTCTTTTATTCACCAAAACTATAATAAGTTTCTTCCTTAAAAATTGTGTTACTACGTGTCAAATATTATTGTTTTATTAACATTTATTAACACTTATTAACATAAAATTTATTAACATTTTGTTAACATTTTTTCCTTAATTACTTTTTTGGGGTGTTCACTGTTCAGCCTCTATACTTTTCAATAAAAATATACCAGATTTTTTCCATGGTAATAACCCTTCCGAATATTATTTTTCCCAGTCAAACATTTTTTTAGGTATAGATCCAACAGACTGACCAATAAACGAACTGAATGACTCAATTGAAATAACTAAATTACTTTCACGGACACCTTATTCATTAATTATCATACTCCTTTCAGAGATCATCTTGTATATTTTTTTTACCAAAATTTTATCAGATTTTCACCCTTGTCAACCATACTCCTGATATTATTTTCCTGTCGTTTTATTTTTTAAAGTATCCTACCTATATGTTTTATATTAAGAATTGTCAGGTCTCTTTCTTGGCAATAGCGTGAACTAGCTGTCAAATATTATTTTCACCATCAAAGAGGTTTCTAAATGTGACACCAACGCCAACATACACACGACAGATATACAGACAGATTAAGTACTAACGGAATGGAAAACCTTAATTTTCGTATCTGCATAATTTGAAACATGATGATACTAAGACATTTTGGAAAGTGAGTTTTTCACAATTATAATTAGCTACAAATAATATTTTCTGAACCCTAGTTAAAATTTTCTTTGTTGTTATCGTCTCCATATGCCATATACCTTAAATAAATAATTAGAAAATAATTGACTAATGCAATGCAATGACCAACGTATGCACCATATATCGATACCAAATTTTCATATTCAGTAAAATGTTATTAATGGGTCAAAAACAGTAAAACACCTTCTAAAAAATGAACAAATTAACAAATAAACAATTGTCATTGCCTAAAATGGGAATAACATGTCGTTCCATGGTGAAAATAGCTATTTGTTTAACTAAGTAGCGAAGTAGAAGATTGACTGCCGCGGCTACGCTCGACTAGGAATACTGCCAAGGCAGTCAATCTAGTTTGCTGCTGAGTTGAACATAAGTATAAGTTTTTCGACGATTGTTTAAATTTATTTTAAAATTTTTAAATTATTACAATCCCCATATTCTTTTTATTTTTGTTGTGATAAATTCAAAAAAAATTACTAAAAATCGCAGTTGCGTCACTGCGGGGACCGTCTAAATACGCAAATAAATGTTAGTTCTGTATAGCGGGAAATGGCTAATTCCGGAAGGATGGAGACGTACTTAGCTGCGGGAATCGACCGAATGTGTATATGAATATGTTTATAATAGATACTAAACTTCGATTTAACACATCCACAAAGTAACGGGCAAACACAGACAGACCCGGAAACCGTAAAAACTTGCCCATTTTCAGACCTGTATCACCTTGTCAATGATACAGGAGTATTAAAATTGACAGTGTAAACTAAAAGAGGGAGAGCACAATAAGCCCAGGAGGCTGCAGTGCCCTCGGAATGTTTTTTATAGACGAGCCCTAGGAGGATGGGTTTTAGTCAGTTGGAGACTGACATTCATACCCATTCCAGTTGGGGATGGGCAGCCCATGTGGGTTTCCCCTCCTCAAAAAAAAAAAAAAATGGGAAGGGCAAATTACTAATGGGGCAGAAGAGTAGAGATGCTGTTATGCTCTTATTCTATGTTTTTATATATTCAATGTTTTCTGTTTAATATGCTTTCATAATAAATACTTTATTCGAAAACAAAATCTACTTAGAAATCTGTAAAATGTGACATTTTACAATATTTGCATGTAACATTTTGAATACAATAAAAAGGCACCAATGCGGAAAGCGAACACACCCGCGAATGTGACTCATATGTTAGTTGCGGGAGACATAAATCCGCAAAGTCTTACGACGTGGCGGCCGCACTGCACAAGCACCATTGTCAAACGGGAGCCGCAGTGAAAGGCCTATGGAACCTAAATAATCAAAGTTTGACAAGTTACAAAAGTTCTTGCGAGTTTAAAAAAAAACATCAGTATTAGTCCAGTCGATTTAGATATCATAAAAAATTTTGCGTACTGCGGACTTTTTTTTGTGGAAGTTGTTTAAGAGGGTATAATAAGCAAGCACAGAGAACTACACCCTGCTACACCATGTGCGTCCCCTATTTTTAGGGGTTGAAACTTTGAAATTTTACTTATGTGTCCATATCTGTTTCTCTATTGCCCGTAGGGCTCTTTACCAAGTTACACTTTTTGAAGATTCATCCCTCCTCTACATAATATATATGTTACTCATTTGCCGTAGGACAAACGGTTTTGGCTGTACGAGGCCGGAAAGGTCGCGCTGTCCGAATTTGGGGGGTCTTCTGTACAGGACAAACGGCTATTATTTACAATCTACAATACTACACATACTAATGCCCTTAAGGAGGGATGATGTTTTGTGAAAAAACTTTCACCGAATACCGCGCGGTTTTCATGATACGGGATGTTTTGAAAACCTTTTTTAAAAAAAAAGTGAACCTACTTTTTTCGCTCATTTTTCTTTCATGCATGTACGACCCTAATATAAGAAAATTTACGTTGGTTTCATTTTAATACAATCGTTGGTTTAGGAGCTAGACAGCAAAATATGCCAAAAATGGCTATTTTGGTATTGTTGCATTAAAAAAACCAAAACCAGTATAATTCTGGTAAATGTTTTTGTTTATCCTAAAAGTCCAATTCATTGCGCAGAGAAAATGTATTTTTGTATTTAAGTAGGATCAACACTTATTGTGTAATAACGATATATGTCATGTGTTCTCCAGTCTCCTTTTTCACAATTTTTTTTTGCGGCCTTATGGTTTATAATAGGGCAGAAAGCATTATACAAGTGGACAGGGCACATAATAGGGTGTTAAAATGGGTCTCTTGTTAAAATGCGATAGGACGTACCGTTTTCGAGTAAAACGCACTTGTTTGGTTATGTTTGCTTTGAGTTTTCATTGAGTTCTGAATTGTGATCTGGTAAATAAATTCTACATTTTGGTGTTTGTTTTTTAAATCATTTTCCGATGAAATGGACATATAATAGCTGTTTCTCGAGGAAGGTAAAATTACTGTGGATTTTGTTATAGACACAAAATAAGTTGCAATGATTATTCGAGACAAGCGTGAACCTTCAAATAGAGGAGTGAGAACCCCCTATTCCGTCCGAGTCCCTTCATTGTTTCATTAGCAATGTCCCTCATAAACAGAAAAAGCAAGAAGAGACACATAGTTTTATTTTTTCATAATCAGCGGTGAGTATTTACTAGTCAGTCGATGAAAAGTGTGATCTGAAATAATTTTTTGCAAACAAGTGCGTTTTACTCGAAAACGGTACGTCCTATCGCATTTTAACAAGAGATCCATTTTAACACCCTAATATGTGCCCTATTCAGGTATACATTGCTTTCTGCCCTACTATGAATCATAAGGCCGCAAACACAAAAATGTGAGAAAGGAGACTGGAGAACACATGACATAAATCGTTATTGCACAATAGGTGTTGATCCTACTTAAATACAAAAACACATTTTCTATGCGTAATGAATTGGACTTTTAGGATAAACAAAAACACTTACCAAAATTATACTGGTTTTAGTTTTTTAATGCAACAATACCAAAATAGCCATTTTTGGCATATTTTGCTGTCTAGCTCCTAAACCAACGATTGTATTAAAATGAAACCAACGTAAATTTTCTTATATTAGGGTCGTACATACATGAAAGAAAAATGAGCGAAAAAAGGTAGGTTCACTTTTTTTTTTAAAAGGGGGTTTTCAAAATTTCAACATCCCGTATCATGAAAATCGCGCGGTATTCGATGAAAGTTTTTTCACAAATCATCATCCCTCCTTAAGGGCATTAGTATGTGTAGTATTGTAGATTGGAAATAATAGCCGTTTGTCCTGTACAGAAGACCCCCAAATTCGGACAGCGCGACCTTTCCGGCCTCGTACAGCCAAAACCGTTTGTCCTACGGCAAATGTGTAATATATATATATATATATATATATTATGTAGAGGAAGGATGAATCTTCAAAAAGTGTAACCTGGTAAAGAGCCCTACGGGTAATAGGGAAAAAGATATGGGCACATAAGTAAAATTTCAAAGTTTCAACCCCTAAAAAGAGGGGACGCACATGGTGCAGCAGGGTGTAGTTTTCTGTGCTTGCTTATTATGCCCTCTTAAACAACTTCCACAAAAAAAAGTCCGCAGTACGCAAATCTTTTTATTATGTCTAATTCGACTGGAGTATATATTTTAAAATTGTATCAATTCTACTGTTGTTAAAAATAACTAAAAACGCGTTGTTTATTTTTGTTGGAAATTTTCTGTAATTATGTTTCTTAACAAATGTCACTTGCCAAAAATTTCAAATATTTAATTCCCATGACGACCAATCATTTTGCTGCCTAGGCAGGAAAAGTGACACTTTTCTGATTGACATTAGTCAGCAAAATCAGGATTTTGCTGTCAATCGGCGAAAAAATTAGAAACAAATAAAACAAAAGTGAAAATTATTCGAATTCATTTTCGACTGAATATGCGACATGCGATACACACACGCTGGCAATCGCTGGTTTTGACTCGGATCTTTTTGGTCAACTGCGGCCTCTACATGCGCAGTTTGATGTAGCAGGGGCATCAGTACGTTATACTTCGAGCGCTGAGATTTATTTGTTTGTTTGGACTTGTATTTCGTTTTTACGTATGAAAATAACAATTTAAGAGAATAAAAATTAGTCATGACACACCTGTGATTTATTTTAAAACAAAGATCATCAAAATCGGTCCAGTGTGGGCCTCTGAAGAAGCCGGAGAAGAAAACGATTTGTGTTTCAAATATATAGATAGAGCTAT
Organism: Rutpela maculata; assembly: GCA_936432065.2. Classification (NCBI taxonomy): domain Eukaryota; kingdom Metazoa; phylum Arthropoda; class Insecta; order Coleoptera; family Cerambycidae; genus Rutpela; species Rutpela maculata. Next base: position 124,840,582 of record OW386290.2, on the reverse strand, counting down.
TCCATGCTTCATTTTAATGTTAATAGTTTTCATTAATTTAAAACGTTCGTAGTGTTCTATATCCTCCTCAAGCTAAAAACAGCAAGTCAACATATTAAAGAAATATCCAGATAATGCCAACATGGTTGGTGAAACGCATATCCAGTGATAGCATTCAAGTGTACCGTTCAAGTGTTTTGGTGGTGGAAACTACTTTAGGGACTAACGTTAGTAGTTGACATTTTGCTCTTAAAAAACTTTCGCTTGATTTTTTTCTACTTCAAATCTCTGTTAGCAACAGTCGCACACTACTTTGTAAAAATGTCTACCAAAGCTTGCATGGCCCTAAAAATATGCATTCTCGAATGCCGCATTCTACAATTTCCAGTAGAATATTCAACGAGTGGGTTAGCACTCGCATACGAATTAACGATTTGTAAGTTCTTTCTAGCTTCTGTAAAATAATGGATTGTTTTTCTTTTTTCCCCGTTTAACACAATGTATTTTCATTGTCCTCTTTATTTAGACTACATATTTTTTACTATTCTCTAATATAGTGATTATTTGAAAATATTCCTATATCAACCTCCAAAACAATCCAGCTAACAATTTAGGTGTCGACGATTTCAGCTAAAGTAAATTCGACCAAAATAGGTCAAAACTAGGTAATGTTAAAGTTCAATTGGTTAAGTCGCTATTTCCCTATTAAGTGCAGGTAAATTATTAGTGAAATTAATGCCCTACTAGGTTATGACAAATATTTTAGTAACTATTTTCACCTAATAAGGGAAGTCGGTAAAAAGTGACTTAATTGATACAATTTAGTAATGTAAATAAGGTGATGTTTGTGACCGAATAAGTAATATTTTCTTTAAATAACTTATTAAGTAATTTTGTTGTTGTGTTGTCATCATTCGAGCAATAAGTTATTTGCACCTTGGTCAAAATTATTAATTACTTATTTAGTCGAATTTTACCAACAAAAGTGACGTGCATGGAATTGTGTACAGCATTAAGAACTTGCCGTCTTTTCTGTGGATTTTTTACTAAAAGTATATCAAGTTTTCTTCCTGGTAATAGTGACAACTACAATCCAAGTACGATTTTCCTCTGCCGTTTCTTAATTAGTTATTTTTTAGTGACAATCCTGTATACTTTTCACTAAAGGCATGTCAGATTACATCCTCGGTAATTGTGTCAACTACAGTCCAAATATTATTTCCACCATAAATGCTTTTTATAATTATCACCCTGTATATTTTTCATTTTTTACCTGACAGTCGTTGTATTAACTACTTGCGAAATATTAACATCCGTCACATTGTTTTACGAATTTTTCTTAGGGTGACTACCATGTATAATTTTTTTTATATTTTTCCTTGACAGTTGTGTTAACTGCATGCAAGATATTATTGTCCTTCGTCGTATTTTTATCATAATTTTTGTAGAGTGACCACCCTGTATATTTTTTTCATATTTTGCATCTTTGACAGGTGTGCTAACTACATGCAAAATATTTTTGATCTCCGTCACGTTTTCAATTTTTTTTTTACGGTGACAGTTGTGTTAACTATATGCCAAATATTACCGTCTTCCGTCGCAATTCTTTTCTTAATTATATTTTTATGAGGTCCACCATGTATATTTTTCGACGAAAGTATATCCCAGTTCTTCGTTGGCAGTAGCGTCAACTACCTACTTCTTCCGTCAAGTGGTTTCCTAGATATAGCGCCAACGCCTGTCTCTTGACTGATAGACAGACAGACTGACTGAATTAAATGGCTTTAATTATCATAATCTACATACTCTGAAACATGAAAAAATGGAGAAATCACGGAGGGTGATTTTATCATGATTGCAATACTTCCCTTCAGTAAGCGAGGGAAGTAATAAGAGTAATAAGTACACTAAGGGAATACACTGAGCCAAAATAAACACCGACAATCGAATGAAGTAACCTCTTGTTTTATATAGGGTCTAATAGATGAAATATAAAGTATAAAAAGTATAAAATGGCCACCAAAACGAGACTTGTTGTATACTTAGCCCCTAATAGGTGAAGTTAGTGATTTACATAGAATTAATGGCATATTAAGTGATAATTAGATACATGAAAACAAGGGACCAATTGGTGTATAATAAGGTAATTAGGTGAAATAGTTACAATTAGGAGAACAAATATTGGTAATATTAGACACTCATTACTTAATAGATGGCAAAAATAGCTTGTTTTTCACTAATCTCTAAAGATGAGGTCAAAAATATTGGTGGAAATTAAGTTCTGATACTTAGCAACATTGCAAGGAAGTGTCACTAGAATATTTCTGCGAAATCTGAGTGTTTATTTGGTAAACATCTTTATTGTTACATTGTGTAATCTCGTAATTCCAAATAAACATTATTATTATTATTAGCCATATTTATTCGAAAATACGCAATGCCGGAAATTCGCCATGAAAATTTAAACTTTTGTTTTTGGAAATAATTTAATTCATAAGTATTCATTGAACATATTGAGAATTATTGAATTATTATAAGCTTGAAAAATAGAGTACCAAGTCAAAAATTGAAAATAAAAATTTTATACACTTATAAGCATTTTCTTTCCTTTAGAATAACAGGTATTTTCAAGGGGCTTAGTAATATTTCAAGGTACAATACTTAATTTCGACAGAGAAAATTCATTCCCTAATAAATTCTCGCGTATATACAGTGCAAAATTAAACAATAATCAAAGATAAAAGTATGTCTCATAAATAGTTAACAAGTAGTTATTATTATCAACCATATAAGTATATAGTTTTACCTTTTTGACGAAATAATTTTAAGGCAAGTATGAAAGGTAGCAAATAACCTAACCTAATAGATCAAATAACACCTATTCAGCTTGTTTTCCACGTCGAATCGACGTGTCATAAACCACCATTTAGACTCGACATCGAATTTATGTCACATTCACGTTTCGAAATTTTTGGCGTCACCTGTTCGACGTCGAATCGACGTCGAATAGCACTTAAATTGTTAGTTGGGAAGATCATTAAGCATGTTTTGCGGTTATCTGATAAGGTTTAAATTTTACAGGACTTTTTATTTTTAGATATGGAACAATTTTAAGGACCTACTCTACCTACTCTATACACACTTTTTTTTAATTTATCTTGATGGTTTTTTGGCAAATGTTAACACTAACTCCTCGTATTACTGAACCCCTTGTATTTTTGCCGCTTACAACTGTACATTTTCAAAAGTACGACTGTCCATTTTCAATTTATAACTGTCCAAAACAGTCATTAGAATGGGCCCCGAAATTACCTCCCGTAGTATTTAGTGTTTTCGCAAATATCCTGATGCCCTGGTGAGTCAAAAATATTAGAAAAAGTCCATGATAAAAGAAACCAAAAAAAAAACCTTTTCTTCAAACGTCAGAAAAACATGACATTTCTTAACTCATTTCATGACATTAAAGTTTGACTTTTTAGACGACTGTGCATTGTCGTTAACAACGGAAGTAAAAGTACTTTTTCTGACACTGTGAGCGGCAGAAAAATTAATATCCAGAGCAACGCGTATTTTATTTAATACGCCGGCCATGCAATAATATCAACACAATGGGTTTTTGGTGGTGAAATTCGAGACTTTTTATCTTTATTTTTTTATAGCTAATCGATGTTTGAAGAAAAAATAGCATGTTTTATTCGGAGTAAAAGCCACTTGTGACTCGTCTGTAATTGCAGGACTTACTTCGTTCGTCAAACCTATAGACTCGTCATAAAAGCATCACTTCTACTCCTAATAAGACAATAATTCTTTTATTTGCTACCGGTTTTGTAAGTAAACAAATATTTACTTCACGTCCTCAGGCAACAAGAAATTTTAATAAAATAAACAACATTTGTCATTAATAACATTGTTTTCCAACGTATCTAGTGATTATTATTAGTAACATGTAATACAAAAATATTTTGCATCAGTATTAATAAAAATTGCATATAATTATTATTTAAAAATTAATAAACAAACGCAAAACTACGCAACAGGCTAAAAGAACAATGAATAATGAATTAATGTAACAACTTTTGTGTCAATAATTAAATTTTCAAACAATAATTTTATATAATAATTGCATTTTTTTCCACATACGATAAGAAGTGAAAGTATAGTAATAACGGTAAAAACCGCTGCCCAAGGAATCACTACTTCCACATCCAGAATCTCTATCCAAGTCACTCACAACGAAAAAACTTTGTATGTGAAAATAATTGTTTGTGGAACTTTAATAATATAATATTTGAAATCCTCTACCCCAAAAACCCATAAAACGATACCCCACATCGGTAGTGGGGTGGGGGTGGTGATAGGGGGGTGGTAGTGGGGGTGGATGAAGTAAAAATATTTTGAGGTTTCTGGTTCCTGTACATAAACTAAATCACATTTTTTTTTCATCCCCTTTAATAAGGAGGTGGGGGTGGTAATGGGGGTGGCTAATGCCAAAAATTTTTTTGAGATCTTAGCTTCTCTTGTATATACTAAATACCAATTTCATGGACTCTTACCTGCTTGATTTACCCATTTACCCCAAATTTACCCCAATTTACCCCCCAACACTTCGACGGAACAAGATGAAAATATAATCTAGTTCTAGATCTCGTTAAAGTACATATGTGTACCAAATTTCAAGTCAATATCTTAAACGGTTCCAGAGTAAACGTGCGCACAAAGAAAAGTTACAGACAGACAGACCGACAGACAGACCGACAGACAGACCGACAGACAGACCGACAGACAGACCGACAGACAGACCGACAGACAGACCGACAGACAGACCGACAGACAGACCGACAGACAGACAGAAAATTTTTTTCGCTCAAACTTAAAATTTCGACTTTTCATGACATTTTAAGCCTATTTGGACAATAGAAATTTTTAAAAAAATTTTTGTCGTTACTATACTTCCACTGGACGTGGAAGTAAAATAAATGATGATTCTTTTGTGCAAATAGACGTAGAACGTCGAGATTTTAAGTTTGAGCGGGGGTGAGTGTAGATGCGTTTTCACTGTGTATGTATCCTTGATACTCCACACAGTGTGCATGAAGGTGGAAAAATTATGATGAAAATGAGTCCAAAATCGGTTTGCGCAGGCTGATTCTACATTAAAAGTAGATTCAAAATTTATGAAATTTAAAATCGTAGCTGATCCCTTTCGCGTTTTATTCACATTTTTGGATTTTAACCCTTTGCAATACAGTAACTCGTATAGGTACATCAACTTTTTCTTCAAGCACTTAGCACTTTTAGAAATAAAACTATCGTAAATAAGTTTATTATATCTTGTAAATACAGTTCTTTAATTAAAAAAACTTACTCGACAATTTTCCATTACTAGAAATTAAATTTCATTTGTTGTAAAACACTTGGAAATAACCAAAAAACAAAAACGTTTAATTAAAATTTAATTATCTTTTTACTTGTAAGTGTTTTAATATTTATACATTTTTTCATTACTGACAAAACAATTTATTTGGATTACACTCTTTGCCGCTAGGTAGCTACTCGTATTTTGTTTCCAAACATAAAGTGTAAATCTCTAAAATATATAGTTTAAATTTGTTTCAGATTTTAAACTTCTGCTAGTTGTAAATGGACAACAAACCGCATCACCATACTGCTTTGTTACACTAGATGATTTAAAAAAGAACCCTTACTGTAACCATTCAAGTGCAAGCACTAATGCAAGTTCAAGTGATAGTTTGGAAACTGAGAATAAAATACAGTTGAAAACTTTCGGAGATTTGAGAGCTGATTATGAAAAATTTGTTCTTTTAGGAAATAAAAAAAAAATTTAGCAAAGAATGTCGCAGTACTGTTAATCTCCCTCTATTTGATGAAGCTGATAATATTTGTGTTCTACAGAAATGTGTTATCCCTGAATTACACATTTTGCAAGGTTTGGTAAATAATTTATTTTGGCATAGTTTAGTCTATCTCTTTATCATTAAGTTTATCAGCTTCCTTCAACAATTTTCTGCAAGCGTTTCCTTCAAAAGCATCTCCATGATAATTTTTAGCAGTTTTAATTTTTTAGGCCATAAAAATGCTTTTTCTTTACCTAAAAGAGGAACTAAACTATGCCAAAATAAATGATTTACCAAACCTTGCAAAATGTGTAATTCAGGGATAACACATTTCTGTAGAACACAAATATTATCAGCTTCATCAAATAGAGGGAGATTAACAATACTGCGACATTCTTTGCTAATTTTTTTTTATTTCCTAATAGAACAAATTTTTCATAATCAGCTCCGAAAGTTTTCGACTGTATTTTATTCTCAGTTTCCAAACTATCACTTGAACTTGCATTAGTGCTTACACTTGAATGATTACAGTAAGGGTTCTTTTTTACATCATCTAGTGTAACAAAGCAGTATGGGCAGGGATACATTACTGATGAAGTTTGTTGTCCATTTACAACTAGCAGATGTTTAAAATCTGAAACAAATTTAAACGGTATATATACTATATACTTTTGAGGTTTACACTTTATGTTTGGAAACAAAATACGAGTAGCTACCTAACGGCAAAGAGTGTAATCCAAATAAATTATTTTGTCAGTAATGAAAAAATGTATAAACATTAAAACACTTACAAATAAAAAGATAATTAAATTTTACTTAAACGTTTTTGTTTCTTGGTTATTTCCAAGTGTTTTACAACAAATGAAATTTAATTCTTAGTAATGTAATATTGTCGAGTAAGTTTTTTTAATTAAAGAACTATATTTACAAGATATAATAAACTTATTTACGATAGTTTTATTTCTAAAAGTGCTAAGTGCTCGAAGAAAAAGTTGGTGTATACGAGTTACTGTATTGCAAAGGGTTAAAATCCAAAAATGTGGATAAAACGCGAAAGGGATCAGCTACGATTTTAAATTTCGTAAATTTTGAATCTACTTTTAATGTAGAATCAGCCTGCGCAAACCAATTTTGAACTCATTTTCATCACAATTTTTCCACCTTCAAGCACACTGTGCCCAAGTGAAGCAACGTGTAGCGCGGTTAGTACTTCGATGGGTGACCCACCCATCTTGGGAAACACAGCGATCTCGTCCTACCTTCTAGCGGCTTGTATATCAATGAATTCGCGGAAGCTATGTAATTTCGAGACGAGGATTACATAGCGGATATACCATCCATCGAAAGGGATGTGAAGCAGGCGGTCCCTTGTCTATTAAATGTTAGGCAAGTAAAAGATCCCTACTTTTCTTACGACAAGAGGTTCGGCAAAATTTCCAGGTTGGGGGTAACTCGTCTCCTGGGTGGCAATTCTTGAGCGCGAGAGAAATTGTTACTCCCCGGCGAATTAATTCCCTCGCCTTTCACTTGAAATTCCCCTACTCGAAAAACGTATTCTTAAACAAAAGGAATAACGAGGGACCGGTGAAAGTTTGAGGGAGAAGTCTACAGTGTTGTCATATTGTTCTTCACAATATAACCAATCAGAACTCTCCTATATCTGATATTCGTCAGCTGTGGTGGCCAAAAACTGTTTGGTGGTGGCGTGACAGTTGACAGATCAAAAACATATTTATTCTAGTGATTTAAAAGTTAATCTCCTATCACAGTATTATAGTCTCATACGAAAAGCATTGTTATTGTGTACAGAATGGCCACCGATTATTTAATGGTTTGGACATCCTAAATAAAAGAAACAAAAATTTGATTCGACAATTCAAAGGGATCCGTTTTTCCTAAAATTCGAATATTTTTCGCATTTTCAAACTATTCCTTCGCATCTTCTAAATCATCCAAAACTTGTCTAGCGACTAAATCTTCGATATCCATTATTTAAATAAAACCGAATTAATATGATACGCCTCCACACGCACGATCACAACCTGCAAAGTACTTGAAACATGTTTCTTTTCTGCTTTCCATTGATTTTCTCTCACTAAAAGTAATGGAATTAGTAGGGAGTGTTTTCGTCTACTTGGCTGGGGAAAATAAATTCAGGAACACAAACTTTACATGAGGGAGTAGAAAAAGATTATTTTCTCTACTCATTCTACTTCCTCAAGCTCAAGAATAGCCAGCCACCCTGGCTAGATAAAAAAAAAGTTTGAGCGAAGAAAATTTTTGTCTGTCGCTCTGTAAATATTTTTGTACACATGATTGCTCTGGAACGGATTATGATATTGACTTGAAATTTGGTACGTGCTATTATATGAGATATGTAACTATATTATATTTTGATCTTATTCTGTTAAAGGGTTGGGGGTAAATTGGAGTAAATAGGTAAACCAAGCAAATAAGAGTCCATAAAGTTGAGATTTAGCGTATGTAATGTTGTCTTCAGATCTACTAAGCGCTAAAAAAATGTCGGCGCCTTTGATCTTTACCGCACCGCCAAGGAAGCCGACATTTTTTACACGCATAACAAGTGTGTAGTCAACTATACGAGAAGCCAAGGTCCTATTATTAAAAGGGTTAAAAAATAAAATTGTTATTCAGAAAGTTATCAGATACGGTAAAAAAAAGGCACCAGATATTGGTATATTATATGAAGGCCAAAAAACATAATACTTTTACAGTCACTGAGAACTCTACTGTTACTTTCCTTGAAATAATTAGACAGTAATTGTCCAAATACTGTCTTCCTGCAACCGTCGATGCTTTTTCGTACAATACTTATCATTGCGGAAAATAAACAAAGCAATCAGTGCTAACAAACACAGTGAAAAAAATCCGGAAAAGATAGGTTCATTTTCAAATGCACCAAATCCCAAGGGTAATAGACATTTCTTTACCATCAACTATCGATGCTTTTTCGTACAATACCTATCATTGCGGAAAATACACAAAACAATCAGCGGTAACAAACACAATGAAAAAAATCCGGAAAAGATAGCTTCACTTTTGAATGTACCAAATCCCAAGGGTAATATACATTTCTTTAGGAGAATTTCAACAATGTTATTCAGAAATTCTGGAGTTGATATAACAACAATTAAACGTCACGGTAGATGACCATCGCTGAAGGTTACATCGAAAATTCCACTCGACTACCTAAAGTGGAGAATGCAAAAAAGTGAAAAGCGAAAGATCGGTGCAGTCAACAACGCGTCTCATGAATCACGAGCCAAAAAAAAATCTAAATTTGCTGCATAAAAAATATCAACATAGCCTAGAACGTATTAGTAAAGATGCCGACTTAAATCTCTTTTAGGGTTTGCAGAAATAGGAATTAAATAATGATTGTAATAATTTTATTATAAATTCAACATTTTTAAAGTTACGTGATTTAATAAAATCTCATTAGTTCGTTTTATTATTAGTTTTTGAGTCTACCAAAGCAACTATTTGAATCGGTCACAGTAGTATATGAAATGAGTATTAGCTTACAATAAATAACATTTGACAAGCATACAGGGTGGTTCACAAATAGGTGACAACGGCATACAAAATATGGTAAATTTTAATATAAAATTTAATACAAAGAGTGACCCCAAAAATAGGCCAAGAATCGCCCATTCTCTCGCCCTCAAATTTTGTTTTAAACTAAATGCTAAATTATTGTTAATAATGAGAACATCCTGAATAAAAAATTTCAAGATTGATGAGTGATGATTGGTTTTTGAAATATGAGGGATTGAAGTTGTGATATGCGCGATGCAATATAGGAGCATATCAAAAAATACACAGCCCCACAAAAAATGAATACTCATCAGCTATGGCAGAGCAATCAAGATATTCTTAGAATTTTTTGACGCTGAATTCAAATCTAAAATCGCAAAATCCTTATATCCATTGATTAATTCAGAGGAGCCAAAAATAACCCCTATATAAGGATAAAAATTTAAAAAAATGATGCTATTGAGTTATAAAGCTTCCATGAACAGAAATATCATATAAGTCTATTGGCTGAGTACATGAACGAAGGTGTTGACTAGGGATCACACAAAGAAATCGAGACAAGCTCTTAAAGGCCAACAACAGAGGCCAACAAGCATAGAAGTCCGGAAATGTGCAATTTTTAAATGCAATTTTAATGTAAGTAACATTCCCGTACGGTTTTGTTGATCGTTGCTTGGCAACGGATCTTTTCCGGTCTGTTTTCTGATAGTTTCTTAGCAACGGACTAAAATACTGGAATTGTGCATTTTTCGATCTGAAATCGCGCCGAAAATGTAGACATTGCCGGACGATTTCAGAAAAACAATCCATTACAGTTATGAACTTAAGTCAGGGAAAAAATAGTGAATGTACCAGATACCACATTTTGATTGCAGTAGGTATGAATGTAGGATGATAGCTAGAAATTTTGTAACTATTTTATGACACACCTACGATGGGGTAACAGAACGCACAGTGGTCCGAAAATTTCAAAAAGTGGCCAAAAATTCAATTTTGTTATAGATCGATTAACAATCACATATGTAATGAGGGAAAAATAATTAAAAAATAAATATCCTCAGGGGTGACTTTTAGGGGTTGTTTTCCTGAAAAATGGTGTATTTCAGCTTTTTTCGGTTGAACGTTGTAGCAAACCGTTTAAATAAGACAGACAACCTAATTAAAAATATATTTACCATCGGGGGTTGCTTTTAGTGTAGAAATTGACATATTAATTATTTTTTTTTCAGTTTAACGTTATCAAAAACCGCTTAATTAACCCAGAAAAAATATATAAACAAATATTTACAAACAGTGGCGATTTTTAGGGGTTGTAAGAGTATATAGAATGGCACATTTTTGCTTTATTTTAGTTATAGACAATCGTTTATTTAAGACAGATAAAATAGTGACTTAAATATCTAACATAAGATGTGTTTTTAGGAGAGATTACAATTTGAGGGGATGCAAAGTAGGAAAAACAAGATGAAAGAAGACTGTGGCATTTTTTTAGAAAGATAAGAAAGAGTTATATGTTTCGAGTGTACACATTTAATTAGATGGGATTATTTTATACATATTTAGTCTTTTAAATAGTATCTATTACAAATGTTAGTCATTAAGCGCAACATCGCCATCATCGCTTCCGCTTTCTGACGAGGAATTGCTTTCCTCAGATTGAAATTTCAAATTTGTTAGAAATGTTTCCTGTTTCCTCGGATGAGCTTTCTAGTGAAGGCTTTTCCAATAAAGACAAAACTTCTTTACAAATTGTTGAACTTTTCTGGGGGGTAGCTGCCGCAATGATGATATAAGCGGATCTGATGTAAGAAGCAGCCTATTTAATAAATCTTCATTGGTACATACTCTAGAATTTTTACGGGCATGGAACTCTCTAAAATGCTTCAGATCTTTATTACTGGACTCCTGGGCCTCCTCTGACAATTGGCCAATGGGCAACATTGCTTCCGTAATTATAATAGCTTCATGGATCAACATTTTGTGGACAGAGGCTGGCGTATAATACCATGGGTATGTATCAACATAAAGTCTTGCCGTTTGTAGAGCATATTCTTTAAAAGCCCCTACATCAATTGCGAATCCGCAAGACAATGTACGTGGTATAACTCCGAACCTTTTAATAGTCTTCAGATACCCCAGTAATTGTTGCTGATTGGGAGGCAGCGGTAAAAATCGCTCTGGCTGTGTTTCCATCGTTTGTGGTTCCGCTGCCGCCACTTTTTGGGATATCGACGAGCAATCCTATTTTATCGCGAAAATCCGCCTGAATTTTTCTCTTCCTTTGTTCGAAAATTGACTTGTTATTTTTTCACCTCGTACTTGCCAGGTATTTATTCCTAATCTATACGAAATATGTAATAAGTACTCGAAGCATCTGATCCAGGCATGAAGCGAAGATAATCCAAATCGTAGTACTTCTTTGTTTATCTGTAGCTCCATAACTTTAGTGATGAGGTTCATCTGCGTCGGAGTCGCCTTACAAATGTAACAGGTCTGTGCAGAGGAAGTATCTGAACCTTGCCATATATCATAGTCATTACGCAGATATGTGACACAGACAGTTCCTGATTTTGGTCTATAATATATGTCTTTGGAATAAGACGACTGATTTGTTCTATATAGGTCGATTCTTGAACTGTTAATTCCGTCGTTTCCTTCTTGAACTGGAATCTTATTGGTCTACAAAATCTAGTGGAGGACGGTCGTGGATTTTGCCAAATTATTATTTTATCTCCACCTAGCTTTTCATTATATAACTGTAAGGGAACTAGTGACGTAAGGAACATATCGCCATCACCAAATCCGGATTCTGAAAATACTTGTTTATATTGCGAATGGCCCGTGCTTCCATCACAGCCCCATTTAACCAATAAAGTTAGAATGTTTAACTCATCGTGGGTTAGGTTTTGTATATCTGGCTTCTGCAATTCCAGTATTCGGCATGTAGTGTGGTCAAGGGATTAAAATTTAAATACATTAAAGAGATTAATCAGACTGACATAAGTTCAACTCGTCATTTGGAAGATTATTGCCGAAACTTTTGTTAGATTTAATAATTTCTATTAATTCTAATAAATTTAATTTAAAACCTTTTTCTTCCACATGTAATATCTTTAGATCATTTATATTAGGAAAATTGTGACTTGTTTCTAAAATATGATTTGCAAAAGTTGAATCTGTTCTTTTAATCATCAAAAAACAGATTAAGCTTTTGCAAATCATATTTATATCTTAAAGGTGAAATTGAAATATCATCTAAGTTCGAACCTGAGAGTATATTGAGGTTTAGATATCTTATACGTCTTCATATTTTTGTGTGCTTAATAAAAAACCTTAGTAACATTTTGCTCTAAAATTATAATAAAGCATAGTTTATACGTCTCTGAAGATCGTCCTGTATGACGGATATTGTCGAATTTCAATAGGGAATATTCTACCATGCTATTTTACACACGTGCCAAATTCAAAACAGAAATATTAAGTCTAACGGAAGTTATCGTGTTTACAAGAAACGGTCTATACACATACATACACACATGCACACACACACATACACACATGCATACACATACACTCATAAATACAGACCCGCAGACATTTTTTTATTCGATATTTGAATTCAGCCTGTTATGAAACGGATTTCCATACACAATTTTTTTTTCTACGATTTATTATTAAAAATTATGGTGCGGTTATAATACATCTATTTAATTCAATCAAATACGTATAATAACTATAGAACTGATTTTTTTTTTCGAAACATTCCTTGGACGGGATCATGTTTATTGATAATAAATACTGATTCAAAAAGAATATTATAAATAGAAAAAGTTATTTTAACAATAATTGATTCCGCATCCTCTTGCGTCAAGTGATCGATGCTACCGGTGCTTGCGGAATATAAGTCGCACGTTATAAAAAATCAAAAATTTCGAAAATCCGCTTGAGATTGCCTAATTTTTTTTCTTTGTTATAAAGGAATGTCTAAGGCACTTTTTACGTATTTTTTCAAGGCATGATAACGTAAGATTTGTTTCGTAGCTCTACACAAATCTGAACCTACTCGTAAAAGTTTCTGATAAACACCCTATAATAAAACAACCTTCTATCTGTTTATCACGTTTTAGGCACACACTCTCTCTTCAAAAGTTGGTGATTAAATGAGACGTAATACCGGTGAAACAGTGCCATATAAAGGGTCGTGTTTGCGAGCCCCTAGCAGGTAGAGATATCGCCTAATGGCCTTTGTATTCTTGGAAAAGATGCATTGACCATTATTTTAATTACCCCCAAAATATCAGAGCGAAATTCGAAAGTTGAAAAAAACCATTTTTGGCCACTTTTTATAAAATTTGGCCTACTGTGGAACGGGACGAAAACTTATTGATAGGTCTTCACCCCCTGAACCTCGTTGGGATCATTTGGGGGATGAAAAGGAATCAAGACGCCTTGACATAAGAGAAAAGCACTCTTGGAAACCGCTAAATCAGTATTTTTTTTATATAATGCAGCGATTACGAGATTGCTCCGATATTCATACCTTCTCACTCCTTACCTTGAGGGTTAAAAATCGAATTTTTTTCGATACAAGATAATTGTTGTAAAATTGCTCAGATTTCCACCCTCTAACCGCTGTGAATTTCTCTAGAGCGATGATGAACAATCACGAGGCCACGACATTCCTAAAAAGCACTCTTGAAAACCTTTTCTATAGGATTTTCGCTAATGTGATACAGCGATTGTGATGTCTCTGGCATTTACTCCCCTTCTTAGAAAATTCACTTGAGGTTTGAAAACAGATCATTAGGACATACATTTTATGGAGATCGCCCTTTATTTTCCTTGTGACAAAATTTAGTTAAATATAAAATTCTCCTATATTACATCACGCTTAACACAACTTTAATCCCTCATATCTCAAAAACCAAAGATATGCTAATCTTGAAATTTTTTATTCAGGATGTTCCCATCATTAACAATAATTTAGCACTTAGTTTGAAACAAAATTCGAGGGCGAGAAAATGGGCGATTTTTGGGGTCACTCTTTCATTTTCATTTCATTTATTTAATTGAATAATGTGGTTTGTGACCTGCAATGCAATCACATTGTCGAATTTATAATATACAAATGACTGGAAAAAAATAAAGTAAACAGATGACTCATAAAGAAGTAATAATTAATAACTAGTTGTGCTACAACAAACAAACGCAGAATGGAATGCAATGTGGCTAAGATTATGCATGAATTTGAATTTTTAATAAGTAGTGCTAGACTATTATTAAAATAATATAGGTACTCTCTGACAATTTTTTTTACATTATCTGTGATTCTTATTGAAACTGGTTTGTTGTAAAATTTTGGTACCGTAAAAGATACGAAATATTTTTTGTCAATAATGCCAAAAACATTTTTGAAGCCCTCGTCTCGTGTATACACACTAAATTACGATTTCTTTTTTAACCCCCGTTAAGAATGGGGTGGGGGTGGCGATGGGAGTGGTAGATTGTGTGGCTAATGCCAAAATTTTTTCTTGGTTCTTGGTTCTTGTGCAAACACTAAATAATAATTTTATTCTTTTAACCGCTTCAATTATGGGATAGGAGTGATAACAGGGGTGATAGATGCGGTGGGATGCTAAAAACATTTTTGAGGCCCTTGATTCTTCTGTACATACTAAATCACAATTTTATGTTTCCTCTAATAATGGGGAGGAGTGGCAGAGAGGGTAGTTAATGCCAAAAAAAATGAGGCCTTTAGTTCTTGTGTACACAGTAAATCACAATTTTATTTTTTTTACTCCCATTTAATAATAGTGTGGAGATACAGATGTACATACACCATTCCAGAGTAATCGTGCGCAAAATAAAGTTACAGACAGACCGAAAGATAGACAAACATTCCGACAGACAGAAATTTTTTTGCTCAAACTTAAAATCTCGACGTTTTATGACATTCTATTTGAACTAGAAATATTTTTTTGCGTTAGTGTACTAATAATATCAAGTAGGAGACTATGTTAGAAATAATATTTGGAATGTAGTTGATACAATTACGGAGGAGGAAACTTGATACTTTTGGTGAAAAAGTGTAGAGAGTAGTCACTTAAAAAGGTCAAAGACCATGGAGAAAAATAATATTGGGAATGTAGTTATCATAGGGTGACCAGATATTTGCAGTTTGAATGCTGTACACTTGGATTGCAGAGAAATTTATAGTGGCGACATTGTGTGGAATGAGGGGATAGGAGATGAGGGATTCGTAGATCCATCATGCTTTTTCCTTTTGAAAACGATTCAAAAGCAGGAACCGCAACTTCGATATTTCAACGATCTCAAACGCAGCTCAACCAGTGAATCTAGTAATTTTCATACTGACAATCGCGGAGATCTCTCCGATCATTTAATTTGCCTCTGTGGAATGAAATTCATACTCTGACTAAATCGCATTGTACACTCCTCCTTAAAACCAAATTCCTATGTGACCTTATATACATTAACGAAAACCTGTCGCGATCACCAAGTAAGTTATTCCTTCTATCTCCACAGCTCAACCATCGGTCCAGGTCTCCTTCTGTCTC
Source organism: Rutpela maculata (assembly GCA_936432065.2). Classification (NCBI taxonomy): domain Eukaryota; kingdom Metazoa; phylum Arthropoda; class Insecta; order Coleoptera; family Cerambycidae; genus Rutpela; species Rutpela maculata. The sequence continues at coordinate 124,824,612 of OW386290.2, read as the reverse complement.
AAGATTCGAGTCAGGGCAGGTTTGCCCTACTCAGAAAATTACACGATACAAGGCGCAATCTCAATCCTACTAATAACCGTAACGCACAGTTCCACACTACTCTGAGACACTCTTAATTGACCGATTATCCAATGACAAAGCTCAATACATCCCAAAACAAAATACCATTTTTCAGAAAAAGAAACTTTCCAAATTAAAAATGATATGATTCCAGGCAAACGCAATACTGTACGTTTTTCTGTACATCTAAGCATGCTGTACATGCCATTAGAATTCCGGAAAATACAGCGAAATTTCGTACGTACGGTCACCTTGAGTTATCACTATCGTCTAAAAAAAATCTGATATTTTTTCGTAAAAATATGTAGGCGCATGGTTATTCAACGGAAAAAAGTAATAATAAATAAGGTATCGAATGAACACATTTACAGATTTTTTAAATTATTTTTGATTCTTCTGTCATAATGCGTGAGGTAGTTGAAGTTGAAAAGGTCACATATTATGTTAACTGTACCTAATAAGTAAAAGTTTAAACGTATATGTACCTAATAAAAATATTAGTGATATGAATTAACACCAACTAATACTATTTTAGCGGTTTTAAGTCCACATGCAAATTTGCTAACCACAACAAATATTTAGGTGACAAATTACCGATAAATGATAAAAATGTTTATGTTAAAATTACTACCTAATTGAGTAAGTGTACCGCATATATTTTGTATTATACAAACAAACCTTTGAATTTATCCCTGACATCTTCTACATATCCATTTTCTATGTTTTACAATTACCCATTCTTTTGAAAATTTTATTATCCTTCCAATATTTTCTCACATCAAGATATTTGAGCATTTTTCATTCTTATGTGCCTTGTCATTTGTATTTCGTTTACTCTCTTTTAATTTTTGCTTTATTTTGATTCCAGATAATACTAAAACCCTCTATTGACTTTAGAACAAAATGTAGAACTCTGTAATCATAACTCTTGCACATATCATCCTTTAACATAGCTAAAACTAACGTAATAGCCTTTGGTTGCAGCTTTGAAGAACTTTCTATTGGAAATTACATTCTGGAAAACAAAACTCACTTACCAAGTTTCTTTCTAGGATATACTCCGGGTCGGCTACGTCTACATTTACGTCTTGGACATGAATACTAAAGACCAGGATTACGGACGTTTATGGGAATTCCGATACAATAATACAATTAATATTGTTTTTCATAAATCACTATTACTTAATAAAAACAAATACCAAAATAAACGACAGAGGGGGCACGTGCTTCTGTACCCCCCCCCCCCCCCCCCTGGATCCGCCACTAATAAGGTTCTGGAGAAACATTATTATTGCAAAATCAGAAACGCTTGGGTTTATTATTTTAAATAATGAATAGCGCTGCCAACAATAAAAATCATCTTTCATCACAAAGACTCTTTATAATAGTCAAGAGTAACGATAATGAAATAACGTGATTGCATATAAAATTCATATTTTTCCGCGTTCCAATGTGATAATGAGAACTGCGCCACCTAACGTGCGGCTTCTTTCTTGCAGTTTCACGTACATGTTGAAAGCACGGGGTGCGTCATCCTTGTCTCTAGTATTCATGGTCTTGGATTTGAGTCATGCTTGTTGTCAGCAACGCAAGCCACATGACGCGTGATTGTGTCGTGATATGGAGTGTTTATGCTCCTTTTTTTGTGTTTCTGCTTCTACAAATCTTGTTCTTCTGAGTCTTCTGATTCCTCCGCTACTGATTCTGGTAAAGCATATATTGTTGCTATTTCTTTGTGGTGTTCATTTTTTCCTTGCTTTTCTTTCTCAGAGCGCTTGGTCCTTTCCTAGTTTGTTCATGATCCTGTCGATTATTGTTCTCCACGTGCAGTACGGTCTCCCTATTTTTAGTTTGTTGCTGTTCAGTATTAGCGCTTTCTTCAGAAGATGTGTTGGGTCCCTTCTTTCGACATGTCCCCAGTACTTCATTGCGTGCATTTCTACCCTTTGTGTAGTTGTTTTCCCTCCTAGTAGTGTTGATATTTTATGTCGCTATTTCCCCCCCTTGTGTTGTTTTTGTGGGTAGTTGAATGATGTCCCTTTCAGCTCTTCTCAAATTTTTTCTGTTATTTCTATGATATTAGTTGTATGGTCGTGTTCCATTTCGTAGACAGAGGTGTGGATTATATCCATACTCTGGTGATAATTTCTAGGGATTGATCCTTTAGCTTTTCCGGTGCGTAGTACATTAACTCGTTGTTTATTTTGTCTCCTCCAGGTGCGGTATTTCTTCCAGTTCTGGCTAATATTTCTAGCAGTTAGTTCTTTGATAGTAGCTTGTCCAAGGGCCAGTGGTGCGTTTCTTTTATTAGCTCTGTTCGTTCTTTAGTTGCATTCCCTTCTTCCTCCAGCTTCTTGGTCTAATGTTGCAGTGGTATGTATCTTCTCTTGTGGGAATTATTGTTTCTTCTATATTTTCCCAGATATCTAAAGGTTTGGATTAGTCGTTGTCCTGTTGGGAGTGTTTCTATGTTTTCAAAGAATGTTCTACAGTTTTTCCTCGTTCTGTTTCTTTTCGCCTCTCTTTTTTCTTTCAATGCTTCTTTTAGTTTTTCATTTATGTTCCACATCGGGTGTTGCTTGTCTGTAACCTTTACTTTTTTTTAGCCGTTCGAACTTTTTATTTTTTTTCTTTCTTATCGGGCTCATAAGTGGCCTGTCCCATTTTAACGTTTTACTTGACGCTATTTTCATTTTTGAACCCATTGATGTCCAGTCTAGTTCTTCTCTTGTCGGTTATTTTTCTATTTCTTCGCAGTATTTGTTCTGGAAGACAGTGATTTCAGGTACTGCATTGTTTTTGTTGTTTCTTTTACGTCTTTTCTCTTCTTTTATATCCAATTTTCCGTATAGGATTTTGTGGTCTGTATTGACTTCTGCTGTAATTTTTGCTTTAATGTTCTTGATCCTTTTTCTTATCCCTCTACTCACCAGTATATGATCTATTTGTGAGATTGAGCCTCTATTACTCTAAGTGTCAAGAGAGCTTTTTCTCCACGTGTTTCTTATTGTTAAGTCAAACATGTACAATGCTTTTATGTTCCTCTGTCTGGTCGTCTTTTCCTATATGTGCGTTGAAGTTTCCTAGTATTATAATGGGCATTTTTCTCTTTTCCTTTTTTCTAGTTTCCTGGCTTAGCTGTCTGAATACCCTTCCTGTCCTCATGTCTGAGGGTATGTGTACTCCGTCTTGCAGATATTGTGCTTTCCGATATGTATGAGTACACTCAAAGAAAATGATAGTTAAATTCAACCAAAAAGAGCGTATGAAATCGCGCCTATCTAGTTTCATAGTTAAATCAATCAATAAAGAATAGTCATACAACTTTATTTGTTTTCGTAAACAAATAGTAGTTTAATAATCATATCTTCTTGTAACAAATTAAATAGTACAATGACATTTTTTTATGTTCACTAACCATTTTCAATTTGGTCTACAATTAAATAGTACAACGACTTTGTTTTTTGTTCACCAACTAATTTTTAGGTTGATCTACGCTTTATTGTATGATGAAGTTTTTTTTGGTTAGCCAAAATCTCAGTATTGAGACATCAGACCACCCAAACCAAAGATTAGAGATCGTTTATAAGATCCATCCAAATATATCGATGATCCCTGAGAGAATTTGAACACTGCAATCATGTTATTAATTTTCTCTAAATTCATAAGAGTGCAAGATAATGCATGATGGATTATTGTTAGTGATTTGTATGTGGCGTCATCTGGGAATAATTTCTGTAATAGACTACGTGGTAAGCAAGCAAATTTTATGGTAATTCTTTTAGAACTTCTAGAAGACGACAACAATATTGGTTTGTCTATCAAGTACAATAATACAGGGAACTAATACTGAGTTAGAATTACAATTCGATAATAGTTAAAAATAAAATATACTATTATCTAGTTTAATTTGACAGAATTCAACAAAATAATAGTCAGACGAACAAAATAATAGTCTTATTCATTTATTTTTTAAGTTAATGTTTGTTTTGTTGTACGACAACTTTTTATTAATTAAAATAACAATCACCTGTTGTTTAAAAATACCATCAATATAGTTTGGTTTAACAAAATTAACGATATTGTTAGTTAACCATTTTTTTTTGTTGAATTTACCCATACTATTTCTTTGAGTGTACCGTGGCTATATTTTAGTTTATCTTTTCCGTCCTTATCTCGATGGGGCATTCTCCTTTGCTGGACTTTTCTTGACCTCCCCCTGCCCTCGCTTAGCTGAAATTTGCAGTTTTATGTGACTGTTGCTCCGTCTATCATGTGAGTTTTTTATATACATGTGACGTCGATGTTTTCTGCCTGTAAGACCTTGTCGATTTTTTCCCTTTTCAATCTCTGTATGCATCTTCTGACATTCCATGTCGCCAAAGTTATCCAATCAGTTGCTGTTGCTTGAGTGTGTCCCTCTACCGTTCTTTGCGATATTTGATCCCTATTAGTATTTGTCGCTTGCTCCTATTCTTGGTAAGGCGTTATTGTTCTGCTTGGGGAATTTGTTTCTTATAATCGTTCTGGCTCGTTTCTTTCTTGTATAATGATTACCCTGTCGTAGTGATTTCTGTTGTTTTCCTGCTTCCCGTACACAATTTGCATGTTCTCGTCCTCTTGTTGGTTTTTGGAGCGTAAAAGGGCTACAAGTGAAATAATAGGTAGAGATGTTAAATTACCCACCAAATAAAATTATACAGCTAAGAATATTTTCTACATAGTAACTTAGTACTTCGGAAAAGGTTTTTCAATTGATAAAAATGACAATGCAACGATGTTATGGACATTTAATCTAAAATAAGTAGTCAGGGTCTGCAAATCTAAGCTGTAGTGAAACATAACATCCTATTTCAACTTTGTAAGGCAAGAAATTCACGGCAAAAGCTTTCTTTACAACGCCAGATATCTGTGAATTGGAGATTTATCTCTATTCAGAAGGATTATATTTAAGTGATTTCCTAAATGCTGAATATTATTTCTACTCATAAAAAGCACTGAAGATTTATTAGAATATAATTTTAAGTTATGTCCAAGAGTTAGTCATTTTATATTATTTTTAACTCGTTGTTGAGATCAAATGCCTGTGGATAATCTTCAGAATTAAAACTGTAATATATTTCGATATGATCGACATAAGCGTGAACATTAAGAGTTTTTATAGACTTAATGTATCTACGGTGAATATTATAAAAAATAGCTGACCTAAGATGGAACTTTGAGATACTCCTGTTAATATCTCTAACTTGGACGAAAAGTTATCGTTCTAATATATTATCTGCATTGACTACTTACATAAAAAGTAGCCAAGGTTACAGCGGAATACTAAAAGCCAATAAATTTAATTTTGCGCACAAAAGATTATGAATTATGATGTCAAATGCTTCGAAAAAATCAAGCAGAACAAATGCACTTATGTACGTACTATAACCTGTTCTAAAACCAGGTATTCAGATATTTGGTTTACAGTATTGATAAATTTAATTATATAAAATTCTTTCAAACACTTCAGATACAGTTGGTAAAATACTTATAATTCAGAAAGAGGATTAGAAAAGGGGAGAGCATTCAATCTTTTTGGCTACTTTCCATTCATTAGGAAAATAATTCTGTACAATACAGTAATTAACAAAGAGAAGTTGCAGTCTGGCGTGGCCGAAATTGATAGATCATCTAACCTACATAAAGCTCCCTTCAACCTGAAAGACGCATTGTATATTTCAGTTTAAAATGTAGAAAATTTGCTCTAGAACCCAAATAACACATAATTTATACACAACATAATGGTTTCCACCAAACTTCACTAGGGAGTATTCTCCATACTATTTTATATGTGTACCAAATTTGAAATTAAAATTTTAAATTCAACAGAAGTTGTCGTAACAGTCCGTAATACCCGAGTGCAACTTTTACTGATTTCATAATAGTCTTATTTAAATAGTGGATGGTGTGAGTCGTAAAAAGGCCCGAAAACCCGACTATTGTCTGATGCAACCAAAGTAGTTCTCCCCCCGTTTTCGAGGATGCTGAACACCGTGGTGGTCGTGGCAGAATTTCTCGTTGGGGTAACGCAAACGGCCAAAAACCACACCCAAACGGGATCAAACGCGTATTGATAATGTTTCACGGAATCTAACTTATTGATCCCCCGTTTTCGAGCATGCCAATTATAGGGAGGACCCTGAAATGCGTGCCTGATACCCGCCCACCAATAACCACCCTCCAAAGGGGTAAGAGAGGGCTTTCATCATAGCACTGGACAAAAAGGTTTTCCTCTCATTTTAGAGCCGAACACGGAGATGACCACGAATCGAGTGCTTGATACCAATTCACCCTCTCAATGGCAAAAAATACCCTTTCAATAAAAAGATTTTATATAATACATTATGATTAAATAAATCAGATGCTTCAATTATTATAAACCTATTTTTCCCAAAAAATATGTACAAAAAATATACATTTATCTTTTTTCAGCTCCACAGTAAATAAATGAAGATACTTGGTTGACAAGATCGAGGTGATACTTAATGTTTTTTTTCTGTGTATCATTCTCAAAACCGGGGAGGGGGGACTTTGGCCGGGGGTATGCTGAGAACGCACTCTCACCCCTTTGGAGGGTTGTTATTGGCCATTTTCGGGGGAGGGTCACCCCGGAGAGGAATTCCACCATCACCACACGGTGTTCAGCATCTTCGAAAACGGGGGATCACCAAGTAGAGTCCCTCAAACAATTATAATACGCGTTTGACCATGTTTGGGGTTGGTCATTGGCAGTTTGCGTGGGTGAGTCACCCCAACGAGAAATTCTGTCACGGTGTTCAGCATCCTCGAAAACAAGTAAGAGTCCCTCAAACAAGTATGATACGCGTTTGACCCGTGCGGGTGATTTTTGTTCGTTTGCTGGTGTGGGTCACCCCAACGAGAAATTCTGCCACCACCACGGTGCTCAACATCCTCGAAAACGGGGAAGATAACTAATCTGGTTGAATCAGATTGACACGGCCATGTATGCATATAGCCACAGCGCTCAGGCAGTTAACATGCTGCTTAAAGCATACATGGCGCGGGCAACGGCAAATTATGACTAGTGGAAAATCAAGTTCAACGAAGAGAAATCGGAGGCTATGGTTTTCTCCCAGAATTTCACAAAAAAATCAAAATTATTACACCAGTCTCGATCAAGGGGGTCAAAATTAACAAAAGAATCTGTGAAGTACCTAGGAGTTCATTTACACACCAGACTGACTTACAACAAGCACATAAACGGGACTATACGCAAGGTCTATTCCCTGTCTGTCCTCTAATGGCAGGGAATAGTAGACTAAACAACTATAACAAAAAATTGATATACACGACCGTCGTGAGGCCAGCTCTTACATACGCAGCGCCGGCGTGGTGCAGCGCGTCGGCCACAACGATTAAAAAACTCTCCGTGTTAGAATGAAAATTCCTACGCCTTATATCAAATTCAAACAGATACACCTTCAGAGTCTTATACGCCCGTTATAACGACATTGTTCCATTAGCGAAGTACATCAAAACCATATCACAAAAATTTTATCAATTTAAACTAGATGATGAGTCCGCTAACAAACAACATTACACGAATAAAAGAGGATTAAACACAAATTACCATACCAGGCGCTGCCCATTTTTCGACCACCCATTTTTGTACTAAAACTAAACTTATTACCCAACCTCTCTCACTTTTCTCAACTCTTTTTCTTCTTTTCTTTATGCAGTTTTTGTTTTATTCCTTATTTATTTTTGTTTCTAAATTATTATTCCAAATTTGAAAACTTATAAAACATATATAATTATTTAAAATTTCAAAAACATTTGGTACCAAAACTTAATAATTACAAAAAGTTCAACGGCTTGGCATAGCCTTTCTCTTTTTACGTTTCATTGTCTACAGCAGGTATTTTCAGTGAGTTGATTTCCTGTCTCAACAATGCAAATTTAAAATAGTGCATGTGCTTTTTCTACAATGATTTATATTTGTTAAATTTTTCAGTTATGTTAAGCCGTAAGACATAAGACTATTTTACTTCCCTAATGAACCTACTAGGTAGGTAGGAGTAGGGTAATTGTGTTAATTTATTTTATTCTGTCTCGACCTCGTTCCTGCCCAGCCCTTCAATTGCCGCGGAGCCTTGGCTAGCGGATGAACGGCTGGACACGGAAACAAGTATCAAGAGGAAATTGTATTTTAAATATGAAATAAATCTGAATTGATTTGATTGGTTGAATCAGATAATAGTCGGGTTTCCGTCCGACTCACACAATCCACTTAAATACCTTTTTACGTATTTGAAGTACTAATTTCATGTCAGAAGTTAGTGTCTATTAGGTATTAGGTAACGTCCTACTTTAATTTTCCTTCGTTTCATATTATGAATGCCTTCATGACATTTTAGATTAAAATCGATATATTATCTAACCTACGTAAAGTTCACTCGAAGTTCACTCGTACCTGAAAGACGTACTGTATATTATAATTTAGATAACTTTAGATTTTTGAATTTTTTGTTCTTAAGACAAAACTTATGTGTCACGTAACCTACATAAAGTTGGTTCGAACCTGAGAGATGTCATTGTACAGGGTGTATATTTTGTTAAAAAATTATAATAAAACATAGCTTGTGTAAAATATGAGAGTTTACACGCCTCTGACGGTCGCTCTGTATTACGAATATGATTCAATTTCAATATAGTCCAGTCACCTCTAATTTAAGCGTCAACGAATAGATTTTGATGAAACCTTATGCAAAGTGTTTGTAGTGGCGTTAATAAAAAAGTTGAAAAAGATTAGAGCAGGAAATGATCGGAAAACTCCTCTTTTATCACGGGTTCCGTAACTTGTAGAATTAAGCCAAAAATAAAAAAAAAACAATAAGTATATTTACCTTTTTGGGCTCAAAATGATGTTTTATTTTTGTGATTTTTTTCGAGAAATGCATATTTTTCGAGATAAGGCCACTCAAATTCCTAAAAGTGGAGGAGGAGAAATGTAAAAGTTGAAAAAAAATCAGAAAAAATTCATATGAATGGTATCATCGAAATACAAGACTTTTTTTATTTGGAACTTTTCTGTAAAGTGCGTTTTCACCGAGTTTTTCCGGAAAAACATGAAAAACTACCCATTCATTTAAAAATATGTAATTAAAAAATTCAGACTTATACATTGGGGACTAAACATTTTTTAGTTACAGGCAGTTTTTCACGATAAATAATGTACTACATTTTTTGCACATTAATAAATTTGAATAGATGAAAATTCGAATGAGAGTGATTTATATACATCGTCTAATTATTTAGTGGTCGATATCGGTTCTACCTGGAAAGTTTTGGAGAAGTTCTGATTTTTGCTTCTTTTATGTTGCACTTTTTGATAAAAGTACTATGAAGAAAATCAATAGGCAAAATTTCCTACAATTTGACCCCCCCTTCACCCCCATATTTTACTCCCCCTGTGTTTTATTTGTGATAGTGTATTAGAAGATGGAAGTAAAGTGACTGTAGTTAAACAAAAGCAGTTAAATACATTTAGTGAAGCAAGTAAGCAAAGGAAGGATGGAAAAGGAGTCCATTTGAATGGAAAGAGATCAATTGAAGTACACGAAAAATGCAGAAAACAGTACGTCAATAAAAAAATAATTGCTGCCCATGTGAAGAGAGCACAACCGAGTGGTCAAGCGCTTCAATTACGCTCGTCTGTACCTGGTCTTGGCTTCAAAGATCACTGTTTTTTGTGTGGAATGCTGATAACACCAGAGTTTATACAGGAACAAAAAAGGCTTCCTGCTTCTAAGCGAAATCCTGTGTGTAGTATTAGGCAGTTAAAAGTTAGAGAAAATGTTATACAACTGCTGAAAAATGTAATGATGAATATAGACGAGCCATACTACGACGTGTTGGGCCACTTCCTAACTTAATAACAGCTGATGGACGTATCATCTCATGTGTATAAAAAAATCCTGAGGAATGTAGGTGGAACACGCTCCAGAAGCTATATTAAATCACATTTCATGCAAATGTAAGAAAGGCTGCCGAGGGAATTGTGGCTGTAGAAAGGCAGGCCTATATTCTTCACAAATTTGTTTAAACTGTGAAGGAAACTGCGACAACTTGGAGAAAGCTGATATGGACAAGGATAAGATCAAAAACTTGAAGCAGAATAATCCGAAGGTATTTTGAATACTACTTTTACGAGCGCAACTTTGCATTCTTCAATATCCTACTTCCGATTGATTTATACCTTAGTCACACCTTGATAGAATTACATTGAATTAACAAAACTGTTCTACATATTTTCTTCTTTTTCAGGCGAAACAATCAGAAGGTATTTTTATTGATACATTTAATTTGCGAACACAACTATACATAATCTTCTTTAATATTCCAATTGCCATGGTTTTATACCTTAGCTTTGATACAGTCAGGTTCACCTAGAATTACATTTATTTATGTCTTTTCTAGGAGAAAAAATTCTTGGGATGAAGAGAACAAGGACTTCGGACAGCCCGGACCTTCTGCGATAAAGGGCCAAGACGATTCTAATAATCTGTTTAATTATTACATAGTACATATTTCTCTTGTATATTATATTCTTACACATTTAAGAAAATTATTAATGTTCTCTGCTTACTCTCTGTATTTTGTATTTGCAGGTACTAATTTTTCTCGAAAAGTGCATAAGTTTTCATGTAATAAAGAAAAAATCAAAAAAGGAGCTTTTTGGGTTTCTCTAAGATTTTTTTATATTTTCCAGAAATTGTCGAATTGGCAAAGTACAAATTCGTAATTAACACCCCGAAAAATATACAAAAACCAAAAACCAGAACTTTAAAAAATGTTTTCAGAAGAAGAAAAAGCAGAAAAAGAGGCCTTTTTTTGTTTTTTCGCTTTATTTGACATTTCCCGAAATTTTCCGAGGTGGCAAAGTGGAAATTCATAATCAGCACACCAAGAAACATAAAAAAGCCAAAAATCAGAACTTCTCCAAAACTTTCCAGGTAAAAACTACCAAATGATTGGACTAACATTGTTATAAAAAAAATATGAAACCTGTATAGTTATACCATTTTTAAAGGTTCAATATGATTTTTAAATTCTTTGGTTTCGTACTTAATGGTACTGTCTTCGACAAGCAGTGGCTTGCGCTATATTGACTTTTGAGCATTGTGCCCATAGGCCGGGGCCCGTGTATAAAATGACTGACTATCCGGCAAACTTTGAAAATATGTAAAATGGATTGTTCCTATATAAGTTAGCAAGGAATGGACCGTCAGCTGGTTGGGTAGCGGTGGGGGTGGCTATCAAAGGGTTGAAAACACGTAAAAAAAAAAATGAGAAAAAAAAGTATCAGGCGACCGCTGAAACTTATATGAGGGGAAGATTATGTTATATAATGAAAGTAGAATATAGTCAGCTGGACGGGGGGTGGTAGATTTACCGACAGCTGATCGATCAAACAGGCCCAAAAACATGAAAAATTTAAATTATTCGGCGAACTTTGGGTATAAGATAATATTTATACTGATATTCACGAAAAACATAGTCAGCTGCAAGTATGTGGGTGGAAAAGTCGTCAGCTGGTACAGAACAGTGCTGAGTGTTGATCTCCCGCGAGGCAGCGCGCATCACCTTTTTTCCATCAGCTGACGACTTTTCCACCCACATACTTGCAGCTGACTGTGTTTATCGTTAATCTTAGTATGAATATTATCTTATACCCAAATTTTAAAGTTCGCCGAATAATTTAAATTTTTCATGTTTTTGGACCTGTTTAATCGATCAGCTGACGGTAAATCCACCGCCCCCCGTCCAGCTGACTATGTTCTACTTTCATTATATAACATAATCTTCCCCTCATATAAATTTCAGCGTGCGCCGGATAGTTTTTTTCCTCAATGTTTTTTACGTGTTTTCAACCCTTTGACAGCCACCCCCACCGCTACCCAACCAGCTGTCGGTCCATTCCTTGCTAACTTATATAAGAACAATCCAGTTTACATATTTTCTAAGTTCGCCGGATAGTCAGTCATTTTATACACGGGCTCCCGACCTACCACGAGAACTATTGTTCAGGAGACCAAAACCTATAACTTACTAAAATTTGGTGCAATTTAACCGAGGACCATTTTCCTTACATTCCGTGCGAGGTTCTTTGAAATAAAAATGTTATGTCTAACAGAAGTTATCGTGTTTGCAAGAAATGATCTATATACATACACACACACACATACTCCCATACAGCCACACAATTTTTTGTTTGATATTTGAGTTCAGTATGTTGCGAAATGAATTTTTGTACATAATTTTTTAATATACATACTTGATTTAATCAAATAGGTATATTATTATGAATTATAAATTGAACAATACGTAGGGAACAATATATCGACAATGATCCTCCGCTTCTTTCCACTGTGCTGTCAAACGTTAAAGAAATTTGCTCTTTGGTGCTTCATTAACTGATTAAAATTCTTTAAATTCTTGTGTCTCGTTTGGTACAACTTGATACATTTAACAATTAAAATCATAAATTAATTTTGTATTTATTATATTTCAAGGTCAATACGTCACATGTCTATTAGTTCTTTTTTGCAGTGTTGCGGCTGAGCTTTGGGATTACCAGAAAGTAACCATAAAAAGCTAAGCACTATAAATCCACGTGCCCCATGTGAAATTAATAATTTATGACTTAAACCTCATTAAAAGCAGTAGGAAAAATTTAAAATTATAATAACTCAATAAGTAGACATATGTAAGATCCTTATTTGATAATAAAATGATTTCGTGATTGTGTGCTGGGAAAAGCTTAAGTAATAAATTATGTCATGTTAGGTAATTACTTTACAGAAATAATGAGAATGCAATTCATTCATAGACATAATAACACAGCCACACAAAAGAAAAAAAATTGCTGTGCAAACGACTAAAATATAGTATTCTTATGTATTTTGGGCTCTTAATACGAATGTCGAAATTCCCTCAGCAAATCACCAGAATTTTATAACCTCAAAAAACCGCTTAAAATCATCAATATTGTGAAAAACCGAAAAGAAATACTTATGCAAATGACTAAAATATTGTATACCTGAATATTGAAGCGCTGAATATGAAATCAATGTCCGAATTGTCCTAGAAATTTACCAGAATTTTCTAACTTCAGAAAATAACTTAAAATCTACAATACTGTAAAAAAAAAAAGAAAATGAATACCTATGAAAACGTCTAAAATATTGTGTACCCATGTAATAGTCCTGTTCCTGTAGTGGAGTCCCGTAAAAATTTTAGTACTGATTTGTCTAACCAACAGAATCGAGTGAAGTAGATATTGGAGAGTCAGAAAAAGTTGGGTAAACATCACCATATTGTGGACCGGGTGTTTTAGACGACATTTTCCAAAATGACCGACACCGATTTTATTTTGTATATATTTCTGTTTCTGCGACAGTCATACTCATCATTTAGGTATCTAAATATATGTTTTTAAGGCAAGGAATCGTTTAAGATGGTTTGTGAAGTTGCCTAACGCTATTTATTAAAGAAAATCAGTAAGGTGGAGTGGGGTAAGTGGGGACTAAAAATTTAAAATGTTGACTTTGAAGTCACGTAACTTTATGAAAAATTGAGATACAGTGGTGCGCTTTGAACAAGAAATAGTATGTTATATTTACAAAATACCCATATATTATTTTTATTAATTCAACAGTTCTAAAAAAAAATCAGTTCTGTAAGTTCACCTGTAGTACCCACTTACCCCAGTGACTGGGGCGAATGGGTTTTTCATCTCTACTTTTCATATGAATAGTTATATTCTCAATTGGGGCAAGTGGATTAATCTGCACGATTTTAGCTATAAAACGTTTTTTCAAATCTAAAATATTCCCAACATTAGGGAGTTTCGAACTTAAGTTAAGATATTTTTCTGGAGTAAAATATAGTCCAGTCAACGGGGTTTCACCTCCAACTTGAGTGCCAGTGAATGGATTTTGATGAAACCTTGTGCAATGTGTTTGTGATGACGTTAATAAAAAAGTTGAAAAAAAAACAATGTATTTACCTTTTTTTTGGCTCAAAATTAGATGTTTTTATTCTTGTGAATTTTTTCGAAAAATGCATCTTTTTCGAGATATAACCACTCGAAAATTCCTAAAAGTGTGCAGGGGAATGTAAAAGTTGAAAAAAAAAATACCATCGAAATACAAGACTTTTTATTTGTAACTTCTCTGTAAAGTCCGTTTTCGCCGAGTTTTTTCGGAAAAACATTAAGAACTACTTCTTTCTTTGAAATTTTAGCGCTTTAAAAATATTAATAATCTGCCATTTAAAATTTTAATCAGCAAGAATAATCAGCGAAACAATTATTTGTGCAGCATTTTATTTTTTGGTTTGCGATTTTAATATACGAACAGCAAATTATGGTAAGCAAAATAAAATTATTATGTCGGCAGAATAAACTTTTAAGCGGCATATAAACCGTTAGTCGCGCAGCCCAAAATCTATTCCAGCAGCAAAATTATTAGTTGGTCTGCTAAATTATTAAATGAGCAGCAACTAATTTGATTCATCTGCTGGTAAAATATTTAATCGGCAAATTGAAAAAGGTTTTATAGTATCGGCAAATAAACAACTTTGTCAGCTATAAAAATAAATAAGCATGATGTTATTTTTTTGAGCAGCTACATCGTTGTAAAGTGCGGCTCAATTTGGTTGAAGGGAGAGCAGTCTACGCGCTGGCATCAATCGGTCTACGAGTTATGGTTGCCCGTTCTTTACTGTCAGTTGTTGTTTTGTTGCGTTCTAACGTGCAAAGTAACGTTCATTTGTTTATTTTTGTGTATTATTTATTGGATCATGGATTCCAGAGATATTTGTGAGCATAGTAGTGGTTCAGCCGATGTACATAGATCGAAAGTTCCTTTATTACAATCGGGCAGCGATAGTAGTGAGGGAGAAATAGCTCCAGCAACGAAGAAGAAGCGGCAAGGACATTTGATAAAAAAAATTATAACAGCAATGAAGCCGAGGTCGCTCTAAAAGAAGAAGGTACTTGGTCTATTCATTTCTCTCATAATTCGGAGGAAGGACAGAAAAAGTTTTACCGGTGCAATAAAGTAAAAAGACGAGGACCTATGCTCGGTAGAAGCAGAGCTGGAGTACTTCAAATAAAAGTAATTGAAAAAAGTATTTCAAATACTTTCAGTATTTGAAGTACTTTGCTTCAAATCCTTTTGAATCTTAGTATTTGGTACTTGGTATTTGAAATACTTTGCTTCGAGTATTTGGATTTGGGATTTGGTTTTCAGAAATATTGGTATTTGAATTACTTTGCTTGGTATTTCAAATACTCTCCGGTATTTCAAGTACTGTCCCGGTATTTGAAGTACTAGACTTAACAATTTATAGTATTTGAAATATGTTTTTTGATATTTAAATTAGTTAAAAGTATTTGAAGTCCTTCTAGTTCCATGTTTTAGATATTTTAAAAAACATATTTCACTAAAAAATTGTTACTGCATAGCTGTTTTTATTCAGTAATCAGTGTTAACATTATGTGGGCAGTGGGGGATTTAGGGGGTTGGCTATAGAGGCTATAGCCCAGGGCGGCAAAATCCAGGGACGGCAAACTTTTTGAAAAATAGCAAAGGCACATAAAAACAAAAAAATATTATTATTAGTATGTACTAAGTATCAGAACATTAATTTATTTAAAAATGTGTTTTTTATTTTAACTAGACTAAAGTTCCTTATTATAGTCAACTGTACAGGGTGGTCACGCCAACGTTAGAACCTCATTTAACTTCGTTATTTTTTGAGTTACGTAAACACGTTTAAAAATAAAAGTTATGAGATATCACGTTTATTTTCCAAAAATCATTTCAGAAAAACAATTAAAAGTCAAATTTCTGAGATACGAGCTTTACTTTGGTTTTTTTTAAATATTCCAAATATATATTGGACATTATTTTAATCAAAATGTACACATTTTTTTAATTTTGATTACATTTTGGACTTACGGTTTTTGGACAATTCTGAACAAGTTTCATTAACAAAATTTTCCGATAAAAATATGCCTAATATGATTCTTTTATTTTCCCCGCATATATTGGTACTGCAGGTGGCTTTGCATTTGTAGGAGGCGAATGCTTTTCTGGTCATAAGTAGATCCTAATTGGTTCCATACTTAAGTAAAATTTGATTCAAATCGGAAAAAAATGAAAAGTTATTGGGCTGTTACCATTTCAAGTGAAACACACTGTATAAAAGCCAGTGATAAAAAAGAATTGAATTAAAAATTTTTCAATACTTAAATGACTCTGACACCCAACTTGCTTCTCAGTAAAAACAGTTTTTTTATCGGTTTAATACATGCCTTGCATCATCAGCTGTAGAAAGACTCTTTTCATTTACTGAAATTATAAATGCTCCTAGAAGAAATGCATTAACTAATGGAAATTTCGAAGATTTGGTGCTATTGAAAGCTAATGGAAATAGATAGACCTCAATTTTATTATTTGTACTTGTACTTACCTAAAATTATTACTATGTTTTATATACAGTATCGGAAAGTCCTGGCTTAGGTGCTGCATAGTTTCAACGACTTAACCGACCGCCCACAATAAAGGCGCCTACCAGAGCTCTAGCAGAGGGGCAAATAGTGACACGAATCATCAAGCATCGAGGCGGAAACAAATTGAAATTCCACAGACAGGCTGCCCACGCACATGTGGTGGGGAAAGCAGGTGGCACGATTGTAGGATGTGTTATATGATAAAAAAGAATAGAATAGTTGCTTTACTCTCGCTTGCTCTTATTGCCCATACCAAAGCGAACATTTTCCGATAGTGTATAAGTTGATTTTCTTTATTACTTTCCTGACATTTGAAGGGAAATCGACCGCAGCAATATTTTTTTTGTTGGTTTTTATATTTGTATAATAATAAATTATTTTTTCTATTGTTTTTGAATGATGCTGAGTTAAAGAAAGCTGTTAATAAATAATAATAATAATAACAAATTATTAAGAGAAAAACTTAATAAATACATTTTTTTATGGGTATTGGAAGAACTGTGGAGCATTTGAAATATGTTAAAGTACTTGAAATACTTGAGTATTTGAAATACTTTAGAGTAATTGAACTACTTTGAGATTTGAAGTACCTAGTGAAGTACTTCAAATAATCTGAAATATTTGAAATACGGTACTTGCGATTTATTTGAAGTACTTTCGACAAGTATTTGGTATTTGAATTACTTTGCTTCAGGTCATAGTACTTGGGAATTGGAGCAGCAAGTACTTTGTCAGGTACTTGGTATTTGGTACTTCAAGTACTTTCATTGGGTACTTTCAACAGCTCTGGGTAGAAGTATATTTACTATTTGATTCTACTTCAGATACAGTGTTATTATATCGAGCAGATGCTGAACATGACCATGACGACCTAAATAATACTTCTGAATTCTCTGACTGAGGCTGTGAAATTAGAAATTAACAAATGATTTGACCTTAACAAGAAACCAAAGACTATAATGAAACGCCTTACAAATATACAGGGTATTAAAGAGCCCAAGATGTCGCAGTTGAGAAATTATCTAAGTGTTCAACGTCGCGTTAAATATGGGAATCACAATATCAGTTTAGGAGAATTACAAGGATGGTTATCTTCCCACTCAGTCTTTCCTGATGATCCGCATGAAGCTTTCGTAATTTTACATGATGTGATCAAAAATGATATACCACCGGCCTTTCGCTTCGCTATATCAACAAAATATTTGCTGGAATTAGCTCGTGATGCAGAAATCCTTTAAGCAGACCCCACTTATAAATTGGTATGGCAGGGATTCCCTGTGCTAGTGCACTGGCTGGGCAGCAATGGCTGGACCAGGATCGCAACTGGTTTTTGGGTGCAGCTCCGAATTCGCCTTCAATTAATAATGCTTTGGAGTCTTTTAACAAAGTAATAAAAGATAGTAATACATTGCGTGAGCGTTTTACTTTAGGTCTATTTCTGACTGTTGCTTCAGATATGGTCAATGAATGGTCGAAAAAATACTTTACAAACCCGGAAGACATTGTCTTTGCAAAGACTCCCACTATATCTTTAAACGATTGAACAAAATCTTATCAGTGGGCAAAATTGCCGAAAGAAGTTTTCGAGTTGCGTAAAGACGAATATTTCACGTATTACGCAATACCAGCTGGTGAATCCGTCAATTGCAGAGATATCGAAGAACAGTGGAATGATTTTTTTTTAATTTATTTTTTTTATTTATTTAGATACATCATCCAACAGTCAGAGACCAATTACTAGATGAGAAGTACATACAATTATTAAATCATTGACAATAATAAGTGTAACAAAGAAAACAATACAGAAACGATACATAAAACATAGAATATTGTGTGTACACAAAACACACGTACACACATATTATGTATACATGCACATATACATCTACCGAATGTCATAAGAGAAAAAGCTTATTGCAGCTTCAGTTTTTTAATGGATGTAATGGAACAGTTCAAAATATCAAGGTTTTCCTGCAGGCAGTTGTAAGTACCAGAGTACCAGAAGCTTAAAGCATTTGTCCGAGGCGTGGTAAGGTAAAAAGTCATATGATGTCGGGTGCCCGAACGTGGTACATGAAACATCAGTTTTACTTCCACATCCAGTGGAAGTATAGTAACGATAAAAAAAATTTTAAAAATTTTTATTATTCAGATAGGCTTAGAATGTCACGAAACGTCGAGATTTTAAGTTTGAGTGAAAAAACATTTTCTGTCTGTCGGTCTGTCTGTAACTTTTTTTGTGCGCACGTTTACTCTGGAACCGTTTGAGATATTGACATGAAATTTGGTACACATATGTACTTTAACGAGATCTAGAACTAGGTTATATTTTCATCTTGTTCCGACGAAGAGTTGGGGGGTAAATTAGGGTAAATTTGGGGAAATTAGGTAAATCAAGCAGGTAAGAGTCCATAAAATTGGTATTTAGTATATACAAGAGAAGCTAAGGTCTCAAAAAAAATTTTGGCATTACCACCCCCACTCCATTATTAAAGGGGATGAAAACAAAATTGTGATTTAGTGTGTGTACAAGAACCAGAAACCCCAAAATGTTTTTTACTTCATCCACCCCCACTACCACCAACTATCACCACCCCCACCCCGCTACCGATGTGGGGTATCGTTTTATGGGTTTTTGGGGTAGGGGATTTCAAATATTATATTATTAAAGTTCCATAAACAATTATTTCCACATAAAAATTTTTTCGTTGTGAGTGACTTGGATAGAGAATCTGGATGTGGAAGTAGTAATTCCTTGGGCAGCGGTTTTTCAACTATTTCATGGCAATTTATGTGGTTTTTAATCACTTTATGTAAAAATATGAGTGCCTGTCTTTTCCTACGATCCTCTAAACTATCTGCAGAAAACCTACTTAATAGCACCTCTTGGGGATATCCAATTGGATTGGATATATACCGTCCATCTTATACGACAGAAATTTTAGAAATCGTCTTTGAGTGCCTTCAAGTAGGTTTATATAAGTAACATACCCTGGTTGCCAGATTAAGGACGCGTATTCCAGCTTGGATTTGACATATGCATTAAATAAACGTGTTAGTAGATTGGTGTCCGTGAAGCCCACCGAATTTCTGATAACAAAGCCAAGGTTTCTATTTGCAGAGAGAAAAGTATCTTGTATATGATTTTTAAACGTTAATTTGGTGTCGAAAGTTACACCAAGATCTTTAAAACAATCAGTTCGTTTTAATGGTTTGAGATCAAGTTTATGATCATAAAGAAGAGTTTCTTTCCTATTAGTGAATGACATTATATTACATTTACTGACGTTGAGTGGCAGACCATTTTGATTGCACCAAGCTTGTATTTTCTCGAGATTTCTTTGCAGCTTATGACAGTCGGTTAACGTATCTACAGTAGAAAAAATTTTCGCATCATCGGCATATAACAAAACACCGACCTCCAGGTTATCTACAATATCGTTTATAAACAACACAAACGATAGTGGTCCCAGTGAGGTACCCCTGACGTGACGGCAATTTCAGCCGACCTTTGACGACGGTACTCCACCATTGTATTCTGTTGTTAAGATACGATTTAAAGAAATTGGCAAGCAACTGGGAAAAGCCCATGGTTTCAAGTTTGTGCAGCAATACACCGTAGTCAAGCCTGTCAAAAGCCTTCGAGAAATCTGTATAAATCACGTCAACGTGGGTGCCGGCGTCGAGGTTATGCGGTATAAATTGAGTTATGCACATTAAATTGGTGACAGTTGATCTATTCTTCATAAAACCGTGTTGACTTTTTGTTATCTGCCTCTCAACGTGTGGGTATATTACTGCGTGTAATGCAATCTCCATTACTTTTGCAGAATTACATATAATTGTAATCGGACGGTGATTTTCAATTTCATGTCTATCACCTTTTTTATAGACATGGCACATTCGGGATCTCTTCCAGATGTTAGGAAATGTACTACTTTTGAGTGAGAGATTAAATATTGTCGTGAGTGGCTCTACGAAAACATTAGCACAGTCTCTAACAACAAACGCTGGAATTTCATCTGGCCCTTTTGTAAATTTAGGCTTGAGTTGTCGTAAGGCAGAGAGAACATCGTTAGGTGTAAATTCACTAAAATTCAAACATAAATTGGGTACTTCGATCAATGTTTTGCAAAGGTAAACTATATGCGGTTTCGAAGAATTCAGCAAAAGCATCAGCTATTTCCTGCGGATTTTCAAGACATTTATTATGGTAATGGAGAATATCCGGTATTGCACTTGCCTCTTTTTTGGAGTTAATATGTGACCAGAAAGTTTTGGGGTTATTTTTTAAATTATTTTGGATGTTGTTCTGATAGTGTTTAAAGGCAGTGTCTGTGTCTCGCTTTATCTGAGATCTAAGAATTTTAAATTCGTTGTAGGCGACTATATTGCCGGTTCGTTTGTACATTTTAAGTTGTCTTGCTTTTTCTTTTATATTCCGAACTATAACATTATTATACCACGGCGGGTATTTCCCATGACGAGGTATCGTTTTGGGTACGCAGGAGTTAGAGATATCGTATAGTATTTCGTAGAATTGCTCACACGCCGAGTTTACATCATTAATTTTAGAACTGACCAGTCCATATTTTCAATTTTGGCATATAAGGTGTGAAAGTCAACTTTCCGAAAATTATATGTTAAAATATTATTTGCAGATGATTTTGTATTTGTCTGATTGTTGTTTGCATTGAGGTATATACTTAACGCCGGATGATGGGAGTCCTCTTTTGGTAGGATATCATGAGCCTTTTCAACGTTACACACAGTGCTGCAGATAACTAGATCCAATAGTCTATTATTAGAATTTAACACGGAATTACATTGTTTTAGATCAAAATAATTCAAAAATGACATAAGTGCTGCTGTTTGCTCGTTGATGTTATTATGTAGAGTAAACTATCTATATTTGGGTATATTAAAATCTCCAATAAAGTATACGTCATTATCGTTTAGGTAGTGGAGCGTTTCAAATGCTTCAAAAAATAAATAAATAATTAAATAAAATTTTGGCGAGTTCAAAGATCAGTATTTCAGTAGGTGAGTGGTTTCACTGCCAATCAATACAGAGGAGTGGAAATCAGGGAAATGCAACTGATCGACGTTTTATAGAATGTATATGTGTAAACACATAGTTGGCTTGGCTATTCGTATGAAGCTCACAATTCCTCCAGTTGAAGCTAAGAATATACCCAACGGGGAAGAAAGAGAGGCCGACCATCTAAAGCCAAACGAGCCACTTATTGTTCACTAATTTGGTAATTATGTTACCTTATATTTTTTTATTTTCTAATAAATACTTACTAGTTTTGCTTTCTACCCGATTGTTTTATTTATTTCCTACTCAATCATTTTTAAAACATACTTACTTAATTTTGGAGCCGATAAAAAAGTATTTGGTTACTGATCAATTTCTACTGTCATTGTAATTTTAGAGCTGGACAAATGTAATAAAATACTGACAACATTGCACCAATCGCATAATTATTTTGATGTAATTTTCTTTTTCTTGCTGCCAATATCGTTTTAAAGCTGCTCGTAAAGAAATTGAATGCAAACCATTTTCAATTTAATTGCCGCTCATGGGTTACTGCTCATTCAATAATTTTGCTGCTCAAATATATTTTAATGCTGACCAAATCTCTGTTATTTTTCTGACCGTTTAAATCATAGCCATTAAAAAAAATTGAGATATTCAGACATATGCATTGAGGCCTTCTAAACATTTTTTTGTCTCTTGGAATTTTTTTGTATCTTGCTAATTTTTGGAGTTACGGGCAGTTTTTCGCGATAAATAATGTACATTTTTTTCTCATTTTCAATTTAAAAATTATATTGAACCTTTAATAATGGTATAACCATATAGGTTTCATATTTTTTATAATAATATATATAAATCACACTCATTTTTCGAACTTTCATGTATTAATGTGCAAAAAATGTAGCACATTATTTATCGTGAAAAAGTGCCTGTACCTCGGAAAATTAGCAAGTTACAAAAAAATGTCAAGAGACAAAAAATCTTTAAAAGGCCTCAATGCATACGTCTGAATTTTCTCAAATTTTTAAATTACATATTTTTAAAGCGCTACAATTTCAATTTCATGTTTTTCAGGAAAAACTCGGTGAAAACGCACTTTAAAGAAAAGTTGCAAATACAAAAAGTCTTGTATTTCGATGATACCAATCACCTGAATTTTTTCAGATTTTTTTTCAACTTTTACATTTCCCCTCCCCCACAAAGGGGTGTTTTCTACCCCTTCCGATCATTTCCTACTCTAATTTTTTTTTTAACTTTTTTATTAACGTCATTACAAACACATTGCACAAAGTTTCATCAAAATCCATTCATTAGTACTCAAGTTAGAGATTTTGGTCATTTTAGCGCTCCGTTGACTGGACTAATAGTAAAATGCTATTAAACTATTTTATTGCAAAAACAGAACGAAATTATTTAAATTCAAGTTTTGTACAAAGAAAAAGTTCATTGGGCACGTTTAGGGAATGCAACCGCTGAGAATAATCACTCAACCTGATTACTTTTTGATTCTAGTAAATTGCTGAGAGTTCGCTAAACGATGTAAAGAAAGTTTATAATAAATATCACTACAAGTGAGTTAAGTTTCACCGATGACTAAACTTAGCGTGAATTTTTGTTGCTGGCTTAAAATACTCAGCAGTTGACGATTAGCACATTTTCAGCATTGTCGTTTAGGGAACCGCTGCTCGGAACCATTGCTAACCATTGCGTTCCATAAACGTATCAATTCTACAACAAAACAAAAATAAAGAAATTGGTAAAGGGGCAAGTGGGGACTAATCCCCACTTTCCGTTAAGGACTTGTCCCCACTTGCCCCGCTAACAAAAATAGCAGGGCAAGTGGGAACTAGGGGGCTAAACTTGACAAACAGGGTAATACAATTTTTTTAAAAATTACAAGAAGTAACATTAGTGACATACAACATCAGCAGTCTGAAAGTTTGATCCTATATAAAATGCTTTTATAGATAAAAAATTTTAATTTTTTTGAAGACAACTTGAAAATCTCGATAAAATGTAGACAATTTCAAAATGAACACATTGCTCCCTTAAAAATGTTCCAAATTCTATACCCAATACGTTGTAGCTGCTTGGAGATCTGAAGAACAATCTTCTATGAATTAAATTTACAAATGGAATTTTTCTCACAAATTATAATAAAAATACCCACTTGCCCCACTCCACCTTACTAGAAGTTTTACAGGACTCCTCTTATACAGGGCGTAATCCGCAATTTAAAAACTGGCCCACTTTAGTGTAATATTTATGCTGATACTTCCTAAAAACTGGAATGTTAATTTCAAAAAGATATTTTTATTTTACAGGTAAACTAACATTGATGACAATGGATGATCATCAAAGGATGGGAATAAGACTGGCAACTGGTCGCCAAGAACAACCAAATGTTTTATTTGACTTGGAGAAGTGCATTATTTGTCAGGCTGTAAACAGTAACAATTCATGGAATTCCGTTAGTGTGAAGCCATATCCTTCTTTAGGCTTAGGGCTTATAATTTCCATTCCTTTTTCAAATGCCACATCTTCTGGTGAAATGGATTTTTGTTCTTTAACATTTTTCATAGTATATTCATATTAATTTTCTTAAATATGCTTCCAAACAAACTTTGTGATACATTAAATCTGCACCAAACACTTGAGTATCTGATTCCAGATCTGCCACACGAGTATAAACGTCATCTTGAAAATAGATTGCTGCAGATAAAAAATGTTTTGCTCGTTCAGATTCACTTATACGAAACTTGTCCCGGACACCATTACAACTTTGATACCCACATACAATACATCTAATATGTGTTGGGTGCACAATTGATGAAGGAGGCTGTCGTGGTACAACAGACGATTTTGTTTTCCTGGAGATTTCGTCATTGGCATGGTCATCTTCACTTTCTGATACTTCACTATTAGCCTTTTCTGCTGCTATTTTTTCAAGATATTTTTTTAAAGTATAAGTTTTATAGCATTAGTTTATCACGTGATACACAAATACAACATCAGAAGCCACACTTTTCAGCGCTTTTGCGACTATGTCATCTCTTATGGCGGCTGCTTCTTGTACTCTTTTTCTTCCATTAACTGTGGTAACTGTCTTGTTACTGTCTACAGTCTGACAAATAATTCACTTCTCCACGTCAAATAAAACATTTGGATTCTCTTGGCGAACAGTTGCCAGTCTCATTCCCATCCCTTGATGATCATCCATTTTCATCAATGTTAGTTTACCTGTAAAATAAAAATATCTTTATGAAATTAACATTCCAGTTTTTAGGATGTATCAGCATAAATATTACAGTAAAGTAGACTAGTTTTTAAATTGCGGATTGCTCCCTGTAATAGAGGAGTCCTGTAAAACTTTTAGTACTGATTTTCTTTAATAAATAGCGTCAGGCAACTTCACAAACCATATTAATCGATTCCTTGCCCTTAAAAACATATATTTAGACACCTAAATGATGAGTATCTGTCGCAAGAACAGGGATATACAGTGTGCCCCAGGATAGAAGTAACAAGAGGTGTAATAGACCAAAAATTTTTGAATTTTGCAATGGTATTTGGGGATTGAGTCCTGCTTGTTTTAAAACTAAAGTATACGAAAAATGACTTGATTTGGTTTTCTACAGGGTGTTTTATAAGCAAAGCTGTAAAAATCACCACTAATAAAGTGCCTTTATTTTTCAAAATATGAAAAAATGCCACTAAGAAAAGTTATTTAGAATGCAATTTTATACCTCTATAATAAATTTCAGGAATATAAAATTATTTTTTTGAAACTTCCCATTTTTTCAATAAATTAGTATTTTATTTTGAACCATTCAATTAAAACTGCATAGAAATTATTTTTTGTGAATTAATGTTTAAAGTTATGTAGAAGCTAAAAGTAGGCTATGAGAAAAGCAGTGGATACACATTTATCATTTATTCAATATTATCCTTAATTTCTGTTTCAAATTAACGAACCAAGCATAAGGAATTAAATGAAAATGGTACTCACTGTGCGTGAAAAAATTTATATTGTGCAATGCTACGGAATTGGCGGTGAAAACTCGCTAAGAGAAGTGGTAAGCCAATTTAATTTGAAATTTCCAAACACTACTTTGTCACGTACTCAGGCTATGAGAATAATTAAAAAGTTTCTGGTTACTGGTAGTGTTCTTAACATGAAAAGAAAAATAAAAGCATATGATGAAGACAATGTTGTGGCTATTATAGCTCATGCCTCTGTTATAGAAAATCCTAGGATGCCACTAAGAGAGAGATCAGCTCTTATTAATATTAGCAAGTCTGAACTCCAAAGAATTTACAAGGCAAAGAAAATTAGGGCATATAAAGTAAATTACAAACATACGCTTGAAGAGGGAGATGACGGCCGTAGGTTGAATTTTTGTTTAACCATTGGAGAAAGAATCATGGAAGAGAGATTTTTTCATCATTTTATAATTTTCTCAGATCAATCCACATTCACAACCAATGGTGTTATTTCATCTCAGAATTGTCGGTTTTGTTCTTCTGAAAATCCAAATTTTAGAATTCATTGCAGAAGACAATATTATAAAAAAGTGAATGTGTGGTGTGCCGTTTCTTATCACGTTGGAGTTATTGGACCTTATTTCATTGAGGGAAGGTTAAACCAGCACACTTATTTACAGCTTCTTGAAAGATTTTCTGAAGAACATTTAAATATTTTGAGAGATATGCCTTTAGTTCATTTTCAACATGATGGTTGCCCTGGCCACTCCACAGAAATGGTTAATCAGTGGTTGAATTAAAATTTTGGAGAAAATTGGATTGCCAGGAATGGACCGATCCAGTGGCCGGCGAGATCCTCAGACCTATCAATATTGAATTTCTTTTTATTATTCATTAGATTATATTCGAAACAGTTTTAAAGACTTCAGACGAAGGATCGAAATGTGTGTGGATGTGGATGGTAGCTACGTCGAATAATAAAAAAATTGTAAACATTGTTTTGTATTGGTAAATCATTAATTTGTTTGTGAATCTGTTATGTTTTTGACATTTATTACTTGTTATAATTTTTAAACCTCATTAATCTTCTGTTAGTAATTGTTTCTTTTTTTACAATTAGTTCGATTAACATTATACCTTCTTATATCTCGTATATTCAATTTTTTATTTACCAGTAGTCTACTTTTTGAGATGATTAACATTTGCTCCTACACAACTTTAAATATGAATTCAACTCTTCAAATTTGGTACAGCGGTATAAAATTGCATTCTAAATAACTTTTCTTTGTGGAATTTTTTTCATATTTTGAAAAATAAAGGTACTTTATTAATGGTGATTTTTACAACTTTGCTTATAAAACACGCTGTAGAACACCAAATCAAGTCATTTTTGGTATACTTTAGTTTTACAACAAGCAGGACTCAATCCCCAAATACCATTCGAAAATTCCAAAATTTTTGGTCCATTACACCTCTTGTTACATCTATCCTGGGACACACTGTATACAAAATAAAATCAGTGTCGGCCATTTTGGAAAATGGTGTCTAAAACATCCGGTCCAGAATATGATGTCTACCCAACTTTTTCTGACTCTCCTATATGTACTTCACTCGATTCTGTTGGTTAGACAAATCAGTACTAAAATTCTTACGGGACTCCTGTACAGGGACTGTGTTATAATTTGAGACGCTGAATACGAACTTGATGTTAGACTTCCCCAGCAAATCCCCGGAATTTTCCAACCTCAAAAAGACATCTTTAAATCTACAATACTGTAAAAACCGCTGCCCAAGGAATCACTACTTCCACATCCAAGTCTCTTACAACAAAAATACTATATTTGCATTCCACTATATGAAAATAATTGTTTATGGAACTTTAATGGTATAATAATTGAAGTCATGTACCCAAAAAACCCATAAAATTATATGCCACATCGGTGGTGGGGATGAATGAAGTGAAAAAAAATTCTTAATGACTTTGACTCTTGTATACACACTAAATCACACTATTTTTTCACCACCTTTAATAATGGGGTGGGGGTGGTAATAGGTGTGGCTAATGCCAATTTTTTTTTGAGACCTTAGCTCCTCTTATATTTACTAAATACCAATTTCATGGACTATTACTTGCTTGATTTACCTATTTACCCCCACTTACCCCAATTTACCGTTTAACTCTGCAAAAGAATAAGATCAAAATACAATTTAGTCCCAGATCTCGTTAAAATACTTATATGCCATATTTTAAGTCAATATGTTAAACAGTTCCAGAGTAATCGTGAGCACCAAAAAGATACAAGACAAACAGACAGACCGACGTGACAGACCATTTTTTTTTGTTCAAACTTAAAATATTGACGTTTCATGACATTTAAACAATGAAAATTTCCAATTTTTTTTTTGCGTTAATATAATTCAACTGGATGTGGAAGTAATACGCAGAAAATGGCATGACAAAGATATAAAAAATCGTTGTGTGCCGTAAACTACACGATAGGAGTAAAGCCTCTACTTTAAGTATTTTCTTCGAGGAAATCTACTACCGTCGAGCGCGGTTAGTACTTGGATGGGGTCCCATCTCGGGATATACAGCGTTCTCGTCCCACCTTCTAGCGGCTTGTATATCAGTGTATACGCGGAAGTTACGTAATACCAGACGAGGATTACGTAGTGGATATACCATCCTTCGGAGGGGATGTAAAGCAGGCGGTCCCTTGTCTATTAAATGTTAGGCAAGTAAAAGATCCCTACTCTTCTTAAGGGAAGAGGTTCGGCAAAATTTCCAGGTTGGGGGTAGCTCGTCTCCTGGCGTCGGTGATAGGCCCTGGTAGCGGAAATAGGCCGACGTTAAATAGTTAAAAAAAAGAAACCTACTACGCGTCCATACTACCCAAGGTAACCCACTGTGCATCCAATTTACTCGAGGAAAGCCACTGCAATTCATACTTCTTAAACCAACCCACTGCGCATCCATTTCACTCGAGGGAACCCACTGCGCATCCATACCACTTGAGGTAACCCACTGCGCATCAATAGTACTGGAGGAAAGCCACTGCGCATCCGTACTACTCCTGGTAACCTACTGCGCATCCATTTGTACCCAAGGAAAGCCATTGCGCATCCATATTACTTAAAGTAACCCACTGCGCATCCATAACTACTTGAGGTAACCTACTGCGATCTGTAATACTCGAGAAAAGTCACTGCGCATTCATACTTCTTAAAGTAACCCACCGCGCATCCATTTTACTCGAGGAAACCCACTGCGCATCCATACCACTTGAGGTAACCCACTGCGCATCTATAGTACTGGAGAAAAGCCACTGCGCATCCGTACGACTCGTGGTAACCTACTGCGCATCCATTGTACTCGAGGAAAGCCATTGCGCATCCATATTACTTAAAGTAACCCACTGCGCATCCATATTACTTGATATAACCTACTGCGATCTGTAATTCTCGAGAAAAGTCACTGCGCATCCAAAATACTCAAGGAAAGCCACTGCGCATCCGTAATACTCGGGGAAACCTACTGCGCATCCATAGTAGTCGAACAAAGCCATTGTGTATCCATACTATTCGAAGTAACTTTAACAACATAATATTTAAAATCGTCTACGCCAAAAACCTATAAAACGATATGCCACATCGGTAGTGGGGGTGGGGGTGGTAGAGGGTTGGTAGAGAGTTGGTAGTGGAGGTGAATGAAGTAAAAAAAAATTGAGGCCTTAGTTTCTTGTAGACACTAATATTACTAAATTAAAACTTTATTTTTTTCACCCCCTTTAATAATGGGGTGGGGGTAGTAATGGGGGTGGCTAATGCCAAAAAAATTTTGAGACCTTAACTTTTTTTTGTATATACTAAATATCAATTTTATGGACTCTTACCTACTTGATTTACCTATTTACCCCCATTTACCCCAATTTTCTCCCCAACCCTTCAACGAAATAAGATGAAAATATAATCTAGTTCCAGATCTCATTAAAATACATACGTGTACCAAATATCAAGTCAATATCTTAAACGGTTCCAGAGTAATCGTGCGCACAAAAAAAGTTACATTAAGACCGACAGACAGAATTTTTTTTTCTCTCAAACTTAAAATCTCGACGTTTCATGACATTTTAAGCCTATCTGAGCAATAAAAATTTTTAAAAATTTTTTTGTCGTTACTATACTTCCACTGGATGTGGAAGTAAAAGAATGAAAGATGTCCTATGCAAACGACCACATCTTAACACTTAAGGTAATAATTCAAGATACATGTAAAGTTTTTAAAAGCGTTGAGAGAGTTTGAGTGTCAAAGGGTTAGAGATCTTATTCCTTTCTATGGTAACGAACCATTTTACTATCAAAAGTTCTATGCAGTGGATTTATCGCTCGTTTGACTCTTTTTTTGTTGACTCCTCGTTTCAACGTCTAACAAAAATCTTCCATCATATTTATATCCCGTCCTCCTTGATAACGCCGCCCCATATCCATAATGTCCTGATGGAATCTCTCTCCATGTTTTTCACTATAATCCCCAAGGTTTTCAGGAAAGTCATCAATATGAGAATCTAAGAAATGGAGCTTCAGATTCATATTGCAACCTAGCTTATGATTGTTTTCCACCAGATTAGCGACATTTGCTCTGTAGTTATGACTTTTTTGACTCCTAAGAAAATTTTTAGTAACTTCTTTAAAACTAAGCCAAGCTGATTTTCCTGTATCATTCATTTTTGTTACCAAAATTTCATCTCTAAGTATTGTACGTATTTCAAATATTCCTTCCTTTAACTTTGCATAAGTATTTTTTTTTACAATATTGACGATTTTAAGCAGTCTTTTGAGGTTAGAAAATTCTGGTGATTTGCTGGGGGAATTTCGACATCGGATTCGTATTGAGCGGTCCAAAATACATAGGAATAGCATATTTTGGTCCTTTGTACAGCACTTCTTTTCTTTTGTGTGACTGTGTGATCAACTTATTTCATTGATAGATAAAAACGAGTTTGTAGTCGGACGTGGCCGACCGCGAATATCTATTTGATTAACATTTTCCTCGAATGCACCTCAATTTACTTTTACGAGGTGTCAATGAGATTAAGTACATACACAATGTTTTTAATTTTTATTTTTTAAATAAGTCTTCGCAGAGGACAACGCCCTGCCCTACTGCAATTCTCACTTATTCCGTAATAGTCTTAATAAAAATACCTTCTAACAATATTTTAAGGTAAAACTGATATGTGGCCTAATGTACGTAAAGGTCTTTCGAATCTGAAAGGCACAGTTTATATTTTTCAGTTTAGATATTTTATATATCCTCGTATTGGTCCGGAGCTAAGTGGCTTTTTCGGACATTCATCGTTACGAGCATTTTCTATGCGCTGATTAATTCTATCGAACTTAAATAACGACAAAATAGACTTCTGGCATATGTCAGCCCGTCGAGTTGGCCATGGTTCAAGATATAAAAATCAGTGAAATTATATCATCGTTACAAAGCCATTTTTTTTTTGTGTGTACGAATTTTATGTTTAGAATGAATAAAATAAGATCACCAGAAAGTGTGGGCCATCAGGGGCGCAACCAGAAAGGTCAAAGAGGTAAAAAAACGGAGTTATATAACATGATCGTTACAAACTTTTTTAAGGTTGAGCATGTTTATTTAGATGTTTTGAACACAGAAAAAAATTCCCAGAAAGAAATTCCCGTCAGTAAGGCTAGCCAGAATTTTTGAAGAAAATTTGATTTTTTTTCGCATATTTCATCTCAGAACTCTAAACTCATCGTTACAAGTTCTGGCTCCTTTTTAAAACGTAAATATAAGCTCCTTGAACAATAGAATAGCCTCCCCGTAAAGTTCTTAGTGTCAACAAAAGTACCATAGGCTCTTAAATATACAGGAATTTCGGCTAACTTGACTCCGTACCGTGCCTCAGAAGTATTGTATCATTATTACCTTTCTGGCTGCGCCTCATGGCGGCCCACACTTTCCAGCGATCTTATTTTATTCATTTTAAACATAAAATGTGTACATACAAAAAAAATGAGCCTTGTAACGATGACATAATTTCACTGATTTTTAAACAGTGTTCGTGACGCTCCTGACAGAATGTGCCCCGCCAGAAGTCGATTTTATGAATCGTTATCATCCATTAAACCATAAAAATATCTCAAAGTTCATAACACGATGAGCTGCCGAAAAAGCCACCTAGCTCCCGCTCTATATTCTAGTTTAAGTGATCACGCTGTATATTTTTCTATTTACTGAAAGTATATCAAGTTTTCCTCCATAACGGTATATTTCTGAGCGGAAACAATGCGTAACACAATGGGCAAAGTTTACTACATAAATAATTAAGCAAGTTAAATTATTGTCTATAAATATTTCAAGAAATTTTGTAGAGGTTACCTGTTCAATGGATTTTTACTCAATTTTAGTGTAACTCATTGATTATGCTTGACCTCGGAGTAAAATGAATAAACTGTGCGTCTTAGATATATTTAAATGTTGCTTGTTAGATGCGAACCAGTTGGTAAACAGTTCGTCATAGTCTGCAATTTTATTCTTTGGTTTTAGAATCTCTGCATAAGTAATTATTATCATCTGCAAACATTATTACATTTTGATCTTCAACCATTTCTAGTAAGTCATTAATGAATATTAAAAATAACAAGGGTCATAGAATGGACCCTTGTGGCACTCCAATAACATCTAGCTCGTATGACTTAATTCCATTAATTTCTACTACCTGTTTCCGCCTAATAAGTAAGAGTTAATCCAGTTAATAATTTTACCCCTAAGACCATATTCGTTTCTTCATAAGAAACCGTGGTTGACCTAGCCAAAGGCTTTACTCAGATCTATGAATAGACCGATAGATTTTATTCTAATCAAGATCATTGTACAATTTATTCATGAAATCAAGTAATGCTGATTGTGTGTTCCTACCCTCCCTGAAGCCATGTTACGCATTGTGTAAAAATAATATGTCTTGCAAAAAAGTCATTATTCTGCCGAACATAATTTTTTCCCTCAATAAAGATACTGACTTGCAATTTTCCATACAAGTTTGGTAATGTATAATGGTATAACTTTAGCTACTTTAAATATATCTGGAAATACACCATCAGATAAGGAATTATTTATCAAAAAAGTTGGGGGATTGTTATAAAATTTATAACAGGCTTTAATAAATTAGAAGAAATGGAATCCAGCCCAGATGAATTAGATTTATGCAAATCATTAATGGCATTGAATACCTCATTTTCTGAAACGGGTTCAAGAAACATGGTTGTATAAGTCTTTTTTGCTTCAAAATTAAAATGATTGGTTTGACCGGAAAATATGGCATTCAAGTTTATAGACTTTTCTAACGTTGTAAAGGCGTTTGATACCGTGTGTCATGATAAGCTGTTCCAAAAACTTTATGCTGTCAGTATCAGGGGAAAAACTCTTTAACTTCTAAAAAGTTATCTTGAAAACAACTAATTATGTTTCAATACAAGAGGTACATAGTAATCCCAAAACAGTCAGGTATGGAGTAACACAGGGAACCGTATTGGGACCATTACTATTTACGGTATACATCAATGACCTACTGAGCTTGAACAGTTTGGGGAAAATAACAAGCTTCGCTGATGACACGGTTATATTATATAAAGGTAAAACATGGGATGCCTTACGGGCTGATGTATAGAAAGACTTTTCTAAAATAATGGTTTAACAATAACATCTTAACACTAAACTCGGACAAAACAAAATACGTAGCATTCAGTTCATACAAAGTCGGTTTACCACAATATAAATCCATATCGATACACATAAATCATAATGCTATAAGTCTCAAAGAAAGTGATAACGTCAAATACCTAGATATCATTATAGATTGTCACTTAAGATGGGATGAACAAATAAACTTCATTGTAAAAAAAATCAGGGGCATTATCTCAAAAAGAAAATATCTAACCGACTTTCTAGACTTTCGCGAACTTAGAACAATATATTTTTCTCTAATTCAAAGCCATATAAATTACGCAATTTTAGCTTGGGGGGGGGGAGTTAATAAGAATTACTTACACTCACTAGATGTAATGCAAAAATGGTGTCTAAAAATAATTTTGAAAAGATAATATACGTACCCGTCTGATTTATTGTACAAAGAAGCAAAAGTGCTTGACGTGCGTCAGTTGTTTGATTCAGCCATATCTATTGAAATATTTAAAAACAAAAAAACTGAATTTTTCCGAACATCAATATAACACCAGGTCAAAAACTGCGTCTATTTCTAGAAACATAAAATGCACTAAAACAGTAGGTCAAAGATGTTATAAATACCTTTGCTCCAAAATGTACTCCGCATTACCACAGAATATTAAAACGCTAAACAGCCTCCATTCATTAAAAAAAAAAAGAATTAAACAATGGATGTTTGATGCACCTAGAAATGTAGTACATGCGATAATAGACAAAACATATTATTATGCCTAGTCTTAATCAGTAACCGTGTTAGCCCTTGCTGTGATATATTCTGGGAAAGTCAAACATAATTTTATGTTCCGGATTGTACCACCGTTGATAGGTAACCCAAAAAAAAACAGTTTTGTTTGCGTAGTTAAGAAACTAAGTATATTTATATGAGTGAAAAAATGAATTTATTTTACTTTATGTAATCGAGATGTTAAATAAAAAAACAAAAATACTTATGGATAATATTTAAAAAAAAATGGAAAGAAAAAATATGAAAAAAAAGTATATATATTTAAATTTAATTAAACAATGTCATAATATAAATAGATTTTGGTAGGTTTTAGCTCACAAACAAGTACTCACAGTCCATGACGTGTGAGTGCTTCGTGAATAAACTACACGTTTATTTATTATTATTATTAAAATGTCATAGGCTATTCTCCTTATTGATGAATAAACGTTATTATTATTATGATTATTTTTTTCGCGTGCTGGACAGTTCTACGGTGTCTCCGACATTCTCACGGGAGAAGCGCCAGCGAATTATCTACATCCACTCCCCGCATCTCGCAGGGTTAGTGACTGTAAATTCCAGATTCGTGTGCTCTAAAAAGACGGAGGGACCCCAGGATAACTGCCTTCTGCATTTGGCCTGCCAACAACTCGGCTGATTTTTGGCAGGCTGGTATGGTCTTTAATTCCGAGAACAGCGTAGGCCTCATTCCACCAAGTACACCGATTATCAGGCCGACCATCTTGACAGATTATTATTATTATTATTATTATTATTATTATTATTTTGTTACAAACCAGTCACCCTTCTCTGTAGCTCCGACCCTCACAGAGGGGAGCTGGTAGTATCGGCAGCCCCTCCCCACACCCGTGGAGTAAGTGACTACTGGGTCCGGGAATCGTGTGCCCTGAGCAGACGTAATGAACCGAGAATGACGGCCTTCTGCATTCTGCCGGCTAAGGCCTCTGCCGAATTTCGGCATGCCGGTATGATCTTAAGTTCCGAAAGCAGTGTGTGTCTCGTTCCACCGAGGGCTCCTATAATCAGTACCACTATCTTAACAGTATGGTCTGGATACAGTCTGCGGAGTTCGAAGAGCAGATCTCGATATTTTGTCCGTTTTTCCTTCTCCTTCAAGACAATGTTGTTCTCCGCGGGATCCGAGAACTCCACGACAAACATTGTCTTGAGTTGATGGTCGAGGAGGACTGCGTCAGGCTTGTTGGCTTGTATTTGCCTGACGATGGGAAAATAGTAGTTCCAATAAATTAGACACTTCTCATTTCCCACAACGGACTCGATATCCCCCGGAGCGTAAGGCAGCACTGGTGTTTCGTCTATCCCATACGAGTGCGTTAAGTGATAATAAAGCACTCGTAATGCTGCGCCGTGCCTCTGGATATAGGCCGAGACTGCATATGCTGGACAAGCCGACAGCAAGTGCATTAATGTCTCCGGCGCCCTGTGGCAGGTTCTGCAGCTGACATCAGGGACCTCTATACCCATGACACGACTTCGATAGACGAATGTGTTGAATACACCATCCTGGCACGCCATTATGAATCCCTCGGTCTCAGACTTCATCCCGGCTGACTTTAATAAAGCAAAGGTCAGCCTTTCGGATAAGCCGCTGTCTTCTATATTTTTATAGAAGACTCCGTGCAACGGTTTATCCGAGTGTAGCAGGTGACAGAGTCGTGATTAACCCGCTCATCGTCGAAGACAAGACCGAGTTCATCGGCGGCTCTGCGTTTAAACAAAAAGGCTCCTACTCCTGAACTTTTACGGTCTCGGACCATGCAGAGGAGGAGATCCGAACTCCTTATGACGTTACAGGCTCCATCCAGAACCATCCTGTTATGGAGACTATCTAAACTCAAGAGTCCACGGCCTCCCCGATGTCGTGGGAGATATAACCGTGGAACGGACGATTTACCGTGAAACTCCTATAGAGATGCATCTTTTTTCGGGTTCCTACATCGAGTTGTCGCAGCTCCTCTTGATTCCATTTAATTACTCCAAAGGAGTAGAGGAGGATCGGAACAGCAAGCATATTGGTAGCAGACACCTTGTTCTTCCCCGACAGTTCTGAAGACCAGATCTGTCGGAGTCGGTGCTGATACTTGCCGCGGAGAGCGTTTTTTACTACATTCAGCTCTTGGGTGGAGCGTTGCTCGACACCCAAGTAAGTGTACGACTCTCCGGCATCTAGATGATGTAAGATGCTTCCGTCCATAAGCTGCGCATCCTCTCCGTAGTCACCGCATCGTCCTCTCTTGTTATTATTGTTCTATCAAAAAATGATTAAAACTACTACCGATTTCTTTGGCATCATGAATAGTTGTTTCCGCTACCTTTATCTCACTCATCATTTTTTTATACTTATTGCTATCTATCGTATCCTTAATCTATTGTATCTCTAATTAATTTCCATATTCAATATACCTACCTATTTGATTAAATCAAATTGGTATCGATAAGTTTACAATGCAAATTAGTAAATTGGGACAATTATTTTGCCGACGAGTAGGCTTTTTTAAATAACGCGAAAATCGCAACTAATAATATTATATTAGAAGGTACCAATGTGTCATGTCATTCACTATTATTACAACTAAATGATTTAATCAGATATTTATTATGATCCGGCAAAAAAATAATAATTAGTTATTACTATGGAATAAATTTCGTCTAGAAATCCGCTTCAATACATAATCAAAACAAATGTTGACAAGAAAAGTGTTTGTCTGTCTATACGTTTATAGATCGTTTCTGATAAATACTAAGACTCTCTCTTTTCTCTCTTTGAGAATTTCTACCCCATGTATTGTGTTGTATTGTAAAAATAAAATCCGAGAAATTTACAAAATAATAGAATTACTTACCAGTAATTTACAGTCTAAGCAAATTATTTTAACATTTTATAACGTAAAAAATGTATAATTACTCTCATCATCTTAATATTGCTACATATATGTATCGCAAAGTTAACAGTTCTGCAATGTATTGCTAAAACCAATTAAAAATAATAGATTTCTTTACAAAAAAAAAAGTTAAAGTTCCAGTAGTTGACAATAACAAATTTTAAGAAATACTAGTTGATGACATGCTGATGCTGATGCTCGAATAGTTGACATACAAGATATATAATAATGTAATAATATACAATGACAATAATTTATATAAGCATTTATTTATTATAATAGCGTATTGCACATTGCATTAATAGATTTAGAAAAACATATATTTGCCTTTATCAATCAACGTCCATCAATTAATTAAATTCATACTTTAGATGATCTCAGGTTCGTTACTTTTAAAAGAATTTCCACACTTAAAAAGACCTTTAAATACAAATTAAGGTTCAATAATTGTTGTCGATGACTGAATTTCAATAAATTATTGAAGAATTTTCAGTATATTACTTCCACATTCCCAAAATTTTTATTGTTCAAATAGGCTTAGAATGTCATGAAACGTCGAGATTTTAAGTTTGAGCGAAACAAATTTCTGTCTGTCTGTCTGTCGGTTTGTCAGTCTGTCGGTCTATCGGTCTGTCAGTATGTCGTCTGTCTGTCTGTAACTTTTTTGTGCGCACGATTACTCTGGAACCGTTTAAGATTTTGACTTGAAATTTGGAACGCTTATGTACTTTAACGGGATCTGGAATTAGATTATATTTTCATTTTATTCCGTCGAAGGGTTGGGGGGTAAATTTGGGTAAATGGGGGGTAAATAGGTAAATCAAGCAAGTAACAGTTCATGAAATTGGCATTTAGTGTATACAAACCTCAACATATTTTTTTTTACTTAATCCACTCTCACTACCACCCCACTACGGATGTGGGATATCGTTTGATATTATATTATTAAAGTTCCATAAACAATTATTTTCACATACGAATTTTTTTCGTTGTGATGGACTTGTACAGAAAATCTGGATGTGGAAGTAGTGATTCCTTGGGCAGCAGTTTTTTTGTCTTAAAATGCTAGGACAATTCAATACTTCGTCAGTATTACCTAGGAGAGTAGTTGTTTTGATTGGTTCTCCAATAATGAGTATTTTAGAGTATTTTCTTAATAGTATATTAGCGTGACCAGATTAAGGTACCAATATACTGAAAGTAGATAATTTTATATTAAATAAAAAAGTGTGAATGACTGAATTTAAATAAACGATTTAAGTGTTTTTAATATACTTTTTCGCTTTAAAATGTTAAGAATCCTATCATGTAATTCAATACTTCGTCAGTATTAGCTAGAAGAGTAGTTGTTTTGATTGGTTCTCCAATAATGAGTGTTTTAAAGTATTTACCTAACTAGTATATTAGCGTGCCCAGATTATGACTACAATAAACAAAAAGTAAGTAATTTCATAATAAATAAAAAGGTGTGTAAGTTGTATGATTTGCTTAATACGTAAATAATATTATCTACATAATTTGAAATGTAACAATCCTAAGTAATCTGGGATAGTGATTTTTCAGAATTACAGTATTTACCTTCATTAAGCGAAGGAAGTAAAGCATTTGTAAAATTATTTGCAAACAACACCCCTCTAGATTTGGCACCTTTTATTATTTTTTTCTTTCGGTGGCCACCTTTATATATTTTTCTTCACCGAAAGTGTATGTATATTAACTAAGTATAACACTAGATACATAATACTCATTACAATACATTCACTACACTTCATATCTATAATCAATTTCATTTCAATAAAAGATTTATTTCCATTTAACTGCTTTTGTTGTGTTAAATGAAAAAAAATTCTGTGTACTGTATTATTGAATATCACCGTACAATAAATACATTCCCACATGACATCATATCCTTTCTATACAATAAATTGAATAGCAACACGAAGCAGTAAATCAAGTGACGACTGAAAAAAAAGTCCTAGCAAACTTAAGTTGTAATGAGACTTATTATTTTCCTTATAGCTTTCTGCGAGTCACTATTTTCTGAAAATAATTTTACATGGTTAAATAAATCAACCAATACATCAAAAAATTGAATTGTTTATCAATTGTAATATTAAATTTAAAAAAAAAATCAAAATTCTTACTTTAATATTTAATAACACACATACAAAAAAAAATAATTTTATTTTCCAAAGGTGAAAGACACCTATGTTTTTTGAGCCGTTGATTCCAAATATCACGTCAAAAATATATGTTTCAGTGCTCGATTTTTCGCAAATTGGCATTTCATCCCTAAATTTGGGGTTAAAGGGCTATTAAATTTAATAGAACGACCGGGGGTTGGAACCACCCTCTGAATGACAAAACATTCCGAAAATACTGCGATAGGGCTGAAGAACGGTTTCCTCCAGTTTTCGAAGATTAGTAACACAATAATTGCAATACTTTCCCCCACTCTTCTGCAGCTATTCCTAAGTAAATAAAAACTACCCCTTGTTCTGATTTTTCCGTACTACGCTTGTGAGGGCATGACAGATCGGTGTTATTACAGGAAATATTGATAAATCGAACATCTTTTGACCATGCGACGCCAAAACAACCCCGGTAACTACCTCAATGAATGACAAAACATTCGAAAAACAGTGCGATAGGGCTGAGGAACGGTCCCCCCCGCCGTTATATTGTTAAATATTATGCTAATAAATGCCAAATATTGGAACCATTGTGTTCCTCACCTCGATAACGAGGGGAAACCGGTCTTCAGCCTTTTCGTAGTATTTTCTGAAGGTTTTGTCATTCACGGAGGGAGTGGTTACAACACCCCGGAGTTGTTTTGGCGTCTCCTGTTCAAAAGATGTTCGATTTTAGAAATCTCCGAAATTTTGAAAATCGGACCTGCGCTGAATTTGGACTTTTGGACTTCTTGGAACATGTCTTTGTCATAGGATCTGAAGCTACGTCGAGGTTCCACTCGGATTTTCTGTCGCTTTACGACTTTTCCGATATTCACGAAAGAACACTTAACAAAGGCGTACAAAATTACTTGAGTTGTGATTTCAATAAGTAAAAAACAAAGTACTGAAAAGAGGAAATCGCAAAAGGCTCGTAACCTTCAAACGGATTTTTTGACATTAAGCAAAAATTGCCAAAGCCGGTTTTTACACGCGATGGCTCTCAGAAAGTTAATTCTTCATCCCCGAAGACAAATTATTAATTTTGGAGAAGTCTCTTGGCACATAAAAAAAATCCTCAAACAGATAGATAGTACATGGAGGTAGTAGTTATCGAGTACTACGTCCTTTACCAAAGCCTGCCTGTTTCGGAAGTATTTGCCAAAGCTGAATTTTGAGTTTAAAAATATTTTAAATAATCAGCAAAATAAATTTTATGTGGATCAGTAAATGCCTATCTATCTATCTATGTTTTATCTTTTGTTAAAAAAATGGTGTAATATATGTAATTGTGAATAAATAGAGGCAAATATTTGGGCCTCTGGTCGTGTATACTTAGCAACTGTTCTTGAATATTGTAATTCATAGATTTCCAAACCATTTAAATCTATGATTATAATATTGTTTTTAGTCACCTAGTGAATCATATTGTGAAAAGTATTTTGTTTACTGGTGTATCTGACAGGTGTTTCTTGGAATAAAAAAATGGCAAATATTCATAATTATTGATATCTTAATCGCCAAATTTTATGTTGAGATAATATGAACAGATGTTTCAATTGCAAATATGTGAAAGATACCAAATGTATTTATTGTTTGATGTGTTGAATGCCAGCCGTAAGTTCAATTATAGTCTAAGGAATTTAGATCCCATTTTTACGAATATCAAAAAATCGAACAGTCTTTTTTTGGTAAAAAACCGCTGCCCAAGGAATCACTACTTCCACATCCAGATTCTCTATCCGAGTCATTCACAACTAAAAAATTTTGTATGTGTAAATAATTGTCTAATTATATAATATTTGAAATCCTCTACCCCATACCCCACATCGGTAGTGGGGTGAGGGTGGTGATGGGAGGGTGGTAGTGGGGGTGGATGAAGTAAAAAAGTATTTCGAGGTTTCTGGTTCTTGTACACACACTAAATCACATTTTTTATTCATCCCCTTTAATAATGGGGTGGGGGTGGTAATGGGGGTGGCTAATGCCAAAATGTTTTTTTGAGACCTTAGCTTCTCTTGTATATACTAAATACCAATTTTATTGACTCTTACCTGCTTGATTCATCTATTTACCCCAAATTTACCTCAATTTACCCCCCAACCCTTCGACGGAACGAGATGAAAATAATCTAGTTCTAGATCTCGTTAAAGTACATATGTGTACCAAATTTCAAGTCAATATCTCAAACGGTTCCAGAGTAAACGTGCGCACAAGAAAAGTTAGACAGACAGACAGACAGACCGACAGACAGAAATTTTTTTTTCGCTCAAACTTATAATCTCGACGTTTCATGACATTCTAAACCTATTTGAACAATAAAAATTTTTAAAAATTTTTTTGTCGTTACTATACTTCCACTGGATGTGGAAGTAAAAGAACTCAAATGTACAAGTCGTATAACAAACTAAAGGTCCTGAATCGGGGCTGTCGACCCCAAAGGAATACTTAAATCTCAAGATATCGAGATTAAAAATTCATAAGCTCGAATCGATGCTGTGGAAACATTATGGAATACCAAGAGTGACCCGAAAAACAGGTGTTTTTTAGCCCGTTTGGGGGTCCGCAAATTTCCTATTGATTTGTAGTCTTAATGATACCTTATGAGGAGACATCAATCGTAAAAAAAATTGGAGTTGAGCATAAGAAAGATTTCAAAGATATAGAGGGTCAAAGTGGTC
The DNA here is from genome assembly GCA_936432065.2 of Rutpela maculata. NCBI lineage: Eukaryota > Metazoa > Arthropoda > Insecta > Coleoptera > Cerambycidae > Rutpela > Rutpela maculata. The sequence goes on along the minus strand of OW386290.2, from coordinate 124,782,686 downwards.
AAAATCGACTCACATAACACAGTGAGTGAAGATGATAATTCAATGAAAAATAATACATCATTGACCATACAGAAACAATAACTCATGAAATATGAATTAAAAACTAATCTGAAGCAAAAAAGCAGAAAATCTAAAAACAATACAAAAAATACAAAAAGAATTGAAAATCCTCTTTGTAGATTAGTATCGTGACGTGGTAAAGGGGCTGAAGTATTATTATTATTATATATTATTATCATTGTTATTATTATTCATATTATGTTATACAATAATAATAATACAACCAAGTCTAATCCATTGACCCTCTACAGGGTGTATCACTTAAAACCTCCGGTGCCATTTTCTCGATTACCAAAAGCGATATTTGAATTCTGTAAAAGACATCCAGTAGAATATATAAATGATTTCAGTATTGAGTAAAAATGGTTTTTTACAATTAATTATTTTTTATTTATTTGCTTTTATCATGATTAGAGAATATTATTTAGGTATTATGCAAATCACAACTTAAGCAAATAAAAAAGTGAATAAGTTGTGATTTGCATAATACCTAAATAATATTCTCTAAAAATTATTATTTTACACATTGAGGTATAAATGGCGTTGCGATGCAAAGAAATTGTTCAATCCTATGAACGATGAAATAAGGTGCATGAGATGGAGGACTATATTCTAAGCAACTTTTTTAATATGAACAATTTTCGAAAAATCACTGGTTTTCGAGATATTTGAACTACAATGTAATTTTTCAACTAGCAAAATCACATTTTACAGTATAAATTTTAGTCGAACATACAACATGAACATGAGGCAAAAATTAGACAATATACAATAAACAGAAATGTCAAAATTTTTAATTTTCAGATAGCAGTTGCAGCCCCACCTTTGTTTTACTTGAAAAGAAAAAAGTTATTTTGTGTTTTGAAATAAATATTTCATTACCATCTAAATCAGCCTGATTCTCTATGAAAAATGTCCCAAAGGACATCATCTAAAATGTATTTGAAAAAAATTATGACAATTTTTATATTTAAAGAAATTATATTGAACTTTAAATATCTGATTTTTCGAAAATATTTCGTATCATAGAAGTTGCTCAGAATGTAATGTTCCATCATTTGCACCTCATTTCAACGTTCCTAGGATCAAATAATTTCTTTGCGTCGCAACGCCATCTATACCTCAATTTGTAAAATGACCGTTTTTACTCAAAACTGATATCATTTATATATTCTAGTGAACACCTTTTACAGAATTCAAATATCTCTTATTTATCTAGAAAATGGCACCGGGAGTTTTATGTGGGACACCCTGTATATCTCTGAAACCTTTCCTATGCTCAACCTCATATTTTTGTGTGATTAATGTCTTATCAAAAGGTATCATTTGGACCACAAATCAACCGAAAATTTGCGGACCCCCAAACGGGCTATTTTTAGGGTCACTCTTTTAAGTTTGATTTAATAAACAGGGTAATGAACGTAAGCACATATTAATATCATGTATTGTTGAGTATATAGTTTTAATTTTATCCATATTTTCAAAAAAATATCGAAGAATAAATAATTCATTCAGCACATGTCTCATCACACGCTCACTATAGATGATAAGGAGGATTGGAGACAGAACACAGCCCTGCCCTCTCTGACGCCTTTGCCAAAATTACGTTTGTCGGAGTTGGTCCTATCTACTTTCACCAAACCAGAGTTTTCTCTCTCATACAGTCGACGAACAATAAATATCAGATGTTTGTATGCTTCCATCATCAATAATACAGTTTTTCCCATGCCACATTGTCAAAAGTTTTACGGTAGTCTACGAAACAAATGTAGATGGGCACCTAATTTTCTCTTACCTTCTCAATAAGTCGTCGTAAATTCAGTATTTGGTCTCTAGTTTCTCATGTTTTAACAATGCCTGCTTGCTCATGGAATATTTGCTAAAACAGGTAGTGTTGAAATTTGAAATGAAGGATATATGAAGGTATAAGTTCCATGTTCCATTGGATCAGTTTTCTGGCCCCCATATTTCTTGGAATATTCTGCGAAGAATTATAATACACTTTTTATAGTTTACTGAACTTTATTTTCAATTTCACATAAAAATGCATTTCCAAAGCGACTTACCTAATAAAAAACAAAGTAGGTATAAATGATGTAATGGCAATGACCATAGGTATTGTAACTCACACACTGGTCTTCACTGTAAAGAGTTCTCTGACACGCTTCGACCAATCACACTACGACCAAAACCAGACAATATTGCATTTTACCAATCTCTCGCTTTTACGTTCTCAGGTTACCGACATCAGATGAAATGGTACCGCCATTTAGTAACGCTAACTTAACTGTGTATACAGTGAATTTTTCAAGAATTATTATATTAAAGTATCTATTAATATATATTTATGTATTTAATCCTTATTTTTAATTTAAGAAGATTAATATTTAAGTTAAGATTTGCTTGTTTAAGTAGAGAGAACTTTAAGTACAACGAATGTTTTGATTTTCCGAACAAGCTGTTGTTACCTACTTTGTGATGGATTACCATGCGTAAGAATATTTGTGTATTTAACATCAAATAATTGATTTGTCTGCTTCGTAGGCATTTTTATTTAATTTTAGTTGTGAAAATTATCTTGTAATTGCGTTAGGTATTATAAGCCATTGGAAGCTGCGTATATAACTTATCCCGAACCTATATAGGTTCCACACAGCCTTTGCTTTGAAATTGAGAGTTGTCAACTTATGTGATGTTTTTATTAATATATTACTACGTATATAATACAATACTATAATTTACAATTTACCTTAACAATTAGCAATAAGCTGAAGAAGATATTTATAGATAAAATTTAAAAGCACGAGTTGTCTCATTTGCCGAAAACATTTCACGAGACAAGACGTCAAAATATTATCGCGATATTGGTCGACGCGTCGGCACAAAAAATTAGAGCGATAATTTTTTCGTGTTGATACTGTCTAGATTAGTTTACCATTAATAATGACATTTGATTGGTGTAATGTTGTCAAAAAATGGGCTCTCATTGGCTACCACGTTAATAAGTAAAATAATCACCCTAATTTTGATTCTGTAGTTTCAGTCACCCTGTGTTAATTATTAGAAATGGAAAGATACTGGGGTTCTAAAATTAATTATTAAATTTTCATAGAAGTGATAATGTTGCAATTTGGTTCTGTTTAATTTCAACGTTGCATCATAACGAAAAATAACCTTTTGTTTTAAGTATTTATAAACATTACCTGCCGCACTACACAAAATAATGTAGACTGAGGAAATTAAATTAAGATAAGTCATACAATTTTGCTTGTAAATTGCGTTGTTACTAATATATTATTGTGTTTTCATACATAAAACAATAACTATACAATAGGTTACCTAAATCTATTTAACATATAACAAAATTAATAAATCAGTAGTTACATTATTGGACTTGAAAACAGGTGGCATATTAAAAATATACAAAAAAATACTCAACAATACAAAAGGAAGATAAAAAAAGATATAAAGAAATTAATTTAGAATATAAAAAATGTCTCCTAAGTTGGCAAAAAGTGGTGCCCAGGATTGACGCGACATTGAATTGCCAAACTGATTCTCTTATCAGGTAGCAAGTGCTATTTTCATTTGAAATGCAGCAAATTTTCTTACATATACAACTGATAAATTTTTTAGCGCTGTCGCCCCATGGACCCAATGTTTCATCAGAAAATGACAAAAAAAAGAAAAGTGATTCTAGTTTTTTATATTTACATCTCTTAGTAAAGAGATATGTACACATATTATTAGAACCGAATACATGACCATAACCGAGGACCGACCAGTGATAAAAACAAAGCTCAGAAGATTTATTTTCGAATATCTATTAGCAAAAGAGTATACTACTTTGGGAAAATGTCTGTCTGTCGAAATTGGCACGAATCTAAAATTATGCATTCTCGAATGTCGCATTCTATAATTTTCAGTAGAATGTCCAACGAGTGGGTAAAGACATTATATTCTCGCATCCGAATTAATGACATTAGCAGATAGTATAGTCGAATTGATTTAATTCAGTTTTCTTCAGCGACAACATTCCACTAAAATTTTACTGTTGATTCTTATGTATTATGACCTCATGGTTGCGAAAAAAATATTTACGCCCAATAATTCCTGGTACGTCAAAAGTTATGTGCATTTTATGACGCGCTTTCATGGATTTTCTACTTATACATATTTTGTACTAGTAATCAAATGGGAATTTTAAAAATACTGGCTTATTGATTAATTAATTTACCATCGTGCGGTAGGCATTGCTGCCACTCCCAGGTATACAGCTGGACCTGGTCATGGTTGTTGCCAGCAGCGAGAACGACATGGCGCATGGTAAAGGAATGTGGGATGGGAGATGTAGGTATGTGTGAGATGCGTTACCGCATTGTGTCGTGAGCGAGCGTTTAAGCTCCCTTTTTTGTGTTTTAGGTTCTGAACTTCTGCCTATTCTGAGTCTTATTGTGGTAGTAAATATCGTTGCGATTTCTTTGTGGTGTTCATTTTTTGATCCTGATCCGCTCAGTTGTTGTTCTCCGCTGTAGCATGGTCTCCCTGTCTTTGGTTTGTTGATGTTCGGTGCTAGCGCTTTCTTCAGTAGATGTGTTGAGTAATTTCCTTGAGTATGTCCCAAGTACTTCATTGCGTACATTTCTATCCTTTTTTAATTGTCTTTCCTCCTAATGATGTTGATGTTTTATGTCGCTGTTTTCGTCTTGTTGTTTTTGCGAGTAGTTGGACGATGAACTTCTTCTGTTGGCTTTTGTTTTGACTTTTTGAGTCTATATTGTCACGCAGTAATTATAATTTATGCCAAATTTATTTGAAACGTCCAGTACATCATGTTGAATATTACTTGAAAATAAATATCATTGGAATTGTTAAACAAAGCCGAGTTGAAAGAAATTAGATTGCACCCAGGAACAAAGGAACTGTAAAGTCAGCAGGAAGTTGACTATACTTTGTAACTATGGTGCAATGCTGAAACAGCAAGATAACTGGGAAATATTCGATTTCGAACGGACAGTGAGGTTCTGGTTTTGGCTTAGTGCGTGGCCCAACTCCCCTCCTAGAGGTAGCCCCCAGATGGTAATTAATGTAAGTAGGAATTATTTTATCTTGTTTTATTTTTTATGCTAATAAACTTGTACCTTGTTGGTTTCTACTACTATGTTTTATTTGATAAAGTATTCATTCAATAATCAAATTAAACCCTCTCGTATGCCAAGCGAGTCAAAGCGACTTTAGCCATTGGTATCGCCGGTATTGCCCCGGGCAACGGGGTAGTATGGGGATACCTGTGGACGTCACGCTTTTGGTCAATAAATGAGTCAAACAATCCCCAATGGGGTTGGGCTCGTGACAATACGTCATCGTTGGACATTTGACGACTATCTACATACATTTGGTAGGGTCCCATGATACTTTATTTTTCTCAGTGAACGGTATGATTGCCCTTGTGACTCTGCATGCCGTTTTGATTCTCCCTTTTATCGTTTCTCTCCATTCCAGTTAGTTCGTCAGGTCTGTTCCTAGGTACTTCAGTTTGTTCGTTGTTCTTAGGGAGTATTATTCATCTATTTTGTGTTCCTCTCCGCTGGTCCAATCTCTTTTGTTGGCAATCGCTCGCTCCATTATTAGGCTTTTCTTGAAATTTGTTTTTAGTCCAGATGTGTAATGCGGCGAATTTTTAACTGTTTGTACTTGTTTTTTTTTCCTCCTGTCGAGCTCATAGGAGACCTGTGACCTGTGTCTTTTTAGTGTTTTTCTTGTCGCAATTTTTGTTTTTGATTACCCATTGATATCTAGTCTAATTCTTCTCCTGCTAGTTGTTTTTCGATTTCTTCGTAATATTTCTTCTGGGAGTCTTCGTGCTGTAGTAGAGAGCTATTTCAGGTACTCTGTGGTGTATTGTTGTCTCCTTTACGTCTTTTCTCTTCTTTTATTTTCAATTTTCCCATAGAATTTTGAGGTCTGTATTGACTTCTGCTGTCCTTTTTGCTTTAACGTATTTGATCCTTTTTCATATCTCTCTACCTACTAGACAGGTTTGTCTTTTGCTCCACGTGTTTGTTATTGTTGAGTCAGACATGTGTGCTTGATTTTTCAGCGCGTGTCCATTTTCCATGTGTGGGGTAGAGTTTTTCCAATGATGCTTTTATCTTCCTTCGTCTGTTCGTCTTTTCCTATATGTGCGTTGAAGTCTCTTAGTATTATAGTGGGCATTTTTCTTTTTTCGTTTGAGAGAAAACTGTATCACATGAATTTTCATTATCCGTTTATGCGATGTAAAAAATTCAGTTTTGGAACGGTATACTAGTAAATTAATAGAAAGCCACTGACCAGTAAATAAAGTAAAGTAAAAATTTTAAATTATTAGGAAATTATTGACCTGTAAGAAAATGTGTTTATTTAATACAAGATAAAAACATAGGCACTTATTCGATCCCTTGGTTCTTGATCGAGTTTCTGCAGGTATACGATGTTGTTAACTCACTTGAGTGTCGAGGGTTGGATTGCACTATTTTATGGATACACGTGTTCACTTACTGATAGCTTTTTTAAATAACTCTGTATTAGTGATTTTCACATATTAATTCTGTTTCAACTAGTTATTTTTTTTTCCTTTCTTGTCGGGTTCATAGATGACTTGTCCCTTTTTAACGTTTTTCTTGCAGCAATTTTTATTTATGGGCCCATTGATGTCCAGTCTAATTCTTCTCCTGTCAGTTTGAGGAGGTATTGTTTCTTGGGAAAATTATTATTATTATATCGTGTGTAATTCTATTGATTGGCTGAAAGAAATTCGGTGTTGCCTATTGATTATTATTTGTACTGTTGACCTAGTAGTACGCCTCTTGTTATATTATTAGTTTGGTTTGTATATTTTTGCTGGAAGAAAGTTATTTATTACAATGTTTGTAATTTATTACCGACCCTTTATTTATTAGTATCCACCAGAGTTTATTTGTCTAGGAACTATCGAGAGTTCAAAATATAGATAAGGTTTAGTTAAGTGGTAATGATAGAAAATAGGGTGTTAACTTATCTCTTTTTAAATGCCTGATGCATGTCTATGATTTATTGTTTCCTGGACGGTCTGCTTGTCTCGGGAATTTCATTTCATTTTCACTTTGCCGATTTTACATTTACCGGAGTTAGTATTTTGACCAAAGCATTTTCTTCATCCAGTCGGCAAATAACAAATACCAGATGTTTGGGGTGTCCCCATCTCCTATAATATAGCCCACAGAGGTAAACATATTTAATTCGTTTCTTGGTGCAACATTTTAAGGAAATATTTTTAGAAGATGCCAACTCTATTCAAGTACCTAAGACATAACAAAGATAATATTAATTAATTAAATAATTAAACACTACGTTTAGAATTAAAACGTTCACGTCAAAGTGTGAAGGCTTTCTTTGAGGTTCTTTAATTGCATTTTATATAATTTTATGCCTCATGTAGCATTGGAAGCTGATGTATGATTATTAATTGCGGTAATGCAATAACTAATCAGCAGATAATGTTTTTTAAGGACGTAATCCTGACTCTCCTGAAGGCCTACCACAGAATACAACGACTTCCTGTATTTAAGCACCGGCGCTTGGGAAGTCAGTTCGGAAGTCCACTGGTTTTGTTTACTTTTCTACTTTCTTCCTATTTTAAAGATTTTTTAAATGCATTAATACCGCACAGTGTTTGTTGATAATAACTACTGAGAACAATGATTAGCTTATTTTGGAACCTCTACAAAAAATGTTAATACTTAAAACGCTATTTTTAACCGCCTTCAACAACACATTTAATTAATTATTAATTAAAAAAGAACTTTTTAAAAACAAGCTTTTATTCAATATTTCAGTTATACTAAAATGAAAATGGTCCGCCATCTTTGAAGGTCCGCCATATTGGATTTAGAATGACGTCACTTACCTAACCATGCATTGTCATCCAAACTAAACGAGTATGCAAAATTTCAGCTCAATCGGTTGGGGATAACTGTTTTAAAATCCAGTTGAAAGATTTGACCCGTACTAACAAGGCAAGTTAAATAAAAGCTTGTAAAAAGGAAGAAGTTCTAAATTCTACCCATACATATGCTTATTATGTTTGTACAATTTTTATTCTGGGTTGGCTTAGGCAATTTATATATATTACTATACAATAAAGACTCAATAAATGGTGTTCAAAGCTTGGGACCCAATCTCAATTTTATATTTGGTGTCTAAAATTTTAGTAACTAGGTAACTAGGTATTACTTATTATTTATTAAGATACGCTTAACTTGTTATTTTGAATTAAATAACTTATTTAGTTCAAGTTACTTAATTTGATTTTGACACTAAATAGTAGAGGTAAAGCTTTTACCCCAAAATTTCTGCGACTGGACCGCAAGAAATTTACCCCCCCGCCCCCGTTTTCGAGGGTGGGGAACACGATGATGACAATATTTTTCGACCTACCCTCCAAACCAAAAAATAACACCGCTTTATCCGATATTCCGGTGTTAGCCATTTTTTTTATCGGAAAATTTTTTAATGAAAGTTGTTCAGAATTGTCCAAAAATCCAATATCCAATATTTTATCAAAATAAAAAAATTGAAAAATTTAAAAAATATAAAAAAGACAAGAAAAATATTACATGACAACTATCTGACAGCTTGGGTTTAATTTCAAACAAAATTGTCATGAATCTTTTAAACAAAAAAACCCATTTATAGTCCAGTCGAATTAGACATCATAAAAAATTTTGCGTACTGCGGACTTTTTTTTGTGGAAGTTGTTTAATAGGGCATAATAAGCAAGCATAGAAAACTACAACCTGCTACACCATGTGCGTCCCCTATTTTTAGGGGTTGAAATTTTGAAATTTTACTTGTGTCCATATCTGTTTCTCTATTGCCCGTAGGGCTCTTTACCAAGTTACACTTTTTGAAGATTCATCCCTCCTCTACATAATATATATATATTACACATTTGCCGTAGGACAAACGGTTTTGGCTGTACGAGGCCGGAAAGGACGCGATCTCCGAATTTGGGGGTCTTCTGTATAGGACAAACGGCTATTATTCCGAATCTACAATACTACACATACTAATGCCCTTAAGGAGGGATGATGATTTGTGAAAAAACTTTCATGGAATACCGCGCGGTTTCCATGATACGGGATGTTGAAATTTTGAAAACCCCTTTTTAAAAAAAAAGTGAACCTACTTTTTTTCGCTCATTTTTCTTTCATGCATGTACGACCCTAATATAAGAAAATTTACGTTGGTTTCATTTTAATACAATCGTTGGTTTAGGAGCTAGACAGCCAAATATGCCAAAAATGGCTATTTTGGTATTTTTGCAATAAAAAAACCAAAATAAGTATAATTCTGGTAAAGGTTTTTGTTTATCCTAAAAGTCCAATTCACTGCGCATAGAAAATGTATTTTTGTATTTAAATAGGATCAACACTTATTGTGTAATAACGATTTATGTCATGTGTGCTCCAGTCTCCTTTTTCCCAATTTTTTTTGCGGCCTTATGGTTCATAGTAGGGCAGAAAGCATTATACACGTGGACAGCCCACATAATAGGGTGTTAAAATGGGTCTCTTGTTAAAATGCGATAGGACGTACCATTTTCGAGTAAAACGCACTTGTTTGGTTATGTTTGCCTTGAGTTTTCATTGTGTTGTGAATTGTGATCTGATAAATAAATTCTACATTTTGGTATTTTCTTTCTTAGGAGATTGTTTTTTAAATCATTTTCCGATGAAATTGACATATAATAGCTGTTTCTCGAGGAAGGTAAAATTACTGTGGATTTTGTTATAGACACAAAATAAGTTGCAATGATGATTCGAGACAAGCGTGAACCTTCAAATAGAGGAGTGAGAACCCCCTATTCCGTCCGAATCCCTTCATTTTTTCATTAGCAATGTCCCTCATAAACAGAAAAAGCAAGAAGCGACACATAGTTTTATTTTTTCGTAGTCAGCGGTGAGTATTTACTAGTCAGTCGATGAAAAGTGTGATCTGAAATAATTTTTTGCAAACAAGTGCGTCTTACTCGAACACGGTACGTCCTATCGCATTTTAACAAGAGATCCATTTTAACACCCTAATGTGTGCCCTGTTCAGGTATACATTGCTTTCTGCCCTACTATGAACCATAAGCCCGCAAAAAAAATGTGAGAAAGGAGACTAGATAACACATGACATAAATCGTTATTACACAATAAGTGTTGATCCTACTTAAATACAAAAACACATTTTCTATGCGCAATGAATTGGACTTTTACAATAAACAAAAACATTTACCAGAATTATACTGGTTTTGGTTTTTTTATTGCAACAATACCAAAATAGTCATTTTTGGCATATTTTGCTGTCTAGCTCCTAAACCAACGAATGTATTAAAATGAAACCAACGTAAATTTTCTCATATTAGGGTCGTACATACATGAAAGAAAAATGAGCGAAAAAAGTAGGTTCACTTTTTTTTTTAATCAAAATTTCAACATCTCGTATCATGGAAACCGTGCGGTATTCGATGAAAGTTTTTTCACAAATCATCATCCCTCCTTAAGGGCATTAATATGTGTAGTATTGTAGATTGGAAATAATAGCCGTTTGTCCTGTACAGAAGACCCTCAAATTCGGACAGCGCGACCTTTCCGACCTCGTACAGCCAAAACCGTTTGTCCTACGGCAAATGTGTAATATATATCATGTAGAGGAGGGATGAATCTTCAAAAAGTGTAACTTGGTAAAGAGCCCTACGGGCAATAGGGAAAAAGATATGGACACATAAGTAAAATTTCAAAGTTTCAACCCCTAAAAATAGGGGACGCACATGGTGTAGCAGGGTGTAGTTTTCTGTGCTTGCTTATTATGCCCTCTTAAATAACTTCCACAAAAAAAAGTCCGCAGTACGCAAAATTTTTTATTATGTCTAATTCGACTGGAGTATTAAATGATACTTTCGAACTTGGACAATATATAAAACAAAATTTCAGTATTTTTAATTTTGATTAAATTTAGGATTTAGAGTTTTTGGACAATTCTGAACAACTTTAGTTAATAAAATTTTCCGATAAAAAAGTGCCTAGCACCGGAAAATCGGAAAAGGGGGCGGTTTTTCCAGGTTGGGGGTAGTGGTTGGAGGGTAGGTCGGAAAATATTATCATCCTCGTGTTCCCCACCCTCGAAACGGGGGGAGATGTCTTGCGGTCCAGTTGCAGAACTTTTGAGCCTTTTGCCTTTTTTTGGTTTACCTCAAGGGACTAAAACCCTCCACAACATTAGCCATAAATAAGTTAACTGAAATAATGAGAGCCCTGTTGGAATATTTTGTCATCTGAGCAGGGCATTCGACTGCATCAATCATAGTTTAGTAACATCTAAATTATTTGATTATGATATACAGGGTCTGTCATTAAACTGGATCTCTACATTCCTCGAAGATCGGAGGCAATATGTAAGTTTAAAATATAAAAACGATAACACCGTATGTAATGTTAATTCAGAATGTTTAAATTCAACTATATTATACGTAAATGGATTACCTGATTTTAATTTTCTAAAAATTAGACACACACAACTTATTCAAATAGTATGAAATACTTAGGTGTAACCATAGATCCCCACCTAAGGTGGGACGAGCATGTCAACTCTGTCGTACATTAGATGTATATTTTTAAAAAATATTATTTTGGGTATTCAGCAGATAACTTTCAAAGAAAACATTCGTTTCTTTCATATACCATTTGTGCAAGTCTGACCAAAAAAGGAAGATCGACAAGACTCCCCCCTACGGTGACTTGTCGACTTCTTTCATACACCTATCATATCTAAGATTCAGCATGAAAAGCAATAAAACAACCACTCTTTCTATATATTGATGATTTAAGTCTGATCATGCTAATATATATAATATTAAGCATCTCTAGTCCTACCTAGAGGATACTATATTACAATCAAACGTTTATTACATTTCAAAGTCAAGAAAATACTAAAAAGCACAAAGAAAATAGTTATAAAATTTCGCTCACCGCATGCATGTCCAATAATTGAAGTATATCATATTTTCGATGGATTAATTCCTTTAAACATTGTACAATCTTTTTTGTTCTCTTTAGAACTCGTAGAGGATATAAATCCAATTCGAAATAAAAGTTACTATTAGAAAATAAAAATTAAAGTTATCTGCTGAATACCCAAAATAATATTTTTTAACAATGATGTAAGCAGAAATAATAGGTATTTATTTATTAAACTAGACGAGTTTTGGGGCTCTAAAGGAATGTTTGTTTTTTGTTATTTTTAATATATTTGTCAAGTAAATAGATGTCTTCCTGTCAGTTTTTTGACATGAAAATATTTCATTTTTATTTTCTAATAGTAACTTTTATTTCGAATTGGATTTATATCCTTCTGACGAGTTCTAAAGAGAACGAAAAAGATTGTACAATGTTTAAAGGAATTAATCCATCGAAAATATGATATACTTCAATTATTGAACATGCATGCGGTAAGCGAAATTTTATAACTATTTTCTTTGTGCTTTTTAGTATTTTCTTGACTTTGAAATGTAATAAACGTTTGATTGTGATATAGTATCCTCTAGGTAGGGATGCTTAATATTATATATATTAGCATGATCAGACTTGAATCATCAATATATAGAAAGAGTGGTTGTTTTATTGCTTTTCATGCTGAATCTTAGATATGGTAGGTGTATGAAAGAAGTCGAAAAGTCACCGTATAGGGGAGTCTTGTCGATCTTTCTTTTTTGGTTAGACTTGCACCAATGGTATATGAAAGAAACGAATGTTTTCTTTGAAAGTTATCTGCTGAATACCCAAAATAATATTTTTTAACAATGATGTAAGCAGAAATAATAGGTATTTATTTATTAGATATATATTATTTAGATTTAGGCAACTTAAAAAATACCTACCAATTTTTCAACTTAGATCAGTATACACAGCCCTTGTTGAATCTCACTTGAGCTACGGAATAATCGCATGGGGTGGAGCTCTAAACCGTGACATGTTTAATTTAGAAATTATGCAGAAAAAGTTTCTAAGAATACTGTTAGGTAAAAGTCGATTGTATTCATCTAACCATCTCTTCGATGAGAGTAATTTTCTAGATTTGAGACAATTGTTTTTTACAAAATGTGTTTTGGAATCATATGTAGGTAACTCCACACAGGCAACTTCATTTTATGGAACTAGACAAACTACTAAAGGATGTATACATGTGCCGAAAATGAATACCACTACAGGACAACGTAGTTGGAGATTCTTAAGCTCAAAATGTTTCAATGCGCTTCCTAAACATATAAAATCGCTGGTAAAAAACTAGTTTAAAATAGAATTAAAAAAATATGTAATGTTAGACAGACAAAAAATGATTGCTTAAATTGATTTGAAAAACCAAAACCTAATATGAGGGATTGCTTGCAGTAATAAATAAACGTTTGGTCCTAATATGAATTGGAAGGTTTTTTTTATATACTGTTATTAACTTATATACTGCCATTAATTTTATTTCATTTCATTCCATTTTATTTCATTTCATTTCATTTCATTTCATTTCATTTCATTTCATTTCATTTCATTTTATTTTATTTTATCTTATCTTATTTTATTTCATTTTATTTTTTTTATTTTTTTAATAGTTCTCTTTCTATAGTTTTTAATATGTATCTCTTTTATTTTTTGCATGCTGATAATGTTGTTTATTAATTTCTAAAGAATTTTATACCATTTATATATAGTTTTAGCTACTACATATTAGAAAATTTTTCTCGCTATTTTTTTTTCTGTTTGTTTTTGACTCAGTCATGGTCAGATGATCTTACATCATCTTGTAACTGTATCCAGTTTATTTTAGAAGTTTTCAAAGTTTTATATTATATATTTCTTTCTTTTTGTAAATAAACTTTATTATTATCTTATTATTATTATTATTATTTCACAGAGCTCTATTTTAGGCCCTATGCTTTTTATTTCACTTGTTAATGGTGTTCATGTTTGCCATCAACCGCACATTTTACAATGTATGCTCACGACATTTCTGTGATAATTTTTTACCAAATGTATTAACCAATCAGAATTTTGCGTTTCATGTCATGTGTCAAAATTCATCCATTCAGTAAAAGATTACAACGATAACACGCATACATGTGGTGTTATCAGGCAAGGCACACATGATATGTTCAAATATCAAATTAAAATTCAACAAATGTCAAATTGAAAATCCATTTATAAAAATGTCACAAAGATTTGGTAACCGATTCAATTAATCAAATTGTATTAGAAAATACACCCAAAAACACCATTAAAAGTAAAAAGGATACGTGGAAAATGTTTTTAGAATTTTGTTCGATCAGAAAATACGAATTGAATGGAGAATAAAAAATTATCTCACCGAATACACCTCGAGCATTGATAAAAATTTTGTCGTAGAGAATGCTTCAAGCGTGTTGCTTAAAGGTAATAGTCCTCTGCCTACGGCCTCGGGCTATTACCAAGCAACACGCTTTCAGCAGTCTCTATGATAAAATTATCTCGGTATTATCTCGGTATTATCAATGCTCTAGGTGTATTTTAGGTGAAATATCAAATCCATCTGATAATGTTTTGGAACAAAATTACAATGCTATTTTAAACACTTTAAACCATTGGTTTTCCCATAATGCCTTGTATCTCAATACCAAAAAAACTCAAGTAATCAAACTTCAAGGGGTCTGTCATACGGGGTCTGTCATAAAATTGGATCACTACATTCCTCGAGGATCGGAGGCAATATGTAAGTTTAAAACATAAAAACGATAACACCGTATGTGGTGTTAATTCAGAGTGTTTAAATTCAACTATAGATGTTCCACAGAGCTCTATTTTAGGCCCTGTGCTTTTTATTTTACTTATTAATGATATTGATTTTTTGCCATCAACCGCACATTTTCAGTGTAAGCTGACGACATTTCTGTGATAATATCAAATTCATCTGATAATGTTTTGAAACAAGATTGCAATGCTATTTTAAACACTTTAAACAATTGGTTTTCCCATAATGCCTTGTATCTCAATACTGAAAAGACTCAAGTTATCAGATTTCACGGTAGGCGAAAGGAATGTGATAACTTAAATATTAAAATAGACAATACACATATTTCTAACACTGAGGACAATGTTAAGTTATTAGGGGTATATTTCGATGAATGTTTTTTGGAAGCATCATTGCGAAATTTTTATATCCAAAGTTTCTTCTATAGTATACATGTTCCGAAATATTAGAGAACAACTTATTAATTTATATTATGCCCAAGTTGATTCACGTTAAAAGTATGGTATCTGTTTTTGGGAAAACTCCATATTTTATTTATTTCAAATGTATTTATTGCTCAGAAACGTATCTTACGATGTATATTTGGTATACCGAATACTCACACGTGCAAGGATATCTTTATAGAAAATAAAATTCTTATTTTACCTGGCATTAATATTTTCGAAATTTGTATACCTGTGTTTAGAAATAGAAATAATTTTATTTTAAATAGTGATTACCATAATGCCAATAAGAGACAAAAAAATAAATTCCATGAACCTTGTGCCAGATTAAAAATGACAAGTGAGTCTCCAAGATTTATAAGCCCGAAACTATTTAACCGTCTGCATCTACCGGATGACATAAAATATCAGGAAAGAGTATTTGTTTAGAAAAAAACTAAAGGTGTTTTTATCAGATAAATGTTATTATTCTGTATCCGAGTTTTTCTGCATTTAAAGTCTACTGATACAAGACAAGTTAACATGTACCTGTATGTCCCATTTTCTTGTCTTTTTACTCTTGTTTTGTTCACAAATTTTGTATTGTACTGTACATTTTTCAATGTTCTTTGTCTTCGTCTTATACAACTATGTGTTTTACACTATATTTGACTTTTAGTATAAGCTTATATATTATTTAACTATTGAGTAAATAGCGTTTCAATGACTTGTCTTATATCATGTACATGATCAAAAAGGACCAGTAAATATTTGAATTAGAATAAGTCTATTAGTTATTCTAATGTAAAAATATGAATGCTCAGTTATTGAACCTTTCTAAAGCTTTTGACTGTATCTCGCAACATATTTTAATACATAATTACCCTTTTACAATATTCATAGAAGCAGTACAAACTTAGTACAGCCGTACTGATGAATAGATGTCAGTATTTTACTTACCAAAATACAAATTCTGGTTGACTACGTATAAAACATAGAGTGCCGCAGTGTTCTATTTTGGGACCTACACTATTCTTAATTTAGTTTAATTATTTAACACACATGGCCAGTCACACCAAAATATTGGCACTTTATACACAAACATGAAGGACACATTGTCAGATGTCCAGGAATGATTTACAACAAACCAATGCAACTTAAATAGTCTAAAACTGAAACAATGGATTTTAGTCTAAGAAGTATAACTCAGGTAAAAAACAGAAACAACTTGGGGTATACCTGGATAAGAAATTGCCGTTAGCACAGCATGTACACTTTGTCTGAAGTAAAGTTTCAGTTAATATGTACATTTTACGAAATATTGCAAATGAAGTTTCAAAAGAAACTTTCTTACAGCTTATCATGGTCCTGTAGTACAGTCACTTGGTGTCAAAAAGTACCAAAACTTCGGACTAATTCTATAGCAGCTTGGAATTTTTTTTTGCTGATTCTTAAATTTTAGGGTATCAGCTTCAAATATTAAAAAAGAATAGACGTGCTTTTACCCTTAAGAGGGTGAAAACGACTCCTGAATTTCAAAATTTAATACTGACTCAAGTGTTGAGAGTTAGTTACTGAAAAAACTCATATATATGTTTTTGAGGTCGCTGATTACGAATCTGAAATCAGAATTTTAAATTTGCGGTACAGTGGAAAAATTAACTATATTTAGTTTATTTTGACCAAGTAAAACTTTTTTTGCAAGTTCTTATATTTTAGGACATAAAACTTATATCCCAATAAGAAAAACTGGCCAGTTGCTGCACTTTATAGCCAGCTCTGCAATTTCTGCGATTTAAGCCCTCGTTACTATGAGAGTAGGGGACTTTTCGGTACGTGTTGTCCTGAACCAAAACTACAATCCTGCAAATTTTCAGCATTACAATAGTTTATTCCGGGTAGAAGCGATATATTGACTAAAACTCCTGAGCTATTTTAATATATCATATTTGACCAAGTTTGAATCAAACTGTCCAAAAATATTTGAATTTAAAACTGTTATAGATAGGTTCGAAGTGAGATCACCAAGTTATTGTAGTATTATCCATTCGTTATTGCCATATGCTAGCCTAATCTGAAGACATTCCACACATTGCATTACAAAGAAAAGCCATACGAATTTTGTGCGGCTTAAAATGCAGAAGCACCTCTAGACGAGTTTTTAAAGATACTAACATTGCTCAATGTGTACATTTTGCATTTTCTACTGAATATTAAGGAACATGAATCAAACTATGATCACATCACATTATGCACAGATATTCTACGAGAAATAAAAACATCTCTGCGAAGTTTTTAACACTTTTTAAATCTCGTAATGGAACGAATTATATTGTCAGAGCTTTCTTAATAATCACTTTTCAAGAATATTTTTCAGCAGATTTTTAATAACTTGTGTTAATATTAATTTTATTTCATACTGTCCGGTAAATTACTATTTCCCGGACTCATTTGCGGCCGGTAAATCGAACATTACAGTACCTGATACCGTAATGTGTTGCCTGCGAACATTACAGTATCTGATACTGTAATGTGTTACCTAGCAACACTATTATATTATTTGTTTTCATTGACAAAACAATCCATATTCTTTTTTATGTATATCTGATGAATTTTTCGGAATTAATTTTGCCGTTGCTTCCACAGTTTTATTTATAATCTCCTCCGAAATTTCCATAATACAAAACAATGCTAAAATTATGGTTTTATTTATTTGACAGTGACAAGCTAATGACAATCATAATTAGCTAGGGAAAACAATTGCTATAACATCGCTAAGGTGATGCGATTGTTAGATTACGAACTAATATTTGTTAGGTTTCAATAATTATAACTTTTTCTCCATTTTAAAAAGGATTATAAAGACAGTATGAAATAAAATATTATACGATACACGTCCGGTAGGTGTCATTACAGTACTCGTACTGTAATAAGTCACCTACCGGACATATAACGTAAATTACTATTATCTATATACTTGCTATATAGTATCTGATTTTTTTGTATTACAGTTTTAATGCGCATTCTACCGAGCGTTCTACATTACAACTATTGTGTTATGTCATGCGTCCGTTTTTTTACATTTAAAGTTATTTTATATTCAGGACCGGCCTTAGTTCCTCGTGCAAAATTTTGAAAGGCGCCCCTTTTTCTGGTTGAGTCAGAAAAAAATTTTGTTCGTCCTCATCTCAAAATTGATGAGCTGGGTGGGGAGGATAAAATCCAAAACAAAATTTTTTTGTCCTCATAAATTTTACTCGAAAAGAAAAAGCTACTTATATTAAGCTCGTGGCGTCCTCGCTCTCCCCAAAGGCCGGCCCTGTTTGTATTTATAATTATGTGTTATACATATGTATCATGTTGTTTTTCTTTCTGACTTGAGTAAATATATTATAGCACCTATAAATTATTATTATTATTTTGATTATTATGAAGATGAGTTGGTAGTGTGAGGTGAACAAAAATTGGAAACAAGATTTCTTTCAATTAAGTTCAATTTGGTAAAGAGTGGTGAGTTAGATATTTTAGGAGTAGCTGATACCGACTCTGATGTGAAAAGAATATAGAAAATAAGAAGAAAAGAAGAGATAGAAGTTCAAAATAGTGAATCTAATATGGTCGTTATAATTGAAATATTTCCGCAGCTTTACATGAAACTTGATACATGTTGGCTCTGAATCCCAGAAATATTTTTTAATTTATAATTATTTTACTTAAATAAAAATTATAATTAAAAATGTTTTTTTCTAGAAAAGCAACAAAAAAAAAATCCTAAAGAAGGAAAGATAATATTTCACCCAGCAATATCAGATTTGATCTTCCTCAGTTTTTAGGTTTAATAACGCCTGATTTGAAATTGGTCACCATCGTACTAAAGTGCAAAGGAAAAACGTTGTATTCGTAAAAATTCTCAAATTAACAAAAAATAATTAACATTAAAGTTTGAAATTTCGCGGTCTTTTGATTGAAACATACAGTGGTTACCCAAAATGCCAAGTTTTCAAGATATTCTTTGTAAACTTGAAAAGTACTGTACTATAACATGCATAGTCCTATTTACAGTAGAATAACAATCAAAAGAAATGAGATGATTCATCAAAATACACGTGTGTTAAATCGCTCTTCAAAGATATTATTTTTATGTAGTAAATAGTGGTGTTTTAAAGTTGAAAATTATATGTATCTAAAGAGAAGTTGAAGTGCAACTACTGGATAAAAATCAAATACATAAATTATCAATTTCACATTGTAAAGAAGTAAAATTAATGAAGAATTTTAAAGGACTCCTGTAAATAAGGTGAAAACTAACTTAACAAGTGCAAGTTGAGGTTGTAAATTGGCATACGCCCTGAACATTTATAAAGTTCTATTATACTGGTGAGTAGTATTATACGCCCTATTATAAACAACTAAATAAACAAAAATTCAAATACAAAAATTGGTGAACAATTTCTACGCAATTTTGTCTGCGAGTCGGTAATAAAAACATTCATAATCTTTATAAATTTATACAGTGGACCAAAAAATGATTAATGATGAGTTCTGGGCTAAACTAATGAATTCGATGGAAGAAAGTAATAAAAAAACAATTGAGGAAGCCAATACAAAACAAACAGAAACAATAAAACAACATATTAGGCAAGAAATTAATGAAATTAAAGAGAAATTTGAAGAAGAACTAAACAAAAAATCGGCCGAATTTGAAACGAAATATATAGAATTAAAATCCCGATATGAGAAATTAGAGAAAGACTTGCGGAAAAATAATATTATTATATTTGGTCTAGAAAGTCCGGCAGAAAACTTGGTACAATTTATTGTTGGCGTAATCAATAATCATTTGAAAATAAACTTAACAGCTAACGATATCAATAACGTTTACACCATAGGCAAACAGACGAATAAAAGATCAGTTATAGTGAAGTTGGTATCTTACCTAAAAAAGCAGGAAATTCTAATAAACAGCAGGAAATTTAAAGGAACGAACATAGCAGTTGCTGAAGAGTTAACCTTGGAGGAAAGGAGAGAACAAAAAATATTAAGACAACATTTAAAAAAGGCACGTGCGCAGAATCTGAACGCAGTTATTAAAAATAAAAAACTTATCATAAACGGACAAGAATACACGGCACAAGTGCTAGCCGCAGAAGAAGAGGATTCAGATACGGAAGAAAATGTAGATCTAGAAATAGGTGAAGAGAAAACAGGAAAGGATTCAGAAGAAATAAGACGAAGTAATAGTGCTCCACCAACACCAATATCAAACCAAAAGGAAGATAAGGCAGTAGAGGAGAATAAAGAAGAAGTATTCGAGACTGACGAAGTAAAAGATTCCAAAAAAAGAAAACTAGGAAATGTGAATAACCCACCCAAAAAAGTTGTGGTGAGATCTACTCGAATAAACAGTGCAAAAGATAAAAAGTGACATCAAAAGTCCTACTTCATTTTTATATTTGCTTTAATTTATGTATTCTAATATATTTGCTGTATTAAATCATTACTCACTTATTTTAATAATTTATTCGCACACTCTGTATGTTGATATTTGTATTATTATTAGTAATTGCTTATCTATACACTTTTTTTTTAGTTTGACAAGTTTTTAGCTCAATCACTTTATATACACTTTTTATATGTTAAACACAATACATTTTTTATTTCTATTTATTGTTGCGAATGGGAAATTAAATAAATAAAAGACTTAAATCGAAATGGATCCTTATATAAGAGATTTCAAAAATGAACCAATAATTACACATGAAATTAACGATATAGGAGATTTTAATGAAATTTTTTATAAAACAAATTTAAATACATCCTTTTCTTTATTTCATAGTAATATTAGAAGTGTTAATAAGCATTTTGATGAATTTCAGGTGTATATTTCGCAATTTTCTGATTTTTTCTCTTGCATGATCCTCACTGAAACCTGGAAAATAAGAGATATACATTTATACCAGATAGAGGGGTACAAATGTATTTTAACTGAGGAGAGGTTAAACCAAAATGATGGCGTATTAATTTATATAAAAGACAATATTGATTTTGAATACAAGTTTATAAAAATCGGCTCTGTAAATGGAATATCCGCGGTATTAAAAATAAAAGATGATATAAAAATAAATGTTATCGCTATATATCGATCACCGTCAACTGATGCTTTTGATTTTAACATAAATTTAAATGAATTTATAAATAGTTGCGACTTTAATATATACGATCATACATTTTTTCTGGGTGACATTAACATTGATATAGGTGCACTGGAAGTGGAAACAAGCCAAGAGTATTTAAATATATTGTCAGAAAGCGGGTTTATCTCTTTAATTAACAAAGCTACAAGACCGGAGACAGGCACGTGTATTGACCACATTTTTGTAAGAAGTAGAAGAGAAAATTATGAAAATCTCATAGCTGCAGTTATTAATACCAACATCAGCGATCATTTTTCACAAGCAGTACAGTACAACCACGTTATAAATTCAAGTGAACATAAAACGCTTCCAATAAAAAATTATTTTAATAAAATAAATGAAAAAAAGTTTTTAAAATTATTACGGAAAGAAACTTGGCATGAGATTTATGGAAGCTTAGATGTAGAAAAAGGTTGTGATATACTGATAACAAAAATAAATGTATGTATGAGGCAGGCAACAAGTGTTGTAAAAAATCGTCATTTACAAAAGAAAAAGGCATGGATCACAAATGGCTTAGTAACATCAATAAAAAAAAGAGATAAATTATTTCAGAACTACATTAAAAATCCTAGGAATGATGAATTAAAAAGAACTTACCTAACCTATAGAAATAAATTAAATACTCTTATAAAAAAGACAAAATATGAATACTTTAAAAACAAAATAGAAAAAAATAGAAATTGCTCAAAGACACTGTGGAATGTAATTAATGAATATACTAATACGAACAAAAGAGAGAATTCTAACACTGATAAATTAGTTTTAGAAAATGGTGATGAGGTAACTGATAAAATATTGATAGCGAATGAATATAACCAGTTTTTTTCTTCCATAGGAACACAACTGGCTTCCAAAATAAATACGAACAATGTTTATACGGGTATGGAAGAACGAAGACTAACTCAGTCTATATTTTTAGAACCAACTGATCCCGGAGAAATTAAAAAAAATATTTTACAATTAAAAGACAAAAAATCTCCAGGACCAGATGGAATCACAAATGAAATTCTAAAATTATCGGCGTGTTATATCTCAGAACCAATCAGTTATCTACTAAATCTGACAATAAAAAATGGTATTTTCCCATCAAAATTAAAATATGCCACCGTAAAACCATTGTTCAAAGGAGGTGATAAACATAAACTTACCAATTATCGACCAATATCTCTCACATCTGGTGTAGCTAAAATTTTTGAAAAAGTCTTAAAAATAAGATTATTAGGCTATCTGGAAAAAAATAAAATTTTAAGTGAAATGCAATTTGGTTTCCAGCAAAAAAAATCTACTCAAGATGCAATCGCCAAACTTACAACCTTGTTGTACGAAGCTTTAGACAATAAAATGGCATGCCTGGGTATTTTCGTGGATCTGGCAAAGGCCTTTGACACAGTGAGTCACGGGCTTTTGCTGGATAAACTAGAACATCTAGGAATAAGGGGAAATGCCTACAACATCATTAAAAGTTATTTATCGGATAGAAAACAACGAGTGGAATTTGACGGTATTCTGAGTGGCGAAGCTGTGGTAACATGTGGAGTCCCCCAGGGTACTGTTCTTGGACCTGTATTGTTCTTAATATACATTAACCAATTACTTAGCATAAACTCTTCTGGAACAATATTGTCTTTTGCCGATGACACCGTTGTGGTGTACGTAGCTGATACCTGGAATGAGGTCTTCACTGTAGCAAAAGATGACCTGAAAAGAATTTTCAATTATTTTAAATCAAATGTACTAACTGTGAATATAGCAAAAACCAAAATTGTGCCTTTTACAACATATGAGAAATACTTACCTGATGAGGATAATATAAAAATTGATAATGATATAACGATAAATCTGTCCTTGTCGGTGAAATATCTAGGTATCTATGTTGATTCTTTTTTGAGGTGGGATGTTCATGTACGTTCGGTAGCTAATAAACTTAGAGGTCTAATATTCAGATTTAACCAATTTAAAAACTTTCTCTCTATTTCTCAATTAATAACTTTATACCGAGCACTTGTTGAATCAATACTACAGTATGGGATTATTGGATGGGGTGGTATAAGAAAAACACATTTAATGCCATTAGATATTTTGCAGAAGAGATTCCTAAAAATTATTTTTAAAAAACCATTCAGATACCCGTCTGATTTGTTATATGCCGAATGTAAGATATTCGATTTACGGCTACTTTTCTTTAAAACCGCCATGGTCTTTATGTATTCAAATCGACACTATACACAAGCAGTCAGTCATAGATATGAAACGCGCAATAGAACAGCAGCTAATTTAATTCTACCAAGAGCTCAAAAATCGATAGGACAAAGAAGCTTCATGCACATTGCTCCCAGAATGCGAAATAGACTACCTGATTTCTTGAGAAATGCAAATTCAATTAATCTATTTAAGAACAAATTAAGTAAATGGATCCTTACCAGAAACAGATATGAAATTCATTCAATTATAGATTAGTAATATTTTTTAACTCTCTTATTAACCTTGGCCCTTATTTAACTTTCCCATAGAAAAACAATATATACATGTATATATGTGTATGTGAATATGTGTGTCGGTTACGTGCACATAATCGTATTGTGTTGATAGTTGATGTTTATTGTTATTTTAATCTTAATTTTTATAAATATTGTATGTATATAAGTGTCTTCAGCCCATGGGCAGGTCCTTAAATGGACCTATTTGGGCTTTTTTTCTGAGATTTTACATCTCCGGATCTTTATTTATTTACATGCAAGTATTTTTTATGTATCATTTTATATTTACTGTATCTAGTATGTAAATAAAGTTTATTATTATTATTATTATTATAACACCGTACTTGAACCTTCCAGCTCTGGAACAACGCGATATTGTATCATGCAGTGTATTACTGAGTAACATGCCATTTCATTGACTAGAATATCCTATGGAATAAAACGTTATTTCTTTATTCAGCGTTTTACCAGTTTTTAGAACCGTCTAATTTGCCACTTATTAAGTGTAACTTATGCTACGAAAATACAATCACCTGCTACTGTGTGTGTTATCTTATTTTTGCTTGTTAAGAAGAAAAATAATGAAAATTATATGAGTGCTAGGTCATTATCAGTTATTTCTAAATCTCACATTACAAAATACAGCCTATGAGAAAGAAAATATCCCAGAGGAAAATGTGAGTATTATTTAAATTATAACCTCAACATAGTAATTATTATACTAACGTAACATTTTTAAATTTCTTTTTTGGGTGACCACCCAGAACATTATATTTTTCATACTTTTCTTCTTTGACAGTTGTGTTAACTGCATGAGAAATATTATTCCTCACATTTTTTAAATAGTTTTTTATGTTGACCACCCTGTATAATTTTTTATGTTTCTTTGACAGTTGTGTCAACTGCATGCGAACTATTATTGCCAACCGTCACATTTTTCCATTATTTTCTTTTAAGACGACCACCCTCTAAATTTTTCATATTTTTCTCCTTGACATAGCTACATGCCAAATACATAGCTATATGTAAAATACTATCGTCCTCCGTCACATTTCTTCATTCTTTTTTAGTGTGACCACCCTGTATATATATATTTTATATTTTTGTTCTTTGACAATATAATCGTCCTCCGCCACATTTTTAAATTTTCTATTAGGGTGACCACCCTGTATATTTTTTTAAATATTTTTCTTTAACAGTTGTATTAACTGCATGTGAAATATTAGCATCCTCCGTCACATCTACAAAAAATTTTTTTGCGTGACCACCCTATATATATAATTTTTTATATTTTTCTTCTTTGGCAGTTGTATTAACTGTATTCGAAATATTATCGCCCTCCGTCACGTTTTTCAATTTTTTTTTGGGAGATTATCCTGTATATTTTCTTTTCATAATTTTCTTCTTTGACAGTTGTGTTAAGTGTATACGAAATATTATCTTGCTCCGCGACATTCCTATATTTTCTTTATGGTGACCACCCTGTATATTTTTTTCATATTTTTCTTCCTTGACAGTTGAGTTAACTACATGCCAGAAATTACTCTTTTCCGTTATATTTTTTCCTTAATTATACGTTTTATGTATATTTTTCAACAGAACTGTATTCCTGTTCTTCGTTAGCTTTAGGGTGAACTACCTACCAAACATTATCCTTCTCCGTCAAGCAGTTTTATAATTATATCACCATCAGACAGACGCCAGACAGACGGACAGACGAATGGAATTAAACGGCTTTAGTTTTCGTAATCTACGTACAATGAAAAGTGAAAATCCGGAGAAATCTCGAAGGGTGATTTTTTTCACGAATACAATACATCCCTTTACTTCGGTTATAAAGAAAGCAAAATTGGATTTTCCGCCTCCAAAGCACTTACCCCCCGGAATTGCCCGTCCCAAAAGAAAAAACGAAATTATAGTTGATTTAGTTGGTAAAATGGATAAAAACAGAAAATCTTTTAGACTGAACTTGTCAACAAATGACAATTCTACTGACTTGTTGCAGGAAGGAATATATTTTTTTTTTATTCAATACAAAGGAACCTAATGTCCGCCATACGCTATCAAGCTCAAAAAAAAATTAGGGAATTACTTTATAGTAGCAAGCCCAAATTTTATATGTTATTTGGGGTACTATTTTAAGACATTTTGTAAGCAGCCAGACTAATCCGAAGGGCATAACATCCCCGCAGACACGATAAAAGTTCCGTAACTAAGAAATAAGTCAACTGGCTGTTTTGAAAAAGTTTTATTAGTTCTTTGCATGCCAAAGCAACCTTTTTGAAATTCCTCAAATGGTATTTAACTGTCCATCGAAAATAGTTTTGCTGACTGCATATGAAGAATAAATTAGCGATTTTTGGCAGCACAAATTTAAATAGTTCAAAATCTCCTGTGCAAACGCTTTTTGACAAAGTTAAATAATAATGTACAAGAGTGATACAGATTAAATAAAACTGCGGTGTTTTACCGAACTCGCCGTTAAGAATTTGCTGCTTGTAAATACTATAGTCATTCAATAATTCATTAAGTTCTTCATTTTTTATTTTAAATGATAATATTGGACAGATTTGCATTCGTGTAACTTCTTCTATAATTAGATCAGTGATTACTGTTTAATTTCTAAAAATAACTTGAAATGCAACATTTTCAATCCCACTGCCATCAAAGGATGATGTCTTTTACACCTGTTGAAGTGTTTCCCTTCAAGAAACCCATTTAATGAGCCCGTTGCTAGCAAAAAACTTTGCACCATAACACTAGATAAGCCACAGTCATTTATTACTTTGCCTACAGCTTTAAATAGGCCATCATAATGTGGAAAGGTCCTAAATGTACAAATAAATTATAAAATTTAAGTTTTTCAGTAGCTTGGATTTGTAAGGCTACTTTCGCAATCGCGAGATCGTAAGTGACTTGGATGGAAGGTTGTTTTAAGTCTTGACAAATTTGCTGACTTTGCTTCATAGTCTCCAGAACTACTGATGTATTCGTAGGTGATGAATTGATGGGAGTTAGTTAAGAAATTATTATTGTCACTTATTAAACTATTGAAACCAACCCACATCGGAACATTTGGTAATTGTAAAGCACGGCTAATTATCCAAATATTTTCTATTGCAGTATATAATTTTACATTGACAGGCTGTAAATTTTCAACTTCATGGACCGACAATTGCAGGTCATCTGTCATCCTTGGTTTCTTAGGGTAAGCAACTTCATCTAAAGATATAGCTTCAAATGTTCTCCGTTTTCTTTTCTTCTTATTCAAGGTTTCTTCGTCACTGCGAGAGGGTAAATTTGATATTTCTGATACATCTGGAATATTCAATTCAAAATTTTGGTAGTTAATGCCAACAGTATCATGCAACGTATCTTTGCCACTTCTTGTTTCCACGAACCGATCACAATTTTCGTAGGCAACACCAGTACAGAGATTGGAAGATTTTTTTAATTGTTTCAGTACATAAACTTGATTTTTGTATTGAAGTATATGTCGCTTCTGTTTCCAGCTCTTCAATTCCTGGATAATTGATGCAATGTCCATATCTACGAATAACATCAATAACTTCTCTAGTACTAGTTAAACTTTTTAAAGTCATTCCTAATATAATGTGCTTTGATATTTTAACTATTCCTTTGTGTACTCCATATTATTATCATATTATTATTACTAGCTGATGCCCGCGGAAACCCACTGAGCATCTATAGTGCTCGGGGAAACCCACTGCGCATCCATAGTACCCGAAGAAACTCACTGCGCATCCATAGTGCTCGGGGAAACTCACTGTGCATCCGTAGTGCTCGAGGAGGCCCACTGCGCATCCATAGTACTCGAGAACACCCACTGCGTATCCTTAGTACTTGAGGAAACCCACTGCACATTCATAGAACACGAGAAAGCCCACTGCGCATCCATAGTACTCGGGGAAACCCACTGCGCATCCATAGTACTCGAAGAAATCCACTGCGCATCCATAGTACCCGAGGAAATCCTCTGCGCATCCATAGTGCTCTAGAAAACCCACTATGGGGAGACCCACTGCGCATCGCAATTTGTCTATTTTTGTTTTATAGAACGAGATAAACGAAAAAATTATTATTTTAACCGACAATAGAGCACATGGGCGGGTATGTGTCAAATTTCATGCTTAAAAACATCTCTCTCCCTGTTCGCCTGTTCGGGGGCGGGGCGTCGAATACGTGTGTCAGAAGAGCCCGTCGCTGCAATATCACGTTTCTAACTTACGCGATTTCAGAGATACGCGTATACTTTTGACCATCTACCACCCCCGTTTTCGCCCCTTCAAAAAGTGAAAATCGGAATTTCGTTTTACTCGTGTCTAACAGATTACAATAAAGAGTATTTCTACCAAATTTTACGCTTCTAGATCTAACCGTTTCCAAAAAGCTTAAAAACCTCCCCCTCCCCGTTCACCATTTCGGGGGGTTCTTTTTGAAAACCGTCGAATACGTGTCTTCTTATTTCCTAAGAAGAGTCCATCGCTCGAATAATCACGTTTCTGACTTACGCGATTTTAAAAATACGGGTGCCCCTAAACCATTTTCTACCTCCGTTTTCGCCCCCTTCAAAAAGTGAAAATTGAAATTTCGTCTTATACGTATCCAATAGATTTCAACAAAAAATATTTTTGCCAAATTTCACGCATCTAGAACCGTTTCCGAAAAAGCCTAAAATTTCAACCCCCTCTTTCACCCCCTTGGGGGTCGAATTTCGAAAAATTCCTTCTTAGTGGTTGCCTACGTCATTCGAGGAACCTCTATGCAAAATTTGAAGTTTCTACCCCAGCGGTTTAAGCTGTGCGTTGATAGATCAGTCAGTCAGTTAGTCAGGGTATTCTTTTATGTATAGATAGATTGTATTATTGTTATTGTTATTACTACTTTTATCGTATCTGAGGGGATGTTAAGCCCTTCGGATTGGTCTGGCTGCTTGCAAAAGGTCTTAGTACCCCAAATAACACATATAAAATTTGGGCTTGCTACTATAACGTAGGTTCAATAATTTTTTTTCGAGCTTGATAGCATCTGGCGGAAGTTAGAGCCCACGGAAAGTGTCTGGCAATAATCAAAGTTGGTTTTTAACAGTAATCTGTAAAACACATGTAAAAACCAGCTATCATATTTTAACGTAGTTAGTAAGGTTTTTATGTACCTTTTGCACCTGTCATCTGTAAAAGGGCCCCGCTTTCAGGCTAGCAAGTATGCATACGTTCTTAACTATATATTACACTATTTATTGTCAAAATATTAGCTTTGCTAAAATGACGTAGGTTTGGGGATCTTGGACTATTAGTCCAATCAGTGAATGTCCAAAAGGAGATCGTAGAGGACATTGAGGGGGGGAGAATTTTCCTCTTCATAGTTTCCAAGTTATAAGCGAAGAATCGAAAAAAGGACTCTTTCCACCCCTCTCCCCCCTGAAGCGGCGGGGCTAGGGGACTTTTAGTATGTCTACCTCCTAACTACCCCCAACACATTCCTGAAGAGGAAAGTTCTCCCCTCCTCCGTGGTCTCTACAACTCTTTCGTTGACTGGACTATGCAGAAAAAATTAAATATTGAAAAATGTTGGCGACGGTGTCGGGAAAAACTCGATCAAATTGGTTAAAACATTTTTTACATAGTATGTGTCTTCCTGATCAAGAAACTTTAATTGAAAAACTTTCGGAAATTGCTCCTTTGACCTCCAATATCCTATCACTAAATTAAAAGTTCGACAAGATACAGAATTTTACAAGAATTTATAGTTGTATCCCTGAAACTAGACATAGGATCGAGTTGGGCCCATATGAGAGCTTTTGATCAGAAAGTCGAAATCTACAACATATTAAAAAAAAATTCAGCCAATTTGATTGGACCCCCATTTACATAAGAAATGTGCGGGCCTTTTGGAAATTTTCATATCTTTGCACTTATCTTCAATAAAATTTGATATTTTTTGTATTTTTGAGATATCTTCATTAAAGCAATAAATGCATTAATCACAAAAAATATTACATATATTTTTGTCATTATAATTAATTTATACAATATTATATACATAATCATTGTTTTAAAAACATACTCGAATAGACTAGAACACTTGGCAAAGGACTGTTTTGTTCATTACGGTGTGTAAACTTAAAAATAAAAAAATATTAATACATTGGAAAAACAATTTAAGAGGAATTATATTCGCAAAAATCAAAAATTTCGAATGATTCAATATATATTTTATATTAAATATAGTTTTGCAGAACTGTCATTGCTATATAACACCACGTGTATAATAAATATACTAAAGCTGACCATTTCATGTTAACGGCATTTTTCTCAAAATGGCCATCATTGACTTACAGTCTTTTTCCTTTGCACGGTAGCGTATAGGTAACCTCCATAATGGTTTTAAAGTTCACAGGAAAATGCTCCCTAAAAACAGGTCCACTAACCCATCTTTAAAGTATGATTTCGGTAAATATATTTTCTGTTCTAAGAAATACATCTTTTCTTATGTTTGTTGGGTACCTATTTTACCACTGTAAAAATATTTAAAAAAATTTTCATGTAATAAACCTCTGCGCCAAAAGGATCAGACAGAGACTGGTTTTAATGCTTCTATTACAAAATATCTCACACCTAAAAATATATAAACTGAAACGAAAATGTTTAATGATAATTACAAAAATTAAATCGAAGGCAGTTAATAAAAGTATTAAAACCAGCCTCTGTCTGATCCTTTTGGTGCAGAGGTTTATTTCATCAAAAATTTTTAAATATTTTTACAGTGGCAAAATACCCAACACACATAAGAAATCATGAAAACGGCACAAGTTATAAACAAATACATCTTGAAGCCGAAAACTTTTTATAGTACCTATTTCAACTGCAATTTTTGCATTTTCGTCTCAGTCTGATATAACAATAAAATCACATGAGTAATAGTCTATTCATGCGTTCATCTAAATCTAAAACTTCCGTTCCAAAATTTATAGGTAACCTTGACCATGATAATGTTTTTGTTTCCTCTAATATATAAAATTGGCTGCCACGTAATTTTGTCCAAGTTCTTCAGTTCTAATGAATTCATTCACGTGAAGAGATTGCCGCTGTCGTCGTAAGGTGAGTTTTTCCTGATTCTAAAGTTTTTCTCAGAAAGAAATTTTTCCAAAAAAAATTGTACCGCGTTCAAAAATTGTCGCTAAAAATTTTGGAATATAATTTCACCATAGCGCGTCGTCCAGTTCACTTTATTATCTAAAATCGATACCTATTTAAGTCAGTCAATAATACGTTTGAATTTGTTATTTGTTTATTTTTACACCAACTTCAATATCGATATTTGGTATTAAAGTTCAATTCGATGGTTAACGCGCGACAGTTCCTCTAACTTTCTCCCTCTGGCAAATAGGACGATGTGGTTTTGTTGGGCATAGCTTTAGCCCTTTCTCATCAGTCCTTTTTTAACTATATTCAATGGTTTTGTAAACGATCTCTGACTATTGTGGTTGGTGTTAGTCTCAGAAATAGGATAACGTTAAATAAATGAAAAAAATAATCAGATCTAATGAAGTTTAAAATTTTAACCATAAGGCTTTTATACAGGGTGTTTCGTAAGGCGATGCCTACCCTGAATAGAGAGTTAGAGGGGGTCATTTGCCATCTATATGACCAAACATACCTATATGAAAATGCTGCGGTTTTCTTTATATTACCAATTTTGCACTTTTTTTAAAAATCTTCATACATCATTTATTTAAGTATTACGTACTAAATTTAACTTTCGATATTCTGAAATATTTTTTTCTTTATCCGAAATACATAAACTTACAACAACAAAAAAAATAATAAAAGTTTCTGTCGCCTATAAAAAAAATTACATTTATTGGAAGAAAATTGCAATGGTAATTAAAAGTGTCGATTGTCGAAGTCTTACAAAAATGTTTTAAAAGTAATCTAGATATTACAATTACTTTTAAAACTTCTCTATTGTATCCTCTTTAAGTGGCAATATCACACATACCATCAAGTCATGCGAGTCACTAAAAATAGACAAAAGACTATCAATCGGTAATAATTTTTCATTTAATCAAAAATTAAATATGCGCGTTCTTTCAACAGAAACAAAGCTATCATTTCAAAACAGTCAGAACCAGTCATTTGTTTGTTAGTAATATCACTGAATGCTATCAACGAGCACACTTTCGTATTTCTTGTGTTTTTAACGAAGTTTATAGCTATTCTCAGTGTTATGTCGTTTTGTACTGATAATTTGTTTTAAGTTTCTGACATATTGGGTAAAATTAATGTCAATGGCTACTTTTAGTAACCAAGAGTATTAACATATTCTTTTACTATGGCAAAGCATATGGAAATGCTTAACTTTCTGCAAGATTGTATCATAAACGATTTCATCCACGTAGAGAGACTCCAGATCCTCGTGTATTCAGCAACACTTATCGGCGAATGGCGGAAACAGGTAATTTACATCAACATGATCTGTTGCAAAACCTGCATGTCATCACCCCGAAGATGATGAAAATACTCTAGCCGCATTTGCTGCAGATCCCACAACAAGCATTAGAAAAGCACAGCAACTTAGATTGTTAATTTGGCAGACTTGGTCAGCAATGAATACACAAAAAAACATTCTTACCATTATACTTCCGTACAGGGCCTCGAAGAGAGCGACTCTGTACGAAGAATAGCATTTTGTCGCTTTTTATTGAATGCTGATATTAAGAACCTCCATTACTTAAAATCTATTCTATGGACGGATGAATCAAAATTCTCCAGTGAAAGCATAACCAATTTTCTCAATCTCCATTATGGGCGGATAAGGGCGACAACCCGCAAATGAAGAAACAAACTTCCTTTCAGAATACGTTTAGTGTCAATGTTTGGACATGTCATTGGACCTCATTACCTACCAGATAACCTGAACAAAGTCGCTTACCTCCACTTCTTGCAGGACGGTGTTCCTCCACTCCTGGAAAATCTGCCAATTAACCTTCGCCCCCGTATCATTTTCCAAAACGACGGATACCCAGCTCACTGCCGCTTGACAGTCCGCCAATTCTTAGATCGAACATATTCCGATCGGTGGATTAGACGTGATGGACCTATTCTGTGACCTGCAAGGTCCCCAGATTTAACGCCACTGGATTCTTAGGTATGGGGTATGATGAAGGAACTTGTGTACTATGAGGAAATACAAAGCCGTGTTCAACTAGTAGCATAAATAGTGAGCCGCTCTACAACTCTGACAAGAAATAAGATTAAGGACAATTACTGTTGAAATTAGACGAAAATAAATAATAATTTTTTGAATAAAGTTTTTTGAAACGATAGCTTTGTTTTTGTTGAAAGAACGCGCATATTTAATTTTTGATTAAACGAAAAATTATTGCTGATTGATAGTCTTTTGTCTATTTTTGGTGACTGGTAAAACTTGATGGTATGTATGACATTGCCACTTAAAGAGGATACAATAGAGAAGTTTTAGAAGTAATTGTAACAGTTTTGTAAGACTTCAAAAATCGACACTTTTAATTACCATTATAATTTTCTTCTAATGTGTTTTTTTTATAGGCGAAAGATACTTTTGTTTTTTTTTTTTTTGTTGGAAGTTTATGTATTTCGGATAAAGAAGAAAAATATTTCAGAATATCAAAAGTTAAAGTTAGTACGTAATACTTAAATAAATGATGAAATATGGAGATTTTAGTAGTACAAAATCGCCTTATCAAACACCCTGTATAATACGTTTTCATTATTGAGCAGTGTAGAACGTTGTAACGGTATCTTCGTCAAAATATTTCCATTCTCTTCTCATAAAATGCAGAGAAATTATCACATGCATATCAATTTACACGTATTCATCAATGTTAAATGCAAGGTCCATCTAATTTGACACTAGCAGATCAGGACTTCATAATATTTTTGTAGTTTCAATTTGTACTGTGCTGCAAATATTGAAATGACAATCTACAACTGGTGTTTGCAGACGCAGCAAGAATTGAATAATTCATTAATATTAATTCTTTCAGCCTAGTAAAAAATTCTCGACCATTGGCGTTGTTCACAGGGTGTATTTATAGTACTAATTTTTTATATAAGGAATATTTTCTATCCCAGTTATAACCTAATCAACTATTACTAATGTAGGAAAGTGGTTTCGTGTTT
This sequence comes from Rutpela maculata, assembly GCA_936432065.2. Taxonomy (NCBI): domain Eukaryota; kingdom Metazoa; phylum Arthropoda; class Insecta; order Coleoptera; family Cerambycidae; genus Rutpela; species Rutpela maculata. The sequence goes on along the minus strand of OW386290.2, from coordinate 124,748,505 downwards.
TGTGTGACACTATTTCAATATTAGAGAAAAACTACACATTCACTTTTCAGAATCTATAACTTATGGAAATAAAACGCAGCTTACAAACAACTAGGGTTGTTATATCGAGCATAAGCTCATAACATCATCTAGAAATAATGGTAATGATTTCTACTCATTTAGCGTTGTTTTATTGAAAATGAAAATGAAAAATGCGCATTTCTAGATCCAGATATTCAAGAAAATGACCAGGTAATTCAAGAATATCAAGTAAACTCCTAATAAGAAACCCGCCTGTTTTGAAATTACACCATTGCAGAAGACCATCGAAGCGCAAAAATATGGAAGATTTACTTTAAAAGCAAAATACGGTTTTATATCGGAAATACGAAAGATGGATAACAAGGAAAAGTATGAATTGATCAAGAAAAGTACATGAGGATATTTATTCAATGATCAAAATGTCAATTTGGAAATCAGTTGATATACTAGTTGAGTTAAATCAAAGACTTTGTAAAGAAATAATATCAAAGGCTGAAACAGAAAGGGAGCAAATGAGAAATATATCTGGCCAAGCTTTACGTAGTATTTTGCAAAAGAAGTATATCTAATGTATATTATATGCGTAATCTAAAATTGAAGGATAGATTGACTAACCCCATCTTCAAAGCAGTTGCTTAACATAAGTTCCTCTGCGTCCAAGATATTAAATGGGGATTTCAAAAATTGTATATGTCGTGGTTGAGCACTTCTGCTAAGTCATCGGTAGTTGCAGTCCAATATCACAATTGATATTATTTAGATTTCTGTGTATTTCCATGGTTTCACCATATTTTCTCGGTAAATAGTTTCTTGTGTATGCTAATCTTTTGGTCTGGCCGAGAAGATACATCGAAACCACAGAATATTCAAATAATTTCAAACGTGATGTCAGACTACATCTACTGATGACATGGAAATCCATATTACGCATCGAAACCAAGCCCTGCCTCCTAACGGAGCATATAAATAGAGAGATTGAGACCACCACAGTTTACTTCGCTCTAGAGGAATACAAGATGATAGGAAGATATTTAAAATAATCAACGCAAAAGAAACCCGGAAACCAATTTACAAATAATTACCTGTACTTTATACTGTGAGTAAAACTTTAGTATTCTTCACCCAATTTGATTTTTCACTTTTGAAACCATAATTCCTAAGATATTTGAAAATTATTAACATAAGCATAATCATCAATCCTGTTATGCAAGTTAAGAGATAAGTAGCTTCAACAATGTTGATTGACGCCTGCGTAGTATGCAACTTGATTGTTGACAAGGTCGATGTTATTAGATGCCGTTTTTGCTCAAAAGGCTACCACGCTGTCAAGTGCAAAGCCTTAAACTGAACAAAATTTAAATTCATAACCGAAATTAAAAATATATAATAATGGTCTTGAATCTGTTCAAGATAAATTTGTCCGATTTATGTGGTATAAAATGAGCGCAAGGGGTTTTTCTTAACCCATGAGGAGGCCAAATCATATTTGAGAATTACTTCCTTTCACGGCAGAAGCCAATATTACGATGTTTGTGTCGCCTTCAAAGTTATCAATAACTGCATCAGTTGTCCTGATTGCGTTTTAACGTAACATCTTTCAACACTTCAAAAATATCCTTTCTGTCTGTACTTTATTATCGAACGACATACGCAATGTTCAATCTGGTGAATAGAATAAGCTTAACAGTCAATAAATTCTGTTCTTCACTTAATATAGAGAGTGCAATTAGTTTCATGTCATTAAAAAAAAACTGGTAATGGGGACCGACCAGAGAAACAAAAAACCTATATGACATTTTCCTCTAAGGGCACTTTGGAAAAAACTGACATGTCAAAAATTTGAATATTAAGGTAGGAAGCCAACAGTTCTCAAACAATTTTACTAAAAATTTTCGTTTATTTTTTTTTTCTAAAACTATGGTCTTTAGACCTCATGTTACATAAGGTTTCTTTGTTTGTCTAGTCGTTCCCCACCACCAGTTTTTTTTAATGACATGAGACTAATTACACCTTGTATATATTAAATCAGTTGATTTTATCTTATCTTTTTATTTCGCTTTTTCTTTTAATGTTCATTTTAGATTGTTGTTAAGTTAAATTAAGGTTGTTATTATTACCATGTAAACTGATATACGTAAATAAATAAATAAATAAATAAATACATAAATGAATAAATATGTAATCGCTTCTAGTGTTCTACAGGATGTTACTATTTTTTTGTCTTTATAGTCCAAAACAAAAAATATTTGGGCGCCTGTGTAATTATAGAGCACTTAGTCTACTATTTAGTTTCTCTAAAATGTTAGAGTTTCATCACAAGGAGCAATTATCAGATTATTTATGCCAAAATATGTTACTGTCTCCTGCTTAACATGGTTTCACTACAAACAAAAGCAGGTAGTCTGCGTTGTGTGATTTTCATCACAAAATCATTAAAGCTTTAGACAACAAGAAATCAGTTATGGGTCTTTTCGTAGATTTCTCACAAGCTTTTGATAGACCATTAGCTGCTTAAGGCCAAACTAGCACGATACGTTATTTGCTTTACAAATATTTTCTTCCTGTTTAGACAACAGGACACAAATTGTAAAAATGGACGATGGAGTTTAAAGTAATATATGTGATATTAAACAAGGAGTTCCACAGGGGTCAATTTTGGGACCACTTTTATATATAATATTTGTTAACGATGTGGTAAGTCATCTACAAAAAATACCAAATATTCATGTTATCTGTTATGCTGATGATACAACCATTCTAGTTACCGGCAACAACCTAATTGAAGCAAAAGAAACCTAATTCTAAATAAAACAAAGACAGTTCCAATACAATTTTCATTGAATAATAATTCCGAGAGTCCAACATTTTTTAATGGTACTGACTGGGACATTAGAACTTTTGTGTTGACAGTATACTCTTGGGTGTTACTTTTGATAAACACTTACAATGGACTCAACATAACGAAAAATTATGTACAAAGCTAAGAACACGTTGTTATGTCTAAACACTGTAGCCAGGAAATTCTTAAAGTTCTCTATTATGCTAATTTTCATTCACATCTTAGGTACGGAATTGTAAACAATAGTTGTTCTGTAACTAGGTTATTTTTATTAGAGAAATATGCAATTCGTATTTTATTAAATTTAAATTACAGAGAGAGTTGCCGTGATGCCTTTAAAAATTTAAAAATCTTGACAGTTGCTGGTCTATACATTCTTGAGGTGTGCTCTTATGTTCATAAACATACATCAATCTTTTTAAGAAATCAAGTGTCATTTACATGACACTAGGCAAAGCATTTTTTGTTGAGTCTCACAGAACTGCTATATGTACCAGAAAAGTTTTCTTTACCAAGGGTGTAAGCTTCATAATTCATTAGATGAAGATGTAGGTCTTCGGGTAACATAAATATTTTCAAACATAAATAAAAAAAATATTACTAGACAAAAATTGTTACACGATAAATGATTTTTTTAAATTTAATATATTTGTTTTATATGACCAACTACAAGATCTCTTGTATGTTCATCTGTTTAATTTATTTTATTGTATTGGTTTTTTATGTTAACTGTTTGTTAATTTTATCTTGGGACATTTTTTACATTGATTTTATTGTATACTTTTATTTGAATATAATTTTTTTGCAATGGAGAAATAAAGACTACTATATGTCATTTTTTTCTTAAAATTAGCTATGGAATCATCCTGAAATATAACATATCTAAGTTGTTACACTCTGTATTGACAAAAATTTTAAATGAAACATATTATTGAACATGACATTTTTAGCGGTTTTAATGATAGGAAATCGCTTGGTACGTCCGTATCAGCCAATGGTATCACCCACAGTATTATTCATAGCCACACCACTGGACACGTTGGTGCATTATTTCTATATATCGTCACTCCTCACTCTAAGAGCTTTCCAATTTATTAAATTGAGATTCAGTCCACCTGTAATATTTCTCGGCACAGGTCGCAAAATATTGCTATATAGCGTATGCGATCGCTGATCGCTGTCGAAGTTTCACTTTATTTACCGGCATTTGTTTACTTTTTATTTGCACTTTGTTTCATATACTTGGTATTAAGTGACAGTTTAATTTTATTTGCATTCGTATACTGGATATACCGCTCTTGGACTTTCTCACTTTTGGGGTAAGTGTCAAAATTGTATCTAATATTTTTAAGGGCTACATAGGATAGTTTTATCAGCACTGCAACTGTTAAATAAATGTATCGAAACATGTCTGTCTACTTAAGGAGACATGCTTAATTGCGGTTTTAGCTATTGTCATTTTTTTAAATTTATTTGTTATTGGAAATTGAGTTTCCTATTGGAGGAAAATGAAGTTGATATGAGCAATGCTAATAAATGGACTTATGGTCAGATGAGATCATGAAAAATCTGTTTACCTATTTTATAAAGTAGGTCAAGAAAAAATATTCATTATAAGTAATCGTGGTGGGGAGATCGTACTCCCTTGAAACGTAAATGGTTTCGTTTTGTATTAATATTGCTTATTTGACAATTTGCTTTTACTGTGACAGTAAATATGTGGTTTTCTTGGATATTATATTTGAAATGTAAAAATAATATTAGTAATAAGCCGTTTTCGGGGAGAAAAATACCAAAATATCCTAATCTAAAGGGCAAAGTGTAGCTCTTTGTCCATTCCTTTAAAAATATACCTATCAATATAACTTTTACAAGAGATAAAAATATAAAACTTATTGTGATAGGAATACTATATTCTGCCATATCGTAATAAAATTAGAGAATTGCGGTCAACGACCAAAGCAGTCGATGTCACGGAAATAAAATATAAAAGCAATACTTAATATATTCTCAAAATATTTAAGAATGCAGGGCACAAAATACAAAAATGTAAAACAGGTGCATATTAAAAAGTCTGTCGATAATTCTGTAAGAGTATATTACGTACCATGAACTGTAAGTGATATTTTTCAAGTCGAGAATGCAGCATTCGAAACCCAAAAAGTCACTGTACACGGTTAGCAAATTGTCTTTTGCGATATCTGGGAAATTAAAAATAATACACAATGAGTTAAAACTGTCAACAAACGGTCAAGAAGATATTTTTATATTTTAATAAGTTAGGTATAAGTAGCATAGAACTTAGCAAAAGAAAACTTAATAGATAAACAATTCTTAATTGGTTGAGTCAGGCTTGATATGTAACAATCTGAAGCTCTATTTGCAGTTTTTTGAGTAAAAACGGTTGAGAATGGGGGGGGAACAGTTATCGAAGATGCTGCAAGTGTACTTAAAATAATATTGTCAATTTTACGTATTTGTAAAATGTTTGGTTTTAACGACAGATTCTTTTACCTAAAACTTACGGATAAATAAACTTGTATGTAATATTCATTACAGCGCATGAACTGTAAGTGAGCATTACAGCCCTGTAACCATGGTAATTGGCAAGTTAATTGTAAATCCGACTTTACAAAAATTTGTTAATAATAATCTAATAGCAAAAAGGTATCTACACAAAATTTCTCTTACTATCTGGTATCTTTTATTTATAAATTACTCTTTTTTCTAGATGACCACTCTGTATACATTTTAATGAAAAGTATATCAGATTTACTTAGTGGAAATAGTGACAACTAAATTCTAAGTATTATTTTCCTATGTAATTTCTTAATTGTTTTTTACATTGACCACCCTGCATATTTATCATAAGTATCAATTGCCCATTTGTTAAAGTAATCGCTATATATTTCACTAAAAGTAGTCTTCCTTGACAGCCAAAATATTATTGTCACATTTTTTCATCAACTCATTTTTTAGGTTATCTGTACCATCAGTTACTATCGTCCAATTTTCACAATTTGCAACTTTACAAAATGTTTTAAATTGCTATTATTTGATCATGCCTTTTCTCGCTGCAACTATTTGGTAACGTATGCTCAACATGATTTTGTCAATTTCTGTCATGCATGACAAAATTCTCAACTGATGCTATCGATGTGGAATTACAAGCAGACCTAATTTATACTGATTTTTCGGAGGCTTTTGATAGAACTGACCATGATAATCTATTTACTAAACTGATTAATATTGGTTTCTTTCAAGATTTTTTAAAATCTTACTTTTTAAACAGTATCCAACATGTCGTGTATTTTGGTTACAATTCTGTCGAAATATCGGCTACTTCTGAGGTCCCCCAGGGATCCGTTTTAGGGCCACTCTTCTTCACTGGTGTATATAAAAATTTTGGATTTAATGCTTACTTTCTATGTTTTTTCAAGCAACGCCAAACCATGTTCTTACTAATATTTAAATTTAATGCTACTTGCTTTATTTCTGATTGTCTCTAAAATATTCTAAAATGTGTTCTTCGTTTTTAATTTGCTGATTTTGTAAATTATGATTCTATAGTCTTAACTTACATAAATTTCATGTATTGTTAAAACTGTTATTGATGGTTGCTACCAATTCATGGCGAATGGGAAGGCTGACGGTCAGGATACCGTAAAATAAATTCAACAGCAGCTTGTCTGAATGACCTGGCATTATCTTTGACTAAACAAATCAACTTTTTCTGGCATTGTGAAACGCCGAACCATATACCTATATTATACAAAATATTACACTTCACTTATTATCTAAAATTAAACTAGCATTCACATCAAGTTTTAACTAATTAACTTATTTACATTCGACAATAAATTGACACTTGCAATAACTTTTGTTTTCATAACTTAGATATTTGTTAGAAAAATTGTAGGTATGTACGAATAAGAATTTTTAAATAAATAATTATTTTGTTGTAAAATCAATTCAAATTAGTACAATACATTATTCTGAACAAAAAATGAAGAATGAATGTTGTTTTTTGAGCGGCTCATATCTCACACACCTTTGAACCCACTACGATGTAATCTTGTACAAAAGGGTTTCTAAAGGTGCTGATTTCAGTTTTTTTTTTTAAATTGCTAATATATTTTTTTAATCGACCCCCTTCTTCCATCCTAGAATTGGACACCTCTACTAAAATCAATGTGGTTGAGTTTAAAGATTCACTTTATAGGTACTTATTCACCTCCAAAATTTCAAAACATTCGGATATCAGATGGGCGAGATATGAAAAATGGGACACACTGGGGTTAAGTTAAAGATTCACTTTATAGGTACTTATTCACCTCCAAGATTTCAAAATATTCGGATATCAGATGGGCGAGATATGAAAAACGGACACACTGTATATTGGAAACTCTTAAAGAACTAATAAACAACGTCATTCAAGACAGTTTGGATTATTATATCAAAACCAGTGAACGAATCAAACAGCTTATAAACATATTTATGAAACATTTATAAAATGTAATATAGTGTTAAAAAATGTATCCCTACAATACTTTTAATTAAAAAAAATTAAGTTGAACAGAAGAAGGCTATAGGTATAATTCAAGTAGTCTATAAAATAAAAAAATAAATTTGCCAACATTTTAAATGATAAATGAATTTCAAATTTAAGTTGAGGGGTAAACCAAAGAATTGGGAACTCGCTGTTAAGGTGGGAGGTTCAGTGAACGTAATTTGACAATTTCTCCTACATCCCTCAACCAATTCACAAAATTTTTTGATGAATTTTTACAGACAACATTGTAGAATAGTACTAAGCGATTGAAAACTAAAGAAGGAATTTTTTTTCTCGTGCGAAAATCTAAAAAAATTTCTCGATTTCAATAGTCTGATATCATTCTATCAAGTTTTCTCTAAGAGCCTATGAAAGAGTTTTTTTCAATCGGTTCAGGGATATAGGAGAAATTGTCAAATTACGAAATCATTTTCTTCAGCACGGCACACCATCCTTAAAAGCAAGGGCGGATCCGGGGGGGGCACTAGGTGCAATTGCCCCCCCCTCCCGAGAAAAGTATTCGTTACGTTTTCAAGGCGACAATTTTTTTTTCTCGGTTTTTTATTTGCATTCTCTTCGCATGAGGCGATAAAAAATTTTTTGGATTTCTAATAGCACCCCCCCTATGAGGTGGAAAAAATTTTTGCGGAATTTTATTTGCATCCTCCCCCCCCCCCCTCATGAGGCGATAAAAAGTAGTGACCGAGGAGTCCGAAGGGATTTCCTTGAAAATGTTAGTGCCCCCCCCCCCCCCAGTAACCTTTCTGGATCCGCCCTTGCTTAAAAGATGTTTACTATTTTGTAGATAATTTTGTGGAGGATAATATATGAAACCAACAAAGTATAGATGCGTATCAATTCCTGCATAAGTAGGAAAAATATATATTTTACTAATTATTATTAACAATGTAAATTGTATAGCTATTTTACATTTTGAGAAGAGCGTGTTCAGTCATAAATTAAATTATTTATTGTATGTACCACTGTACCTGGTACCATACATCTTGCACACTTCCAGGCGTGTATCATGTTCTTGAAATAAAAGTATTCTGTTATATTATATTCTACTTCGCATCTACAAACGTGAGGATTTAAAGAAATATCGGAAAACTATTTTTTCGATTAGAGCATTTCCCTTCCGGCAAGCGAGGGAAGTTAAAATACAAAAGTAAAAATATTTAGATTTTTTGTTATGTAAATAATAATTTAGTTATATTAACATCTTATATTTGTTTATAAGGGACTTAACTCCAATATGTTTTTTTTACTATTATTAGGTTATATTTTAATTAATGAACTTCTTTTGAATAATTAATAGTATCCATAAACAAATAGCGTGAGTTATAATGAGTGAGTTATTATAAATCACTAGGTACAGAGCCAAATCACCTTTATCTTCATGCGTAGCCTGTCCAATAGACGTAACGCGCGACACGAAGGTGGCTCTGTCAGAGAGAAATTCTTTCCCGATCGGTGAAATAGAATGGTCCATTATTATTGAGGGGAGGAAGGTGACTTATCATGTTTGAATAGTTTCGACGTTTTCAAATCAAGTTAAGTAATAATTTTATCGTGCCAAAAATGATGAATTCGGTTAGTGAAGATGAACTAATATGTACACCACCAGAATGAAGACAAATAACTAATGGTACAATACATAATTTATTACCCGAAAAATCGCTGAACAAATATAAAAGTGTGAACAAAACTTAAATTTTACAGTTAATTTTATTAATAAACAAACTGAGTAATTTAAACAAAATTTTCTCAGCACTCACCTGCGGCTCATGCAGACTTCATCTACGTGAGTTATTACCTACATTACCGCTCGTTGATTAATATCCTATTATACGTTAGATAAAAACATTTTCTCATCTATTTACCTCGAAATAAAACAACTTTGCGCTTAAATCGAAATGGCTTGGCTCATCAAAAGCTTTTGTGAAATCTACCATAACTAATACTATTGTTTTTTATTATCTAGGGCTCTGAAAGTATATTCCAGACTCATTTACCAAAGTAAATATTGGACTCTAACCCTTTCTAACTCTGATTCAAGTAAATAAATAATGTTATATATTGAAATATATCGATGTATCCAATATTTAAATATCTAATTATTAATCTAATTGCTTTGTTTATAATATTGTGATTACTTTAGGAAACATTTCTAAATTAAGTATATGTTCAATTCCAAAAGTGGATGAATAAAGGAACATTGTAATGGTATAATGTCAATGCTAAAGTTAAGGTTAAGCAGGAAATGCACGCGCCCACACCGCAAAATCAGATTTTCTACTCGGCTCCACAATAATATTTAGAAATCAAGTTCCAGTAATATCATAGACGAGTTTTGAGTGCAGTTACCCCCAGTATTTGTTAACGGGGTTAAGAGGGTACAAAACTGGCGAGCGAGTACGACAACTCGGGTAGCCGCCAAGAAGAGCTTAATGATTATTTGAATTTTTGTAATAAATTACTGGAACCGCGCTTTCACGGTGAATTACTTATAATTAATTCATTATTTAAATTCTGAATAAATATAACTATAAACTATTTAGAAATAGTTTCCTAACCTTACTTAACGTAACCTGGGTTCGTTGGGGGGTGATAGTAAAATTGTATCCCCAATCCGTACCAAGAAGCAGAGTAATTACCATAAATATGGAGAAGGAGTCGGCCACTGAGATTGCAGTTAGGGGCTGTCCACAAGATGGAGCCTTATCGCCCTTGCTGTGGTCAATGGTGGTCGACGATCTCCTCCATAAGCTGAGTAATTATGGCTTCAACATTCAGGGCTATGCAGATGACCTGGTCGTTACTGTGAGAGGCAGGTATGAGGTTATGATCTCAAACCACATGCAGATTGCCTTAAACATAATATATAAATGGTGCTCGTCAGAGGGCTTTAGTGTCAGTTCGAGCAAAACAGTTATTGTTCCATTCACCAAAAGGAGAAAACTAAATTTGAGAGGTTCTATGTTAAATGGAACAGTACTGAATTTTTCCAGTGAAGACAAGTATCTAGGAGAATCCTGGACCAAAGACTTACCTCGAACTCACACTTAGAAAGGTCACTTACCAAAACAACGACTGCTATTGGGACGTGCCATAGGCTGTTAGGGTCTGAAGCCGAAAATGATACATTAGTCCTACCTTTCGATTGTCAGTCCCATGGTTATCTACGCATCATGTATATGGTGGCCAAAAACAGAAGAAAAAATAGCACAAGAAAAGTTGCAGAAATTGCAACGCTTTAGAAACTACAGGAGCAATGCGCCAATGGTTAATGGAGCGAATGCCAATTTGAAAAATCCGACCTAAGGCTGATCACAGGCCTTCTAACTGGCCATTGCCCCTAGGTATCATCTCAAAAACATGGGCATGGCAGAAGATGGCTGTGAAGCTGCAACTGAGACTGTGGAACATATACTTTGTGAATGCAAGGTACTAATGCGCATTAGGCTAAAGTACCTAGAACAGGAGGAATTAATGCCTGAAGACATAGGGAAAGTGGTTCCCAGGAAAATCACAGGCTTTGCAAAAAGTCTTGGAATCCAACTAGTTGTAGGGTAATTCACAAAAGACCTTTTAGGTCGAAGTCAAGAAAGGCCAACTCAGGGCCAAGCGACCCCTTAAACAATTTACAATCGACAAACTACAAAATTGTATCCCAGCTATTTCACGGAATATGCTCCCTATATTAAACTTACCTAAATCCGTATCATCTACGATCCGTTATTTTTTTTCGTATACCACTACAATGGTTTCTTTGGAAAAATAAAACGGCAGCTACTGGACGCGGCTGGAACCTCCCCACCCGTGGATTTTTGAAGCCGAAAAGAGCGTTAAAAAATATGAGCGATCTCATTTAATTATATTTATTAAGTTGAAATATTTTTTTCCTATTAAAACAGAGAAAAAGTCTTGCGTTGGATGGGATTTGGACCTACGAACTTGAGTGTTAAATTTATAGTCTGCACAACATTAATATTTTATTCAACGTTTTAACACAAATAATATGCCTCATCGGATCCTAGCCAGGAGCCAGCCAGACAACCACGGCGAACACCGCCGAGGCGGGTGTGACGCTGGACTGGGTAGGTCAGGTTTGGCTTGGAGGAAAATAGAAATGTGGGATAGTAGCTCCTGTATTTGGTAACAACACTAAAAAAACTAAGTTCGTAGGCAAGAGCACTTAATAATTTTGATTATTAATACGGGAAACACAACTAAACGAAAAACCCGTTCATTGATAATGGGTGGTAGGGATGGCCATCTTTGGGAAAAACCATATAACTCTTGGTGGACAGCTTCCCTACCAGCTGTGGCCGGGATAGTGTTCATGGTGGATCGTTTAAGTTTGAGTTGATATATTTTGTTTTATCTTCTGGCCTCGACCAATTTTTCACTAAATTGGTCGAAGAAGTGACAGCTCTTAAATTTTTGGTTCCAATGTTTTCTGTGGGAATTTGGTTTTTGACAGTTTTCGAAAAAAAAATAGGTTGGTACTAATGTCTTAAATTGTTTTTAGGTTATGTAGCACTATTTTTAGGTTATGTTGAGGGAAGAATTTCCTGTGGGATACCGGAAATAGCGGAAATAGTTTTTAAAATATAATGTCACTGTCACTTTTAAAGTTTTATCGGAAACAATTCACCGGAAGCGTTCCGGTGGTTACATTTGTAGGGCTTGTGAGCGGTTCACGAATGCCTCTCACACCTTCCGTGGGCTTTATAAACGTCGAAAATTTTAATCTCTCGATGCACTTGACACGTCAGAATACTCAGCATACAGTCTGCACGCTTTAACACACTAGTCTACCGAACGTTAGGTTAGACTATAATAGTATTTTATATAACAAGTGGCTAAAATGCTGTTTTTTTACAAGTGGGGCGTTTATAGTACGAGCCGAAGGCAAGTGCTGTAGACCACACAGGTAAAAAAACACATTTTAGTCTCCAGTTATATACAAAATTTTTTGTATCGCCATTCGAAATTAGAAAACAATATAATTTTGCAAAAATAGACTAAATTCTATTGCTGTTTCCTTAGAAACCAATAAGTTTTTTTTTTATATATATATATATATATATATATAACTGTTTAACGTCGGCCTATTTCCGCTACCAGGGCCTATCACCGACGCCAGGAGACGAGCTACCCCCAACCTGGAAATTTTGCCGAACCTCTTCCCTTAAGAAGAGTAGGGATCTTTTACTTAGTTTTATTTCACATTGTGAAATAAAATTTCTTTATTTCACTCTTTTTTTTTTATTTTACACTTGTCAATAATGGCATTGTTTTGATTCATTAAAACTGTCAAATAAATGTCATTTTAGGATATGGCGTTACAAAAAATATATTATCTTACACAAGAAGCGTGTTATTTTGTTTTATAGTTTTTTTCACGGAAACCAAATCGAAAGAGTGCAGGTGTGATATATCGTTGAAATCAGAATTTTTACTGCTTTCCAATGGTTCGATTACAAATTGTAAGTAATCATAAAATAAACAACTTGTTGGGCCAAAATAGCACTAAACGTAATCCGATCTCAACCAAAACCTTTTCAGATCTTCTGGAGTACTAAAGAAAGCCTCATGCAAAGTTTCATCCAAATCCGTTTAGTAGTTTCGCCGCTATCGTGCTAACATACATACACACATACACACACAGAGACATTTTTCAAAAACCACTTTTTTGGATTCCTGGGACCTCAAAACGTAAAGATTTGATGTTATCTCAATTTTCGATTTTGGACTAATATTAGTAAGCTCCCACAATTTTATTGTGGGGAGGTTAAAAAAACAACAAAAGTATGAGGTCTCAGTAGTCAGTATTTAATTTTACACACCTAATGAGATTTTTGAAATCCCGCTTATGAGTACGGCCATACGATCCGTTGCTGGTGTGGCTTTATCAATTTGTGCCTCGTGGTTTTTCGTATTTTCAGCCGCCTTCTTTTGCGTTTCCTTGAACCCCTTCAATTCATCGGCATTAAACCCATATTCTGGAAACCCAGAGTCAACTGGTAATACTAATAAGGTTACAAATCCGCTTAGATATTTTTGTCTGTGAAAGCTTCTTGCCTAACTTCTCTCAAAAGTGCCGTAAATTGATTATTTTTTAAGCGTCCTCCTACCAACCCCATCTGCTTCTTGCCATAGGCAATCAGTTTCTTTTCCCAGCAGGTTTTATTGGCCCGAATAGACTCTTATCCAGAGGTTGAATTTTGTCTCTTGATTACTGGGAAATACTAATACTACTTTGTTTTTAATTGCCAGTTCAGTTATTCTCAAACTAATACGACTTTTGTGGCCATCATACAATAACAATGCTACCTCCTCTGGTAGCTTTTGTTCTTCACGTAAAGTTTGTACCCATTTTATGATATCCTTATCAAACCAGTTGAAGAACTACAGTTCCTATATCCAGCCGTTTGTGGACACGGAATAAACTCTACCTGGATAAGCTCCTTCGGAGGTCCATCTTGTCTGTACTGCGGCCCCTTGAAGACAATGAAAGGTGGTAGATATAATCCATGAGCCTCCACACAAGCAAGAACACTTGTTGATTCCCTTCAGGAGCCACCAGAAACCCTCCAAAGGGCCGTCGTTCTGCAATGGCTTTTATCCTCGACGGATCATTTTTAAAACTGCTTTCATCTGCATTGAATACAAACTGTTTCCAACTTTCTATAAAAGCCGTAGATGACATCTGCTTTTCTTTGGTCTTTTCTGGCTTTTTGTAAATGCTCAGGCTTTTTGAAGGACAAAGCTCTATGCCGTTTCATAAAACTGTAGTACAGGTCTAAAACAGGACGGCCATCCTCAAAAGGTATTTGCATACTTTTTTTCTTTCTGGTAGGTTTCGATTAGGTCATAAAACTCGTCTGTGTTTCGTGCTCGGGCATTTATACATTCTAATATTTTTTCTTCTACCTCCCTATTAAAACAGGTCCACCTCCTATTTAATTTCTGGCACATTTCTGTCCTTGATCTTATGATATATAACAGCCAGTGGCGCATTATATTAGGTTGAGGCTTGACGATAAGTGCAATTTTTGTTTTCCACGTCTTGAACTGCCTTTTGCAGGTCCTGAAGTTAAAATCTCGGCACTAGTTTCGTTCTCATATATTTTCTAGTCATTTTTATTCATTCCTGCGATAAAATAGATGTGTTTACAATTCCCCCATATGAACATTTAATTGGGATAATTGTAAACGCCTGTCTTCCCACTATAATAATTCGGAGGTCACCAAAACACTGCACAATCTTTATATAGAAATGGAGAAATACAGTTGGAAGTGTCTACACTTTGTCTAGATTAATAATGGTAATAATGAATTTACGGGTATTGAATTTGATTAGTAATAGCAGTGATAAAGAAGAATTATTCTATGCATTAACAATCAACTAAATACGTGCATAGCTTTAATTAATTTAAAATATGTATTTTCAAGCTTATTGTTTATATTAATAACAATAGGTTCATTTTATAAAACATGTAATGCTCTAATCGAGGCTATAAAAAACTGTTATGTCAACACGACATGTTAAATTATTTATTTCATATAAACAGTTTACTGTGCAATTTATGTTAATATCAGTTTTTAATCAAACTTTAAAATGTAATAAATATTTGAATTAACTGAATGCTAAATGAGTTAGTATTTTACCACATTTCCTTTTCTTACATTGTTCGTAATAAGCTGGAGCAGATAGTTGCTTGTGGCTGAGAACCACAAAAATGTATCTAATTTCTTATTTAAAAAGTAAACTAGTTACTACAAAATTAAATTAACAAAGCCACCGAGGTACAAACCGCGAGTGAAAATGTATTTGAAGGATAATAAATATTGCTTAGCGATAAGCAAGTAATTTTATTAGTTCTTTGTCTAGAATAAAGCAGAATTCACACCAGAAAAATAGACTACTAGCACTAGCAAATAGTAAACTAAGGCTCGTGACAAATTTTTTAGATGATCTGGAAATTCAAATGCAAATTCATTATCTCGTAAAAGTTCTATAAAACAGAATAAGTAAATGTATTACCATAGGATTTAGCAGAGTGAGGGGGAAATATGCGTTTATATTAGGTTTATTATAAATATTTACAAATTTATTGAAAAATCTGTTTCAATTGATGAAGAAGCTACCTCTGCAATTGCATCAATTGAAACTATTAAGAAAGTTAATAAAGAAAGACATGATGATAAACGGTTATTGTGCAACTCATCTTCGAGACCATTCCAACTTCAAAAATTTTTATCTCGGAGGGATTTTATCGTAGCTGAAACTTTTATTCCAAACATTTTTTTAATGTTAAAGATTTTTAGTTATTTATGAAAAACCGCCCCCCCCCCCCCTTCTTATCCCTTGCATGGGGTTGAGTGGTAAACTTTTTTATGTATTCTTTGATGGCTAATGAACATTTACTCCAAGTTTTAAATGGGAGCAACTTTTTCCCTTTCGTGTCATTTATAGCCTTATTTTTACTGTTGAAATATTCGGCCGAAGGGTCAACCGCGCCCAAAATTTTGTACACCAGATTTCCTTGGATTTCCTCCAGATTTCCTCGGATTTCCTTAAGGTTTCCTCGGATTTTTTTCAAAAAATTTTTTAAAAACCGAAAAGCAAAAGATTGTCTCAGATTTCCTAGGATTTCCTAAGATTTCCTCGAATTTTTTCAAAAAAATTTTTGAAGAACGGGGGGGGGAGAAATCCGAAAAGCAAAAGATTTTCTTAGATGATTTCCTAAGATTTCTTCGGATCTCCTAAGATTTCCTGGAATTTCCTAAGATTTCCTCGGATTTCCTTCTGAGTGTATACCAGATTTCCTTCGCGGTTTGCCCCACGTATTCGGCCTTGAGTTGGTGAAAATTCATGTCAACACTAATTTAGCAAATAAAACACTGAAATGTTTCTAAATTTTCACTGATATATCAACATGACAATTGTTTCAACAAACATTAGCTTCTTCATATGTGAGTAAAGACTACAGAGATTAAAACTAGCGGACCTTAAATACTTAAAAGTGTATGATCGGAAAAATAATTCATTCTATGTGGTCAGTGGTCTCCTAAATTAATAATGTAGTACCAGCAGGCGCGTGCTGGACCACCGGAATACTGGGAATTTCCCGGTGAGTCTTCATAAAAAAGGGCCCCAGAGCCGGATTTATGACGGGGCACTTGAGGCCCAGAATTCTTTTTCCGATTTAGCTCATCAACGTCTATAAGCATCACCTCTATAATCATTCCATCAGTTATCCGCTGTGTATATATATTTATATATAATTAGCAAAATGCCCGTGTTTCACTATAAGTTCGTTAAAGTAACTAAAAATAATGGATAACACCCGAAGTTCCGAAAAAAGTTGACTTAACTTTATGCCACCATATTGCCACAATATTGGGGTACAAGCCCCCTACAAGAGCTTTTTTTTCAATGATTTTCTTATATTCGGAAATCTGTATGTATGTATGAAATTTTGCACACACCTTTGGTTCTGAGAACAATACAATATATAAAGGTATATCTAATATCGTTCTAAATCTAATATGGTGGACGCCTCAAGATAGCGGCTTACCTTTTTTTTTTTCACAACCCGCTTGACATGGGTATTAAAAAGTAGAAAATAATTTCAACTTTCAATCAAAATTATTATGAGCACCCAATGGTTTTCTATTTACAAAGTTTAGATTATTTTCTACTTTTTAGTGCAATTTGGTTTTAAAAGTAAACCATTGTTTTTAAAATGTTTCTCTTTTAATTTAATACAATTTTGGCTTTTTTGGTTGCACTTCCTGATGTCTCACACATTATGGCGATCTTATTTTATTTATTTTAGGCGTAAAACACAAAAAATGAGCTTCGCAAGAACATAATTGACGATTCTTAAACAAAGATTGTGATCTCGACGGCGCACAGTGGGAAATTTTTCAATTTTTTTAGACAAAAATCCGTCTACAATGCAATTATTAATGGATTGGAATTTTTTTTTTTTTTTAAATAATTGTTAGGTATCACCCGATGTTTGAGCACTGCCCAAATTTTAAAAACCTTCTACATAACCACAAAAAATCTTATAAATATATGAAATTCGTGTATTTTACACTGAAAAAAATATGTTCGTAATATTATTGAATCGGTTCATCGGCTGAAAATTGATGAATCTATTTATTAATATACATTTAAGTACATAGTATTAATAAATGTGTACATTGTATTAATGAACGTACATTATATCAATAAACAGATTCATAAATTCTCAGCTAATGAACCTTTATTCATTAATATTACGAAAATATTTTTTTCAGTGTACTTAAGTAAAAATGCGAATTTCTGTTTTTTAAAAGTTTTACTCAGAAAATATCCTTTACTACATGTTTTTTGGGTCGCTGATTAAGAAATATGGGGTCCCGTTAACCAGAAATTGATATAACACCCTTAAAATACCGAAAAACACCCCCAATAGGGATTTTTTCGAAATAATCTTATTAAAGATGTAAAATAGTCTAGCAAAGTGTATTTTTTATATGATAAATATAAAATCTTAGTTATTCAAATAATAATTCAGTAAACATTTACCCTAAGGGTTAATCAGAGAGGTTGAAACAACTCCCATTTCGACAAAAAATTTAAAAAATACAGTTACAATGGTTATTTTTTAGTTTTTGCTTCAAAATGGGGTAAGAGAGTACATTGTGACTATGAGAGTGTATCTCAACCCTCTTTAAGGATGAAAACCACCCTTAAATGGCTGTAGAATTTGAAAATAGGTTTCGAAATTTTTTGAAATTTTAGAATCACGTCTTCTTTGATATTTTCACTAAAATCATTCTCCGAACCTTGTTTGATAAATAAAAATTATTTTAACTAATTGTATATTTAAAGCAGATAATTTCCCAGATTTGTGGCTCTTGGTTAAATTTAAATATTCCCCATTTTTGTTAGCCTTTTTAGCTTAAGTCTCCTTTTTTTGTAAATATTCCTGAATTTTCTTATTATATCTTTTTTAAATGAAGGTATACATTTTTTTTAAATTAAAGGTTTTACTTAAGAACACCTTGCATATATGCTTTTTCATATTTTTTAGAGTATATCAGACCACAATACGAAGAGGAACATAAAAAATATTACTTTTCCCACAGTTTTCATTGCAAAAAAAATCAATTAGAATAGTCACAAAATTTTCATACATTCTATTCTATGTAAAACAACTATCCACAGTTAAAAAAAAAACAGATTTTTTTATCAAAAGAGAAGTCATTAGTAAACAAAATTATTAAAAATAAGTACATTTCATTAAACTGTATAGCATTAACAATAGAAAATATGGATTCAATAATTGTTTACAATAATTATGAGATTTAACAACAACTGCAGATTCGATTCTTTACCGCAGTTTTTTCTTTTTACTATAAAATTTAAATCTGTAATATATGAAATAATTGACAATTATTATCAAAGCCTTAGCATTTAATAACATGATTGATTGTATTTTTTTCAGTATTTTTTTAATATTAAGTATACAATTGATAAAAGAATTTAAAAAAAAATTGATTAACATCCATTTTAATGTCCAATTTTTTTCATTATTAAATTATCTTAAGACTATCTTAAAATCTGTTTTTTTTTAACTTTGGATACTTGTTTTACATGGAGTAGAATGTATGAAAAATTTAGAGTTTATTTTAAAAGATTTTTTTTTGAAATGTCTAAAATTTAATTTGTTTGAAAAAAATAGAGATTGCTGATTTTAAGCTGCTCTTAAGCATCACCCAATTATTTTTGAACTTTAGGATGCTTAAAATATGTTTACAAAAATTAGATTGTTGGTTCACATTGCATAGAATGGATGAAAAATTTTTATTTAATTTTAAATATTTTTTTTCCTTTCAAATGGAAAAAATGCTTCTTAAAAACGTTGAAGAACTTAGAATTTGTTTCTACTCACATTGAATTGTTGTTTATTCACATTGTCAAAGTATATAAGAAATGATTAATTTAACTTGTAAAATAATTTTTATTTATCAAACAAGGTTCGGAGACTGATTTTAATGAAAATATCGAAGAAGACGTGATTCTAAAATTTCAAAAAATTTCGAAACCTATTTTGAAATTCTACAGCCATTTAAGGGTGGTTTTCACCATTACATGGGGGAGATACACTCTCATAGTCACAATGTACTCTTTTTACAATTAATTATTTATTTGCTTTTATTATGATTAGAGAATATTATTTAGGTATTATGCAAATCACAACTTACACACTTTTTATTTATTATGAAAATACCTACTTTCTATATATTGTTGCCCTAATCTGGGCACTCTAATATACTAGTCAGGTAAATACTTTAAAATACTCATTATTGGAGAATCAATCAAAACAACTACTCTTCTAGCTAATACTGACGAAGTATTGAATTACATGATACGATTCTTAGCATTTTAAAGAAAAAAAATATATTGAAAATAAAAAATAATTAATTGTAAAAATAAATCAAGAATAGGCTTGTAAATAATGAATGAATGTTTCTATGCTCTACTGATGAGAACTAACGAGTTCGAAAAAACTTGTACAACTTTTCTAGAGTTGAAATAGTATGGTTCAATAATTGTTGTGAATGACTGAATTTCAATAAATAATTTAAGTATTTTCAATATATTTTTTTTGCCTTAAAATGCCAGGAATCCTATCATGTAATTCAATACTTCGTCAGTATTAGCTAGAAGAGTAGTTGTTTTGGTTGGTTTTCCAATAATGAGTGTTTTAAAGTGTTTTCCTAAATAGTATATTAGCGTGACCCGATTAAGGCACCAATATACAGAAATTTAAATAAAAAAGTGTGAATGATTAAATTTGAATAAATGATTAAAGTATTTTCAATATATTTTTTTTCTTTAAAATGCTAAGAATCGTATCATGTAATTCAATACTTCGTCAGTATTAGCTAGAAGAGTAGTTGTTTTGATTGATTCTCCAATAATGAGTGTTTTAAAGTATTTACCTGACTAGTATATTAGCGTGCCCAGATTAGGGCAACAATATACAGAAAGTAGGTATTTTCATAATAAATAAAAAGTGTGTAAGTTGTGATTTGCATAATACCTAAATAATATTCTCTAACAATGTACTCTCTTACCCTATTTTGAAGCAAAAACTAAAAAATAACCATTGTAACTATATTTTTTGTATTTCTTGTCGAAATGGGGGTTGTTTCAACAACCCCTCTGATTAACCCTTAGGGTAAATGTTTACTGAATTATTATTTGAATAACTAAACTTTTATATTTATCACATAAAAAATACACTTCACTAGACTATTTTACATTTTTAATAAGAATATTTCGAAAAAAATCCCTATATAGGGGTGTTTTTCGGTATTTTAAGGGTGTTATATCAATTTCTGGCTGACGGGACCCTGTTTTTCTTAATCAGCGACCCAAAAAATATGTAGTAAAGGATATTTTCTGAGTAAAACTTTTAAACAGAAATTCGCATTTTTACTTAAGTAAAATACACGAATTTCATATATTTATAGGATTTTTGAGGTTATGTTGAACGTTTTTAAAAATTAGTGCTCAAACATCGGGTGATACCTAACAATAATTTAAAAAAATTTTTTTTTTCAAATCCATTAATAATTGCATTGTAGACAGATTTTTGTATAAAAAAAATTGAAAAATTTCCCACTGTGCGGCGACTAGGACTAGTGCGACGATCGCGCAAGTGTTTCGCATTTTCGAAACTATTACTTGTAGAGAGAAATACATTGATAACTGCTTCTAACAATATATTCACTGCAGGAAAGGTCGCTTTACGGCATCTGTTCTACTACAAAGTGGAGAAAGTGTGACTACACTTTTCCCATTAGTAAATGCGGAAATTAATGATGTACTCATTAATTTCCGCAAGTACACTACGAGATTATCTATCTGATTATTTTGTAATCAATCCCTTGGTAATAGACGTACGCAGACGCGTGCTGGGACAATTTTGGGGCCCCGTGAAAATATCTTAGCGAGGGCCCCAGGCAGAAATCTTATTTTTTTTTATCTCGAAAATGAAAATTGATGAGCGGGGGTAGAAAATCTCAACAAAAAAAACTACCCTTCAACAGGGAAGACTCTTCATGAAGGGCCCCTTTATCGAGGGTCCACCGGGACACTCCCCGTATCCCGGTAGCACACGCCTGGCTATACACTAGTACAGATGATAAGTGGTCTGATTATAGTACTAAATTGCAAATATGTAAGTATAAATACCTGCTTAGATGAAGTACCTATTAGTTGTTAGAATCAGCTGAAATTTAACTTAAGATCTGTCTGAGTTGATAACACATGTACGATTTGATATGCCTCGCATATGGACTTGCAATAATGCAGAACAACTACACCTTAGGCAGGGGATGATAAATCCACCTGATCATGTCGCAATAGAAGAGTAACTTATAGTGCATTTGGCCTGTTATTGCCAAAATTAATTAATACCAAACTCAGGATACATATCTCAAGTTCTACGATAGCTAGGAATAAAAAAAAAATACAAGTGAACTAGATAAAAAAATCTATGACCGGAAATTATTTTCGAAATACAGGGCGAGCCAAGACGAAATTACAGAATAAAGTCTTTTTTTAATAGAATGCTATATACAGGGTGGACCGTTAATAATAGGCCATAGTTCAAGGGTAGATTCTTTTGATCAAAATATGAAGATATAACCAGACATGCTTTAGTAAATTGTTGCTGTGGAAAAAGATACAGGGTGTTAAAATTGTAATTGTGAATGTTGAACTTATTGCTTAATAAAGCGAACATGGTTGCAATTAGCCATAGAGAAGTACTTAAAAAAAATGTTGTTTTTTTTCATTTCTACATCACATCGCCGAAAAACATACAAGGTGTTCCATTTGACAAAGTAGAGATATTTCAATTTAAGAAGTTCTTAATTGAAACATAATTGTAGGCCACCCTGTACATTTTTAGGAAGTAAAAATGATTCAAAAACATTAACTAGATATCTCGTAACTAGCACTCACATAAGTTTTTCTTAAAACCAATAATTGTGACTTTAGTGACTTTTTCAATATGCATCTGCAGATGGCATTATTTCAACAACAGAATTCATTACATTCAAGTGGTTGGGAGATAGTCAATATAATATAGGAATGGATAGAGTCTAGAAAGAGGTGCCACCCTGTATATCAGTCGATATACATCTTCGAGCCCTGCTTTTATAGCGGTATCACATTAAATTCTATTCTGTGAGGTTCTGAAACAGGCGTAAAAAATTCTATAAAGTTCCTAAAAATGAGTTGTCGTTCCAACATTTAAAATTAATTAGTCAAAAAATAAAGTAAAAATTCAAATAATGCTAATATATGTTGATTAATTAAAGCTCAATTTGTATACAATATAATGATTTGTAAAATGCTTAACTAAGTATAAAATAAACCAGGTCTGCATACCAAACATTTCAGTTAGGGACACATGCAAGATGTTTAATCACAACTACTTTAAATGGCAAGAGTGATGGTATCAGTCGACTGGAATAAAGAGATTCAAATAATTATCTAGAAAATATGTTTAACTTTGTTAGTTTTGGAGTTGAAAGGTATTACGATCTCAAAACCCCATATAAATAAAATGGTCCCAGGTATTACAAATCCTTATAGTGAGAGATAGAGAGAGCAATAAAAGCAACAAATAAAAGAATTTCAGTTTATTCCTTGTACAATTTTAGCAACATACAAGAAAATGTATCATACAATTTAGTAAAATATTGATATAAATAACAGCCTTACAATAGTATCTAACAATCGTTACTCTGAAGCTAGGGGGAAAATAGTTTAACTTTTAAATATATCAAAGAACAAAAATGTTTATGATTACATACAAAATATAATACAACTTAACTTTTACAACACCCGAAATCCAGCAGCAGTTGATCACAAGGGGCTCCGATTACTGGTATAGGTTAAAACCATTGCCTGGAATCTCCTGCGTTGAATGCAATATAGAACTTCCAAATAATCTTCAGTTCTCCAAATTTACAGAATACCCAAATTACCAAAATTACAGGTCCTGGTCGTAGGTAACCCTTCGTTACAGTTATGTTGTGTCGCAAGGTATTATTTCATAATTTTAACTTGTAACCAATAGTCCTTCATATGATCCAAGTCCCAAAGTTTTTCCAAAATTACATAAAATGTCCCAAAGAGGTATGTGATAACGGCTGATGGTTGTTCTACTCCGTATCCCAAAAAACGTCTACAATAAATTACCAAAAATTATTCTCAAATTCTAACTTAATTTCGAGCACGTGTTTTGCTCGTAGATCAAGGAAATTTAAAACTTACCCAGAAAATTCTGGACGTAACTTGCCAAACAAAATCCGATTTAAATATCGAAACCCAATTAAATACACCAAAATTTAATTGAACAATGTGTTGAAAATTAGTCTAGATCCGTTAATCTATAACGATTAGCCACGTGTGCCGTTTGACTAATTAACACTTAGCAAGGTTTTAATCTCAATTCTTGATTGAAAAAGGGCGAGTATTACTACTTGCCTGGCATTTATAGAATTTGCCTTTCACAAAAAATAATTACGGAAGAACGACCATCATTTCCCTTTTCTTGACAGTTCACCGTGAAACTTCACCGTTGCCAACCTCTAGATTTTAAAAACCAAATCTATATTATGGACTTTTGATCATATTTCACTATATATATAATAATTATTAACAATCATTACACATAAATATCGTTCCCCAAAATAATTATACTTGTCATATTGTAAAATGAAATTAAACAAAAATTAAATAATTAGGATTTGTTGTAGTCTTCGCCGTCTATTGGTGAATAGCATAACCAGACGGCCTGATGAAATACTCGAACTATTAGAATTGTATTGAGTTACAGAATTCTCATTTTTGCGTCGTGACAAAGGATTGGGATTTAGGTTAATTATATATATCATAAAAATATTGGTTCTCTTGTGGCCAGCTAATGCCTACGGGCGATTATATTTTACCTTTGAAATGTATTTTTTTTTGGCAATATGTGTTATATGAGGATTTCCAGCTTTTTGCAAAACATACTGGTGGCGTATAACCCACCAAAGATAATGTGATTACACTTCGCTTAAGGAAATATTTGTATGCTGATTTAATGAAGCTTTTTCAATTTGCAAGGATTTTGCTAAAAAATAATAATTGGCCATTCGTCATAAATAAAACTTGCAAAATTTCCATCCGGTGCATCTGCCATAAGCTCTTCTCGCCTGATGAAAATAACTCTTAATAACGCGATAAAAATAATCCTTTTGAATAATCGCATTCTTTGTGATAAAAGTCAGTTTTGTATGGCATTTCCTAACTGAATGTTTATTTCTTGTAAAGTTAGTATTGATTACAGTTTCAAAAATTTCAAATTTCAGTGCACTTTCCAAAATTCGTGCCATCGAGGGACATGTCGTCGGGTGACCTGAAATATTTTCAATTTTAGCCTAATTACTACAGGAGCCCACCCTAACTGTACGTGTAGAAAATTTTATACTCATTGTTTTTTGTGAAACAAGTTTTTATCCATCTTTTTTAGTTTTTGTGTTAAATGACAAAACAACATTGGCAACAGTTTTTTTTTAAATATGGCCGTCATTTTGAAAGTACAGCCAGTTTTTTTTGGGAACATCAAATTGTTCCCAAGGATCGAGGGGGGTTCTGCAAGTACCGCTAGGGGGCTCCCCGACTAAATTTTCAAAATTTTGTTTCATATCTTATTGTGAAAGTGAAAACTTTTTGACTAGTTTGGAAAAATTACCTACCATTTTTATTATTTTAATCACATTTTCCATAATTTACATCATTACTATATCTCTAGAATGCGACTTTTAACTGTTTTTCTGACACGATATTAGCAAATACATGTATTTCTACAACATTTATCTTTGAACTTTTTTACGTAACTCCAAAAATAACTTTATCGGTCTTAATAATAAAATTACTCTTTTCTTACGTTTCGTTTTATTCAGCCGTCGTCAGAGAAATTTGATATCAATCGTTAAGAAAGTAAAAACATCTATATCTAAAAATAGCGAAGTTAGAAAGGGGTTCTAACGTTCATGTGGCCACTCTGTACATATTGCATAAAAGTAATTAAATATTGACTTTTGTTCACCTACCTGTTACCGGTTATTCTGGCTCCTTTAAGTTCACCATCAACAGGATGCTTGCTGCGAATATTCAGGCATTGTATAGTATAATCAATCAAACAAGTCCAAATAGTTTTCCAACATTCTCTTATTTGTACAAATATTATAATTTTTTACGTTCTTCAATCGATAATAATCAACCAAGCAAGATGTTACGCTGGCTTTCTTTAGTCATACGTTTCATGTGGGTAATAGATATTTCTGAAGTAATTCCGCAGTCGTTTCATTTGAATAGGCAATGCTAATTGTTTTATAATTTAAATATTATACGATTATTCTGTTTTACTGTTATTTTATTAATGCTTCTAAAATGCTAATTGATTATATTAGAGTTGCAGAAAACACTATCTGGTTACCTGCAACTGAACTGTTTTATACATTTATCATCAAAACGTCTTTACAGCAAAATTATAAAGTATCTTATAAGGCAGTTAAGAAGCTTATAAAACTAAATAATTTTACAGCGCTTTTTTAGTAACATTTAGTAACTATTCTCAGCACCGTTATAAATATATGTTAAAATTATTTTATAATTGTTTCGTATTATCTTATAAACAGTTATATTAAAGCACTATTTGGGATAGTTTTGCTATTGAAAGTAAATTGTTGTTCCAAAATCTGCTACAAAATTAGTATATAGAGTTGCAATCTACTGCAATGTGGCAACGGCTATAAGATAGTTAGAAAATAAAATTTTACTAAAGAGTTTCTTGATCGCAGACACAAATTTTACCTAAAAAAAGTTTTAGCCAATTTAACCGAATGTTTTTTTCGGTGCCTTCGCCAAAATTTCTCAAACTTCATTTTTTTTTCTACGCTATTTTTATTAAAACAAAAAATCTTTTTAATGCAAAATTTTCTAAAGGACTATTAAAAAGTATCAATATAAAACGTATGAAAAAAAAAATCATCAATTCAAATTTTTTAACTAGACAGCTTGTACATTTTTTTAGATGTATCTCGGAAACTAGATGTGAAATCGAGTTGAGCCCATGAGTATTCTTAATCACAAAGTCGAAATCTACAACAATTACCAATTTTAGTTCAGTAAACTGAATTAAGAGAGCCCTAAGCTATTTTTAACCTCTCGTTAATAGTTCAAAAGTTACTAAAGTTTATAAATAGTAAATTAAAAATGTATTAAACTAATAGTGTACCAGCGCTCAGCATGTAATTAAGAGGGGCGCATATTTATTAAAAAAGTGAAAGTTTTTCCAATTTTAGTAGCTTGCACTCACTGAAGATGAAGAAACTCTTAAGTCATTTTTAATATCTAATTAATAATTGTAAGCTGCAAATGTAAATAATAAGTATAGACCTTCCTATAACCTGTCAACAAACAAGACTAAGAGATCAACCCAACCTTTCTATGTAGTACACGGCCTACTAACTAACATAACCTAACCTAATCTAGCTGTCATTCTTATATTTATTTTTTCATTTAATCTCGCATTTAATTTAGAAGTAAAATTTTCTCACGTGCTTTAATTAATTACGGGACATTTTTCAAGCACTAGAGAGATTACAATAGTTACAATAAATTATAGTTTTTATCAAAATGTTTGTGATTCTGGCTACAGTTATTTTTCTATGCTTGTAAGTTATAACAAAAATACAAAATCCTTTTTTGAAATTTTTTTTTTTTATATAGTGTGTCCAAAAATTTTGGAATTTTGGAATGGTATTCGGGGATTGAGTCCTGCTTGTTGTAAAACTAAAGTATACCAAAAATGACTTGATTTGGTGTTTTACAGGGTGTTTTATAAGCAAAGTTGTAAAAATCACCACTAATAAAGTACCTTTATTTTTCAAAATATGAAAAAATTCCACTAAGAAAAGTTATTTATAATGCAATTTTATACCTCTGTACCAAAGTTCAGGAATATAAAATTATTTTTTTGAAACTTCCCATTTTTTGCGAATTAAGAGTTGAATTCATATTTAAAGTTGTGTAGGAGCAAATGTTAATCATTTCAAAAAGTAGGCTATTGGTAAATAAAAAATTGAATATACGAAATGTAAGAAGGTATAATGTTAATCGAACTAATCGTAAAATAAGAAACAATTACTAACAGAAGATTAATGAGGTTTCAAAATTATAACAAGTAATAAATGTCAAAAACATAACCGATTCACAAACAAATTAATTATTGACCAATACAAAACAATGTTTACAATTTTTTTTATTATTCGACGTCCACGCACATTTCGATCCTTCGCCTGAAGTCCTTAAAACTGTTTCGAATATGATCTAACGGTATGGAGTTTACGGCATTTGTAATTCTCTGCTTCAATACTGCTACATCGTTAAGAAGTAGTTCAGCATAAACCAACTGCCATAAAAAGAAATCCAATATTGATAGGCCTGAGGATCTCGCCGGCCACTTGATCGGTCCATTCATTCCTGGCCATCCAATTTTCTCCAAAATTTAAATTCAACCACCGATTAACCATTTCTGTGGAGTGGCCAGGGCAACCATCATGTTGAAAATGAACTAAAGGCATATCTCTTAAAATATTTAAATGTTCTTCAGAAAATCTTTCAAGAAGCTGTAAATAAGTGTGCTGGTTTAACCTTCCCTCAATGAAATAAGGTCCAATAACTCCAACGTGATAAGAAACGGCACACCACACATTCACTTTTTGGTAATATTGTCTTCTACAATGAATTCTAAAATTTGGATTTTCAGAAGCCCAAAACCGACAATTCTGAGATAAAACAACACCATTGGTTGTGGATGTGGATTCACCTGAGAAAATTATGAAATGATGAAAAAAATCTCTCTTCCATGATCAAATAAAAATCCAACCTACGGCCGTCATCTCCCACTTCAAGCGTATGTTTATAATTTGCTTTATATGCCCTAATTTTCTTTGCCTTGTAAATTCTTTGGAGTTCAGACCTGCTAATATTAATAAGAGCTGATCTCTCTCTTAGTGGCATCCTAGGATTTTCTATAACAGAGGCATGAGCTATAATAGCCCCAACATTGTCTTCATCATATGCTTTTATTTTTCTTTTCATGTTAAGAACATTACCAGTAGCCAGAAACTTTTTAATTATTCTCATAGCCTGAGTACGTGACAAAGCAGTGTTTGGAAATTTCAAATTAAATCGGCTTACCACTTCTCTCAGCAAGTTTTCACCGCCAATTCCGTAGCATTGTACAATATAAATTTTTTCACGCACTGTGAGTACCATTTTCACTTAATTTTTTATGCTTGGTTCGTTAATTTGAAACAGAAATTAAGGATAATATTGACTACGTTTGACAGATATGTCAATAATAAATGATAAATGTGTATCCACTGCTGTTCTCATAGCCTACTTTTAGCTTCTACATAACTTTAAATATTAATTCACAAAAAATAATTTCTATGCAGTTTTAATTGAATGGTTCAAAATAAAATACTAATTTATTGAAAAAATGGGAAGTTTCAAAAAAATAATTCTATATTCCTGAACTTTGGTATGGAGATATAAAATTGCATTATAAATAACTTTTCTTAGTGGAATTTTTTCATATTTTGAAAAATAAAGGTACTTTATTAGTGGTGATTTTTACAACTTTGCTTAGAAAACACCCTGTAGAACACCAAATCAAGTCATTTTTGGTATACTTTAGTTTTACAACAAGGCGGACTCAATCCCCAAATACCATTCCAAAATTCCAAAATTTTTCTTGTTACATCTATCCTGGGACACACTGTATATTGGTTCATTTAAGATACGGCCCTGTCACAAATCCGTCACCTCTGAGACCATTATTTTATAGATGTTTTGTAGAAAACGCCTATAGTTTAGTTACCTTAAAATGCTTATTAATAACACAAAAGTATTTTATAGAGGGAAGCCATTTCATGAGACCAGCGTTCGAGGTCGTAAATATGACAACACATAAAAAGTTTAAAAATCATATTTTTATTAATATTTATGGCAGTTAATATGTGCTAATTATAAAGTTATGATGTTTAAAACAAATTGGGTCAAATATCATTACAAAAAATTTTTAAAATGTGAAATCAATTTTTATAAAACTTATAAAACAAAAATTATTAAAAACGTTTAGTAAACGTAAGGGGCACTCATCAAAAATACATGGGGTAATTCACAGTAAAATTTCCTTTGCCTCAAAAATTGCAGGCTGTATGGTTTAACATGTCTCTATAAAATAATTATTAAGTAAGTTTTTATCAACTATCCAGTAAAGTCACTGAAACCTTGGTATATAGAGATCAGCATACTATACTCGTATATTTGTACATTTTGAATACATTTAACAAATCCTTTTATTTTATTGGTATTTTATAGCAATAATAACAAAGTGAAGTATGTGCTTTATAAAAAAAAGTATGTAAATGGTAGCACTATTTCTCGCATTCAAGCTCTTACAAAGGGGCTTTCCACGAGAGTACTTCCATTATTTATATTCAGTCTTAAAAATAACATATTTCTGTATGATACTTATTGTAATTGAATGTAAATAAAATATCATTATTTTTATTATTATTATAATGTAATTAAATGAAGCTTCAATAAAACTGTTTTATAGTGGAGGTACCGAATTTTCTTGCGAAACAGTTATTTTGTAATGGTTGCAATAGGCTTTACAAAATATCAACAGTGACTGAATTATTTTATAAGATGGTGCCAATTTTACATTTACAGATGTCGTAATAACGTTTCTAAAGTGTTTCTGAGAGTAATGTTATTTTATAAAATTTGTGTCTGAAACATTTTTTTTTAATGCCTTATTTATACTAACGTCCTGGCGAAGTTTAGCTAATGCTACTCTACCACTTAACCAGGACGGCGAGATGAGTTACGGTCACCCATCCAAGTGATGGACGTGCTTAACTTCGCCGATCGAGTCCAGTCACAACAACAACAAACATGTATTAATATTCACATACAATAATGCGTCATTCCGGAGTCCGGCTCGGAATCAGCCAGACAACCACGGCGAACATCGCCGAGGTGGGTGTGAGGTTGGGCGGGGAGGGTCCGGTTTGGCGGTGACGAAAATTAATTGTGAGTTAAAACTCCTGCTTAACGGAGAAAGGCTTAAATTTAACAGTATCGTGCAATGTAGTACACGAGGGTACTTAAAAACAATTAAAATTAAAACTGTAAAACTATTAATTTCGCGCACACGCGAACACTTAAAAATTTTGATTGCTGGCACGGGAAAACAAAACTCAACGAAAAAACCCGTTTGAGACAATTCCACCCTGGTAGTCTTCCCGACGCCAGGAAAGTGTCGTGGATAGTTAAAAGTGTGTAATGTTATATGAAATTATTGTTTGTTAAGACTGAATTTAGAGACAAAAAATGGGCAAGGAACAAAAAAGGTAAAAACAAATAGATTGAATAGAGAGGGGTTGGTTGTAGATTTTGGTGAGGATTAAAGGTGGAGAAAGGAGAAGTTGTCGTAGATGAGAGTGTGGTTAGAGAGGTTGCCGAAAGATAGGCAACGCCTAGTCCAGTCACTGAAACCGGTACCGTACCTCACCTCACATTTCTGCAGCTTTTACAAAATATCAAATTGCTAGGGTATTTCTAGTCGAGGATGACGTCACCAAATTCTAATATTGCCCATTTGAGAAACGGAAGGTATTTACTAAGTTCTGTTTAAAAATATTCTACAAAAATAATATTAGCTGGGAATTTTAACATTTTTCATGAATGACAACATTAAAAGTAATTTTCTAAATACATTAGCTGGTTGTAACCTTGAACCTACGATATGTGAAACTACGCCAAGCATTCAGATAGTCTAATTGACATGTTTAACATTGTTACAAATCTCATATTATCAGATAGTGGTTAATCGTTATGGCAACGGGATTTTTAGATCATTTAGCTGCCGGGGCCTCTAAACTTACGTAGTTATGCTCTCTGGAACAAGTAAGCCAGCAGAAAATATTCGAAGAAAACTGTGTATCTATTGTAATAAATCATTATAGTGATCATGATTAATAAAAAATATAAATAAAGCCAGTATTTATTATTTGAATCGAATAATTATAACCTGCAGAGTGGACGAAACCTCGGAAGAATTAGACATTTATTTATTTTTCAATATGTTGCAGCCTTCTGATTTCGAGGGAACTTTTACCAGTTTATCCACGTACGTATTGCTATATTTAATAATTTTTCTAAGGTGGTCACTCTGATGAAACCCTATAAAAACCACGTTCGAAAAATGTTTTGTTAAATTAAAATATTATTAGTTATGCGAAACAATTGAAAAACCGCTGCCCAAGGAATCACTACTTCCACATCCAAATTTTGTATCCAAGTCACTCACAACGAAAAAAAATTTGTATGTGGAAATAATTGTTTATGGAACTTTAATAATATAATATTTGAAATCCTCTACCCCAAAAACCCATAAAACGATACCCCACATCGGTAGCGGAGTGGGGGTGGTGATGGGGGTTGGTAGTGGGGGTGGATGAAGTAAAAAAATATTTTGAGGTTTCTGGTTCTTGTACACACACAAAATCACAATTTTTTTTTCATCCCCTTTAATAATGGGGGTGGTAATGGGGGTGGCTAATGCCAAAACTTTTTTTGGGACCTTAGCTTCTCTTGTATATACTAAATACCAATTTTATGGACTCTTACCTGCTTGATTTACCTATTTTCCCCAAATTTACCTCAATTTACCCCCCAACCCTTCGACGGAACAAGATGAAAATATAATCTAGTTCTAGATCTCATTAAAGTACATATGTGTACCAAATTTCAAGTCAATATCTCAAACGGTTCCAGAGTAAACGTGCGCACAAAAAAAATTACAGACAGACCGACAGACAGACAGACAGACCGACAGACAGACAGACAGACAGACAGACAGACAGACAGACAGACAGACAGACAGACAGACCGACAGACAGACAGACCGACAGACAGACAGACAGACCGACAGAATTTTTTTTTCGTTCAAACTTAAAATCTCGACGTTTCGTGACATTCTAAGCCTATTTGAACAATAAAAATTTTTAAAAATTTGTTTGTCGTTACTATACTTCCACTGGATGTGGAAGTAAAAATATGTTTAATTTTCTTCATAATACTCCCTACAATAACGTTTTTGGTTCATCACTCCATCTCTATAAGATTCAGAGAAAGAAAAGTTTAAAAAATACATCTTAAAATATATACTTTTCAACGTTACTCAGTAATGCTATGAGATAGGTTATTATTAGGGCGTCCCTTTACTTTCCGACTTTCATTTTTTTTTGTCTCACCCCCTAAAAAGTTTATATTTGATATATGAATTACACACCCAAAATTTCAGCCTCCTAGATGAACCCCTTCCGTGCCGACGGGTGTGTGAAAAACCCCAAACTGGAATTTTTTCAAATATACTCTTTAATTATTTTTTATAACCCCAAATGTTATTTGGTATAAAAATAAAATAAAAGCAATATCAACCCCCATGATCCATTACCATCACAGGTTTAAAAGTAAGTAAAAAATATTTTTTTATGTAGTATTTATTATTCAAAATTATTAAAATATTTGCTTTAATGTATCTTTCTTACAATTTGGATATATTTTTCTGTGCTCTTGCACACATTGCAATACATATTGTATTTGCTTTTCATCCTTTGTTAAGAGACCATGGAAATCCTCCAATAATATTACCGACCTTTCAACAGTGTCGTTGACAACTTTAAGTGACATTATTATTTCTCGTCTATTCGTATAAGAATCTTGCGTTCCCCATGTTTTCGGATCGTGATTGAAAAATTCCGAATCGGTATTGAAACGAGAAATTAGATCCATGCTATTTTTTGAAATTAATGTGTTAATTGTTCTCGCTAAAAAATGAGAAAAATTAGATACCGAACGCACCTGTAAAATACGTAGTTTTAGTAGAGATTGCACATAGAGACCAATTTGGTCCCAATTAGAGGAAACCACAAAATTTGGCCTAGGAGGAAATCAATCTAAGTCACCTGGCAGTCAAAGTGTTAATGATTATATTAACCCCTTCAGCCCCCATTTTTTGATAAGCAAGAAACATTTTTTGGCAAAGATTATTAATTAATACCCCGTCAGTAACTCTTCAACCAAATTTAGACTAGTTTCCTCCACAGATTTATGAATAGTGGTCATCAGGTCAAGAAGAAAAAAAATTAAATATGAACATTTTATTTTGATTTTATTGTACATAGAAATTTTTCAAACAATTTTTAAATTTAGATAAACATAGATGCACGTTGCTCTTCTCACACTGAATTCGTGAACAAGTCTCGAGTTTACAGCGCTGCTCGTGGCCATTTGTTGGTATTGGCCAATGCCCAAGATTATCGAATCTTATAGTCCACTGGAATGGACTGTGGTTTTTGGCGTTTTATTGATACTGGTGAATTTCTATTACCACAAAGCATAAATATTTTTACCCCCACGGGTTTGGCTTTCCCTTATATACTCTGACTGATAGTTGCCCCTTAAACGGTATTGATTTATCAGTACAAAGATTTTCTTCAATTACCAATTCTTCGCAACGATTTTCGAATAATTTTATCATTGGACGTACTTTCCAAAGCTTATCATTATTATCGTTACGTTCTTTGTTGAGATCCACAATATGTAAGTTTTTCTGAGGGATTCAAATCTATTACTTGATATGTCAATTTCATCCAGAAATATGATTCTTGTCGCAGGTGCCTAATACAATAGTCAGTCTAGGAAAACGAAGTATGCCCATTATAATATGCAAGGCTACAAGTTTTCTAATTTCACACTCACTCGTATTGATATTTTTTCCAGTTTTTTCCGCCATTTCAGCAAATATTTCCTTTGAAAAGTATTTAGAGAATTGCGCGTTTGACTGTCACGGGTATTTTCATTCTTATTGTCAGGTGGTGACAATTTTTGGTGGTGACGAAACTCACTCATGTGATCATCACATCTACGCGACTGATGATACAGATAACTATGTGCAGACGTTTTTATAAGGCACAGTTGCGTTCACAACTCACGTGGTTTCTAAGAGGACGGTGTACCAAGTGTATTACCAGAAAAAGCATGACAAAATTAATCAGTTTTAGCAATTGAATGGAATGTGACGTATATGTGTTTTTACTTCAAAAATTCATTATTTTGCTTAACCTTTAGCTTCTGGTAAGGGTAAATATCAACCATATGGGTTGAAATTATTAATTTCTTCTTTTCGTATCAACTATATATAACTGATGTAACGATTTGAAAAAAATCCACCTTAATGTTTCTATTTGAAAAAATTGCTTTTTACAAAATTCTAGGTCCCGTCGGCATGGGAAGGAATATGTCTAGAAGTCTAAAATTTTGAGTGTGTGATTCTTATATGAAATGTAAAC
The DNA here is from genome assembly GCA_936432065.2 of Rutpela maculata. Classification (NCBI taxonomy): domain Eukaryota; kingdom Metazoa; phylum Arthropoda; class Insecta; order Coleoptera; family Cerambycidae; genus Rutpela; species Rutpela maculata. The sequence goes on along the minus strand of OW386290.2, from coordinate 124,713,511 downwards.
TTTCTGGGGGGTGGGACCGAAAAAAATCAATTTTTTTTTTTATCAAGTATAAATAAGGGACACCATAGGGAGTATAAACTATATAAATAATAGCATAAGTGGCTAACCTATTTAACAAAATAATAGTTATCACATTCGGTTCTGGGGACACATTTCATATGGTTATCATGCTAGACCCTTTATCAAAATGGCAATTTAGACACAAATTTTGGAGCGTTTATAATTTAGTAAATATTACTTTAACTTAGCATTCCTATTAAAAAAATGAATCAATAACAAAAATAACAAAAGTCAAAGAAATGAATTAATGACGACATCCGAAGAAGTAAAGAAGTAAACATACACAAAACTGTAACTAATTAATTAATTCTGAAAAAAGAAGTATTACAACAATGTTGTTTAGTGAATCGAAAAATCCAGCCTAGAACTATATGGAATATAATTAAAAATGAAACTTAACGCCCAAAACTACCACATAAAGTAATGCTTGTGCATCAAGGTAAATAACTATCACATATCCAAGAATTAAGCAATAACTAGGTATTTAACTCATGATTTAACATAATTCAATATATCCTCTAACAAACGTAAAACATTAAGTTCATTCTATTTAACCGATGTCTGTGAAAAGTTAATAGATATAATATTATTCCGTTCCATGAAAAAGCCATCAAGTCTAGACAACTTTCCCTGTTTTATTAAGATATTGTTAGCCATTCATACCTTTAGCTTATCTTGTAAATCAATTATTTAAACAATGCACTTTCCCCAACTACTAAAACTGCCAAAGTTGCACCCATACATAAAAAAGGATAGCATACATATTAATACCGTGTCTCATTTGGATAAAAATTAACCAGGTTAGATTTTTAAATATTTTTTCACCCCTTTTCAATAATTCAATTTCCTCGCTCGTTTTTCGTGATATACTCAAAAACCAAGGGTACAAAATTCGCCAAGTTACTTAAAAAAATGACGTTTTTGTGAAAACCTAAATTATTAATTTAGTCGTTTAACTTGCGTTCGGGGAAAATGTATTATGCCTTTTTTGTAGGCTTTAAGCTTTATGACGATAAATCGAGTGGCATATATTATTTTCAATAAAGATAATGTAAGATAACCAAAGAAAACGATTTTCTTTTAATAGAAAATGGATTTTTTTTCAGAATTTGTAATAAACAACCGTCTTTAAATAAATGAGAGTCGGTTGGGTGAAGGTACCGGGTAAAATTCGTACTCGAATTGTAACTCAAAAAATTCCGCGTAAATCGATACGTCATAACAAAAGAACAAAGTTGAAGTAGAATCAATATTTGAAAATAACTAATACAGAGTTATTTAGTGACCAGTGTTGTGTTAAAGAAATGAAAAGAGCGTAAACAATCAAACGACCCTACACAGGCAAAAAAAGCTAAATATCTTTTTCATTTCTAAGTACTTTTCCTGCCAAGTATATTTATAACCATTGAAGTAAGTAGGCCTATCAAACCCTTGAGGAGTCGACATTTGTCGACAAGTTTATAGGGGCAATAAATTGTTGAAGTATGGCCATGATATCCCAGTGTAAACCTTCAAGTAAATTATTTTTTAACCATTATAAAAATATTCAAATGAATTTGATTTGGATTATACCCGAAATAATCAATACGTATTGTTCGTAAAGTATGGCCATATAAATTTCTTATGTTAACCTTCAAATAATCTTTTTTCACAATTATTAAAAATATTCAGGTGAATTTAATATAAATTGAACTCGTAATAATCAAATGTATTACTCTTATGGTATGGTCATAAGATTTGCTTAGGTAAATTATCAAGGTTTTTCAGGTTGAAATTACGCTCGATGTTAAGTGAAAAATTCTACATAGATTGGTACATACTAGCATAACAACAATTAAGTGATATTCCTAATATTTAATATATGGGTGATTAAATCTCTCAGTGCAAAGAAGTGAGAAAAGGGTGACAAAGACCGTTGTTAAGTGAAAAAATTCTACATAGAGTGGACATATTAGCATAACACCCGTAATAATCGAATCCATTACTCTTAAAGTATTGTCATAATATTTTCTTAGGTACATTATCAAGTGAGGTTTTTCAGGTCAAAACTGCGCTCATTATTAAGTGAAAAATTCTACATAAAATTCTACACTAAAAATAGGGAGACCAGGTTACACGTGAAAAACGACAACTGAAAGGATCATGACCAAACATACTGGGAAAGAAAAGCAAGGGGAAAAAATGAATTCCACAAAGAAATCGCAGCGGTACATACTCTACCAGAACCACAAACCGAGGAATCAGAAGACAGAAGAAGAAGAAGATTTGTAGAAGCAGAAATACAAAAAGAGGAGCAAAAACACTCCACATCATGACACAATGCGGCTACGCATTTCACAAATACCTACAGATATATACTCTACCAGGACCAGAAACGGAGGAATCAGAAGACTCAGAAGGAGAAGAAGAAAATCTGTAGAAGCAGAAACACAAAAAAGAGGAGCACAAACATTAAATATCACGAAAACAATGCGGCAATGCATTTCACAAACACCTACATTGCCCATCCCCCACTCCTGTATCATGCATCATGTCGCTGCTGACAACAAGCATAACCCAAATCCAACCCATCATCTGAAACTGAGGAATCAGAAGGCTCAGAAAAAGAAGACTCGAAGAAACACAAAAAGAGGAGCATAAACACTCCATATCACGACACAACGCGGCAACATATGTCACAAGAAGACTCAGAAAAGGCAGAAATCCAGAACCAAAAACACAAAAAAGGGAGCTTAAACGACACGACGCAATGCAGTAACGCATCTCACAAGTACCTACACCTCCCATCTCATATTCCTTTACCATGCGCCATGTGGCTCTCGCTGCTGGTAACAAGCATGACCCTAATCTAACCCAGCGTGGACGTAGCAGGCCCAGTTGTATACCTGAGAGTGGCAGCAATGCCTACCGCATGCTGGTAAATCAATCAATCAACAACCATCTTTAAATAAATATCACTACAAGGTTAGATTAGTTTGCCCTTTATCTCCAGGATAAAATGTTTATTTTGGTCTGTAAATAAATCTTTTTTAAATTTTATGAAATTGGTTAAAATAGATATCACATAGTCACCCTTAATATAGTGTTATAACTTATAACTACATTCGATATAAAAAGAAGTATTTCCATCTAACAATAGATGACCTATTGGTTGTCTGGCGATAGATTTGTCTGTGTGGCTGACCTAGGCAAGTCCACAACTGCTTAAGACAGTTATATAATGCAAATTATTGGTCCATGAAAAATATGAAATGCCTGACATACCTTTAACGTCTTGTGCGGTACCAGTCACTTAAAATCTACATTTAATACAATACCAAGAAAAAATTAATTACTTTGCCAATTTAGCAATTTTTTTTGGGGAAGGCCCATTTTTTTTTTTTTTTTGGCTAAATTAATGGTCTGTTGTTATGTTGATTCGCTTCACTTGAGCAATAATGTTCTATTTTCAAAGTTACTAATATTTCTTTCTGTTAGCTGTATAGCTAAAACTGTGTCTTAAATAAGTGCTTGTAAATTAAATTAAGTTTTATACATATACAGGGTGTCCCGTAAATAATGAATAATCTTAAAAATGATATTAGGACAGGCCATAACCTATCAGAATATCACAACTTGACCTTATTGAAAATCCTACAATTTTCGAGACATAGGCACTTTTTTAATTTTGAGAACTTCTACTTTAGAATAGTATTTTGTATGCCACTGCCACAAGTTAAGGATTTTTTTCATTCTGTTTTTTGGTGAGTATTCTAGAACAGTTGTGCTATCAAACGAGTATAGGAGTTTTTCGATAACGACAACGGTATTCTCAAAAAAAAAAAAATTATTTATTAAATTTCGGTTCCACCAAGATTCCGTCTGTTGACTTTGACTTTTGATGGTGTAAATAAAAGTTCCAAGCGAAACTTGCCACTTATCTTAAAAACTTGCCCACTGATTATTATATTCTAAAATATTTAAAAATTCTGAGGTAAGAGGACGAGGAAAGATCGAAATTATATAAAAATTAATTTCACTTGCATTTATTAAACATTATTAAAGAGAAATATAATAATAGTAAAACAACTTATAAAAAATGTTCGAATTGCTCTCGAAGTAGTGGTCCCGATGCAGGTTCTGCACCTTTTAATAAAGAAACGTTTCAAATGACGTGAATATCCGGATCGGCTGATTACTTCAGCGGCTACTCCGATGCGCTCATCCAATTTTAGTAAGACCGGTAATTCGTTTTGAATAAACTCCAAATAATTGTCTGACGTTAATATTAGTGGCAGTTCGGACGGGCCTACCACTTGATCATTTAGGATGGCTGTCCACGAATTTACTTTAAATTGGTATTGTGGCCTATCTTGAATGATGATTCGTCAGACCACAAAATTTTATTTAAAAAATCTGGATCCTCTCGTATCATTCGCAGCATTCGCAGCATTCGCCGGCAAAATACCACTCTCAAGGGATAATCTCTGGGTAGTAGAGTTATCACACGTTGTACATGGTAAGGATTCAAAGTTGGAACCGTTTTAAAGTCCCGTGCACCATTGTTTTAGATACGTTAGTGCTTCGTGATATGGTACGGACAGAAGTAGATGGATCGTCGTTTAATTCCATCAAGCACTTCGTCGGCGAAATCTCGATGAGGCCTTTCTTCACCACCACCAATACCACGAAGACTAGAAATCCTTCCCTCGCAGTGCGCGTTATGCACTCTAATAAACACATGACAGTCAGAATGGCGTGCGTTCGGGTGCCTTTCTCGATAACGCACAGCGGTTGTTGGGTACGGAACTGGGAAGAATTTGCTATATCTGCCCATTCATGAATTATATTCTAAACCTTCACGTGGTGCACGGTCAATAAACGATACGGTTGCATCAATCAGCAGCTTTAGGACGAGAGAGACGCGGGGGGCGGGAAATCGAATGAAAAAGATAGACATATCTGATTTCCGTGCAAAAGACAGAGACAAAGATGCTTGTAGTGTCTACAGGTGACGTAGGCTGTAGACCCTACTGGAATCTTTGTCTCTGTCTTCTGCACGGAAATCAGATATGTCTGTCTCTTTCATTCGGTTTCCCGCCCCCCGCGTCTCTCTCGTCCTAAAGCTGCTGATTGATGCAACCGTATCGTTTATTGACCGTGCACGTGGTGTACCAGATCTGATTCTATTATTCCACGAATTGGCAGGATGAGATACAGTTTCATCGTTTTTGGTATTGGAAAGAAGAGTTCGTGGAAAACATGTATGTCATTTCGTGATGTTGGTTCAGTTTTCCAAGAATATTCTAGCCTGTTAACAGTAGTACCAATACCTGATAGCAAGTTTTCTGTATTTTAGCGTTTTGTTGTATTTATGTCCATAGTACTAGTACAGCAGAAACAGTTAACCAGGTACGTAGGATACTTCTTCTTACCCAAGGAAGTAAAAATATTGAAAATATATGGGCTATGTTTCAATGTAACATTTGGAGAAATTGCTTGAGCAGTAAACCCCAGGAACATGATTCTTGCCAGTAGGGATGGAAAAAAGTTGATTTAATATACAAACCTCCATGGATGATACTTCCGGATGTGAGCAAACACTGACAAGAATTACTGTCCTACAAGTGCAAGGCACTGTTTACAAGATGTCGTTGCATTAAAAGTTGCCTCAGATGTACTCTTTTGTGAACATGTGAAGGCCATTGCTCACGAATGTATGTCGATTAAATACCCTAAGTTATTTTGTTTAGATTACAGCATATCTAGAGGTCTTTTTAAATTTTGTAAAAAAATGGACAAAAATTTAAATATGTTGTATTAATCTGCAAATAAAATTAGAACTGTTGGTTTTACGTAATAACTGTTCATTACCTTTTTTGTAGAATGTTTCTTTACCTTTAAAATGAGACTTTGTTCATCCGAATCTGTTGATAAGTTCTTGAGATATTTGAATCTACAGAGATTAGTACAGCGGCCATTTTGATGACGCCTTCACTGACTTAGTCACTTCTGAGAGTGTCTCCCGGCGGATTTACAAAGTAAAATATGCCTACAACTCGCCCCTAAATTTTGGTGCTGGTATCCGGAAGTGAAATATTATTACGCTTATTCCACCCACTATAAATAATACTGTGCATTATTATGAAAATATTTATTACGTCGTTTTAATTATTGTCTTTACAAATATTGCTTCTAAAACTATTTTAAAATTTCCTGTTATTTAGAACATTAACTTAAATTATTACGTAGCTGGTAGAGTTTAAATATTTATGAAACTGCATATTCTATTTGCGATAAACAAGGAATTTGTTACGTTTGCAGTTTATCATTGACAAACAAAATAACTCGACAGGAAAGATATTATATTTTAGAAACAGCAAGCATTCCAGTACAATGTACGTTTTATTTTACTGTTAATATAAATTTTTATGCAGGCAACAACAGTATTCAAATGATGTTTTAAGCAGGGCCACGCCAAGCCTTTTGAGTGCGGTCGTGCAATACGAACATGCGCCCTTCAGTATTTAGAATTCAGCTGAAGAGGGAGGTTGAGGGAAAAAGTATCTCAAAAAAATTACGCTAAACAATTGAATATAAAATTCAACATTTTTCAGTTCATCCCAGGGCCGCATTAAGCGCCTTTAGGAAAATTAAGTATTTGCGTCCTCTTATTTACAGGCGGGGTTATGAAATTGTAAAATGCGCCGCAGGGAAAAGTTTCGAATTTTTTCAAGGTCAAACAGCCTCAAATTAAACATTAGAAATTTGACTTAAAATTATCTTCGAAAAGTAGGCTTCGTGGGCGCAAGACATAAAAATATAAAATACCATTAAATAAAGTTTTATCATAAAAAAAAATGCAGTATTTATATTTTCCCCTGAACTAAAATTAAATATAAACATTAAATATAAACATAATATATTGAAAAACATATCCTTTTTCATGACTTCTTGCTTGCAAATTTCGCTATAATATAATCCTTAAGTCTGTAAAATGTTGCTACAGAACAGAGGTAATAAATGTGACAATAATTCTATCAAAATAAAATTATCAAATACCAAATAAATGATTTCCTTATACATTTTATTTTCTAACAGATCAATGGTAAACGATAAACGTCGCCCGTCAGGAGATAAAATTAGTTAGTTTTGAACTGCTAGACAATTGCCTAGTTTGTCTATTGGTTAATCCGGCCCTGGTTCATGCTATATTGTAACTAAACGTTTATATATTTTTTAATTTTAAATTTCAAAACTCGTGGCGCCTTACGGCGCCTTTAGTGACGTAGCGCCGTCGTGCACCCCACGACTTGCCCTTATGGACGCCGCGGCCCTGGTTTTAAGATTTGACGGTTTCATACGAGAAAAAAAAATAAAAAAGTAATCACAATAAGGCATCAGCATCTAGGTTATTGATTCCCTAAATATTTTAAATAAAGATATACAGGGTGTTTCATTTGAAAAAAATGTTATATGCAGAAAATAGGGACAAGTTGTTATGACTTGTTTGATGGAGTTTCTTCTATGAAAGCTACTGGGAATTTTTAAGAAAAAATATTATCTTAACGCAATGAGGAACTTGCTTACATGCAGCCTCGTAATATTATAGCAATTTTGACGGCACCAAATTAGTACCACAGCAGTTAAATGCAGATGAGCCAGTTGTTATTTCACAGGCTCAACAGGAATTTATATGGACTTAGCTGTTCAAGAAAATTCGGAATCCACCCACAGATATTTTTCACGACTTCCTCTAGTCGAAGTAAGTAAGCCAAAAACATCAAACTACAATTGATACATTTTTGAAATTGTCAGAGGACATTGCATATACACTAAAACAAAAAAGATTGTCGTCTTCCGCTACATTTTTGTAACGGTGATCACCTTGTATATCTTTTTTCATATTTTTCTTTGACAGTTGTATTAACAGCGTGCGAAATATTACCGTCTTCAGTTGCATTTTTAAAAAATTTTTTTTTGAGTGACCACCCCTACATGTTTTTTAACGGTAACCATCCAGTATATTTTGTGTTAACTGCATGTGAAATATCATCGTCCTCCGTCACATATTTCTTATTTTTTCTTTGGGTGAACACTCTGCATATTTGTGTTTTATATTTTTCTTTGACAGTTGTGTTAATGACTACCCTGTACTGTACACTTTTTTTGTCTTTCTTTGACAGCTGTGTTAACTACATGCTGTGTTAACTACATGCGAAATACAGCGGAACGTAAGTATGAGCTATATCGACTACAGAAAAGCCTTCAACTCTATAAATATACAAAGTAAATCCACTTAATATCATCAAACTAATTACCTGTATCATGGATAACTGGCAAACACAGCTACAAATAAATAATAGTTCCTTGTCGTTGATAAAAATTCGAAAAGGAATTTACCAGGGTGACACATCATGTTCTACCTAGTACTGAATCCGTTCTTCCAACTACTTAAACTGATCAATAAAGGCTACAGACTTGACCTGGGAGACAATAATACTCGAATCCATCACTTACTATCCATGGATGAAACAAAACTGTAATCAGAAAACCACACTCATTTTGATATACTCACTAAAAAGATTAATACTTTTAGTGAAGATATTCAGATGACATTTGGATTCGATAAATGTACTGAAATCTACCTTAAGAATGGAAAGTTCACTCAGCTGTCTGATCAAAACTGCAACTTCGATCAGATGATGCCCCAGGACAGCTACAAATATTTAGGGATCCCACAAAATAGACGTATAAACCACACTCTGTTAAAGCGGAATTTAAACAGAAATACAAGAGTGACTTAATAAATTGTTAAACACAAAACTAAATTCATGATCATAAATACCTATGCTCTACCTGTTCTGACGTATTCTTTTGGAATTCTGAAATACTCTGATACTGATCTCAATGAGCTGGACAGACTAACTAGAACCACTCTCACAAAATTCTGAATCCATCATCCAAAAAGTGCCATCGAAAGAGCTAGAAACCTACCTTGAAACGAGAGTGGCAGAGGATTAATTAATATATTTCACCTATGCAAATCCCAAGAATCCAACATGCGCCAGTATTTCCATAATTTTGAACATCCATTTATACGTAAAATAACAGAAATAGTTAGAAGTATTCTCTTCTAAATCTCAGCGACAAGCAGCCATTCCAATCAATAGGACAAACAAGGAAGCTCATCTTACTTGGCAAAATAAGATCTTACATGGAAAGTATCCAACCTCCCATGGGATTGATAACTCCATCATAGATAAAACCACTACAAGGCTATGGCTAAAAGAAGGTTATCTCCGCACCAAAGCAGCTATTATAGCTATGCAGGATTGCACAATTCGCACAAGAAACTACGAAAAGTATATTTGAAAACGCCAGGAACTATAGATATGTGTATAAAGTATAATTTACCTGGGGAAACCATTGAAACCATAACAGCGGGATGTCCGTCATTATCCAGCACCACATATTTAGGAAGGCATAACCAGATCGCCAAGATTATCCATAGACAGCTGGCCCTGAAATACCACTTAGCAAAAAACCCACCCCCTTTCTATAAATACTTATCCTGTGCAGTTCTGGAAACAGAAGACACCATGTTATATTGAGACAGAATAATTACAGACCGATTCGTGGACTACAACCGCCCAAATATAGTAATCATCGACAAAACAAACAAGAGAACTACTTTTATTGATATTGGTTGCCCATTAACGAACAACCTCCAACAGACAAAGATGAAATATTGATAAATATTTGAACTTAGTAATAGAGATCCAACAATATCTGGGAGTTAAACCACGTTCGGATAATGCGTATCATAATAGGCGGGGGTAGTTACGAAGCAACTCAGTAAACATCTGGACCAATTAGATATAGTGGAAATAAGGAGTCGGAAAGTATGCAAAATTGTGCTAAAGTCATGAGTATTTTTCCCAGACTCAGTAGTCACTCACCCCACGGGCGTGGGGAGTGGCTACCGGTACTACCAGCTCCCCTCTGAGACGGTCGGAGCCACAGAGAAAGGTGACTGTTTTTTTTTAGCTAGCTAAAAAAAAAATAATAATAATAATAATAAGGAAGGCCGGGGTTATGTCATTAATAAAAACCCTGAGTTAAAGCTCACGCACCTGTTTTACATGGACGACCTAAAGCTATACTCTGCAAATGAACTACAGCTGCAAAACCAACTTGAACTTGTCAGAGCATTCAGTAAAGATATTAGAATGGAATTTGGAACGGAAAAATGCACATTTATACACGCAAATAGAGGAGTCATCCAGGAATCGGAAAATATTCTGATGGATAAAACGGAATTTAATGCCCTTCCGCTAGCAGAAAACTACAAATATCTAGGTGCCAGGCAATGCCTCACTATTGAACAGTCCCCATCAAAAAAACTGGCAGAGGATAACCTTATGAAACGGGTGAAGACACTCCTGAAGACGCGGCTATATGCAGGAAATCTAATTGCGTCAATTAATACTTGGGCCATCCCTGTTATGACACATACATTTGGCGTATTAAAATGGACCCAAACGGATTTAGAGCGAATAGACAGGCAAGTACGAACAACGATGACCAAATACAGAAACCACCACCCAACATCGTCGACTAGACGACTCTATCTGCCTACAAGAAGAGGAGGAAGAGGACTCTTGAACTTAGAAATTTTGCATGCTAGCAAAATAAAGAAGCTATATACATACTTCATAGACACTCATAAAGAACTAGAAAACGCCGTTGGACACCAACTTCTCTCCACTAAATCTGTCTGCCCTAACACCACCTGAAACACAGAAAACCATCAGAACATTAGAAGAAGATTGGAAAAGTAAGGCTTTTTCACGGAAGATATGCTACCGCACTATATAACCAGGACATTGATCTGGAACTGTCAACAAGCTACCTCAGACAGGGCTCTCTCATGCCAGAGACAGAAGGATTCATTAACGCCATCCAGAACTAGGTCGTGTCTACAAGAAATCATCGTAAGTACATATTAAAGCAAAACGTAACGGATGACACATGCAGACTTTGTGGATCCACTTGTTACAATTCCTGTTGATGAAAACGTGAGAAAAGCGAGAAATGAAAAGATCAGTAAGTACCAAGACCTAGCAAACGAAATAAAAGCTATCTACTTACTTGAAAAGGTCTCCATAATACCCATTGTAATATCGGCTAATGGCTTGATTGATAAAGATCTGCCCAGAGCGCTAAACAGGCTGGACATATCTGACCATCAGAGGGTGATAGGACTCGCGCAAAAAGCTACAATCCTAGCTACCTGCAGCACGATTCGAAGGGTGTGAGCATACCGTTGGTCGTTTAGACCCAGGTTAACCATGAACCAAAAAATCCAATATTTAGTTGTGAAAAAAAATAATAATAATAGTAGACTATAACAGGCCTGACATAGTTCTCATAGACAAACAGCACAAAACGGCATTCATAATCGACATCGGTTGCCCCCTAACAAGCTAATCTTGTTAAAACTGAGGTTGAAAAAGTCTCTAAATATGAGAACTTATCAATAGAGATAAAGCATATCTGGGAACTTAACCGGGTGCAAATAATACCAATTATAATTTCAGTCGAAGGAGTTATGTCAAAGCAACTAAAAAAGAATATTAGACAATTAGACTTGTCCGAGTATTTGGCACAAGTCATTCAGAAAAGTGTTATCCTCCAAACATGCCACTTAACAAGGAAATTTTTAAACTGCCCAGGATAAGATGACATTCTTCCCTGGAATGTACAAACTGCCAGCAAAAAGCTGTGATTTTAAAAACAAAATAATAATAATAAATAGTCTTTATTCCCCAAAAAAAGATGTTACATGGAATTCGTATAAAATAACATAACAAATTTCCATGCATGTCTTAATCGGGTAATTTCTCGTTATTATAAAAAACGTGACGTCACGGCTATTATCTGCCAAATCAGCAGGTGTATTTGCCGCAACTTTAATCTCAACACTATTTAAAATGTTTAAAATGAGGTTAAAATTTACTTTTAATTTAAGTAATGTACGTAATTTCAGATAAAACACCCAATTACATCAACACAAAATGTAAACAATGTGTTATTTGGATAAAATAGTATGTTATAATCAGTATAGTGACGTTAATGTTTCGAATTTTAAGAGAATTAATTTATGAAATATTTATTTAAACACAGTGATTTACATAATATGAGTATACTTGCAATGACCTATATTTTCGTTAACTATTAAGGCATCATTAGAAATGAACTTATATACAATGTAAAATGTCCTATTAGTACAGTAACTAGAGGTTTTAACTTCGGAATGTCATATTGAACAGATTTCGTTCACTGTTGGCAGTATAATAGTAAATGCTTCACAGAAAAGTTTCTATCTTGTGCGGGGCTTACTAATTTATAGGGGGTGGATGCCACCCCTTCTCAGGCTGCGGCACTTAAAAAATATATATATTTATTGGAGATGGAAAAGAATCAAATTTTAAGAAGAAAAGGTTCTATGCAATTTTTCACATAAATTGATAGTTTTTAAGTTATAACGACTTGAAAATTGCGATTTTAGCTTAAAAAAAAGGTATTTCCAAATGGATTTCATCAAGTGTCTCGAAAAGTATTACTTTATCGAAAAAATGTTCAGACCAATTACAGAAAGTATAAACTGGGAATTAATTATATTTTTTGTTTATTGATGTAGGATTAATAATTTCGGAGATATTTAAGTTTACATTTGGGATCCAATTGTTCATAAGTTAACTATTTAGAGTGAGAATTAAATATCTCAGAAACTGTGTCATCTACGTCAAAAATTCTAATAGGTAGAATTATAGGTTATTAATTAAGTTATTTTTTTAATTGTTTCTATAGCATAAAAACAAAGAAGTTGTGACTGAAGCAATGTAGGTCTTCCCATTTTTTTATTAGCAACGTCACCATTTTGTTACTGTAATTAGCCAGTAATTAAAAAAAGGGAATTTCAAACACTGTTTGACATTAATATATAGCATGACGTAGATGCTCAAAGTGCTTGCTTTAGAAAAAATTAAAATTGAAACTATAAAGGTATTTTCGACAAAACGTAATCTTTTTTTCTTTTCCAAATTTTTCAATAAATCCTTTAGTGAAAAACAGATAGATACCAAAAATAAAGTTCATAAATTGATATGAATTTCTCTTTTTTATTTACATAGATTTAATAGTTTCGGAGATATGAAAGTTTACAAATGGCGTTTGAACGTTTATAAGACGAAAAATGTAGTTTAAATGTTAGATAACTTAGAAATTGTGACACCTAAGTCAAGTGTAGCGACTCGCTCACTCCAGTTAAGAAGATTCGACTTACTAGCTACTTGTGATTCCAATCGTTTCCACGAAGAAAAATAATAAAAAAAAGATATGATATAATATTTTTATACAAAAAACTAATTTGCATATATATTCCTCCTCAATATATCAATTTCAATTTATTTCTATTTTAATTGTATGGGTAAGAACTACCCCCCATATTTTGGTGACCCCGACGTGATTCTGGAGAAATGTATTTATTCGATTACCCTTTGATGACATATGATGAAGACAGATGGCTGAGCTGAATTGACCCAACAAATTATCCAAAATTTTATTTTACGTTGATAGTGCTAATTGGATTTTATCGGTTGATATTTGGTTTTCGACCTGTTAAGCCGTGATAATTCGAAGAAATATTATTGAGCAGACTGCTAACTATTTCAGACTGATCTTTTGGGCTGACATAGAATTTTCAAGAAATCATCAACAAGCTATTTTATTGGGTAAGTGAGTGGAGTTCGTATTTCCTTATTTCCTCCGTTGAAGAAGCAATTCGTCAATCAATACATCAATCAATTAATTAGTCATCGATAATTTTATTTACTTTTCTTAATTATGGCACCTCCTACAGAAAATACTTTATTGGATGATATACCAGTTTCATCAGGTGCAGGGACATCTCATAATAATTACGTCACGACCATTAAACTGCCACCTTTTTGGGTATCCAAACCGGAAATATGATTTACTCAAATAGAGTCACAATTTTCTATTCATAGGATGGTTACCCATCAGAAAAAGTACGATTATGTCATTGCCAGTTTGCCCCCGGAAATTATTACAACGGTTTATGACGTTGTCACTAATCAACCGGAAAGAGATTTGTATGATAACTTAAAAACTATTCTAATTTCTCGTTTGACCTCAAGCGACTAAAAGCGATTAGAGGACTTGCTCTCTGGTTCCCAGATGGGGGACCTCAAACCGTCCGATTTTTACCGGTCAGTGCTGTCAATTGTCAGAGGTTCCCATGTGGTGAACCAGGAGCTCCTAGTCAAATTATGGAAACGGCGATTGCCTAAAACTATCTATCTTCATTGCAATCACCGCATCCGGAAAAACTGAGATTAAAGAATTAATCGACATTGCTGATCGTATATGGGAGACGTGTCCAAATTTTATGAATTCCCTTACCTCTAATTCAATTTGTAACGTTAATCCCACAGTTTCTACGTCAAATTTGATTGCAACCTTTCAAGATACGTTGAATCAAGTATTGCACAAACAAGAATTTTTTTCATCTGAATTGCATGCTATAGAGTCTAAAATTTTTTCAATAACTTCTGCTACTCCTACAGTTTCTAGCACTTATTGCGATAATTGTAAAAGTCGCCTCGACTCGGGAAATCACAGTGGCTCAAGGCCCCGTTCTAGTAGTCGAAATGGTACCCGCATTAGATATAATCCTTCTAATGCCAATGTTTGCTATTACCATCAACTTTATGGTCGTAAAGCTTTTAAATGTCTCGGAGATTGGTGCACTTTCGCCAAAGACTTAAAAGTTGACAATCAGAAATGACTAAAAGTTAATGATATTTTGACAGCTGACGTTAATATTTCAAATAGTAAACGTCGCCTTTTTATATTTGATAATGCAAATAACTTAAATTTTCACATTGACACAGGCGCCGATTTGTCGATAGTACCTCGGAATCTTTTAACAGATATTAAGAAGATTGTACTCACAGCCTCTAATGGGTCTATTATTAATACATTCGGGAAAAAATTTTTGAAAATCGATTTAAACTTACGTAGGTACTTTCCTTTTGTTT
The DNA here is from genome assembly GCA_936432065.2 of Rutpela maculata. Taxonomy (NCBI): domain Eukaryota; kingdom Metazoa; phylum Arthropoda; class Insecta; order Coleoptera; family Cerambycidae; genus Rutpela; species Rutpela maculata. Next base: position 124,698,344 of record OW386290.2, on the reverse strand, counting down.
TTAATATTGCAGATATTAATGTCCCTATTATTGGTGCCGACTTTTTAACGCATTTTGGTTTAGTTGTTGATTTGAAACATAAATGTTTAATTGACAATATGACTAGTTTATCAACATATTTATTTTCTAACAATGGTCCGTTACATTCTCCTAAATTATTTAGCATATCAAATGAATACACAGCATTACTTTCAGAATTTCCAACCTTGATAAGTTCGCCAAATTACAATTTGCCTGTTAAACATTTCGTAGAGCATCATATTATAACAGAAGGTCATTTACCTTTCTCACGACCACGTAGGTTAGATAACGTTAAATTTAAGATAACTCAGAACGAATTCAATGCTATGGTAGAGTTAGGAATTTGTGTACCCTCTTCTTCTTCTGTATCCTCACCATTACACATGGTGGCAAAAAAGGAAAAAAACGATTGGAGACCTTGCGGAAACTATCGTCGGCTCAATTCAGTTACTGTCCCTGACAGATGCTCGTTACCGCATCTTCAAGACTTCAACTCACAATTATATGATTGTGTTATCTTTTCAAAAATAGATTTGATCCGTGCTTATCACCAGATACCTGTCGCAAAAAGTGACCTTTATAAAACAGCGATTACTACCCCTTTTGGTTTATTTGAATTTGCGCGTTGCCTTTCGACCTACGTAACGCTGGTCAAACATTCCAACGTTTTATGAACGTTTTAGTAAGTTTACCCTTCATTTTCGTCTATTAAATCATCTAAGATGACATTCTGATTGCAAGTAAATCTAGTTCGGAACATTTACAATACTTGAGACTTGTTTTTCAGAGGTTAGAATCGTACGGTATAAATATTAAACCGTCAAAATGCATATTAGGTGTCAATCATTCAACATTTTTAGGACAAAATATTTCTTCAGCCGATATTTTACTTTCTTCTGAACGTGTTGATGTCATAAATGATTTTCCCTTACCTACTACAGTTAAACAACTTCAGCGTTTCATAGGTATGGTAAACTTTTATCATCGTTTCATACCTTCTTTCGCTGAAATATTAACTTCTTTACATGCCCTATGTACCAGTTTACCGCATGATAAAGTTAAAATAATAAATCATTGGCCTACCGACTGTCTTTCCAAAACCAAAGCTGCTATAGCTGGTGCTTTTTAGCTCATCCTCGTTGTGATGGTAGCTCGTTTTTATCGCTAACAGTTGATTGTTCAAATGTCTCTATGTGGGCAGTTCTTGAACAGCACGATGATGAAGGTGTACTTGCTCCGTTAGCCTTTTTCTCACGAAAACTTACCTTAACACAGACAAAGTACAGTGCCTTTGATAAAGGAACTTCTTCAGTGACAGTAAATATCGATAGGGTTACACCGGCATATTTGCTCACAGATAAATGTGACATCTTTGCACCGGTGATTAAAAAAGTGCGTTTTGCCATCGATGCGTTGATTGATTGATTGCTTTTCTGACGGGACTCGCTCACTCCAGTTAAGAAGATTCGACTTACTAGCTACTTGTGATTCCAATCGTTTCCATGAAGAAAAATAATACCAAAAAGATATGATATAATATTTTTATACATAAAACTAATTTGCATATATATTCCTCGAGATGTAAATATTACCAATATATCAATTTCAATTTATTATTATTTTAATTGTATGGGTAAGAACTACACCCTATATCAAGCATGCTAAGAAATAAAATTAGAGACAATTAATTGCGCTTTTAAATTATTTTTTACTCGTTTCTGTAGCATAAGAAATAAAGAAGTTATGCCGGAGAAATATGCGTATTTAAATATTTTTTTATATAAAAAGGTCGCCATTTTATTACTCTAATTAACCAGTAACTTAAAAAAATTATCTCAAATACAGTTATTCGCTAAAATGTAGCTTCATAAACATAGACAATAGAAAAAAGTAATGGAATTAACAGATTTGTAGATCAATAGACAATGGCTAAAAGTGACATCAATACATGAAAATATACACAATAATACTCAATATACAATACAGAAATATAAATAACTGTTAAAATGATAAGTAGAGAATAAGATTAAACAAAAATATGAAACTTAAAAAAAAGATAATAAAAAATCCAACTATACAAGTTTTTGTTAAGTTACATTTACTTCTCAAATTATCATAATTTACTATGTTGTAGAAAATGCTATCGATTAAAAACTGTTTTGTCCGCTTTTAGATTTTTTATAATTACTCATATTTCTAATGTCATTTGATAAAGCATTAAATAATAATATATTGTTATAGGGATAGACAATAAATTCGTATTGTATTTGTGATGATCAGGACATATTTTGAAAAATAAATGACAAAATGTTATAATGAATTTTATTATTATTTTATTTCTTTTTACTTACCAGAATTAAAACGAGAAATTATTATTAACACCTTACCCCATTTACATCCTATAATTTAAATTTGTAAAATTTGACTTCAGATTCGTAATCAACGACACCAGAAACCTATATGCATAAATGAAAACGCGAAATCTTGTTACATTTGCCCCATTTCCCCTCCTCCATATCGGATCCGCTATTTTCAATGTTTAAGTTTTGACCTCAAACTCATAATTAGCGACCTCAAAAACCTATATGCATACATTAAAACGCGAAATCAAGCAATTTATTACATTTACCTCGTTTCCCTCCGCCATATTGTAGCCATCATTTTCTATTTTTTAATTTTGACTTTATGTTCGTAATTAGCGACCCCAAAAACTTATAAGCATAAGTTAGAATGCGAAATCAAGCAATTTTTTATATTTTGCCTCATTTCCGTCCGCCATATTGAAGCCGCCATTTTGAATTTCAGATTCGTAATCAGCGACCCCAAAAACATAAAGATACTGCATTTCAAAAATTAATAATCAATGCTTTTTCATAAATTAATTTTTTTGATTTGGGGGTGAAAATCCTAAATCAAATCGGAGGTAAGAACAAGCGCCGGGACCATATAGAAACTGAAGATGATATCTTTTACTACAAGAATCACCCATAAAAAAATTATCATTCAATATGATATTATTCCGAAGTTTTCGAGGAAGTTTTGCATATTTCTTACCTCTAGGTACTGTACTATATTACCTAAGTCAAACAATGATTTTGCATATTAAGGAGGTATTTTTTGTACCTATGTTTAAATGCAGAAAAATTATAGAATCAGGAATAGTGTAATATATTCTGGTTATCTGGTAAGTAAACGACCTTTTAAATATAACTATTCTATGAGATGGTGGAGTAAGAGTACCTTTAAATCTGATATTTATATTGTGTGCATCAAATCTGAATTTATTTTTTTTTTTACTGAGATAATTAGGCAATTTGTTTGTGATGACTTTATGAAACAAACAAGCTGAATGCAGTAGGCGTCGTTAAGCCATTCAACATCATTAAACTTGTGAGAAATGTGTTGTCAGCATCTAATCCCAAAGATAAGCCGCAATCAGGAATTTTGAACGACCTGAATTCTTCGTATATTTTCTGCATCCAAACACAACACCACCAAAATTAAGCTGTGACAAAACAAGTGCCCCACAAAGCATTGTTTTAAATTTTTTTACTAAGAGAGTACCTACACTCAAAGAAAATGAAAGGTGAATTCAACCAAAAAGAGCATATGAAATCTAGTTTCATAGTTAAATCAATCAGAAAAGAATAGTCATACAACTTTATTTGTTTTCGTAAACAAATAGTACTTTAATAATCATATCTTCTTGTAGAACAACAAATTAAATAGTACAATGACATTTTTTTATGTTCACTAACTATTTTCAATTTGGTCTACAATTAAATAGTACAACGACTTTGTTTTTTGTTCACCAACTAATTTTTAGGTTGATCTACACTTCATTGTATGATGAAGTTTTTTTTGGTTGGCCAAAATCTCAGTATTGAGACATCAGACCACCCAAACCAAAGATTAGAGATCGTTTATAAGATCCATCCAAATATATCGATGATCCCTGAGAGAATATGAACATTGCAATCATGTTATTAATTTTCTATAAATTCATAAGAGTATAAGATAATGCATGATTGATTATTGTCAGTGATTTGTATGTGGCATCATCTAGGAATAATTTCTGTAATAGACTACGTGGTAAGCAAGTAAATTTTATGGTAATTCCCTTTTAGAACTTCTAGAAGACAACAATAATATTGGTTTGTCTACAAAGTACAATAATACAGCGAACTAATACTGGGTTAGAATTACAATTCGAAAATACTTAAAAATAAAGTCTACTATTTATCTAGTTTCATTTGACAAATTCAACAAATTATTAGTAAGATGAATAAATTATAGTCTTATGCACCTATTTTTTAAGTTAATGTTTATTTTGTTGTGTGATAATCACCTTTGGTCTAAAAATACTATTAAATATACTTCAATTTAACCAAATGAACAATATATATACTATTTTTTTGATTGGTTTAACCCATACTATTTGCAAACAAAAGCGCTGATGCGATGTCTTAATTCATCAGAGTGGATGGCAGAACGATGTTATGTTTATGTAAACAGAACTGCGGATTAACTCTACAATAATATTGGTTTATCTGTCAACTATAATAGTAGAGCAAACTGCTACTGGGTTTACAATCACAATTCGACAATAGTTAAAAATAAAATATACTACTCGTATTACCTAGTTTAATTTGACAGAATTCAACAAAATAATAGTCAGACGAAAAAAATAATAGTCTTATTCATCTATTTTTTAAGTTAATGTTTGTTTTGTTGTACGACAACTTTTTATTAATTAAAATAACAATCACCTTTTGTTTAAAAATACCATCAATATAATTTAGTTTAACAAAATCAACGATATTGTTAGTTAACCATTTTTTTTTTGTTGAATATACCCATACTATTTCTTTGAGTGTATTAACATAAATTATTTTCAGAGTAGCATATGCCTATTTCAGATTAGAATCAAGGGTTAATCCCAGATTTTCGCATTTTGATCAGGCGAAATTTGTTGACCTTCCACAATTAGTTGCAGTTGATTGGATACAACCGATTTGACATTTTGAGGTCTAAAGACTAAAGCTGTTGTTTTGCTGGCATTTATATCTAAGGAGTGACTTCATAATTTTGCCACAAAAGCTTCAATATCTTTGTTAATGGCATCAGTCGCTTCGGCTATATCATCAGGGGAGAAATGAGAATGAGAAATGAGAGGTATAACTGCGTATCATCGGCGTAAAAATGCATAGTGCGGTGTTTGAAAGTCTGACGTGTATAGAGTAAATAAAAGTGGACCTAGTATCCTAGTGTCCTTGTGGAACAATATAGGACACTCTGAGAGGAGCAGACACGGAGTGATCGATTTTAATCCTCTGTAATCGTACACTCTACGTAGATGAAGGGGCCCGAAGATAAGAATTCTGAGGCAATTTTTGAATCAAAGATTCCCTGATTACTGGAGTGACAGGAGATGCCCTACTGCGAGATTACCAGGGTTATCTCCTTTAGATTTTTTATGAGGTCATTCAAAAAGTAAAATTTACTCAATTCACCTCAATTCTTTACGCGTATCACATATGAATGCCATCAAATTATTTCAGAAATACAGCAAAATGCCCTACAACATTTTGACCAAAAGCTTTATTATTGTATAGAAGTTGTTTAGTGTGAAACATTTCGAACATTAAACAACTGACATGTTGACACTGACACTACTTTATTAGGTACCAAATCTTTCGAACGCAATTTGGCAGAAACTAACAGTTCAATTTTATTGATTGATTGATTGATTGATTGATTGATTGATTTACTAGCGTGCCTTCTACGCTGAGCCTTCTACGTCCACGCTGGGTTGGATTAGGGTCATACTTGTTGCCTGCAGCGGGGGCCACATGGCGCATGGTAAAGGAATATGGGATGAGAAGTGTAGGTATTTGTGAGATGCGTTACCACGGTCATACTTTAACAATCCATTGCTGCCATAGATTTGTGGACAGATGTCGACCCTTCAAGGGTTTGTTTGGACCTAAACACTTCAATGGTTTTATGCAGCAGATACTTGTAAATCATTAAGACATAAATAAACTTGATACTTAGCTCTCATATATCTTGCTATTTATTGTCTGGTCCCGGGTTATTTGTTTATATATTCGTTTCTATATGCTCGTTTCTTTATGCACCACACTAATCGGTTTTGTAACTAAATTACTCTGTATTTGTTATCTTCAGATATTAATTATATCTCAACATTTTTCTTTTGTTACGACACTTCAATTTACTCGACACTTTTTGAGCTACAATTCACCCAAGCTTTATCAAATTTAACGGAGTTTTACCCGGTATTTTCGGATTTTGCGTGAGAGAGTTTCAGACGCACAACCGTTTACTCTGACCTATCATCAGAAACTAACACTTCAATTTTAGAAAATAAAAATTTTGGGATAAATATCACCCTCGTTAATGACAATGAAAATAGTGAATTAACTGGCGCTGTACAGGCACAGTAGTAGTAAGCAATATTGGCCACACTGTCTATTGTGTGCTGGGTTCGTTTCCAAGCTCCAACACTCACAATGTCGGTGGGTAATGGATATTTTCTGTGTTCCTTATAGCATTGGTTTTAGTCATGTGAGTTGCCTAATATATGTGATGTGTTATGTTATATTATGTTAAGGGCCCCTTTCACCTGATAAAATCTAAAGGTCCAAGTGTCTAAAGTGGAGTCGAAATGTCATAAACTCGAATGAACTACCTTCGCTGGACCACCTTGTATATCTAGTGCTGGCCAGACTTCAAGTGGTCTTAACAAATATCCGTTTGTCTGAAGTTGACTGGGCTTATAATTCGTAGCTATAGTTGACCTTCGCTTCATAGGCATTAAGTTTTGGTGCTATGCATGTTCAATGAAGTGAAGCAAAACAGTTTGAATGCAAGTTAGAGATCAACTTTAGTCTCTGGTTTTACACAAAATATATAGTGTTAGAAACAATGTTTTACATTAAATTTTGATCTTTAAAAAACAACGTTGGTAGACCAATAGAATCTGTAATAAAATAGTTTTTTTGGAGTAAAATCAATTCTCAGGAACCTAACATTTCATAGCAAGAATAATTAATATCAATTACTAGAGATACTTAGTGTTATAGGCGCTAGTTGGTTTTTGTTTATCGGAAAACGTGTAAAAATCTAGTTAAAAAAATAGTTTGAAAGTGCTTCGCTACTAAAATTATTTGTGACAACTTTTTAGCTTTTTAAAATTGTTGTCAACATATATTAGAAATGTTTTCATGCAATACCAACATGTTTTTTAAGCGACATGTGTTTCTACTTCGGAACGATGAATCTGACCTTATCAAAACAGTTGTTTGTCAGAGCCATAAAAGTTAAATTTTACATTCTCCTTACCTTCAGTTGCATAATTTTTAAACAAGCATACTAAAAAACAATAGTTTTTTACAACTTAAATTCATGTTATAGTTAGAATATTTTCATTGATGCTGATATCTCACCGATTAGTCTAAGAAAAATTGCTTACAACTAAAATAGCATTGTTTCTTGAATTTTATAGCGAGCCAGCAAAATTAGTTAAAAAATCGTCCATTTTCTCGCCCTCGAATTTTGTTTCAAACTAAGTGCTAAATTATTGTTAATGATGAGAACATCCTGAATAAAAAAATTCAAAATGAGCATATCTTTGGTTTTTGAGATATGAGGGATTAAAGTAGTGATATGAAAACAACGCACATTTATATAAGCGATCTCGCTGTGAGAATATTACATTAAAGTAAATTCTGTCACAAGGATAATAGAAGGAGCTCTCCATAAAATTAATATCAAAATGGTCTCAACAGATGGGGGTGCGAGGGGGTGAATATCATCGCAATCGCTGTATTACAGTAGCGAAAATACTGTAGTAAGGGATTTTAAGAGTTCCCTTATGACCTCGTGATTCTTTTTCATCGCTCTACAGAAATTCACAGGGGTTAGAGGGTGGGAATTTGCGCAATTTTACAGTCATTACATTGTATCGAAAAAAATTCTGATTCTTTCCCGAACGCCATAGTCTGGAGGCCCGTTTCTAACCTTCAAGTGGGTTTTATGAGGGGTTAAGGGTGCGAAGGGATGAATACCGGAGCAATCTCGTAATCACTGCATTACATAAAAAAAAATACTGATGTAGCGGTTTTCAAGAGTGCTTTTCTCTTATGTCAGGGCCTCTTGATTCCTTTTCATCCCCCAAATGATCCCGACGGGGGTCAGGGGTGAAGACCCGCCAATAAGTTTTCGTCCCGTTTTCTTACCCCATCGTAGGTGTGTCATAAAATAGTTACAAAAATTCTAGTTATCGTCTCACATTCATACCTACTGCAATAAAAATGCGATATCTAGTACTATTTTTTCCCTGACTCAAGTTCATATTTCAAAATATGGGGTAGTTTTTACCCAGTAATGTTTACGTGGTCGTGACAGGTCGTAACTAGGTCGTAACAGATTTATGGTTCATTCCTATTAATGAAGCTCAGAGGGTTCAAGCTTTTTCACTAGTTATTGAAGCTTTTGTGCAGTTTGATATTGTATTGGGGTAGTTTTCACCCCATTAAGGGTGTGTCTCGATTTATTTCTGCGAGCCCTAGTCAACACCTTCGTTCATGTATTCAGCCAATAAACTTATATTATATTTCTGCTCATGGAAGCTCTATAATTCAATAGCATCATTTTTTCCTATTTTCATCCTTATACAGGGTATTTCGAAAAGATTGGGACAACGCTTAGCCGTAGATTCTTGACATCAAAATAAGTCGATTTAACTCCAAAAGTAGTGGTCCAACTCTTTTCGTTTTCAAGATACAGGGTGGCAAAGTAAAAAAATTGTATTCGTAATTTGTCTCTATCTTGGGGACTATTATACGTATCTACTTCAAAGTTAGTAACGACATGTTTTTCAGGTCGCTAATTACAATGGTGATACCTATTTCCGAAGCCAAATTTTATAGATGGCGCTAGTTAAAGGACTTTTACGCGACACTTTAAGTCATAACTTTTTTGAGGTTAGGTTTTGGACATCGTCTTCTAGTATAATCGAAACGCAATTTATTTTCCTAAAGAAAATGTGTACTTGTTTATACGTGATAAAATGCACATTTTCAGAGAAATACGCGATTTTCAACTTTATCACACACCAGTTCGAGGAAATTCAATTGTACCTAAAAACGGTTTCTTACCTAGGTAGTAGGTGTACGTCAAATATGATGTCTTGAAATCGTCAATAGTGCTTGTCGTAGATAAGTATATAATATTCTTCAAGATAGAGACAAAATACATTTTTTTTTATTATACCACTCTGTATCTTAAAAACGAAATGAGTTAGACCGCTACTTTTTGGGTTAAATCGACTTTGTTTTGATGTCAAGAGTCTACGCTAAGCGTTGTCCCAATCTTTTCAAAACACCCGGGGTGTTGAATTTCTTCGAACTGGTGTGTGACAAAGTTGTAAATCGCGTATTTCTCTGAAAGGGTGCACTTTATCGCGTTTAAACAAGTGCACCTTTTCTTTAGGTAACTAAATTGCGTTTCGATTATAATAGAAGACGATGTCCAAAACCTAACCTCAAAAAAGTTATGGCTTAAAGCGTCACGTAAAAGTCCTGTAACTAGTGCCATCTATAAAATATGGCAAATATCACCATTATAATTAGCGACGTGAAAAATATGTCGTTACCAACTTTGAAGTAGATACGCATAATAGTCTCCAAGATAGAGACAAATTACGAATACAATTTTTTTACTTTGCCACCCTGTATCTTGAAAACGAAAAGAGTTAGACCACTACTTTTTGAGTTAAATCGACTTGTTTTGATGTCAAGTATCTACGGCTAAGCGTTGTCCCAATCTTTTCGAAACACCCTGTATATAGTTTTTGGCTCTTCTGAATTAATCAATGGATATATGGATTTTGTGATTTTAGATTTGAATTGCGTCAAAATATTCTAAGAATATTTTGATTGCCCTGTCATAGCTGATGAGTATTCATTTTTGTGGCGCTGTGTATTTTTTGATATGCTCCTATACTATATTGCATCACGCATATCACAACTTCCATCCCTCATATCTCAAAAACCAAACATATGCTCATCTTAAAATTTTGTATTCAGGATGCTCTCACTATTAACAATAATTTGGCACTAAGTTTAAAACAAAATTTGAGGGCGAGAAAATGGGCGATCTTTGGCCTACTTTGAAAAATGTGAAATAATTCCTAAAGGTTTATAATAATATAAAATATATATATATATATATATATATATATATATATATATATATATATATATATATATATATATATATATATATATATATATATATATATATACAGGGGTTTTCAAAAATAAATATAGGTACACCACCTGTCGATGGAGGACGCTTTGTTGGTTTCAAATCACTCATCATTAACGTATCCATTGTCCTCTTTCACTAAGATAGAGAAAGATTTGTTGATTTTGGCCCGATATATCTTTAGTCATAAATTTTGAACCATCTTGTATAATTCTTGGTACAAATACTTCAATTATTTTACTTGACAAAATTCCATATAGACCAAAAGCAAAAGGTCTAGGTCCGTCTTTGCAAAAAACTGAAAATTTCCAATATCTCAAAATCAACACCCTTACTCTGTATAGTCAAATTTTGTACATCTGTTTCTATAGTTGAAATTAGTGCACTTTTCTTGCCTTTAATCTTATTCAACAATTTCCAAAAAAAATCCAGACAGAACACAAACATTTATTTCAGTATAAAATTAACAAATCTTTCGTCAGATTTTATGTTTGACAATATAAATTGACGATTGCGTATCGCATTTTTTTTTGACCGGCCATTAGACGCTTGTTGGATAACACTATTTATGCGATAACAGTTTTGTCAAGTAGACAATACTGAAGATTTTAATGTTTACTGTTCATATGTATTGGTTTGACACTGTTGGTTTTGTTATTGTTAGTTATTTGTTTTCTTTGTGTATTAATAATCCAGTCATCTTAGTCAAAATAGGGTAAGAATCTCGAAATTCAAGATAACCGGCTGTAAATTCGTATAAACCTTTATTTTAACATCCTAAAATTTGTCTCAAAACCTACTTACGATAGCGTGGACGCGACTTGTAGATAACTAAGGTCAAAGGTCAAAAAATCGATTTTTTGCGCATTTTTTGCAAATATCTCGTCCCCTGTAAAGTTTACGCTATTTGTATTTATTGTAAATATTGTAGGGGATAAAATTCTCTACAACTTTTGTTTCAAAAAATTTTTTATACCTCAAACCGTTTTTGAGATAGAGGGCGGTGAGCGCGCAGTCTTTCACTATGTACGGTGTCATTCAAGTTCGATCTGTAGTCTCGGTCAAAAACACGCCGTATAAAGCCCGTTAATTATTGAAAAATATATAATTATAAATAATTTACATTTTTTCATTAAATATCACATTGAAAAAACACATTTTGTTTCTTCACGCAGTGAGTGGCTGTGACACGACTTCTGCGCTCTTTAAAAAAGGAAAAAAAAACTTTTGTAAGAACACTTGACAAACTTCCGGAGTTGGATCAACTTGCTGCAGCATTTGAAGAAGAAAACTGTCCGGTTCAAAGGTTACTTGAGAATGGAGTGCGAACTTTGTTGGCAATCTATAATGCTCCAAAATCTGAGGACAGTATCGATCATCTTCGTTATACACAATTCGTCAAATCAACCAAACTTAATAAACCTGTGCAGTTATCAAATCTTCCACCAACAAGTGCAGCAGCTCACCAACATTTTAACCGTGTTTACTATCAAGTTCAGACTTGGTTAGGGCATGATTTAGAACCCCAGGAATGGGGTTGGATAATGCGTAATGGATTCCTGGAACCTACCACTACAATTCTACCTCCAGCTCCAGAAGATTTGCTGAACACAATATTCTGCAACTGCAAGAATGGTTGTGGTTCGCGATGTGGATGCAGGAAATCGGGGTTGCCGTGCTCTTTAGCTTGTGGCCAGTGTAATGGGCAAGCTTGTCTCATTGCTTCACCCTATCAGAGTGATGTCAATGGAGATGGTACATTTGACCCCGAAATCCTAGAAGATTTGGAGACAAATGTCGTTGAAGATGAAAACGAAGAAGAATTTAAAATTCCACAACGACCAGACGACGATGATGAAGAAGAAGAAGAAAACTAAAAATAACAACATGGAGTTCTTCTTATTTTTATTCAATTTTTTTAATTTCAACCATGAAAAATGTATGAAATCGTATTTTTTAATAAAAATATAAATTAAAAATTTATTTATTGTCTTTTTATTTACTAAGGAAGTAATTAGTATAAATCTGAATATAATTAAAATGTAATTAAAGTATTTCTGTTAATAATTTTCTAATTGTACAAAGAGGTAAGTGTTATTAAATGAAGATATACTTAATTTATGAAAAAAATTATTATATTAAATGTGATATTTAATGAAAAAATGTAAATTATTTATAATTATATATTTTTCAATAATTAACGGGCTTTATACGGCGTGTTTTTGACCGAGACTACAGATCGAATTTGAATGACACCGTACATAGTGAAAGACTGCGCGCTCACCGCCCTCTATCTCAAAAACGGTTTGAGGTATAAAAAAATTTTTAAAACAAAAATTGTAGAGCAAAAAATGCGCAAAAAATCGATTTTTTGACCTTTGACCTTAGTTATCTACAAGTTGCGTCCACGCTATCGTAAGTAGGTTTTGAGACAAGTTTTAGGGTGTTAAAATAAAGGTTTATACGAGTTTATAGCCGGTTATCTTGAATTCCGAGGTGAAACCACTAAGATGACTGGACTATAATATTATTACCTACGTTTCAAAGTATACGTAATAATGCTTTATACATTTTCAATCATTTTGCAGAATGAGCAGATATCCCTATGTATGAATTTTGAAATGACAATGTACGGTTTGCGGCTCCTAGACAACGATTTTCTAATCGTCTAATCGAGTTTTATTTTTGCCAACTTTTTTGAAATTACTCCTTCTCGTCAAAAAGATATTCAATTTTGATTTTTTCAGCCATTTTTGATATTTTCTGTTTTTTTTCCAACATGACGGATTGACCTATACATATCGGACAGGTCTATATTTTCTAAAAAAGCTAGTAATCTTTAAATTCCCATTTGATTACTAGTAAAAAATATATTAAACAGATAATTAAAAATCCCGTGAAAGCGCGTCAAAAAATGCATATAACTTTTGACACGCCAGGAATTTTTTGACGTAAATGTTTTTCGTAATCAGGATAGCAGGATACATCAGAATCAACAATCTTTCTATTGGAATGTTGTCCGAAAATAATCAGTTCAACTCTTACTGTAATTGATTGTGATAGATGCGGGCTATTAGTAAAAATTGATATTCTCGGAATCCAAAACAAGGAACCGGAATCCCAATACATATCACTATCTAAACAATTAAATCATAATAACGTTTACGTATTTTCCTAATGGTGTTATTAGTTTACTCCTCTTATATATCTGGTAAACGCGTGCTCCCCGTAATAACAAAAACATTATCAATCTCACCTTTGTCTTGCGGCAAAGCTAATCACAGGCTTTTCTATTGTCTAATTTGTTGGCTTTAAAACATTATCTGTTAAAGTTTTGTAGACGTCATAAGGTCTAGAGTTACATGCGTGCTTAATGAGAGTATTTTGTATCTCAGAAGAAATAATTGAATTGTAAAATCTGTTATTATTTTGAATAATAAACAGTAATCATAAAGCTATAAATGTAATAATATATCATTTGGTTGAAATTGTGCTCATAAAAAAACACAACATTTTTATAAGATATTCAGTCTATATTTAAAAAACGATTTTTGACTTTGAAGTAAATAATAAAAATTACGTGTTGTTTAATATAAATAAAACAAAATATCCAGTATGTCTATTTTATTAGGGCCAGGACAAATATCTCGCTTAATATCTGTTGTAGAAGAAAACAGTTTAGTAAAAGTTATCACAATTTTGCGAGCTTTATTTTAGTGAAGAGAAATTCGAAATCCATAGCCTTTTTTGCGAGACAAAGTATAAAATCATAAAGGAACGAAAGTTGGCGGCAAAGACTATAAGAATAATAATATATATACAGGGTGAACCAGATTAGATGGGATTTGAGGTTTTCTCTAAAACTACGGCAGATAGACAAAAACCAATATAGGTGTCCTAAGCTCAATTTTCGAGAAATAAACAATGGCGTAAACCGCGATTGTCTATCTTTTTCGACTACCGAGCTACAGGGCGTTTTTGGAAAATGGGCATTTTCGGATGACCTCTCTACCTCAATTACCAAATGTCGAATCGAAAAGCGAATAACACATTCTTGATACACTTTTTTAAGTAGAATCCGTTGCTGATAAGAAGAAAATTATGCATGCCTCAGTTTTAGAGATATAGACATAAATTGTGTTTTTTTTTTAATGGAATACCCTGTAAATTATTTCATTATTCGATTACAACTTAAATTAGCTCTCCAACGATATATTATATACCACGTTTATCTCTAGAAAAAGTGGTAAAGGGCATAGCAGATAAGCATGTAAAATTTGCCCCCAAACAAAATTTTGTTTATCAACTATTTGAAGAGGCTTACCCTAAATATGATTTTCCCAAAATTTTAAGCCTACAGCCGCCATATTGGAGGAGTGGTGGGGGGTTTCTTGATTTTCATTTTTTAAAATTTCCTCGGATACCGTTGTATGAAAAAATTCGAAATAATTCACAGTTGTTACTTACATGTTGGACTATTTTCCCAATTTTTTTCATAATTTTTAAATCCATATATATTTCATATTCCATATATTTCATATGCAAAAAAATTTTGCAAATTTTTGAATACAATTTCTTGGCACTTTAAGAAAGAGGGCCACTCTGAATTTTTCATGGTAAATTACTCATTTATCAAGGCATATTCCCACATTTTTCGTATTTTTAAAAGATGTGGAAGATAGTTAAAAAAAACGAGAAACTGCATTACCGACCATTCTCTTATACGCGCCTCACTATCATTTGGACGCATGTCTTGTTAACAAATATATACAGTTTTTCCATCACTTATAAGTGCATTTTTAACAATCTGCCGCCGTTATAGATCATTTTAACAGTTTTTAGGTGCTATTTATAACGTTTTTATTACCTACGTTCAAATATGCCCAGTAATGAAAAGAACGACGTGCGATCGAGCGGGGCCTCCACGGGACCGTCGGAAAGACCAGGTTTCAGAATATCTACCGTTTATGTGTAAAAACTGCTGCCCAAGGAATCACTACATCCACATCTAGATTTTCTAACCAAGTCTATCACAACGAAAACATTTTGTATGTGGAAATAATTGCTTATGGAACTTCAATAATATAATATTTGAAATCATCTACCCAAAAAAACCCCTAAAACGATATCCCACATCGGCACTGGGATGGGGGTGGTAGTGGGGGTGAATGAAGTAAAACAATAATTTGACGTTTTCGGTTCTTGTAAACACACTAAATTACAATTACCCCTTAAACAATGAGGTGGGGGTGGTAACGGGGGTAGCTAATGCCAAAAAATTTTTTGACACCTTAACTTCTCTTGTATATATTAAATTCCAAATTTATGGACTCTTACCTGCTTGATTTATCTATTTACCCCAATTTACCCCCCAACCCTTCGACGGAATAAGATGTAAATATAATCTATTTCCAGATCCCGTTAAAGTATATACGTATACTAAATTTCAAGTCAATATCTTAAACGGTCCCAGAGTAATCGTGCGCACAAAAAAGTTACAGAGACCGACACACAGACAGAATTTTTTTTCGCTCAAACTTAAAATCTCGACGTTTCACGATATTCTAAGCCTATTTGATCGATAAAAATTTTCGAAATTTTTTTGTCGTTACTATACTTCCACTGGATGTAGAAGTAATTATTCTTCTATTAATATCCGAGGGAAAATCACAAGGTTTATTCATTACAATTTAACTATCCGATAGTCGTACAAGTCTAGTAAGTACCAGTTATCAACGGTTTCCAAGAAATAACGTTGATAAAAATCAGGGCATGTTAATATTAATAACTTGTGTAATTATGACGATAGTAGTATAATAATCCCCCGATAGAAATGCCAGAAACCACCACCACTCACTCATCGTTTGAGGGAAATGAATATTTTTCCCGTGATCAGCGACCCCGAAAACGGGATACGCGTTTGAACCGAATCATTTGAAAAAAGAAATGATTTTCCACCCCTCGGGAGGGTTTAATCAACCCTAGGCCTGCTGTCTGAATTCCACTTACTCTATAACCTTCCATGATATTTCAAGTATAACCCGTTGATAAATCACTCCCAGACCCGTTTATATCTGAAAACATAAAGAGATCCATAAAAGGGCTGGCTCTTTCAGGGGGTTGTGGCGGTAAAAAACTTCTCCCACCACTTGCATCATGTTCAGCATCCTCGAAAATGGGGGGAAACGTAATCCCGTCTTTGCACGAAATATTTACACTAGTTTTGCCTTCATTACATAGACTAACATGCGTCCAAATGATAGTGAGGCGCGTATAAGAGAATGGTCGGTAATGCAGTTTTTCGTTTTTTTAACTATCTCCACATCTTATAAAAATATGAAAAAATTTGGGAATAGGCCTTTATAAATGAGTAATTTACGATGAAAAGTTTAGAGTGACCCTCTTTCTTGAAGTGCCAAAAAATTGTGTTAAAAAATTTGCAACATTTTTTTGCATATGAAATTTGGATTTAAAAATTATGAAAAAACTTGAGTAAATAGTCCAACATGTAAGTAATAACTGTGAATTATTTCGGATTTTTTCGTACAACGGTATCCGAGGAAATTTTAAAAAACGAACATCAAAAAACCCCCAGCACTCCTCCAATATGGTGGCTGCAGGCTTGAAATTTTGGGAAAATCATATTTAGGGTAAGCCCCGTCAAATAGTTGATAACAAACAAAATTTTGTTTGGGGGCAGATTTTACATGCTTATCCCTTTGGGAAGACATATAACAACAACACTTTTTATAATACAAAATAATTTAGCCAAAAATAGGAAAAACTAAACTACAATAAATATTCGAATTGCCATCCATTGACGTCTATGCATTTTTGATATCTTCTCCTTACAGCATTTGTTGCATCTCCAGTCATGACAGGAGTTATTGTTCGAAACGCAGCTAATGTTTTGTTTTCCAATTCTTCTATGTTATTAGAATGTTCTCTATATAATATTCTTCAAATAACTCCAAAGCCAAAAGTCTTCAGGAGTTCGGAAAATCTAGCTGGCCACAAAATAGGACCCTCATTTCCTAAAAATTAAACAATGTCTAAACTACTTTGTTGTATATTAATGTCCAGTTAGCTAAATTAATTATTAGTTACCAATTTAGTTAACTTAGCTAACTAGACATTGATAAACTAGTCCTGAGTGATATTAGATACCGATCCAATCCTCCCCAAATTGAGGGCCATCGTGTTGCTAAATTAATCTTTGAAATTGTCTTACAGGCATATTGTCTACAAAGGGCTCAATTTCTTGTCGTAGAATGTTAATAAAATTTTCGGTTTTCCAGTATTACCGGTATCCAATAAAACCACATCATACACCAAATCCAAACCGTCCTTGACTATTAACTGTAGCGGTTACGTGCGGATTTTCATCAGCCCAATGGTGGTTATTATGTCGATTAAAAATTCCGGCACTGCTCGTCTGTCCATATAGTTGTTCCTTCAAATCCTAATACTGCATTGCACTGACGCAAAAACCACTGGCAAAAATCGAGACGCCTTTGAATGTCGTTTGGGTATAGATGGTGACTAATCCTAATTTTGCAGGGATGAATTTTTTTTTTTTTTAAGCAACGCAACGCAGTTGTTTTTGGGGTTGCTAAAGGGCGTAGCACGATAAGCATGTGTTAGCTGCCCCGCGCCAATCGGGTCGAGATTTTGAGCACAAGTTGACAGTAGTGTAGTAGTGAAATTTCCCAAAATATTATTTTTGGAAAATCATTTTTACGGGAGTTATGGGGGTGAAAAGAAAAATGGAAGACATTTTTTTTCTCAAGAATGCATAAACCGATTTTCATTAAAAAAATATATGTTATGGCTTTTGGCATAAACGTAGGAAAAATTATTGTGTCCATTTGTCGGAAAGAAGTGAAAAAATTTTTTCAAAATAAAAGTAATTTTTTTTAGGGGATGTTCTCAAGGCACACCCATCATTTCCTTACAAATAAATGCTTGTATGTCCCTTTAAAACATATCCAATTGTCAAAGCGATAGGAAGGGTACAACGTATTCAAAATTGATAATCTCCGGCATACTGCGGGCGTACATTGGGGTTTTTCGTAGTTAGTAGTCCCAAAAACGCTCTAGGCGTTTTTGAATTGAAATGAATTTTCAAATGGCCATATCTCGAAAAATATGCATTTTTTGAAAAAATTCATAAAAGTAAAAACATCTTATTTTGGGTCAAAAAATGTAAATATATTGTTTTTTTTTTTCATTTTTAACCTAATTCTACAAGTTACGAAACCCGTGATAAAAGGGGTGTTTTCTACCTCTTCCGATTATTTCTACTCTAATCTTTTTTTTTTCAACTTTTTTATTAACGTCATTACAAACACATTGCACAAGGTTTCATGAAAATACATTCATTAGCACTCAAATTAGAGGTAAAACCGCCCGTTAACTGGACTATAAACCAACTTCTATTAATGCAGAGTCATTTTTATTTGAAAAGCTCGTGAGGGATCGTTTAGAAATTAAAAGAAATTATTTGCATTGGTCAACTTTAATAGGCTCTAGGCGTTTTGGGGATTACTAACTACGAAAAACCACAATGTACGCCCGCAATACGCCAGTGATTATAAATTTTTAAAGGGGCATATAAGCATTTATTTGTGCCTCGAGAACATCTAAAAAAAAATTATTTTTATTTTTAAAAAATTTTTTCACTTCTTTCCGTCAAATGGACTAAATAATTTTTTTCTATATTTGTGCCATCAAAAGCCATAACATATATTTTTTTCATGGAAATAGATTTATACGTTCTTGAGAAAATTTTTTTTTTCCATTTTCCTTTTCACCCCCATGACTCGCGTAAAAATGATTTTCTAAAAATAATATTTTGCAAAAATTTCATCTAACACTACTGTCAACTTGTGCTCAAAATCTCAACCCGATTGGTGTTGAGGCAGCTAACATATGCTTATCCTGCTTTCCTATATTTCGCGAGGTGATATATTAGGATTTTCTCTTACAGTATCTAAAACCATATTTTGATGATCTAAAGTCTTTTAAATTTCGTTGTAGCCTTTTGAATATTTTTATGTCTGGCTGTCTCTTTTCTGGATATCTAAAAATATTGTTTAGGCGGCACTTTTGCCACAAAGTTTTGCTGTCTATAACTTGCCTATTAAAATAAAGCTCGGAAACTAAATTTGAATCTTCCCCGCATTCTATAAAACACTTAATCATATCATATATTTCACCATTACTAAATTGAACAATTTCTAACAATGCTCACTCACAATTAACTCACAAATTAGTTTTTGACATTTATGATTATTTCGATTCTCTTTTTTTTACCATGGCCTTCTCGATAAATATTAGAAATGCGATAAATATACATAAATGTCAATGGAAGACAATTCGTACATTTATTGTAATTTAGTTTTTCCTATTTTTGGCAAAATTATTTTATATTATAAGAATTGTTGTTGTTGTTAATAGTTTTCCATGACCTCCTCACAAATATATTAAATTTTTCGGAAATTAACCACTTTTTCTGAAGATAAATATGTCATATGATATATCGTTGTGTTAAGTTGTGATCGAATAATGAAATAATTTTCAGGGTGTTCCATTAAAAAATGTCTATATCTCGAAAACTGAGGTATGCATAATTTTCTTCCTATCAACAACGGATTCTACTCAACAAAGTGCTTTAAGAATATGCTACTCGATTTTCAATTCCATACTTGATAATTGAGTTATGGAGGTCATCCAAAAATGCCAATTTTCCAAAAATGTTCTGTAGCTGGTAGACAAAAAAGATAGACGATCGCGGCTTACGCCATTGTTTGTTTATCGAAAATCGAGCTCAGGACACCTATATTGGTTCTTGTCTATCTGCCATAGTTTTAGGAAAAACCCCAAATCCCATTTAATTTGGTCCACCCTGTACAATAATTCCAAAAACGCAGTTGCTTTTGACATACGCTCTTGTGCAAAAATAAAAAGAACAAATCTCAAGGTAGGCCATGACATCATTGAATCCGTTACTTTTTCTCTTTCCAACGATGAAGAACATGTTATAAAAATTTAACTCAGTGCCAAAGTCTAAAATTTTATGAAAAGCATAATATCTACATATCATTGAATCGTAAAAATCAGCTATGCTACAACAGTAAATATTCACTTTATAATAATTATAAAGCAGTAATTGTTTGTTACTATTTAATACAAATAAACAAATACCTCATAAACAAAATTACAAGCACAAAACGAACATCTAAAAAAACGAAATATAACAGTACTACTTATATTACCATACTAAAAAGAAAATGTGTTTATTTATTCTACTAACTACAATAAATACTCAAATTGTGCACGATGTATTCTAATGTATTCTAATATGTATTCACAAATGTGCCCTACAGGACACCTCACGCATTACATTTTGGGACATTTCAGAAAACTAGATAGAGCTAAATCTAGTGATAGCACATGATCTTATGTAAGTCATGTGGGATAAGAAAAATTCAGCTTACTACGGGAGCCCGTGCACCCCCCCCACGATCCTTGGGGACAATGTTTTTCATAAAGATTAAAGCCTAAGGAACAATTTAAAACATGTCCTAAAAAAAATGGCTGCTTTTTCAAAATGGCGTCCGTTTAAAAAAAAAATTTGCAAATATGGTTTTTGTCATTTAACACAAAAACTAAAACAGATGGAGAAAAACTTTCTTCACAAAAAACAAACTCCATTTTCTACAATTTTGTTCCTATACAATATTTAGATAGGAGTTACCATTTTCCAGATAAATGATTCAGCTCTTAAAATAAAATATAAAATTCAATACAAAACGTAATACTACGGGAGCCCACCTAAACAGTCTGTGCTCAATCCTTGGGGACAATGTTTTTCATAAAGATTAAAGCCTACTAAGGAACAATTTAAGACATGTCCTAAAAAAAAACTGGCTGTACTTTCAAAATGGCGTCCGTTTAAAAAAAAATGCAAATATTATTTTTGTCATTTAACACAAAAACTGAAAAAGATGAAGAAAAACTTTCTGCACAAAAAACAAAGTACATAAAATTTTCTATAATTTTGTTCCTATACAATATTTGGATAGGAGTTACCGTTTTCCAGATATCATTGTTACCGTTTTCGAGATAAATGTCTGCAAATTACAATATTTTTATTATTATTATTAATTTTTTTCAGTTTATTTTATTTTTTAGTTACGTTAATAATATAAAGTTATATTATGCGCCTTACAATAATTGTCACAGTTATTTCCTCTAAATGATTTACCAATATATGAATTTCCATGTTTTCTTAATTTTGGCCTCATTTATCTGGAAAATGGTAACTCCTGTCAAAATATTGTATTATATATAGGAACAAAATTGTAGAAAATTTTATGGATGTTGTTTTTTGTGAAAAAAGTTTTTGTCCATCTTTTTTAGTTTTTGTGTTAAATGACAAAAACCACATTGGCAACAGTTTTTCTTTAACATATGGCCGCCATTTTGAAAGTACAGCCAGTTTTTTTTTTAGAACATATCTTAAATTGTTCCTTAGGCTTTAATCTTTATGAAAAACATCGTCTCCAAGGATCGGGCGGGGGGTGCACGTACAGCTAGGGAGGGCTCCCCGACTATATACAGTGGAGCGGATCTGACAAGAAAAAAGAGTTTTGAAACCAACTTCTTTGAAACACATTTTTTGACAGTTCATGTTATCAAGTTAGTTCAGCTTAATCGCACGGAGTGGGGGAGGAATTCGAATTTGAAATGCTCAAGGAACACGTTTTTCCACGATAACTTTGTTATTATTGACTTGATGCACGTATCGCGTCACTCTGACTTATGATAGTACACAATTTCATTTTTTAGCCTCACATTATTAACACTATTTATTCTGAGAAAATATTATTGGCATACCGTTTTAGTGGATGAAATACAAATTTTTTAATAAAAAAGTGTGTGCATGACACTACAACTTGACATGACAATATTCGGTATGCCAAATGATTTTTAAATTATTTATGATGAATCAAAGAGAAATATGTTATTTGCATACCAACGGAATGGATGAGAGATGTTTTATGGTAAAAAATGTTTCTAAAAAATAATATAACAGTAATATCGAGGCTGATCTATCCATTTATAATTCATTACATATTTTGAGAAAGTTTACGTTTACTCAGTAAACGTAATATAAGTGAACTTGTTTTTATTTGGGAGTGATTCCTACCCCTTTTTGTAGGGGTGAGAAAACAATTTACTAACTACAGGAATTGATAGAGAATTTAATTCTAAAAATAAAATTTCTTTTTTTTTCACCCCCAAAAAGAGGTGGGAACCACCCCCTAATAATAAGCAGGTCCGCTTGTGGGTCCACTAAATTTCTGTATGGTATGAAAAATATACTGCAAAAGGTTTCATGTTGACTCATAACGACTAAATCATGTCCGAGGTTTTGCACTTTTTTTGGCTATTTACCACTATATCGACTATTAAAGCATTTTCTTCAACCCATTGTAGGTTGGAGGAAAAGCATTTTATCAGAAGTTCAAGAACTAATAATTGTTTATATTTAATTAAAGAAAATGCTGAAATTTGTTAGAATTTTTAAATAACTTTTTATTTACAAACAAATTTTCCATTAACAATTTAGGTATTGTGTTTTTATCAGTAAGCATCCTATGAATGGGTATGCCAGTTATATATTATTATTTAATATTCAATGTATTGTTTAATTATCAGAATGCCATACTGATTAGTATCATAAGTCAGAGTGACGCGTTAAATTGGAATAAAGCAACGAACATACCATCCAACGGTCAGTGGCGGATCTAGAAATTTCAATAATTTTGTTCTCGTCTGTGGTGCATGGGACCCATACGAAATATGGGAAATAACATCTAGAGAAGCACTCCTCTAACGACCCCCAAGAAAATTTTTTTCAAAATTCTTGCAACCACCCCCCCCCCCCTGGTCTAAGGACTCCCGTTTAAAATTATTCGTTTTTGTCATACACATTTTACTTTTCATAAAAATGCAACAATAGGTTTTGAAGTTTATGAAAATATTTTCATTATTAATTGAAATACAATGAACTGAAATTTTGTAATTTACAATTTAACAAATTACAAAATTTCAATTCGTTGTAAGGTCAGTTAGTAAGGAAAATATTTTCATAAACTCCAAAACCTATTGTTGCATTTTTATGAAAAGTAAAATGTATATAACAAAAAAGGATAATTTTAAAAGGGAGTCCATTGACCAGGGGGAGGGGGGTCAAGAATTTTGAAAAATTTTTTCGCAAACTGCTTTTTCAAAATTTTTTAGGGGGTCGTTAAGGAGTGCTTCTCTAGATGTTATTTCCCATATTTCGTATGGGTCAATAGTAAATTCGTGTTATTAGTGTTAAAAAGGTAGTATACCAAAGGGTTGCTTGAATCCTAAAATATATTAGCACAAGAAAAAAACGACAACTTCCGGTCAGTACGTCGACCCTTTCCACCTACTCTAAAGGTATGCCAATTAGCTTCCGCGGATTTTTTTCATTTTCTAAATGTTGATAATATTGTTTATTTGTGTTTATGGGTGTTTCTCTACTAACGGGAAATCTGCCCATACAAGTTTGTCCGAGGACCTTTTTTTTAATTAATAGGAGATAACACTACTTTAATATAAAGTACAGTCTAACTCTTCCTCTATTATGAATGGCCAGTCAAGTTATCCAGCAGTATTCATTTTATTTACGATTTACTAAAATATGATTCCAGGGTACTGAGACCTTTGCCCATTGAATTGACTTTGTGGAACAAAAATTAAAGAAATTATATTAGATTATTATATTTAAAGTTTTCTATTATTCTCTAGAGTAACATAAATTAACAAAACTCTTTTGAAACAAAAATTAAAATTCTCAAAAAAGAAAAAAATTCTGAATTAAAAAGAAAATGAAAATCAACTTCTACACTTAAAATCTTATATCTGGTTCTTAAGAATTTAAGAATATCAATTTTTGTGTCGATTTTTATATAAAAACTAGGTAATTATTAATTTATTATTATTTTTTGGCAGGGGGCTGACGACAGGGTACTGATAAATTCGTTAAGAATCGATCGTTATTAAAAAAGTTACAACAATTACGCAATCCACTAGTGGCAATAGTAGTATATTTTAGTTTATAAAATGTATAATAACTGAACAATAACTCAAATCGAGAAAATTAATCCCAAAAAAGCTAACCAGAGAACTGATTTATTGAGTAGTCCAGACACGTCTGCTTAGCACCAAAGACCGATTCACTACTAAACAAAATAGCGCCAAAACGTCATGTTTCATTTGTACAAACTTCATGTTGGATGCGTTCTGTTTAGCATAACTACGTGGTTAATCCAGACGTAGATTCGCTTCCAGTAGATTTTTAAATGTGGCTGGGGACTGACGTCAAAAAGTGTAGGACAATGTTTTATGCAGTATTTTGAGATGACAATTTTCAAAAAAGATCATATAACAATGTACATTGCCAACAACCATTATCATAAAATAGTTTGAGTAATAATAATAATGAATAAAAAGAAAATTTAATATTTACAACAGTTGGTATCTTTGATTTCAGGTTTGGGGTTTGGGACACACCAGGGTACTGACAATTTAACTCTATTTCCATAAATTTCGAAAATTTCGGCAATTTGTAGTTATACCTTAGAATATGGGGTCGACATAACCAATCATTTACTTTAATTCTAATGCAAAAAATATTACTATTTTGTGTTTTTTGACATTTAGTTTCCTCTGGACACAAATTTTCCCATTAGTAGAGAAACACCAACTTATACTTTTTTACTGCAGTTTCAAAAACTGGCCATAAACTGCACATCCACTGTACTGGAATACCTATTAACTTTAAGACATCCAAACTACATAAATAAAATAAAAATATTGCTTGCCAAAAGTATATAATGATGGGCAAAAAATCATCGGTGGGCCTGTAGAAGAACTCATTACCGTGCCTCTAGGTGACGCGACACCAATTTATTTATTAGAAGGGCGCCAGCCGCGTTCTGCTCCGTTTTTCCAGTCCCAAGCGGGTTCGAGATAAGATATAGCTCGATAGACAATACAATGATTGCACTACCTCAGATCATTAACGACGCCCTCTCAGGACGTGATTTCATTTATTCACTGACAATAAGGGTTTTTACGTCTTTGGATTTTTGCGATTTTTGAATAAAAAAAATCCCTATCGAAGATTTCTCTCCGACGGGATTAAAATTTGACGTGATTGGTATCTGTTTACCTATTAATAATGGATTCTACACCTAATAATTTTCGGAAAAATCGCGTAAAAAAATCCCTATCAAGCTCTCGCAAGGCGACTAGAACACTGAGAATCAGACTTGCGGAATCATGAGATTCCGATTCACTCAGTTGTTTAGGTCTTCCAAACGAAAACTCCAGGGATTAATAGACTGGCGGTACATGACCAGTCAGGTGCAACGTTTTTAAAATGCATGCCAACCATATATATGAATGAAATTATCGTGAATATGCCAGAAACGCAAATTTTAGGCAGTCGTCGCGTGCAGAAGGCTGTGCAAATCGATTTTTTTGTGTTTTTTTTTTTTAATTTAAAGTGGATGCTAATAGTGCCAAACGAAAAGCCGTGAAAAAGAATCCAGCGAAAATTCATTGGCATATAGTTTACGCGCGCAAAACACACGTTGATGTGCACATTAAATCGTAAAATTTTTTGGTGTTCTTAATTTTGGATGATTCTGATTTTGGATTTTTTTTTTATGGCTTTTCGTTTGACACTCTTGGCATCCACTTTAAATTAAAAAAAAACACAAAAAAAATAAACAAAAAAAATCGATTTGCACAGCCTTCTGCACACGACGACTGCCTAAAATTTGCGTTTCTGGCATATTCACAGTAATTTCATTCGTATATGTATATGATTGGCATGCATTTTAAAAACGTTGCACCTGACTGGTCATGTACCGCCAGTCTATAAAACTAGCAAAAAGTCCTTACATCAATAAAATGCAATTAATTAATTTTAAAACGATACAGTTATTTTCTACAAAATTATATAATGTGGAAGAATCGCGCCTTCCCAACTAAGGCAAATTACTTTTAACCATACAAATGAGAGCGTGCGCTAACAATCGATTTGGTAGAAAAGATTTATTTCAACTTCCTCAGAATTTAATGCAAACCTTTTAAAAATAATTTAAAAACTTTGTGTTTTTGGTATTATGGCTGACTGAAAATAATATAAAAATATTTTACTAAAAAAATTTTGGTTCGCTTATAATTAGCTTAAAGGTTCTATTTAACGTGACTTTATCATTCACAGAACGGAGTTCGACTAATACATTGCTAACGTTCGGCCAGTCTTACGACGTACTAGTCCCCATGTAGGTTCAATATAGGAAAAAAGACACCAACTCGCCTCCGAGCGGCTTTCTGGCAAAATGGATTTTTGAGTCCTTTGTGCACAAGGCGGTTTTCTCTATAACATTATTATTTGGAAAGCCCTGCATTTAGCTTTCCTACCATCGCTTTGTATTGACCATCTAACGTACTTGTCCAAATTATGAGTCGCTGGGTGAATCCAAACTTGTTTTATGCGAGAAATCAGTCTTGTGCATTTTCACTGATTTTTGCCAATATTTGCCTATAGACGCTACGCGCCTTCGCCATATTTGTCTATTTGACCCTTTTTTATATGTTACATTAGGGCGGTCCTTATTTATACTTGAGGAAAAAAATATTTTCGAATTTAGTTTGGGCCACCCCCCACAACGGTTTCAATTGCTAAAAAAATAATGTGGGTGAAATCTGAGCGAAATCGGATACGTGCCACCCACCACCCCTAGATTTAATATTTCTTGAAATTCCCCACATTGTTATATTTGGTTTTTCTAAGTAAACAATAGGTATCACTGACACCCTGAAGATAATTTATAATAGTTTAGGAAGAGGAAAGCGAATTATTTGATAAAACTGCTTAGGGTTTTTTGTTATTATTTCAATGTTATATGAGTTTAATGTATTTATTTCATCTTAGAGCAAATCGTCCAAATGACGACATCTTCAAGCAGCAGTGAAAGTTATCGTGCTTCGAGTTCAACTCAAGAAACTCAAGGTGATGCTTCAAAATATATGACGCAATCGGAACCTGGGCCTTCGCAACCCAAGAAGAAGAGAGCACGCCGTGAAGTAATCACCCCAAAATTGGTTGCAATGTTCGATAAATGTAGAATTAGTAATGGAGACGCGGTTCACATTTTATTCGCGGCTGCGGAGGCCTTTGGGCAAGATGTGCAAAATTTAGTAATAAACAAATCCTCTATTCGGCACTGTAGAGAAAAACTGCGTAAATAGCGGGCTGGCATTCTTAAAACTCAATTCAAACAATCTGAATTACAAGCGGTTGTGGTCCATTGGGATGGAAAAATGCTTCCTGCAATGACGGGTAAGGAGACTGTTGATAGACTTCCTGTTATTGTTACGAGTGGAGATTCTGAGCAAATACTCGGAGTACGTGCATTACAAGCTGGAACCGGAAAGGAGCAGGCATCCGCTGTTTATGAGGTGCTTGATGATTCGGGCCTTTTAAAAACTGTTAAGGCGCTATGCTTCGACACAATTGTGTCAAATACAGGACGATTAAAAGGAACCTGCATTTTATTGGAGCAGCTTATGGATAGGGAACTTTTGTACCTCCCTTGTAGACACCATATCTACGAGCTAGTTCTCAGAGGAGTCTTCGAAGGAAAAATGGGTAAAACTACAGGTCCGACTGTCCAAATCTTTAAACGCTTTCAACAGTATTGGGCTAAGATTAACACACATTATTTTAAGTTCGGATTTAAAGACGGATATGTTCTTTCATTTTTAAATGATACAGAAGAGGTAGTCACATTTGTGACATCTGCTCTGGAAAATCCGCAAAAACAGCCTCGAGAAGATTATAGAGAATTTTTGGAGTTGTCCTTATAATATTCTTGGGTGAAATTCCTCCTCGTGGAATATCTTTTAGGAATCCTGGGGCCATTCACCACGCGAGATGGATGGCAAATGCTATTTATTGCTTAAAGATTTTCTTGTTCCGCGATGAATTCCCATTGACAGATGAAGAGAGAAGAGGTCTTTCAGATATATGTATTTTTGTCGTGAAAGTTTATATTGAAGCCTGGTTTTGCGCGCCACTTGCCACCGAAGCGCCTTATCAGGACCTCCGCTTTTTAAATAAGCTTTATGACTATAAGGCCGTCGATCCCGAGATATCCAGTGTTGCGTTGAAAAAATTTCATAAGCATTTATGGTACATAAGTCCAGAAGCAGTTGTCTTAGCATTCTTCGATTTAAAATTGTCAGAGGAATCCAAAGTGAAAATGGTTGAGGCCCTAGGTGAGAAAGAGGATCTGGAAGAAGAAACATTGGATGTGGAAGAAAAATCATCGGATGTGGAAGAAAAGCCATTAGATATAGAAGAAGAATCATCATATGGTGAAAGTATCAAGCGAATAGAGATAGGGGAAAATGAAATTCCAAAGTTTGTGGAGAACACATTTATTAAAAATTTTGTTACTATCGAAACCCGAAAGTTTTTCAAACGATTTCACATAAATGATGACTTTCTTGAAACTTGGTCTAAAAACGATAGTTTTAACAAACGGTTGGATATTGTTAAAAAAATCAAAGTTGTTAATGATACAGGAGAGCGGGGTGTTAAGTTATTGACAGATTACAATAATGTAATAACAAAAGATGAGGAATAAAAACAATTCGTCTTGCAAGTTGTAAAAGATTACAGAACTCGATTTCCCGATTTTAAAAAGGAGACCTTATTCCAAAAATTATAATTAAATTAATGACTTTTCATAAATAAAATGTATATTATTTATTTTCAGTCACTACTAACTCGATTGTCAGTAGCAAGCTTTGAAAAAATAAATATCGAAATTTATTAGAATTTATTTGAATCTCCCAGAAAAAAGAGTTGGGTGGCATGTTTTCTCGTTATCCGATTGAGTTCAGATTTTGCACAGAACATTTTTTTAAGTATTGAAACCAATCTAGGGGGTGGCCCGCAAAAAAACATAAAGTCAAAAAATAAGGACCGCCCTAATGTTACATAGTTAAAATTTTATAGTTAGTCTTTCAAACAGTATATATTATGACTATACCTAAATGGTCAATGTCTTTGATGGAGGAATATAAAAATTTTAAAAAAATATTTTCGCTCTGAAGTGTTTCATACTTTTTAAAATGTCCTTAAGTCGAATTTTTTATTTTGGCTTCGACCTAGGTCAGTTCTGGGAGGTTCTATAACAGGCCCACGGACTATTACTTGTATGAACAAAATTTACCTGGCGAATTATTTTTGGAGCTAATCCATAAAAAATTAAACTATATCTTGACGATAACACAAGTCACACAAAAAAAGTTCTGTGCAGCGGACCAAATTATGTGGATTTGGTATATTTTTCGACGCTGAATACGAATTCGTAGCCCAAAAAAGGATCTACCGTGTCAGTTTTGTTTTTTTAGTCAAAAACATCCAGGGGCGTAGCGAAGTGGGGTATGGGGGGGGTAACGTATATTTGTCTGCCTAAAACTACAAGTGCATGAATTTTTGTCCCAGGATATTAGGATTATAGGGCTAATTTTCAACCTTATTAAGATTGGATGGTTGTCGCACCAGATTTATATATTTGGCACGATGAGCTACAAGTATTTGATCCTTTCCTTAGCACCCATATGCATCATTTGAGCAGCTCTTACCAAGTATAGTCTAGTCATGTGTCGGTGGTTGGAACGAATTCGCTCCATATTTGTTCAGCCTGCCTAAAACTACAAAAGCCTCAATTTTTTTCCCGTTTTGAAACCTATGAGGCGTGGGGGTAGTTTTAACCCTCCATGGGGTTGAGTCTCTACCCTTTGAGAGTAATGGCTGGTCGTCGCACCAGAGTCAAATATATTGCACTAAGAGATATAAAAATTTGGCCTTTGTACACGTTATTCACACTCACCTGCGTCTTTTGAGTTTTAGCGGTAGTTTTCACCCCCCCCCCCCCCTAAATAAGGACGTATGTCGGTTTAATTTATAGAAATACTTTACTGTGGCTCGCATTTATATTCTCCAATCTGGACTACAAAACATCTACCTTTTTTCACACTGCATTAAAAGTTATTACATTATTTCTACGATTTTACACTACAAATTCGGATTCAGCGTCGAAAAATACACCAAATCCATATAATTTGGTCCGCTGCACAGAACTTTTTTATTGTGTGGCTGTGTAAGTGTGTAATTCATAAATAGTTTATCTATATATATATGACTGGCCTACCTTGTAAAATAGTACACCCTGTACAACAACTGACCAGTAGTGAAGGTATTTTGAAAGTATTGAATCTGTGTCAAACCTGCATACAAACCAGACGAAATGGTATTTTAAATCAATTACACTCACTAGTTGTTATATAAGCGTTGCACATTGTGGTTTTGGTACCTAGTTTGGTTTATTTCTTTATTCAAATTAATTGTGCGTGACATTCCTTTTAGCAAAAACCTTCACGTATTATTATGCATTTATTTTGTGCGATTCACCGAACATTGAATGAATGAGATAATTTTAACAAAAAACCGCTCCTCCGTGAGAAGCTTCTGAAGATGATCAACTAACAATCGCAAAGTGATGGTAGTCTAAAGTCCAACCTTTAAAAAAGCGCTAATAAATTTTGCTATATGAAGTCTGATATAAAGTTTTTTAAAAATAAAAATGTATATGCATGAAGCATTACATACTGCGAGGAGTGCTCTTGCGGACTTTAATCTGGATGGGACAAAACTGTTCAGAATTGCATAAAGACACAAAAATAGTTTTAAAATATGTGTTGGTTTGTGAAACTTATATTACTTTTTGTTTTTATCGTAATCGAGATGGTAGTCCTAGCTCTTGTAAAGAGGACACTTTTTTGTTCCTGTACATTTATCTCTACACCTTAAGAGTTCTGCACAATTTTCAAAGACCTGAAAATTTCACTTTTCTCACAAATTTCATTGACAAGTAAGTTTTAATTGTGCTCAATGTCCATTTTTTCCCACAAAAATGTTTTATGTAAAATTACAAACAAAAAACTACTAAATACTAAGAAATATTCATGTAAATGAACTGCTTCTATAGAGATTTTACGACTGTAGATCACTCGCAATCATCTTTTTTATCTTCCAATTCATCCCTGGAACTAAATAATTATACATTATTATTACATTCAGGAATTGATCAACAAAGCAATATTATGGTCTTCAAATTGTGAATTTAAAAATAATCAATTAAACGCATACCCTGTAAAAAATGATGTAAATTTACCATCGTTGCGTGTAAAATTCCCATATAATTTTACCCGCAAAGAGACAGGAAAATTTCCATTTATCATGGAGGATTACCCCAAAATATAAGGTAAATAAAAATTTTCCACTCTCTTTGCGGGTAAAATTCCATTACTATTGGGGGTAAATTTACTATGGAAAAAAGTTCTATCTGAATAAGGGGCAATTTTATTACATGTGAATTTTATTACATGTAATAAAATTGCGGGTAAAATTCCATTACTATTGGGGGTAAATTTACTATGGAATAAAAATCCAGTCTAGATAAGGGGCAATTTTATTACATGTACATTTTTTTCCAAAGTAAATTTACCCCCAACAGTAATGGAATTTTACCCGCAAAGAGAGTGGAAAATTTTTATTTACCTTATATTTTGGGGTAATCCTCCATGGTAAATGGAAATTTTCCTGTCTCTTTGCAGGTAAAATTACATGGGAATTTTACAAGCAACGATGGTAAATTTACCTCATTTTTACAGTGTACCTCTTATTGTATTTATTGTTGCATTGTCTACCCCCAGTGCAGTTCGTGCAAAGTAACGTGCATCGTACCTTGGCTTTTGAGCAGGAGCATCGTGTACGGCATCCAAAGCAACTACTTAACTAATTCTCTGCAGGCTGCCATAAGAGAAGGAAAAAAGACCAGACCGGCGTCCACTCCCCATCAACCATGGTCCATCCCATCTTTCTGGCCCTGGAATGTTGTCCATCAGTGAGCATGCACGACCAAAATTTGTCCTGCCTGGTATGCTGAACGAAGACAATGCTGCTAATACCTCATTTTTTGGGGCAGACTTTGTAGATTGGGACTTTTTAAAGCAAAGAGAAGCTTTCTAACATGATTGACTGAGAAGTCTCAGTAAAACAGTAAAACGGTAAACTTCTCCAGAACTTGAAAGGTCTGTTGTGGGTATAGAGATAGCTTGGAAGGCTTCAGCAGCTTCAGGAAATGATTTCCACACTTTCCAGGCAGTCTGTTTCCATTTCTTTGCAAATGATGACGTTACACCTGATCCAGTGAATGCATGGAATCCTCTCAATGTAACAGCTTTATGTTCACCCATACTTCAAACACGGCATTAATGCTCATGTATCTCTGACCCTTCCCAGTACCAAAGTACCGCAGTTGGAGAACGTAAAAGAAAGATATTGCTAAAACAACTACATCAGTATCTACTGTGCAAATAAGTAAATAATTCACAAATCGTCAAATTACAAAAAGGACTCCGAAAAATCAGATTTTTTTTTTAATTGCGCAAAACCCTTGAGGTGTAGAGATAAATGTACAGGGACAAAAAAGTGTCCTCTTTACAAGAGCTTTCAAACAAAAAAAAAAAGAAAACAGAAATCGGACCATTAGGAGCTGAGATACAAAAACATTTAGTGAGGCTAAGGAAGTGGCACATCCCAATCAAAAAGTGCAGCTTTTTGGCTTATATAGCCCATGGACACGACGTAGTACTATAGTCCCACAATTTTTTTTACTAAGTGTCACAAAATTTGTTTAAATATATGTTTATAAAGTTTATGTGCATTTCAGCATCTGGGCTCTTAAAATACTTCAAGAGTTAAAATACATTAATATGGAATAACTTGGTTTTCTTTTATATATAAAACAATATTTAAATTACAGGTTTCTTTGACGGTAGCAGATACCTACTCAATAACAATATGCTAAGCAACCTAATCCATCATTAGCATTACAATTTCCATTAGTTTTTTACATTTTACATTTCAATAGAAATGCTTGAAAATAATTAGCAAAAAAACTCTTGTGTTTTTGTGTTTCTAGAGTTTTCTCTTTAATTATTTCCATTTCTGATTCCAGCACCGTACGTATCCTCGCTATTATTTATTTTTGATACTTTCCTAGTTCATTCATGATCCTCTCAATTACTCTTATCCCCGTATATCCCCATTTTCAGTTTGTTGCTCTTTAATAATAACGCTTTCTTCAGTAGAGGTCTTGGGTCCCTTCTTTGGACAGATCCCCAGTCCTTCATTCCGTACATTACTATTTTTTGTTATTGTTTTCCTTTCTATTAATATCAAGGTTTTTTCATTTCTTTGGTTCCATTATTAACTGACTTCATAATATTGAAAAAAGAGCAGGTTTTCAATTTGGCCCATATGTAGTTGGAATATGTCCCTTTCAGCTATCCTCAGACTTATTGTGTTGGCTTTTGTTGTTAGCAGTATGTTATTAGTATGTTATCGTTAGCAGTATGATGGTTGTTTGTATCTTCTTAATCAAACTCCGCTGTGGCTTTCTTTTTGACAACAGGTAGAATTACCTCCGTAACTCTGTATGACGTTTTAATTTCCTCCTTATAATTTATCTCCTGTTCAGTCGGTTCGTTAGATATATTCCTGTTAGTATTTCACTTTGTTCGTCGTTCTAAGAGGTAGTCGCCTATTTTGTATTCTTCGCCGCTGACCGGGCTATTGTCATTATTACTCTTCTTGAAGTTTATTTTCAGTCCAGATGTGTCCAGATGCGATTTCGTGTTTGTTACTAAGTTGGGAATATCCTCAATGTTTCTGTATCTTCGTTAAAATTTGGTATTTCCTTTATTGTGGATTCTATCACTTGAACTAAGATGGTGATGGATAGTCGTGCGATTAGGGTAGATCGCTATATTATTTTTTTAATTCCCATTGCCCGTCCGAATCATTGATTTGCAGTCTCCTTTGATTATCCTGTTAATTAGGTAGTGTGGTATTACCTTCCTACATAGGATGCTAGCTATCGCCTCAGGACTATAATATCAAATGACTTTTGGAGATCTGTCGTGACTATATTTTGTTTCGCGTCATCTCTCCATTTTTCTTCCAGAATTCTTCTGATCGTGCACATATGATGGTCTGTTGATCTGCCTTTGATGCATGCTGTCTGGTAGTCTGATTTCCCGATGGGCTTCTCTAGCTGTTCGCATAGGGATTTAGTATTCATACAAGATATCAATCTTCTGTAATCCTCCATGCCCTCGAGGAGGAAAAACAGGATGATCTCGTCCCTTTCTTACTACATCCACATCCTTCTCCCAAAATCGACTTATTCCAAGGTACAGAAGATGGGAAAGGGAGTGATGTTCATCCATGCTCCGACGATAACGTCTAGGGCTTGCTCCTTTACCCTTTCCGGTTCGACTCGTTATTTTATCGATTCTTCTTCCAACTCTATTAATTCTACCAGTTGATTCTTTGATGATTCTTGTCCAAGGACCAGTGGTCCGTTTCTTGTATTTATTCTGATCAACTTTTCTTTGTGTTCCCTTCTTCCTTCATTTGCTTGGTCCAATGTTATAGTGATATGTATCCACTCGGGTGCGTATTGTTGTTTCTTCTGTCATCGTTGTCTTACTGGAAAGATTTTTGTACGTTCTCGAAGAGCTTTCTACATTTTCTCATTATGGCTTTTCTGCGCCGCTCTTTTTTCTCTCAATTCTTCTTTCAGCTTTTCTTTTATATCCCGCATCCGTTGTTGTTTTTCTGTGGCCTTCATCTTTTTAACTGTTCATATTTCTTGTCTGCTTCCTCTCTTGGGCTCATTGGTGGCTTTTTGCTTTTTAATATTTTCCTTACCGCATGTTTTATGTTTAAGATCATTGATGTCCAATCTAATTTTTCTCCTATTTGTAATTTTGCTGTAATAAAAAAATTTAAAACCCTGTATTTCAGGAACTAACAGTCTGAAAATAGTTTACAAAAAACATTTTTCAATAACGTATCAATTCCCCAAGTTTTCTGTATTTAAAGTGAAATCATTCTGTACAATAAAAATAAACAATAATATGTGTGTGTAATAAGCACAACATTAAAATTATTAATAATAGTTTGTATTTCCGAGTACATAATTATTTCATGAAGCAATTTCTGCGGTATTTGCTAATAACAAGTTTAACCATACTGTGATATTAGAACGAGTAATGATCCAGAAAGGTTTTCCAATGTGATGAAAATGTAATTTTATTTTTAAATTAAATAATGTATGATGTGATTCAATAAGTAAGACTGGATGGTTGATGAATATTTGCAACTAACCGAGCGACCTCTGCATGCCTATATTTTCGATTCAATTATATTTGAAGACATCATAAAAAATGTATTTGTTCTATTTTGTGAGTTTCCTACTATAGAACCATATAGCTGTCTGTCAAAACACGTCGAAGCAGAAACATAACTCTTCATTCTCCGCGCCGAAAATTCTGTGGCATCTGTCAACAATTTCGTGTTTTTTTTTGCTTTAAAATGCTAAGAACTCTATCATATAATTCAATACTTCGTCAGTATTAGCTGCAAGAGTAGTTGTTTTGACTGGTTCTCCAATAATGAGTGTTTTAAAGTGTTTACCTAACTAGTATATTAGTGTACCCAGATTAGGGCAACAATATAGAGAAAGTAGGTAATTTCATAATAAATAAAAAAATGTGTAAGTTGTGATTAATATTCAAATAAATAAAAAATAATTAATTGTAAAAATAAATCAAGAATAGGCTTATAAATAATAAATGAATGTTTCTATACTCTACTGATGAGAACTAACGAGTTCGAAAAAACTTCTACAACTTTTCTAGAGTTGAAATAGAATGGAAGGTTCAATAATTGTTGTGAATGGCTGAATTTCAATAAATGATTTAAGTATTTTCAATATTTTTGTTCGCCTTAAAATGCTAGGAATCCTATCATGTAATTTAATACTTCGTCAGTATTAGCTAGAAAAGTAGTTGTTTTGATTGGTTCTTCAATGATGAGTATTTTAAAGTGTTTTCCTAAGTATTATATTAGCGTGACCATATTAAGGTACCAATATACAGAAAGTAGTTAATTTCATATTAAATGAAAAAGTGTGAATGACTGAATTTAAATAAATGATTTAAGTATTTTTAATAAGTATCATATCATGTAATTCAATACTTCGTCAGTATTAGTGTGACGTGGGTTTCTTCCAGTCGCCTAGCGCATAAACGAGTGGAAGCGTCACTTTGACGCCGAGATCTACTTCGGTATCACTCGGGCGCCACCTTTACAATTTTTACGTGGGGCAAAGGTCCCACATTAGCCTCTTCACGCAACCTGTTGCAGTAGGGCTGGGATAAACTCAGTGAAGAAACGGAAATGTCCAGGGGTCAAAATTTGAGATTAGATTTTCAGGCACATTCAAACAGTAAAACTCAGAAATCGGTAAATAACAACGTTTATTAAAACATGATAAATTCAATAACAATAGTAAAAAAAAATGTTCAGGTACCCAAATACTCATAAGGAGTTTATCACAGATAAAACTTGATATTTTATTTTACAATAGGTAAAGCATCGCGAATAACTAAAAAAAACTAACTAATCAAGCGGGCTAACTAATCAAGCTGACTAACCAATCAAGCTGGGAGAAGATAGATTAATCGGGGTGTTGCAAATGTTAAGGTTACTATTAAACGGGTTTGTTACTAGTGGCAAACGGGCAATCCACAGGATGGTAAGCAGTAGATAAGCAACAAAAAAAAAATGGTAAGCAGTATACAAAGTAACAAAAGGCAGTATATACAAAAAAACATATATATAAAATAGCATAAAAAAGTTAGAACAGGCAATGCTAGAATTCGGTAGAAAGGCAATTATTTACAGCAATATAGGCATGCATGAAGTAATAATCAGGAAACAGTATTAAAGAACACGACATTGTTCTTCCTAATAATCAGGAAGTTCGGTCAAAGAACACGGCTTTGTTCTTTTACTTCCGATCTGGAGGTTTGCCTGCGGTTTTCGGGGTGGCAAACGCCTGGCGGGAGATGTGCTGCCTTTTTTTTAGCCAAACGCAAATTTGTCAGAGCGGTTTCAGATTATGTTACGTAGTAACATATGAAAAATAATTAATTTTCGGGATTGTCAGATTTTCGCGTCAAGTTCCCGGACTATGACAAAATTTCATAAATTTCTCAGGATACTGGATTTTATTGTTTATTCATAAAGAGTAGTAATTGTTAAAATACATAAGCATGAAAACAGTTTTTAAATACGGTAAATTGTCAGGTATTATTTTATAACAAATTTTCATAACTTCTTCAGAATACAGTATTTTATTTTTAATTTATATCAGCACGACGTGGTTAAATTAAAGCGGGTAGAAAACAGATTCTAAATACGGTAAATTATCAAGCATTATTTTATTTCGTTGAATAGAAAAACACGGTACAAGTTAAAATAATCTGGTAAAAAACAGTTTACCGTTTTTCTCTCAAAAATGTCTACTATGTTTCTTTTTCTTGGTTCGGTCCTAAGAAAAATTACTGGAACATAACTGTTTTGGACAAAATCTCGAGAATTTATCAGTCTGTCTCTATAACACGCCGACGTTAACAAAAGTTATAAGTACTGTATCTGGATAATTCGGGAATTGACAATCGCATTTTATACATTTTGACCGAAATTACTTGAAATTAACAGTTGAATACACTTAATCATGTCGGACAATCTTAATAGTTGGATGTACGGGATCTGACAAATTTGCCACGGAGCTACCCACTTAATAAAATTAGTGCATCTTACCTTAACAAGAGATGATACGTGAATGACCAAAATGCCGTTACACTAACTTCGATATTCCCGAAATGAATTACGGCCAGCGACACTGGTGACAATTTTGTAAATTATATTGATATGTCGCGCTATCTTTTCACGGCAAGATTTAATACAGTTTACATGAAATAGGATTCTACAACGCGGTTCTTTACTTTGGGAGTTCCTCAGTTGCACGGATGAGGGTGAGGAAAATCCATTCAATTAATTAAAACAAGTAAATTTTTCATGTAGACGGGACAGGCAACGAAGCGTAGGGTTAATTTACTGCATTTTATCATTAAAAAAACACTTCATTACATTAGCTAGAAGAGTAGTTGTTTTGATTGGTCCTCCAATAATGAGTGTTTTAAAGTATTTACCTAACTAATATATTAGCGTGCCCAGATTAGGGCAACAATATACAGAATGTAGGTAATTTCATAATAAATAAAATAGTGCGTAACTTGTGATTTGCTTAATACCTAAATAATATTCTATAATCATCATGAAGGCAAATGAATAAAAAATAATTGGTTGTAAAAAAAGTTACTTTCACATAAATGCTAAATGTCTTTGAAATATTTTTATATAGTCTGGCAGCCACGAAGAAAACCCAACAATTTCGTATTAAGTTTTTTTCAAAACGGATTTGTGGTCTAAGAATTTTGATATCCAAGTGATGACAAAGCATCATCCTTGAGCAACTCAGATATGGGGTGTCCGATAAGTAAGTAGATGAAATATCACTCTTTTTAATTTTTTTGTAATTTTACGTAAATAAACGAGTTTTTTACAAATGGCTTGCTTCTCATAATAAGGTTTATATAAAATTTAAACAAAAAATTTTAAATACAGGGTGTCCCAAAAGTATATTATATTTATATATATTAGACTTCATCATTTTCTGAATCGATTTCATCATTGGAAAGTGAACATTCGTCTTCTTCGCCTTCATTGTCGTTCACAGTGGCAGTTGGGGTTAGTTCATTGTAGCAGTGTTCATGTGCTCTGCAAACACAGAACATTGTACAGGGTAATCTAGAGCTTTTACAACTACATCTGTTTGTACTGCATGGTTTGTTACTGCTACAGGAGCACCTAATTAATCGCAGGCCTACATGACTCATCGCTTTGACGAAAGAGTCTAGTATTATATCCATTAAACCCTGGGCATTTATCTTTATAGAGAACATCCTTAAGAAAACAGCAGTCCTTCTCCTTAGCTCTTTGATTAGACAAAATTTGACGGTATAAAATTGTTAGTGGTAGAACTGTTTTCTTTTTAAACCTTTAAAGGCGTTATCGGCTTTTCAGGATCATAGTATCTTACTACATTAGTTTCATAGTTTTCTAGATATGTCACCTTTTGGGACACGTTTAATTTCTGATACATTATGGTTTTGTGGTACGTATAAAAATTCTCCTGCTGACGTAGTTTGAGCGGCAAAGACATCCAGCGAATGAGTACTGGTTTTGCCATTTTGCGATGAGATTTCTTTGTCAAAATTGTCAACAATAACCTGGGTTAGTGTAGCATCATTTCCTTTAGTAATTTATAGATTTAAGATGCTCCAGTAGCACCCAATTTTGTACGTTTAAAATTTCAATTTTCGGTGATATACCAAATTGTAACATTTTTCCATTTCCTGTAAAACTTTGTAAAATCAATAAATTCAATAAGTTAACGCACAATTAACCATACAATAATGAGAAAAAATTAAGAACTAAGTAATATTCAAGTTTAAAGCCAAAAACATATACAATCATTTTATTAATAATTTTATTAATTTTTTTCAGCATATTTTGTTACCACAGTTGGCTTTGCCTTTGTAGCAGACGAATGTTTTTCTGGTCATAAGTAGATCCTAATTTGTTCTATATTTGAGTAAAATTTGATTCAAATCGAAAACAAAATAAAAAAGTTATAAGGGCGTCTTCATTTTAAGTGAGTCACACTGGATATTTAAGGAAATGTATAGATTTCGACAAAAATTACGTTAGTAAATACGTAGAGTGTTGTAAAATAAAGATTGTTTTGTGACTGTGATTTATTAGCAGACCACGGTAAACCACTTTGATAGAAATATTCGAGGTACCTAATACTTTTTTTTTAATTATCTATTTTGGCTGGCGAATATCTCGTAAACTATAACACATAGGAAGAAAATGAATACAGATATTCTTGTAGGAAATTTAATTATGTTTTATTTTGCATAGATTACCTTTTTCCGTACGACGCATCGTAAAGCTAAAAACATATACAATCATCTTATTGTTTTGAATCACTCTGTATATCTCAAGTTGCTCAAAGATGCCAGCTTGTCATCAGTCGGATATGGTAAATAGACATATAATCATATAAATCTACGAGAATCCGTTAAAAAAAAAAACTTAATACGAAAATTTTCACTTCAGGGAAAAAACACTATTCCACTGCCGGACTAATATGACATTGTCAGTTTGATTGTTCCCTAAACATAGGGAACTTCAGCGTCTAGATGATAGATTTCCACATTATTTCTCTTAACATGATTAATCAATTTATTTGGAATATAATCTTTTGGAATACAAATTATATCAGCTCCTGAATCAACTAAAAAGAATACTTTAGTTTCAAAGGTATTTAACAAAAGTTTTACATACCAAGGTTTATTCTGTTTTATATTGAAAGTACTACCAACAAAGGCATTATTATTAACAACATTTAAAGACGGGTTATCAATATTATTTGTATTATTAATATTCCTCGAGGAGTTATTATTCTTACAAACTTTATCCCAGTGTCCAATGCGTGAACATGCCTCAATATTTTGAGATTCCTTCGGGACAACTTCTTGGATGCGGTGGTAATAAACCACAATAAGTACAATTACCATTATCGAAATACTTTTATTAAAATATCGCTTTGAATGATCTTGAAATTTGAAAGCACAAAGGTTATATTCGAAAGTGTCATTATTTAATACTTCGTTTTGAGTATTTTGTAACTTAGCCTGTTTTGTAACTTGAACAGCCTCTGCCAAAGTTAAATTAGCCATAAACTGCATTCGTTTACGCTATTTTTTGTCTTGCATACCCACAACAATTCGATCTCTGGTTAACTGATACTTTAAATTTATATATTCACAATATTCTGCTAATTTAGATATAAATATTTTCCCCTAGGTTTTAAATTCTCGATTTAAAGAGTATGAGCGGGTAGCAATGTAAAAAGTGCCCCCGCACCTACCGAACTAAAATGGCTTCCATAAGATGTCTCATATGCTGACTGTCTTGTGTACAAAGTTTTAAGCTCGTGGACTCTGCATGGGGTGGAAAAAAAATTACTTACCCTTAAATGTTTTATTTATTTTCTCACCTCCCATTTGACGAATCACTTTGTAATTTGGCACAAATAATATTAGTGTTAGGATAGTTTATTTTAAAAAATGTTACTCTTCTACGATGATTTTATGCATTAAAAGAAATTAATATATTTTTTCAATGGCCTGAAGGGTGACTACCCTGTTTGACCCTATTACCATATTTTGATATAATATGTGTTTAAACTATAACTATAACATATAACAGTTACAGTTTTATTAATGCGGTGGAACAGGATAAAAATAAATAAAAATTATCTGAACTTGCAATGTTACGAGTATATTATTTAATATTTAGATAGGTAATCATATAATTCATTCATGTTTAGTTATTTCACTTCAGATAAGACATCGCAAAGAAAAAGAGG
Source organism: Rutpela maculata (assembly GCA_936432065.2). Classification (NCBI taxonomy): domain Eukaryota; kingdom Metazoa; phylum Arthropoda; class Insecta; order Coleoptera; family Cerambycidae; genus Rutpela; species Rutpela maculata. Next base: position 124,656,357 of record OW386290.2, on the reverse strand, counting down.
AACAAGAAAAGCGACGTCAAGAAGAAAAAGAAGAGCAAGAAAGAAGACGTCAAGAGGAAGAAAGGCGGCGTCAAGAAGAAAGACACGAATTGAAGGAAATAATGGAAGACCTAGAAATAAGGCATCAAGAGGAGAAAGGAGAACAAGAAAGACAACGCCAAGAAGAAAAAGAGGAACAAGAAAGACGCCAGAAAGAACTGAGGAAAATCCTGAGCGATCAAATGAAAATCCAACAAGATGCTATGAATTCAATCACTAACGAAATCAAAGAAGAGATAAACAAGGTCGAAGATAAAGTAGGTGTGGTCAAGTCAGTCAAGTCAAAGGGGAAGTAAGCGGCATCAAAGAAAAGATGAGTGAGGTCGAAGGAGAAGTGGAGCGCCTTAAACGACAATTGAGAGAGAAAGGAGGCCAGCTGGTAGCACCATCAGGTCCTCATGTAAAACCTCCCTCATTTGACGGCCAAAGCTCATGGACAACGTACAAGAGACAATTTGTGGCAGCTGCAAGTGCGAATAACTGGAATAATGAGGAAAAGACTATGGCATTAGTTCTGGTGCTAAGGCGCCAAGCCTCAGAGTTACTTCAGACCATCCCGGTGGAAAAACAAAGGGACTTCAAAGCATTAGACTTGAGATATGGCGACCAACACTTTACCCAAGTATACCAGGCTTTGCTAAAATCAAGGACGCACAGGGATGGGGAAAGCTTACAAGAATTCGAAGCTGCGATAGAGAGACTGGCATATCTGATATATCCGAGTGCACCAAGAGAATTTCAGGAACAATTAACCATGGGAGCCTTTTTAGATGGCATCAGGCCCGAAGAAGTCAGGCGAATTCTTAGAATATCGCGGCATGAAAGTATTAGCGAGGCTTTGGTGGGAGCCCTCGAAGTAGAAGCTGCCTTTAAAGACACCCCGTGGTCAGAAGTGAGTGCTGTGACAGTTGAAGAGGCACAATATAAAATAAGTCATTTTTCAATTGGCTGCCGCACCGCTGACTACTCACGCCTCCGCTCTGCCGTAGCCGCATCTGTCTTACAAATCTGCGTAGCTCCATCTCATACTGTTACGTTCTCATATATAGTATCTTATCTCCGGAATTTTAAGTGTGTCTATCGTACTCGTGGTTTTCTTATGTTGTTTGTATTGTACCTAATACTTAATTTTTCCCTTTTTAAAAAACTTAGTAGTTAGTGTTATGCACGAAATGGAAAGTTCTACAACTGATAGCAATAGTCCTGAGAGCAAAATCAGCTCACTTGATTTAAAACGCAAAAACAGTATCAATGTATAATATGTAAAAAAAATTGGAGGTCCTATAATCGAGTCAACCAATAAAACTTTCTTTATTGTCACAGTTAGATGAGAAAGTGACTTGGACAAATAATTTTGTTTTTTATGAGTTATCATGTTCCTAACGGTTAATAAAATAGATGTCTTATACCGTGCGTGTAGCGGAACGCTAGACATAGGGAGTAAAATTACAACATCGCGCGTGCCAGCTGGCTGAAATGAAATAACAGAGCTCAGTACTCCGCTCGACGGAGGAATTTACGGCAGCTGTGTTGTCATATCTATCGCGTTACGTGAATGTACATGCCTAATGGGAAATTACACGGACGGTAGATGTTCGTATGTAATAATAGTAACAGCCCGTCTAATGCTCTAAGTGAATCTCATTGCGACCACAAAGTCTTCAATCCTACTCCTTTGTTTGAGACATCCTTCCATTCTGGTCGGGTTCCTTTTTTCTTTGCTCGCAATATGGGTCCAATTTCTGCATCACTCAGTTACTCTTGTCTGAATGAATTATATGATTACCTATCTAAATATTAAATAATATACTCGTAATATTCTAAGTTCAGACAATTTTTATTTATTTTTACCCTGTTCCACCGCATTAATAATAACTGTTATATGTTAAAGTTTAAATACATATTATATCAAAATATGGTAATAGTGTCAAACGGTAGTCACCCTTCAGGCCATTGAAAAAATGTATTAATTTTTTTTAATACATAAAATCATTATAGAAGAGTAATATTTTAATATAAACCCTACTAACACTTATATTATTTGTGCCAAATTACAAAGCGATCCGTCAAATAGGAAGTAAGAAAAAAAAATAAAACAATTATTTTTTTTCCACCCCATGCAGAGTCCACGAGCTTAAAACTTTGTACACAAGACAGTCAGCATACGAGACATCTTATGGAAGCCATTTTAGTTCGGTAGGTGCGGGGGCACTTTTTAAATTTGCTACCCGCTCATACTCTTTGACCCTGTCAAAAATTATATTTCTTCTTGGACTGAAATAATTTTCAAAAGCTAGAACCATTTCATCAAAAGTTTCTGGTACTTCAGCCAATTGAAGCGATATTATATTCAGTTTCTTCTCCCAATAAATATAGAGATAGATTAATCCTCTTTTGATAGGTCTTTCAATTAAACCAGAGACAAACAAATATCCCTCAAATCTTTTTTTCCATGAAATCCAGCCCCAAGGGTTTTGAAAATCAAACTTCTCTGGAGGACAAATATGATTATATGACGCTATTTATTCTTTATTGTTTACCGCTGCCACCATGTTATGTTATGATGAAAAGCTCTTTTAAAGGTTTCTTTTACTAAAAGTCATAATAACATTCGATTACTTCACAACCAATATCCATAACAACACTAGATTAATAAATACGTACTTTTTAACCATTCTGAATACTTGTTTTGACTTTTTTAAACAAATATTTTTTGTGGTTGTTAACATCCATAAAGAGAATATTTTTCCAACATTATATTTAAATGAATAGCTTATTATTAAAGCTATATTACATTTTTTTTAAAGCCTATATATTGGCCTATTTATATTATATTTTTTGAGGTTAAGTAAATGTTTAATATAGGTTTTGAACAACAATCTCTATTTTTTATATGTATAACACGACCAATACGGTTGGATATATTAAAAAAATGATGTTTTGCAATTTTAATTGCTTAAAATATGTTCTCGACCTCGACCGAAGTCTAAAACTTGCAGTAATACTCAGATTCCAACATAAAAATACTCTCCCCTTAAGTTTTTAACTTTATTTCTACTCTATCGTTAAAAATTTTGAAATTTTTTTGTTTCACAGAATATTTGTGATATTATTTTTTACATTTACTTATAATTCAGAATGATTTACATAATGAGAAAATAACAATTGATACTATAATGCTACTAGTTAATTGTTACAAACATATAATTACACATTTAAGTGAACTGATATTAGCAATTATATTGAATGCCAAATAACGCTTTATGATTACTACCCATTTATTTTTTAATTTACACGCCGCGGATGTGTGCACAAAAGGAAATTGTAAATCTTCGTTTTCGAAGTGAATAATAGCAGACAATCTACATAAATACATGATATTAAATGGTCCCTCAGACATTGAGTCTCATGAATAAGAGGTATCAAATACTTTTACTATTTTTTTTTAAGCAAAACCCTCGAAGTTCATGGTAATAATAATAAATATTTAGTTAAGCCCCACCTAAGTTTTCAGAAAACAAAGACTTGTTTGTGGGTGTTTATGTTACAATTTTTAATGTAAAAAATATACTGATAATGTAAAAAATATTGAAAAAGAAAATGAGAAAAAAGACAAAATATTAAGAAAAATAAGATTATAAAAAATAAGATTATAAAAAATATACTAAAAGGGAAAAGAAACAGTATATTAATAGTCGAACAAAACTGTGTCTGTTTCAACGATTGTGTGAGGGGGAGGGGGTTGTAGCACGTTCGAAAAGCTACAATTTAAGAAAATAGTATATTATTCAACGAGCGGTAGGCGAGTGCTGTAATTCATCAAGTGAATTTTTGTTCTTCCTTTTATATTTGTTGTCTTCAAAGATTTAGCCACCTTTAAGCGGAGGTAGAATATGATTTTTTATTGAAATAGTGCATAAACTGCTTGTAGACAAGATATCAGCTTTGGAGATTAATATTCACGGCGAAAAATGCAAAACTTCTCCGCGAACTGCAATAGCCTGGAGCGCATATTCGGTCAAAAGTCTTGTTTTTCATGTTAGAGAAAAAATTTAAAAAAGCGTCGGAAAGCTCAATCAATTCTCTTTACACAAGCTGTGTACAAATTTTTCCAAAAAACGATAATTATCGAGATATTCGAGGAAATGTAAGAAATTACACGTTTTCCTATAGAGTGTATGTAAATCTTAAAAAAATTATTTTTCTCAGAAACTTTTGCTTCGAAGGGCCAAGATTAACGGAGCGTCAAAGTAGTACATGATATTAAGTGAACATCGTATATGAAATCGATTTCAGTTAATTACCGATTAATTACGGTGACAAAATGGAGAAATTTTACTGAAAAAAAAAAGTCCCAAATCCCGCCCCCTCTAATTCCTTCATTTTTGTCGGAATTCAAAAAATAAAAAATGGATTTTTAGCAAATTTAATTCTATTTAAGTTAACTAGAGTAGTCTTTTGGCGTAGGAGCCAAGATTAAAAAGTTGCCAACTGTAGAATCTCAAAATTTGCGATTTTTTGCCGTACATTTCAGTAGTTATCTCCGAAACGAAAAAAAAAATCAAAATTCTGATGGTAGTAAAAGATTCCTAATGGAAGATATTCGTTTGTTCTTGTTTTTTATTTCGAGCTAACTCCCACCGTTTCGGAGATATTTGCGAAAAATAACAAAAAACAGCTTACATTTTGGAGATGAAAAAATTGCAAAAACATGCAATCTTGACACGTTCATATTTTTCGAAAAACACCATTGGGACGGCCGTACGATGTCGCGACGTAAAGAGGAAGTCTTCCAGATAAACCTGATCGTAAATTGCATGGCGAAATTCGAAAATTCGACTCGGCAGGAACGAATCAAAAGTAGCATTTTGTGACATTTCGGAATATCTTTATAGCTATTAACACGAGTAATCTGTCACTACCTCCCTGGCTCCACCTTCGTGTTTCGCGCTTTACGCCAATTGGACAAGCTAGGCATGAAGATAAAGGTGATTGGCTCTGTACCTAGCGTGAGTTATAATAACTCACGCATTATAACTCACGCTGTTTGTTTATGGATAGTATTAATTGATCAAAAGCAGTTCATTAACTAGTATATAACCTAATAAGAGTAGATAAAATATATTACCGAGTTCATTTGGCAGTTTTTTTTATGAAACTTCAAAAATTTTTCAAAAACCTCATTTTTTAGACAAAACAATGAATAGTTTATTAATATTTTTATTTGTAATTTTTCATAACAGATTACATCTACAGGATCAATTTAATGGAGTCAAATTAGGACTAAAAATGAAGAAATGTTAATTTCCTGGTCAGGGCAATTTCTTTGTTTATACGTGTTCAGCTAAAAAACGTAATTCTTACTAAAAATTTGCATCATTGGAAAATCCTGCCATCAAAACTAGTCTATAAGACGACTTTTTTGTAAATATTTCGTGCAAAAAAGGGATTACCTTCCCCCCGTTTTCGAGGGTGCTGAACATGATGCAAGTGGTAGGAGAAGTTTTTGACTGCCCCCTTTTATGGATCCTTTATGTTTTCATATATAAACGGGTCTGGGGAGTTATACTTGAAATTACATGGAAAGGGGCTATAGAGTAAGTAGAATCCAGACAGCAGGCCTAGGGGGTTGATATAGCAACTCATTCACTTTCCCTTTTTGGGTAACTATGGAGATGGAAGAAAAAGAAGAATCACCAGAATAATATCAAGACATATTTTATATATACACCCAAAATAATGAATTGTACAATTATTAAATATCACATCTTGATAATAATATATACCTTATAAATTAATTATTACTTTTAATTATAGTACCTTAGTACTATAAATTGGTGACCCCGAACAGCAAATTTTGAAAAGAGTTCATATGCGCAGAATTGGATATATATAGGCAGATATCCCTTTTGAAAGAATTCCAATGCATATTAGTTAATCAAGTCTATTAGTATTTAGACTCCAAGAATAGCCAGAATAGTCCCTTTTGAATGTTAACGGATATTTATCGAAGACCATCTCTGTTCCTCTAATTTAAATCCTTATTATACGGTTGATTATACGGTAAGTGAATTGTTTTTGCATATTTCCTTCGTTAATAGAGATAGCAATTAATTAACCATGGCACATTCAGCAGACGATGTATTAATCGATAATCCCGTGGAAATACCTCTACTCAGTATATTGCGTCTGTCAAACTGCCCCCATTTTGGGTAACAAAACCTGATATTTGGTTTGCTCAGGTCGAGTCACAGTTTGCTGTCTCGAGAGTTGTCAATGATAGACGTAAGTATGATCATGTCGTAGCTGCATTGCCTTTGAAAGTAATAACTATCGTTTATGATGTTATTGCTAATCCTCCTATTAATAATTTATATGATAATTTGAAAAATTCCTTAATTTCGAGACTGACTGCGCGCGAGGAGAAGCGTCTCGATGATCTACTGTCTGGATCACATATGGGGGACCTCAAATCATCAGACTTTTTCCGTGCTATGTTAAATGTGGCTGCAGACTCCCATATGGTAAGCCAAGAGCTTTTAATCAAATTGTGGAAGAGACGCTTACCCCAAACTATTAACATCGCTCTGACGGCCTCAGGAAAGACAGAAATTAAAGATATTACGGATATTGCAGATCGTATTTGGGAGTCTTGTCAAGGTTCCATGCTAGCATCTACATATTCCCATAATACGCTACGAGCTTCAGTCTCTCCGTTTAATTCTGAACCTATTCCTACTATATCAGATTTAGTAACTTCATTCAAAGATTTTACGACTAATTTTCAAAGTTCTCTTGATCAAGTTTTGCAGCGTCAGGAAGTTTTTGGTTCGCAACTTCACTCTATACAATCTCAAATAGCTTTTAAAAATACTGACCCTGCTGCCTCAACATCGGTTTGTAACAATTGTAAAAACAACAACACTTCAAGACCAAGAACTCGTTCCTTTTACACATGTGCCTGACAGGCGATTTGTAGGTTATTCGAATTTTGTAATTGTGTACTACTTTGTGTTTTTCATATAATTTGTTTTCAACATGCAACACGACGATGTTGTTTGGAGTATTATCAACAAATCATTTTTCTCCTACAAGACAATTACAAAATCACAGAAATTCTGCAGAAATGAGGGTCTATGGAACTGATCCTCGTGTCCACTAGCCAATAGTCAGTATGCTACTATAAGAGAAGAAAAGGGTATTATTTATTTGTATATGAAAACTGCTGAAAGGTCAGCTTTTCCAAGAAAAACATGGGAAAAGGTTAAGTTATCCAGAAACTTTGAAAAAGCGATACGTCAAATTAACGAAAATGTGTTATATTGGCCGGGCTTTATTAAATCTAAATGTAAACAAAGGTTTGTGAAGATAACTCAGTATTTAATAATAACTTAATAATTTAGTTAATCAAAATAAGTGTCAGGTAGTTACAGTGACCGAACATTGGAAGTCCTATGAACAAATAGATGCGTATAAATCAGAAGGTTTTAAATTAGTTTCCAGTTTCTGTCGAGGATCAGGACAACATGGAGGAGTTGCAGTTTACTGTCAAGAAAAAATATCTGCCCGGATAAGGACCGATGTTAATGAATTATCTGAATGCTACTCGTTTGAATGTGCGGCTGTGGAAGTAAGTTGTGGAAGTTCGAAATATGTAATTATAGCTCTTTATAAATCACCAGACTCAAATATAGACAGTTTTTTAAGAAAATTTCGTATACTTTTAGAATTATTATTTAAAAACAGTGATATATTTTTTGTCGCCGGGGACTTCAATATAGATTTTAAAAATGTAAATAATCAAAACACTAAGAAAATGTTATCACTCTTAGAATCTTATAATGTAAAAGTAGCTATAGACCGTTATACCCGAATAACTGGCACTTCAAAATCATGTATTGACAATATATTAACAAATATAGTAAATTGTGAATTTACTAGTGAAATAATAAACTCACATTTATCTGATCATATGGCACAAAAGATAATTGTACAAGTGCCAAATAAAGACTCACAAGAATATAAATATATACGTTGCTTTAACGAAGCTAATATTCAAACTTTTTCAAATTCTTTGATGCAAATTGATTGGTCACATATTTTAAGTCAAACAGAAAATGATGTAAACTTACAATGGGACACGTTCATGTCATACTTTTCAACTCTTTTTAATAATAGTTTTCCTTTAAAGAAAGTAAACATTAATAACACCAATGACACGTGGAAAGATACTCCCGAAATTTTAGAATGTAAAAAAAGACTTAGTACGATTTCAGTAATATTAAAACATAATCCAAATTATAGAGAATTATACAACCTCGAAAAAGCTAAATTAGAATTATTACTAGTTGAGGCTAGGAAAACATATTATAGTAAAAAAATTGCAAAGTCAGACAACATATCTAAATCGATTTGGAATATGGTAGATAGTATAACGGGAAATTTAAAAAAAACAAAAAAACATGACATCTTATTTTCAGAGAACCTCATCACAATGGCTAACAATTTAAATTCTTATTTTGTAAACGCGGCAAGCAATTTAGTTGAAAAATTACAGAAAATACCATTTATTAATAATATCCCAAGAAACCAAACTCCCATAATTTTTGAGGAGGTTACAGAAAGTGAAATTTTAGAAATTGTGAGATCTTTAAAAAACAAAAATAGCTCTGGAGATGATGAATTATCGACATCTCTTCTGAAGAAAATAGCAGTTCACATAATCAAACCTCTTTGTTATGTTATTAATAATTCTCTAAAATTTGGAATATTTCCAAACTTGTTAAAATTAGCAATAGTTATACCTGTATATAAAAGTGGTGACGAAAATCAAATGGAAAATTTTAGACCAATCAGTTTGTTGCCAGCTTTCTCAAAAATATTTGAGAAAGTAGTTTGTAACAGATTGATAAAGTTCTTTAATGATCATAACCTCTTTAGTCAAAATCAACATGGATTTTTAAAAGGTAGGAGTATAGAAACAGCCGTATTTGAATATGTAAATGGCATTTTGAATACATTAGAAAATAATGAAATACCCTTGGGAATATTTTTAGACCTATCTAAAGCATATGATTCTATTAATCATGATATATTATTGCAAAAACTAGATCAATATGGAATAAGATCAATAGCATTAAAATGGATAGCATCATACTTAGACAATCGACAACAACTTGTAAAAATTAATTCTCAGCATATAAATATTAAATCGGAAATCAGAAATACAAAAATTAGAATCCCCCAAGGTAGTATTATAGGTCCGCTGCTATTTAATATATATATAAATGATTTGTGTAACATTTTAATAAATAGTAAACATTTAATTATAAATTATGCAGATGACACGTCATTATTAATAAGAGAAAAGAAAATAGAAGTATTACTAAACGAGGCAGCTTCAATAGTAAATATTGTAGGCGATTGGTTAAAACGAAACAGGCTAATTCTAAATGAAAAGAAAACATCGTGCATCATATTTCGAACAAATAGATCAAATATTAACTTGTCAGAAATTAATCTTGTAGTAAATATCAACAAAATTTTTAGGAATTATTACAGATGCCACATTGAGTTGGTCACACCATATTATAAATTTATCAAAAAAATTGAACAGTGTATGTTATAGTATGAGAGTATTAAGGAAATATGTTAATGATGTGACGATGAGAACAATTTATTACGCTTCCTTCATTTCAAAATTAAAATTTGGAATACTATTTTGGGGTAGTGCGGCGGATATAAATAAAATATTTATCTTACAAAAACAAGTTATTCGCGTTATTGATAATAGTTCAGTAAGAGAAACATGTAGAGGTAAATTTAAAAAAAATAGAGTATTGACAGTGTTTGCAATATATATTTATGAGTGTTTGGTTTTTAATTTTAAGCATAAAGACAAATATGAAAAACAACAAATTAGTCATAGTTACGGCACTAGAGGTATTAATAATTATAATTTTCTTATTCATAGACTAAGTATGTATGAAAAAGGGCCTCTTTATTCAAGTATGAAATTTTTTAATACTCTTCCAAATAAAATTAAAAATATAAAACATTTTAAGTGTTTTAAGAGGGAAATATTTAATTACTTAATTGAGGTGGAACCGTACACAATTACAGAATACATTAATTATAGAAGATCCCATTTATAAAAACCAGTATTGTAAGAAACAGTATGTAAAATAATAGATTGTGTTAGGATATTTAAGAGTTTGTTTTTATTAAACTCTACAAATTTTTGTTAACGTTTTTCAACCCACTGTGTCTATATGTATATATTGTACATTGTGGCTGTTTGAGAATAAAAGTATTATTATTATTATTATTATTATTATTATTATTAATAAGAATGAGAAAACTACAGTTAAGAAGACAGAAGTTGATAGTGCCACTGCAGCGTAAAATAGAAAATAGTAAAATAGAAGAAAATAAAATAGAAATAGACCACTGCAAGCGGCCCTGGGGTACCGTCGTGACTTGAGTGGTAAAATAGTCATCTGAAGTATGTTGTCTCTGTGGTAGCCCTAAACCGCAATTTTTTTGTGTTCAGTCCAGCGGCCATCGTGTGGTGGTCGTAAACGGGGCCTCAAAACGAATCCCCAAGCTAAGGGCTGAATTTCAACAGATCGCAGCGTGAAAACTGCTATACCAAGCACAATACCTTGCCAGGTACGTAAGTCGTCTACAGACAATACTAGTTCAACTTGAGATCAGGTCGGACACAGCAAGGACCAATAGGGTTAGTGCGACGATCGCGGCGAACCGCGACCGACTAGTAAAGTCACATTATTTTGAGCTTTTCGACAAGAAAGAATACGGTCTTAGAGGCGTTCAGGCACAATCCCACGGATGGTAGCTTCGCACCACCGCCGCTCTAGCGAGTGTGTAAACCAAATGTCCGAACCTTTGGTTCCTCTCGTACTAAGCAGGATTATTATCGCAACGACGAGTCATCAGTAAGGTAAAACTAACCTGTCACACGTCGCGTCGGTCTAAACCCACATCACGTCCCCTATTAGCGGCAATCGCCACTGTTGTAATTAAGAGTCTTTCGACGTTTGCTGTTTCTACACAGAATACCCAGCAGCCTTGGTGTACATTTTGTATTTAGTCAAGCGTCCCTCGCGGTAATGTTGTGAGCGCAGTGTCAAGGTTTCCACTGAGAAATTGCTTGACTGTCCCATTTAAATTGTTGCACGACGTAAAATTCACTTCTCTAAAATACCTACTCTACATTAGAACCTCTCCGAATCCCAGGGAGATCCTTTTAGTAACCTCGCCGTGTATCAAACAAGGTAAATGTATTTAACTGATCGCGATCCGCTGTGTTTTTTTATTACTATTACACAGCCACATAAAAGACATTTTTCTTTCTGATCTGGGGATCAGACTTTCATATCCTATAATATTTTGACCCGCTGAATCTGAATCTGCCTTCAGATTTGAGCCTGCACGTCTCAGTTTTCCATAAAATGCAAAAAACCTTGGGCTTGTAGCACTTATTTCCACGTTTTTTTGCATTTTTTGCAAAACTGAGACATGCTGGCTCAAATCTGATGGCAGATTTGGATTCAGCGGGTCGAAATACTATGAGATATGTAAGTCTGATCCCCAGATCAGAAAGAATTTTTTTTGTGGCTGTGCTGTTTTCAAAAATAAAGAATTTAGTGAATTATTTAACGTTTCCAAATTCAATATAATAAAATGGCAGCGTTAATCGACAAATATGTTTTTATTAAAAATATGACTTCTGGCTGTGGGTCAATTGCCCTAATCCCATGAAAAAATATGACTATATCTTCGAAGTCAACAAAGAAGTGGTCGTTATTAATATAACAAAAGCTCAATAGAGCTAAGCAGACTGTATTTTTCCTTTATGTAGTTGATTTGGGATTAATAGGTAAATAAAGTAACTATAAAATGAACGTTAGGTCAGTTAAGCGAGCTTACCACGTGTACTGTTTCTGGATCCTCCTGCTCCGGGGTTGTGATGAATGTCTTGTTCAGAGGCCTCTGTGCTGTTCCAGTGGAGCAATCTTCCTAGGGTTTTCTAACTTCTAAATGTTACATATAATCACGCATACACAACAGATTAAAATATTGACTTCTACAACGAGAGTCTTCTATTTCTAATTGACTGCTAGAACGCGAGTCGTGTATTCTAATTGACTGCTAGAACGCGCGTCGATTGACTTCTAGAACGCGCGTCGTCTGTTTTGGTTGACTGCTAGCACGCGAGTGTTTCTATATTCTTCTATCTAAGTATCTAGTGGTGGGGGCAATCTTAACTGACACAAAATGATAGGCAACTAATAATACGTAATAAAATATCGTCGAACCTACGATTGATAACTACTAGGCGCAAATTCTGCGATAATTACATTTAATTCTCAACAAGAAGTTAGTTCAATATTGCGTTTCACTGTGCTACCTTGATAATAGCTTACTTATTTGAAATTATTCTGTACTGTCTTTCAGCATTCGCAAGATTTTCTTTGGATTTAAGACGTTATATCAATGATTGTTATAACCTGAGTACTATTTAGTTTAGTTATGCAAACAATGTTTATGACACCCGCAATCGGTTGACTTCAGATTTAGTAGTTATTTGCCTCTTTGCATAAATCTGCATTAAAGGGTTCCTAAGTATCATCTTTGCAGTTGTACCTGACAAAGATTTAAAACTTACATACGACAATATTTGAACACAGCTCCTTTTGCTATCATTCACACTTTCGAGGATCTCCGAAATTCAAACACAGGATTTTTGTTGCTTGTCACTTTATCCATAAAAATGCGATTTTTTCACTGAGTTAGCTGATCTCTTGGAAGTTACAATTGTAACAATACAACAAGTTATCTAAAGACAGAGGCCAGTTGGTGTCCCAACTGGGTCTTGTTGAGGTAAGAAAAATACAACAAAACCTACGGCAGTTGTGACAATCATATAAAAGTGAGACTAAATACAAAAAAACACAATTATTTAGCCGAAAGACATTAAAGTCTGGTAAAGTTTGTAATACCGCTGAAATTATTATTAAATGAAGTGCAGATAATTGAAAAGCTACAATGATTAAAAATAAACACTAAGTGATTCTTTTTTTTAAGTGAGGCAAACAAATTAAATCATGAACAAAAACAAGTAATAACAAACTTTACAAAAGAATCTGTTCAGTAAAATTACTATCACAATCTAAAAGATTTCGTAAACTGTCAACTCTGTATATTTTTCTGCCTCAATCAAATAGAGAGATAAACAAACTAAAAACCTACTCTTCGCCAATTTACTGAGTTTTTTATATGCTACACATTCTATAGGATACTCTTCGCAGTTACTCTTCGCAGTTTCTTTGTAAATAATGTTAGTTTTTGAACATCCTAAATTTTGTGATACCAACTTTGTTGTGAAAAAAATATATGAAAAAAAAAAAAATCATCCAACCTGACTAGGATTCGAACAGGGGATCTTTGGATTGCAAAACTGAACTTTAGACCATCAGAGATCACTACAAAAAATGAATGTCTGTAATATATATCTTTCGAGAATCATATTTCAACGCATTAGACATATTATAAAATATATATTAGTAAAATGCATAAACAAAAAATTATGTATTATAGAGATAACATTTCGCAAGATTTCTATTTAAGTGCAAGCGACAAAAATTAAGAAAATATATTTTTTTAAATAAATGATGAATAACTTTCTTATTTACTGATTGATTTTCTTCAAAAACAACAGGGTTCTTCCTCTAGCTAACACTAACTTATTTTCCAAGTTTCAATACAATCGGACTTTTCTTTCTTAAGTTATCGTGCTTACAAGAAACGTGACGGACGGACAGACGGACATTTTGAAAGTTGTTCAAAATTCGTTCACTAACACAATGAAATTTTTTTCTCTACGAGCGATATTTCCGGTTTTAGAAATGTGCCGATCAAATGCAATATACTCTTCGTTTTTGCGAAGAGTACAATAATACGAGGGGGTATGATTTGTTTCAATATGTATTTAAAAAAAAACAATAATTATAAGAAAAATAGTCAATCTATAAGAATAACTCAACAAATATCAGTAATTAAGGAAGGCTATGAATTTTTTTTATTCTTTTATTACTAATGCAAGTAAATTAAAATATTTAGTATCTATTTAGTTGTTTATAATATTTAGCGCTAGAAGAAAGGTCAAAAACTATCGATAATAGTAAATTCGTACCACATTTTAATTAAGAGGACTATGTAGCCTAGAACTAAATAACTAGAACACTCCAAAAAAAATTTAAGTTGTTTTGCGAAAGTTCAACATTGGGATTTCGATCAAAGATAAAAGTTGCGAAATTTCTCTATTATTTAAGTGACCATTAAAATGTTAATTGCATTGAATTAAATGTTACCCATTCATACGTTTATAATTTAGAATGTAAGACGATAAATTGATGGAAAAGAACGGAGTGCACATCCAATAGGCAATATCCCTCTGGTTTTCACAAATAATCACTTGAATTTGAAAAAAAAGGGCGGATATAAAAAAAATAAATGATTACAAAAATTATTCCTCTTTTACTTCCACATCCACATGTAGTGGAGTGGAAGTATAGTAATGGTGGCCCGTCAAATTTGATTAATATTTGATATTGTTGTAGTTCAACTGATTCTGAATAATAAGTTCCCTTTCATTTTATTCCATTGAAGGGTTGGAGGGTAAATCGGGATAGATAGGTAAAGCAAGAAATTAAGAGTTCATAAAATTGGAATTTAGTGATTTAGTATCATCCCCATTACCACCCACACATAATAATTAAAGGGGGTGAAAAAATAAAACTGTGATTTAGTGAGTGTACAAGAACCTAAGACTTCCAATTTTTTTTATGCCCTTGTCCATTCACACTAGTACACCAAATCAAAATGTTCCGAGTCGAAGGTTTTTTAATCGAAAACTTGAAACAAATTTTTAATTCAACTTACTTATCTAACGACATAATTATTTTGTTAACATAAAGCAGCAAAGGGAAATAGCTACCAAACAAAAATAGAGTAGGTATCGACACAATATTAGATTAACATGTTTTGTCAATAACAGAGTCAAAGATTTAGCAACTATTTTTTATATTTCCATTTTAAAAATAGGCCAATTTCCACACCTACATACCTTACATTATCATAGTTTATTATATACAAAAGTAGAAATGACAAATACACAGTAGTATGTATGTAAATAAACTTAATTACGTATAACAAATGTGTAGAAATAACGAAATAACACTATTAACTAGAAACCTTCAACGTTAACAACGGAGACAAAGTTATAAAAAAAGTGAAAATTGAAGATAATTTCGTTACAATCCTTATTCATTATGCTTTGACATCCTAATTTCAATGGTGAATTTATTAGTAAACATTGTTATGTAAAGTAAATAATGTGAAATTTTCATGGGAATGAAGTTATGTAGTTAACAAGAATTTGCCAATGTGTTTCCACAAAACTATTTGATCCAGAATGTTAGTTTATAATTATGTACTCTGGCCTATATTGGGTTTGAAAATGTAGTGATATTTATATCAATATTAAAATATCAGATATTTTGATATACAATCATGGTGCACCAAAGTTGATTGTTATGGGTATATTTGAAATAGTAGCCAAAATTTTGTCTGTCTTACGCTCTTGGTTTTAAATTCTCTATAATTCTAAAATATTTAGATATTATACATGATGTCTCATGTCTATTGGGCGGGCGTCAACTCCGCTGTTTCAACCCTCTATTGCATGAATTTTATAAAAAAGATTTTTTTTATTATTACTCTTCTTTGTATGCGTATATAAGCAATAATCGATAATAAAAAGCAACATATATTTTTTTAATGCATTGTTTTTAGCAAAAAAATTATTGTTCCCAATTGAGAACATCGTGCACAAGAGCAATATTAATACAGAAATACGAGACTTTTTAGAATATTGTTTATTCCAATAAGTTACAGTTTTCATTTGTTACAAAGCATGAAATTCTTTAAAACAGTTACTTTTTGAGTGACAACATAAATGAACATTACATTTTTCACATTTGACTGGTGACTTCCCACGACACTGTATTTTCTTACACCTTTCCCTAATTTCTGTCCACACAGGCCAATGTGACACCTGATCTAATTGAACGTAATTATTTGGGCGTGGCTCCAGGCATCTTCTTTTAGGTGGTGTCTCTGGAGTAGAACTTCTTGGTCGACCTACTTTTCTGTTTTCCAATGAATCGCCTGTCTTGCACAGCTGTTGTGCAAGGATTGTTTTGAAAGGAAGCAACGGCATTGTTTCCTTCTCCTTTCCAAGCTGTTTTTTGATCCTTCTGTCAAGCAGCTAAGCATTGACTACAACGACATCCAGCATATGACAAAATATTCTGTGGTACCACTTTCTACTCTTGATTTTTATGGGATAAAGCCCCAGAAGTGAACCCTGGAGATCAACGCCACCCATATGCCTATTATACTTTATGACAATTTCAGGACAGGTGATATTTTTTTTCTTATTTTCGGAACGAAAAAAGCGTTTTACTTGGGTTATTGGTTTTGCACCACAATAGTTCGAGATTAGCGATACAATTTTATTATCATACCATTGAACTGCATGGATCTTAGTCTGCTGGTAAGACACTGTCTGTTCTAGAATGTTGCCTCTGCCTTTTTGTTTCATCTTTTTTTCAGAGAGGCCTTTGTAGTTTGGTAATCTGGTTGTGCGTACAGCTGCTACAGAATGAATTTTTTTTTGCTAGATATGCCACTAAGGGAAGGCTAGAAAAATAGTTGTCAAAGTAGAGCTTGTGATGCATATCAGCAGGAATTACTCGACTCATTCACACTACAACATTACTGGAGGCTCCTAAATTAGGCTCATTTGGAATTTCAGTATACCCCTGCTTACCTGCGAATAGTTCGAAATTATATGAAAAACCTGAAACTCCTGAGAGTACCCACATCTTGTATCCCCATTTATGGGGTTTCTTGGGGTTATAAGTTTTTAGACTTGTACGTTCTTTGAAAGGAATGACTTGCTCATCGCAGGACAAACATTCCTCAACGGGTATTTCCATACAAGCCTTGCGTACCTGCTCAATTACAGGTAATATTTTATCAATGCTGCTTTTGTTTGTGCTGTTGTCGCTAAAATGTAAAAACCGTTTTATTTTTTCCAAATTATTTACAGGCATTACATCAGCTATCTGAGGAATTCTTGTTTATGATGACCAATATCGCTTTGTGTAGATTGCCGAATGAGGGACATCCATAGTAATATTCCCAAGAATTTTTCGATTTCATTAACAGATGTAGTAATTGGTCGATTAGGTTGTAACTGTACACTATAAATACATGTTTGACGTACTATTTCAGTTATGAATTCTTGTGAGAAAAAATGACTAAACAGTTGGTAAGCGGAATTTAGCTGCAGAATATCATCGGGTAATAATTCGGATCCTAAAAACGCAACATTCTGTTTTTGTGTCGTCGTTGTCGTTTTTTTTTCCATTTCAGTGGTTCTTTTTTTTTTGCTTCTTTGTATTTGATTGTGCAATCACGAAACTTGATAAAGGGATATTATCTTCAGGATCCTCTTCGGAATCGTCACTGGCCGACATAAAACAGTCAGCAGTTTGCAATTGCACAGTTGCTGGTTCTGTAACTTCGTCATCCGAAAGTTCAGAATCTGAGCTCCCACAAGGTATTTCTCTTGTTTTGAATTCAGAAACTGCTACCTTTTTACCATAAAATGTTTTAGTGGCAATTGTATCCACGATTCTAAAAACTAAGAAATATAGTCATTACATGATATGTTGTATTCGCAATGTTCCCAAATGGGAACACAAATAGTAAGTGTAAAATCAAGGTAAATATATTTTATTATGAAAATATTATTTACTGACAACGGCTAGCTATCCTTGACAATGACGAAAATAATTTTTGTGGTAATATATACCTGTTTTTTCAATAAAGAATGCCACAAATTCAATACGCAAGAAAATATAACCTCAAAATGTCAGATGATTTCGGATTTACTGCCAATTATAGTTTCTGTAGTATACGTGGCGACCTCTACATCAGAGTAGCTGAACAAGATATGATCCCAAAGAGGAACAATATGCATAAAAAGTTAAATACAGCATTGGGGACTTTGTAGGAAATATTTAATTTTTGTGTTCCCGATTGGACTCTTTATGCAATAGAGTTAAATGAAACCTTACATTTCTTCATTTTTTCCAATTACACTTCATTCTTTTTGTGATTCTGTCATTAGTACAATTAACATATCCTTTTTTGTAAAGATAGCGTGTTTAAAAAAAAATCTAACATAACACAATACTGTACTTTATCCCGCACCTCATATTATACAACCTCAGGAAACAGACATGCCTTATGAGCACTGCAGTAACTAAAACTAAATTAATATCTAACGGAAAACGCCAAACAGGCGGAAAGCCGCATTTCATCTCTTCTTATGAGGGACGATACAGTTATCAGCTTAAATACACTGCGATCTGGATCTCTCTTGTGAACAGTTTCGGTGATATTAAGCTGACCCTTGATTCTCCACTATTGACCATTCATGAGCATTGGGATCTGGATACCCTGTGTAATTGTTGTAGAACCTTCCAGAATAAACCTAAGTTGAAGACGAAATAAAATTTCGACTTAAGTAAAGAATTAATTCAAAGGCATTTTAAAGCATAACATACAAGTCTGAAAAGCGTCAGAGCCAAAAACTAGCACAAAAGGACGTATACGTTCGATAAGACGCAAGGCACAACCAGGAGAAAATTCGAAGAAACGCCGAATTTTCACTTAGGAAAATATGATTTTGACCAGGCCATAGGAATGAAAGCATATTGTGGTCATGGAAAAAGAAACAATATACTTTTACGAAGTATTTTGGAAATATATATGAATAATTTTTAACTTTTTAATCTCTTCACAAGACCATGAAAATGAAGATACAGTCATTATGGGTATCATTCAAAAGAATGAATATAAAGTTTTAACGATGCGACGTACCAAGAGGGTGAAACCGACAAATGCGACAAAGACGCGTGGCGTCTATAGGCAATTATTTATAGCTCAGGAATTTTAGATTTTTACCCGGAATTAATTATTGTAAAGCTGAAAATTTCCAGGATTGCAGTTTTAGTCCAGGACAACACGTAGCAAAAATTCTCCCCTGTCGGCTTTCCTGTTTTTTCAGAGCAACAAGGGCCTAAACGGCAAAAATTGCATAGATGGCTATAAAGTGCAACAGGAAGGTTGTTATTGGTCCGATTTGGGCCGAAATGATCACAAAATATTAGAAGCATATCCGTTCATATTTAAGATGTTCCATGCATATTTTTGTCCATAATTTTCCATTCTAGTTCTGTCAACATTTCAAAAATTAAATTTTTTTTTAAAGAAATTAGAAAAATTTCGAAATGGCGCCATTGCGGGTAAATGAAGACTGGGAGGGGAAAACGTACCCCAATAAACATTTCTCTTCATACTTTGCGCTTTCCATTGGTATGTCTACCTTCTCTGTAGCGTCACCCGTTATGGAGTTACGCCACTCTGACTATCGCAGCGGCGACACTCGGATATTTAAGTACGTTCATTGTTGCGTCTATCACGTCTAGTCTAAACAATCAAGAAGGCGCAAGACGAGCTATACCCTTAGTTCTTTAACTTTGACAGTTCTCTAAGTGTATGCATTGGTTCATTGGTGAGGCAAAATTGAGTGATCTTAGTTAAGCCATGTAGCACAGGAATTTCAGTTTTTGACCCGAAATTAATTATTGTAAAGCTGAAAATTTGCAAGATTGTAGTTTTGGTCCAGAGTACCAAAAAGTCCCATACTCTCCCCCGTTAGTTTCCCTGTTTTTGCAGAGCAACAAGGGCCTATGTCGCAGAAATTGCAGAGCTGGCTATAAAGTGCAGCAAAAAGGTTGTTATTGGTCCGATTTGGGTCGAAATTATCATAAAAGCTTCGTAGAAGCATATCCGTTCGTATTTCATATGTTCTATGCATATTTCCTTCATAATTTTCCGTTCTAGTACTGTCA
Source organism: Rutpela maculata (assembly GCA_936432065.2). NCBI lineage: Eukaryota > Metazoa > Arthropoda > Insecta > Coleoptera > Cerambycidae > Rutpela > Rutpela maculata. Next base: position 124,636,243 of record OW386290.2, on the reverse strand, counting down.
AAACTTTAAAAAATTTAAAAAAATTCGAAATGGCTCAATTGCGGATAAATGAAGACTCGGAGGGGAAAACGTACCCGAATAAACATTTCTCTTCATACTTTGGGCTTTCCATTAGTATACCTTCTCTGTAGCGGCACCCATTACGGAGCTACGCAACTTTGAGTTGCGAATTCCTGTTATATTATTGGTGTTTTATAAGATTTATTGAATGAGCTGAGAAGTAGGGTCGTACGGATCATCATCCATATCCACGACTGCTGTTTGTACAGCTGGATCCTCTACAGCTTCGGCACATGATGCTGCAGTTCAGAGCAGAGTTCCTGCACTCGCACCGGGCACCGCAGTCCGTCTTTCAGGTACAAGAAATTAGCCGTAGCAGGCTATCAGGAGCTGGATGCCTTGTGGTAGAAACAGGAATCGGAACCAGGCTCTGGGTCCTGATTTCCACCCCCGGTCCTCCAGGCGAGGAGAGGAGAGGAATCAGGGAGAATATTGTGAGGATTTAATCTCCCGAAAAGCTTGCAGCACTTAACTAATGTGCATGTGCTTTTTGCAGATCCAGCAATGGCTAGACGTCAACCTCAACTTGGGGTGGAAATTAGGACTTGATTCCGATTCCTGTTCCTACCACAAGGCAGCCAGCTCCCAATAGCCTGCTACGGCTAATTTCTTGCGCTGCAAGGCGGTGCCCGGTGCGAGTGCAGGAACTCTGGTCTGAACTGCAGCATCATGTGCCGAATCTGTAGAGAATCCAGCTACACAAACAGCCAGTCGTGGATATGGATGATGATCCGGACGACCCTACTTCCCAGTAGATCAATAATGTCAATTGTCTAACCGAATAAAGCCATTTTCTGAATCTAACAAGTTTAATTTCATTCAATAAATCTTATAAAACACCAATAATATATAAATAGGGATTCACAACTGGTCTCATCAGCGCAGCCAGGGCAGTTCCACCGGGCACATGACGGGCGCGGCCGCCGCGCGCTGACTCTCAAAGTTGCGTAGCTTCGTAACGGGTGACGCTACAGATAAGGTAGATATATCAATGGAAAGCCCAAAATATGAAGAGAAATGTTTTCCCCTCCGAGTCTTCATTTGTCCGCAATGGAGCCATTCCGAAATTTTTTCAATTTTTGAAGTTTTGAAAGCACTAGAAATTATGAACGAAATATGCATGTAACATGTGAGATACGAACGGATATGCTTCTCCTAAGCTTTTATGATTATTTCGACCCAAATCGGACCAGTAACAATCTTTTTTCTGCACTTTACAGCCAGCTCTGCAATTTCTGCGACTTAGGCCATTGTTGTTCCGCAAAAACAGGGAAGCCGACGGGGGAGAGTAGGGGACTTTTGGTACGTATTGTCCTGGACTAAAACTACAATCCTGCAAATTTTCAGCTTTACAATAATTAATTCCGGGTCAAAAACTAAAATTCGTGTGCTACATGGCTTAACTGAGATCACTCAATTCTGCCGCACCAATGAACCAATGCATACACTTAGAGAACTGTCGAAATTAAGGAACTAAGAGTATAGCTCGTCTTGCGCCTTCTTGATTGTTTAGACTAGACGTGATAGACGCAACAATGAACGCACTTAAATGTCCGAGTGTCGCTGCTACGACACTCAGAGTGGCGTAACTCCGTAACGGGTGACGCTACAGAGAAGGTAGACATACCAATGGAAAGCCCAAAGTATGAAGAGAAATGTTTATCAGAGTAGTTTTCCCCTCCGAGTCTTCATTTATCCGCACTGGCGCCATTTCGAAATTTTTTTAAAAAATTTAAAATTTTTAAAATTTTTGAAATGTTGACAGAACTAGAACGGAAAATTATGAACAAAAATATGCATGGAATATCTGAAATATGAACGGATATGCTTCTCCTAATCTTTTATGATCATTTCGACCCAAATCGGACCAAGACCAATAACAACCTTCCTGTTGCACTTTATAGCCAGGTCTGCAATTTTTGAGACTTAGGCCTTTGTAGCTCTGAAACAACAGGGAAGCCGACGGGGGAGAATAGGGGACTTTTTGCTACGTGTTGTCCTGGACCAAAACTACAATCCTGGAAATTTTCAGCTTTACAATAATTAATTCCGGGTAGAAGCGATATATTGACTAAAACTCCTGCGCTATTAGTAAAAATAATAAAAATAGACAAGGCCGGTTTCTCAAATAAAATAAATTTGGATTTATCCAGCGGATCGTAGTTTGGACGAGTGCGTTGGATAATCAGTAGAAGGCGATAGTAGGAAAACCAAATGCAGGTCTTCCCAAATGGTAAAGTTATAGAGAAAATCGCCTTGTGCAAAAATATGACAAAAAACCATTTTACCAAAAACTCGCTCCAAGGCGAAGTCGTGTCCTATATTGAACCTGCATGGGGACCAGTACGTCACGAGACTGACAGAAAGTTATCTAACCCATGTATTAGTCAATCACACTTTTGAACTCCGTTCTTGTGAATGATATAATCACAAGCGAACCAAAATTTTTTAAGTAAAATATTTTCATATTATTTTAAGTCAGCCGCAATAAAAACCTAAATGCTTACATTAAATTCTGGGGAAGTTGTTTGGATCTTTTCTACCAAATCGATTGTTAGCGCACGCTCTCATTTGTATGGTAAAATTTACCTTGCCTTAATTGGGGAGGCGATTCAATTCAAATTATATAATTTATTGGATAGGATATTGCACAGTTTCATTGCACTTATTTTAAACCTAGTTAATAAATGGTATTCTTTGAACTTTTTACATTTTATTGATACTATGACTTGTTGTAAGTCTCATCTCTTGAGGATTTCCGTTTAAGAGACCGGAATTGAGTTAATTGGGTGTCTCACGTCCCCACTAGTTTGGAAATCTCAATTCGCTGGTTAGTACGGTAGCTCGAGAGGGATTTTTTATGAAAAAAATTCAGAAATCTTTAGCAACAAAATCCATTATTATTAGGTAAATAAGTAAAATCCCGTCAGAGGGAAAGACCAAATTTTATCAGAGAGAGAAAAGAATTATTATTAAAGATAGAGCGTCATTAACAATCTATGGTAGTGCGTTCTTGGCCTATTACTTGTTCTATCGAGTTGTATCTTATCTCGAACCCGCCTGACAGTGGAAGAATAGGAGAGAGAGCGACTGGCGCCCTTAATAAATAAATTGGTGTCGAGTCACTCAGACGCACGGTAATAAGTTCTTCTACATGGCGCTCAACGTGGGGCGCTGCCATTAAATGTCGTTAATTCCTTGTGGAGTGGAAGGTTATTCATAATCTACTCCTGTGCAATACTACGAAGACCGGTGTAACGCACAACGTCTCTAGAATGTTAGAGAGTCCGTTCGCGGAGGATATGATTGGTAGTACGAGGGTAGGAACGAGTTCCACTGAAGGAAACACGCAATCGTCCACGGAACTAATGTTTGCCAAGATGGCAGAAGGTATAGCCAAGGCAATGAAAGACGCAACTTTTGCGCACAAGGATAAGGCCAAACATCCTAACGTATAATTCCACAGTCTCGATCATGAAGATCCAGAGACGTTCATAAGAAATATGGAAGATTTCTTCTAACTTTGTCCCCATTAATATGCAAATTTCCACACTGTGCGCCAGGTTTCCTCCTCAAGTACATCACAAATGTTGGTTGGCTTGAGGAATGAAGGTACACCTCCATCCACTTACAGGGGTAGCACAATGGGGCCAACAACGGGTGACTCCATTAAAACGGATGTGGTATTTCCATTAATTAAAAATTAAAATAAATATTTGTTACAGTGCCAGTTTCTTATCTGCCACGCATGTATAATGCTTGGCAAATAAGTACAATAAATTATATAATTGCCATCCAACAAAGACCTAATACATGTGTAATATTACTTGTTTACATTACCAGAATGGAAAATTATTGTGTTAACCCAGCAAGTTTCATTTTCCGGACTGTGTGTAGTAGTGTAGTGATACAGCAGCAGTACAATGATACTACTTTACCATAGTACTACCATAGTACTACTACTGTAAATGTAAACAGCATATTTTATTCTCAACAAGGCCGTAGAATTGTTTTGGTTTTCATATCCCAGCAAGTGCTACTTTCCGGTCTGACTCAGGGAAAGTAGCGCTTATAGAAAAGTGGTATGTATTGGATAGTGTCAGTACTATAGTATTAAAGTAGTGCTATACTATTATTATTGTAAAAAGTAGAAAACGCATCGAAAATTATATTTATTACCATTTATTACATTTCTTTACTAAATATTACTATTACTATTATTATTATCATTATAAAATGAGATGCCCAAAGATGACAACTCGTCATCTTGGAGTTTATAATATCCATGAACATATTCTAAAAAGAAAAAACTTAATACGAAAAATTTGACCTCAGTAAAAAAACTCGGGTTTCGCGGCCGCAGTAATACTTGATTTACTACATATTCATAAACTAGACAAAATACAGACATACGTCTATGTTAACATATAAATATAAATAAACGATGAACGCAAAAATGCATCACATGAGCAGTGACCAACCTGCATAATACCTAACAATACCTAAATAACAAAAAACTAAAAAGAGTGCACTCCCGATACATAAAATTAACAGACCCTTATGATTCAGTTTGTTTTGAAAGTCTAATTTATTGCTAAATAAACATGTTTAAATGTCCTATAACTGCTAATGCAGAATGTAAATTTATCATAATTAGCAACCGGTTATTTCCAGTAGTAGATATACGATGTACCGGTTTACGACTAAAGAACTTAAAATATTCGCGAGTTTAATTATGTTCAATGATTTATTGAGCACGTATTTTGCGTATGTTATTAGTTATTAAGAGATTTGCATAAAGACTGCTTTGCTGTTTCACTTCCCCGTGAATATTTGATTAATTTTTTGCAGCTAAAGAAAAGCATTAGGAATGTTCCAATACTTCCAATGTATACTTGTTTATTTGTTTTAAATTAGAATGTAATTATTTTATTTAACTTCTTTCGTTTATTTCCATGTATAGCGAATAGTAGCAGCTCGGAATTGTTCTTTTATGCCTCTGAGACATGGACTATTAGAGAGGCAGATAGACGTTGTACTGATATTTTCAAGATGTGAGTCTGAAGGCGATTATTACGAATTCCTTGGACAAGCAGTAACAACTAAATTTTTCAATAAAAATGCCCCCAAAGTGAGTCTGGTTGCTGGATCATTTGGTGAGGAGTGAAGTTGCGCTAACGTTCCCTCATGGTCTTTCAGTGGTAGATATAAAAGCAACAGCTATTAAACATCAAGTTATATTAACCGACATATTAACACCTCATGACATTATTATGTGTGAAATGACAGCAATGAATTTTGGTATAGGAAAAAGCAAAATATTTAAAAAAATGGGCATCATTTGCTTCTTACAGGTGAACGGGATACAAGTTTTACTGAAATTATTTAACAAGTAACTAAGTTCATCGCAGAATGCTATGCGAAACTTTTATACTGCTCACTTTCTCTGGCCAGTGTAAAACTTTGGGAGGAAAGAATTGAAAGTGGTAGGTCACAGATGCCCCTTTTATGATCGCTGCTTCAAACAAATGAAGCTTTTGTTGAAAACTTAAAGCGTGCCCATCTTCAAACCTGCATTTGGAAACTCTTTGGAATCTTATCCACCAAGTATAGAAACAACAAATTATAGATTTAGTGAAGATACAAATGCAAAATGCTTAGTAACAACAATTTTACCTTAGAAGTTGCACCTCGTGACATTCTGCATCTACTAAAATGCTCTTGTGCTAACTAGCACAATCCCATACTAAACTCAAAGAAGCGCCTGCAAAAGTGCAGCTTATATTATTAGGAAACATGAGCAGATCCGAAGATCCGCAGTACTCAGGCCTATCAGCCCATTGCACATTCGCTACATTTAGGATCCCCTAGAAAAGACCAATGCTCTCCACGAAGGAGAGCAGCCTCTTCCAGGGTAGATCCCGTAGTTCCTCCGGCTGTAGAAACTACCTTCCGAAATACCCATACCTTGACACTCCTATTGGTGCACATGCACAATGCTGGAGTAAGGCTCCATGTACTGTTATTTTGAAAGAGTCTAAGAGAAAACAGTAAAGCATAGAAAATCTCGTTCTTCTTCCTATTCCTTTTTACGGCCTTTTACTATAACATGTTCTATGTAGTGGAGTCTTCTTTCTCTTTATTCCTCTCTGTTTTTGTTTTCGTTTCAATATCCAACAAAAATTGACAGTCATATTTACATCTCATCTAAAGTCTAAGAGAAAACAGTAAAGCATACAAAATCTCGTTCTTCTTCCTATTCCTTTTTATGGCCTTTTACTATAACATGTTCTATGTAGTGAGGTCTCCTTTCTCTTTATTCCTCTCTGTTTGTGTTCTCGTTTCAACGTCCAACAAAAATCGGCCGTCATATTTGCATCTCATCTACCTTGATAATGACGCTCCATTACCATAATATCTTGATGGAATCTTTTATCTCGCTCTTTACTATAATCTCCAAGATTTCCCGGAAAATCGTCAATGTGTGAATATAAGAAATGCAGCTTAAGTTTAAGTTGAATCTCAGCTTTTGAAAGTTTCTAACCATTTTATCGACAATTTCTTTGTAATTTTCACTTTTTTTATCGCCAAGAAAATTTTTAGCCACTTTTTGAAAACCAATCCAAGCTGCTTTTTCAGTTCTATCAATTTCGTAAGAAACACTTCGTCTCTAAACATGATACGTATTTGAGGTCCATCAAATATTCCTCCCTTCATCTTTGCATATGATGAGTTCGGAAATTTCTGTTTCATATATTTGAAACATTCCCCTTCATTATCCAGAGCTTTCACAAACTGTTTCATAAGACCGAGTTTGATGTATCAACCAATAGTCTTGCAATAACGTTATGTGAGCCAGTTTCAAGAGAAAATCTGCTTGTTCATTTCTTTTTCTAATAGTGATTTGCCCTGTACCTTAAAACATGGAAACTTTGTAAAGCTTGATTGTTGACCTAGCAAAAGTGATAGAATTTTCAAGTCTCCACAGATATACCATTTACGTTCAGAATATTTTTTTTAATACTAACTCGATATTTCTATAGCTCTCTTTTAAAATTGTTAAACTCCACTACATAGAACATTTGATAGTAGAAAGGTTCGTTATAATAAAAAAGAATAAGAAGAATAATGAGATTTTCCATGCTTTACTGGTTTCTAGGGTGGGCCGAAAAACAACAAAGTTTTCAGAGCGAAACGCTATAGTAAAAAAAAGGTGTGTTTGGTAGAGAGAAGACGAGGAATTTTTTTTTTTTTTAATCGGTTGGTATCTTCCGTTCGCGCATGGCTCTCAAAAAAATTAAAAATCGATGAAATCTACAAATTAGTCTGAATTTTTTTTAGGTGACTGAAGGAACACTTACGAGGTCAGTACAGCGGAGAAAGCGATTCCTATTAAAGGTAGAAAGCACTCAATTTTTTTTTTAGAAATCTGTCAACATCTTCCGTTTGCGCATGCATTTTAAAAAACACATTTTTGGTAAAATATGGTTTTTATTTGTATATGTAAAGAGGTTACATTTTCTCTGATAGTTATTTTTCCTGAATGGCTAGTTTGAATTTAGCTTTATTAGAAAACTCCGGCATTATGGATCTTGATAGCAGAGTTGATCTGATATAGCCATCTCTATTCTCCGCACCACAGACCTTGCCTAATGCCTCGGTGACAAGCTTTACACATCGCTCCACAGTTTTTGTGTGGCAGGGAAAGCTTCGTCAATATTGCGCAAAATAGTGGAGAGAACAATTTACAGGAACTCCAGTCAATTATTTCAAAGTAGTTTTCAGCATCAAAGTTTAATTTTGGAGAAAAAAATGACCGAGTTAATTTTTCTTTAGCAGAACGTTGCCTTGACTTTATTATTCGTCTCAACCTAAGCTCCCTGATGTGGTTTCTGTCATCCATTGCCATTGAGAGGAGAAGGTTTTCAGGATGGGCAAAAAATGAATTGCGCTCGATTACAGGTTCTACTACTTGACGCAAGTTAGCAGGTAAGTATCGTGAAGTTTGTATTACCTTAAAAACATGCTTTGGTCCATCGGTAAAAGAAGTATTCTTCTTAATATCAAACCAAACATGCATATATGCTTTCAAAATGAATAAAACTGTTTGTTTCAGCTCAAAATTGGGACTTTCTGTAGATATGTACAAACGAAAACTCTTTTAGCAACAGTTAACCATCTGGCATATAAAATAGGCCCTGTATCGAATGGATTGAATACTATTCAATCAGGCATTTGTGAACAAGATCTTGCTTGCCGGGATCCAGGACCTCCAGATGGTTAACTGTTGCTAACAGAGTTCTTCGTTTATACATATCCACAGAAAGTCCCACTTTTGAACTCAAACAAACAGTTTTATTCATTTTAAACTCATATGCCTGTTTGGTTTGATATTAAGAAGAATAGTTCTTTTACCAATGGACCAAAGCATGTTTAAGGTAATACAAACTTCACGATACTTACCTGCTGCTAACTTGCGTCAAGTAGTAGAACCTGTAATCGAGCGCAATTCATTTTTTGCCCATCCTGAAAACCTTCGCCTCTTAATGATCATGGATGACAGAAAGCACATCAAGGAGCTTGGATTGAGACAAATAATAAAGTCAAGGCAACGTTCTGCTAAAGAGAAATCAATTTGGTCATTTTTTCCTGCAAAACTAAACTTTGATGCTGAAAACCACTTTAAAATAATTGGCTGGAGTTCCTGTAAGTTGTTCTCTCCACCTATTTTGCGCAATATTGACGATGATACTATTTTATCACTAATACACTGTGAAACTGCCCCAAATTGGAACATAAGAAGCTTTCCCTGCCTCACATAAGCTGTGGAGCGATCTGAAAAGCTTGTCACCGAGGCATCAAGAATCAGGTGCGGAGAATGGAGATGGCTACATCAGATCAACTCTGCTATTAAGATCCATAATGCCAGAGTTTTCTAATAAAGCTAAATTGAAACTAGTCATTCAGGAATAATAACTATCAGAGAAAATGTAGCCTCTTTACATATACAAATAAAAACCATATTTTACCAAAAATGTGTTTTTTTAAAGCGCATGTGCAAACGGAAGATGTTGACAGATTTCTAAAAAAAAAAATTGAGTGCATTCTACCTTTAATAGGAATCGCTTTCCCCACTATAGTGACCTCGTAAGTGTTCTTTCAGTCACCTAAAAAAAATTCAGACTAATTGGTAGATTTTATCGATTTTTCATTTTTTTGAGAGCCGTGCGCGAACGGAAGATACCAACGGATTTTTAAAAAAAAAAATTCCCGTCTTCTCTCTGCCAAACACGACTTTTTTTGCTACAGCGTTTCGCTCTGATAACTTTGTTGTTTTTCGGCCCACCCTACAGTGGTTTCTTTTAGATTCTTTCAAAATAATGATACATGGAGCCTTACTTTATATATTTAAATTTCAATGAATTCAAAATCACCGAAATATCGTACTTTAGGTACGTTTTATAATATCCATAACGTTGCCTATATAGTTGAGGTTTTTAACGTTTTTGATCAATTTTTCGAGGTTAAAAAAAAAATTGTGATTTGCTAGAACATTCTGATATCATATATTCGTATTCTACGGCTCCAAGTACATGGAAATATTATGTTTTCATGCTTTACACAGAACTTTTTTATTGTGGAGCTGTGTTATATGCATCCAATGATAACTGAAAACAAAAAATGAAAAATATTGGCGTATTGTACAACTACAAATAGCAATGAAAAGAAGCACAATTTAAAACTACAATTTTGCAAATTTCATTATTAAATGTTCAAAATATCATTTTTTCAGAATTAAATTACGTTTTTCGGATTCTTGTGAAATTTTCATTTGCTGTTTGGTATGGTAATAGATTCGTTTATTAATTAAATGAAGGTTATCTAACAATGAGAAACTTGCATAAAACATGCAATTTTTGTAATATTACATTAATATGCATAATAATTCAATAGTCTGTATATTGCAATTGGTAAAAAAGTATATTGGCACTGTCGAAATATCTGTTAATAATAATCATAAAGTTGATTGAACAGAAAAGAAACTTCTAAAATTTAAAATAGTCATTATAGAACAAATTAAGCTGTTTTTGTGGCTTTTACTTTTAATTATTTTGCGACAAATTATCATTTAGCACAAAATATAACTATTAAATCTGTGAGGAACTTACAAATTTTCATAACAAATTAGCTAAGTAAAATATCCGCAGTATACCGGTGTACATTCTACTCTAGGGTGGTTCTTATTTATACTTACCTTTTTTTTTTTTTTGTAAATTTTATTCTCCCCAACCCCCAGAACTATTCCAATTAATAAAATAATTATGCCTGCAAAAGGTGAACCCAATTGGACAACGCGAAAAGGTGCCGCCAGTCCTATTTCAATGTCAAATTCTTGGAAATTTGTCTCTGCAATTGGGGTGGGTTTCTACCTGAACGGCTTATCTAGTTTTGTCCTCACGATCATTTAAGACGAACCTTTACCGACGATGACACTTTGCGCCGTGGCAGGAATAAATGTAATGAATTCTCAAAAGCTGGTCCCTGGGGCAAATAGGAGAAAGAGAAGGTAAATGTGGATACTTGGATACCTTTACTTGCTCTTTTGAACTTCAGCTAGAAATAATTACCTACGTCAGTTCTTCATGATAAGTTAAAAGTGCAGTACAATGTCTTATCAAATGAATTTGCATGGTAGTGTTTATTTGCTGGGTAATAATTCCAACGAAATTACTGGAAGTAGACTGCCTTCTAATAAACAAGCTCTACGTGTTCTCTTTTTTAATCTAAGAACTTACGTGAAAGTGCTAGACTTGTAATCCAAGAAGTGATGATATTCTGGGTAAAAGCAAGAATGCCCACGAAACGACAAGACCGCTGCATTAATAAGTTGGAAGCTTTTATGAAGAATGGAGGAAGCTTCAGAAAAATTCTAAGAAACAGAAAAAAGCAGATTTTGTTGCCAAATTTAATGACCTCTTCGACATAGCACGACAACGCGCTTGACATGATAATCATCAAAAAGACAGGTTGTTTTTAATTCGACAACGGGGAAAGGGTCGACCGGGATTTATGTATGGTATTGAGTATACGAACTACTTGAGAGAGAAAGAAGGGCTGAAAAACGACAACACGAATCTTCAGAAAGAAGAGAACGCAACATACGCGAACTTGAAGAAGCGATACTTATTTATTATTAATATTTTATTCTTTTATAATATTTTTATAAAATTGGAGAATTTTGTTTTAATTGCTTTTTAGCGTGTGAATTTCAATTCCTTCCTTTCATCTTTTAGAGCAAACCGTCGAAAAGGAGACATCTTCAAGTAGCAGCGAAAATACTTCTACTTTGACTCTGACTCAAGAAGTTCAATATGAATCGGAATATATGGAGCCATTTGAACTGGGACCAGGAGTACCAGGGCCATCGTAATTGAAGAAAAAAGAGCACGCCGTGAAATAATCAACCCAAAATTTGTTGCAGTGTTTGATAAATGTTGAATTAGTAACTGAGACACTGAGGGCATCAAATACATGATGCTTAAAAGACGCCCGCATTTTATTGGAACAACTCAAAGATCGGGAACTTTTATGTCTTTCTTGTAAACATCATATTTACGAGCTAGTTCTGAGAGGTGTATATGAAGAAGAAATGGATGAAATTACAGGTCCGAATGTCCAGATATTTAAACACTTCGAAGCGTCCTGGGCTGAGATTATTAAAAGTTATTTTAAATCCGGATTTGAAGACGGGTATGTTCTTCCATTTTTGGAAAATTCACTGACATATGAAGACCTAAGTGGATAAAGGTGTTATGTCGCATTTTTAAAAAAAATTACTATATGCAATTTTTGAACACCCCTGATATAGATTTAACACCCAATAAACGGTGAATTCTAAATTTGTAATATTTTATAGAAACTTTTTAATTATAAAGGCGCCATGTCATACATACAACCAGTAATTTTAGTGGATGTACACAGTTTTGGACAGAAAAATCTAGTTTCATAACAGCTTGATATTGTTCTTTAATATTAGTGTAAACAAAAGAACATAACCCAAAATTATCTATTTTATGAGGTATTATTCATTTGAATCGAAGACAAAATAAATAAGTTCCAACTCAAAACCGTTTTGTTTAATTTACTCAAAACTTTAAAAGTGTGACATGACACCTTTATCAACTTAGATCTTCATATTCTCATCTCATTTGTGAAATCTACTCTACAGTATCGGAAGATTTTGGATTTGGGTGGCAGGCATAGTTTCAGCGGCTTGACAGACAGCCTACAATAAAGGCGTGTACCAGTGCTCTAGTAGAGGGAGCAAATAATGACGCGCTATCAAGAAAACACGTACATCATTGCTATTAAAAATTTCAGTACCATTTATTCAAAGGAAGGATGTAGTTGGCTCTGTTCAGTATAGGTAATATTATTACGTGATTTAATAACTAAAATTATTTAACTCGTTATACTTTCAAATAATTTTTTACATTTCCCGCAGACAGAGCTGCCCACGTACATGTGGTGGGGAAAGCAGGTGGCACGGGTAGGATGTGTTATACGATGAAAAAGAATAGCCTAGTTGCTTCGCTCTCGCTTGCTCTCATTGCCGACCCAAATGAAACATTTTCTGACACTGTATAAAATCCGTACCATCTACTGCGACAAGATTATCGAGAATTTTTGGAGTTGTCACTTCAATTCCTGGGTGAGATTTCCCCTCGGGGACTATGTTTTCGGGTTCCTGGGGCCATTCATCACCCGAAATAGATGGCAAAACTACTTATTTTCTAAAGCTGTTGTTATTCCTCGATGAATTCGCATTAACAGATAAAAAAAAGACATTTTTCTCCTGACCGTTTATGTTGAAGCTTGGTTTTGTGCACCACTTACCACTGAAGCACCTTATCAGGATCTCTGCTTTTTAAAGAAACTTTCGACTATAAAGTCGTTGATTCTGACATATCCCGTGTTGCGTTGAAAAAATTTCATAATCATTTATGGTACTCTCAGACCAGAAGCAGTTGCCTTGGTATTTTTTAACTCAAAATCAGTAGAATCCAAAGTGAAAATGATTGAAGTACTACCACGGGATGCAGAAGAATCATACAGTGGTGAAAGTATGAAGCGAACAGAAATCAAAGAAAACCAAATTCATAAAATTACGGAAGAGAAACGTATTGAACATTTTATTTCAGTTAAAACACAGCAGTTTTTCAAACTATTTAAGATACATGATGATTTCCTCCAAACATACTTTTTATCTTGGCCTAAGAATGTCAGCTTTAACAATGGGTTGGATATTGTTAAAAATATCCGAGTTAATGATGTTGCAGAAGGGGTGTTAAGTTAATGTTAGACAACAATAGTTTATTGTCAAAAAATGAAGAACAAAAACAATTCGTCCTGCCAATTGTAAAAGATTATAGAACGCGGTTTTCTGATTTGAAAGAGACCTTTCTCAAAAATTATAATACAGTGTTGACTACTTATCATAAATGAAATGTTATCAAACATTTTTGTTATTTTTCTTCATTAAAAAACATTCTCGTCAGTGCAAACTTTACAAAAAAAAAAACGTATATCCCATTTTATTAAAATTTACACGGATCTCTCAAAATTAAGGGTTTTCCTGTTATCCCACTGAACCCAAATTTTGCAGGAAACATTTTTTTACTAATTAGAACCAATCTAGAGATTGGGGCCGAAAAAAAAAAGAAAAACCGGAACATAAGGACCACCTTAATCCTATCCTGTACTGACAACAGCCAATGAACAAGTAGGCAATTTTTTAATTATTCTAATAACATTTACACATAAAAATAGTTGACCCGTATTTTTACTTTATTTTTTTAATAATGTCGTATACTAAAAAATAATCAAATTTAAACTCTATTTAAACGGTTAGGTGTTGCCGCAAATTTTCAAGTTATTCTATTCCAAAATTATCTCATATTTCTATGACATTAAAAAATAAAGTTATATGAAATTATTTCAAAAATAAAATAAAAAGGAAATAAAATTAGATAATGAAGAAGTTATACCCCTTTACCCATTCAAAGGAGGAATTGGGATCTGTGGAGTGTTTCCGTACCTACATACGTACGTGTCGTACGGACCAATCGACGAAGATCTATTTCAATTTTCAATAGCAAAAAATCCTGGAATAAAACCGATAAAAATGGTCTTTCGGTAGAATCGGCTGAAACTTTGCTATTTTGTAGTTAGAGCCATGCTGATGAAAAGTTCTCATCACATCGAACCGATCCTATGGACAATTGTTGAGATAAAGCTTGTTAAAATTAGGTAATTTGCGTCATTTTAGATATTCAAGAATGTTTTATTCTTAAACTATTGCTTGAAGGTTCTAACAGAGGTAACGATAATCTATGTATATGTTTATGAATGGCTTCCAGCGTATTTGTGTACTTGCGTTCTTGCGTTTGTGTGTTTGTATGTGCCAGTGTATACAGGGTTTTCCGAAAATATCGATGACAAACTTCTGGTGCAGATTCAATATGCAAAAGTATGTCCGCAAATACCTTGAACTACGGTTCTTTGAGAATGGCACCCAAAAAGTATATTTCAGAGCACTTGTTTCTGAAAATCCTATGGATGTTCTCAATATATGAAAACTAAAAAAAAATGTTAAAAAACAGCAAAACGTAAAAATAAACAGATAGAAAGTGAGACAAAAGAAATGGGATCAGTCTGGTTGGCAATGAGAACGCTCTCATAAGAAACATGGTGCCGGTAAGAGCAGGTTCTTTGATAAAAATAATCACACACACGCACGCACGTACACAAACATGCCGGACGCCATAAGCACGTACATAGATTACCCGTTACCTCATTGTTAGGATCTTTAACACGTTGACTGCCATACGGGTTAAGACAATTTTCTCATAAGGCGCCAACGGTTTAACCAAATAAAATATCCCCCCAGACCATGAATATCATCGGCTAATACACGATGAATTGACTCACAATATTTTGAAAAAAAAAACTGCCGAAAAAAACGCCAAAAAAGTCAAACGGTCCTTTATTACGACATCTCGGTCTACTTATAACGATAGAAGTGTGCTGGACCGAGTCGCTGGGAGATTCCAAGATCCCGAGAAGTTCCAGAAGATCCAGAGATCCCAAAAACATGAGTCGGTCTTATAGACCAAGTCAGCCCACAGGGCAAATACAGGGTGTTTCGAAAAGATTGAGACAACGCTTAGCCGTAGATTCTTGACATCAAAACAAGTCGATTTAATTGCAAAAGTAGTGGTATAACTCTTTTCGTTTTCAAGATACAGGGTGGCAAAGTAAAAAAATTGTATTCGTAATTTGTCTCTATCTTGGGGGGCTATTATACATATCTACTTCAAAGTTGGTAACGACATGTTTTTCAGGTCGCTAATTACAATGGTGATATTGCCGAAGCCAAATTTTATAGATGGCGCTAGTTACAGGACTTTTACGCGACACTTTAAGCCATAACTTTTTTGAGGTTAGGTTTTGGACATCGTCTTCTAGTATAATCGAAACGTAATTAAGTTTCCTATAGAAAAGGTGTACTTGTTTAAACGCGATAAAATGCACAATTTCAGAGAAATACGCGATTTTCAACTTTATCACACACCAGTTCGATGAAATTCGATTGTACCTAAAAGCGGTTTCTTACCTAGTACGTCAAGTATGATGTCTTGAAATCGTCAATAGTGCTTGTCGTAGATACGTATATAATATTCTCCAAGATAGAGACAAAATACGAAAACTTTTTTTTTATTATATCACTCTGTATCTTGAAAACGAAAAGAGTTAGACCGCTACTTTTTGGGTTAAATCGACTTGTTTTGATGTCAAGAGTCTACGCTAAGCGTTGTCCCAATCTTTTCAAAACACCCGGGGTGTTGAACTTCTTCGAACTGGTGTGTGACAAAGTTGTAAATCGCGTATTTCTCTGAAAGGGTGCATTTTATCACGTTTAAACAAATACACCTTTTCTTTAGGTAACTAAATTGCGTTTCGATTATAATAGAAGACGATGTCCAAAACCTAACCTCAAAAAAGTTATGGCTTAAAGTGTCACGTAAAAGTCTTGTAACTAGCGCCATCTATAAAATATGGCATCGGCAATATCACCATTATAATTAGCGACCTGAAAAATATGTCGTTACCAACTTTGCAGTAGATACGTATTCTAGTCTCCAAGATAGAGACAAATTACGAATACAATTTATTTACTTTTCCGCCCTGTATCTTGAAAACGAAAAGAGTTAGACCACTACTTTTTGAGTTAAATCGACTTGTTTTGATGTCAAATATCTACGGCTAAGCGTTGTCCCAATCTTTTCGAAACACCCTGTATAAGTACTCGGTCTTATGGACCGAGTTGGCCTCATAGAAAATAAAAGCCTCGGTCATATAGACCGAGATGGCAGTCAACGTGTTAAACATTCCTGGAGCGAATATCACTTATAGGATCGACTCAGTGCAATTGGAATTTTTGATCAGCATGATTTTAGCTACAAAATAGCAAAGTTTCAGCCAATTCCACCGAAGCATGCCGAAATATGACATACATATATTTTACTTAACCTAAAAGTTGATAAAACTTTCTGAAAGAAATTCTTGGACGTTATTGAACTTGAACAAAAATATTTCGACCCTTGCAATTTTTTGATAAAGTTAATAGTTTAAGAGTAAAAAACTCTTGAATGTCTAAAATGACGCAAATTACCTAACTTTGACAAACTGTATCTCAAATACTGTCCATAAGATCGACTCGATGTGATAAGAACTTTTCATCAGCATGACATGAACTACAAAATAGCAAAGTTTCAGCCCATTTCACCGAAACACCATATTCATTGGTTTTGTTCCGGGGTCCCTGAGAACTTAATAAAAGTCCAAATCAATCAAAAAGATACCCTTTTTTAGAGTAGAATCCTCCTCTTTCAAAAAGCTTTAATTAACATCGATTTCTTTAGAATTAATCCATTTCCCATTGAACCAAAGTGACTTTTGTCAGCGAAACTGAGTATTGATGCGCTTTACGCGAATAGAGCATACAATCGACGAGTCATACAATACAAAATAAAAAGAAACAATTTGATAGAAAAAGACTATCTCTTTTCTCCAACCTTCAACTGAAACATGATCAGCCCCACTATTATTTTTAAATGATATATAAAAATCGTGCACTTAAAAAAATACTTTGATTGCAGTAAATGCATTATCATATCATTAATAATACTTTTACAAAAATGCGTCCCGCATTCTGAATTTTTAAGAAATTTAATATTCATATGTTTTATGTAACACAATCTTCAACCTTGGTTATGATACAAAAATACAAATATCTGAGATGCCGTGTACCTTTCTAATGACAATTCAATTGATTTACATATATTAATTACAATAAGTAGGTAGTTTTTCCGGAATCGCTATCTAACGATGAATGTCTCCAAAATTTGGTCCAACGAAACTGATAATAAGGTGCAGTTATATATTTGATATATTTCTTTTGTTTCGAATTTTGATAAAATTGGTGTTATAAAAATAGTTTTCGAAATTAAGTATTCCTATTTAAGATAAAAAAATACTGAAACAAATCAGGAAATTCTATTGAAGATTGAGACAAAGCATTTGTTTTTACATAATATATTTAATTTGCTCTAAAACTCTAAAATATATTCATTTCTTCTATAAAGAACTTTGACAATGCAACTGAGTAAAAACGTCGTATTTTGTCCAAATTTGTGTACTATGCGTCATTTAAAACGAATAACTAATAGTGGAGTCGATTTACTCAAGAAAATAGCGGGGTTGGGAATTGTTTTAAGATGGATGCAGACCCTGCGGAAATTTTTTGTCATGACGAGTATAACAAAACCTCAAAATCTTGATTTCCAAAAGGGGGTGGAACCGAAAAGTGGTTTCTTGGACATTTTAAGGGTCCAATTTGCAGTTATAATTTTATTTTGACCACTTAAACAATTAGTTAAGGCATGAAACTAGTATCCTTTTGTTCTCAATATTAAAGCAACCTCCAGTTTAAATTTGGTGAAGATCGGACCACCCCCGCTCCTGTCCTGATATAGATATATGTACAAAAAAAATTGAAAAAATTAAATTTCGGTTATCTTGATCAGATCTCAACCGATTTGGCTGAAATTTGGAATGGAAGTAGTCTTTGTCACACAAAAACTGTGTACCAGATTTCAGTCAAAAATTAAACAGTTTGGCTGTAATTGCAGTTTCAGTAAAATTTTCTGAAATTTTCAAATTGAAATATCTCCAGACCTCGGATCGAATTTTGCTTTGTGGCAAAAGGTAGGTTATTTTATGTAGTTTTACATGATATAAGTCAATTTTACATTCGGTCGTTTTTTAGTCATTTGCACTATATGTACGCCGGTGCCACAGGCTAGTGGCTCCCCCCTCTATTTCCTTTATTTTTTAACTTATTCATTTGAAATTTGAGGTGCATAAACTATCTATAAAAATGTGTTTTTGGACATAAAAGACGGTATGAAACCATTTCCGGTTCACCCGGAAATAACCGCAACTTTCGATTTTTAAATGGAACACCCTGTATATTTTTACATATTTGGATTCAAAACAACATTTTGAGTTTACCATAAGATTTTCGCGAATTTTTGAGTCGACGTTCAGTTTTCTTCTAGAGTGCTTTGGAATACCATAATTTGTTCTACGGCAGGTAAAGTCCAAGGGAAAAATATAATTTTTCATTTAATTTCATAAATAACTATTTATGAAGCCTCCAAAATTGAACAAATCACTTTTTTATCGAAATCTATCACTTTCAATATAAATTTTCTTGAACTCCAACGTAGTTGCTTTTGCAAAAATAATGAAATGTGAATAACTACCTTTTTGTGAATAACAGCTTTTTGGTTCTCTATTTTGTTTCTTAATAGGTATAGGTACTAGTGCAAACTATAAAAATTATTAAAAGTGATTTTTTATAATAATAATAATAATAATAATTTTATTTACCTCTGGTTGCCACAATAAAGTGGATAAGGCAAGTCAAAAATTCACATAAAATTTGTAAAATACAAACAGATAAAAAGAGACAATACATATCATATATAATACTACAGAATGTAAACAAAAAAAAATCCTCTCGAGATACCTTTTTAGATTTTAGAATCTTAATTTATTTATTTATTTATTTATTTATTTATTTATTTATTTATTTATTTTTTAATTTGTTGATTTACTTATCGACGTTCTATTCATAAAAATGGATTAAGCAAAAATTAATTTTTTGTATATATTGAGCGCTCAGCTATTTTTTTTTAAGTAAATTTAATAAAATAGAAAAACAAATAGCCTACATTTGAAATGGATATCAATGAATTCAGAAAAAAAATCTGTAATTTATTGAACAGGAGCCACCACCTTCCCATTTGAAAAAAAAAGCTTTCAATAAAAAAGTGATTTGTTCAATTTTGGAGGCTTCGTAAATAGTTATTAATGAAATTAAATGAAAAATTATATTTTTCCCTTGGACTTTACCTGCCATAGAACAAATTTTGATATTCCAAAGCACTCCAGACGAGTGTCTTAAAATGGTTAAAAAAACTGAGGAGGGGGGGGAGGTGGTCTGATCTTCACCAAATTTAAACTGGAGGTTCCTTTAATATTGAGAATAAAAGGATACCAGTTTCATTCCTTAACTGGTGGTCAAAATAAAATTAAAACTGCAAATTTGACCCAAAAAAACGAAACCTTTTTGGAAAACAAGATTTTAGGGTTTTGTTATACTCGTCATGACAAACAATTTTCGCAGAGTCTGAATCCATCTTAAAAAATTTCCCAACCCTTTCCTAAACCGACTCCACTAAAAAATAAAAAAGAATATTAAATATTATTTCTTAATTATAAATCTATGTTTAGATATTTAATGTTTGAAATTTGGGTTTTTGGGATTCTTTCCATATTCCATGACCTCATGTTAATTATAGATATTTACCAGTCTTCGGTGTTGTTGGAGAGTTTTTTATTTATACATTCCAGTTACAGATAATTTTATTTAAACAATTTTTAAATTAATAACACCTATATAACCTGAACTTTGAGGTATAGGGTAAAACAGTGGCGCAGCCAGAAAATTCATCTGGGGGGGGGCCAATAGAACCGGCCTCCTGAGAGGTTGAGGAAAACTTTTCAGAAAATGGTTGAAAACGGATGTGTACAGATTCCTCTACTAGATAATACTGGCATTAATTACAAAATATTAATTTCAAGAGATATTTGGGTACTGCTTTTAGTCCCTTCAAATTAGTCAAAAAATTGCTGTTTATGGAAAATCTTCCCACAGTTATGAGACCTGTAAGAAGTGAAATATTTGGGTTGTCTAATCATGATTTTCACCCCCCCCCCCCCCCAGCAGTTCTAAAAAAGGGTGGTTTTTGAGAAATATATACATATGTATGAATTTTAGCGTTTTTTCCTCTTCTTCTCTATTTTGAGGAAAAACTATATGCATTTTGGTGAAAAATATCAAGAGAGCAAAGTTGTAGAGCATAAAATTTCCTTATAAGTTCTGCCTCTACCATTTTTTTTCGAATTCCGCTTAGTTTCGCCGCTAGAGAGCACGAAAGAAATATGGACATACGGACTTTTGCGCCGACTTTTAGATTTTGAGCCAAAATTATGCATTTTTATGAAAAATTACGTGAGATCAAAGTTGTAGAACATAAAATATATATACTTTTATGAAAAGAAAAAAACGAACTAAAGATAGTGAATTTTATGTTCTACAACTTTGATCTCGTGTAATTTTTCATAAAAATGCATAATTTTGGCTCAAAATCTAACAAAAAGGCACAAAAGCTATATGTATATTTATTTCTTTCGCGTCCTCTAGCGGCGAAACTAAGCGGAGAATTCATAGGAAATTTTATGCTCTACTACTTTGCTCTCTTGATATTTTTCACCAAAATGCATAGTTTTTCCTAAATATAGAGAGAAAGACGAAAAAACGCTAAAATTAATGTATGTATGTATATATTTCTCAAAAACCAGGGTAGTTTTTAGAACTGCGGGGGGGTAAAAATCATGTTTAGACAACCCAAATACTTAACTTTTTACAGGTTTCATAACTGGGAATTTTTTTAAAAATATTTCCTAATTTGAAGGGACTATTTGTACTAATAGTGGTTATGCTTCTATTTTTTGGTTCATGGAGGACGGCTTGGGGGGGGGGGCATGCCCCCCCTGGCTGCGCGCCTGGGGTAAAATGGTTTTGTACCTGGTACCACTAGCATATGTATATTTTGAATTAAGCAGTGGTGCGTCAGTTTATCATTTAGTAAAGCAGTTATAACTATATTCATGTTTACGAATTTGTTGTCCTAATATTGTAGAACCTGGCAGAATCGATCTAAGTCGAAAAATGGTACAATTTTCGTCAAATATCGGTTTTCAGATATAATAGAGGTTCAGAATTTGAAAAGGTCGGGTCCCGTAGAACATTGAAAGGTAAAAATGTACTGATTGTGCTATTATAAAGTAGGTACTTGACATGTATATACCCACCTGAATTCGTCTCGGTGTCCAAACAACCCCTAGGGTGAAAAACAAATCGAAGAAAACGGAAAATTAGATATTTACTTCATCTTTCTAGCAGTTTTTTTAAATTTTTGAAGAATTATCCATAATAACAAAATTATGGCTATTTATATGCAAAAGAACTTTATTGTTTAAAGCGTAAAATATTTCCTAAAACTTTGTGTGGCTCTCTTATTTAAAAAAAATTGGACAATAAATTAGTGTTAGCTAAATAAAAAGGTTGTCAAACATTTTATAAAAGAAATGCACGTGAAGAGTGTTGTAACACATTTGATAAGATTCTATAAATACAAAGATACTACATCAGATACTGACCAAAGTTTCGGCAGTCAAGATGGTATTATCGGGAGATCATTAGAATTGCAAGTATGGCACTTAAACCTACAACCTTATCAAAAATTACAACACTCTTTACGTGCATTTTTTTCATAAAATGTTTCCTAATTTCTTTATCTACTATGGGGTTCTTCCTCTAGCTAACACTAGAGTATTGTCCAAATTTCAATAAAACCGGACTTTTCTCTTTTAAATTATTTAGCTTAAAAGAGACATGCCGGACGGAGAGGTAGATGGACAGACGAACGGACTGACAGAGAAACGGACATTTTAAAAGTTGTTGTGAATTCTATGATAATACAATGATATAATATTTTTTTCTCTGCGAGCGATATTTATAATTTTTGCAATGTGTCGACGAAATGCAATATACTATTTGCTTTTCTATTTGTAATAGTCCAAGATCCCAGAGCTGCCAGACCTACGTCATTTTAGCAAAGCTAATATTTTGACGACAAATAGTGTAATATCTAATTAAGAACGAATGTGTATTTGCTAGTTTGAAAGCGGGGCCCTTTTGCAGAAAACAGGGTACAAAAGGTACATACAAATTTTACTCAGTACGTTAAAGTATGATAGCTGGTTTATTTTCCACGTGACACACTAACGACGTGGTGTAAGCGTCAACCTCCGAATCTTAAGGTCCGAGGTTTGATCCTGAGCGTTCTCAGCTTTTTTTTTTTCAACAAATATTAACTTAAAGTGGCGGTTACCAAGAAAGAGACAACCGATAGGGAAATATTTATTATTTTTGGCCATAACTTTTTTTCTTGGTATGTATATTTGAAAAAAAAACTGAGAACGCTCAGGAATCGAACCTCGGACCTTAAGTTCGGAGGTTGATCAATCAATCAATCAATCAATAGTATTTATTCAGTATTAAGAGTACAATATGTGCCTCCTCGGAGCCCAACCCGGAGCCAGCCACACGACCAGGACAGGTGACGTCGAGGTGGGTGTGGGGCTGGGCGGGGTGGGCCCGACTCAGCTTAGAGATAGTTCGAGTGGGGGGCTAGAAGCTCCTGTCCGCCGCAGGTGGACTTAAAAACTAGGTTAAAATATTTTATTGTCCACATGGACCTACAAGTAAATTAAAAATAAACACAACTCTAAAAACATTGGCGAACGCGCACTACACAATTTTGGTTGATGCTAACACCATGTAGTTAGCGTGTCACTTGTAAAAAAATCCAGCTATCATAATTTAACGTACTGAGTAAAATTTGTATGTACCTTTTATACCTGTTTTCTGCAAAAGGGCCCCGCTTTCAAAATAGCAAATACACATACGTTCTTAACTAGATATTACATTACTTGTTGTCAAAATATTAGCTTTGCTAAAATGACGTAGGTCTGGCGGCTCTGGGATCTCACTCTATAAAGAGTATATAAATAGATACGAAAAAAATGCATGTAACCTTTTTTGTAGAGCATTTTGTCTTCTTAGTTTTTGTATATAACTTTTTTTACTCTAAAATCCACTAAAAACGAGAAAATTGCCAAAAATTTTTTGTACTTATTTTGGAAAATTTCGAAATGTTCCGGTCCACTCTCCTTGTAACAAAGTTGATATATTATATTTCATGTCCAAATAAAGCGATTAATACAGTTTCCAGCTTTTCCATATTTTTCTTCTAGTTGAAACTCTACTGACTGGCCTATAGGGATTAATATCTCAGTAGGGGTTGTATTCTATCGAAAAAAGTTATATTGTGTGTATTTCTTACATAAAAATTACTCTCTAGAACATCGAGTAAATACAAATAAATTTATAATTCTAATTTAGAACATTTGTATATTAAAATTTTTTAATCGTGATTAATATATTCTTACTTTAGTAACTAATCAAAACGTACATTTTCAAAAAAATCGACCAATAGGATCTGGTTAAAGTGAGAAAAACGGCTATCGATAAGTGGAAAAAATCGAGAAAAATGTATGTTACTTTTTTCGTAGTAGCCATGTGTCAAACTAAACAAGTCATTGAAATTATTAAAATCTGAAATTTCACGTTTTGATTTCTGTACACAAAATGAATGAGAAAAAGCGATTTGGTGATGTTTCACAAGAAAATATTAACTAAGCTATGAATGAAAGTGTCCCAATTAAAACGAGAAACACTAAAAATTCTATATGGAAACAATTTGAATCTTTTTGCAACGAGCATTATTCCCTCGAAAAAGATACGACTACTATGATGAACTTGCAAATATGTTGACTGACTGGGGTTGTAACATGATAAAAAACATTAGAAAATGTTTTTATTTATTATTATAAATCGTTATTTTTGAAACATTAAATAAACAGTTTTGTTGTTTTAATAATTATTTTAGATATTTTTTAATCATATATTAATCTTCTGTAATACACACGAGGTTGATTTTCTACTTGGGTAAATTTTTTTTGAGTGACTGAAACCTGTTTTCCATGAAAATTATGCTCGAATTAAGGGACATAGGAAAAATCGCTCCACTTCGTGTCGCGATTTTTCCATGCCCTTAATTCTCGAATAATTTTCATGGGAAAACAGGTTTTTGTCCAAAAAAATGTTACCCAGTAAAAATCGACCTCTTGTATATTAATACCCGATAAGATTATGTCTTCCTTTAGTTTACGTTTTACCATTACTACTGATATACTGTCATTTTAGATTGTTAATAATATATGCTGTTATGAAGGAGAAGGACAATCCAAAAGATGAATTTTTATGATATTTTTCGTGAATATTAATGTAACTTATAGTTTATTACTTAATTTTTATGGCGCTTGACATTCAGGACGATTTTTTGACCTTAGCTTTGCCCTTACTAGAAAATGCGTAGAGGTTAAATTTGTAGAGAATTATATTGGGAGCAGTTTTTGTCTTGAAATATATTTTCGTAGATGTGTTAGTTCTTTTAATATTCGGGTCAAATCCCCTAGAAAATTTGTCAGAGTCTTTTTATTAAACTAGTTTATTACCTCATCTTTCTTTCCTAACTCGCCTAGATTATTAAAATGAACAAGTTAATGATTCGATCATGAATTTTTAAATTGCAAATAATAATGTGGAGTATTATTGTACTAATAAGACATAAATATTTCGGACACGATTAAAGGTAAATAATTGCCAATCAATTTTTTGTACATGAGGTCCAAAAAAAAATCTGTGAAATTAATAAGATCGTATAGTAATTAATATACCGTACGTCAAAAAAAAAACTGTAGGTGACATTGAATAAAGTCCAAGGGCACGTTTCAAATGGGATTATTTTAATCTGATTTATCCATGGAGGCATTGCCTGACATACGGACACTTAGACTATACGCAGTAATTAATGGCGAATGGTAGGGCCGCACGGTGTACTTCAAATTCTCTAAAAGCTGGCCAGAACCTAAAGCTTCATAAAAATCAATAGTTTTAATAATTGGAGTATCTCAGTAACAACTTATAATGAAAATAATGGACATTGGGTAATAATGTGAGATTAGTGTGGTAGGAAAATAAAACTAGGAATAATGTAAATAAAATTTATGTATTTATTATTTACATATTTTTATGTTTTACATTTACAACTGTCTTCAAGTACCAAATATTCTTTGGTGCAAAACTTTTAACTTAAACAGAATATATGAATATCCTTTATAACAACCCCCCACAAATTTTAAACACTCTTCTTCAGAATCACTTAAACCGTCCTCGTTCGAATCACTTGCATCTGTACGATGCCTCAATTTTAGGAGGCAACAGAAACTCTAATGTCTCTTTGTCAAACTATTTTGACATTCTATTTTGAAATTTTCGAAGACTCCCGGGATCTGATAATAAAGAAGTCTACCACTATCTGTTGTCGAGAACATTTGCGTGAAAAATTCTCCCGATTTTTTTGATCTCTTATTCAGAGCTTCTTGGGCGTCTTCTGACAATAGGGAACTTGCCTAAGAAATAAAATTGAATTAAAATACTCAAAATAGTAAACTAACATCATTAAAAACCCCATAGACAACAAAAAATAAAAAAATAAAAATAAGCGATTAAAATCTGCCGGATTTTACCCACTCCTGAAACGTGACGTCAGAGGGTGAAAGTCGGACGACGGCGTCAAACGACACCGATGCTGCTTTCGCATGCTCATTTGTCCGAAACAACTAGCAGTGAACACAACCTAACCTAAAATTCGTTGGAAAAACATCTTCAATATTCTGAAATGTCACAAAATGCTACTTTTGATTCGTTCGTGCCGAGTCGAATTTTCGAATTTCGCCGTGCAATTTACGATCAGATTTATCTGGAAGACTTCCTCTTTACGTCGCGACATCGTACGGTCTTCCCAATGGTGTTTTTCGAAAAATATAAACGTGTCAAGATTGTATGTTTTTGCAATTTTTTCGGCTCTGAAATGTAAGCTGTTTTTTGCTATTTTTCGCAGATATCTCCAAGACGGTTGGAGTTAGCTCGAAATAAAAAATAAGGTCAAACGAGTATTTTCCACTACGAATCTTTTGCTATCACCAGTCTTTTGATTTTTTTTTAGTTTTGGAGATAACTACAGAAATGTCGGCCACGTACGGCAAAAAATCGCAAATTTTGAGCTTCTACAGTTGGCAACTTTTTAATCTTTGCTCCTACGCCAAAACACTTACTCTAGTTAATTTAAATATAATTAAATTTGCTAAAACCATTTTTTTTATTTTTTGAATTCCGACAAAAATTAAGGAATTAGAGGGGGCGGGATTTGGGACTTTTTTTTTTCGGTAAAATTTCTCAATTTTGAAAACGTTGAAAACGTGTAATTTCCTACATTTCCTCGAATATCTCGATAATTATCGTTTTTTTTTTTTCGCAAAAATTTGTAGACAGCTTATGTAAAGGGAATTAATTGAGCTTTTGACACTTTTTTTAGTTTTTCTCAGAGACAACTTTGTTGCCTCTGCTAACATAAAAAACAAAAGACTTATGACCGTGCTTATGACCGAATATGCGGACGTTTCGTGAATGGCTAAAGTACGCCATCTGTTGCACACCACGCGAGACCAGTTTTCACCCGGTAACGTCACAGTGCTTTTCGTGAGGATTTCAAATTATTTATTGCAAAGTAAGTACTGCGGTTTAAGAGCTGATATTCGATGTGGCGTGTTTTTATACATAAATACACAGTTTAATGATAGATATAAAATAGATATAATAGCACTCCAAGAAATTAGGTGGCTGGGGAAGAAAATATTCCAAAAGAAAATAGTATATTATATTACTAGGAGTAGAACGCACTCTTTTTTTGTGTTGAGCCCAGGATTTGCGGCTGAGGCGAAGCCGAAGCCGCAAACTGGGCGAAACACAAAAAAAGGCGTTCTACTCCGTGTAATATATACTATTTTTTCTTCAAGCGTATTAAAATGCAAAAATTCATTTATTTATCATAAATGTACAAATATTCAAACTACAGTCTTACATGTTGACACAATATGACAAGTGGCTAGTGGATAGCGCGCCACCGGTGGCTTTCGGTATTAACATTATGTTACTAGTAAAACAATACCCACTGCGGTGGCGCTTTCGGAACTAACATTATGTTACTAGTAAAACAATGTCCACTACGGTGGTGTTCGGTACTAACATTTTGTTACTAGTAAAACAATGTCCTACTTCTACTTCTGTTTTTGGTGACATAATTTAAATATTTTAATACGCTTGAAGAAAAAATATATGATATACTCTAGCTGCCATCCAACAAAACATAAATTTGGAACTGGGTTTATAGTTAGTAGTAGAGTAAAACACCTAGAATAGACTTCCAAGCTTTTAACGAAAGATTGTGCAAAATTAGAGTTAGAGGGAAATTCTTTAAGTACTCAATAATTAACGTCCATGCACCAACAGAAGACAAACCAGATGAAGAAAAGGAAGAATTCTATGAAGAGCTTGAAAGGCTCATACAGAGCTGCCCGAGAAACGATATAAAAGTGATTTTGGGAGATTTTAAGATAGGAAAAGAAAATGAATACTTACCAACCATCGGAAAATATGGCTTACACGAGGAGTCAAACAACAATGGCACTCGCCTAATACACCTTGCTGCCTCAATGAATATGGTGATAGCGAGTACATATTTTGAGCACAAAAAAATACACAAAGGGACATGGGTTAGCCCAGATAGGAATACGGTTAACCAAATTGACCATGTGGTGATCGATGCAAGACATTTCAGCGACGTCATGGACGTATGTACTAGACGCCTAGCAAATATTGACTCAGATCATTACTTAGTCCAAACCAGGGTAAGGGCAAGAATCTCTAATGCAAAAAAGGGAAAAGGAAGTAAAGAAGAGAAATTTAATCTGGAGGCGCTCAAAAACCCCGAGACAGCTAGAAGATTTGAGCAAGAGCTTGAAAGAAAGATAGAAGACCAAATGGAGACCATTTGTCAAGATATTGATGAATACTGGGGAAAATGTAGGAATGTACTGGAAGAGGTAGCAACAGAAGTCATTGGAAAACAAAAACAAAAGCGAAGGGAAACAGAATGGTACGATGAGGAGTGCAGGCAAGCAACAGAGAGAAAAAATCAAACATATAGAAAACTTCAAGGCCGAACAACAAGACAAGTAGAAGAAGAGTACAAGCAACTGAGACGAGATGAAAAAAGAATAATAAAAAGAAAGAAAAAAGAGCACATAGAAAGTCAAGAATTAGAAAGGCTTAATACCCAAAATGAATCGCGAAAATTTTACAAGAATGTCAACCAAAATAGAAAGGAATTTAAGCCCAGAATATCAATGGTTAGAAGCGCGGAAGGAGAAATTATTAATGAACAAGATAAGAGATAGGGTGGCTGAAAACTTTGAAGAAAGATTAAACATTGGAAACCAGGGAGAAGTAAGCGAAGCAGAAATGCAGCTAGAAGACATAGAAGATGAAAGAGAAAGAGATAACATACCAACTGAGGAAGAAGTAGCTAAGGCAACAAATAAATTGAAGAATCATAAGTCCCCTGGTATGGATGGCATACCTTCTGAGCTGCTAAAGTATGGGGTAAACAAATTAAAAGAACGCATATGCAGTTTAGTAGCACAAATCTGGAGACGCGTAAAACTCCCAGATAATTGGAACATAGGTATAATTGTACCTATACACAAAAAAGGAGACCAAATGATGTGCGGCAACTACCGAGGAATTACGCTACTAAACGTAGCATATAAAGTATTGGCCTACATACTGTATGACCGCCTAGCTACATACAGTGAAGGAATAGTAGGCAAATATCAAAGTGGGTTCAGGAAGGGAAGTCAACAACTGACCAAATATTTCTTCTCAGGCAGTCTTTAGAAAAGACGTACGAATATGGGATTGATACCTACCACTTATTTATAGACTTCAAAGGTGCCTACGATAGCATAGACAGAAGCTCACTCTATAACGCCATGAGAGAATTTAATATCCCAATACACTTGATAAAACTAGTAAAGGCAACTCTATCGAAAGTCGAATGTAAAGTAAAGATACAAAACAGCATGTCAAGATCGTTCCAGACATACACAGGTTTGCGCCAGGGAGATAGTCTATCCTTGCTTGTTATTCAACATTGCACTGGGAAAAGCCATAAGAGATTCAGGCATAGCGACAAGGGGAACCATTATAAATAGAAGCGTACAAATACTAGCGTATGCAGATGACATTGATGTAGTATCAAGAACAAAAAGAGACTTAATACAAGCCTTCAAAGTACTAGAAGCAGCTGCCAAGAAAGTGGGGTTACAAGTTAATATAGCAAAAACAAAGTATATGAAAGTTACTACCAACACTCAATTAACACCACCTGAAGACCTGGTGATAGATAACATTATTTTTGAAGGGGTAAGAGAGTTCGTATATCTTGGATCGCAAATAAACGAAAATAATGTAATAAGTACAAAGATTAAGAGAATGATATATTCAGCTAATAGAGCCTACTTTGGATTAAAAAAGCTACTAACATCAAGCATAGCAACCAAAAAAACCAAGTTATTGATATATAAAACTCTTATCAAACCAGTGCTCTCCTACGCGTCGGAAGCATGGACCATGACAAAAAGTGATGAAGAGCTATTAGGCTGCTTTGAGAGAAAGATTTTGCGCCATATATATAGAGGGGTACTGGAGAATGGAATGTGGTGTAGACGTTATAATTTTGAGCTCTACCGCCTCTACGAGGAACCTGATATTGTTCGATCTATCAAAATAAATAGACTAAGGTGGCTGGGACATCTAGAAAGGATGGACGACATGGAACCCTCAAAGATAATTTTCCAGCAAATACCGGCTGGACATAGGAAGAGAGGTAGGCCCAGAATTTGATTTAAGGATCAGGTGGAAGAAAATATAAGTACGCTAGGAATTAGAAACTGGAAAACCAAGGCGATGAATAGGGAAGAATGGAAACTGATATTAGAACAGGCCAAGACCCACCCGGGGTTGTAGTGCCAGAGATGATGATGACACACTTTAATGAAATTTAAAGAAAATGGGCAAGTTCCCCATTGGCTAATTGTCTAGATTTTCACTTTGCTCTTCGTCCCTTGATCCTGCAATAATCGTGAAAGTCAGAAATATATAAAAAATGAGAAGCGTTTTATATAAGGTTTCAAATGTAGCTAAATTATACGAAAATGCGGCGTCATGCGGTGTTTTTGTGCTGTCAAATAGTCAACATGTCGTGTTATAAGACTGTTTTTGCTGATTTGTAGGGACGTATCGGGAAGTTCACTAAAACCTTAAGGGAATGCAGTTTTATTCACATTCTTCTGGTGTTCAGGAGATGTCAAAAATAAGTAAGCTAATAATGGTAACACATTAATTACACAGCCACACAAAAAAAGTGGTCTGACCTGCGGACCATACCAGTATATCCTTATGTATTTGGACCCACTGAAACCGAATCGAAGTCAGAATTGCCAGATTCGCTCGTTTTTCACCGTTAACCCCAAAACAAAACAAAAAGTGTATTCTTATATATTTGGACCCGCTGAAACCGACTTCAGTCAGATTGGCTCGCTTTTCACCCCCAATCCCGAAAAACACTCCCAAAACAAAAAAAAGTGGTCTGTTCGGCAGACCAGACCAGTGTATCCTTACCAAATACATAAGAATACACTGATATGGTCCGCCGGACAGACCATTTGGGGGGTGGGAGGGTCTCTGGGGGTGAAAAATAAGCCAATCCGACAATTCTGACTTTAGAGGGAAGGATACACTGATCTGGTCCGTAGGTCGGACCACTTTTTTTTGCTTTGGGGGTGTTTTTTTGGGATTGGGGGTGAAAAGCGAGCGAATCTGAAAATTCTGACTTCTGGTTCGGTTTCAGAGGATCCAGATAGATACATAAGGATACACTGGTTTGATCCGCAGGTCAGTTTCAAGTTCATCAGTTATGAAAGTGATAATGTCTCTTAAGGCTTTAATTTTTTTTCCACATCTATAACCGTATTGATAACAATTTAGCAAGTTTTTACTTTCTAAATAATACATTAACCGAACTTTATATGCTAGCTCTATTCATTTAGAGAGGATGGGAACTATTGAAATTGGTCTATAGTTGCTTTCAAGATTTCTGTCTCCCTTTTTATAGACGGGGGTTACCTTAGAATGTTTGAGGCCGTCAGGGAATACTCTCAAAACATATGTTAATAGGATACGTGATCTGTGGTAAAAGTTCCTTTTTAGCAATTTTAATCATGTCGCTATTTATGCCATAATAATCTTTACATTTTGATGTACTCAATATATCAATCAAATCGTTAATTTCCAGCTCAGTTACTGGCTCCAGGTAAAAAGAAAAGGATACTATTTCTTAAGTTGCTAAGGTAATCTAAGTTGTCGTGGTTTATAGTATTTATGATTTCACTAGAAATATTAACGAAATAATTATTTAAATCTTATTTTGATTTATAATAGACCATGCCACCTTTTGTTTGTTAGAAGCGTTTGCTATAAGTTCAGTGTTATAATTTATAGCCTCCGATTTTAGTACCATTTTATATCCCTTTTAGCATGTTATAGGATTCTTTAAAATTTCTGTTAAACTTGCTAAAGTCATGCAACATAATGAGGTTGTTTTTCATTACTTTAGTCTGTTCACTGTACTTATCTTATTGTGTCTTGTTTTTCTCTTGAGAGGAAAAGAAGCATTAAATGACCTAGTGATGTGAATTAAGATTTCAGACATTATATGAACATCCTTGGTGTCAAAGAAATATGACCAGTCCCAGTTTTTCAATCGTCAATTTATAATTTTCTTTAGTTGTGTTATTAATTATTCTGTAATTTTGATGTTTATTTGTGGACTATATTTTATTAGCTACGAAACAGAAAAAACTCAAACTTTCATGGTCAGATAAGCATGGAATAAATACTGTCGCGTGTTTCCACCCTTAGGAAACTACCCCTTGCAAATTCCGTGGGTTCCAAAAATTATAACAAGAGATGTCCACTAACACACTTTATTAAATATTTACTGGATACTTCACAATACTATTATTAATTTAAATACACTTTACTGACTAAAAATCACAATGTTTATTACTTTGTTTATCTTTGAACTCTTAACCTCACTTTCTATACTTTCTGAACTCCTGAACTACTTGCTGAGAATGCGGTCGGTCTTTTATACCTAAAAATGACAGATCTCGATTTTTCTGTGATGACGCCACCATTCTCTAGATAATTCCAGATGTCACCAGAACTAACTTCTGGTAGGTTTCTCGAGTAGGTGCAAATACACTACATTCATTCAGACATTCGATCTGTTGAAGTCTGCCTACTTTTTAGTAACATAACCTTAAATTTTAAGGGGTGCAACATATTACAATACATTTGTCTCCCAGTGAGAACGGTATATGTTAGAGAAAATGTTATCTATTCTTGTAGCAGATGCATCTGTAACTCGTTGAAATCACTAATACATTCATGTATTCCAAGGGAAACAAACAGGTTTGTAAGAAAAAGCGAATTTACTGATTTTTTAATGAAATCAACATTGAAATCAACACAGAAAATAATTTTTTTATGTAGATATTTTATCAAAAAAATCAAATTATCGTTGAAAATTTTGATATCACCTAAAGGGGATCTATAAGAGCAGTATATAATTAACTTAAACTTACATAATTCAATAGCACATATTTCTTTAAATCCTCACAGATTTTATCAGCAGTTTGCAGTTTAAGCCATACTCCGTCTACCGTTCAGCTTTTAAACTTAAGATTGGCAGTTACTGATGGGTATAAAATGTACTTTTGGAAAAAACTTAGTTAACTATTAGATGTAAGATAAACGAAACCATACAACAGACCTATAATTGGTTAAAGTTAGAGTTGGGTAAAGTGTGTTTTCCAATATTAATATTATTGTGAATAATTCAATTAAATATTGTATATAATAACTTTAACATCATGTAAACACAGTAAAATTGTGACGTTACACAGTGTGGCATTTACCAGTTTTTTAGGTCAAAATTCGATTCCTCCTTGTAATTCAACCAAAATCAATATATTTGGGCTCAAAATATTCGTAATACTGAGCACCTTAATGAAGAACTGGGAAAATTGCAATCTAGCTTATTTTTGACACATGACAGCTGCCCAAACCCTGTAAAAAAAATATATATATACAGGGTGTAATCATTTTCATGTCATTAAAATAAACTGGTAATGGGGACCGACCAGACAAACAAAAAACCTTTATGATTTTTCCCTCTAGGGACACTTTGAAAAAAAACTGACCTAGGTCAACAATATTAATATTAAGGTAGAGATCATTTGAGAACCACTGCTTTTCTTGGTCAATGGACTTGTAGTTCCCAATTATACAACTTTTAAATTGTCATAAAAAAGTGCAAAGTCCTCGCCGGCACACGCGGCGGTCCGCGGTGTCAAAGAAAAAGCCTTTGATGAACCGCCTCAACCAAACTCAGGCAATTATAAAGAGGTAAATAATTCGTTATCTCTTTCTGCACAACTGCAAGCAAATAATGTCCATAGAGGCTTAAACAGAGCATTTCTTTACATGTGTGTTTTTTAATTTGGAACAAAATATCGGATTATTGTTTATAATTTAGAAAATTTAAATGTGATTTATTAACATTTGTAACATAAATGAGTGTTCTGGGTTAAAAGCTTACCTACATAAATTATTCGAAATCTCTGCATCTGCATCAATACACAGTTCGGCCCGTCGAACTAAGGACATACGCACTCCGTTCAATACTAAACACTAAACTATCAACTAACGTTGTCAATAAAGAAAAATAAAAGAAAAACTTGGTCCAAAATCCAAAAAGAAACACAAAAAGACGAACAAGTAAGTTGTGACTGTACGTAATTAAGAACTTAACGACTTGAACGATAAGTCAAAAATAACAAAAACAACGAACGGCGTGCGTGTTGGACGTGTGTACATAATTAAATACCCACAGTAACTAAAATATTGTACAAGGGAGAGTCAGAGTATAGGTTTCTTCAGATCTATTAAACACTCAGAAAACGTCGACGTCTTTCATCTTTACCGCACCACTAAAGACCGCCGACATTTTATAGCTATCTCTACAAATATCGAGTATCTTAGGCAAAGACACGCGACGATCTAAACCTACCTCAATATTCCAGCAGTTTTCAAACAATATTATTAAAAATTTTCGAAATTTTTGTTTTGTTTTTTTTTCTAAAACTGCAGGCTTTAGACCCCATGTTATATAAGGTTTTTTTGTTCGTTTAGTCGTTCCCCACCGCCAGTTTTTTTTAATGACATGAAACTGATTGCACCCTGTATAAAGGCAGAATCTAGACACTGTTATTTCCTACATAAATATCATATTCTAAGTTCTTTTATTCGCAGAATTTGTATATAAGTATCACAAACGAAAAGGTCAAAGAGCTACCAACTGCAACCATTTTTTGGCTAGTGTTGGTCAATTCATCTGCTTGTGAATGGTTAATTGTGCGCAAACTAAATAAGTATCCATATATGTTACATTCTGTAATTTTTCTTGACTCGAAATTCATGGTTCTGAAACCTAATCGTAATAATAATAATAATTTTAGAAATGACCATTCATTGGCCAATATTAGTAATTTTTGGGTCCTTTTTTGTGTCTAACAAAATCTTAAGTACCAAAAACCCTTGTGTTTTAAGTTCTTTTATCTGCAGTATTTGAGTATAGGAATCACAAAACGACAAGGTCAAAAGGCTATGAACTACAACCATTTTTTGGTCATTTTCATTCATTTATCGGCTTGTACACTATTATTGGTGCGTAAACTACATAAGTTACCATGTATATCACATTCTCTAATGCTTTTTGATATGCATAGTCCGAATTTCTTGAACCCGACATCCAAAAGTCGAAAGAATTTGGGATATGGCCAATTTTTATTTCAATTTAGGAATTTTTTGGTTCTTTTCTGTGAGTAACAAAATATAATTAATGGTAGTTAATTATTCTATTATCCTATTTATTTTAATATTTTCCTTCTAATTACTGTTTTTGTAGTTCAATAATTTTAAAAGCTATAGAAGTTCAAAGAAAAGCACAATTTATAAATATATAATATTTTTTCTTAAAAAGAAAAAAGCAATATTTAATTACATTCAGTCGAGGTTTTTTATTTACTAAAATACATTTATAAAAAAATTGTATTAGATTCTAAGATTTTTTGTTTTGACATTTTAATCAAATATAACGATAACTAGTTGAAGTGGTTTAAAAAAAAATTATAAAATATTTATACTGCAAATATTTATTTCTTATTTTGGTACTTTAGATTTTGTTACACACAAAAAAGGACCCGAAAATTACCACTATTAGCCAAAAAATGGCCGCTTCTAAAATTATTTAGACTATTAGGTTTCAGAACCATGAAATTTAAATCCTATGTGCGCAAAAAACATTGCAGAACGTGACATATATAGTTACTTATTTAGTTTACGCGAAAATAACCGTTCACAAGCAGAAAAGTGACCAAAAATTACCAAAAAATAATCGCAGTCCCTAGCCTTTTGACCTTTTCATTTTGTGATACTTATATTCAAATTGTGCGGATAAGGAAACTTAAAATACATTGGTTTTGATACTTTAGATTTTGTTACACACAAAATAGAACCCGGCAAAAAAATGTCCATTTACAAAATTATTTGGAGTATCAGACCATGAATTTCAAATCCTATATGGCAAATAAAATTACAGAATGTGACATACCTGGATACTTATTTAGTTCGCGCACAATTAACCGTTCACAAGCAGATAAATGACTAAAAAATGACCAAAAATAACTAAAAAATGGTCGTAGTTTGTAACCCTTTTCGTTTGTGATACTAATATACAAATTCTGCGAATAAAATAACTTAAAATAAAAGGGTATTTGGTACTTTACATTTTGTTACAAACATAAAAGGGCTCAAAAATTACCAATTTCGGCCAAAAAATGGTCATTTCTAAAATTATTTAGGTACTTATATATGTTTTTTTTTTTTTAATTCATATTCTGCAAGTAAAAAATCATGATAAAATATGATATTGATAGACTTCCAAGTAAAAGTCTAGATTCCGCCTTTATAGAGTTTTCACATTTTTTACAGGCTTTTGATAGCTTTCATATGTCAAAAATAAGCTGGATTGCAATTTTCGCAGTTCTTCATTAAAGTGTTCAGTATTACAAAAATTTTGAGCTCAAATAGATTGATCTTGGTTTAATTACAAAGAAGGAGTCGAATTTTGACCTAAAAAACTCGTAAATACCACACTGTGCGTCAGTTTAAGAGTGACGTGCACCGCTTGATATATTGGAACCACTTTACCAGATTTTCGCCTATAAATGATTAAAATATTTAATTATATTCCTTTTCTTAAAGAAAAATACGATCCATTTTTTTTTTTTTTGTTATGTGACGGTATTAAAATTGACAAAACCGATATGCCCGTATATGTAATACATTTAAATTATCAGTTAACTGAATTTATTAGACAATTGTTTATAATATATTCAGGGTCAGTGTTGATTGTTGTACAAGTTATGTAACAAAAAAATAGATGAATAACTGGCTGATATAAATGATGTAAATCCCGGGCTGATTTATTCATCTCATTATATGTAATCGAATAAATACAAAAAATTAAAGAGGCAACGAATAATTATTGGCAAATGACGAACTTATTAACGGATACGGGCCTTTTTTATGGTATGTTGATTATTCAATTTAAAATAGCTTGAATAAGACTGTGTATTCTAAAATCCCATTAACAGATTCGGGGAAGTAATGAAATGCGGGTGCCATAGGCGTCAGTCTATGGCATAATGTTTATTGATAAATAATATAATAAACATTTTAGAAAAATTGTAATTCTAATCATCTTTAATAAAACAGGAAATATTAAAACCGGTGCCCAAGCAATCAGTGAGAGATTTTCCAGATTTTCCATCCAAATCCCCCTCAACGAAAACATTTTGTATGTGGAAATAATTATTTATGGAACTTTATTAATAAAAGTAAAATAAAACCCATAAAAGTAATTACGCCATTCGAAAGTACGGGAAATTTCACAACAAAAATGTTTACTAAGTTTTTTGTGCGATCAAAAATGTAGGCTCCAGATTTTTTTGTTTAACGCACGAAAATGGAACGCGGAGACACGCAAGTACGGCGCGCTACACTAAATTTGTTGTAACTTTTGAACTAATTAATGAAATTGACACAGAAGATTAAATGAAAGAAGAAACTTGTAGCTATTGGGTTATTATATTTTCAAATATAAAGATGAATGTATGTATGAATAGTACACATATGAAGTCGGAACATAAAGAGATTTGCGATGAAATAGGAAAAAGCTCTACCATTTCTACAAATTTAAAGATAATAACTTGGATCTTTCACATTTTACCCTTGAAGTAATATATA
Source organism: Rutpela maculata (assembly GCA_936432065.2). Taxonomy (NCBI): domain Eukaryota; kingdom Metazoa; phylum Arthropoda; class Insecta; order Coleoptera; family Cerambycidae; genus Rutpela; species Rutpela maculata. The sequence continues at coordinate 124,598,346 of OW386290.2, read as the reverse complement.
AAAAGATCCGATGAGTGAACAAAACCTCAAAAATTTATTTTTGAAGATGTACACTTCCAAAATTTCAAAATTTTGAGAAAGTGACAAAATTTGATATATAACTAACTTCAATCACCTATTTCTCTGGTTTAAATCGCGTTATTAGATCTCTGTAGGTGCAATTTTTAAAGCTTGAAATGTGTACTTTAAGATGTTTCAAGGGGATTTACCTTAAAAATTAAATTAACCCCCCCTTTTATTGGAAATTAAAAAAAAAATATTTTCTCTAAAATTCCTGAAATATGGGAAAAATTAACGTTTATGAAAAAATGTATTTAGCCTAACCTATGCAGCACACGTTTATAGTAGGACCTCAAAATAAGTAAATCTGATGATGAAAAAATTTTGGAATGTATATAAACCTATACTTTTCACAAAATTTTGAAAAAATCAAGTTCTGTCGGTAAATCGAGTTAATGTTGATTGTTTCTACAATTTTTATCCTGTTTAAAATATCGAAAACATATTAGAAACATTCACGTGGTACAGGGCCATGAGTCAAATTATAATGCTTGAATAACAGAAAGAGGTTGAAAGTAAAACATCTTCGCGGCAAGCAATACTCATCACCTGCCCCGCACGCTGCGCTGTGTGTGTGTCTACAGAGCATTGTAAAAGTAATTTGTGCACTTTTTCACAGATCATCTTGTAATGATATGCACAATATTCACGTTTTCTCAGCTTCTTTTTAAGTTTTTATGTGAATATTTAAATTGTGTTCTTAATTGAATAGTGTTTTGGATTATTTTATTGCTTGATGAAAGTCGGCCATATTGGATCAGCCATTTTGAATTACCTTTTTTGACATCATAATCTATTTCAGTGACTTCGAATTTGAATCAAATTGCTTTAAAATTTTCCAACTTTTGTTAAAAAAAAGTTTCTTTTTGTTTAAATAATTAATAAACAATTTCCTTACGATTATATATTTTTCTTACTTTTTATTTTAAGCCATGTAAAAGTAATTACAAAAGGTTTTAGGAAAATCGAAGCTTTCCGAAATTATTCAGAAATAAAGCATATTTTCGGCCTCTATTGGCTCCACTACAGAGCGTGAAAGATACGAAATAATGCACTAGATCATTTAAAAAATTTCCTAAGTGAAAGAGATTGTTGTAGAACTCTCCAGAATCGTCCAAAGTCGAAGACGGAATCAAAATTCGACTTGGCAAAAATTTTAATTAAAGACATTTTTTAAGAGTCTGAGGGACTCAAGAGGCACAGACCAGTCCATAAGGACCGTTTTGGGTTCTATAACGCGTTAGAAATTACCAGGTGAAAATTCGAAGAAACACCGAATTTTCACTTAGGAAAATATGTTTTGGTTCAGGATATGAGAGCGAAAGTATATAATGGCAGGGATTTATGAATGATATACTTTTTTCAGAGGTGCAACAAAGTTGGACTTTGAAAAATAATTTTTGAAAGGACGTCGAAATTTGGCTTGAAAATCGATTTATCAAAAGTACGCCAAAATTTCACTTGCAGATTAATTTTTCAAAACTGCGTCGAAATTTCGCTTGAAAATTGATTTTTCAAAAGTACGCCAATATTTCACTTGAAAATTACTTTTTCAAAGTACCCCAAAGCCAGTTTAAAAAGTACTTCGAAAATATACTTTAAAAAATAATTTTTATTCCTCCACCAAAGACATTGACCATTGAGGTACTGTCATTGAATGCCCTGTTATAAAGTATGAGCATAAAATTTCAACGATGCAATGCATCCAAGTAGCGAAACCGACGATTTTGACAAAGACGGCGTAGCGTCGATAAGCAAAAATTTGATAAAAATCAATGCACATGCACAAGGCCGGTTTCTCCCATAGAAAGAGTTTGGATTCGCTCAGCGGCTCGCAATTTGGTCGAGCGTGTTGAGTAGTCCATACAAAGAGATGGTAGGAAAGCCAATAGCAGGGCTCTCCAAATAATAAAGTTATAGAGGAAAACGCCTTGTGCATAAAAAACAAAAAATTAAATTTTGCCTAAAAGTCACTCGGAAGTGGGTCGTTGTAATTTTGCTAATATTGAACAATTGCATAGGGGCAAGTAAGTTGTGGACTAATCGAACGCCAAACAAACTTAAGCAGTCATAAGTCCTCATGAATGTGTTTGAGTACGTGAACCACCACGATACGAGAACTTTAAAGCTAGGTAGTCTCTAGCGAAACTAAATTTATTTAGTAAAACTTTTTTAAGTTATAATCAGTCAGCCGTAATTATTAAAATTACAAAGAGTCTAAGACTTCTCTAAAAAGCTCGCATTTTGATTCTGAGAAGGTATGCATGAATCTTTTCTACCTAATCGATCGTTAGCGTAAGCGCTCTCGCTTGCATGGTCTGAAAGCCGTTTGTCTTAATTGGGGAAGGCGCGATTCTTACAATAAGAATTTTGCTATAACCATATCTGTTAAATGAACGGATTCTTTGAACTATTGCATCTTAATTGATCTTGAGACTTGTTGCTAGTCTATAAAATTTAGCTTTTCAAAGGGTACAAAAATGTAAATAAATCCACGGCCAGAGAGAGCGCCGTTAAAGATCCGAGGAAGTGCAGCCTTGGTCCATTATTCGGCTATCGAAGTGCATCTTATCTCGAACCCGCCTGGGAGGTAGAAGAACGGGGTAGCACACGACTGGAGCTCCCTGAGAATTAAATTGGTGTCGCGTCATTTTGACGCCCGGTAGTGCGTTATTCTGCAAGATCAAGTGAAAATAAATAATGTGCTAAGAAAGCAGCAATGTATTGAATATGGAGGAAAGTGTTGGGGCCAATTCTTTTCACACTACATATATATGGCTTATTTTCAATTTAAAGAAGTGGCAAAATAATAAGCTTTGCGGATCATACTGCTATATTTTATCGTCATAGTGGGAACGAAATATAATCAAATGAGGACATAGACATGTCTGTTATTAAGGATTTGTTCGACTATAAATTATTGTCTATAAGCTTCTAAAAAACGTGCTGTTTACCATTCTCCAGTTTTAAATCATCACTGCGTAACTTTTTTTCCCACATATCTGTACAGTATGACTTAAACATACTGCCTGCAAAACGAATTAAATATCATGGCATTATTCTGGATAATCATTTAAGATGGAAGTTACATGTTAATTCTGTAATAAAAAAGCTACATTGTGTATTATATAAATTCCGGCTCTTACAATAGTATTTTATATAACAAGTGGCTAAAATGGTATTTTTTTTTAAAGTGGGGCATTTATAGTACGAGCCGAAGGCGAGTGCTATACACCACACTAGTAAAAAAACACATTTCTGTCTCGAGTTGTATACAAAATTTTTTGTATCGCCATTCGAAATTAGAAAACAATATAATTTTGTAAAAATAGACTAAATTCTATTGCTGTTTCCATAGAAACCAATAAGTTTTATATCACACTGTGAAATAATATTTCTTTATTTCACTCTTTTTTTTTTGTATTTTACATTTGTCAATATGACATTGTTTTGATTCATAGAAAGTGTCAAATAAATGCCATCTTAGGATATGGCGTTGCAAAAAATGTTATGTAACGCCATTTTAGCCACTTGTTATATAAAATACTATTAGATATACAAAATAAAAAAATACTATACTACAATCTAGTTGGATGTCATTTATCATATAGATTAATAGATTGAGGAGTGCCAAAAACTTATTTAAGGTATTTGGATAACAAAAGCACTTAGAATACCTAATGCTTCGTAAAAATTCTAAGTGTCCAAGCGATTTATTGAATCTTGAATCTGAAATAATAAACATTAGACAATTGTTTTTCATTACAATAAATATTAGGCAATATTATAAATAAAAATAAATTACTTACCTATCAATATACATAGGGTGGGACGAAAAACACGAGAATTTGAAGTTGCACATATAGGCTAGTTTCTAATTTGTTACTATGCATCTAAAACTAATTCGGGTAAATTTTTAGTCAAATCGGTTAATATCTAGCCGGGCCCCCACGGCCTTGAAAATGAAGGAAAAGGCCAATTACTTTCACATCTAGTGGAAGTATAGTAACGACAAAAAAATTTTTAAAAATTTTTATTTTTCAAATATGCTTAGAATGTCATGAAACGTCGAGATTTTAGTAGTGATTCCTTGGGCAGTGGTTTTTTCGATTTTTAACATTTTCGAAATTGACATTTTAAATTTTTTTATGACTCTTCATTAATGTCTGAACGTGTGTGGCAAAAGTTTTCCAAATAAAATATTTTTCAGTTCCAGGGAAATTAGAAATTTGTCACTAAAACGTAGAATTTAGCGAAAATAAGTTTTTTTTGAATAAAATTTCTAATTTTCCTGGAACTGAAAAATATTTTATTCGAAAAACTTTTGGTACACGCGTTTAGTCGTTAATAAAGTGTCATAAAAAATTTTAAATGTCAATTTGAAAAATGTTTAAAATTGGAAAAATTGGCCTTTTCTTTCATTTTCAAGGCCGCAGAGGCCCGGCTAGATATTAACCTATTTGGCTAAAAATTTGCCCGAATTAGTTTTAGATGCATAGTAACAAATTAGAAACTAGCCCATCTGCATATTCAAATTTTATTAAAGTATCCCCACACTACTATGTTATGGCGTTCTTAAAAAAAATATTTCGTTTTTACTTCCGGTTTTATAGCAAAATTTATCTTCTGGGGTAACTTTGATCAAGAAAATCGATGTTTTAAATACGAATTCTTTATTTTACAGTTGTTGGAACGTTAAAACCGATAACAAATTAACATTAATTATCAAAAACAGAAACGGTAGTAATAGAAAAACTAATAACTTTACAGCTATTTGCAAAACTGGTATATCTCTATCAAACTTATATATTAAGTTGTCGTCTTCGTCCAATTCTTCTACAGGATTAGGTAGTATTTCAATAATCTCCTCCTTCTTTATTTCAGATACATCATTGTGAACAAGTTTAAATTTCGACTTATTTTTTCCTATTGATTTCAGTCCGACTACCACAATGTCTGAATCTGTTTCTATTATTTTGCAAACATATTCAGTTAAAACTGAACGCCACGCCCCTTTCATAGGGCGAAAGAATGCCACATCAAGTGGTTGGCACAAATGAGTCGAGTTGGGCACCAAACATATAAAATCGATATCATTTTCAGCGCACATTTTCAAAACTTCACTGTCCATATGGGACGAAAGATTGTCTCCCAGTAAGGTTTTTCTTCCTTTTAACCGTTTAGCATGAGGAAGAAATACTGTTCGGAACCAATCTCTGAAAGTTTCTCCGTCCAACCAACCACTTGCAGTGCGATTGTATCTCGTACCTAGACCTCAGCAAGGATCAGTACAATATGAAAAGCCCCTGGAGCCATTTTCCTCCCAGGAGTCATATAGGTGCACACTCTTGTAAATGAGATATGGTGGCAACAAAGTGACATCTGCAGAACCACACATCATAATAGTTGTACAGCTTTTTGAGTGATTCATTACCTTTTCAGGGTACTTAACCCCTCTTCTGTAAATGCATCGTTCTCTAAATTATTGTAAAAGCTGTCTTTGTTTGTCTGGAGATAGCTGCTCTAGATCTTTTAATGTTTGTCGCTAATCTCTGCCCATAAGATTTTTTATGCCTCTCCAGTAAACTGTAGGTCCTGTCAATTCCTGGCACATTGTTTTTAAACATATGAGCAGTTTGTCCCTTTCCGTCCAAATAATTTTTCGCCATCATACGTATATCTAGAAGGCTCAGAGGAAAACCCCAATCTGCACATTTTGCAGCTGATTTTAATATAGCTAATTCTTCCGTGTAGGTGAAAACTGTCGGTCGGCCGGGTTTTCGACCATGTTTTCCTTTAAATTTGTTATATAGTGTGCCGAATGGAATTTTATATTGTCGTGATGCTTTTCCATCCGCTACTTCTTCCAGAGCTTTTTCTATATTTTCAGCTGAGAAATCGGAATAGGCTCTACTTCCAACCAGTCTCTTATGTTTACGAGGCATTGTTTCAAACGTTTCTAAAACAAAAAACCTCAATTTAAAAAGACACGTAGGTATTACTTTCGTTTAAGATCGCTGGGGCAACTTTGATCTCGTGATCAAAGTTCCCCAGTAATGCCGATCAAAGTTACCCCGTGAAACAAATATAACCTGCAAATTATTTTTCTTATAGATATTTGCGAAATATTTATTTTAACATATGCGTAAGGAATAAACTGAAGAGCTAAGAAGAAAATAAATAAACAGTACTTAAAACTTACGATTGCACTAACGAAGTTTTCCAAGGTAGAAAAATGCTGCAAAATAGTCACGGGAACAAAACCACCTGTTACTTCTACACGCGCGTTTTGAAAACGTACTGGAGCCCTATTCTCCAGCTTAAGAGAAGTGAATCGGGGTATTTTTTCTCTTTTTATTTCATTATGTTTCCTATTTCTTTCTCTTTCCTTTCTCCCGAAATGATCATTCTCTCGACTGGAGAATAGGGGTCCTGGTATACACGATCTTGTGTCGACATGACTAGTGTTGCCAACTGTACAAGACGAGAGGGTGTGTTCGAAAATTAAGGAAGCCATACACGCTTTAGCAAACAGATGAAGTTTGGATCAAAATATACCCATGATTTAAAGTATCGGTATATCACTAGAAAACAAAGCAAGTTTATTAACCCGCTGATGTTAAAAATGATAAGGTAAAAATGCTATAAATATTTAGACCCCCAAGCCATTTAATACATTTCCCAGTATTATAAAAATGAAAACACTAGCTTAATTTCAGAGGAAAATGTAAATTTACGTAACAAATATACCAAGAATAAACATACATAATTTAGTTAACACAACAAACACGTGATTATTTTATTGGATAAATAATTATTAAGATGCATATAGATGTGTATGTGTGTGAGAATGCATCTAGTAAGTATTGTATTATTATTTATGATCGATATGATTATAGCTGTTAAGTACGTGTTATTTTGTTAAGTCTTACAAACAGGTCTTAACTTCTGTACGTTATTGATTTATTTTTTTATTTCTATCTACAGGGTGGTCGTTCGAATGTTAGAACCTCTTTTAACTTCTTTATTTTTGGTGTAACGTAAAAAAGTTCAAAAATAAAAGTTATAGATCACATGTATTTTCCAAAAATCATTTCAGGAAAACAATGAGAGTCGCATTTCGGAGATAGAAATTTTACATTAGTTTTTTTTTAATGGAACACCCACCGTATATTTTAACATCATCTGAAAATCCATAAAACGATAACGATATATAAAACATAGTATTTTTCTTAAAAAATATACTAGATATTAAATTTTATATTTTATTACCATTGAGTCATTGTAGTCTGAAAAATATATGTCAATCATTGAAATTTACCATTTTGTATAAAACAAAGTGAAAGTAGTCTCCAACAAACATCTTGACCGAACTAATGCATTGTTTACTTTAAATGACATATTTTTGTTTTCCACAGCTAATTGTAGATTTATAGTAAATTTTACAATTTTTTTTTTAAGATAAATACTATGTTTTATATATATCACTAAAAAGCTTTTTTTATGGCCTTTCAATAGTGTAAAAATATACGGCATTTTACATTAAACAAAAACAAGTTAAAGTTCATAACTCCAAAAGGCGACTTTCAATTGTTTTTCTGAAATGATTTTTTGGAAAATACATATGATTTTCTATACCTTTTATTTTTGAACTTTTCTACGTATCTCCAAAAATAACAAAGTTAAATGAGGTTCTAACGTTCACGCTACCACCCTGTACATGTATTTTACTTCTGTATGTTTTCTTTGTGTTGTAAATAAACAAATATTAGTATTATTATTATTATTTTTTTCTTTTCCTAAAAACCAGTCACCCTTTAAACTCTGTGGCTCCGACACTCACAGAGGGGAGCTGGTAGTACCGGTAGCCACTCCCCACGCCCGTGGGGTGAGTGACTACTGGGTCCGAGAATCGTGTGCCCTGAGCAGACCTAATGAACCGAGGATGACTGCCTTCTGCATTCTGCCGGCTAAGACCTCTGCCGAATTTCGGCATGCCGGTATGATCTTAAGTTCTGAAAGCAGTGTGTGTCTCGTTCCACCGAGGGCTCCTATTATCAGTACCACTATCTTAATAGTATGGTCTGGATACAGTCTGCGGAGTTCGAAAAGCAGATCTCGATATTTTGTCCATTTTTCCTCCTCCTTCAAGACAATGTTGTTCTCCGCGGGAGCCGGGAATTCCACGACAAACATTGTCTTGAGTTGATGGTCGAGGAGGACTACGACAGGCTTGTTGGCTTGTATTTGCCTGACGGTGGGAAAAGAGTAGTTCCAATAAATTAGACACTTCTCATTTCCCACAACGGACTCAATATCCCCCCGGAGCGTAAGGCAGCACTGGTGTCTCGTCTATCCCATACGAGTGCCTTAAATGGTAATAAAGCACTCGTAATGCTCCGTCGTGCCTTTGGATATAGGCCGAGACTGCATATGTCGGGCAAGCCGACAACAGGTGCATTAAAGTCTCTGGCGCCCTGCGGCAGGCCCTGCAGCTGACATCAGGGACCTCTATACCCATGACACGGCTTCGATAAACGAGAGTGTTAAATACACCATCCTGGCAAGCCGTTATGAATCCCTCGGTCTCAGACTTCAGCCCGACTGACCTTAAGAAGGCAAAGGTCAGCCTTTCGGATAAGCCAAGATCTTCTATATTTTTATAGAAGACTCCATGCATTGGCTTATCCGTATGAAGCTGCAGAAAGATGTTGTGTTCTGCAGCTTTAATTTGGGCTTTTCGCCGAGCAGGTTCCAACTCGGTGACAGAGTCGCGATTTACCCGCTCGACGTCGAAGGAGAGACCAAGTTCATCGGCTGCTCTCTGTGCTGCCTTAAACAAAAACGCTCCTACCCCTGCATTTTCATGGTCTCGGACCATGCAGAGGAGGGGATCCGAACTCCTGATAACCTTACAGGCTCCATCCAGAACCATCCTGTTATGGAGACTCTCCAAACTCAAGAGTCCACGGTCTCCCCGATGTCGTGGGAGGTCCACAGGCGATTTATGATGCAAACTCCTATTGACATGCATCTTCTTGCGGGTTCCTACGTCGAGTTGACGCAACTCCTCTCGGTTCCATTTCACCACTCCAAAGGAGTAGAGAAGGATCGGAACGGCAAGCATGTTAGTAGCAGACACCTTGTTCTTCCCAGACAGTTCTGAAGACCAGATCTGTCGGAGTCGGTGCTGATACTTGCCGCGGAGAGCGTTTTTCACTACACTCACTTCTTGGTTGGAGCGATGCTCGACACCCAAGTAAGTGTACGACTCTCCGGCATCTAGATGATGTAAGATGCTTCCGTCTGCGAGCTGCGCGTCCTCTCCATAGTCCCCGCATCGTCCTCTTTTGAGATGGACCAGTGCACATTTGTCCAACCCGAACTCCATACCGACAGCCTGCGTGTACTCCTGTACCACCCTAAGGGACTGGTGTAGGTCCCTTTCTCCGGAGGCATAAAGTTTAAGGTCATCCATATAGAACAAATGGGTGACCTTATGCCTCCTATCGCCGGGGGTACCGCAGTTGTATCCACGGGTTTTCCGGAGCGAAACGGATAATGACAGTAGTGAGATGCAAAACAAAAGGGGGCTGAGGGAGTCTCCCTGAAATACTCCCCTTCTGAACGATACCGGCTCCGTCTGGACTCTATCGTTACCGGATGTTATAGTAAAGCGAGTCCTCCAGAGCGGCATCAGTTCTTCAATACATCTCACTACGGGACCGGGTACCGCAAGACATTGGAGCAAGTGTAAAATAAGCTCATGAGATGTCATGTCAAATGCCTTGCGGTAGTCAATCCAGGCCATGGAGAGGTTCCGCTTATACTGCACGGAGTCCTGCGTGACACATCTGTCAATCGGCAGATTCTCCTTGCAGCCAGCGACACCTCTCTTCGACCCTCGTTGCTCATATATCCGTTCGTAAACAGGTTCAACTGCGCGGAGCACTCGCATGTACAAGATGCGCGTAAACACCTTGTAACATGCGTTTAAACAGGTTATCTGTCGGTAGTTCTTTGGGTTGGACAAATCTCCGTTCTTGGGGATCAGCACTGTCCGCCCTTCAACCACCCAAGAAGGAATTTGCTGCTCCCCATTTAGCCAGGCATTAAAAATTCTGGCCAAATGGTGGTGGGTGCTCGGTAACTTTTTCCACCAAATGTTGTTATTTATCCCATCGGGACCTGGAGCAGCAAAGTTCTTAGAGCCCTCGAGAGATCTTCGAACCTCTTCTGGGGTTATTGGATTGCACACTTCCTGTGGTTGTTGAAACCTTTGACAATAGGTTTCAAAGTGTGCAAGGGCCGCAGAGTCTCGATTGAGTGGAAGCTTCTCCTCGTAAAGCTTTTTCTAGAAATTTTCCACCTGATCTACAGTCGGCGGATTCTCTGCAACACGCGGAGGCGGTTCGAAAAGGCGCGAGGGCTTTTGGCGGAAGAGTTTATTTTCCGCCAGCCCCCTCGCCCGCCTCACTAGTGATTTTTTACAAACCACTAGCATCCGTATCCCGTCGAGACAGTGCTGTTTGGTGGTTCGCAGCACTGCCTCATTGAGTGAGTGATGGACGCGTCTTAAGTTGGCGGCTATCCGACGCACTTTAGGCGTAAACGGCCTATTGGCCGCCATGTAGTCCATCACACATTGGATACGGGATGCGTGTTGCCTAGCCGACCGGATCTTGGCTTATATCTTTTGTATGCGCCGCTCCGCCCTCTCCTGTGGGGAGGCATTATTATTATTATTATTATTATTATTATTATTATTATTTTTAGCGAGCTAAAAACCAGTCACTCTTCTCTGTGGCTCCGACCCTCACAGAGGGGAGCTGGAAGTACCGGTAGCCACTCCCCACGCCCGTGGGGTAAGTGACTACTGGGTCCGGGAATCGTGTGCCCTGAGCAGACGTAATGAACCGAGAATGACGGCCTTCTGCATTCTGCCGGCTAAGATCTCTGCCGAATTTCGGCATGCCGGTATGATCTTGAGTTCCGAAAGCAGTGTGTGTCTCGTTCCACCGAGGGCTCCTATAATCAGTACCACTATCTTAACAGTATGGTCTGGATAGAGTCTGCGGAGTTCGAAGAGCAGATCTCGATATTTTGTCCGTTTTTCCTCCTCCTTCAAGACAATGTTGTTCTCCGCGGGAGCCGAGAACTCCACGACGAACATTGTCTTTAGTTGATGGTCGAGGAGTACTACGTCAGGCTTGTTGGCTTGTATTTGCCTGACGGTGGGAAAAGAGTAGTTCCAATAAATTAGACACTTCTCATTTCCCACAACGGACTCAATATCCCCCGGAGCGTAAGGCAGCACTGGTGTTTCGTCTATCCCATACGAGTGCCTTAAATGGTAATAAAGTACTCGTAATGCTCCGTCGTGCCTTTGGATATAGGCCGAGACTGCATATGTCGGGCAAGCCGACAGCAAGTGCATAAGAGTCTCTGGCGCCCTGCGGCAGGCCGTGCAGCTGACATCAGGGACCTCTATACCCATGACACGACTACGATAGACGAGGGTGTTAAATACACCATCCTGGTAAGCCATTATGAATCCCTCGGTCTCAGACTTCAGCCCGGCTGACCTTAAGAAGGCAAAGGTCAGCCTTTCGGATAAGCCAAGGTTTTCTATATTTTTATAGAAAACTTCATGCATTGGCTTATCCGTGTGCAGCTGCAGAAAGTTGTTGTGTTCTGCAGCTTTAATTTGGCTTTTCGCCGAGCAGGTTCCAACTCGGTGACAGAGTCGCGATTTACCCGCTCGACGTCGAAGGAGAGACCAAGTTCATCGGCTGCTCTCTGTGCTGCCTTAAACAGAAAGGCTCCTACCCCTGCATTTTCATGGTCTCGGACCATGCAGAGGAGGGGATCCGAACTCCTGATGACCTTACAGGCTCCATCCAGAACCATCCTATTATGGAGACTCTCCAAACTCAAGAGTCCACGGCCTCCCCGATGTCGTGGGAGGTATAGCCGTGGAACGGACGATTTAGGATGTAAACTCCTATTGGGATGCATCTTCTTGCGGGTTCATACGTCGAGTTGACGCAACTCTTCTTGAGTCCATTTCACTACTCCAAAGGAGTAGAGAAGGATCGGAACGGCAAGCATGTTGGTAGCAGACACCTTGTTCTTCCCCGACAGCTCTGAAGACCAGATCTGTCGGAGTTGGTACTTGCCGCGGAGAGCGTTTTTCACTACACTCACTCCTTGGGTGGAGCGTTGCTCGACACCCAAGTAAGTGTACGACTCTCCGGCATCTAGATGATGTAAGATGCTTCCGTCCACGAGCTGCGCGTCCTCTCCGTAGTTCCCGCATCGTCCTCCCTTGAGATGGACCAGTGCACATTTGTCTAACCCAAACTCCATGCCGACAGCCTGCGTGTACTCTTGTACCACCCTGAGGGACTGGTGTAGGTCCCTCTCTCCGGAGGCATAAAGTGTAAGGTCATCCATATAAAACAGATGGGTGACCTTATGCCTCCTATCGCCAGGGGTACCGCAGTTGTATCCACGGGTTCTCCGGAGCGAAACGGATAATGGCAGTAGTGAGATGCAAAATAGAAGAGGGCTGAGGGAGTCTCCCTGAAATACTCCCCTTCTGAATGTTACCGACTCCGTCTGGACTCTATCATTACTCGATGTAATGGTAAAGCGAGTCCTCCAGAGCGGCATCAGTTCTTCGATGCATCTCACTACGGGACCAGGTACCGCAAGATATCGGAGCAAGTGTACAATAAGCTCGTGCGATGTCATGTCAAATGCCTTGCGGTAGTCGATCCAGGCCATGGAGAGGTTACGCTTATACTGCATGGAGTCCTGCGTGACACACCTGTCAATCAGCAGGTTCTCCTTGCAGCCAGCGACACCTCTCTTTGACCCTCGTTGCTCATATATCCGCTCGTAAACCGGTTCAACTGCGTGGAGCACTCGCATGTACAAGATGCGCGTAAACACCTTGTAACATGCGTTTAAACACGTTATCGGTTATTATTATTATTATTATTAAAACAAGTTTATACAAAAATCCCCTTTTTAATAGACGGGCTATTTCACCTAATAGACCCCCCTATTAGGTAATATACGATACTAAGGCACTTCTTAGCCGCCCCATACACGTGTCGTTCACCCCCTTTGTAGGATGAACTGTTCAGACCTCGGTAACTCGGTAACCCCTTAAGGATATGATTTTGCAAAGTGAGAGGGAAATATGCAATTATTTTCGGTTTATTTTTTTTTGCATCTGGCCACTAGCCATTCAGCTAACCGCTACCCTAAAACCATTTATTCCAATTAACCTATGTCGATAATGAAAAAACAAATATTGAAAATCAGCAAGGGAGAAAAAACAGGGACACACGCTTCTCGTCCTGGGGTTTATCAGGACATTTATTTTTTTTTAAAACACAAGCAAACTTAGAGGATCACTATGAACTAAGGGATGCAACAGAGGAAAAACAACAGGAGATACGAAGCTAACCTACTTAAACATTCACTCACAAAGTTCATAATAAAATATTCGTTTCTTCCAAAGAACTGATGATGTAAGAAAAAATTTGTTTATTATGGTGGCTGAGGAGAGAAAGTATATTAAAGGGAGCCTAAATATTATAATTAATAAGATAGTTATATAATCTGTCAATTGGTGCTCTATATTTAGAACACTGGAAGAAAATATGATCCAGGTAACCTTTAATATTAAAAATATCACAATTCTCTGAAGGGAAAACATTTATTTTATGCAAATGTGCTGGATAACAGGCATGTCCAAATCTGAGGCGTATTATTGTTGTGGTATATTTTCTTGGATATTTATAATTTTCGTGTCAAAACTTGGATGGGAGGTCAAGGAGAACATGTGTATATCTAGTAGGATTGGAATGGCAAAACTCCCACCACAGCTCTAACCATCTATTTCTAAATTTAGACTTTAAAATGTTAAAGGAGTCAGATAGACAGATTTTTTGTTCTAATTGGAATCCTGAAATGATGCTTTCCTTGGGCAAAGTGTTGACAATTTCTTTATTTTTGTATGTCAATGTGTGCTTTTACCCATACAAAATGAACCTCTTTTCCCATACCTAAAACGTTGTGTAGCAGTTTCTTTATATTTAGAATGGCTGGTTTTAATGTTGAAGGAAAAACTCTTCTAATGAAGATAAAACCGATAGAGAATCTGATAAAATTATGGAAGTATCTGCATTAGAAGAATACATAAATTCGAGAGCCTCGTATATAGCAATTGCTTCTGCTGTAAAAATGGAGCAATGAGACGGCAATTTGATTTTTATAAAGTTATTGGTCGAAGGTATGTAGCATGCACAACCAGTACCCAAGAGAGACTTAGAAGCATCTGAGTATATCAACAAAGGATTGTCCCACTTATCCAAAATAGTATTTAAGATATTCATACTAATATTTGGGTGATCACTGTGTTGAGATGTAATTAATGACACTTTCGAAAAAAGATTAGAGTATTCAAAATTTGAAGTGTAATCATATGGGTTGTCTAATAGGGGAAGAATATCGCTGGAATCTCGAAAAGGTTATAAATATTTAAAAACTCATAAATGGTAATAGTTTCAGATACTTCCCATTGCTCTAAAGAATACAACCATATACAGTTTTTATTATATATTTTATCATAAAGTATATAGTTAAATGCCATACTCTAATAATGAAATTAGAAACTATTTACTACAGCAAAATACGCAAATGTAACGATTTGCCCTACAACAATAGAAGAAAGAAAGAAAAACATTTTTATTTACCTACCTTACATATAGATCTATTTTTATAGGAAGAAAACAGAAATATTGTGTTTGAAGTATTGGTATGTTCATGTTTACGGTAAAGTAAAAAATCCGTAATTATATAAAAGTGTATAAACATGTAAAAAATGTATAAAACAAAACGAAAGATGCTAAACATTAAGTAATACCGGTATAACATTAAAAACAGACAGACATACAAGTCTCAATACAATTTGTAACGAGGTGAGTGTACCCATCCAACTAGCACCTATTAGAAACGTGAGTATAATTTAAATAGTCATAAAGAAAAAGAAAATATTTAAAAGACTTGTTATTAATAAAATACCACAATGCAGTCTTTTTCAACATTTTATTTATTATTTATATTCACAAAAGGAAACTTGGTATTAATATTTTGTCGAGAAATCTAACAGAAAGAAGCACTTTTAGCAATTCATGATATTTCTGGTTATGAGTGTACTGGTAGGTTTCCTAAAAAGGTAAAATAACAATATCTTTAAAGGTCCCTTAAATATTATATTTTACTTTGTGGGTAAACTAATATTTGGGAAATTTTTTAGAAGGGTCGCTAAAGTTGCCCTTATATCACTCATTTCTCTAGATGATAGGGAAGATTTCAGCTTAATTATTGATGATTTAGAGACACTTATTTGATAAATACACGCTTATACTTCAAATATAATAATAATAATAATAACCTTTGTTTCCCAATCACAAGTACAATTAATTAATAACCATACAAGTAACTCAAGAGTGCGTAAAGAATCTGAGCTAATATGCATAAGCATAATACAATTCAAAATATGGAATTCAAAATATGGAATAAAATACATGTAAAATTGTATAATAACAAACTACAAAAGTATATAAACACGCAATAAATAAATAAACACATAAATATATAAATAGCCAGACTGAGTAAAATTCATTGACACCATACTAGATACAAGCACTTTTCAATTAGTAAATTTTTTATCATCTTTTTAAAAGTACACTTTTACAATTTTAAATATTGATAAGACGCAGTATTTGGTAATAGAAGCACAAGGACGAGACTTACAGACAGACAAAGGAATAGTAAAACACACGAAAAAAATACAGATATCTGGGTACAACATTTACTGATAGAGGAAAAGATAATCAAGACATTCAAAATAAAATTAAAAGAGGAAGAACACTGTCAGGCAGTTACATCCGGTATTATGGAATAACAACATAACTAGCTATACAAAAAGGCGAATGTTTATCACGTTTATAGAAAGCACGGTTACATATGGAGCGGAAGCCTGGACCCTGAACAAAGGTTTATGAAACAAAATCAACGCTACGGAAATGATGTACCGGAGAAGATGCTGCAAAACAACAATTTTAGATATAGTGGGGGAGCTATACAACAAAAACCATAAGAAAACTGCAAATTGTGATAAGAACATGCCCTTTGGTGAGAATGTAGATTAAGGTTAGGCAATAAAAATAAGATGAGGAGGCAATGCCCAAAGTTGTTATAATCCAAAATGGCGGCTATTTTTCAAAATGGCTACCCGTATTTTGTTTTTGCTACATTTTCTTTGATACACATGATGCAAAATAGTGTTTTATATCAATTCATATGTTTTAGGTCTAGGATAAGTAAATAGAATGTATTAAACGTAAATTTATTTACACAAAGTGTTAATTCATAAATATAACAAACCAAAAAGTACAATTTTAATTTTATGAGTTCTGCAGAATATTTCTACCAACACCATTGTTATTGTTGACATTCATTCTTGCATTTGCACAATAATGTGTACGATAAACCAGCAGTTATGCAGCTGCACTTGTTTTTGCAGATTTTGCAAACACATTTTATGAGTTCGTTGCAGGAATCAGAAATTTCTGGTAACTCCGACCATTTCAACTGCCAAGATTCATTATGCAACCACCATCCCCAATCGTTTGGTGATGGTACACATATTATGCGTTTATTTGCTTGTGTCCTAATGTGTTCAGCTTGGAAAGCACTACTCAATACTTGTTGTAGTAATGCACCCTTTGGTGGTGGAAGATTTTCTAGTGGACGATTTTTGGTCATGAACAATTCTTGCCTTGCTTCATTAACACTGACCTTGTCACTCGTTGAACAGTAAAGGAGTACTACGTACCTTTCAAATATGTCAAAGTTTCATTAGGAATTGAATTATGTGGTTGTGAGATGAACGAAAATTCAGTAGTAGCTTCTTTGAAGAGCATCCATGTCTTCTAAGTTGATTTTTTGGATTTTCCTGTGAAACTAGGAATGCTATCACAACCTGTGAAAGCGTGGAATCCTGGTAAAGCAATAGCCTTTTCCATCCCAATAGCTTCAGCTATTGCATGAACCGGAATAAATCTGTAATTCTTTCCTGTTCCAAACGCAATCCAAAGTTTATCAAGACCCGCTGTTGACAAGGTGAAGAAGTAAGCAATTGCTAAAACTAAGACATCAGTATCTACAGTGCGTAGCAACATTCTTGTAGCCATTTGGAGATGCAGTATTATTCTTGAGTAGTGCTTTCCAAGCTGGACACATTTGGGGAAAAGCAAATAAACGCACAATATGTGTACCATCACCAAACGATTGTGGATGGTGGTTGCATAATGAATCTTGGCAGTTGAAATGGTCGGAGTTACCAGAAATTTCTGATTCCTGCAACGAACTCATAAAATGTGTTTGCAAAATCTACAAAAACAAGTGCGCTGCAGAACTGCTGGTTTATCGTGCACATTATTGTGCACATGCAAGAATGAATGTGAACAATAACAATGGTGTTGGTAGAAATATTCTACAGAACTTATAAAATTAAAAGTGTACTTTTTGGTTTGTTATATTTATGAATTAATACTTTGTGTAAATAAATTTACGTATAATACATTATTAGTTAATCTATTTATTTACTTATCCTAGGCATAAAACATATAAATTGATATAAAACACTATTTTGCATCACGTGTATCAAAGAAAATGTAGCAAAAACAAAATAAGGGTAGCCATTTTGAAAAATAGCCGCCATTTCGGATTATAACAACTTTGGGCAATGCCTCCCCATCTTATTTTCATTGTCTGACCATAACCTAAATTCATACCAAAAGGCTTATTCTTATCACAATTTGCAGTTTTTATATACGTAGTTCCCCCACTAATAGAATAAGAAATGATGAAATTAGAAACAGAATGGGTGTCGATACTACACTTACGGACAGCATCGAAATGAAACAACTAATGTGGTATGGGCATATGAGAAGACTAGGTCAAGAAAGATTACCACAGAAAATTTGAAGGTGGAAACCTGAGAACAGAAGGAAAAGAGGAAGCCAAGAAGGACCCGGAACCAGGAAATTAAAGAAGCCATGGAGAAGAGACAATTAGAGGAAGAAATGTATTTAGATAGAGAGGCGTGGACACTGGGATGCGGTAAACGGCCAAGAAGGCTGTAGACAAGCCGTTTATATACATATATATAAAATCAATGGGCAAATGATTATAAATTTTACATCCGCTGTAAAACACACTTTTTTGATATATTGCCGTTGTATGCTGATCAGGAATTAGCTGATCTTTAAATCTTGTCTGATAATTATTGTGGTGTTTTTGGCTTGTGTAAAAAGTTTATTTGTTTTTAAAAACATAACAACTACATAAATATATATACTAGGCAGAGTTAGAATTTTTAAGGCTTTAAAGGATTCTCTGCACGATTCTCGGAGATGTAAACTCTCCATAATCTTAATGACATGCTGTTGCAGAAAATAAGACAAGGCAAGGCTTAAAACCTACAGTTTGTGTATTTTCAAAATAAAATTGGTTGGAAAAAATTTCTGCGACTGGACCGCAAGACATGTTACCCCCCCGTTTTCGAGGGCGGGGAACCCGGTGGTGACGATATTCTCCTACCTACCCTCCAACCACTACCCTCAACCGAAAATAAATCCATTTTCGATTTTCCGGTGCTAGGCATTTTTTTATCGAAAAATTTAATGAAAGTTGTTTAGAATTGTCCAAAAACCGTAAGCCTAATATTTCATCAAAATAAAAAAATTGAAAAATTAAAAAAAATTGATTTTAATAAATATAAAGAAGACTACTAATTACTTAACAGTTATCTGACAGCTTGGGTTTAATTTCAAACAAAATTGCCACGAATTTTTTAAACAAAAAAATCCATTTAAATGACATTTTCGGACTTGGACATTATTTAAAAAAAAAATCGATATTTTTTAATTTTGATTAAATTTTGGATTTCCTGTTTTTGGATAAGATAATTCTGAACAACTTTCGTTAATAAAATTTTCCGATAAAAAAATGCCTAGCACCGGAAAATCGGAAACGGGGGTGATTTTTCTGGTTTAGGGGTAATGGTTGGAGGGTAGGTCGGAAAATACTGTCACCATCGTGTTCCCCGCCCTCGAAAACGGGGAGAAGATGTCTTGCGGTCTAGTCGCAGAACTTTTAGGCTTTTTGCCTTTTTCTTGTTTACCTCAAGGGACTATAGGCCAGGAAACGAAGACATTAATTCGGAAATAAATAGTGCTCAACGGATTATTATTTTAAGTTGTAGGGTTGACCCTTAGGAGTAACATACCAAAAGTCCCCAGCCGTGGGCCTCATGCGTTAGGCGGGAGGGGGGTGGAAAGGGTCGGTTTGTAGGTTTTTCGTTATTATCTCGAAAACTAAGCATCCTAGCGAAAAGGTTATTCTACACAAAATGAAAGTAAATTAAATTGTCTACAAAAAAGATCATATTCAATTTTTCGCTAGGGGCAGTAGTTAAGGGTGTACGTGAGTTTGAAAGTGCGAATAGCTGGAAAAACTGTGTATTGTGGGAGGTAATGCTTAACAAGCAGAAAATTTTATAATATTACAAGTATTTACAAGACCCTGGCCATATTAAGTAATTGGTCGAGTTCATCGTCAAGGTCATCATCATCGTCGTTGCCGTTGATGCTGACGATTGGAGGGCAGTTGGTACACGAAGCGGGGCAACTGCTGCACACAAGCGAGCAGGGTATGCCTGCTTTGCAGCACCCGCAACGGCCCCCGCAACTAGTTGTGCACCCACAAAGTGGGCTATTTAGGAAGGATTCTGGCGCAACTGGGTCCGTGCTTGTGAAGGGAGTAAGGAAGCCATCCGACCCCCTCATCCATCCCCAAGCAGTTGGCTCCTGCTATTGATCTCCATAGATCTCCATATAGCCATTGATGAATCTGTAAACAATAATTCGTCCTTTGTAGTTTAAAAAAAATGTGACATAATCTTGTTTAAGCACAATACAAAACATAATGTAAACAAGAATATATTGATACAAACCTGCAAATGAACTCCAAGGGAGTGTTGGCGAGCAGCCCCTTTGGTGGGTGGAAGTGCCGCAAAATCAGGCTTTGGCTTTATCGAAGGCCTGGTGTCGTACCCGGTTCAGGTCTGCACCTTGTGGGGCCTGGTACAATGCCAAAAAAAGCTGCTTTCCTACATCAGCTACCATGTCCTGTGTTGAGGGATCACAGAAGACTTTGTAAATGTCTGTGACCCGCTCCTCGGCCTTCAAAAATACTTCCACCACATCTCCCTTGCTCTTGTTGTAAATAGCGGAGGTAGTATCACAACCACTGAACGAATGGAGCAACAGAATGGTCTTCGCAAATGGCTCCATTCGTTCGGCGGTTGTGATATTACCTCCGCTATTCACAACAAGAGCAAGGGAGGTGTGGTGAAAGTATTTTTTAAGGCCGAGGGGCAGGTCACAGACTTCTACAAAGTCTTTTGTGATCCCTCAGCAACACAAGACATGGTAGCCGATGCAGGAGAGCAGCTTTTTTTGGCATTGTACCAGGCCCCACAGGAGCAGACCTGAACCGGGTATGACACCAGGCCTTTGTTAAAGCCTCGACAAAGCCAAAGCCTGATTTTGGGGCACTTCCACCCACCAGAGCGGCTGCTCGCCAAAACTTCTCTAGAGTTCATTTGCAGGTTTGTATTAATATATGCTTGTTTACATTAACTTATGTTTTGTATTATGCTTAGAGAAGATTGTGTCACATTTTTTTAAACTATTATCGAATTATCGTTTACAGATTCAGCAATGTCTATATGGAGATCAGCAGCAGGAGACAACTATTTGGGGATGGATGAGGAGGTCGGATGGCTTCCTTACTCCCGTCACAAGCACGGACCCAGTTGCGCCAGAATCCGTCCTAAATAGCATATTTTGCGGGTGCTCAACTGGTTGCGGGGGCCGTTGCGGGTGACGCAAAGCAGGCATACCCTGCTCGCTTGTGTGCTGCAGTTGCCGCGCTTCGTGTACCAACGGCCCTCCAATCTTCAGCATCAACGGCGATGACGACGATGATGACCTTGACGATGAACTCGACTAATTACTTAATATGGACAGGGCCTTGTAAATACTTGTAATATTATAAAATTTTTTACTTGTTAAGCATTACCTCCCACAATACACAGTTTTTCCAGCTATTCGCATTTTCAAACTCACGTACATCCTTAACTACTGCCCCTAGCGAAAAAATGAATAGAATCTTTTTTGTAGACAATTTAATTTACTTTCATTTTGTATAGAACCTTTTCGCTAGGATGCTTAGTTTTCGAGATAATAACGAAAAACCTACAAACCGACCATTTCCACCCCCGTCCCGCCTAACGCATGAGGCCCACGGCTGGGGACTTTTGGTATGTTACTCCCAAGGATCAACCCTATAACTTAAAACAATAATCCGTTGAGCACTATTTATTTCCGAATTGGGGGATTTTTCGGTCTTCGTTTCCTGTACTGCTATGTATGTAATGCTCTTATCAATAAACATTCTATTTCAATATAAGTGTGTTTAAATATGCATAAGGGATTTTAGTTACACTAGGATTATTGTATTACCTACTTTGTTTACTTGTAAATTGAACTTCAATGAGTTGTCATAGTATATACGCAAACTTTTTGCTGATGTAACTGTGGAAAGAATTTCTTCACTTAATTTTATTCGCATTTGACTTATCTACATCACGTCTGCCATACTATATTAAAAGCACACGTTTATTGAAAATGAGAAACAAATTATATTCAAGGGACATATTTTATATTGTTTCAAAATTTTTATTTAACAAATTCTTTGAAAGAGCAAAGTTATCTTTTTTGAAAACTATAAATTAATCAAGTATCATCTGCGTACGCATAATATGGCAGCTAATATTAATAAGCTTTGCTAATAGTATATTTTCTGAAGAATAAAATGCATTCAAATCTAAATTAATTACCAGAGCCCGTATTTTGGATGACATTGACGTAAAACGCAGAGTCGGCATGGGAGGGTAGTACAAAATTATAAAAATTCTTATCTCTTTTTGTAGCTAACTGCTCATCCATTTGGAAACATTAAATCAAACTGTTACATTGCAGATTAATACCACACATAAATAACAATAGATAATTAAATATTAGTCTAAATGTTCGGCACGAAAAGAACGGCGTTTCTCTAAGAATATCACTTGTAAATCTCTGTTTTCCTGTTGATGGGAGTTATAAGACATATGCTATGTAATTAAAGATTTTCGCGATCATAACGAGGTAATATTGCCCTTTGATACTTGAGCTTTGCATCATTTAATTAATTTTACGTTTTCGCAAATCACGATTGTACCGTTTGTATTACGGCAATGGACGCGCCATTATTATACTAAATTGCCGAAATAGTAATTGGAAAGTTTCACTTACCCATCTCTGGAAATAGTATATCAGTGGGTATTCTAATAGTGAAGCACTGAATTGCCAACTAACACAGGTTAAGGGTCTATATAGAGTAGATATGAGTTGCTATTTAACAACCTGTTATTTTATAACTGTTATTTGTAAATAGCATTAACAGACTGTTATTTGTGTCCAAAAATAACAGATAAGAAACACGACGTAGTAAAAATGTTCTTGCTGACTGCTGTTAAACTGTTACTCAGAAAACAGCAGCAACAGATAATGAAATCGTAACGCAACCGCGTAGACTTATTAGGTCTTAGATTGATGTGAAATAAAAGAAAATGTAGTTGAATATTATTGAAGTTGAATATTATTGTCGGTATCTTGAGTCATCGGCGTTATGTACACACTTTTTAGTTGTTTTTTTAATCATAATATATTCAAACCTTTTCAATTTTCTTTTTCGTGTGTGTATTTTCGATTACCTGCATACCGAGTTTAAAAATGAAGGGCTGCCAGAGTTGAATATTTTTGTAGAAATCTCGAGCCATCCGCTTTATGTACTAGCTTTTAGCTGTTTTTTTAATCATAATATGTTCATAGCTTTTATATTTTTTTCTCCACATGTATATTTTCGTTTACCTGCATCTCCAATATTGTCATTGCATATGCTGTGTTTGGCGCGTTTTATTGCTATTTGTGGCGGTAGGTAAAAATTTTTCCAACCCGTCGGCCAGTGGGTGCAGCATGATGTATAAAATAACGCATCTAAAATAACATTTGCAAACTGAGCGCTGCGGTATGCGAATGCTAGAACTTCTCATCGATATGTTATTTTTAAAAGGTTATTTTAAAACAGCAGTAGCAGTTTAAACCTGTTATTAAAAATATCAGCTTTTACCCATCACTAATATAGAGATGGGTATACATGAAACATGTAGCTAAACGGGTTACACTACTTTAGTGAGAATTTATTTTAATGACGGGCGATATTTCACTGCTGGTGATTAAATCACCATGATTAAGCAAGTAGCAACAGTGACGGTAAAACTAAAATCACTGCGATTAATTATTTTAATGCAAGCAAATAGTGGCTATAACGTCGCCGTTCCGCGTCAAAGACTGTTTTCCAATGCCGGACAAGGGCTTAATGAAAGATGAAGTAAACTAAATGACGAAAAAACAAAAATGTTATAAGTTTATATGATTACTGTTTAAAATCACCGTGAATCAAAAATCGGAGATATCGTAATATTCCTAGTTACACTGAATAATTAAGTAGAGGTTTCTTGTACTGTTAAATAGTACACCTAAAGGAAAAAGTTCTCTCAGTTCGGTTAGAGCATACATAATTATATTATTTATTACTCTGAATGAAAAATATATTTCATTTATAAATCTTTGCTTTCGTAGAGAATCAAACATGTTATTTTCATTATTTCATTGTAATTAGGCTCTGTATTGACGGAGGTCCTAAATGCAAAGGGGCAAGTGCATTAGAACGCGTTTGGCAGTGTGCGCTGGGTGTCGGGCGGGTGAGCCACGCAGTGTTGATAGTCCCAACATACCTTTACTGTTAGTACTTTATAACCGATGAGTTAATGTTTATGCATGTAAAATGAATTTGACAAATTTATTTTAAATACTTCCAAGTTTATTAACATAATTATTATACTTCATATCACTGAACAATATTCAAGACAGCTAACTACTAATGTTTTATATAATATTAAAATCCAATTTATATCTTTAAAATTTACATACTGTCTAGGTCGGAGACACCAAAAAATAATATTTAGAACTTGCAATATTTAGGAATAATTGCTTTACTGTGTAATGACACCACATATAATAATATGACTAATAATTCTTTACCTGTCTGGAGGGTCAGGGAATTTTTTATCTGTTGAGAAACGTAAACATCTCAATAAACGTTCGCCTGAACTTTCACTAAGGTTTATAAAATAAAAATTTTGTATTTAAAGATTCTTTAGCTTGTGTGGCAATAATACTTATTGTTAGCGACCGATGTTTCTGATTGTAAATTTATAAAAGTATTAGATAGTATCGTGTAGTTCAGAGTCCGTCTCTGGAATGTCATCCGAAATACGGGCTCTGTTAATTACACACGACCACAAAATATTTTTGCGGGGTGCGCCGGACCAAACCCAGTGTAGCATGTTTTTGGGGTCGCTGAAACCGAATCTGAAACTTATTTTGTCCCATCACGTTAGGATTTTCTTTTGGCGAACCTTAAATCTGTAGATGAAAACCGCAGCCATTCCAAATGCCTGTTTTTATCGAATAAGCCGAAAGCCCACGTGAAAAACTCAACATCCCAAACCACAGACACAGATCAAAGGCTATAACTAGTGTAAGGTGAACAAAAATTGGAAACAATTTTTTTTTAACCGACTTCATATTGCGAGAATAAATAATAATAATAATAATCGTAATATCAACTATTGGAGTGATGTCTACTAACCTAACAATACATTTGAGAAAATTAAATTTTCCTAAAGCGATGACAATTACTATCCAAAAAGCAGCAATTTTACAAACATGCCACATCACTAGGAAATTTCTAAGTACTCTGAGATGAGATGAATATCTCCTTCGGCGATACTAGTAGAGCCAGCTAGCTACAGGACAGGCCATCCGTCCGCGCCATATCCCGACGCAGGATCCCGGGATATTGGTGACAAGAGCCCAGCAAGACTAGCTGAGAGCAAATGCATTAAAATAATAATAATAATAAATCGACTTTATTGTTATTAAAACCGGGGCGAAGTTCAGATGGGTACTAAATGTATCCCCTGCTCTTCCACTTAACCCCAAAAAATAACATTTTACAAAAGTAGTGTATATAATATTTTCAAATTTACTTAATACTTAAAAACTATAAGACGACTTAGACATTAGGGTGCATCGATTTTCTTTTTTTTACCTAATCGGGCGGGCGCCCAAAAGTTGTGTGATAGGGTTGTAAATAATACGTTAAAATTTTAAATTAAAATATTAACCCTTAGGGGTAGCGGGTTGGGGTCAAATGTAAACATTTTTGATATTCTATATATTCAAAATGGCGGGTGCGCAAAAGTTGTGTTTTAGGGTTATAAGCAACAGGTAGAAATTTTAGTGAAAAATATTTAGGTTTGGGGGTAGCGGGTGAGGGTTAAAAGTCCATTTTTTTTATTTTGTGCATATCTAAAACGGCGGGCGCGGAAAAGTTTGGTCTTGGGATTGAAATTGGCTGGTAAAAATTTTAAACCAAAATATTAAGACTCAAGGGTAGCGGGTTAGCATCAAAGACCAAAAAGATAGTATGTACTCTTACAAATAATATTATCGATACTTATCAATTAGTAATATTTTTAAACTATATTTAATTACGATATTAAATTTAAATTACTTATTACTACCTACGTATTTGTTATCTAATGTACGCATGCCCATAATACAGCATGCGCTGTGTTCTGCATACATGAAAGCTCGGTGAACAGTGAACACTGTCAGTTTTAGCCGAAACTTTAGATAAGTGCGGTATTTTCCATAGAGCTGGAGCACTGATTGCTTCTTCAGTACTCCAAGATTTTGGTTTAATTAATGAATCTAACACAACGCTTGTAATTGATAAAAACAAAATAAATTAGAAGAGCTATAAGCAAGAAGAGAGGTGAATTATCATCATGTAGTACGCCAATATCATTACGTGGACTTTATTTCGATGGGCGTAAAGACAAGGCCATGAAATGAATAGATAACCGTCGAAAGATAACAACCGAAGAACATATAGTTTTAATTGGAGAGTCCGGATCATCATATTTGGGACATGTCACACCTACAGGTTCAGCTGTAAACATCATTAACGCCATTATCAGTTATTTTGAAAACTCTAGAATCCCAACTAAAAGTCGTCGGATGTGGTGGAACGGCTACAAATACTGGTCCTAAAGGTGGTGTTATAGTTCTACTTGAAAAACATTTTAAGAGACCACTTCAGTGGTTCATTCGCCAACTGCATGCAAATGAACTTCCACTAAAAGGCACTTGATCGAACATATTGACGGAACTGTATTTCAGGATCTTCAAGTATAATAGGAAAGTCATTAGTCAAATGCGAGCAGATTCCAGTAGCTGCATTTAAGATTATTAAATCCGAAATTCTTATAGTTAAGGTGAAAGATCTTAACACATATCAGTTATATTTTTATGAAATATGCCAAGCAGTAATAACGGGATATGTTTCTATTAATCTTTCAAAACGAGAACCTGGCAAATTAGTCCACTCGCGATGGCTGACGACAGCAAATAGAATACTTCGCTTATGTGTTGCTCTGCAGATTTGGTTATATCAGCAACGTATGTTGTCAAAGTGTATGCGCCAATGTGGTTCAAAATAGAAGCACATCCATCATGTCTGCAAGGTGATCCAAATGTATGGAAGACAATACAAGTATGCAGATATTTATCAGAAGAGTTGAAAGGAGTAGGTAATTGATCCCGTCGTAATACGAAATGGATATTTTGCACACTCTGAGAACATACTACTGGGAATGCTGGGCGATGAAAACCGGTGTATTAGGGAGTTGGCCGTTCGCAGAATATTAAAAGCTAGAAAAGGCAACAATACCGACTTACGAAAGTTTACACTTGCTCCGTTGAAACTAAATGCTACAAATTAGTATGAGATGATTGATTGGCAAGAATGTGAATATAATGAGCCACCATTAACAGTTGATTTATCCGAAGAGGACCTTAATCAAATTATAAATACTCCTGAATTGTCTGATAATTGAAATAAAGAAATTTCCTAATCACACACAAGCTGTGAAAAGGGCAGTGAAGCTTGTAACTGAAGCTTCAGCGCTGGATGGATTAATTAGAACAACGATTAGATCCTGTGAAGAAAGATTACTACAAGCAAGTTTTACCATAATGTTTATAGTATTTTAATTTTTACTTCATATTCTTTAATAAAATCAAGTTTATTTTCACATAAGTACTTTTGTTATCAAACTTCCAATAAAGAAATTAAAGTAAAAATAAAGTTTATTATTTCACACTATAATTTCCCTTAAAAAAAATGGGACCTCTGAGCTTGTAGGGAATAGAAATGGATCCGATGCAGAACAAGGAAAATGTCAAGTTGACTTTTAACCCTAACCCGCTACCCTTAAATTTTAATATTTTTGTCTTAAGTTTTTACCTCTTATATATAACTGTAAAGCACAACTTTTTCACACCAGCCATTTTGAATATATAGAATATCAAAAATTTTTACCTTTGACCCCAACCCGCTACCCCTAAGGGTTAATATTTTAATTTGAAATTTGAACGTATTATTTACAACCTTATCACACAACTTTTGGGCGCCCGCCATTTTGGGTTAGGTAAAAAAAAAGAAAATCGATGCACCTTTTTAGACATAAGTAGAAAAAGAAATAAAGAAGGAAATAATTAAAAATACATGAAAAGAAGAAGTATATGGTTTAATATTACTGTTGAGTAAATAGACGCTCTTTAAATTTTATTTTAAACAGTCTTTCATTTAGATTTTTGTATTGTGTGGGTATCTCATTATAATATGTTTTATATATGTTAAAGATGGAAGATCACTCGAATTGAGATGTTCGATGAATAGAAGCTGTAAAAATGTCTTTGTTTTTGGTATTAATTCTGTGTACATCAGTTCGAAATACTAATTTATTATAGAGACAGGAAGGTAGTTTGGTGCGTACAATTTTGTGATAGAGACAGGCAGAATGGAGTTTAGATCTATTCTTCATATTTAACCAGTGTAGGCTCTTTGAGTTTATGAGATACATGCTCATATTTTAGGATGCCAAATATAAATCTAATGCAGCTATTCTGAACTTTCTATATTTTGTTTTCACACTCTTTGACGAGAAATGGAGCTTAAACTTGACAACAAAAGCTAAAGTTTCATAGAACAAGAGTTTCACATAGAAGTGTTTTAATATTCCGAGGTAAATAAGCTCTATGAGGAAACAAAAGTTTTAATTTATAATAAGCCTTTTTCAAACAATTTGAGACATGAAGTCTATATCTAAATGAGTTGTCTAAAATGATACCAAGATTACGTATATTGTTTACGACTGAAATATTCGTATTATTGATTTGTAAATCAATATTATGTTCAATCCTGGCACAAGAAGATTTGCTTCCGAAAATTATAACTACCGATTTGGTCGGGTTTATTAGCAAATGATGTTGACGAGAGATGGAAGATATTGTTTGTAAATCACTATTAATTTTGGTAAGTGCTACTTGATATTCGTGAGGTTCGAAGCTATGGTATATTTGAGTGTCATCTGCGTACATATGCATCTTTGAATATTTTAGGTAGCTCTTAAAGTTGCTAGTGTATATTGTAAAAAGCAACGGTCCTAATATGGATCCTTGTGGTACTCCCACCGTTACAGGTAAAGGAACCGATGATTTGCTGTTGAGTGTTACTCCTCATATGTAGGTAGCTCTGTATAAGATTAATGGCTTTTGTATCAATTCCGGTAAAAGTGAACTGGTCCGCTGGAATTCCAATTATCTTCAAAGCGTACCGACAATGTCGGGTCCCAGCAGCTGGATCGTCTGTAGACCTCTATACCTGCGTTACACTATATTACCTGTATTGGGAAAACCTGAGCCAACTTGAACTTTTGCTTTTTATATTGTTATTTAGCATGACGAAGTTACTAAAAATTTGCTATTTTTACTTCCAATACATGTAGGCTGTAGAATAGTGAATCAGTAGAAAGCGATAGTAGGAACACCAAATGCAGGTCTTTCCAAATGAAAAAGTTATAGAGAAAACCGCCTTGTGCCTAAATAAGACAAAAAACCATTTTGAAAAAACATCGGTCGAAGGCGAACCCATGTCACATTCCCAATATTGAACCTATGAGGACCGGTACGTCGAGAGACTGACAGAAAGTTGTATAACTCATATATAGTTGAACTCATGTTGAACTGCGTTCTGTGAATGACATAATCACGATCAAGAACCTTGAAGCTAATGATAAGTGACCCAACATTTTTTAAGTAAAATACTTTTATATTATTTCAAGTCAGTCGCAAAAAAACCCAAATATCCTTTCATCAATTTCTAGGGAAATCGTGTGAATCTTTTCTAGCAAATCGATTGTTAGCTCACACTCTCCATTGCATGGTAACATTTAAAAACTCTCTTGAAGAGGTAATCAACCTTACCTCACCTGGGGAATGCGATTCAATTCAAATTATATAATTTATTAGATAGGATATTGCATAATTTCATTGTACTTATTTTAAACCTAATTAATAAACGGTATCCTTTGAACTTTTTGCATTTTATTGATTGTATGACTTGTTAAGTCTCATCCCTTGATGCTTTCAGTTTTATAGAGCGAAATTGAGTAAATCGGGTGTTTCAGGACTCCACAAGTTTGAAATCTCAATACACCGGTCATATTACGGAAGCTCGAGATTTCTTTATTAAACCATTTCAGAGATCTTTAAGCATAAAATTCATTATCATTAAGTAAATAAGTAAAATTCCGACAGAGAGAAAGACCAATTTTTATTAGAGTGAGAGCGTCATTAATAACACAGCCACACAAAAAAAAATAAAGTGTCTTGACCCCAGAGACTGACTAGCTAGACTTTATGTTTTTCGGGTCGCTGAATCCGAATCCGGGGTCCATTTGATCCAATGTCATCAGGTTTAAGGTCATTTGAAGGTCAAATTGAGATAGGACCGTGAAAAATTCCGCAAAAAAATTATGTTTATGTTTTTGAGGTTGCTGAATCCGAATCCGGGGTTTATTTGATACCATCATGTCAGAATCAAGGTCAAATGAAGGTCAAACCATGAAATTCAATAATACAATCTTTTTCGACCCCGGATTCTAAGAAAGCAGAAAATTTTACGTCCAAATACATCCTGAACGGTTATTATATCACCCGATTTCTTAGGTCATTTGTTGATTATCAAGCGGTAAAATGCTTATTTTCCATTTCTTAGCTGACATATCGATTGTAAATCGAAAACTTGCGTCTATGACTAGTGACCTTCAAGTGCTTGTGGTCGCTTATCACGATCCCGTTATCCATTTGATACCATGACGTATAAACCAAGGTCAATCGAAGGTCAAACGCCATAATTCGAACGATATAAATTTTTTAACCCTGTATTCTCAAAGAACAAAAAATCTTACGTCCAAATACATCTTGATCTGAGTCGTTTTCATATGGAGGTATTAAACTATTTTGAGATGTTTTAAATTACATTTTTAAATCCAAAGACCTAAATCCAAATCTGCTGAATTCAATAGCCTCAAAATTCAATAACCCAATAACCTAATAGCTCTAAGAACCTGATCCCGTAGCTATAAAATGGGGATTACAGAGGATGAAAGCTGATGCTGACGGTTTCACAATTCTGTTGAAAGATTCAAAAGAAATCTGTATTTGACCTGCAGATGATCTTTCAGGGTCCAAAAAATTATATCATTCGAATTATAGCGTTTGACCTTTGTTTGACCTCAGTTTATACATCATGGTATTAAATGGATACCGAGATCGTGATAAGCGACCACAAAAACTTAAAGGTCACTAGTCATAGACGCAAGTTTTCGATTTACAATCGATATATCAGCTAAGAAATGGAAAATAAGCAATTGACCACTTGATAACCAACCTAAGAAATCGGTTTCATAAACCGTTCAGGATGTATTTGGACGTAAAATTTTCTGCTTTTTCAGAATCCGAGGTCAAAAAAGATTGTATTATTGAATTTCATGTGTTTGACCTTCATTTGACCTTGATTCTGACATGATGGTATCAAATAAACCCCGGATTCGGATTCAGCAACCTCAAAAACATAAACATAAATTTTTTACGGAATTTTTCACAGTCATATCTCAATTTAACCTTCAA
Source organism: Rutpela maculata (assembly GCA_936432065.2). Classification (NCBI taxonomy): domain Eukaryota; kingdom Metazoa; phylum Arthropoda; class Insecta; order Coleoptera; family Cerambycidae; genus Rutpela; species Rutpela maculata. The sequence goes on along the minus strand of OW386290.2, from coordinate 124,566,865 downwards.
ATGACCTTAAACCTGATGACATGGGATCAAATGGACCCCGGATTCGGATTCAGCGACCCGAAAAACATAAAGTCTACCTAGTCAGTCTCTGGGGTCAAGGCACTTTATTTTTTTTGTGTGGCTGTGTAATCTACGGTAGTGCAGCCTTGGCCTATTATTTATTCTATCAAGTTATACCTTACCTCGAACCCACCTGAGAGTGGAAGAACAAGGGAGAACGCGACTGGCTCCCTTAATAAATAAATTGGTGTCGGGTCACTCAGACGCAGTGTGGTAAGCTCTTCTTCAAGGTCACACAAATTATTGATAAAAATAATTCTTTCAGTTTGCTTGGTCATTACATGTTTAAAATTCATTTTTCGCTATTTGTGTATTATGTTTTTAAACAGGCTTCAAATTGACATGAATCTTTGCAAAACAAACTGCAGTTAACTTTTCGTTTTAAAAAATTCCGTTCAAATCTGTTAGGAGAATAGAGAAATATGTAGAAAAAATTGGCAATTAGTCTCCACTCCTCTAAATTTGCCGATGTATTTATATAAAAAACTACTTGTGTACACAAAACTTACTTAGCGACATATTTTTGGGGTAAAGCCCATAGATAATGAACTTAAATCAGCTCTTACTATTTCCATTTATATTGTTAACTCATTTGTTTACCCGGATATGCCGTCGCTTGTTAATTTTCGTTTCACGCAATCACTGTATTGGTAAATACAGGATATCTTATTTAAAACACTTTTATGTAATATCAAATCCGTGTATAATTTTTCAAATTAGAGCATGCGATTTCCTTGTATTTTGCACACGCGTATCACCCAACAGTTGCAGGAAATTCAGAACATGTAAAATTCAACACGTATCTCTTAATAATATACAAGCGTTACTAATAGTTTTTTTTTTGTTCCAGGGCGGAAAAAAAACATTCCAAAACTGCATAAACACTAACGTCAACTGATTCCGAAGCATTCCTGTTAGAAATGAACGTCAATAACTCAAAGTAACCTTCAGTAGGCACGCTTCAGTCGTACTATTATTCATTATTATTGCCAAGGTTAACATTGCAAATGCAAATGTTAATAAAAACGAATTAAAAAAAAGATTACCGTAAGGTAACTAATGTGAATCTGTGTCTTACTGTGTTTCGCAATAAAAACTCGTACTTATGATAAGGAAAACATCGAGGAAAGTACACACCATCATTAAATAAACATTTTTCGAAATGACGAAGTACAAATTGGACTGTACCGAGCATCGGTCTGGCAGTCAAGTGACGTTGACAGCATATATGGTTGGTGAGAACTGCGACAATGATGGCAACCACAGTTCTTCGTATCCAGATCCAGCCAACCAGGGAAATGAAAGGAAGATATCGGTGACGAATCAGCAAAATGGAAAGTGCCTCAATGAGTGCGCGATGAAAAGCAGTATGTATTTAGTGAAAATTATGGGATTTGGAAAGAGGGTGTTTATAGCGACACTGACAACTGAGCAAGGCTGTCTGGCCTTTTCAGTTTATAGTGTAAACTAATGCAACCATAAATCGTATTTACCGATTATAGTATAGCACAGGAAAACTTTACTTTAACTCGAAAAAAATTTGTGCAGACCTTAAACTTTGGTTATAGGTTCAGAATAGGCCAAAGTTTACGAAACAAAAAAGTTTAAGAGTTTTGCGTATCCGCGGGAACCTATAGGGGGTAAAAACGGGTATTTTTAATTAAAAAATCGATTTTTCTCTATTTTCTCGGGAAATATGGCATTTACAAAAAAAAATTGTTCAAATAAAAGTTGTTTCTGACAAAATTATTTTTAATTTGGTGTGTTTAAATTAATTTTATAGCAAAAATGTTTTTTAAGTTTCTTTAATAGAAAATAAAAAACATACAGTGTGTCCCAGAACAGATGTAACAAGAGGTGTAATGGACCAAAAATTTTGGAATTTTGGAATAGTATTTGGGGATTGAGTCCTGCTTGTTGTAAAACTAAAGTATACCAAAAATGACTTGATTTGGTGTTCTTCAGGGTGTTTTATAAGCAAAGTTGTAAAAATCACCACTAATAAAGTACCTTTATTTTTCAAAATATGAAAAAATTCCACTAAGAAAAGTTATTTAGAATGCAATTTTATACCTCCATACCAAATTTCAGGAATATAAAATTATTTTTTTGAAACTTCCCATTTTTTGAGAATTAAGAGTTGAATTCATATTTAAAGTTGTGTAGGAGCAAATGTTAATCATCCACTGCCTTTCTCATAGCCTACTTTTAGCTTCGGCATAACTTTAAATATTAATTCACAAAAAATAATTGAGCTGATGGAGTATTTCAAAGTATGAAGTTCTAAATAACTAACAATAACATTCTAAATAACTTTTCTTAGTGGAATTTTTTCATATTTTGAAAAATAAAGGTACTTTATTAGTGGTGATTTTTACAACTTTGCTTATAAAACACCCTGTAGAACACCAAATCAAGTCATTTTTGGTATACTTTAGTTTTACAACAAGTAGGACTCAATCCCCAAATACCATTCCAAAATTCCAAAATTTTTGGTCTTGTTACATCTATCCTGGGACACACTGTATAAAATATAAATATAAAAAAATATACAGGAAGAAATCGTTGCTATTCAATTTCGGAACTGTCGTCTTCATTATCGTCATCAGATTCAAGCTCTTCTAAATCACTTTCATCATCAAAGTGTGCTCGAACAAAGTCTATTCGTCATCTACTACTGCAGTTTGAGCTTCGCAATCACTACATTCAGAGCCTTCGCGTATTTTGCACATTACAGAACATTTTAAACCTGCTTTCATGCATTTGCATTGTAACGTGGAACAGTTTTCCTTTACACCCGCATGCTATTAAATCTAAAGTGGTTTGGACTGGTTGCAGAATATCTCCTCTTTTTTTCCATTGAAGTGAAGGCTGAAACATATGAAATCTGTCTTCGTCTAGTATTATATTCTTTTTACATCCATGCAGATGCAAAAAAATTCCTGCCTCTTTTACTTCATTTAAAGAAGAATTTTCATTATAAAAAGCAGTTAGAGCATTTTGCTCTCGAAGTAAACTTTTTGTAAACAGTTTTATTGTTCCTTTTAATCCTTCATTGTACTGAACCCTTGTTTTATCGCAACCGCTTATCGCATGAACTAAAAGTATCCACTTTTTTATATTATTGTACTGTCGTTGCAAATCTGTTGACGAGTACAGTTTTGATTTTGTTCTACCAATTCTTGGTTTGTAAAACATTACGTCTGTATTTTCAGGAGCTAATGCTATTAAAAGAACAAACAGACCAACATCTTGCCCAACTATTGTTGTTGTAAAGTCTTTGGAGTTGCTAATCGCAGTATCAACAATCAATTTGTTGACATCATCACAAGCTTGATCGACTTTGATGTTATTATCAGTAAATGTTTCCAGTCACATTTTAATAAGTTGTTCTTTGTTCTCAGTATGTGACAAAAACTTTTCTAGGCTTATGTTCACTGGAGTGTCGTCTGATATAGTGAAGCAAGGCCCAGCATTTTGTTATCGACGTTGCTATTAATGCTGTTGGGATTGTCATATCCGTCAAAAATAATAATAGGCGATTTATACAATTTTTTTAGCATAATTTAGATAAATTTTGCATACATCACTAAAAGTTTTGCATTTTTGGATAGTCCTTTCACTTTATAGAGCAAAAAACCCCCATTAACAACATGCAGTGTAGTATTTCTTTCGGTATTTTCGTCTATAGTTTTAAATTAATCGTGTAATACTGACTTAACATTATTTCTCATGCCTTTTGCAGTAAAAAGTTATAGTGGTGCGGGAGCTAAGTGGCTTTTTCGGAAACTTATCGTTACAAGCATTTTCTATGCGTTGATTAATTCTGTCGAACTTAAATAACGACAAAATAGATTTCTGGCATATGTCAGCTCGTCTAGTTGGCCATGGTTCAAAATATAAAAATCCGTGAAATTATATCATCGTTACAAGGCTAATTTTGTTTGTGTGTACACATTTTATGTTTAGAATGATTAAAATAAGATCGCCAGAAAGTGTGGGCCGTCAGGGGCGCAGCCAGAAAGGTCAAAGATGTAAAATAATGGAGTTATATAACATGATCGTTACAAGCTTTTTTTAGGCTGAGCATGTTTATTTAAATGTTTTGAACACAGAAAGAAACTCCCGTCAGTAAGGCTAGCCAGAAAGAAAATGTTTAGAATTTTTGAAGAAAATTGGATTTTTTTTTCGCATATTTCAGAACTCAGAACTCTAAACTCACTGTTACAAGTTCTGGCTCCTTTTTAAAACGTAAAGTTCTTAGTGTCAACAATAGTACCATAGGCTCTTAAATATACAGGAATTTAACACTTTCAACTAACTTGACTTCCTACCGTGCCCCAGATGTATTGGTATCATTATTGTCTTTCTGGCTGCGCCTCCTGACGGCTCACACTTTCTGGCGATCTTATTTTATTCATTCTAAACATAAAAGATGTACACACGAAAAAAAATGAGCCTTGTAACGATGACATAATTTCACTGATTTTTAGTCTGTGTTCGTGACGAACCTGACAGGAGGTGCCCCGCCAGAAGTCGATTTTATGAATCGTTATCATCTATTCTTAAATATCTTAAAGTTCATAAAACGATGGTGTGCCGAAAAAGCCATCTAGCTCCCGCTCTATAGTGGATATGGGGCAATTTCATACTTGAAGTACACCATCAGCTCAAGTTTTCCTTTGGCTTGGCGACAAACTAGCATTCTTTGATACAACATCAAGGGATCGATTGGAATTTTTTATCTTTTATTGCGTTATGAGAATTTACAGCAGCCAGTGTCCTTACTTTATCACTGCGTTTGATTACAACAATTTTAAAAGTTTATTAGTTATTTTATTAACGAGCGTTTCTCCGATTTCTTTGGCCTTTGAGAAAAATTGATTTTTTTTTAATAACACCCCTTTTTACTCCGCGGATCCGTAAAATTTCTAAACTTTTTTGTTTCGTGAACTTTGGCCTATTTTAAACTCATAACCAAAGTTTAAAATCCGCACAATTTTTTTTCGAGTTTCGGTAATTTCTGTCAATCTTTTCCTGTACTACTAGAGATGAGAAATATTCAAATCTCAGAAAGAATGTCATACAGTGTGATCCACCTCAAGTTGACATACCTTCGTAGATCAGTTATTGGTCATCCAATTTCAACCAAATTTGAATTGGTATCAAAGACCTTTACTGTATCCTTTTTAAGAAAAACAAAATTTATTTCAGTCATTGGCGTCAATTTTTATTAAGAAAAAAGGTCGATTTTTCGGGAAGTCATATTAGACATTCCTTTATTGAAAAACTAATGCAATATTATTGATCAGCATGCTTTAAACCCCTATATCTAAAATTTATCGACTTTTGATTTATGTTTTTCGAATTACGCCCCCCTAAAATTACATTTTTCAAATATTAAACAAGCTAAAAACGTACTCTTCGCCTGTTCACTGATTTTCTTATATAATTGTTACACATTCTATAGAATACTCTTCGCAGTTTTTTCTAAATAATGTTAGTTTTAGACATTTTTAATTTTTTGGTACGAATTTAGTTGGTAGAAGTGAGAAATAAAATAAAAACAAAAAAACTATACCATACCGTATTTGAGTTTCGAACCCGGGACCCTTAGATCCCGAGTCAAAGGCGTAAGAACTACACCACCACCTAATACGTAAAAAAATGCAAATTTTTACATTATAAGAGACGAGCTAAAATCATATTTCCACGGTTGTATATTACTTATGAAACGTATATTTTTAAAATTATTAAATATTTAAATATTAAAATAAAATATCATTTTCTATTCAATTACAAAATCATAAAAATCAAATTTTTTTTTATAAATTTAAATAATTAATAACATCTTTATTTACTGATCGATTTTGTTCAAAAACAATACTGTTCTTCCTCTAGCTAACACTAATTTACTGCCCAAATTTCAGTACTATCGGATTTTTCTTTCTTGAGTTATCGTGCTTACAAGGAACGTGACGGACGGACGAACGGACGGACGGACAGACGGACATTTTGAAAGTTGTTCAGAATTCGTTTACTAACACAATGATATGAAATTTTTTTGTCTGTGAGCGATATTTACGGTTTTAGAAATGTGCCGATCAAATACAATATACTCTTCGTTTTTGTATTTGCGAAGAGTATAATAGTCCAGTAGAATTAGTAAAAAAAAGACTGAAATTTATTGTAATTCGTTTCAGGATGCCACGTGGATTAAACGATAGTTTTATTGATTACGAACATGACCCTGAATTTGGTCCACTTTTTGACCGCCGGAACATTGTTTATTTAACGATTTATTGTTGAAAAATTCAAAAAAATCGACTTTTTTAAAGATAACTCAAAGACTTTTTGACGATAGGTTTTTCAATTTGTAGATACTGTTAGAACTTTGAAAAACGGTTAATTTTAGAGATATTTCGTTTGAAACGCTTGAAAATTTGTTTAAATAATTGCAAAAAACCGCGAAAATTTTAGCAATTTGCAAATATTTTTCATTCTTTAACAAAAACACTTTAGTACTTGAAACTTTGAATAAATATTTTTCTTTTATTACTCCAAAGTTATCCCTAAAATTTCATCAAAAAATTTTAATTAGTTTTAGAGATATTGAATTTGTTTATTAAAAACATAAATAATGGAAAATGCAAATTCACCCAGTTCCCGTTGTCGTAGAGGGTTGATCTGGACATCCTTTTTGTCGAGACTTAAACTTTATGTTTTCATTAATGGCAAATCAAGTTTGCATTATTTTCAACTTCAAAATGGCGTTTGAAAAAGTGTCATATTTTGAGGTTAGGTTTTTTGCTAATAACTTTTAAACAAATGAAGATTTTGCAATATCGTTCTCATATCTTTGTTGCTGCGGTCTTTCACACATTTTCAAAAAAAAAATGACTGTAGCCTTATTAGAAGCCGAGATGATTTTTTTTTTAATAAATTCGTAAAAAAGTTTTTAACAAAAAATAATTGTTTATAACAAATTATTGTTTAATTAGGAAAAAATCGACATGACGGATATTATCACGCTACCCCAAATTAAAAAAAAAAGTCAAAATAGGAGAAACCGTAAATCTTTGGTTGACGGATTTGAACTAGTCTCGATCATTTTATGAACGTCTTACAGATATGACTCATGCTTATCACTCCTGTTCTGACGCTAATTTAAAATTAATTATTGTTATCGTTGCAAATTGAATTTTTTCCCCCAAACTCAGCTCTATTACAAAGATAGACTATTAAACTAGTTGTTCGCCAGGTTTCAGCTGTTAATGTTTATTAATAAACAAATTACGAATTTATTAAAAAAAAAAAATTATCTCGGCTTCTAGTAAGGCTACAGTCATTTTTTTTTGAAAATGTGTGAAAAAACCTCGGCAATAAAGATATCAGAACGATATTGCAAAATCTTCATTTGTTTAAAAGTTATTAGCAAAAAACCTAACCTCAAAATGTGACACTTTTTCAAACGCCATTTTGAAGTTGAAAATAATGCAAATTTGGTTTACCATTAATGAAAACATAAAGTTTAAGTCTCAACAAAAAAAATGGTGTCCAAATTAACCCTCTACGACAACGGGAACTGGGTGAATTTGCATTTTACATTATTCATGTTTTTAATAAACAAATTGAATATCTCTTAAACTAATTAAAATTTTTTGATGAAATTTTAGAGGTAACTTTGGGGTAATAAAAGACATATTTTGTCAAAGTTTCAAGCACTAAAGTGCTTTTGTTAAAGAATGAAAAATATTTGCAAATTGCGAAAATTTTCGCGGTTTTTTGGAACTATTTAAACTAATTTTCAAGCGTTTTAAACGAAACACCTCTCAAATTAACCGTTTTTCAAAGTTCTAAAAGTATCTATAAATTGAAAAATCTATCGTCAAAGGTCTTTGAGTTATCTTTAAAAAAGTCGATTTTTTGGAATTTTTCAACAATAAATCGTTAAATAAACAATGTTCCGGCGGTCAAAAAGTGGACCAAATTCAGTGTCATGTTCAAAACCAATAAAACTATCGTTTAATCCTCGTGACATCCTGAAACGAATTACAATATGGATATTTGCTAATTCCACTGGCCTATAATAATAACACAGCCACACAACAAAAATTTCTGTGCAGCGAACCAAATTATATGGATTTGGTGTATTTTTCGACGCTGAATCCGAATCCGTAGTCCAAAAAAGGACCTATCATATCAGTTTTGTTTTTTAGTCAAAAACATCCCTTAAAATGGTGTAAAATCATAGAAATAATGTAATAACTCTTAATAAAGTATGAAAAATGGTAGATGTTTTGTAGTCGAGAGTAGAGAATATAAATTCGAGCCACAGTGAGCTATTTCTACAAATTAAACCGAAATCCGCCCTTATGGGGGATGAAAACAACCGCTAAAACTCAAAAGACGCAGGTGAGTGTAAATAACATGTACATTGGCCAAATTTTTGTATCTCTTAGTGCAAAATATTTGACTGGTGACTGGTGGTGCGACCATCAGCCATTACTCTCAAAGGGTAGAGACTCAATCATATGGAGGGTTAAAACTACCCCCAGCTCTCATAGGTTTCAAAACGAAAAAAAAAAGAGGCTTTTGTCATTTTAGGCAAGGTGAACAAATATGGAGTGAATGGGGTTGTTACCAATAATTATTTTTCGTTATTTTTATAATGGTATTCAATAGAATTCGATCATCTAGATAAGCTATCAAAATTTCAGCTCCATAAGTATATCCAATCCTTAGATATTCAATATTAAAGATTGGGTTTCAGTACAAAGTGCTTCGCCGACTCGTGACGTCATTTTGTATAAACAAAAATTGAAAAGGTACATTGTTTCTGTCATAACTTATTTGTTTTTTATGCTATAGAAATAAAAAAAACATTTGAAAGCCTAATTAATTGTCTTTCATTTTCGTTCTTACCGTTTTTGACGTAAGTGCCATATTTTCTGATATATTTAACATTTAAACTAAATACTTCGTCTTATAGACGTTCGGACACAACCTTTATACTTCCAGATCTCCGAAACCATTAACTCTACAGAAATTAAAAAAAAACCAAATTCATCCTCAATTTAGTAGCTTTCTTATTTGTTTCTAGCATGTTTTCGGCCAATGTAATACTTTTCGAGTTATTTGACGAATATTGTTTTGAAATTCCTTTTTTTAAACTAAAATCTCAATTTTCAAGTCGTTATAACTTAGTCTATCAATTTTTATGAAAAGTTGCATAAACCTTTTCTTCTTAAAATTTCATTTTATTTCACCTCCAATGTTTTTAATTATTAAATCTCGAATGTCGCCTGATCAGCATCTACAAAGTGACGTCACGCGAAGCTTCGCCCCGTTTTCGCGCGGTCCAATTTCGGTAATTTATTTAAGGGCTTAAACGTCCGAATAAAAACTTAAAAATTTGTAAATTGCCTTAAAAACTGTTCCACTTTCGATTTGTAAAATAAAAACTAATGCTGAACGGGCCTATTCGTTCCAACCACCGACACATGACTAGAGTCTACCCTTGGTAAGAGCTATCTCTATGCTCAAATAATGCATATAGATGCTATTGAAATTCGTCAAATACTTATCGGGAGCCGAGTATTATAGTGTTCTATCTGGCATTTTCATAAATCTTCAGGACGGCCATTTGAAAGTTTGATGTTTTGTTAAACAAGCAACAAGTAAGCTATCTTTATTAATAAATCACACTAGTGATTTAGATTCCTTTCAGAAATAGCAACATGTTATTATGCAAGTTTCTTAATTACAAAGGTTAAAACTGATATTTTGAAAAATTCAGATACAATAGTTTTTCAAAAATATATAGCAGAAATGTATGTGACTGTGTGACTGCATTTTGTCTCTAGAAATGACTCTACAATGTTACAAATCTTATTCATATAGAATAATATAGCTATGTAGAAACGTTATTGCAGGATATCTCATTTTTGAAAAAAATGCAGATAGAACAGTATAATTCTCAGCTCGCGTTATAGCTCATCGTGCCATATATACAAATCTGGTACAACCACCCAATCTTAATAAGGTTGAAAATTACCTCTATGGGGGGGGGAAACTACCTCCACAGACGGACGGATTTCATTACTTCTAATATCCTGGAACAAAAATCAGGCATTTGTAGTTTTAGGCAGACTAAACAAATATGGAGTAAATTCATATATTAAGCATTAACCAGTTGTGTTTTATTTATTGTACCATACCTGCTTATTCAACTGTTTGTCTAACATTTATCAACTTATCTAACTTTTAATCTATGTAAAGCTGTTCTTTTCCCTATTTATAACATACTTTCGACCATCAATCCAAATACTTTCTTTTCTTATGATTTTTCTCTCTTACCTTCAAACTATCTTTTCCGTGGTTTCCTTTTCCTTTTCTTTAGTCATAGATGTAGGATATATCTCGTCAGTGACCATTTTTTTCTCTCTATGTAAGCTATATAATACCTAAATTAACTAAATTTAAGTCTGTTTATTTCCGTCCGTATGGGGGTAGTTTTTACCCCCCCTCCAACAGGGGTGATTTTCAATCTTATTAAAAAGATTGGGTGGTTGTCGTACCAGATTTATATTTTTAGCACAATGAGCTACAAGTATTTTAATATCATCCATTGTAACATTTGAGCATGGGGATAGCTCTTACCACCCTTTAAAGGTAGTCTCTATTGGTGGTTGGAACGAATTTATTCCATATTTGTTCACCCTGCCTAAAACTACAAAAGCCTGAATTTTTTTCCCGTTTTGAAACCTATGAGGGGTGGGTTTAACCCTCCATAAGGTTGTCTCTACCTTTTGAGAGTAATGGCTGGTTGTCGCACCAGAGTCAAATATTTTGCACTAAGAAATACAAAGATTTGGCCTTTGTGCATGTTATTTAAACTCACCTGCGTCTTTTGAGTCTTAGCAGTAGTTTTCACCACCCATAAGGGCGGATTTCGGTTTAATTTATAGAAATAGCTTACTGTGGCTCGAATTTATATTCTCTACTCTTGACTACAAAATATCTAGCATTTTTCATACTTCATTAAGAGTTATTACATTATTTCTATGATTTTACTCCATTCTAAGGGGATGTTTTGACTAAAAGACAATATTGACTTCTTTCGACTACGGATTCGGATTCAGCGTCAAAGAATACACCATGTCCATTAGGGTGGCCCATCTTTTTCGAAATCGAAATTTTTTATTTCTCACCCCTGCAAATGGTTCCATTTGAAGAAAAAACAGTCCCCTCAAAATATTATTGAGGCAAATTGAAGTCAAGGGGTGCCTCAGAATGCATTATTATGCAATAATAAAAGTAAATGGAATTATTTACATTCTTTGGTTGATGCATTGTTTTGTTTTTTTTAATTAGCAACATTTATCTTTAGAATGACTAATCAAGTCATACAAATATCAAAGACATTATCTGTTTTGACTATGACATGTGTCATACTACTGTAAATTCGTAGTCTAAGAAAACTAGACTAGAAGTTTTTGAAATAAAACTCTCGTTTTATCTTTGTGTATTTTATTATGAAACATTTTTTTCATACATAGTACCAAATATTATCCTAAATCTACAAGATATATAGTAATAAAAACAATATTTTTTGCACTAGGCCAAAGCATGCGACAGGGTTTCTTTTTTTACATTTGGAAACTGTGATTTATAATCATTTACAACTTGGAGTAAAAACTGTTTTTGGTCTTCATTTTTTGTTAAAATGTCATTATAGTCAGTAATAAGTTTGATTCCTCTCTCAGCGGCATCATTTACAACTTTAATTTTGTTTACAATATTGAAACATCGGGTATAACTTTCATTTTCCCTCCATGTTGTTGGATCATTTTCCAAAAATTCCATAGACAAACCTAATTTTTGAAAAAACTGTTTAGTGTTCTCGCATATGAAGTCCTGAATTTCCTTGTTTTCAACGTCAGTAATGTTACTAATCATAAGTCGTTTAATACCCTCTTGATTTGGTGCTTTCCTATTCAAAGCTTTAACCATTTCTCTTTTAATGGTAACTGAAATATCGTCATCAAAGAAAGATAAGCCAACATTTACTGAATTAAGGTACCACAAATTGTTCACTATTTTCCTACTTGCGGCTTGAGATATTTCTTTGTCAATATTTTGATAATTAATGAGTTCTTTACAAAAGTCTAAGTCATGAAGCGGTGCTTTACTAGCAAATGACGCTGTAAACCAGGCCTTTACATAAACCTTTACGATAAAGAGACATATATCTTCAATACCTATTTTTTCTTTTTTAGTTAGTTGGAACTGATCTTGGAAAAAAATATTTTTAGACAGTAAATGGCTTTGGCCATCCAACGTGCATGATGAAATGCCCATGGTTGATAGAATGTCGTGTGAGTGGGCTCTTCTTCAACAAAAAGTTTAGAAAGCATTAAAAATTCTTTATAATCATCACGAGGCTGTTGCAAAGTTAAAGCTGCATTTAGAAACTTTACAATTTCGGCTTTAACTGGTTGTAAAATGTGTTTAATTTTTGATACCTGAAATCCAGTTTTTAGTTTATTTTGATCTATTTTAGGCCAAAATTCCCTAAAACGTTTAAATAGTGGCACATTTGGACCAGATGAGGAAGGCATTTTTGTATCAAACACACTTCTCAAAACCACTTCAAAAATATGATGTCTACAAGGAAAATATAGAATATCTCTTTCTAATTTTTGTTGCAATAGTGTGGCTGCCCCATTTATATAACCCATATTTGATGCTGTTGTATCACAACACAAAGCTATTACCTTTTCGTCCAAATTCCATTCACAAAGCACATCATAAACTGCTTCAGTCTGTTCTCTTCCAGTTGAATTGGGCAAAGCTGGTACTCCAAGTAGTTGTTCAATATCTCCACTAGTAACTAAGATAGCAAGTCTATCGATATTTCCCATTCCAGTCAGAGAAGGTAAAAGTTTTCCATCCCAATGGATGACTGGGGCCGGCAATTCAGAATTGCCGAAGGTAGTTTTTAATATTTCAGCTCTTTCTTCGCGGATGCGTTGTCTAGAGCGCTGAAGTGTGGTTCTGCTGATGGACAAAGATGTGGTGTCATGTCCTAGTGCTTCTGCTCTGCCGTCAAAATATGGACTCCATACCTGTCGCTTATTTTTCAAGCATCAAATGCAGCGGCCATTTTTGGTGTGATGATGTTACATGTTCCATACAATCTCCTCTTTTTTGGCTGTGACGGGCCAGGCTGGTCTTGTAACAACTCTTCTTGGGCTTCGATTATTTCATCTTCATTTTCGTTGGAGTCAGCTGAATTACTACTTGATGATGGACAGGTGACTGTTTCCTCTAATCTAGCTCTTTCTTGTTGACTTCGTTGCATTCGTTCGGATAATTTCTGTAATTTCTCCTCAGCTGATTTTTCTTGAGAAACAAGTTAGTAATCAATACCATGCATAAATCCAGGACGTCCCTTTTTTCTTTGGTTAATTAAAAACTGCTTATCTTCATCTATTTTCATCAACTCCAATGCATTTGCATGAGAAATGTCAAAAAGATCGTCCAATTTTTCAACGAAATTTTTTTCTTTACTCCCGCACTGGCCCCTTTAGCCGATTTTTGTAAGTTCCTCCACTCTGCATAAAGTTTATCTAGTTGTTTAACACAATGAAAATCCTGACGTGTCGGAATGCGAGCTTTATCCCAAAAAACTGACACCTCTTTTATTGTTAATTTAGCACTTTCATGTACACTTAGCTTCACTTCACGAATGTTATAAAAGAGCACTTGTAATACTTGTCTATTAGACGGCAATTTATTGCCAATGATTTGTGACGAATAGTGTCCAACTAAGTAAATGAAAGTATCCTTTCGTAAGGATCTAACATCAGCCATCGTTAAATGTTTTTTTCAAATAGGAACGTATGCTAGAACTTATAATGTCACCACTGTAAAACACAATTGCAAACTGACATAAAAACCTACCGTAGGTGCATTATATTTCCAAACTTCCAGAACAAATAATTTCTAGGAAATAATTACACCAATAAAACATTATAAGAAAAGAGGTAGATATTTGTATTTTAAGTAAAATTTAAGTGTATTACCGTAATAAAATCTTATCTAAAAATTTCTACCTGAATGCGGCACGGGTTACCGTTCACCGAATTATCTGAAACTTTGACATAAATTATTCCTAGTATAATAGTATATTTTCGTGGGGTGAGACTTAAAAAATACGCAAAAAAAATTCACCCCCTATAGAGATGGGCCACCCTAAATTGTCCATATAATTTGGTCCGCTGCACAGAACTTTTTTTTGTATGGCTGTGTGATTAATAACTTAGAAACGAATTGTTTTATAAAAAAATATATAAAATATGTGAACACACTCATTGCTTAGGTCATAACTTCTTTCATTTTTATGCTTACGATAAAAAAATATCCATTTGTCAGCTTAATTAATTTTCTGAAATATTTAAGTTTTAAACGAATACACATTTTCAAAAATATTAGCTACAGTAATGAAAAAAATAATTTTCATCGTCAGTTTAAGCTTTCTTTTTAGCCCTAGTTTTTTTCGCTAAATGGAATAATTTCCGTTCTCTAGTTACTGTACTATGAGCTGCCAAGGAAAAAATATATAATGTTTTTGAATAATTTAACAAGATGTCAATACGTCCGTTTACTTATCTGATGACGTGAATTGTCGAAGACTCGTTTTTCCAGAAAATAATAGGCATAGAGGGTGGACCAATGAAAACACTCTACTCAATTTTAATTAGTTGCCGATAGAGATTCAAATAAAGGGTCCCTTTTTTTACTTAATATTGTCCAAATATTCTAAATTTATAGTAAAAATTAAATGAATGTTGAACAAAATTACAGAGTGAAACACCCTTGCGCTTTCGAAAAGGCACGCCCATGATTTTAATTACCAAAAATGAACTATACCTTAGCCGAGAAAGAGGGACACTAATAAATGCAGTGCGCGCAGCAGATCCTATTGGCGTTTAAATTTCAAAATAATTTTTAATAAAGCTTATCAAATCAACGTCGTTCAATGACTGTGACGTTTGACACTACTGAGAGTTCAATTCATTAATATCCTCCTTTCCTGGCCAAGGTGTAGCACATCTTATTCAGCATGAAATACTAAGCCCAAAATCTGAACCCCTCGAAGGGCTTGTAACAGGGTAGAGTGAAAATAGCCAAAACATTTTTTTCTGGAAATAATTCGGTCCTATATGCACAATGTCTATTCACCCTGTCATGGTTTCCTAAAATTATATCTCCCGGTGCCCCCATATCCTTAGACGGGTCATTTTTTAAATATTTTTTTCTATTAATTTCCTTTACTATGCAGCTTCTTGGTTATTATTAAAATAAAATTACCCACAATAACACGACAAGGTAGCTACCACTCAATTACCAGTAAAATGTTATAAACATTTTATTATTCAGTGACTTAGGCTCTGTGGCTCAGTTGCTTAACTTGAATCATCTTGTCAACTACCGTTTTTAAAGTGAGTGAAAGAAATTGTTTAAAATAGTATCATACATACAAACTGATCTGTATTTAAGTTTTAACTTTACCTTTAATTCAAAACATGTTGAACATAAACTTGTAAAATAAATTGTTCAAAAATTGTAATATTTCTGTTGGCCGATTTCAGCCATTGTGCTATTCTTTCACGTTATCTACCTACTAAGCTTTGTAAGCAATTTCCATTCGATATGCCACCAGCTATTTATTTTATAAAGATATGGATAAGCTGCGAAACGGTCTGTAATGACTAACTTAATTAAATGATTGCCAATAACGCCAAACTTTCCCGAACAAATAGAGATTTTCATATTGAAACTGGTGACCGAACTCTCATTATCAGTTTTCAGAGGAAAAACACGGATTTATTAGATCTAGAACAGCTCATCAGCAATTATTGTTAAAATTTAATAAATCGAACTTTCTAAAAATGTAAAATAGCGCGTTTATAATATTGAAGTAATTGAGCACTGGATGGTTGAAACGCGATATGCAACTGCTTTCCCGTGATGAGTTCTAGGTTGTTTTATTTTAAAAACAAGCTAAGAGCTGCATAGTAAAGGAAATTAATAAATAGAAACTAATATTTAAAAAAATTACCTCTTTAAAGACGTGAGAATACCGAAGGCACCATGTAGGTGCATTTGTTATTGCTACCGATACCGTTGCATCCTTTACTCCTCTATTGAATATAAAATTGCAGCATTTTATGAGATTACTTCTTTACAAACACATTTTTTCAGATGGCAATACAATTCTAGATCTTCCAGAAGACAAATACCTTCAACACAAACAACTCGCATCTTATATTGTAAAACCTACACTAAAGGAATGGATAAAGGACAGAATAAAGAGAGGCTGCAGGAAAAAACTGTTGTTCAAGAGAATACCAATTTTATCATGGTTACCACAATATAATAGCGGATTTGCAATCTCGGATCTGGTTGCAGGTGTCACCGTTGGACTCACCGTTATACCCCAAGCTATCGCTTATTCCAACATAGCTGGACTTCCTCCACAAATCGGTAAGAAGCAAGACAATGTTTGTCTCAACTAAACTAATAGCCAGGAAGGTAACGACAGTTTTCGTGAAATCATTTCGATAAAGCTAGATTTTTTTCCCAAGAAAGTTTAGATGGTATGAAGATGCAATTCTACCAATCTATAAGAGTTGCAAAAATAAGTAAGAAATTAAATATGTTGCAAAAAGTTGCATAAATGTATTATATCTACAAGACTGAAATTTTACATACTCACAGATGACATAAAAACATACCGGAAAATAATACTCTACCGCGTCGGAAGCATTGTCATGTCAGGTCACCCTCGCAAAGTGTGGAAAAAACGAACATTTTTGAGTTATATCTGTTATATCAGAAGCTCGCAAAAAATGTTATCTGAGATTTTCCTTCAGTAACTGTTAGTGGAGGGGTTATACATTACAAAACCACAAAAATCCGTTCCTAAACCCCCCAAAAAACCACCCATTCGGTGAAAGAAGCCTTATTTTACTGATAACTTTAACCGTTGAAGATATAAAAAAATTGCTGATTATAAAAACAAAGTTTGGCTAATTTCCTAAAAAAAATTCCTTCTGTAATTTCTGGTAATTTTTTTGTATATGCCATAGTTTTAGAGAAAATCGGTATTGAAAATACAAAAAAAAATAAATTTTTAGAAAATGCGTTATATAATCGTTAATATCTTCGCCAATTGTCGACATATCTAAGAAAATGAGTAAGCAAATGAAATATATTTTTATAACCTTCAATTTTTCACCACAGAAAATTATAAAAGTAACTAGATTTCTAATGGTTTTTAAGGTCGAGTTAGTAAAAATTGATTTTTTTCCCGATTTTCTTGAATATGTATTTGCCAATAATTGTTAACATATTATAAAAAATAGAATCAGATCTGAAATACATTCATTTAATAACTTTATTTTGTAACCATATAAAATAATAAAAGTCCCTATATGTTTTGTAATTTGGAGATTGTGTAAGTAAATTTTTTTTTTCAAATTTTTTTAAGTAGATCTTTGCCAATTGTTGACATGTTATGGAAAAAGAAGCAAATGAAAGATATAATAACTTTATATCATAAAAAATTATAAAAGTCACTATATTTTTTACTAATTTTGAGATTATGTCAAAAGTAACAAAATGAAACACTTTAATAATGAGTTTTGATCTGAATTTATTTACAAATTTTAAAAAAATATATTTTACAATAGCATTTATTTTTCCTGAGAAATATAGTATAATTTTAAATGGTATGATCAATTAATATGAGGTCTTACCTTTATTTTTAGACCGGGTACTTTCAAATATATTAAAACACAAGGACGCTAGATTAATTTAAAAAAAAATCCAAAAAAAGGCTGCATATTCAATTTTTTGATGGTATTTTTTATGTAATTTTTTAAATATTAAATGATTAGAAACAATAGTTATATGACATATAAACTGAAAAAAAAAATTATGAGCTAAATTTTCAAGATGTTTGGGTCTTTTCTTTTATTTTTAGGAAGCAATAAAAAATTGGCCAAAATTTGGCTAACTTCAACATGCTGGTAAATTTATAAATGTAAATATTTTTATTCCTAACTTTTTCTGCATTAAAGTACAACCTTGAACTAAAAGAAAATGCATTTATAACTTATATTAAAGTCAGTTTTTTTTATGGGCCTATGAATAGTTAGAGACCCAAAAAATTAAGAGATAACTATATTATATTGTTATTTTTATATACTAATAAATATCAATATCTATCAAAAATGGCAACACAAGAGAGTATTTTATGTCCCCTTTAAAACACATTTTGATTTTTCTTCCTAGCTTGTATGGTTTTCGAGCAACTAAATTTTTTCTATAGGCCGCGCGCAAAAAATTTCAAATAAACGAAAATTGGCGCGCATTAAAAATACAAATTTTGGAATTTTATTCAATATCGATTTTCTCGAAAACCATGGCATATACAACAAAACTTTTTTTTAGGAAATTAGTCAAGCTTTCTTTTTTATGATGAGCAATTTTTTTATACCTTATCAGTAAAATAAGGCTTTTTTCACCGAAGGGGTGGTTTTTTTGGGGCACCCCAACAGATTTTTGTGGTTTTGTGACACTAAACAGTTACTGAAGGAAAATCTCAGATAATATTTTTTGTGATGGGAATTTTTATAATCATTGGACTATATAGAAACGTGGATATAAATGTGAGAGATAAAGCAAGCTCATTTTCAGTGAATCGTAAGTAACTTGATATATTATTATAGTTTCATGTGATATTTTTTTATACAAATTAATAGCACACAATATTTTAATAAAATAAATTTAATTATCGTAATTGAATTTGGGTACACATAGTATTTTTATAATCAAATTAACTGTCGAATTCTTCGCTACTCATCATATCTGAATCTCCATATTCACTTTCGTAGCTGATTTCTTCCTCGGAATCACTTTCGTATGAAACGCCATCATTTTCTTCCGAAATATTAATTGGACTGTCAGAATGTGCAGCACTACACGTTGGAGTTTCTTGTAGCTCTTCTGTGTCTTCGGTGTCTGCAAGAAATAATAATAAATCAAACTTATTTTCACCATGCGCGAGCTCATTACATTGAATGGAAAATATTTATTTTACCTGAGTCAACGCTGCAATATTCTTCAAGTGCTACATCATCAATAGATTGCGATACTTTATCCCCTCTAAACCAATTGAAAGCATATTCATTCGCTTCAAGTTTCCAGCCGCAATCGAGAGGCCCCTCCAAACCAATTTCTTTATAACTCCCTCCCCTCTACCCCTCCTTGACCCCTCGATGAAACCTATACCCCTTCAAATAATTTGCTTAACAGGCAAATAAATGTTTTTATACTCATGACCTGAAGCAGGGTCTTGCACATTATTTTCCTTGCATAAACTTAATATTACTCGCTCATCCAGTTAAACACTAAAAACTTTAAGTCTGAAATCGCCGATACGAAAACTATGTCCTTTCGGCTAAATTTACACAGTCTGAAGGTCATTTGCCACAACACCCGGCCGTTACGTCACTCGCGCGGTAGGTACGCGTTCATGTGACGTATAATAAAAGATTGTAAAATGAAATATATATTTACTATATAAAATGACCCCGAAGTGACATGTGAAAAGATAGTTAAATAAAATAAAAAATATCTGCAATCTGCAATCAAGAGGGTTTAAAGTTGTCGGGTTCTTCAAATGAGCATTTGTCCAGATTTGTGAAATAAAAGCTGACCTGAGGAGGTGTTCCCGAAGCTCTGATTGACAAGGCGGCAAAGAAGAGGAATCAAAACTCTTAACGTTTTCGAAAAATAATTTTTCATCCTTCAAATTTTTGTAAACTTTTGAAAACATTAATGCCCTTACTTCATTTGTTTTATTAGTTTTTTTTTTTTGGTCATACATCCGACATATAAACTCCAATGTTACAAATTCTGTGTCATCCGATGACTGATATTTACTCAAACTAGTGAATACAGCCAGAGACTATACGTATAGTCTCTGATACAGCAATATACTTTTCAGGTTTTGCAAACAGCGCGTAGGATCGTTTTTTTTTCCTTTCGGAAAAATGTCGGATTGAAATCACAACCAGTTAGAGCATAGAAGGCAGCTACAGAGTCACATATATTTGATCCCAACGTCTCGTACAATTTACTAACGTTTATACACCTTAATGAAGTGCCAACGCCAACTTCCATCCGCACCTTCACTTCAGGATGCACAAATTTTATATTGTTTAACATTATTATCAATACATCGCACGAGAACGTTAAATGGTGGCTGAAGCTATTCGAACTTGCAGACATAATATAAGAAAACCGTCTGTTCGTTAATATTAATGAATTGCCATAATTTGACTATGTATTGCCATTTTGGCAAAGTCTACTAGCGGAGGTAGAATTTGATTTTTAATCGAAATAGTGCATAAACTGCTTGTAGACAAAAAATCAGCTTTGTAGATTAATATTTCGCGGCGAAAAATGCAAGTTCTCCGCGAACTGCGATGGCCCGGAGCGCAGCGGCCTCGGTCACGCGCTTGCATTCCATTACTTCTACCGAGGCTTTAGCAACATGAGACGATCGGTAGACTGTATTTTTTCGATGTCTTACTAAATAAACTATTCCAGAAAGAAATTTCAGCCTTGTAGATATGTCAAAATGTTTGTTTTTTCCATACTTTGCGCGGGTGGTAGACCTGACATGGCAACACTTCCGACGTGGTAGAATATTATTTTCCGGTATGTTTTTATGCCATCTATGAGTAAGTAAAATTTCAATCTTGTAGATAAAATACATGTATTCAACTTTTTCTGTTGTTTAATTTTTTACTCATTTTTGCAACACTAAAAGTTTGGTAGACTTGCACTTTCATCATTGATACTGTCTAAAGCTATCAGGGGAAAAAATCTAGCTTAATAGATATTAATGCGAAAAATCTGTCTCTACCTCCCTGGGTATATAATAAGTTAAGCTTTTGTTTGTAAAACGCAGTTTTATGATATAGGCATGTAACGTAGCTCGTGATAAGTACCACAACACTGCAATTATCAACGGATCGTATTTACATGCCATTAACATGTATATATAAAGTTGGGTCAAACTGTAAAGGCGGACTCGGCAATAAAATTAGACAGAAAATTTTATAGTTTATGCCTCGCTTGCATCCACAGACAAAGTAATCACAAAGTAATTAAACGTAGATCTGCAGGTAATCGGAGTGGGCCTTGATATACCAGAGTAATAGAGTGGAAGCGGCTACAAGAATCAACCCGTTTCTCTCTCAGTTTTATTGCTTATTTCGCCTTGGCTTTTTGACTAAACTATAGTAATTAATTCAGACATCTTTATTTAGTATCAGAACACTATAAACTTATGATTATGTACAGTAAGGATTTCATAGCTGATGTCTGAATCATATTAGGCCAAAGTCGATGGAGAAATGTACATTTTTATAAAAATAAAGAACGTTGAGATCCTAAAAAGCTTGTTTTAGTATTTTTTATATTGTAAATTTTTTCTGCATATTCATATTACGTACCAAACACGTCTTCTGTGGTAACTTTATGAAAAGGAGACATAAAATAGTAACATTTAAGCTTACTTTGTAACATGGGTAAAAAGCTTTGGACAAGCATCCATGTTGAGAATGTGAAGGAAACAATTCTTCGTGAAAAACACATAGTTTGAGCTAAAGTGATGCCACAAGTATAGTCCATCATACAGCAGCAGAAATCTACCTCACTCAATTTTTTGCTGTCTATTTGTCAGTAGGTGAAGAAGGAGGGAGCGGCCATGTGACTTGTAAAATTCATACTGAAATTTGACAACGGACTTTTAATGAAATTTTTTCCTATCCATTCCATACATGTTTTAACATGTCCTATAAAATCCAAAAATATCCTTGACAGCATTTTTCGTGGATAGGTTTAGCCTACAGGTCCAACTTCCGGAAATTCCGAAAAAACGGCTCTCGGTGCCATGATGGAATGTGCCGATTTTTTTTTTTTTCAAAATTCGAGATACTGCTTGAACCTGGTTTATATGAAGTTAAGATACAACTGGTAGCATTTTTTGTGTCACAGGAAGGGTTAATATGGAAAAATAGGTTTTTCCGGGTCGTTCAAAGGAACAAAGGAAGCTGTTGTTTGCAGAGGATGTAATATCAGAACCAATGGCTTAAAAAGAGTTTTTTTTTTTACTCTAAAAATGTTTGTATGACTGCTACCTAAAAATTTTTACACCTGACGGCATTTTTCCATGTTGTGATTTTACCCCAGCCACCTCTACATTCACCACGTGTTTTAAAACATTTTTTTGGAAATAACCGAATTCATGACCGCAGCTTGCTTAAATTAAGTAAATAAAACATTCAAAAATATTTTGCTATCAATTCCTCACCCCCTTGCCCCCTCCCCTCTACTTCTAATAAGGGTAATTTTTTATTTTCTTTTTCCGAAACTTTGCGTCTTTTCAGTTATTTTGGAGGCTTGTGTGGATCACAAAAATATGCTTTAGCTTCCATTATGATTATTAAACATAAAAAATGGTTTTAATTCCTCATCCATTCTTACCAAGTCTCATGGAGAAAAAAATTTTTGCGAAATTTATTTTTACAAGAAAGGTCATAACCGAGCGGATGAACAACCAACTTTATTGTTAAAGTTTATCTAGTCGGCAAGCAGCTTATTCTAGGATAAATGACGCTGGCTTTTTACGTTTGCG
Organism: Rutpela maculata; assembly: GCA_936432065.2. NCBI lineage: Eukaryota > Metazoa > Arthropoda > Insecta > Coleoptera > Cerambycidae > Rutpela > Rutpela maculata. The sequence continues at coordinate 124,544,022 of OW386290.2, read as the reverse complement.
ACATTATTCTGAGTGTACAACTCATTTGAAGAGGTGATAAAAACCGGCTGAAGGCTATTATGCCCAACTGAAACTAGCGAACTTATAGAAAAAAAATTGTTTTTGGGAGAAAATTTCATATCTCTTTAAAAAAGCAGTGTTACCTTTAACCTTGCAACTTAAAAAGAGGTGCAGAAAGGTGGTTTTTAAAAATTCGGCTTTACACTTTTTCTTATTCGGTGAAAAACAAGATGAAACGTGGCAAAAACTTTGTGTCCAGTGTTCCTGATTTGACAGCTACGCCACATTTTTATTAGTCCACTGCATTTAGGATTTCTCTTCAGACCAATTCATACAAAAGCAAATGTTGGTTTTCCAGGTAGGTTCGAGTGTCCTTAATAAGGTCTCAAAAGTCCCCGAAGTGGGAGTGTAAGGATAAAATTTGGCAACGCTGTAAAAGGCTTAAATCGTGCTCGGAAACGAATTTTTCGAGATATCTCGTTTTTCATTGCCTCCTCAACAAAAATACATCAGGTCAAAAAGAAAGCTATGAAAATTTTCTATAAAAAAGATAGAAGGTCTTTTTTTCATATACGCAATAGTTTTCTTGAAAATCTTGCATTGAATTTGAACTTATGGGATAGTATGGATAATTTAAGTACTCTATTCCACACCCTTGAGGTTGAGTACTAGGCGCGTTTTTTTTATGTGGTTTCCCCGCTAGGCCTAATCCACGACTGTCATACTTATTGAAATGTTGTCAAATTAATAATTTCCTTCTTGTCCGTTTTCTCCTTCTATAAATTCATCGATTCGTTCGAGGAAATCCGAGTCAATCTGAGAACTTCAGTCTCTGCTTCAGTGTCGGCATCTATTTCTGACGAGTTTTCAATCGGTTCAGCATTCAAGCAAGATTTTCCATGGCAGTTACCGCAAACTGGTGAGCAATTAAGTCCCAACCTCCGACAGCCACACAATGGTCCACAACTTTTCGTACAGTTGCAGAAAATCATCTTCAGAAGACAATCAGGCGCAGGATGTTGAGATGTTGTTTTTGGCCACAATATGGTATCCTTCAACATCCATCCCCACTCTTTAGGATCCAATACAATACCCAACCATTTCTGTACTTGAAAATAAACACAAAATAGATGCTGTTGAGCTGCGTCATGAGTGGGTGGTAATGAATTCAATTTCACTGCTTTGCTTTTGCTCACAGCTTTAATAAAGCAAGAATACCGATAGTTGTCGATGGAAACTTCTTTAACTGGAGCGTTATAGATTGCGAGGAAAAATTTTATCCCATTCGAAGTAACTATGTCAGGAGAAGTACAAGTCTTGCTGAAATTTCAGCTACAAGTTTCAAGTCCTGCCGTTTTTTCATCACTTTCAAAGCTGCAGTCTTGCCTTTATTAAATAGAGCAGATGTAGTGTCACACCCAGAGAATGCGTGCAGAAACAATATGTGATCTCGAATATCTTTATGGTGATCAAAGCTTCGTGAAGAATAAATTTTCCGTTGAACCTTCCCTCTGCCTGGTTTGAGGAGAAAAATTTCTTTATTAATAGGTGTACGAGCAGTTAAAATTATAAGAAGATCCACATCTTCCCCAACCACAACCGTAGTATTTTTACATGATTCCTCAAGCGCTGTTTCGACTATCAAAATGTCAGCATCATCTTCAGCATGTCTAACAGTATAATTATTTGCCTCAAACTTTTCTGTCAACATTAAAATCAATCTGGTTTTATTTTTATTATTGGCAAGGAGTTTCTCTTGGCTTACAGTTGCAACCATCTGCTCATCAAAATAAATGTCAACAGATGAAGCTTGTGAGGACCGGCGAAGCTGCTCCATAGCCTTCACACTGTTGCTAATATTTTCATAACCATCAAAAACAATACTAGAGTTCGAGCCAAAATGATTTTGCACATAATTAACATATGCTTGGCAAATAGCACCGTAGGTTTCATGTTGATGCCATATAACTCGGTGCAAGAGAAATCCCCCATCAACGATATAAGTGGCATTTTGGAGATTTGGTTCAGATTCAGATGGCTGGAAATTGTCATAGAAAGCTGACTTGTTCGTCTTGCACATACCAACTTCGTCCAAGAGTGACACCGGATACGGAGGTAATTCATACTCCAAGTAGGTACGAAGCTCTTCATTTGTTCTCTTCAAGACAGTAATACTTTGAAACAACAATAATGGATCAATGGGCATTGTGGTATCATGGACTTTAACATTGCTATTGACAGTTAATAGTGGAAGCACTCTATCTGCACGTGAGAATTTAATATCACAGAAATTGTTGCCAATTTTTGCGTATAAGAAAAAAGACCCTGTATCTTTTTTATGGAGAATTTCCATAGCTTTCTTTTTGACCTGATGTATTTTTGTCGTAGAGGCAATGAAAACCGAGATACCTATCTCGAAAAATTCGTTTCCGAGCGCGATTTTAGCCCTTTACAGCGTTGCCAAATTTTATCCTTACACTCCCACTTCGGGGACTTTTGAGACCTTATTAAGGACACCCGTACCTACCTGGAAAACCAACATTTGCTTTTGTATGAATTGGTCTGAAGATGCGGCTTATTTTTCACTAAATGCAGTGGACTATATAGCGAAATGGATTTCTGTACATAAATGATAAGTAGACTCCACTAAAGTCTAGCTTGTGGTCTTTGTGAGTTGTCAATTCGCGCACGATTTCATAAGTGTTGCTTGCACAATCATTGCAATGATGCCGAAAACTAGCAATTATAATTAATTACAATTGCAATAAGTACGCAATCGTATGCTAATTAACAACTCGGATAGATCTTAAGTTGGATTTGAGTGGTCTTTAGTAAAAAGTATCCAGCCATGTAACCAAATATGTTTAAAATTACAGTTTGAGACTGCTTTAATTGAATTTAATCAGTCCTTTCAAGTAGTAATTAGTTTCTTTCTAACAGATTTCACTAGATGTAGGTATTCACGAGTCTCCTCAAGGAAAAAGGTGTTTGGCTGAAACGGCGACGAAATCTGGTTGCGTCGAAAGTTTAAGAATTGTTCTTAGTGTCCAAAAAAATATGACTGAAAATCGACACAAATCGTCTGCAGGTATTATCACATTTTTATGTAGGAATAAAAAAACCGCTAATTGTAGGGATTTATTTTTCTTTTTGTATTATATAAAATAAGCATTATTAGCATTCCACTTCCAGGGCCAACGATTTTGGACGTGGTGATATTCTGATCCCATAAAAAAAACAAAGTTTTTGAGATAAATGAAACACGAAAGGTGAAACATGTAACGCGTAAACATATAATAAATCCTGACAAGTTTTGCATATCTCTCCTACGGATTTTTCGAAAAAACTACCGGCACAGCTGAAAAGGACACTGCCTTCTTGATTGTGAAAAAATCAGAGTGGCAGCGATTTCCTACAAAAAAAGTCCTTTTTCCGATCATCCCATTGGTTTTTCCGGAAAAGCTTCTTGAAGATTATATACATTTGCTTTTTCGTGTTTTTTTTATTTAGATGTATATAATATAGAACCTTTTTTTGTAGGAAATAATATTCTGAACAAGTTTACTAATGTTCATCTAATCTTAAAAACGTGTACTTCAGGCGATATATACGCCCAAATGAAAAAAAAAAACACGAAAAATTAAATATATATATTCTTCAAGAAGCTTTTTCGGAAAAACCAATGGGATAATCGGAAAAATGTATAGGACCTTTTTTTGTATTCTGAACAAATTTACTTATGTTCATTTAGAATAATATCGCGTACTTTTCGAGATATTTGCATTCAAAATAGAAAAAAACACGAAAAAACACATGTTTATATTTTTCTAGTCGCTTTTCCGGAAAAATCAACGGGATAATCGGAAAAATGTCTAGAAACTTTCTTGTAGGGAATCGAATTCTAAATACGTTTGCCTATGTTCGTTTAGCCTTAAAAACTCGTACTTTTCGAAATATACACGTCCAACTGAAAAAAAAACATGAAAAAACGTATATATGTATACGTATATATCTCAAAAATCATGTGTTATTTTTTCTGCGCATAAGCAAAAAATTCAAGAGTTCTTGCAGAGAAACTGCTGTTCAAAATTTTTCTCTAAAACGGCGTTTTTTTCCTAATTTGAGTGGGCTACAACAGTTGTTCAGTTTTTAAAAATAAACTAAGAAAACATCTAGTAAATAAATGTTTTTATTCCCTGAAAGAGGTTTTTAATATTGATGACAATATATGATGTATAAATTATAGATGTAGTGTTTTGTAATTTATTATTTCTGCTATATGTATTATATATTCTAATTTTTAATGATATCGCTAACTTCTTTTGCAGCAAACTATAGGCATTATTATATCGTGTTATTTTATTATTTTACTATTGTATTTACGTGTGTTCAGTACTGACCTGTCACATCTACACCATTGTACGTATAGCAAAAGTGAATAAAGAATTATCATTTATCTCAAAAACTTTAATTATTTTTTTATGGCAAGAGAATACAATCTCGTCCACGATCATTGGCCCTGGGTACAGCTAAGAGTGGTATAACAATATTGCTTATTTTATATAGGTAATATAAAAAGAGAAATAAATGCCTTTAATTAATAATTTTTTTTATTCCTGCGTAAAAATATGACAATACCTGCACACGATCTGTCCTAATTTTCGGTCATGTTTTTTTGGACACTAAACAATTTCTAAACTTTCGGCTCAACCCGATTTCGTCGCCATTTCAACCAAACATCTTTTTTCTTGAGAATGCCCGTATATTAGTCTCGTTCTGGAACGAACTTAAACTATTCGAAGCTGTTGTGCATAATTCTATTATTTGTAGAAAAATTAAAAAATTTAAATTGGCAACATCTTAAAAGATATTTTGTGGTCCAGCTTTATTTAGTTGGCCTTTCTCTGCTGTACTTACATCTGCCTTCTCCTTTCATTTATAACTTTTGCTAATATCTAATCCTTATTTATTTTTATTTTCACAGGTTTATATTCCTCATTTATGGCGTGCTTCGTATATGCGATATTCGGTAGTTGTAAGGATGCACCCATAGGACCCACAGCGATATCTGGGTTGTTAACGCGTGAAAATAACCATGGATTGGGTATTCCAGGGGCGGTTCTACTGTGTTTCTTAAGTGGCTGTGTCGAGTTCCTAATGGGAGTGTTACAGTTAGGTAAATATGCATGATTTATTTTTATATTTACACGAATTCGTTATGTAAGGTGGTCCAATAATGGCTTATCTCCCTATATTCCTAGGACTGATAGTGCGTCAAAAATTAAGGGTAGCCTTTTATGTAATTTTTTTCCGAAAACGAAATATAAGGGAGATATACAGGGTGGCCCAACGCAAATTTGACATGGAGTTTTTTGGGTGATAAGAGCGTAGAAATAAATTAATGCTCGTTAGGTCAATTTTATTTTGGGAGGGGGAAAACTGGTTTTCCGAATTTCAACATGTCCACTTCAATCCTCAAGGAAGTGGGGCGAAGCTGGAACCTCCAGCTTCCATGCAATAATACATATTCTGCTTAAAACATTCTGGCACATTTTAAAACATTTCTGGAGGGGTTTGTGGTTTAAGTTTGTGATCCATTGATGTAAATCTTCCAATGAAGAACGTGGAATAGAATAATAGAAAAAAGTCTAATGTAGAAAGATTTGGTGATCGTGGAACCCCTCCTCCCAATCCAGTGACCCGGAAAGTGTTGATACAAATACTGACGTAGAGGAAAAGCATAGCGCGGAGTAGCCCCATCTTGCGGAAATAATAACTAATCCTCCAAATGATTTTGGTCATTTTCAATAATGTCAGTCAACATGGGGTCAATTCGCCTATTAGATTGCATTCTGGGAAAAAGAGCCAACTATACGATCACCCAAATTTCCAGCCCAAACATTTAATTTTTGAGGACGTTGAGTATGTACTTCATGAAATATTCAGGGATCAGAATCAGACGCATCGTTTCCGAGTTATAAGCGAAGAATTGAAAAAAGGGACCTTCCCCTCCACGCCACCCCTTGAAGCGGCAGGGCTAGGGGTGGGGACTTTTAGTATTTTTACCTCCTAACTACCTCCAACATGTTCCTAAAATTCTCCCCCCTCCCCCCCCTCAATGTTCTTCTTATGGGCTTTCATTGATTGGACTATTCTTGAACAGTTTTAAATTCTTATCATCGGTAAAGAGAAAAACTTTCAATAAAAAGTTCAAGTTATCGTATTTACTTATAAAGAGAGTGCAAAAATGCAAACCAATTATGCAGTGACATACTAAATATTTGTAGATCGTAAATATCAAACAGGTTCAGTTCAGAAACAAAAATTTAGTTTTTCGAAAACAGTACATGTAAATTCCAAAAATTGCCTACTACTGTTTATAGAATTCAAGGGCTTTCCAATGATGTACGACTCGCCCCTTCTTCCCTACTCAAATTTTAGGGCCTTTTCACCCTTAGGGGGTTAAAGTGGCGATGTTGAAACTCTGAACACCAGTTTTCCCCCTCAAATATAAAATTGACCTGTCCACCCAAAACAACCATGTCAAGGTCCAAGTCCAATGACAACCTCCTACCACCACCACCACTACAACCAGCCCCAACCCCTTTACTTTTAATAGAATACAAAGAGTTTAGAAGTTTAAGTTGCTAATTTAAAATTAAAAGTCTCAAGTCCTGCTCTGACATTTTCATTGTAAAATTCTAAGGTTACTATGCCTGAGCCATCAGAGTTATTAGAAGTCATCAAAATAAATAATAAATTTTGTTGGCATCAAGTAGTTCAGGTGGAATATCAATATTACATTTTTGTTAAAAATATCCAAGAAATTCACAAAACAATACAAGTATCCGAATAACCTCCACGCCTGTGACTTTTACATCAAAATAATTATTAGAGGGTGTTTCTTGACAAATTATATAAATAAGAATAAGAAATATAAAAATAATATATTTTGCCGAGGTTTAGTAAAGTAAATCTCTGATCTCCGATTTTCATCTTTCCAAATGTAAGTGTTATGATAAAACAAAACCGCTAAACCATGAGCAAAATTTAATAAACTGCATTTATAATTTTCCATGGGAGAACAACGAATATTATATGGCTAAGTCATTCAGTGATGAACACAAGGATTACATCAGGAGGAATTAAGATCAGCGATCAAAGATAGTATAATTAAATCTGTAAAAAGTGGATTCAAACATAAAGTTAACGTTATAAAATGTTGTTATGTAAAACGGCACACGAGTCGAGCATGACTATCATATAAAAAATAGCAAAAACTATTGTAAAAAAACATTATTATGGAAATTTCCGTATTTTTTTTTGTCTGCCATTTCGCATTTAAGTTGAGAATATGGTGTCATCTCAAAGTGCAATAAGTACTGCAAGAGATCTATCACCGTTCGGGGCACGTGACTTTAATGTCAACAACTTGCAAGACTGGCATCAAATACTTGTAATATTTTTGGTATGATATAATGATTGATATAGTACGACATAGTAGTAAGTAAGAAATTAAGTTTTTAAATATCATTTTATGCTTTCTTGGTGATTTTAAAAAGGTTTGAACGTTTCTAAAATTGTTATTAAGTTTCAAATGAGAAAATTAGCATCTGTGTCAGATATTTTCAATAACCAATACGCCTAGATAAGATTTTAGCAGGCTGATGATTTAGTGTTCGGCATGCACCGCATGCGGATACATTTTCTTGCGAAGCGTCAGTCTTAGAGTCTATTAAAAATCCTTCAATTTAAGGTGTTACATGACTTAAAATCAATTCCCCATTTGCCTTGAGTGAGCCGATATCAGAAATCAAACTCGGGCCGAAAAAATTTACCAATTTATCAGCCCAACGTGTGGAGCAGGCATATCAAAGGAGGCAGATAGCAAAAATAGAAAAAATAAAGTCAGCAATAATATTGTTGAATGACGATAAATAGTCCAGTCGAGTTATACTTTGACATGGCGAAAATAGATAACTACGATTTTATTGTTTTAAGTTGATGGGTTGGACATCCAAAACAAACCCTTATAGCGTACCAAGTGACGTCATACCGGATAAGGGAGGTGGGGGGTGGTAAAGTTGAAAAATCGGTTTTTCGCGTTCAACTGGAAGGTTAATAATCTGAGAGAACAATACAAATCATAAAAACTAAGTAGCTAATATTTTGTCTTAATTATTATGACTGAACGCGTTTTATCACTGCTCAGTTATCATAGAGTAACATTTTTTAAAATTAAACTGAAGCAATTCGAAATGATACACATGATTTTTCGACACTGCATTCCATTCAAAAGATATTTAACTTTAATTGGAATTTTTTATGCAAAATAAATCTTTTTTTTTTCAAATTCAATTTTCGCCACATTTTTCTCCCTTATCCGGTATGACATCGCTTGGCACGCTATAAGGACATGCTTTGGATGTCCAATCCATCAACTTAAAATAATAAAATCGTAGTTATCTATTCTCGCCATGTCAAAGTATAATTCGACTGACTATCGGGCCTAAAATGCGTTTGTTGAATTATTCTGTAGGTGTTTGTACAACCTGGCTACCAATATTATTCATGTTTATTTAATATCCACAGCCCACACGTTTTTTAATAAAGCTTTAATTAATAACGGGGACAGATTCAATTTTCTAAACTTCAGCGTTTGTCAAAAAACATCCTCCAGCTATTCCTTTGACGTAAAAGTCACAGGCTTAGAAGTTATTTTGCAGTAATGTAGTAGATAATTATTTTGTGGCCTTCTTCGACATTCTTTTTAAAATAGAATACATATGTGGTAGAAACTCTTCGAAAGAAAGAAAGAAAAATTTTCTTTATCCGTTGTACATTCGCTAAACATTTTTCAGGTAGAATTTGATTCGTTCTTCGTTTATAAATATTTCTTGATTTATAATTTTTTTATATAAAAATTAATACGATATAAATTAATTATAATTAATAATAACATAAATTAATTTATAAATATTTAATATTATCAAATTAACTATATACAACGTGATCTACCATGATATGCGTAAAATAAAATGGTATACTAGTCTTCAATGTGAAAAAGCTCCTGCAAAATTTTAGAGGATTCTGAGGTAATTTAGTATATTAAATTATTAGTTTTGCGAAGATACACTACTGATTTCGAGTAGGTCAGGAATAGGTCGACGACCTTACTGGTGAAAGAACGTATGGAGTTGTTTACATTTCCTTAATTGGCTAAAGCCGGCATGTGCCGGCAAGCACAGATCAAAGTGCCGCGTTTTTTGCTTTCGGTCGAACAATCAGGACACCGCCGTGTTATTGTCGTGTATAACTAAATATCTCTTATATCTGCTTGTTGTTTCAGAGTTCATTACCATAGGGTCAATGTCTTTTCGATTTATTTCGCTATTTTTGTAGTGTGATTTGATTAAAACCAAAAAGTCATTAGTTAAAGTCATTGGAGACGCATTTCTACAAAAAAATGAGGTAATTTTTTTGGTCATGTTTTTTTTAATTTTTCATTTTTTTAATTTCTTTCGGTGGGGACAACCTACTGTTAAATTTTCCGCATATCATGGTGGATCACGTTGTATTAGAATTTCTTGAATGGCATTCTTTGCTATTATTTTAATTTGCTATATTTGACTATTACATTAAATCTAGTCAGAGAAAATAAATAATTTACAGCTTTAATAAATTATAATATTTCAGCCAATTTACGTAAATCTTTTGCATTCAAAATGCAACATTATTATTGTTTTAATTCATTATTATAAATTATGTAAGACTTTTACATCGTCTCAAGTTCAGTTCAGTTAATAACGCCAATAAAAATGTAACTAAAGGTAAACTGCTGGCATCTGAAATTTACAAAAGACCTTCTAATAGGAAAATACTATATCAACGACCTTACTTAACGCAATGCTGTGGTACTTAGTAATATTTATTTACTTTAATTAACGAAAATTTCAGTGCAAACACCGAAAGAAAGTCGATTCGTTGATTGTCATACAAGGTTGAAAATTATGGAAAGGTGGTAATTATATTTTACTATATTTTTGAGACCTTTTTAATTACATTTATGTAGTTGGATTGGAATTGAATAACATCTAGTGATAGGTATTTATGATGTAAGGCCTTGTCATTAATTATATTGCAAATGATTTTTACGGTTAAATGTGTCACCATTGGCATATTGTTGGAAAAATCAAAAAAGGGAAGATATCTAAGAAAATATTAATTACATATATTTGCATTCTCTGATAACCTACTTCTAAAAATTACGAAAATTCAAAATGAATTTATTTGCAAAATCTATCTATTGAATCAATAATGAAAATCTAATTAACAGACCAGTCGGAATAATTTTTTTTGTGCGAAATGTCGTTTATCCAAATTTTTTTTTAAGTGTAGTTTGGGATTTCCAGAAATATATGCCAACTATCCACGCGCGTGGCAGGTGGGGCAACACACTTTAAAATTCAAAAATCGTCCATTTTTTGCAATTTTTTGCTTTATTTGCAATATAACTCATAAATGAAGCATTGTTCGAAAATATATCAAGAGATGGAAAGGTTGAGAAAATTGATTTTGAACATTTTATTATTCTTGACATTTTTCCAGAAAATTCTTCGTTTAAGAGCTGCAGATGAAAGAACAATGCTACTTTTTTATCCTTTCATTTTTTTTAAGTAAATATAATAAATATTAATACGAAATATATAATCGGTATAATGTAAATTATGTCCAATTTACAGTTGAAATAAAATATGTTTACACACATATATATATAATTTACATGTTAAACAGAAAAAAATAATAAAACTTTTCAGATATTGAGGTATTAAAATGATGGGAAAATAAATAAACAAATATATATTTTCACAAACAGACTACCTATTAGGCCAGTCGGAATATATTGAAAAAGGATAATTTTGCGAAATGTCGTTTACCAGCAATTTTTTTTCTTAAAGTATAGTTTGAGATGTAGAGAAACATATGCCAACTATCCGCACACGTGACAGGTGGGGCAACACACTTTAAAATTCAAAAATCGTCCATTTCTTGCCATTTTTCGCTTTATTGGCGATATACCTCGTATATGAAGTATTTTTTGAAAATACATCAAGAGACAGAAAAGTTGAGAAAATTGATTTTGAACATTTTATTATTCTTGACATTTTCTAAGAAAATTCTTCGTTTAAGAGCTACAGACGAAAGAAAAATGCTACTTTTCTATTATTTAATTTTTTTTTAGTGATTATAATAAATATTAATACGAAAGGACCCCGCACACAATATATGGGTTTTGCGGCTCCGGTGAAATTTCGTGAAACTCTGGGAAAATAGTAGTTCTCAGTGAGTAGAAAGAATGTCTAAATGGGCGCGAAGCTCCAAACTTGGTTCCGAGATAAGACCAGCTGAAGCTCTAGAAACCACCCCTTCCAAACCACAAGCGGGCTAATCCACCTAACCCTGGGACCAGCGACTTTAGTCGCTTATTTTTTTTTTTAATTATTAAATTCCATACCACAAGCGGCATAACCCACCTAACACACCTAATCCCTAGAAACCACCTCTTCTAAACCACAAGAAGGCTAACCCACCTGTCCCTGGGAACAGCGAGTTTCATCGCTTACTTTTCTTGAGATAATTGAATTCCACACCACTATAAGGCTAAACCACCTTTTTTTTTCCTTTTTTTTTCCTAGGGGAAAAACCTTCAAAAGGTTCAACCTGCACTGGTGTCCAAACGTGCAGGGATATGTGGGATTCTTACCGCACTAAAAGACCCCCTCCTCTTCCTCTCCGGAACTGTAGCTAAACATTTCTTCGGAGTCTAACGAGTTCTATGGAATTAATTAATTAATTAAACCACCTAACCACCCACCCCCTAACCCAACTAATCCCCAGAAACCTATCAAACCACGAGTAGGCCAACCCTCCTGACCCTGGGAACAGCGAGTTTAATCGCTTATTTTTTTGATAGAATTAAATTCCACACCACAAGCAGGCTAAACCACCTAACCACCAACCCTCTAACCCACCTAACCCCTAGAAACCACCCCTACCAAACCACCAGTAGGCTAATCCACATCACATGACTCTCGGAATAGTAGTACAAAAGTCTGATTGGGCGCCAGTAGTTAAATCTATGTAAAATTGAATATAATACATATTTTAGTAGAAATTACTAATGCTTTATTTTATATCAAAAACAATTAGAAATCAAGAGAAAAGTTCTACATTACTTGGGTTAGTAAAGTTAATTGTGTTTACGGGTTTCAAACTCATGCGTTACTGCCATGCTATTATAACTACCGATACTACTTTGCATTTATTACTTTACCCTTCATGGCCATCATCTCTTTCAACCTGTATTACCCAGTCATTTAGGGTAAGGTGGGTTAAGGCGTAGGTGGTTAGGTAATGGTAGTGATTAGGTGACGCTTGTGATGTGTAATTTAATTATTTCAAGAAAAATAAGCGATGAAACTCGCTGTTCCCAGGGTCAGATGAGTTAGCCTTCTTGTGGTTTGGAGGGGTGCTTTCTAGGGATTAGGTGGGTTAGGGGGTTGGTAGTTAGGTGGGGTTATGCTATTATATAATAATTTCAAAAAAAATAAGTGACTAAACTCACTGTTCCCAGGGTTAGGTAGGTTAGCCCGCTTGTGGTTTGGTAGGGGTGGTTTCTAGGATTTCAGCTGGTCTTATCACGGAACCAATGGGGTTTGGAAATTCGCGCCCATTTAGACTTTTTTTCTACTCACTGAGAACTTCTATTTCCCAGAGTTTCACGAAATTTGACCGAAGCCGCAAAACCCATGTATTGTGTGCGGGGTCCTTTATAATCGGTATAATGTAAATTATGTATGTCCAGTTTAAATAAAATATATTTACAGAACTATATATAATTTACATATTAAACAGAAAAAAAAATTATAAAACTTTTCAGGTATTAAGGTATTAAAATTATGGGAAAATAAATAAACAAATATATATTTTCACAAACAGACTATTTATTTTATGCATAGTACATCGTACATGCGTTTCATGTATAACTTAATAGAATATAATAAGTTTATTTAACAAATTGATCTACTACAATGTAATTGTTAAAAACTGAAACATTATGATAAATAAACTAAGCCCCCACATTAAATGCTATTTAGAGCACTTGAGCGTGCATTGGACACACAAAAAAATAAATATAATACATATAAACACATGATAAGCATATACTGCTAAATTTCGGGTGATTAATTATTTTTTATATCTATTAAATCATATTTTTTTTTATTTCATTTCTCATTACAAATTGTTTGGTGGAAAATGTTTTAAATTTATGAACTGATTTTATGTTTTTAATTTCAGTGGGTAAAAAATTATGTTTTCGGAGCAAGGAAGTTATGGCTTCTCTGGCCGATGGTTTTTGACATTCTTTTACAAAAAACATCATTTTTATATCTGATTTGGTGTTTGTGATTTACCAAGTTCTTTTCTTCAGAGTATGTTTTTACTACTAAGGAGTGAAAGTATAATTGACGGATGTATTATTCTGGCATCTTTGTATAATATATCTTAGTTTATTTAACATAATGTTTCAGTTTTTAACAATTAGATTGTAGTAGATCAATTTGTTAAATAAACTTATTCTATTCTATTATATTTTATTAAGTTATACATGAAACGCATGTACGCTGTACTATGCATAAAATAAATTGTTTGTGAAAATATATATTTGTTTATTTATTTTCCCATCATTTTAATATCTCAATACCTGAAAAGTTTTATTATTTTGTTTCTGTTTAACATGTAAATTATAAATAGTTCTGTAAATATATTTTATTTAAACTATAAATTGGATATTTAAACATAATTTACGTACGATTAGGGTGGCCCTTATTTATACTTGACGGAAAAAAAATTATCGAATTTAGTTTGCGGCACTCTCCACAATGGTTCCAATTTCTAAAAAAGTAATCCCTTGAAAATCTGAGTCAAATCGGTCAAGGGGAAAACGTGCCGCAAACACCCCCAAGATTCTGAATTTCTTCATCTTTTCGTGCTCCAGGAGCGATGCATCATGCCCGATGGAAGGCAAAAGCCATTTATACTTTAAAGATTTTTTTGATTCGGGATTAATTCCATTCAGCGGCTTTAGAATGAAAACATATATGAGATATTTCAATTTTCGTTATTAAAGTTTACTTAGAAGCTTGGTTCTTAGAACCACTGACTGGCAACTTCGGCTCCATACCAGGATTAGTGTTTTTTAAAAAAACTTCATGAATATAAATCCACGGATCCGGGCTTGTCGCGAGCAACAGTACCTACACAAATTTAAAAATCACTTATGGTACCTTGCTCTAGAGACAGTTGCCTTATCTTAAGTAGGTACAGACAAAAGTTATTTGAAATGTGCTTTTGTAAAGAAAAAAAAACTGAAAGTTGTCAAAGACGTGGCGGAACTAGGTGTTAAATTATTCAGCGATTACAATAGTTTATTGACAAAAGACGACGAGCAAAAACAGTATGTGCTCCAAATAGTATCTGATTATAGAAAACGATTCCCCGACTTAAATAAAAGAAACTTTGTCCAACATGTAAGAGATTGATGTTTCCTTTTTAATTAAGTATATGGTACTCGGTGTTATTTTGTTATCTTTTTTGAAAAATATGTCGCAAGGAATTGATAAAAAATCGAATCAACCTGAGCGCGCATTAAACCCATAACAATTCTATTGTCTAAAAAGGGGGCGCTGCGGCACCCCTTAATGTAATCCGATCAAGCTAAAGTTTTACACAGAGTATTTTTTTATAGAATGGAACCATTCTGGGGAGGTTCCGCAAAAAAAAATCTAAATTTGAAAAATAAGGGCCACCCTAATACCGATGATATATTTTGTATTATTATATATTATAATCACTTAAATAAAAATAAAAAAATAGAAAAGTAGTATTTCTCTTTCGTCTGTAGCTCTTAAATGAAGAATTTTCTGGGAAAATGTCAAGAAAAATGTTCAAAATCAATTTTTTCAACTTTTCTATCTGTTGATATATTTTCAGAAAATGCTTCATATACAAGGTATATTGCAAATAAAGCGAAAAATGGCAAAAAATGGACGATTTTTGAATTTTAAAGTGTGTTGCCCCATCTGTCAGGCGTGCGGATAGTTGGCATATGTTTCTCTACATCCCAAACTATACTTTAAGAAAAAAAATTGCGGGTAAACGACATTTCGCACAAAAAAGCTATTCCGACTGGCCTATATTTATTTTATGCATAGTACAGTGTAGGTACATGCGTTTCATGTATAACTTAATAGAATAGAACAGAATAAGTTTATTTAACAAATTGTTCTACTACAATGTAATTGTTAAAAACTGAAGCATTATGATAAATGAACTAAGCCCCCACATTAAGTGCTATTTAGAGCACTTGAGCGTGCATTGGGCACACAAAATAATAAATATGCACTTAATGAGGGGGCTTAGTTCATTTATCAAAATGTTTCAGTAGAACAATTTGTTAAATAATTTTATTCTATTCTATTCTATTAAGTTATACATGAAACGCGTGTACACTGTACTACACTCAAAGAAATAGTATGGGTAAATTCAACAAAAAAAAATGGTTAACTAACAATATCGTTAATTTTGTTAAACTAAATTATATTGATGGTATTTTTAAACAAGAGGTGTTTGTTATTTTAATTAATAAAAAGTTGTCGTACAACAAAACAAACATTAACTTAAAAAATA
The DNA here is from genome assembly GCA_936432065.2 of Rutpela maculata. Taxonomy (NCBI): domain Eukaryota; kingdom Metazoa; phylum Arthropoda; class Insecta; order Coleoptera; family Cerambycidae; genus Rutpela; species Rutpela maculata. Next base: position 124,528,272 of record OW386290.2, on the reverse strand, counting down.
GATGAATAAGACTATTATTTTTTTCGTCTGACTATTATTTTGTTGAATTCTGTCAAATTAAACTAGATAATAGTATATTTAATTTTTAACTATTATCGAATTGTAATTCTAACTCAGTATTAGTTCGCTGTATTATTGTACTTGGTAGACAAACCAATATTATTGTCGTCTTCTAGAAGTTCTAAAAGAATTACCATAAAATTTGCCTGCTTACCACGTAGTCTATTACAGAAATTATTCCCAGATGACGCCACATACAAATCATTGACAATAATCAATCATGCATTATCTTATACTCTTATGAATATATAGAAAATTAATAACATGATCGCAATGTTCAAATTCTCTCAGGGATCATCGATATATTTGGATGGATCTTATAAACGATCTCTAATCTTTGGTTTGGGTGGTCTGATGTCTCAATACTGGGATTTTGGCTAAGCAAAAAAACCTTCATCATAGAATAAAGTGTAGATCAACCTAAAAATTAGTTGGTGAACAAAAAACAAAGCGTACTATTTAATTGTAGACCAAATTGAAAATGGTTAGTGAACATAAAAAAATGTCATTGTACTATTTAATTTGTTACAAGAAGATATGATTATTAAACTACTATTTGTTTACGAAAACAAATAAAGTTGTATGACTATTCTTTTCTGATTGATTTAACTATGAAACTAGATAGGCGCGATTTCATATGCTCTTTTTGGTTGAATTTACCTATCATTTTCTTTGAGTATATGCATGAAATAAATAGTCTGTGAAAATATATATTTCTTTATTTATTTTCCCATCATTTTAATACCTCAATATCAGAAAAGTTTTATTATTTTTTTTTCTTTTTAACATGTAAATTATATATAGGTCTGTAAATATATTTTATTTCAACTGTAAATTGGACGTTAAACATAATTTACATTAAACCGATGATATATTTCGTATTAATATTTATTATATTCATTAAAAAAGAATCAAAAGATAAAAAGTAGCATTGTTCTTTCGTCTGTAACTCTTAAACGAAGAATTTTCTGGGAAAATGTCAAGAATAATAAAATGTTCAAAATCAATTTTCTCAACTTTTCTATCTCTTGATATATTTTCTAAAATTGCTTCATTATGAGTTATATTGCAAATAATACGAAAAATGGCAAAAAATTGACAATTTTTGAATTTTAACGTGTGTTGCCCCACCTGTCATGCGTGGCATATGTTTGTGGCCATCCCAAACTATACTTAAAAAAAAAAAAATTGCTGGTAAACGACATTTCGTAAAATGACCCTTTTTCCATCTATCCCGACTGGCCTATAAAATGTAGTAGGTAATACTAAAATGCACTTGTAAATATAATTTGTTTAAAGTATTGCAACGTTAAATAAAGTATCGGTATATGACAGAAAGTAATTGTTAGACCAAAATTCACGACAAAAATTAGCAATTTTCGACCTTAAAGACGCTGGAAATCGGTAGGCGCGTCGGCCGATTAATGCCAGGTTGCCAGATGTTTAGCCCAAGTTTTTGATAGGCAACGTATTTCTTCCGTTTTCTACAAACCGAGAGCTATCGTTTGGTTAAAGTTTCATAATGAAAAACTATGACTTTAGTTTCGCAAAAAAGAAAACTTTTTACTAAAGGTTGCCTGGAGTGCGGGACAATATGGCGGCTGGCTACATTTCTCCACTTCGATCAGTACACAGGCACGTCAGGCACACAAAAAAAAGGTCATGTACTTTTTACCGACTATCATATCTATGTGTATTTTGGGGCGCTGAAACCGAATCCGAGGTCAGAATTTTCTTATCATGTCAGTATTTTGACATAACCTCAGAAATTCTCAAAAATGCATTTAAAAGTAGATTTAAAAACTTAAAACGACTAAACCACTTTACTTGTATGAATTTAGGAACGCTGAAACTGAATATTAGGTCAGAATCTTCCATCAAATCAAAATTTTGACATAACCTCAAAAAATAATCATAAAATATCTCAAAAATGGTTAAAAATGTATTTAAAAGAGAAGCTTTAAACTCATCAGAAGAAAACCACTGTACGGATACGTATTTTAGGGCGCGGCGCTAAAATCGACTCAGAATTTACCTATCCTTCAAGACTTTGACATAACCTCAATAAAACTCAAAAAACGCCCTGAAAATTGTCAAAAATGCATTTACAGGTAAAATGAAAAACTTAAAAGGAGCACACCACCATATGAATATGTATTTTGGGTCGCTAATACCGAATTTCTTTCAGGATTTCAAATGGCAAATATGCGGTGATTTAAAAGTTTTAACAATTCTTCAGGATTTACCAAACACCCGTGTTTCTTATGTCTTTGAGATAGCAGAGATAGGGAAAATCATTACAAGCTGAAATCTTGGCCCAAAAGAACGTCGTTGAATCCTGGGTCTAACAATATCAATAATGATCCACTAGTGGAACAATTGAAAGTTCTTCTCCCACCGCTTCATATTAAACTCGATCTTATGAAGCAATTTGTGAAGGCGTTGTATAAGGAAAAACCGTTAGTTACCTGATCCAAAATACATGTTCATATGATGGTATGCTCCTTTTTACACATTCGCAAACAGTCAAAGGAAGTTGAGGGCTGCCCATGGTGCACTAAGTAAATATTAAGAAAAAAAAACAGATATAAAACCCACTTTAATGAAGAGCTGCAATTGCAGTCATGTCTTGGGACATTACGGCCAAAATAACTGCAATTGCAGTCCTGTTCATGAATGTGTTAAGTTTTTCATTTTACCTGTAAATGCATTTATGACAATTTTCAGGGCGTTTTTCGAGTTTTATTGAGGTTATGTCAAAGACTTGAAGGATGGGTAAATTCTGCCTTCAGAGTCGATTTTAGCGCCGCGCCCCAAAATACGTGTCAGTACGGTGGTTTTCTTATGATCAGTTTAAACGTTCTCTTTTAAATATATTTTTAACCATTTATAATGATTTTTTGAGGTTGTGTCAAAATTTGGGTATGATGGGAGAATTCTGACCTGAGATTCAGTTTCATTGTCCCTAAATTCATATAAGTAAAGTAGTTTGGTCGTTCTAAGTTTTTAAATCTACTTTTAAATGCATTTTTGACTATTTTTGAGGTGTTTTTTGAGATTTTTCTGAGGTTATGTCAAAATCCTGACATGATGAGAAAATTCTGACCTCGGATTCGGTTTCAGCGCCCAAAAATACATATAGAAACATGGTTCAACTCGTTTAATCCTCCAATTTACCTTCTACCCGGTTTCAGACTTGTTCTAAGCTGTTTTTTGAGCTTACATGAAAAAATTGATGACATGTGACAATTCTGACCTCGGATTCAGTTTCAGCGCACCAAAATACATATAGATATGAGGTCGGTAAAAAAAGTACATGGCCTTTTTTTTTGTTTTGTATGCCTGTGATATTATCAACGAAATGGCATGCTATTTTTAATGAAAAATTGTGACGGTAGTTTAATGAAATTATTCTTCATTATTTTATTTAATTGTCATTATTAGTGCCAGGTTTTTGTTAGGCAACCCGGCCATTTCATCAATGGCACGGTACTAGTAGCTTGTGTAAAAATTTTCATGATGAGAAAGCTGAGGTATACCGGGTGTAAACGAGTAGTGGGCCACCCCTGTAACTTCCTTGTTTTTAAAGATATCGGTATGAAATTTTGTATGGTGAAATTAGGTGAGATTTTCAACTTTCTGAGACCCATCCGCTATATTTATCACTTCCGGTTTCACCGGAAATGGCCCCAATAGTCTTTTCTAAATGGACCACCCTGTATGTTTTTATTTTTGAAATAAAGTACACATTTTGGATACATTTATACTATTTTGAACAATTTATACAGTGTTGCACGAAAAATAATTCTAATTTTAGTTGTCAATCTAGATGGCCGCGAATATGTTAAAATTATTTTTGTTCCAATGTAATTCATATAAGAAATACGAAAACGTCAATATGTCTAATAGTACATCATACAGGATGCTGTGAACTCATTAAAATCAAATTTTTCAAAATGACTCATTTGTTTTAAATATTATGATATGGGTCACCCAGATATTCAGAAAGCTCTATTTAGTAGGGGTTAAACGGTACCAAAAGTTCCGTAATGTGTAATCGTTACCGGCAGAAATGACAATTTTTCTTAAGAAATGTATGATTTATATCCAACTTCAATTAAATTTTGATCAACCCTGTATATTTTTGTTAATATTTTATGATATGCCACCCTCCGCAGGAGACAGAATGGGCCTCTGGCTCATTCTTGTTGCATATCATAAAATATTAACACAAATATACAGGGTTGATCAAAATTTAATTAAAGTTAGATATAAATCATAAAAAATTGTCATTCCTGCCGATAACGATTACACATTACGGAACTTTTGGTACCGTTTAACCCCTACTAAATAGAGCTTTCTGAATATTCGATTGGCCCAAAGCATAAAATTTAAAACAAATGAGTCATTTTAAAAAATGTGATTTTAATGAGTTTACAGCATCCTGTATGATGTATTATTGGACATATTGACGTTTTCGAATTTTTTATATGAATAACATTGGAACAAAAATAATTTCAACATATTCGCGGCCATCTAGATTGACAACTAAAATTCGAATTATTTTTCGTGCAACACTGTAAAAATTGTTCAAAATAGTATAAATGTATCCAAAATGTGATCTTTATTTCCAAAATGTAAAAACATACAGACAGGGTGGTCCATTTAGAAAAGACTCTTGGGGCCATTTCCGGTGAAACCGGAATTGATAAATATAGCGGATAGGTCTAAAAAAGTTGAAAATCTTACCTAATTTCACCATACAAAATTTCATCCCGATATCTTTAAAAACAAGGAAGTTACAGGGGTGGCCCACTATTCGTTTACACCCGGTATATCACGCGGCCGGATCTTAGACCAATTTAAATTCAACAAAACTCACCTCGAATTATTGAATCATTCTACTTACTTCGTGCGCTTAATCTTTGAAATGTTTTTCGCCGTTGTTGTGATAGTACAGTAACTAGAGGTTTTAACTTCGGAATAATGTCATATTGAACGGATTTCGTTCATTTTTGGCAGTATAATACTAAATGCTTCACAGAAAAGCTTCTATATTGTGCGGGGACTTGCTAATTTGTAGGGGGTGGATGCCTCAGGGGGTGGCAATTAAAAAATATATTAATATTTATTGGAGCTGAAATAGAATCAAATTTTAAGAAGAAAAGGTTCTATACAATTTTTCACATAAATTGATAGTTATTAAGTTATAACGACTTCAAAATTGCGACTTTAGCTTAAAAAAAAAGGTATTTCCAAACAGCTTTCGTCAAGTATCTCGAAAAGTATTACTTTATCGAAAAAATGCTAGAGACCAATTACAGAAAGTACAAACTGGGAATTAATCATATTTTTTGTTTATTGATGTAGGATTAATAATTTCGGAGATATTTAAATTTATATTTGGTATTCAAGTGTTTCGATATTACCAAGTTTAAAGTGCATTTTTTTCTAAAGCAAGTGCTATAAATGAGCAAAAAAATTTGAAAATCTAGGTAATGCTATATTTTAACGAAAAACTGTATTTAAAATAATTTTTTTAAATTACTGGCTAATTAGAGTAACAAAATGGCGACCTTTTTATATAAATTTCATTTCTTAGCATGCGTGACGTAGGTGTCACAATTTCTGAGATATTTAACATTTAAACTGCATTTTTCGTCTCATAAACGTTCGGACCCCCCATTAGTAAACTTTCATATCTCGGAAACTATTAAATCTATGTAAATAAATAAACAAGCGAAATTCATTATCAGTTTATGAGCTTTATTTTTGGTCTCTACTTTTCAATAAAACTAATATTTATTGAGATATTTGGGTAAGGAAAAAAAAATTACATTTTATCGAAAATACCTTTATAGTTTAAACTGTATTTTTTTCTAAAGCAAGTGCTGTATACAATCCAAAAAATTTGAACATCTACATCATGCTATATATTAATGAGAAACTGTGTTTGAAATTCCTTTTTTTTAATTACTGGCTAATTACAGTAACAAAATGGCGACGTTGTTATTAAAAAAATGTGTAGACGCATATTGGTTCGGTCATAACTTCTTTGTTTTTTATGATACAGAAACAAATAAAAAAACAGTTGAAAGCTTAATTAATAACCTATTATTCTACCTATTAGCATCCTTGACGTGGGTGTCACAGTTTCTGAGATATTTAACTCTCACTCTAAATAATTATCTTATGAACACCTGGATGCCAAATGTAAACTTAAATATCTCCGAAATTATTAATCCACATCAATAAACAAAAAATATAATTAATCACCAGTTTGTACTTTCTGTAATTGGTCTGTAACATTTTTTCGATAAATTAATACTTTTCGAGATACTTGATGAAAGCCGTTTAGAAATACTTTCTTTTTAAGCTAAAATCGCAATTTTGAAGTCGTAACTTAAAAACTATCAATTTATATGAAAAATTGCATAGAACCTTTTCTTCCTAGAATCTGATTCTACTCTAGCTCCAATCAATATATATATATTTTTTTAAGTGCCAGCCCCTCAGAGGGGGTGGAATCCACCCCCTATAAATTAGCAAGCCCCCCCCACAATACAGAAACTTTTCAGTGAAGCATTTACTATTATACTGCCAAAAATGAACAAAATCCGTTCAATATGCCATTATTCCGAAGTTTTACATATTTTTTACCTCTAGGTACTGTACTATGAGTTCTCTAGAAATATGTAAAGCTACTCTCAAGATATTTCAACTACAAATTAAAAAAGTTTAAAAAACAGGATATCAAAAGAATGCAAAGATTTGTAATTTTATTTTCTTAGATAGATAAACGTTTTTAATTTCTCATACATTATTACTTCTGGTGTTTGCAAAATCTTTTAAAACATATTCTTTATTTCATATTTTTTTTTCAGGTTTTTTAATAGACTTTATTTCGGGCCCGGTGTCCATAGGCTTCACTTCTGCGGCAGCGATCATAATTGCAACTACTCAAGTAAAAGACGTTTTAGGCTTAAGTTATCCCGGAGGAAAATTCCTGGAGGTATGGGAACAAATCTTTGAACATATATCAGAAACCAGACCGTGGGATGCGCTTCTAGGTTTCCTTTGTATGGCTGTTTTATTAATCTTAAGGGTAAGTTAGATCAATTTTTATCATTATATGTCTGCTCTTAGGAGAAATCTATATATACAAATAAAAGAATACCCTGACTGACTGACTAACTGAAACGGTTAGATCTAGATGCGTGAAATTTGGCAGAAATATTTTTTGTTGAAATCTATTAGATACGAAATTTCGATTTTCACTTTTTTAAGGGGTGAAAACGCGGGTGGTAGATGGTTTAAAGCGCACCTCTATTTTTGAAATCGCGTAAGACAGAAAGGTGATTATTCTAGCGATGGACTCTTTCTTAGGATATAAGGAGACGCGTATTCGATGGTTTTCAAAAAGAGACCCCTGAACGGGTGAACGGGGAGGGGGAAATTTTTAAGCTTTTCGGAAACGGTTAGACCTAGAAGCATGAAATTTGGTAGAAATACTCTTTATTGGTGGGCCAGCACACGCCTGCGTGCATTTTGTTATTTAAGGTGGTTTCTACATCACTTGGGGCATGTTTTATTTGGTTTTACGAAAGGAGCTTAAATAAGAAAGACAAAGAAATCTTCTTTGTATGATGTTCAGGTCAGTTCCAAAATGACCGTTTAATTTTGGCTGTAATGAATTTATTGTTGACGAAACAAAAATAATTCATCGTGTAGCATAGCCGAAGCAGGATACATTTAACGACATCTATACCGCATATATGAAGTTCATTCGTAAACGTTATAGCTAAAGACCGACTGTAGTGTTTGACAGATATGATGAAAATGCTTATAGTGTAAAGGGTATCGAACGACGACAGCGTCTTTTAAAACGCATTTCTGCCAGTATAGTTTTCGACGAAAACACGTATGTATGAGAATTAAACTCAAAAAAATATTAAGCAATTTAGCCGATAGGAGCGTTTAATTTAAGAAATGGTGGGAAGATATGAATGCGAGGAGATGAGAACGACTAAGTTACTGCTGGTGCCAACGCGCCTGATGGCTGAAACTGTCATCAACTAATCTCATCGGAATGAGACGTGGTCGTAGCAGGGCAGGACGTCGACCTTCTCACTCTCATTATTGATCCTGCTTTTGAAGATAGATATCCGATTTTTAAGAGATGCTCAAGGAAATACAACGGAAAGCATGTAGTTCTTGCAATTCATAGTCCCCAAAACTTTTAGAAAACTGTAAAGGAATCGTGCTGTTTACTCATGCGTTTATTGGTTGCAACAACACTTCAATTTTTTTTGTCAAACGAAGGAAAAACACAAATGATAAATGTTTTAAATAGAAGGAAAGATTTGGTAGACTGCGTCTACAGATATAACAATCCCTTCTCAACAAAGGAAGATCACTTAAAGACCTCACAGAGTGAGGTTTACTTTATTCAACTATTCCGTGATTTTATCGTGACTGTCACCAATATCTGATACTTTACAGCATTCCTACTGGTACTTCACCAAATTCAACCTTAGTAAGAAGAAAATATGGAGCCCACGGAATGGAGTTGAAAAATATCAGCAACAGTTTATCACCTGTTTTCTCCATCGAACAACCAGTTCCGATTTCCTTAATTTAACTTTTTTGCAATTGGAAAAAGAGTAAAAGGTTGCGAAAACGGTGCGGCTGTACCTCATTAGAATTGTGCTGCTCAACTATGCTTTCTAGCTGCCATATTGGTAAGGGTGCTTAAATTTTGCAACCGAAGATGAATATCAACAAACAAAATCAGACAGGGTTTTAGTTAGATAGATCCACAAAAAAAAAAATCATTAAAAAATGCCCCAAGACCTCTACCACATGAGTGACGTGGCAACAAACTCAAATGACAAAGTGCATGTTTGCAAAAAGAGGGGAAACTGTTGTTTCCAATAAATTATTGCAGTATGTGCCCGTTTTAATATTGTAGTTAATGATTTTTTTTTGTAAAACCAGGCGTTAAGCAGATATTCACTGTGTAATACTGCGTTTGACTGATTTTTGACTGAGCGCTCCAAGCTACCCTCAACTTTGAACGTTATTTGCGAACGAACTCATTTTTCATTCTTTTGGCATTTGCTTAAAAATATCACCCTATATACGGATGTTTGCAGTGTTAAATATCGTATTTAAAAATACTCTAATAACGTATTTAAACCACGTATTTAGTTTATTTGGTACACTTTTAATGCTTCGAGATTCATAATAAATCAATTTCAAATATATTTGGGAGCCTTCCAGCATTAAAGGTATGTCAAATAAACCAATTACATGGTTTATGTACGTTATTAGAGTATTTTTAAATTCGGTATTGAAAATTGCAAATACCCATATATAGGGTGACATTTTTAGGCAAATGCCAAAAGAAAATAATTGAGCCCGTTCCTGAAATTTTTTCCTATGAGGTACTGAGTTGTGAAGATCTCTATTAGTGAAACATGCCTACTAAATTTGGTTTGGTGAAGATAATCAAAAAATATGACCGATCAAAATTTTGGCAAAGAATAAAAAACACGCTGTATATCAGGAACGAAGGGCATAATAAAGGTAATTTTGAAATCGTCTCAATGTAATGCACTACTCACTAGCGTATGGCCAGTCACCACGAACACCATGTATAGCCTATCTACAAATAAATTTATGACTACTCTGTATTACACAAATTGACCAATGTTCCTTATTCTTTACTAATGGAACAATTATGTTGTCAAAGCTAATTTTAAGTTGTTGTTTCAGAAAGCAAAAGACTTCAAAATCGGACCTGAGGATGTAAAAGAAAGAAAGCCGATCCATGATTTTCTGACGAAACTGGTATGGTTAATATCTACGGCCAGAAATATAATAGTGGTCATCGTTTCTGCATTTTTAGCATATTTTTTTGAAATTCATGGACAAGATCCTTTTAAATTAACAGGTAGGTAATAAAAATGAATATATGACTGTATAATATTAAAACACCCTACAGGAATCTGTAGCTCAGTGATTAGAGTATCCACTGATATTGTGCACTAATGAAACACGTTCACATACCCTTCTTTGAAATGTTAGATGTGAATAGATAATATATTGCTTAAGTGGTAAATGGTAATGGCGTCTAGTTTGCACTTTGGGCGAACCTAGCGAAGCGGTTCGGATCCCACTATAAACTGTAGAGCCCGTCTCCTTTGCCCTAATCTCTAGACTTAAGAGGGTCATTGAAGTGACTTGAAAGGCGGTTCAAAACATTTTCAGACATTCTAAAAGTACGTAAAAAAATGCGTTGAAAGGTATTCACGTGAGTAGATAGATATCTTTGAAAAAAAGGAAACACGTCTTTTGTAATACTGGTAGCAATTACGAAGTTCTATGCAAGAGTCTTTTTCGATAAATTCTACCAACACCGAAATTCAGAGAAGGGGTGTTTTTTCCTTAAATGCGTAAAATAAATCTCTTTAAACTTGTTTTTACTAAGTCTCTAAATTGATATTTCGAAAAATTTGTATTTTTGCGTTCGTTTACATAAATTATAACAAGTACTGACACAGGCAGCACACTGCCGTCATATTGAAGTCATTTTTAGGGGATTATTGGTCTACGACGAATAAGTGATGTCTCTGTAATGTTATATTTATGACGAGATTCGACGCCAGTTTGCTACGTCAATTTGATGTGCCTATTTCATGTTAGATGATTTTTTGCATTATCAAATGATTTGTTATAGAAATTAGATGGCGCCACATATAAGCCTTTGACAATAAGCGTCACATTTTATTACAAAAGTGCATCCGAGGGATATCCTGAGGATACGGAAAGTAATGTCAGATGCCATTTTGAACTACAGAATGCAATATTATATTTCTCAGCCATAAACCACCAATTAATTAAAAAAAAAAAAATGACAAATATGTGGCCAGATATACCTCTCTGAGTGTTGTCAATATAACGTCACAGAATGATGTCTTTGGGCTGCAACATTAGACGGTCACGTTTCACGTAATTTTTTTTATCATACATAACGTCGCATTGGTGATAAATGTGACATGACTTTGTTGTATGGTACGCCTGACAGCATCGCGCCATATGTCGCGGTTGCTTGTTAGGAGCCACACATGTATAGGAGAGATAAATATAGAAAGAAAAAGGTCAAATGGAAAGAAACATAGAATTGATGTCACCAAGGAGCCGATGGAAAAGAGCTTTGGTGAGGCCGTGCACCTAACAGACCATCGCGACAGATGGTGTGATACTGATTGTAGACGTGCATCAACAAAGGGAGGCCAGCTAGAGTGATGCATATATGAGATAACGTTATTTAAGATGTCGCACAGTGGGGCAGGAATTCAAAAACGTGACATTTAATCGTAAAATGAAATGAGCTAAATTATTATATGTTGTTGACATACGGCAAGAGTGTATCATTTGCGCCACTATCTAACTTCATTCAAAGTCACCTTGCCTACCACCATCTCCATGAAACTGTTGTTGTTAAGTAGTATTTGAGCATGGCCGATGCGCTGAATTTGATAGAACTTTTAAGTGGATAAATTCATTTATATCTGTAGTTTTTTACATAATTAACTATGGATCCAATACTGTCGGGTATGTACATAATATATTACGTTATTTTACTATGATTTTTTAAGTTATATGGTACCTAATTATAATTTCAAAAACGAGCCTATGCAAATATATTAATAAACTACAATATATTTTGTAACCATAGGAAAAGTTTACTTCCACATACGTCCACAATGTGAATTTGATCTATTATTTTAGTTTAAAAATTATAGTCAAACTGGTATTCATGTGTACTCGTAAAAATTTCCTTGAGATTTTAACTAAAAATTTTGACATATGCAGTTTGAATTTATCAAACGCAAAACCAGCGGAACCAGTGTGCCAGCTCACTTACTTTCTGCTAAAATTCATCAAATTTATGAATGAATATACCGATTATAAGCTTTGAAACAATTAGTTGTCAAAATTAGGAAAAACCTTATATGTAACACATTAGGAAAATGCAGTCCCGTTATAAGGGAAACACAAAAATAACACAGAGAAATGTCGTTGTTTTTAGATTTTATTAAATAAATATTAAATGTTTTATAAATACTGGTTAACTCTTCTACATTATTTCTTGCTTCTCCTTGTCGGCGTCATTATCGACTCCCTTACCCTGTATTAGTAACGTCTTCAACAAAGGCCTTACTGCATTTCTATCCATATTAGGTGGTGCAGCAGATAATCCGTGAATGAGGGTATAAACTTCAATTAAAAAGGTGGCAAGCAAGAAACGAGGCGAGGATAAGACTTGTGGCTGAAAATAAAGGAATTTAAAAAGCGAATGGGATTGATAGATAGTTGATCAACCTAAGCCTGGCTTCGGAAATTCGAATGACGGGAATACTGCAAGGCGATTTTTCGAAAACGCAGACTTGGCATCTGAAATTACAAGAGGAACAGAAACCTAATAAAAAGAATGCACGCCATTTTAGTAACAATATAGAGTGGATATGATATACACTTGATACTGCAAAGGGTTTCGTTGGTTTTATATGGTTTTTTATGCCTCCCAACTATACAGAAGTTACTTATTGACGGGCCGGACGTGATTGCTTCTATCTAATTATCAGAAGAGGCCCAGAAGGATCGGAATAAGGATTTCAAGCGATATCGCGAAAACTACTCCAGGAAATGTACTCGCGAGGAATGTAATGAAGATGTTTTTAATTTAATATTAATTAGTTCTGACCCGGTGATCACTAGTTACATGAAACTTCTCAAGAAAACATTGAAACATTTGTCTACACAAGTTCTTGGGTTACTAATTGCTCCAGATATTTCAATATCCGAAATTTCAAACACGGAAGAAGACGATGTTTCCTCGTTAGCAACATCCGATATTTCATCAAATGAGGGATCAAATTAACAGCAGTTATTACTGATTAGGTACTATTGCCAAAAGTATTAAAACTTTACTTTCTTTTATATATGTATAAAAGTATACTGGCTGTCCCTAATTGCCAAATTTGACAAGGTGAAAATTTACATTTTTGATTCACTGTTCATAGATTATAAAACAAAATAATAACTAAAACCGAAACGGTCTAGTTCACCTGATGATGTTTGGACTGTGCAATTTCGGAGAACCTGTATGAGAGGTTAATAAAATTAAGATTAGGGGTATTATTTTGTACTTAGGGAGGCAACAAAATGTGAAATTAACTAGAAATCGTAGAAAAAAATAAAAATAGAAATAGTAGTTAAAAAATCCCACATACTTCAGCCACCATATATTTTTTTTCATGAGAGGGGAAATCATCATGGACACCCGTCGCTTAGAGTCTATCGCGAATGGGTAGTGCTGAACTCCAACCAGCTAAAACCCCTCCATCTCTTCAGTGTTTCCTGTTGGCCTGGGACTGCTTTCGCTTTTCATCGGACCTACAGGTCATTTAAGATTGTTAATTGGAGTTTCTCCAAACTCATCTATCTTTCCTCCTCTTCCTTCTTTTTGATAATGCCTCCTCCCCCCTTCTCCAGTTCTCTTCCGTTTCTAGCATCCTCCCTACTATATCTTCTGGAGACAATAACGATGCCCCCACCATCTCGTCTCTTTTCTCTCCATCTGTTGCATGCGAACACGGTGTGCTCCACGTCATCAACCTCTCCACAGTATGCACACTCTCTGCTGTCAGTCTTGCCAATATCATATAAGTACTCCATGAAGCACCCATGTCCGCTCAGGGCTTAGGTGAGGTAATAGCCTACCTCACCATGCCTCCGTTCCATCCACGCTCTGATGTTCGGGATGAGGCGTCTCGTCCACCTTCCCTTGTCTACAGTGTCCCACCGCCTCTACCATCTTTCAAACAGCCTGTCCCTGGCCTCTGCCCTCCCGACTCCTTCAAAGATTTCCAGCCGTTCTTTAGCCATCAGATCCAAAGGGGGATCCCCGCCACTACCAGCGCCGCCTCATACGAAATCGTTTTATATGCACTGCATAACTTTAGTGCGGCACATCGCTGGATCCTAGCCATCCTCCCTCTCGTCCTATCCACCTTCATCGCACTTTCCCAGACCTCAGCTGCATACAAGAGGATAGAGTGCACGACACTTCACAGCAGTCTTCTCTTGTTCGCTCTCGGTTCGTGCGTATTGGCCATAAGCCTCCCAATGGCTGTGGCTGCTTTTCCCGCCTTCTCGGCCGTCTTTGTGGTATGGACACCGAAGTTCAGCTTGGAGTCCGGCCAAACCCCCTAGGTATTTCAGGTGGTTCAGTGAGGATATCTCCACCTGGCCCACCCTAACTTTCATGGGTGGAAGATTTATTTTCCTCGTGATAACGAGGAGCTCCGTTTTCCCGGCAGCTAGCTCGAGCTGCATTCTTTTTAGCCACCTCTCAATATTTCTGATGGCCTCGTTGGCTGCTTCCATTGTTTGGACAGTCCACCTTCCAGTCACCGTTATGGCCAAGTCGTCGGCATACCCGATGACCTTTATACCCTCCTCCCAAAGTAATCGAAAGATATCCTTAAACTTCACATTCTACAAGGTCGGACCGAGCACCGACCCTTGTGGAACCCCACACGTGATGCTTTTCCAGGTTACCTCTCCCTCTGATTCGAATCCGATCATCCTGTCTTGAAGGTAGCTCATCATCACCCTGACAAGGTGCGAAGCTACCCCCAAGCTTCTTGACAATCATCTCCCATCCCGCTGTGTTAAACGCGTTTTTGACATCACGGGTCACGACAGCACAGTTTCGTGGCTAGGGCTTCCTCTGCCGTCTCCTTTAGAAGCCTAATGGCTCCTACCGTTGATCGTCCTTTCCGAAAACCGAACTGGCTTTCAGATAAGCCACCCTTCTCGGCTATCTTCTTCTCTAATTTCCCCAGTATCAGATACTCGAGGAGCTTGCCCATCGCGTCAAGTAAGCAAGCCACCATATTGGAATACATCAATTTAAAATTCTCCTTTCAGAACGTACACACTTTTTTTGTTCTCAGTAACACCAAAAATCTGTGTTTATTAAAAATGTTTCAATTAATCCCGAAATAAACGTTTTACACCGCCATGCGCCATATCGAAACCGCCATTTTTAATTTCTACATTTCAACCTCAGTTTTAAAATGTACCCCCTCAAAACCCTGATACACGATTTTTAAATAGAATTATTGCCCTGTTTTCGAATTTCTGCCTCACTGTGCGTCATGAATAAAAAAAAAGCCTCACCGTCCTCTTCCATTTTTCCAGGAGGAACTATTATTGCTTTCTCATCGCTACTAAGGTAGTTCCTATGTGTTAAATTTAATCAAAATCATTAGGGCAGTGTTAGAGGAAAAATTATTTTTCACTTTGTTAATTTCTCTATATGAGTTTTTTGCGTACTTTTCCTTCATTTGAGCTAGAACCAATTTATTCTCGTGTGACCGTTCTACACGTGTATACAAAATTTCAGTAAAATAGACACAGTGGCTTGGGTACTAGGTGCGATCACGAACAGACGATAGACGTTTTTTAAAAATCAGTTTTGTGTGAGAACCTGTAAAGTCGCCAAAAACTCAAAATCTAATTTTTTCACGATTACTCGACTTCTCTTATATTACTCCTTTATACGGAACAGTAAAAAATACACGTACTGTAATTTGTCGAATTGCCATTCATTCTCCACTTAGTGGTTAGTTAAGTGACTAATTAATATACTTTCCTCAATATTTCCTTTGTTAGTAGTGAATGTAAAATATTAATCTACAAAAATAATTTATGCGTTGAAAAATAGATTACAATTTATGGCTATAGCATTGGCAAATCAGCCTTCATGATTAACAAGTCATTGAAACAAAAGAAAATAAGGACTTGTCCTTTTCATTTCCTCAAGAGTTACTGAATACGATATACCTAACCAATTTTGAACAAATTTAACAATTGAAATCCGGTACGTGAATATTTTTATCTGATACAGCGGTTCCCAGCCAAGTGTGACATTGATACTTTGTATCCCCTTGTTTTGTTCCCATGTATACGTCATTGACATAAATGACAATTTTGATCACCCCTGTCATAATTTAATAAAACTCCCCTCAATTTAAAGTTGTGGCTTTAAAATTTACTAAAAATATCAAAACGTTTATTTGTTTAAAGCGTGACTTTTAAACAAATTGTTGCAAAATTAAAAATTTTTCGCTAAAAAAATTAAACTTTTTTTGCATATAATTAATTCACTAATAAGAATAATTAGACATTTCACTTCCAAAGAGTATATTGCATTTCATCCTTATAATTCGCAGAATTCGCAACAACTTTTAAAATGTCCATCATGCCTCCGTCTTTCTGTCAGTTCGTTCGTCTGTCCGTCTGCCCTTTCCGTCCGTCATGTCTCTTTTAAGATAAATAACTTAAAAGAGAAAGTCCGATTTTGTTGAAATTTTGAGAATAAATAAGTGATAGACAGAGGAAGAACCTTAAAGTTAGAAAAAAATCGATCAGTAAATAAAAAGATCATGAAACATTTTATGAAAAAAATACACGTGAAGAGTGTTGTAACACCTTTGATAAGATTCTATAAACACAAAGATACTACATAGTATACTGACCAACGTTTCGACAGTCAAGATGGTATCATCGAGAGATCATTAAAGTTGCAAGTATGGCACTTAAACCTACAATCTTATCAAAGATTACAACACTCTTCACGTGTATTTCTTTCATAAAATGTTTCACAACCTTTTCATTTACTGATAATTTTTTTTAAACGCTGGTTTTCTTCCTCTAGCTAACACTAATTTATTTTCCAAATTTCAATAAAACGGGACCTTTCTCTTTTAAGTTATTTAACTTAAAAGAGACAGAGGCAGACGGACAGACGAACGGCCTGACAGAAAGACGGGGACCCATGATGGACATTTTAAAAGTTGTTGCGAATTCCATGACACAATAATATAATTTTTTTTCTCTACAATTTTCGAAATGTGTCACTGAAATGCAATATACTTATTGCTTTCGTATTTCCAAAGAGTATAATGATAGATACGAAAAAGATGCATAAAACATTTTTTGTAAAGAATTTTATAAGCTTCATTTTTTGCATAAACATAATTTTGATGTCACTAATGGTTAGAGATACAAGCGAAAAAGTCAAACGGAGCGCCATTTTTCCAAGATGGCAGCGCAAGCAAGGACTTTTAGTATGTCTAACTGTTAGCATTAATGAACATCTCTGCCAAGTTTAAAAAATTTATCAGTATTTTCCGTCAAACGTTGGAAGGACCACGCACATATCTTATGGAAAAGTGGTTCAGTAGTACAGTAACTAGAGGTTTTAACTTCGGAATAATGTCATATTGAACGGATTTCGTTCATTTTTGGCAGTATAATAGTAAATTCTTCCTTCACAGAAAAGTTCTATATTGTGCGGGGGCTTGCTAATTTATAGGGGGTGGATGCCACGCCCTCTCAGGGGGTGGCACTTAAAAATATATATATTTATTGGAGCTGAAGCAGAATCGAATTTTAAGAAGACAAGATTCTATGCAATTTTTCACATAAATTGGTAGTTTTTAAGTTATAACGACTTAAAAATTGCGATTTTAGCTTAAAAAAAAAGGTATTTCCAAACGGCTTTCGTCAAGTATCTCGAAAAGTATTACTTTATCGAAAAAATGTTACAGACCAATTACAGAAAGTACAAACTGAGAATTAATTATATTTTTTGTTTATTGATGTAGGATTAATAATTTCGGAGATATTTAAGTTAATATTTGATATCCAAGCGTTTCGAAATTACCTTTGAAGTAAATAATGCATTTTTTTCTAAAGCAAGTACTTTAAATGAGCAAAAAAATTTGAGCATCTAGGTAATGCTACATCTTAACGAAAAACCGTATTTGAGATAATTTGTTAAATTACTGACTAATTAGAGTAACAAAATGGTGACCTTTTTATATAAAAAAATATAAATACGCATATTTTTCCGTCATAACTTCTTTATTTCTTATGCTACAGGAACGAGTAAAAAATAATTTGAAAGCTCACTCAATTGTGTTCAATTTCATTTCTTAACATGCGTGACGTACACAATTTCTGAGATATTTAACATTTAAACTGCATTCTTCGTCTTATAAACGTTCGGACGCCATTTGTAACCTTTCATATCTCCAAAACTATTAAATCTATGTAAATAAATAAATAAGCGAAATTCATTATCAGTTTATGAGCTTTATTTTTGGTCTCTATCCATTTTTCAATAAAACTAATATTTATTGAGATATTTAGAAAAGGAAAAAAAATACGTTTTATCGAAAATACCTTTATAGTTTAAACTGTATTTTTTTTTCTAACGCAAATGCATACAAACCAAAAAATTTGATCATCTACGTCATGCTATATGTTAATGAGAAACAGTGTTTGAAATTCCTTTTTTTATTATTACTGGCTAATTACAGTAACAAAATGGCGAAGTTGTTATTAAAAAAATGTGTAGACGCACATTGCTTCGGTCATAACTTTTTTATTTTTTATGCTACAGAAATAAGTAAAACAAAACAGTTGAAAGCTTAATTAATAACCTATTATTCTACCTATAGCATCCTTGACGTAGGTGTCACAGTTTATGAGATATTAAACTCTCTAAATAATTATCTTATGAACAGTTGGATGCCAAATGTAAACTTAAATATCTCCGAAATTATTAATCCTGCATCAATAAACAAAAAATATAATTAATTCCCAGTTTGTAGTTTCTGTAATTGGTCTGTAACATTTTTTCGATAAAGTAATACTTTTCGAGATATAAATAAATATATTTTTTAAGTGCCACCCCCTATAAATTAGCAAGCCCCCTCATAATATAGAAACTTTTCTGTGAAGCATTTACTATTATACTGCCAAAAATGAACGAAATCCGTTCAATATGACATTTTTCCGAAGTTTTGCATATTTTGCACCCTTAGGTACTGTACTATATATGCAAGGTAATGTATATGTTGTAAACTAAATATCATTTGGGATTATATCCTCTAAATATTCTGAAATAAATAAATAATAAAATAGTAAATTACTACCTATGCGATTGAAAAGTTATTCAGCTATGTATTTTTATGTAATTGAAAATTATTTTTCTTGTACCTACTATGTGTAGTATGATGAACAAAATGACAACAATTTGGAAAAAGATACATTTACAAGCTACATGTTGGTGAACATTATCTCATTTGTTTCATTAAATAAATTGTATGTAAATTAGATTTCATAATTTTCTCTACAATTCACTTTTTAAATTATACCAAACTGACTGGTTTTCCACATATACTTAAAATCAGAGCTGGGCGAACACTGCTAAAAAGTGCTTTATCTCGTAGTGTTCGCGATTACGAAGCACTCTGAAAAAGTGCTTTATAAGATACTTTTCGCAGTTTTTGTACATAATATTAGTTTTAGACATTTTTAATTTTATAGTACGAACACAGTTGGTAAAAGACTAAGTGTAAAATAAAAGAAAAATAAAAAAACCATACCAAACCCCCTTGGATTCCGAGTCAAAAGCGTAAGAACTACACCACCACCTTACATGTAAAAAAATGTAAATTTCTACATTATGAGACAGCTAAAATCATATTTTCACGGTTGTATATTACATTGTAAAATGTACATTTGTAAAATATATAAATATTTAGATATTAAAATGAAATATCATTCCACCAGATTTCTATTCAATCGGAAAACATAAAAATCAAATTTTTTTTTTCAAATTTAAATCATTAATAACATTTTTATATACCGATCGTTTTTGTTCAAAAACAATAGGATTCCTCATCTAGCTAACACTAACTTACTGTCCAAATTTCAATACAATCGGATTTTTCTTTCTTGAGTTATCGTGCTTACAAGAAACGTGACGGACGGACGGACAGGCGGACAGACGGACAGACAGACAGACGGACAGACGGATGGACGGACAGACGGACATTTTGAAAGTTGTTCAAAATTCGTTCACTAACACAATGATATGAAAATTTTTTCTATACGAACGATATTTCCTGTTTTAGAAATGTGCCGATCAAATGCAATACACTCTTCGTTTTCGTATTTGCGAAGAGTATAAATGGAGTATCTATTAATTGAGGCTAGAATTTCATTGAATTTATGTATTATATATAAAAAAAGGTCAACAAAACCAACCTAGAAAGAAGTTGAGAGTTTTTTTAGAGGAAATATGTTACAGGAAAAAGTTGTTCCTAGTGCCAATGAAAGTTCAGATATGAAATTTGAACACCGTATCTCAAAGTTGATATTTTTGCCAAAATTATGATTGAAATAATTAAATTGAACCAAAGTGCATAATAACATGATAACATAACATCAATAGAAATCTTATGTATTTTTTAATTTTTCATTTTTTTTATTCATTTTTTTTTTATTTATTTTAATCATTTTTTTTTCCTTATGGGTTGCGGTGCGAAGCCCGCCGTACTGAAGCTTAAGCTTATTGTACCCCATAGTCTCGTTATCCCATTAATCCCGTTCCTCTCCAAAAGGAGAGTATACGGTCAATGGGAGCTCTGGCTATTTCTTCCGGGGTCATGGTTAGTCCCCCGAAGTATGAAAACCTCCCGGCCACCAAGGCTGGGCATTCACATAGTATGTGGTGAGGAGTTTCTTCATCCTCACCACACATCCTGCATTCTGGATTATCCTTCACACCTATGTTGGTTAGGTGTCTGTTCAGTGTGCAGTGTCCTGTTAGAATTCCCACTGCACACCTCAGCTGTTTTCTGCTCAGCTTTAGCAATTCGTTAGTCTTTGTCTTGGATGGCCCGCCGGTGATGAACATACGTGACTGTCTCATCCCCGGCGCGCCAGTCCAATACAAGATATGTTGCTGACTCAACAGTTCCTCTTGCGGTATTGTATGATATCCCGCAGGATGGCTCCGATCCCATCAAGGCTGTTTTTGCGCCTTCTTTGGCCAGCTTATCTGCTTTTTCGTTGCCTTCATTGCCCTGGTGTCCTCGCGTCCACTCCAGTTGTATACTGTTGTGTTCCGCCTGTTTCGCCAGGGATTCAAGGCAGTCTTTTACCGTTTTGGAACGTATCTTTACTGCATTCAGAGCTTTGATAGCTGCTTGACTGTCAGTGATGATGCGGATTCTTTTGTCAGTATATGACCTCCGGATCATTTCTTGTGCACAGATTTCTATGGCTGTGACTTCTGCTTGGAACACCGTTGCGGTACTGCCCAGGTTCAGACTGATGTCTGTCCCTGGTTGGTCCCCCGTAACACCTGCTCCAGTACTTCTTGACGTTTTCGATCCGTCAGTATACCATATGGTATCATTTGGATGTCTTCGCAGTTGCCTTGTTCCTTCCTCTTCCCTATCGGGTATGTATACCCTGAAGGTCTTTGTGAAGTTGTGGCTTGTGCTGATTCTATCTGACTGCATATCTAGTAGTCGATTTTTTCTTATTTGTTGGAATATTTCGGTGTGGTATCCTATTCTTGGAATGGTCCCATGTCCGTTTATTTTCAGCCTGTATGCCGCCAACAGTGCCTCACTCTCCACTACTAATTGTAGTGGGGGCAGGCAAAGTAGCGCTTCCATGGCTGCGGTAGGCGTTGTTGACATTGCTCCCGTTATGCCTAGACATGCTAGTCTTTGTACTTTCCGTAGTTTTCTCATTGCCTCCCCTTTTCCGGCTTTATGCCACCAGATCAGGGAGGCATAGGTTATTATTGGTACTACAACCCTTTGGTACAGCCAGTGCACCATTCTTGGTTGCAGTCCCCAATTTTTACCTACCATTCTTCTGCTGGCCCATAAGGCCCGCGTAGCTTTGGTAGTCACTCTATCTAGATGAGCATTGAAGTTTAATTTGGTGTCTAGAATCAGTCCCAAGTATTTGACTTCATTGCTCACCTGCAATTCGTTTCCCCGGAGATATAATCTACCCAGGTTGAGTTTCCTCTTTCTTGTGAAGGCGACCACAGTGGTCTTCCCTGGACTCACGGAAAGACCTTCCTGGGTACACCATTCGTCTACCATAACGAGGGCTCGCTGCATCCTTTCCGCTGCAGCGCCCTCGAATTTTCCTGTTACCAGGATGGCGATATCGTCTGCATAACCTTGCGCATATATTCCCCGCTGTTCCAGTCGAGATAGGAGTTCGTCCGCAACCAGGCACCACAGGAGAGGAGATAAGACCCCCCCTGCGGGCATCCTCTGGTCACGGACACCTCCTCTGTTGTGGATCCTAGCGTGGACTGAATTTTCCTAGTTCTGAGTGCTGAGTCGATCCATCTTGTTATTGACTTTTCGACTCCGCGCCTCTTCACTGCCTCACTTAGTGAGTCGAATGCGGTATTGTCGAAGGCACCCTCTATGTCTAAGAAGGTTCCTATGGCAGTTTCTTTACTGCCTAGGGCCCTTTCTATTTGTTGAGTAAGCTCATGTATTGCTAACTCACAAGATTTTCCTGTTTGGAGGCATACTGGTTTCGATGTAGAGGTTTTGTACTCATTTTATCGTCCCTGATGTGCCTATCAACCAGTTTCTCCAGGGTTTTCAGAAGAAATGATGTTAGACTGATAGGTCGGAAGGATTTGGCCTGGGCGTAGGTATCACGCCCTGGTTTTGGTATGAATACCACCTTTATCTTCCGCCAGCCGGTTGGCACATAACCCAGGGCCAGATTGGCCCTGAATAGTGTGCACAGGGGTGTTGCGAGTATTTCCACTCCCTGTTGAAGTAGAGCTGGAAATATTCCATCCAGCCCTGGTGACTTGTATGGTTCAAATGAATTGATTGCCCATACAAGTCTTGTTTTGTTAATTATCTTGTTCGTAATTTTCCAGTCCTCCTTTGACGCCCTTCTTATTGGTATGTCTTCGGGTGGACCGCTTCTGTCTTGTGGGGTAGTTACACTGCCTGGGAAGTGTGTCTCTAGTAGTAAATCTAGGGTCTCCTTCTCAGTGTTTGTGTACTCCCCTTGTTGTCTTTGCAGTGATCCTATCTTTCCCTGATTGTCTCTCTGCAAGATTTTCTGGAGTCTAGCAGCTTCGGGAGTATTTTCTATCTCCTCGCATTGCTTCCTCCATGATTTGGTTTTTGCGTCTCTAATGGCGTAGACGTATTTCAGACGGGCTTCTTTATAGTCATCCCATCTGCCAGTCCTTTTGGCCTGGTTGAACAGTCTTCGAACCTCTGCCCGTCTGGAGGAGAGCTCGCGATTCCACCATGGGGTTTCACGCTTGGCTCTTCTCTCTTTCAGAGGGCAGCTTAGCTCGAAGGCTGTTATTACTGCTGAGGTTATTAAGTCGCTCAGTAGTTCTACTTCCGCCGGTGTTTGTGGTCTTGATGGACAGTCCTTCAGCCCCTGCTCTAGGTTCTCGTTGAAGAGTTCCCAATCGCAGGTTCTTGGGTTTCTGCTCATCTGCCCTTCTTCCCGTGGAGTTTCTATTTTGAATCTTACATACCTGTGGTCCGATAGCGATGGTTCCTGGGATACATGCCAGTCACTTATCACTCGTCCCGCGCATTGCGTGGTAATGGTAATGTCAATTACTTCTCGTCTTGTTGCTGTGACGAAAGTCGGTTCGTTTCCGCGGTTTACTACTTCTAGCTTATTACTAATAATAAATTCTAGCAGTGCCTCACCCCTTGTGTTGTTGCCTGTGCTCCCCCAGACAATGTGGTGTGCGTTGGCATCACAACATAGGATGAGCTCTAGATGGTTTGTTTCGCATTGCTGGACCAGTTCTTTAACTTCCTGGGTTGGAGGTAGCCCTGGCTGATCATAAGGAAGGTATGCCGAAGCTATTGCTAGCTCCTTCACTGACCCTTCCATCTCGACGTTAGTTCGTGCTACCATTAGGTCCCTGGTGCATAGTCCCCACATTGGTAGCAGATTAATGTTTTTCTTTGCAATGATGCAAGCTCTTGGGTGGTCCTCTGGTGGGCTGATTACTTCCCATCCTTGTCCCACCTGTAGTCCCCTGATACGCCCCTTGTAAACCCAAGGTTCCTGTATCAGTACTATATCTATACTATTATTTAAAATGTATCTCTGCAAGGCAGCTGAAGCTGCCTTGCAGTGATGCAAGTTTACCTGTGTAAAAGTAATGTGTGCGGCCGCATAAGAAGAACCAGGTTCATTGCTGACCCTGTCCTTCCTTATTGGCCGTGTTTTTCTGAGACCCTCAGGGGTGCTTCCCTTGGACCGATCGCGCTTGACTCCCTGCCTTGGGTTGCCCCCCTGAGGTTCTTTGCTTGTGCCCGGCAGATCCCTGGGAATGCTATCTAATCATAATTTTGGCAAAAATATCAACTTTGAGATACGACGCGACGTTCAAATTTCATATCTGACCTTTCGTTGATATTAGAAACAACTTTTTTCAGTAACAATCTCCTCTCAGAATACTTATACTTCTGGCACAAATTCACGTTATGTTATTTGTTAACCATCCTGTACGTTATTTTGAAATTCTGACTAAAGCTAAGGACTTTTCAGAGTAAACAAAACATTTTATGAACAATGACTTTTTCTCTAAAAATGCAAAAAATGAATGCAAAATAAGAAAGATTGCAAGTATAGTTAGGTGTTAGGTCCGTCCGGGGACACACTGTAATCTAATTTTCACCTTGGTGGAGGATTATTTTCTAGGAAAAGGGAATTTATCACTATCACATCATGCCTTTATGTAGAGGGTAGGAAGGTACACCATTTTGTACTTCTGACTAGATCAGAATATAGATAATAATATGATAAATGATAAAGGTATCATTTTTACGTGAATTTGGTAAGTATGCTTAATGCTTATTGTGCTTGTAATGTAAAATGTAACATAATACGATGACTGATGATGAAGTATGAATGAATTTGATACCAGCCGTTCTCGAGCGAAAATGAAACAGGAAACCATCATTGGCTTGGCACACATCCGATTTAGAAAAAAATATTTGAAACTATTTTGAAAAAAGTAATGAATGAAAACGATTTATTATAAATCATTTTCTTAATTATTATTATTGCGCGAAATGTGATATAAATCAAATTTTGATGTAATTAATTATATATTTTTTATTCGTCATAAAATAAATTTTCTTTATTCTAAAATTTTTTTTCTACATTTCATGCAGAAATGATTCTTTGCTTGCGAAAATTCCAAAGTGCTCACGGGAGCTTTTTGGAGTGCTCGCAAACATTTTAGTACTTGCGAGCGCTAAAGTGCTACGAGCCCTTTCGAATGGTCCCGAGCACTAAAGTGCTTGCGAGCCTTTTCGAGTGCTCGCGAGCACTTTGCGGGTTACTAAGCTCTAAGCCCTTTCGCAAAATTCTCGAAGCCCTAAACACTAAGCACTGATTTTCAGAAGTACTCTTAAGCACAGTTCTCCCGAGCACAAAAGTGCTTAGAGTGCTTAGACAAGCACTAAGCACAATGCTTATGAACGGCTTTGCTTAAAATATATGTTAATTGTGTAGATAATAAATAGTTTTTCTTTGTAGGATTCGTTAAACCAGGTCTGCCAAACTTCACGCCCCCTCCCTTCGGCACACAAATCGGAAACAAGACATACAATTTCTTGGATATGACGTCCACTTTGGGATCTGGCGTCATTGTCGTTCCATTGCTGTCTATTTTGGAAAATATTGCACTGGCGAAAGTTTTCGGTAAGTATTCCCAATTCATCGGATTATGAGGTAGCAACCTCATACAGTCAATAAAAACAGTTCTTTTTATAATCTCTGACTAATATTTATAGTGAAGTAAAACTAAAGAGTTAAAACCACAAGTATAGCAAAGAAATGTGTATTTAGATGAAAAAAATTATTAGGGAAATACCTTAAACTTAAAGGATTTCAATGAAGCCTTTTGCAACGGACCCTAAAAATGACCAATTTAAAAGTTTACCCATTCACGAAGTGTGCAATGAATTTTTTTTTAAAAATATAGAAATATATTTTGACTCTAATAACTCAAACAATTTAAATGATAACATTACGAAAAAATTCATGCAGGGGTTTTCGAGAATACTCATTGTGATTTTCATATTATAACTGCAAAATTCAAAATGATGAATTCAAAATGGCTGACTAAAACTTGAAAATCATGCAAATATCATAAGTGAAAAATACAAAAATTGGGCGAGCGTAGAGGCGACTTCAATGTGAATGTCAGTCGATATTCCGTTGAAACAACGTCGAGCGCGGTTAGTACTTGGATGGGTGACCCATCTTGGGAAATACACCGTTCTCGTCCCACCTTCTAGCGGCTTGTCTATCAGTGTATACGCGGAAGCTACGTAATTTCAGACGAGGATTACGTAGTGGATATACCATCCTTCGGAGGGGATGTAAAGCAGGCGGTCCCTTGTCTATTAAACGTTAGGCAGGTAAAAGATCCCTACTCTTCTTATCCCAATAGTGCCCGAGTATTTTTTTTTTGGAAAACTTTTGAAAAAAATATTGATTGACCTTCACTTAGGGCTTGTTAGTACCCCCCAAGTAACATTTTATTTATTGCTATGCATTTTCACCGATTTTTTTGACGTATGATATATCATACCATAGGAATATACGTGTAGAATATTATTAAAAAAAATTATTTATTATAATACAAAATATTCAATAAATTTAAGAGAAAATAGCAGAATATATCACATAGAAGGGGTATGATATCTTCGAAAGCATATGTCTGGATGTAATCCTGTGTTACATTTGACACAAGAGAATTTTGTACATTTGCCACAATAACCACAACGTCTTTGTGTAGCAATTTTGTCAATCAGGTGATCAGTTTTATCATACCTGACCTCTTTCAATATATTCCTACTACATTTTGGTTTGGGGCCAGCTAAATGTTCAGGGGCAGTTAAAGTTGTGAGAACAATTCTCCTCAAAAACTGCAGAAGGGACACTTTTGGATAGACAAAACGATAAAGAAGCCACATGTTGACTACCGATCCATTCAAGCAAAAGCGAATTATTGCCCAATACCATTTGCAAGATCTGATTCGTATACGATAGTCCTCTCATTTTATCGAACATATCCACACCTCCCATTCCTTGGTTATAGGTCTGTTGATCCGCATCAACTTGCTTCCTTTGTTGTTTAGATCATCTTTTGCACGTGCCTTTTGCCAAACAAATGTCTTTGTTTTTGATGTTGGTTGCGATATTCACTTGACTATTGTCATGCTATCTGGTGAGTTGAATACCACTATTAGAGTCAATCAGAGTATGAGAAGTCCCTCGTTTTTCTTTTTGAAGCTCTTTTAAAGGAGCTTTCTCTATACGGTCAGCGGATGGTACCAACACATTGAATTTCATTATTTTGCAGAAGCTTAAGTAACGGTAAGGAGTTGAAAAAATTATCCAAATATATGGTCGAATACGGGGGAATATATCTCATACAAAGTTTCTCGGTGAGGATCCCAAAGTTTTACCCACTGCCCATGTAGGGGTTGAATTTCAATAAGTACCCTTGAGGCACCAAAATTTAAAGCCTTTGTAAATTGCTTCATATTGTTACGGCCAAAATAAGGCTCCATAGCCTCATTCAATGAAAAAGAAGTTCTGAAACAAAATTAACATCCATACCGCCATCTGCCTACCGTATGAAATATCATACGAAAAGTTTTTTCCGCTGCTGCAATTACAGAAAAAACTGATATGACTATAAAATGGTATAATTTAATCCTATAATATGTATAAAGAATTATTACATGAATAAAAGTCAAATAAATTACATCCAAATGAAAATTGTGAAACATAATCTTACCGTGAGCTCATTTTCTGTTGCGTAGAAATTTACTGGTTATAGAACGCTCAGTTATAACTTATTCAAGTATAAAACTATCGAATTTTTGTCCTAAGCTTATTGTCTATATATGCAAATAACACTTTAGATGAATAAAATCACTGAATTTATCACACTCGATTTGTTTACACTTCATTAGAGACAACCTAACCTCTGTATGATAAATCATACAATAGGCACTATTGGGTTAAGGGAAGAGGTTCGACAAAATTTCCAGGTTGGGGGTAGCTCATCTCCTGGCGTCGGTGATAGGCCCTGGTAGCGGAAATAGGCCAACGTTAAATAAATAAAAAAAAAAAAGAAAAATACAAAAATGTTGCACTTATACAATACATCAGCACTGCCAAATGGCAAGAGATATGAAAGAAATGTAGAAACAAAGTTGAAGAGAATGAAATTCACTACAAAAGCCAGTAAGAGCATATTTGTATCTTTTATAGAATGTGCAAAGGAAGCGTGCAAAGATTTATCGAATTTAAATGAATACACTTCCAAAACATATAATATATGCCGCCACTCATTCTCTTATGTGAAAGGACAATGTTAAAAATAGCTGATTTTTGGTCCCCATCGCGGAACGTATAAGACTCAGAGAAAATGGTTGGAAAAATTAATAAAAACACATCTTCGTGGTATCAAGAGGCTGGGGAAAATTCTATTCCACCCCTAGAGAACATAAAATCAATGCCTAAAACTGCTTTGAATAATAGCTTATTCTGAATGTGAAAATTATATTTATTTTATGATAACGTTAGGTATCGATTCAATAGAGATAACAAGAGGGTCAAAACTACCCCTATCCATACCTATTCATAGGGTGGAACGTCATACACAGCACCTAATATTAACAAAATAGGTACCAAGGTGATTAAAAAAACTCGGAATGTAAAAAGGATCGCCTCTTCGTGGTACATTCTGGAAAACACAATAAGTGGCCAAATGATCCTTTGCAAGTATCCATTTGCATATTTGCTGTACCTTTTTCTCCAACAAATGAAGTTCTATAGCTCACCCAGAAGTCCCTTTATATGGAATAATATAACAGAGAATAAACTAATATCATTTTCAACTACTTACAGTGATTAGCCATCTTTAATATCTATTTATTAAATGCAGACATAACCAATAGAAACCTTTCGATTTATTTTAATTTGCTCTGTAAATATTCTGTATTAGATGTTGTTCTAATAGAGATTCTATTAAATAATCAGTATAAGTGTAATATTTTATTGATTCTATATATTTCATAAAATGAAAATCTGTTTTTTCTAATATTACATACAGTTTAGGGATGACAGCCTAAACTGGAGTAGATTTTGAGTCATTTTAGTCACCTTGTTTCCTATTTGTTAGTATTTGAAGCGGTGAATACGATTCTACCACCTGAAGAGGGTAGTTTGGTTGTTTTCGAGGTTGCTAAATAACTCGCTATTTGTTCTTTATTAAAAAAACGTATTAACTAAAACCATACAGACCTATTGTAATATTACATGCTGTAAATATTTTTCATATTCATATAGAGGTAGTTTTTCGTAATAAGGTTACTCACGTTAAGATAAAGTGGATGTCTGTCCCTTTTACTAGTAGAAAACATATTGGTGGTGCTTTATTAAGTGCCGTGGCATTTTTTTTAGTATTCGAGACTGTGAATAGAATTGCACCCCCGATATAACTCTTATTATTTCCGAGAAAAATCAAATTAACAGAATTATTTACAAAAATCAATATTTGTGCACCTAATTTGTTAGATAAAAAAATATTGCACACGGGTTGACTCGGTAAACTGTTCGGATTATCATTTCTACCATTTTTGAGAATATCCTCTCAAATTTTCAGTGGGTTCAGAGAATTTACGAAACAAAAATCTAAATGCATTGGATTAAAAGTGCATTTGCACTATAAACCATCTGTAAAATAAGTTGTATTTTTTTTCAGCTGAAGGTAAAACCATCGACGCAACTCAGGAAATGCTGGCTTTGGGTGTCTGCAACATAGCCAATTCCTTTGTCAGTTCAATGCCTGTGACTGGTGCTCTATCCAGAGGTGCCGTGAACAATGCGAGTGGCGTAAAAACTACTTTTGGCGGCGTTTACACTGGGATAATAGTGATTCTTTCGCTTCACCTCTT
This sequence comes from Rutpela maculata, assembly GCA_936432065.2. Classification (NCBI taxonomy): domain Eukaryota; kingdom Metazoa; phylum Arthropoda; class Insecta; order Coleoptera; family Cerambycidae; genus Rutpela; species Rutpela maculata. The sequence continues at coordinate 124,498,249 of OW386290.2, read as the reverse complement.
CACGCCATATTTTTTCTACATTCCCAAGGCTTCCTTGGCGGCAGTTATAATAGCTGCGGTGGTTTTTATGGTGGAGTTACACGTGATTAAACCCATTTGGAGAACTAAAAGTAAGTGAAAGAATATTTTAACTAAAATTTAACCTATCATACATTCTTTAGCGATAACGAATTTCGAATTTGTAGTTCATTTGCCGAGCAATGTGTATGTCATTCTTTTGTCAGAAAATCGTTCATTTGGAATTTGCTGCGACTACAACACTGGCCCAGCCAGTGGAAGTGTGCCGTGGTCGTGCCGATCCTGAAACCGAACAAGGACTCCAAACTCGCCGGCAGCTATCGACCGATCTCGTTGCTGTCGGCGATTTCCAAGTTGGTGGAGAAGGTCATCCTGGTCAGACTAGACGCTGCCCAGGATGAACTCCACATCGACGACGAATGTCAGTTCGGCTTCAGGAAAGGCAGGGGCACTGTACGCCAGGTCGTCAGGATCGTGAATGACGTCAAAGTACAGTGCAACCGCGGGAAAAGCACCGTCATGGTGCTGCTTGATATCGAGAAGGCTTTCGATACAGTGTGGATCCCGGGCTTACTCTACAAACTGAATTTGCTTAACTTCCCAACGCATATCACGAAACTTATTCACTCTTTCCTGACGGGCAGATCACTGCAGGTTAGGGTGAATAACAAACTTTCAACTCGGCGGGACATTCGCGCGGGCGTCCCCAGGGGTCGTGCCTGTCACCAAAGTTATACAACTTATACGTCTCCGACTTCCCGGAGTTTCCGAATACGAACCTTGCCAAGTACGCCGACGACACGGCCATATACGCGCATTCGCACAACGCACAAGCAGCAAACATGCTGCTGAAGGCGCACATGGCCCGTGCCACGGCGTATTACGACAAGTGGAAGATTCGGATCAACGCCGAGAAGTCGGAATCAATTCTCTTCACGCGCCGCTTCACCGAAAATCGTATTATTACACCACTTTCGATAGGGGGCCGCCAAATTCCAATAAAGCGGTGCGTGAAGTATTTGGGGGTGAACTTGGACAGGAAACTGACATTCAATACGCACGTAAACGAGACGATACGAAAAGTCTACTCCATGTCCAGGAGTCTGTATCCGCTCCTGGCGCGGGGTAGCGGACTAAACAGGACCAATAAGAAATTGCTGTATACGATGGTGATCAGGCCGGCTATCACATACGCGGCGCCGGTGTGGTGCAGCATCCCGGCCACAACAATGCGAAAACTAAAAGTACTAGAACACAAATTTATGCGCCTCATTTCAGCCTCTGATAGGTACACCTCCCTCAGAGATCTCTATGCACGTTGCCACGGCATAACTCCACTAGCGGACTTCGTTCAAGAAACATCGCAAAAATTCTATCAATTCAAACTGGGCGACAGTCCGCTAACCCGAGACATTACACGAATCAGACAGCATAATGCCATACTTTTCAACCTGAAACACCCATTACCATACCAGGCGTTGCCTATCTTTCGGCAACCTCCCTAGCAAAATCTTTCCTATACCAAAATTTCCATTTAACCAACTTTTAGCTTTCACCACCTTTTATTCTCAAACCCTTTCTCTGTTCCCTCTATTAGTCACCTTTTTGTTAATTTTGTTAATTTCTGTTCTTTTGTCCCTTTTTGTTCTCTTTCAAAATCCCCTCTCGACCAATAACTTCTTGTAAATCAAACTTTTTATTTAAATCACAACTTCCTCTCCACCCTATCTTTCCGAAGGCAGGCAAACCATCGGAAGAATACTGTCATTGGCTTGAACGGGTTTTTTCATTAAGTCTTTTCCCGTATCAATAATCCAATTTTTAAAACTGTGCGCGTGTGCTGTGCAAACTAAAACATTAGTGTAATTTTTAAGTGTTTTTAAAACTCATTCTAGTTATAGTTCGCCAAATTGTTAGATTTAAGTTTTTTGTTCCAAAGAACAGGAGTTCTAACCTTATAATTCTTCATTTATTGTTTAAGCCGGAGTTAAACCCGTTTCACCCGACCACCCATCTACCACGACGTTGCACGCCGTGGTGGTGTGGTCGGCTCTGAATCGGGACTTGACTCAGGCGCACTTTTGTATTATTAATTGTAATAAAACATTTTTGAATTGAATTGAATTGAATTGAATTGAATTGGTAATCGTCTAGTGATTGAAAAAAAGTTGGGTGATGGTCTGTGCGAAAGTCAATTTTAGAAAATCGATGCAATCTTTGATTTCATTATCTCTAAAAGTAATGCTTATGCTGAATGCATTAAAAACATTAAGAAAACATTTTAACGAAAATTGGAATAACATTGAAAACTGAAACCACATTAAGTCAAATAACATAGGCTCACGAAAAGAAAAAGTCATGTCCACCAGGCTAGACCATCATGTTCTTATGTTTTTGGTGTCATTGAACCCGAATCTGATGTTAGATTTGCTCCTTAGCCTCAAAAAATAGACAAAAAAACACTAAAATGGCACTATTAGGTGTTGAACTGTAACTCTTACCACTGAAATCGTTTGTAAAAAAAGGTTACATTATATTTTTGAGGTCGCTGAATCCGAATGCGATGACCTGTACCTGATTTAATCTAAGAAAATAGGAGAAAACCGCTGATAATGGCAGTCTTAAGAGTTGAACTGTAATTGTATCCATTAAAAACCGTTTGTAAAAAAAGTTACTTTATGTTTTTGGTGTCGCTAAATCCAAATATGATATCAGATATACTCCATCACGTGACCATTTCTCCTTTACCAAAAAATATAGAGAGAAAAATGCTTTAAGATACAATTTATAAGCTGAGACTCTAAAATCGTATACTTTGAAGCTGGATTTCTACTTTATTTCAACTTTTCCTACTTAGGCGAGGAAATATAGCAGTCAACCTTCAATTTTTTTTTTGCAGTAAGTCGGATTGAGATGTGGTTTCTTGCATTTGCTTCGTTAACTCGTCTAGAAACTTTGTGCTATATTTTGGTCTTGTACTTTTTTGAAATTGCATTGCTGCATCGAAAAGTGCATTCATTTTAAGTGATGAAGAAAAAATTCATATCTTCCAGACAAAACTCCCGAATCATACGAATTTCAATACCCGGGGGTTTTTTGAGTCGCTGGACCTGAATGTGACCTCCAAATGAGCTCCCTGTGCACCTGGATGTCAGGACGGCATCAGAAACGTCATCACCTGGAGTTCTCTGTAAACTCATGGAAAATCGATCGAAACTCGTTACCCGGGGGTTTTTCGGGTCGCCCGTCCTGAATCTGACATCGGCAACTTTCTCCGGAGGACATGGTGCGCGCGACCTGGTTAATAACGTCATCTCCTGGAGTTTTACTGAAATTTTTTAAAACATTCCAAAAGTTCCCTGTCCTTGAACACCATGCTGCAAAGTTCATGGAATTTGGACTTTCAGTAGAGAAAATTTTGGAACATGGGTGCCATTTATATCTAACAATGTACAATGCACTGCTTACATTCAGAAAGCCAAATGTCCCCGACCAATTTAAGCTCAGTGGAATTCAGTTAGTAGAAATGTTCAGGTACAGAATGTACTTAAGGGCAGTTGCCAGCAAGAAAAATATGGATATCGGAAAAATCATTCCTACGTAGATGCCTTCACTCAACATCTTAAAACGGTTTATTTAAAAGTATAAAATTGGTTGTTTGGAGAAGAGCATCATCTAGATCCAACAGATTGGGGTTGGAAAAACAAGAACGATAAGCTGATCCCCATAAGGATCACACAACCACCTGGCCCGCCGAATATAATGAAGTTGATATTCTGTGGATGTAAAAGTGACTGCGGTTACTCCTGTGGGTGTAGGAAGAACGACCTGACTTGCAATATCGCTTGCAAAAATTGTGCCGGCTCAAATTGCACCAACGTCGAGAAATATTCCACAGAACAATTAATTGCCGCCGAAAATAACACTTTCGATAAAGACAGTACTAACGTATCAATTGATGAGGCGGACGATATTTAGAATAAACTGTAAAATTAAGAAAGGTCTTTTTTTTATAACTTAATGTATTTGTAAAAAGAAATATAAAGTTCAGATATTTTTGAAATTGTGCCTGCATATATTTGTACCCATACCTTTCATTTACCCCGCAAATAGTTTTAATTGAATCAGCTATTCCAACTCTGGTGAAGTAAATTCATTGAAAAAGAGAGGACATGCCCATTTTGTATAAGTTAACAGGTTGCCGATGTCAGATTCGGGACGAGCGACCCGAAAAATACCCCGGGTAACGAGTTTCGATCGATTTGATAAGTAATTTCAGTAAAACTCCAGGAGATGACGTTATTAGCCAGGTCGCACGCTCCAGGTCCTCCGGAGGAGGTTGCCGATGTCAGATTCGGGACGAGCGACTCGAAAAATCCCCGGGTGAGTTTCGATCGATTTTCCATGAGTTTACAGGGAACTCCAGGTGATGACGTTCCTGGTGCCGCCCTAACTTCCAGGTGCACAGGGGGCTCATTTGGACATCACATTCAGGTCCAGAGACTCAAAAACCCCCCGAGTATTGAAATTCGTATAATTCGGGAGTTTTTTCTGGAAGATATGAATTTTTTCTTCATCACTTTTCGATGCAGCAATTCAAAAAAGTACAAGACCAAAATATGGCACATAGGTTCTAGACGAGTTAACGAAGCGAATGCAAAAAACCCCATCTCAATCCGAAAAAAAATTGAAGGTTGGGGCTATTTTTATGTTATATTTCCTCGACTAACTGACTATAAAGTGCTAATGTATATACCCTATTATTACACATCCACTATTTTATAATATCGGACTCTTTTGTCCTCAAAAGATCTATGGAGTGGCTTTCTCTTCAGATTCTCTTTCGTACATTTTCTCTCTCCAGAGTTCAGCAATAATCGGTCATCATATTAACACCCATCTCATGTTATCGACGCTTCATTTCCTTAATGTGTTGATGCAATCCGTCTCCTTGCTCCTCACTATACTCTCCTAAATTCATTGGGAAGTAATCAACATGTAAATGTAGAAAGTGCAACTTAAAGTTCATCGAACATCCTAAGTTACTAAAATTTTCCACGATATCAGCTACTACTTCTAATTTTCATCTTTATGATTCCCCAGAAAATTCCCTACAACTTTCTTACAACTGGTCCATGCAGTTTTTTTTTATTGTTAATCATTGTTGCAACGAAATTATCATCCCTCAATATTTGTGGTCCATCGAAAACCACTTTTTTTAGTTTTGAGATTTTTCTGTAGATACTGAAAGCGTTCTCCTTCTTTATCTAGAGCTTTAACAAGCTGCTTCATTAGACCAAGTTTGATATGATAAATTGATAATTTTCGAATATGTTAGAAATGTGTACAATTCATTGCTTAAATTTCACTTGTATTCACACCGTCATACCTATAAGTAATTGGACTCAATAAGGAGTGGATGGGGTCAGAGTCCAACCGGCCCTGGTAATTTTAAGGAATCGGTCCAATCAAGCACGGAAATAGAACCTCAAATTTGAGTGAGCCAGGGAAAAATAATTTTCTTTTTTTTTTGGTGGGTCAAGGCCTAAGGGGAAAAATGCGCCGCTGGCGAAAATTTTGTGTTTTTCAAGGTCAAACGCTCTAAAATGAAAAGTTAGAAATTCGAGTAGCAAAAACATTTTTTTCGAAAAATAGGTTTCGTCAAACGAATTTTCTTTTTTTTTTTCATGCAATTGCAAAAATTATTTAAAGGTTCAAAGTACTAACACGTAGTCTGACTTACCCACGGTCTAAAGCAGACTGCCACCGTCTTGGTAACATTTTTAAAAACGCCACTAAACATCCATACTCTTTATTAAAATTTATTGACATTGAAAAACAAAGAACGAAATAAAAAAATTAAACATTTTAACAATATAACAATAAATGATAAATCAATAATAATTATGACTAATATTGTCTACATAAACATCTCGAAACATAAAAAAAAAACAAAAAAATAATTCTAAAGTTTCAGAGGTCAAAAGAAAAAGAAAGAAGACTCCTTAATACATCAGAACTTTCTTAAGCAAACTTACAGAATTTAGGACGAATATCCAAAATTAGACTTAGTTATTAAGTTAATAATTTTTTATAAATGACATCTGGCATATATGTCAGTGGCCGAGTTTTTAAGATAGCAGCCTGAAAATCACATCTGAGACTTCTTTCGTTCTAAGCTAAGTAAGGATTAAGAAGTGAAAAGAGCTGCCGTTTAAATTTCTTTTGGCCGTCGGTTTTTTATCCGCCGGAACATATGCCTATTTACCTCGGACCGGCCCTGCCCGGCCCCAGAGCCACCAGCACGACGGGCATTTGCCCGTTTGCCCCCCCTCCTAATCCACCCCTGGATCAATTTTATAGTATACAAGAAAGAGAAAATATCGTCCGTTCGCATTCCGGTCCCGAAACGTGACACAATCGTCAGATGGGTTCAGAATTTAATTTTTATTTAATTTTTTTTTTAATTTTTTTATATTTTTTAATTTTTTAATTTTTAAAAAATGATTATTTTTTCATGATTTCCATTTTATGGTTGTTTAATAGCAACATGTAAGCTTTCATTTTTCTTAATAATTTTTTTCTTACTTAAAAAATAGTCGAGTTATTCCCATTTCAAAAACACCCATCCATTCTGCCGCACCCTGTAATACTGTTTTTTTTTTTTCAGAAACTGACCTAATTCCAGCTATCGCTACGTTCTTATCCTGTCTATTTTTAAGGCTAGAAATTGGAATTGTCATAGGAATAGGAATTAATGTAATATTTTTGTTATATGCCACAGCCAGACCTTCTGTTCACGTAGAAAAAATTACCGTAAGTACCATAAACCAATAACTACTAAGTTTATATTTAATAGAATTCAAAAAAATTCAAATTCAAAATTTCATGAGATCGTATTAGCCCAGGCGACAGAGAACATTTTATAGTGAAAAAATTTGCAAACCGATTAATTTTTTTTTAATAAGTTCGCGAAAGTGTATAGAATAATATCCTGAAAAGTTTACATTTCGCTCGGATGCAGAACATAAAAAAAGTTTAAAAAAAAATTTTTATTCATTTTTTTCAAAATTTTGAAATTAAGTCAGGGTAGGAAAAAATAAAAATACAGATGGATAGACCACGTGTTTCTAAACAAAAAATATTCTAATAAAATTTATCGCCAAAGCCACGATATTCCTGGAAAAAAATAGTGAAGTAACTTTCTCACTCTACTATGGAACGTATAAAAATTCTTAGCTGTTCTATCGAGTAAAATAAAGCTTTTTTCTCTTTGTAATTACACGTTTTAAACATTTTTCTTAGTGAGTAGGAGGATAAATAGTGCGTATGGAGGGAAAATGTATAATTATCAACGCATACACAGACACCACACATAGCCGCTGAATCTCTCGCATGAATTGTTACGTGCCTTTACTGTATTGTATTTATTACAGGTAAACCTATCCACATTTCAGCTATATCCAATGGATTTCTTATACATTTGTTAATGTATTGGAAAAGTTCCAGAATTGTATTCAAAACAATTAAAGGATATTTTCATAGTTATCAGGATAAGATCGTGAAAATCGCGATTTTTTATCATGATCTGATTGATAATATATTCGAAAAAATGCATACAAGTAAACGATTTTGTGTTTGAACATTCGAAAAAATACATTTTTTCCGAAATAGTGATATTTTATTTTTTCCAATGGGTCAATTTCTCGACAAGTTACAGCCTCCAATGTATATATTTATCAAAAAAATCATCAAGCAAAGAAATTAAAATGATTTGAGATGTACTTTTTTTTTAATCCTCGTTACTACAACTTAATAAACCATAATAATTATTGTACATACTTTTCAACAGTTCTCAATGATTGAAAGAATTTTTTTGAAGGGCTTTTATTTTTTTTATATTGTTTATTGCGACGATTGAGTTCGGGCGTGATAATATATATATAAGTATATTTTTCCCATCCATCCTTTGCTTGTATTGTTTAAAACAAAAAAGCATCAGAAAGCTACAATTTCCATCTTTTAAATGAACCAACACTCATATTGATTGAACAAATTCTGATTTAGTGACATGTAATTCAGTGCGTCGGTGTAACAGTTATGCGTATTCAAGCGCGTGCACGCATGAATCTCGCTCCAAGCTATAACGTTACACTTGACTATTTTTTCCGGGAAAACCATGGCTTTAACGATAAATTTTGTTAGAACATTTTTTGTTCATATATACGTGATCTATCTATCTGTGTTTTTTTTTATTTTTTTTTCTAGCTTGATTTAATTTCAAAATTTTGTAAAAAACGAATGAAAAAAAATTTTTTTTCACTTTTATTTATGTTCTGCATCCGAGCAAAATGTAAGCTTTTCAGGATATTGTTCTATACACTTTGACGAACTCATTAAAAAAGAGTTTACTTAGTTTGCAAAGTTTTGTGGGTAAATACCTTCAACTGTGCTAATTGAACACGAGGTGTTGACGACACTGTTGTAACTGAATATCTGTTTCTAGTTATAAAACTTTTTTGGTAACATGTTGCGGATATTGTATTAAATCCATAAAAATATAGACTGGCGGTACATGACCAGTCAGGTGCAACGTTTTTAAAATGCATGCCAATCATATATATGAATGAAATTACCATGAATATGTCAGAAACGCAAATTTTAGGCAGTCGTCGCGTGCAGAAGGGTGTGCAAATCGATTTTTTTTTGTTTTTTTTTGTGTTTTTTTTAATTGTAAAATGGATGCCAATAATGCCAAACGAAAAGCCTTGAAAAAAAATCCAAAATTAAAATCATCCAAAATCAAGAACACCAAAAAATTTTACGATTTAATGTACGCATCAAAAGTTGTTTTGCGCGCGGAAACTGCATGCCAATGAATTTCCGCTGGATTCTTTTTCACGGCTTTTCGTTTGGCATTATTGGCATCCATTTTAAAATTAAAAAAGAACACACAAAAAATCGATTTGCACACCCTTCTGCACGTGGTGCGGGATCTAAGTGGTTTTTTCGGACACTCATCGTTACAAGCATTTTCTATGCGCTGATTAATTCTATCGGACTTAAATAACGACAAAATAGACTTCTGTCATATGTCAGCCCGTCGAGTTGGCCATGATTCAAGATATAAAAATCAGTGAAATTATATCATCGTTACAAAGCCAATTTTTTTTTGTGTACACATTTTATGTTTAGAATGAATAAAATAAGATCGCCAGAAAGTGTGGGCCATCAGGGGTGCAACCAGAAAGGTCAAAGAGGTAAAAAAAAAACGGAGTTATATAACATCATCGTTACAAACTTTTTTTAAGGTTGAGCATGTTTATTTAAATGTTTTGAACACAGAAAAAATTCCTAGAAAGAAACTCCCGTCAGTAAGGCTAGCCAGAAAGAAAATGTTTAGAATTTTTGAAGAAAATTGGATTTTTTTTCGCATATTTCATCTCAGAACTCTAAACTCATCGTTACAAGTTCTGGCTCCTTTTTGAAACAACAATATAATAGCCTCCCCGTAAAGTTCTTAGTGTCAACAAAAGTATCTACGATAGGCTCTTAAATACAGGAATTTAACACTTTCGGCTAACTTGACTTCGTACCGTGCCTCAGATGTATTGTATCATTATTACCTTTCTGACTGCGCCTCCAGACGCCCCACACTTTTTGGCGATCTTATTTTATTCATTCTAAACATAAAATGTGTACACACAAAAAAAATGAGCCTTGTAACGATGACATGATTTCACTAATTTTTAAACAGTGTTCGTGACGCTCCTGACAGGAGGTGCCCCGCCAGAAGTTGATTTTATGAATCGTTATCATCCATTAAACCATAAAAATATCTCAAAGTTCATAAAACGATGAGCTGCCGAAAAAGCTACCTAGCTCCCGCTCTAACGCGACGACTGCCTAAAATTTGCGTTTCTGGCATATTCATGGTAATTTCATTCATATATATGATTGGCATGCATTTTAAAAACGTTGTACCTGACTGGTCATGTACCGCCAGTCTAATATGCTAAAATAAACTAATGTTGTTATGTTTTATTAGATCTAGAACCTTATATTTATTATACACCGACTCTGATTGCTTTCATCGCTTCACTAAATTATTTGAAAATTTGACTGTCTTTTGATAAGCTGCAAAGCATAAAGTGAACGTAAAATGCAATGGAATTATTTCTATTGTATTTATAAAATCTCTTCTTAATGTTTTAGGGATCATATGGCTGTGACAGCTGTGATTATTTAGTGATAACTCCAGACAGAAGCTTAACTTTCCCTTCGGTGGAGTACGTAAGAGCTTTGGTATCCAAAGCCGGTGTCAAACAGGGTTCAAGTTCCATACCAGTAGTTATTGATGCTAAGCACATTCAAGGAGCTGATTTCACAGCAGCCAAGGTAGTTAATCCAATGAATAAGTATACAGTTTTCCATTTTTATTTTTTTATTTCATTGAATATTATCGTACAAGGTTGCTACAAAAGAAATAGACACTTTTAATGTTTTAATCCAAAACTAATAATGCTATTATGAATCCGATTACACTGTTTTATGAAGTAATTCTCAAAGTTTACTTTGGCAACTCAAAACTGTTCAATATGTGCTTCTTGAGTCACACGGCACACATCAAGGCAATATCTTGGTGCTAAGGCTTTCGCGGAGCTGGTGATCTGGCTGCTGGTTTCAGGGTCTTCTTCCGCGTAGACTTGGTTGAGTGCTTGACGTTTCGACCATCTTGTCGTGGTCTTCTTCTGAAGCGAAGTGAGCTCTGCTGGACTGAGCTCCTGTATTTATACAGGTTATCAGGAGGCGTGTTGCGGATCGTTGCTCATGCGGGACACTGACTTCCACGAAATACAAAGAAGGGAAATTCTACAAAATCAGCAGTTGCCGAACATTCAGAAGAAAGCCATTTGATAAAATTCGACAAAACAAAGAAATTAGCCAACACTAAGAATTATTGGCCAAGAAGATACAGAGAAGCCATTGAAATAAATAAATCCGCATAACTATAACCGTGACAACGGACTACAACTACCAATAACGTGGAAGTCAATGTTCCGCAACACGCCTCCTGATAACCTGTATAAATAGAGGAGCTCAGTCCAGCAGAGCTCACTTCGCTTCAGAAGAAGACCACGACAAGATGGTCGAAACGTCAAGCACTCAACCAAGTCTACGCGGAAGAAGACCCGGAAACCAGCAGCCAGATCAAGGCAATAGTTTAGTTCGTTTCAGTCCCACTGTTAACATATCGGCATTGACAGTTTCCATAACTCTGGTGATGCGTTTTCCCCAAAGGAAAAAATCGCACGTTGTAAGATCGGGGCTTCTTCGTGGCCACTGTTCAAGAGCGCGGTTGACGTTCCGCAAAAACCACATAGGCTAGCGTCAACTAGATTAACATTGTTTTAAATCGGAGAAAAGATTTTACTGTTGGAACGAGTCGAGTTCCGCCATGTTTGTTCGGACAGTTTTCGCATGTCAATATTGGATTTGACGTAAACATTACGTTTTTTAACCAAATAATGATGACTGTTACCAATTTTCTGAAAATAGGTAGTGCCATATCGTATAGTTGACCTATTTGAAAAAATTTGAAAAAAAGGAGCCAGCTTTATCCACAGAAGGATCGACAAGAAACCTCATTTTCAATTGCATTTTTGACCCTCCATTTTCGTAAAAAAAAACAGAAAATATTTTTACTGCATTATCAATTACTGCACGAAGAATGTTATTAAGCATATTGTAGACTAAACACATTTGTTTTCTTTTATTGCATTTGTATATAAATTGATAAGTTGATAGTTGAATTCTAACCTTGCAACCAGTTCTTTATTCTTGCTTCCAGTCAGGAAACTTGAACCAGCGCCTTAATTGGGCGTAAGTGTGTCTTCCACAATGTTGTGTACTAATTTTGCACCGTCAATCACGCTTTCGTCTAAATTAATGTGAAAAAATGATACGAACATTTCATAGTTCCCGCAAACAAACAGCGGCAGCACATGCGCGTTTCTATGATGAAAAGGCCTATTATAGGCCTCTTTTAGACATACTAACTTTTCCCCCTCGCCCGCCCCTCGAAAGATACCCAATAGGCTTCTCCCAAGTCCCGCTTGTTTATCTAAGGAACTTTATATATCTTAAGGAATAACATGGCCACGCTTCAACGATACATTTGCTTTGTCATAAATTTATGGTGACAGCGGTCGACATTCTCAAGGGTTTGGATGTATGTATAATCACTTCTCAGATTTTCTAAGAAAGTCGTTTGAATCAGCCTCTCAGCAGTTTATCACAGCATTTATAACACAAAAAATATGCAACACCACAAAAACACACTCTTTTTAATACAAATACAAATTATGTACGAAATTAATCACTACTCATAGAATCTCTAATCGCACGTCCTAAGATATGTATTATTCCTCAAACCTATCACTCACTTGACACCTTAAAATTATATCTTTTACACTTTGTATTTAGCTAGGGTTTGGACCTAAAAACACACGGCAATGGTTTTATGCGGCAGACATTTTTTGTTAGTCATTAAGACATAAATAAACTTGGGTAGCAAGGTTGAAATGAACAGGTGTACTTTAAAAATAAGATACTTAGCATGTATTCCTGTTATTTACTGCCTGGTCGTTTAAGCTTGTTTCTTTATGTATAGCACTGCATTGGTCGGTTTTTCCACTAAATAACCCTTTAATAGTTGATTGATTGATTGATTGATTTACCAGCGTGCGGTAGGCATTGCTGCCACTCCCAGGTTATACAGCTGGGCCTGCTACGTCCACGCTGGGTTGGACTAAGGTCATGCTTGTTGCCAGCAGCGAGAGCCACATGGCGCATGGTAAAGGAATGTGGGATGGAAGGTGTAGGTATTTGTGAGATGCGTTACCGCATTGTGTCGTGAGGGAGCGTTTAAGCTCCCTTTTTTTTTTGTATTTTTGGTTCTGGACTTCTGCCTATTCTGGGTCTTCTTGTGAGATATGTTGCCGCGTTGTGTCGCTGCTGTTTGTGCTCCTATTTTTGTACTTCTGCTTCTACAAGCCTTCTTCTTCTTTTTCTGAGACTTCTGATTCCTCCGTTTCTGATTCTGGTAGAGTATATATCGCTCCAATTTCTTTGTGGAAATTCATTTTTCCCCTCGCTTTTCTTTCCCAGTATGTTTGGTCCTTTCCCAGTTTGTTCATGATCCTCTCTATTGTTGTTTTCCACGTGTAACATGGTCTCCCTATTTTTAGTTTGCTGTTTGATTGATTGATTGATTGATTGATTTACCAGCGTGCGGTAGGCACTTCTGCCACTCCCAAGGATTATAGAGCTGGGCCTGCTACGTCCACGCTAGGTTGGACTAGGGTCATGCTGGTTGCTCTGATTCCTCGGTTTCCAATGCTGGGTTGGATTTGGGTCGTGCTTGTTGTCAGCAGCGAGAGCCACATGACGCATGGTACAGGAGTGTAGGGTGGGCAGTGTAGTTGTTTTTGAAATGCGTTGCCGCATTGTGTTCATGATGTTTATGCTCCTCTTTTTTATGTTTCTGCTTCTACAGATTGTCTTCTTCTTCTGAGTCTTCTGATTCTTTCGTTTCTGCTTCTGGTAGAGTATATGTCTGTAGGTATATGTGAAATGCGTGGCCGCATAGTGTCATGATGTGGAATGTTTGTGCTCCTCTTTTTGTATTTCTGCTTCTACAAATCTTCTTCTTCTTCTAAGTCTTCTGATTCCTGGGTTTCTGGTTCTGGTAGAGTACATCACTGCGATTTCTTTGTGGAATTCATTTTATTTTTCTCATTTGCTTTTCTTTCCCAATATGTTTGGTAGTTTGTTCATGATCCTCTCGGTTGTTGTTTTCCACGTGTAACCTGGTCTCCCTGTTTTTAGTGTAGAATTTAATGTAGAATTTTTCACTTAACAACGAGCACAATATTGACCTGAAAACCATCACTTGATAATTTACCTAGGAAAATATTATGAGATTAGATTATCAACACTATATTATAACACCCACAGCGCAAAGAACATGCAATATCATAAAACACACTCCTATTAAACCAGACACCAACAAAAGTCAAAAATCCCCAGTCCCTAACTGTGATGCTTCTCTTCCCTTCCATTCTCTTCTCTTTTTGACTTGTTCTATTGTATTACACCAAAAACTGTACCTAGATCTGGATTATGTACGAAACCAATCACTACTCACAAAATCGTTAATCGCACGTCCCGAGGTATGTATTCCCCTTCAAACACCCATCACCCACATGACAGCTCAAAATTTGTTATCTCTATTATTTCCCTGCTTCCTGTACACAGTCTCAATTGGTGTGTTGTCGTCTTCTTATTGGTTGTTGAGGTGAAAAGTTATGATTTCGCCTTCCTCTTGGTGTATTATTATTGTCCTCTTCAAGTTTGCTGTTGCTGCTATCGTCTCCTGCCCACCCCAGAAACCGTCTTTTCTCAGGTCTCCGATGAACGCCTCTGTCTTTTCCTTGTTGATGCTTTATTGATTTTAACAGGGTTCCGGTTCGGTGATGGATGCTAGCATGAACGGGGTGGAATAGTCTATGTTATTTCGTATATAGTCCGGTACTTGTTTTCGTTTATTTTTTGCTTTCTCTTCTTCCTCCAGTTTATCTCCACTGTTGCTGTGGTATGCCTCTTCTCGTGTATGTGTTATCATTTCTTCTGTATTTCACCCCCCGCTTTAACGCCCCTCACTCGTTCCCCCGTTTCTGTGTCTACCATATGATCTTTCGTTCCTACGTTCTATCTTCTATCCATCATTCTTGTGTATATATACCATTTCCTAGGAAAATCTGTGCATTCCCATTGAACTGCAAGAGGTTCAGCGCCCCGGCGTATTTTACCGATAGTACATCTCTGGTTGTCCATTTGTTACCCAAGTCGCGGCTTGTTTATCTAAGAAGCCCTGTTTATCTTAAGGAATCATACACTTCAGTAAAGCCATAAATTTATGGCAGCTGTTAACATTTTCAAGGGTTTAGGTGTACAATCACTTCTCAGATTTTCTAAGAAAGTCGTTTGAGTCAGCCTCTCAGCAGTTTGTTACAGCATTTATACACACTCCACAAAAACACACTCTTTTTAATACAAATACAAATTATGTCACTCACTTAACTTTAAAATTATATCATTTACACTTTGTATATAGCTAGAATTTGGACCTAAAAACACTACAAGCACTTCTTGTTAGTCATTAAGAAATAAATAAACTTGGATAAATAAACTTGGGTGGCGGATAGGTACTTTAAAAATGAAAATGGGTATACTTAGCTTATATTCCCATTATTTATTGCCTGGTCCTTTAAGCTTGTTCCTTTAGCATATCACTGCACTCGGTTCTGCCACTAAATAACTCTGTATTAGTTATTTTCAAATATTAATTTTATTTCAACTTTGTTCTTTTGTTATCACATATCAATTTACGCGGGATGTTTTGGGCTATAAATTCACCTAAGTTTTATCAAATTTAGCGGACTTATATCTGGTGTTCTCGCGTTTAAATGGGAGCATTTTTCGGACGCGTCCGCTCGCTCGGGAAGCACGGTTCGAACTTCCATTAAATAACCCTTTAATAGTTATTTTCAAATATTAATTCTATTTCAACATTGTTCTTTTGTTATGACACATCGATTTGAACGGAATTTTTCGAGCTACAAAGTCACCTAAGTTTTATCAAATTTAGTGGACTTTTGCCCGGTGTTTTGTTTTTTAATGGAAGCGTTTTTCGGAAATGTCCACTCGCTCGGAAATAACAATTCGAACTCTCGAGACAAACTATTTAATTCGATCGTGGAAAACATGTTGTGTGCAATATGTGCAAAAAGTATATTTGTTGCACTTAGCATGATTGCAAATTTATTGCTTTCGTGCAACAAATATACACTTTTTGCAGTTGTTACACAAATAACTATTACCTGTACCTGGATTCATTTTTTTTTTTCAATAAAAAACTGGCATTACAAAAAATTGCATTTTACAAAAATGCATGAGATACAATTTTAAAATATTCATTCTTATTTTAATTATTTACGTTCAACACCTACATTTTAAAAAAGTTTTAGTGTGACCTAATGTGACTTTTCGCGATAATATGCTATTTCTTTAAATGCCCGTTTGACAAAATTTATATTAAAACTAGATTAATAATCTATTTTCTCTCCCTTCAGGGTATTAAATCACTTATAGAAGACTTCCACAAGAGAAATCAACCCATTTTGTTCTACAATTTGAAGCCTAGTGTCATCAGCATATTTCAGGGTGTACAACCTAAGGACTTCATATATTGTGAATCTTACGCCGAACTGAATGAACTACTAAAACAGTATACCTCGAATTTGTCTGCAGCAACCTCAGTAAATAGTGATACAATTAGAAAGTAATAGAATTTGTGATAAAATGTTAACATATTAGTTTAGGTTTGTAATTACTTAATATTTATTTTAATAAAATAGTTTGTTAGATTCATTTATTTATAAATATAAAAGTTTTATTTTAGATTTATATTTTGTATAAAGTTTTATACAGACCTGTTAATAGTGTTAATTTGCGGTTTATACTGCTTATCGAATTTAGTTAAATAATTCTATGTATCTCGATTTCATTTTTAGGCTAAATTTAGTAAGATTTAGTTTACAGATACTTCGAAAAATGTGATGTTTTAATAAATATTAAATAATCTACAATACAATTCTTTTCGCATTATTTAAAAATTTAAGCTATAGCACAAATATACCATGAAACTCCTCATGTGAAAAGCAATCAAAGGGATCTCATTCATGTTTTTGATTTAATCTACGTCTATAAAAGAATACCCGACTGATTGACTGACTGATCTATCAACGCACAGCCACAGAAGACAGGAACTATAGTTCCTGTCTTCTGTAACACAGCTCTAGAAACTTCAAATTTTGAGGTTCCTCTAATGACGTATTCAACCACTACGAAGGGATTTTTTGAAATTCGAGAGGGTGAAAAAGGGGGTTGAAATTTTGAGTTTTTTCGGAAACGGTTATAGACTACAAGTCCATCGCAATTTTTAAGGGGTCAAGTGACCCAGCATGAATTATATTCTGTACGATGCTGGTATACGAAACCAGAACTTTAGGCACTATGCCGGCGGTACAGGTGAGTACACAGGTAAATTGAATTTTCCATCCGAAAGTGCGCTCTTCAGACAAAATATTCTTGTACAGCATTCCTCATGATAGTTCATAAAAAGATAATCACCTAGAACCTACTGCCGTACAAAAATAATTGGACTGGAAGCACGAAGAATTTGTGATTTTTCGAAAATTTTTCCAGGCATATAGGTTATTTCATTCTGTACGGCGTTTGTACAATTAGATTTGCATGCTTTCGTAGATTCATTATTCAGCAATGCCATACATATTTGGTGGTTACAGGGTGCGCAACCCATTCCCTAGACCCTAGGGTGCAAGATCACTGCAAAATGTACGGCATCGATTCTAAAATATTATTCAACACAATAATTTTTAACAATTGTACCGTCTAAAAATTATAATAACTATAAATATAAATAAACAATTACCCGCGTTTGGGGTTAAATCTCATTTTTTGGCAGTCCTATCATAAATTCCTGTACGGCAACTGATTTTTTGACATGATGTAACTGAATATTATCTTTGTACATTATAGCCGGTTATAATTAATGGAACCAAATGAAAATATGAATTAAAAAAATAAATAAAATTTTCAAAATTTAAAAGATTTTCAAAATGCACTGTGTATTAATAAAAGGAGTAATATTTCCAAAATTATTGCTATTTTGAATTCTTTAAAGATGGAAATATAAAGAAAAATAGATGCCGTACATTTTTACTTTTAGAATTTTCTACAGCTGATGAGATTTTCCATAACATTTTCACCGACCTTTAGGGTCATTAATTACTGTACGGCATTTGCAAAATGTTATCGACTGTATCAAATAGTAATTGAAAATGGTGATGCCGTTCATATTAGCCTATTCAATGTGACAGCCATATTGACGTGAATTTAGTTTTATTTCTTCGTCTAATAATCTAGCTTTTACAAAATCGATTTTGACATCTGAAACTGTTTCTAAAGCTGTCACTACTGAGTCGTATTTTGATGGTAAAGATAATAATAAATGGCATAATTTGTCACCTTCATCAAGGTTCGATCCAAGATCTTTTAGCTCTCTTATTATTGTATCGAATTTCATAAAGAGGTCCTCCAGCTTTTCATTTGTCCCAGGTCTTAAACTAAGTAGTTTTCTCCATAAGGAAAGTTTTGTATAAGAACTTGAACTGACGAATACGCCTTTTAAAGCTACTATTTGTTCTTTTTCGGTTTTGCAATATTTTATTATATTTGTTTGATACACCCTGTACTACTATTAACTGCGCTTTTGCATTAGCCTCATTGAATTTACTCTTTTCATCAGTTGTTGCATTTTCACCTGGTGATGCTTCTAGAGCTTCACTGCACAGTTCTCGTTTTAATATAGTTACTATTCTGAAATGCCAGTTATTGAAATTATTACATGTGTTATTACCCTCAAAGATCGGTAGTAAAGCACTGTTGAGTCCCGACATTTTACTGCACTTATAACTGTTTACAGTTTATTATTTTACAAGATTTCTCCTAGTCAATACCTGGGCCCATAACTTTTTAAAGATTGCTTTTGAAGATTGATCCAATCGAATAATAACCAGAATAACCTCTTTGGTATTTATTTTTAATTATTCCATATATATATTTATACATAACAACAAAAATAACAAAAATCTCAGAAAGTTCCTTTTTCTTTACAGTGGTCCTAAAACATTATTCAACAATAATAATAGAGGCTACCAATGATACAAGAAGAACGCCTTAGTAGTAGACAAGCTTCATGCGACTGAACGAAGCATAAAAAAAATTGACGTTTGGCGCGGTGTTGCCAGATGCGGGCGGGCGGGGAACTGTGAACCCAATATTTGTAGAGTATAAGGTTCTCTCGTATTCAGTTTTTAGGCGAGAAGTGAGTGCGGGGATGAATAGTCGGACTATCCTTGTTCTTCGAACGCCCTGTAGCGGTGCAGTTATCTCTTTCTAGAACGACGGTCCGTACTGGCCCGAAATATGACCAGAAATATACTATGACTTGTAGTGTTATATTCTACAACTTATCCTGATTACCACCATGCAAAACAGAAATTCTTACAATATTTTGAATCAGGCTCAGCATCTGGAATGATTTCACACCAGCTGCTCATTGGCTAATGACATTTTTTGGTAGGGATCGTGAGTTACGAGGCCACCTTATACTCTACCAATCTTGCTGTGAACCGACCCTCCTCGAGAGAGATAGCTGGCAACAGCTCTTCTCCCAACTCTTATATGTTATTGCCTTCGGCCTTTGGGGATAGAAGAGAAGTAATGCAACTATAGGGCAGGAGGTTGCGCTGGGGGTTTCTCACCTCTGTAACCAGCAAATATGTACGGCATTGCTAAATAACATATCTATTAAAACATAAAAATTGAATTGTACAAACACCGTACAGTTTTAAATCACCTTTATGAAGTAGAAAATAGTTGCAAAAATCTTAATGGTGACAAAAGACTTTTCCAGACATCTGAAACCATTCTTTTTGTATGGCATTTAGTTTTTACTAATTATCGTTTTAAGTATTAACAAACTATGCTAATGCCGCAAACAAATTTTTACCCTAAAATTGCTCTTTTCAGAGGGAAATGAATTTTCCTGACGCATATGTTCCATGAAAAATGTACAGCATGGCAAAAAATGCCTTTGTTTCATAAAAAAGCATTAAGATCATTGAATTTGATGTTCAAATCACCACCACTATATTAGTAAGTGGTAGGGAGTTTCACCAGGGGTTTCTCAACCTGTAACCACCAAATATGTACGGCCTTGCTGAATAATGAATCTATGAAAGCATACAAATCTAATTGTACAAACGCCGTACAGTATTAAATTACCTGTATGCCTGGAAAAATTTTCGGAAAATCAAAAATTCTTCTAGCTTCCGGTCCCATCATTTTTATAGTAATTCCGTAAAAGAAGTTTTTTTTTGAAGAGCACATTTTCGGATGGAAAATTCAATTTACCTGTGTACTCACCTGTACCGCCCAAAAGTGACGACATGGTGCCTAATGCTATGATTTCATATACCAGCATCGTACTGGATATAATTCGTGCTGGGTCGTACTTGACCCCTTAAAAATGACGATAGGCTTGTAGTCTATTAGATCTAGATGCGTGAAATTTGGCAGAAATATTTTTTGTTGATTTTCACTTTTCGAGCGATGGACTCTTCTGAGGAAATAAAAAGACACGTATTCGAATCTTCTTTATTGGAATCTGTCATACACGAGTAAGACGAAATTTCGATTTTCACTTTTTGAAGGGGTGAAAACGGGGTGGTAGATGGTCTAAAGGTATCTCGTAAATGGTGAGCATATCTGGTAAACGTATCTCTGAAATCGCGTGAATCAGAAACGCGATATTCCAGTGATGGGCTCTTCTGAGGAAATAAGGAGACACGTATTCGACGATTTTCAAAAAGAAACCCCCGAACGGGTAAACAAGGGGAGGGATGTTTTAAGTATGAAATTTGACACATACCCGCCCATGTGCTCTATTGTCGATTAAAATAATTATTTCTTCGTTTAACTCGCTCTAACACAAAAATAGAATAATAAATTGTTATCAAATTGCGATGCGCAGCGGATGCGCAGTGGCTTTTCTCGAGTGCAATGGATGTGCAGTGGGTTTCCTTGAATGCAATGGATGTGCAGTGGATTTCCCCGAGTACTATTGGTGCACAGTGGGCTTCCTCGAGTACAATGGATGTACAGTGGGTTTCCCCGAGTGCTATGGATGCGAAGTGATTTTTCCTTGAATAATATAGATGTGCAGAAGTTTTCGTTAAGTGCAATGAATGCGCAGTGGGTTCCCTTGAGTGTACTTCCTGAGTACTATAGGAGTACTGAGTGAGTATGTAGTACTTCTTTTTAGGCATAGATTAGTATGTCAATGTTCTTAATTCCACGCGAACGAAGTCTTCCACGCGAACGAAGTCACGGGTATCAGCTAGTAAATTATAATAATCAAGTTACTAGACAACATTGAATTTTCATGAATAGCTTCCCACTTTAATTGAGACCCCCTTTACATAGGTAAGTGACTTTTTAAATGTTTCCTAAATAATTGACCAAAATTAGTTATATCGGGTATTTAAAAAAATTGCATTCAGAATTAAATATCATAAAATAGCAATGAAAAATATTTCATATAACTTATGTTCGACTCTATGACAAAATGGCCAAAAATACATTTAAAGTCATAATTTCTGTTTTTCAGTCTATTGGATGGGTTCATTAATATGTATAATAACAATCTATAGGGTGTCAACAGAATCATTAGGCAAGCCACAGTTTCCAGAGTTTTCAAGATATAAGTCTTAAATTTGGCAAGGGTAAATTTTTCATAATTTGACATTTTTCCATCACTTCCGGTTTCCCCAGAAATGACGCCAACTTTGAAATATTTTTACATTTTTAGATTTCGGAGGAGACGATTTTAAAGTACGGCTGCATAGTTTTGAAACATTTTTAATACTACTTGATTTTTTTAGGGCTATTTTTATTTTTGCATCTGCAGTACAAGGAATTCACTCAAATCAATCAAATGGACCTAAACAATAAAAGAAAACGCTTATCAAGTTCAGTCATTTACGTATAATTTCATTATTAGGACATTTTGACAGAACTAAGACGTCACCAAAGCACACCTTTCAGTAAATACAATTTTTCCTTTTCAAATTGGGTTTGTTTTCAAAGAATTTTTGAGATCTATGCGGCAGTTTTCTCGAAAACGGTTGGAATTTTCAAGTGTACCTTTTTTACGTAGAAATCACTCCTGCGTGAGATTTTCTAGTCAAAAGTGCCACGACGTTTCGTAAAAAAAAAAGAGAAAAAATATTCATCATCAGATATAGCTCATGAGGTGCCCTCTACAGGCTAGCATGATGTAATACATAAATTATTGTTTCTTAGCCTAAAAAAATATTACTTACCTTACCAAATTGGGAGCAGATCAGTCAAGAGGTAGTTGAGATATTGCAAAGAAAAGAAAAAAAAATACAACTTTGACACCCTGTATCTCAATAAGGAGGCACATTTTATCTAAGTGTTTTAAGTTAAATCTTCATATTTTGGACTAAGAATTCTCCAGTTAGCGTATGTCCAATTATTAATGAAACACCCTGCATAAATTTAAAATATAAATTTCATATTTTAAGGCCATCGGAATATATTGCAGAAAACTGATATTTATTAACGCCCTTTAAATACTTATTATCCATTTCCGGAAATAATTTTACACTATCAGAAATAGAAACTGGCCACAAAGAAATTTCGTTGAACTTTACCTGTGCCGAGATACGCCAAGCTCAGTTAATAAAAGAATATGATCATTAATGTTGGTCTATAAAACACGTGTATGATAAGATTTCCTGGCAATCTGGTTGACTATATTATCACAGGAACAGGAACAGAGGAAACCAGCTACATTATTAATAATTGCAACAGAATATGTTTTATCTACCGAGCAGAATATTATCAAGTATAGTTTTTAACGCGTAATATAACATCAGTGATATTAGAAAATGTCTTTATTTACATTGAAATATTTTTTTTCAATTTTGCCGAAGTTCGGGCCAATGCTCTATCTTTCACTTGACCAATCGAAACAAAACATAATACACACTAATATAAACAGTGTATCGGGGTAAAGTCCCGGGCCATTATCTCGAAAAATGATAAAGATATTTGAAATTTGTAAAAGAGTGACACCAAAAGAAGGCTTTGAATAATTTTTCCTTCGCAATGCACAGATGCTAAATTATTTTTCTATGGCTGGAACCCTGAAACAATAAAATATAAATAATTTTGATTATATAGAAAATTTTGTAAAAACCAGCCGTTTTGGAGCTACATGATTTTTTTTATTTTTATTTATTTATTTTTTTTTGTAAATTCTGAAAACCCCTGTAACTTATTTGTTAATAATTTTAGACCATCGGTTATTTAAAAATCTTATTTTATTAAATACAATACTTTCTATATTACTACATATTTTGAAAATTCTTACTAATTTAAAGTTTTAGAAATATAACTGTATTTGAAAAGTTTTGAAAATTATAAAAAATTTCAAAATATGAATAGTGGAGTCAAATTAAGAATCAAAATAGATGAATAAGGAATTCTCTAGCTACAGTAATTTTATTGTAGGTGTAATAACAAGTGCTGTGAGCAGTTTTGTATTAAATTTGTCCATGGCTTCTTGTAAAATTTTAACAGTTTATTTTTCATCACACAAATTTTCTGCTATTTTCATTAACAAATTATCAAAATGTTGTTTCATATGCCTAATCTTATTCATAATATTATTGTGAACAGTTCGGTATTTTTATTTTTGCGGTACTATTATTATGACCTGAGATATAATAAGGAAAATGGCAGAAAATTTCTGTGTTGAAAAATAAATTGTTAAAATTTTGCAAGAAGCCATGGATGGATTTAGTACAAAATTGCCCACAACACTTGTTATTATACCTATAACAAATTAAAACAATAAAATTGCTGTAGCCAGAGAATTCCATTCGAATTTTGTTTTGACTCCACTAGAAATAATATAAGGAATATTGTAATTATTAAGAAAATAGTTCTAAATAACCAATGTTCTATAATTATTAACAAAAAAGTTACAGGAGTTTTTAAAATTTACATAGACCAAATAATAAAAAAAATAAATTATATAGCTCTAAAACGGCTGGTATTTACAAAATTTTCTATGAAATCGAAATACCTTGATCATATGAATCATGTTTCAAGATTCCAGCCACCAAAAAGTAATTTGGCACTACAGCGCCATCTCTGTGCACTGCGCCATTTACAAATTTCAAATATCTTTATTATTTTTTCGAGATAATAGCACGGACATATGCCAAACATTTACCATGTAAATGTAATATGCAAATTTTGGTCACAGATCGCTGGTTCAAATCCGGTCGAAAGACCATGGATATTATCGCAGAACATTTTTTTGAATAAATGTGAACTGTATAGTATTAATTGATTTATTTGAAGGGTAATAGCAAAAACAACAATCTGCATTAGTAAGTAATATACGTCTTTACAACTTGTGACTTTCTTGCAACTGTTTTCTTACCAGTGTTCAAACTTGAGCACCAAGCCCGACTTACACTAAATAGGTGAAGGTCACCTACCTACCAAAAATAGGCAGGATATTAGACTAAACGCACAAGTCATATAGACCTCTAAGCCTACCCTCTTTCCTAAAACATTGGAAAGACTACTGGACAGGTACATTAGAGACGAAGCACTAAGGGAAAACCCCCTTAGTAGACGTCAATATACATACCAGCCGGGAAAGCCAGCAGACCTCGTGCTGAATGATTTGAACAAATCATTAGATGACAAAGAAAGGAGCGTTCAACAACGCGACAACGCAATCACTAGCGAATGCTTTGTCAAATAGAGGAGTCCCAACAGTACTCTGTCAGTAGATTAAAGCCAGCCCAGATAAGAGGATAACAGTATCCAATCTAGGCGTGGCTACCATTAAGGAAAAAGTGAGTACAGGCTCAAGGAGGAATACTATCTCTAATGTTGTAGGCAACCCTTGTTGACGAACTTCCGGAGAAAGCCTTTATTGCCTAGGATACGCTGACAATCTAGTGATAGTAGTGAAGGGGGTGGTTTGCGAGCACCGTATCAAAGCGTTCGCAACTATTCTCGACAGGTGTAGTGAGGAAGGACTTTTCATAAATCCTCACAAAACTACAGTCACATTCACACAAAAGGGATCCTTGGGCTCAAAGGAGTAGAAATTCCATGATCCTATGTTATGCACTAGGATCATTAGACCATGATAACTTATGGATCGATGGTATTGTGGATCAAGACACTGTAGCTGGGAGCAATAAGGTTATTAAGTGACGTACAAAGGCTTGCATGTCTGTGCGCCACGGGTGCCATAAAACAGCTCCCACGTCTGCATTGGAGGTCCTCTCAAACCTGCGCCACCACTACATATTTTTATTCAAGGGGAAGCTCGTTCGGTATTGCACAGGCTAATGCAAGACACAACGCCCATGAGGCAACAACACGGAACAGAGCATCAAAAGATATACTCAGAACTGAAGGGAGATCCCATTCTGGGAATACCCACGGACACTATGGTTCCAAAGTATAACTTCCATAAAGATGTTCAAATGAAAATACCAGTCAGAGAGGACTGGAAGAACGATCCTTCGATATCGGCACACACAGTCTGGTATACGGGCGGCTCCAAGATAGAACAGGGAGTCCGAACTAGGAATACACGCCACGCCACTAAATAATAATTTCTGCTTTTAGTTTTTTTAAAGTTGTTATTTTCTTAATGCGTTGTGGAATACTGTTATATACCTTCAACATATTGTATGAAATCGATCTTCCAAAGCAGGCTGTCCGATGCATTGGTGTCGTTAGGATATCTTATGACGGGTATTTAGCTGATGAACATTGTGTCTAAATTTTACTTTATTTTGTAGGTACCGTGGAGTTTTTAAAGTAATTATTATATGATATGTCATGCAACTGCTGAGTAAACGACGTTCTTTCAACCTTAGCCACCCTAATTCTTTGATTGAAGGGAAGACATAATGGTGCTTCTTTATGCCACACATGAGTCTAGCACATGAAATGGGGTGTCGCATTTTTTTATTAAATAGGGAGTTGCAGCCAAAAATTAACTTAAAAAAACCGCTGCCTAAGGAATCACTACTTCCACATCAAGACTTCCTATCTAAGTCTCTTACAACGAAAATACTATATTTGTACTCCACTAAGTGGAAATAATTGTTTATGGAACTTTAATAGTATAATATTTGAAATCGTGTACCCCAAAAACCCATAAAATGATATGCCCCATCAGTAGTAGGGGTGGCGATTCTTGATAACTGGTTCCTGTATACACACTAAATCACAATATTTTTTTCACCCCCTGGTTACTATTGCCAAAAATGTTTTTGAGACTTTAGCTCCTCTTATATTTACTAAATACCAATTTCATGCACTCCCAATTGCTTGATTTACCTATTTGCCTATTTACCCCCATTTACCTTCAACTCTGCAACGAAATAAGATCGATATATAATCTAGTTCCAGATCTCGTTAAAGATAAAATACATACGTGTGCCATATTTTTAAGTCAATATCTTAAACGGTTCCAGAGTAATCGTGAGCAACAAAAAGATACAAGACCAACAGACAGACCGACGCGATAGACAAATTTATTTTATTCAAACTTAAAATATTGAGGTTTCATGACATTCTAAGCCTATTCGTACAAGGAAAGTTTTCAAAAAATTTTCTTGCGTTAGTATACTTCAACTGGATGTAGAAGTAATACGCAGAAAATAGCATGACAAAGATATAAAAAATCTTTCTGTGCCGTGGACTACACGATAGAAGTAGAGCCTCTTCTTCAAGCATTTTCCTCAATAAAACCTACTATCCATCCATACTACCCGAGGTAACCCACTGTTTATCCAATTTACTAGAGGAAAGCCACTACGCATTCATACTTCTTGAAGAAACCCACTGCGCATCCATTTTACTCGAGAAAACCCACTGCGTATCCATACCACTTGAGGTAACCTACTGCGCATCAATGGTATTCAAGGAAAGCCACTGCGCATCCATAATACTCGGGGAAACCTACTGCGCATCCCTACTACTTGAGGTAACCTACTGCGCATCTATAGTACTCTAGAAAAGCCTCTGCGCATCCTAAATACTCGAAGAAACCTACTGCGCATCCATACTACTAGAGGTAACCTACTGCGCATCGATGGTACTCGAGGAAAGCTACTGCGCATTCATAATACTTGGGGAAACCTACTGCGCATCTATATCACTCGAAGTAACTTTATAACATGATATTTGAAATCGCCTACCCCAAAAACCTATAAAACGATATGTCACATCGATAGTGGGGGGGTAGAGGGTTGGGGGTGGATTAAGTAAAAAAAATTTGAAGCCGTAGGTTCTTGTATACACGCTAAATTACAATTTTATGTTGTTTCACCCCCTTTAATAATGGGGAGGGGGTAGTAATAGGGGTGGCTAATGCCAAAATTTTTTTTGAGACCTTTGCTTCTCTTGTATATACTAAATACTAATTTTATGGACTCTTACCTGCTTGATCTATCTATTTACCCCAAATTTACCCCCCATCCCTTCGACGGAACATGATGAAAATATAATCTAGTTCTAGATCTCGTTAAAGTACATATGTGTACCAAATTTCAAGTCAATATCTCAAACGGTTCCAGAGTAAACGTGCGCACAAAAAAAGTTACAGACAGACAGACCGACATACAGACAGAAATTTTTTTTTCGCTCAAACTTAAAATCTCGACGTTTCATGACATTCTAAGGCTGTTTGAACAATAAAATTTTTTTAAAAAATTTTTGTCGTTACTATACTTCCACTGGATGTGGAAGTAATTACTGTATGCCTTTTTAATTGAGAGGTTCACTTCTAAAACTGTTAGTTCTTCATCCCCAATAATTACTTTTAACATATCTTGACTCACCTCTTTGTTTCAGTCTTTCAAAAAGTACAACTAAGCTTATTGAGAGATTAAGGGTTAAACAACGATTTTCTGAGAGCTTAATAAGTGGTTTTAGATCAGCATTTAAGATGTCTGAAGCATTATTATACTCTTCGAAAATACGAAAACTAAGAATATATTGCATTTGATCGGCACATTTCTAAAACCGTAAATATCGCTCGCAGACAAAAAACGTTCATATCATTGTGTTAGGGAACGAACTCTGAACAACTTTCAAAATGTCTATCTGTCCGTCCGTCCGTCCGTCCGTCCGTCACGTTTCTTGTAAGCACGATAACTCAAGAAAGAAAAATCCGATTGTACTGAAATTTGGACAGTAAGTTAGTGTTAGCTATTTTTAAACAAAATCTATCAGTAAATAAAAATGTTATTATTGATTTCAATTTGAAAAATTTTTTGTTTGTTTTTTATGTTTTTGTAATTGAATAGAAATCTGGTGAAATGATATTTCACTTTAATATTTCAATACTTATATATTTTACAAATATACATTTGATAATGTAATATACAACCGTGGAAATATAATTTTAGCTCGTCTCTTATAATGTAAAAATGTACGTTTTTTTACGGGTTAAGTGGTGGTGTAGTACTTACGCTTTTGACTCGGAATCCAAGGGTCCCGGATTCGAAACCCAAATGAGGTATGGTATAGTTTTTTTTATTTTTACTTTATTTTACACTGAGTCTTTTACCAACTAAGTTCGCACTATAAAATTAAAAATGTCAAAAACTAACATTATTTACAAACAACTGCGAGGAGTATCCTATAGAATGTGTAACAATTATATAAAAAAAAGTTCAGTGAACAGGCGAAGAGTACGTTTTTAGCTTGTTTATATTGTATTTAGGAAACCACAAATAAATTTGTTTATTGTCAGCATAGAAGTGCGTGCCACACTGAGCTAGTGGATTTTTTAGATTGGAGATGTTAATAATCATTAGCTACTAGATTTTCAGACTGTACGGAAATTGTGGGATGTTGGATGAATCCTCAGTTAAATTTATCTCGAATGATGAACGAATTTTCGCAAATTTAAGATACCTACTAGTCAACCATTCTAGGATGGCAAGTAGCCGCGCAGAGAGAGAAGAAATATCGCCACTGTTGAACAGAGACAAAGAAGCTTTTTAAGCTTCTCAAGCTAGCTAGCTTAAACAGCTTGTTTGTCTCTGTCCAACAGTGACGATATTTCTCCTTTCTCTGCGCGACTACTTGCCTTAATAATACTTCTTGCCTAGCATGGTTGACTAGTACTAAATATTTTTGAGTTCCTTACTTAACAGAGAAAGTGGGACCTTTATAAGGTGACTCGTTTATCAGCCTATCCATCCATCCATCTGCCTACCACAGCGATTTATCTCCCAAACTATTACTCAAACCCCGTCTCAAAAGTAGTTACGCCAGAGACGGCCTTCACACACAGATAAATATAATGTTTTAAATGGAGAATCTTATGATTCACATAAGCAAATAAATGCATTATTTATATGAAACAAATACTTTTGTGGTAAGAAATAATATATTATTTATTACAAATATATTATTTATTACAAACTCGGAGAATTTATTTGGTAATAAATAATTCTTAATTTAAAAAATAATTTTTTGTGCACATATATAAGGCAAAATGGTCATATAACGTAAGTACTTTTGAAAAATATAAGGAGAATTTTCGGTACTTCAAAGACAGCGGCACTCTTGTCGCTCTCTTTGTACTTCTTTTTATGATAGCAAATAGTATACGGTAAACAGTAGTAATAGTGAAAGAAACCGCAAACGCGTTTTATATTTTGCAGAAGACTTTAAACATACGAAAGCACTTGAAATAAAAAAAGGTGGAACAATTATTATTATTTTATTACACAGCGACCAATAGGCCTGTCCAACACGCTGTCACTTTGCTTTGTTTGTACTACAGCAGCCATCATTTGTTGGTAAGTTAGGGTTTTCGACAGGCTTAAAGGGCACCATACACGTTCAGTAATCTCATTACCTGAATTTTCGCGTTTTTTCTATCATACTTAATTCAATAATTATAGCTAGATATGCTTTTTTCTTAAATAATGGACATGTAAGGTGTGAAAAAATTATAATTTTCTGTATAACAAAAAACACTCACTTTTAATAATTGCATAATGCAGTACTGATTCATATTTGCATCAATACTGGTCGTTTTCTGTTAAATGTGTAGTGGAGATCCATTTTATATACTTGAGATATTCAGAATATTAACGATGGTGCTTTGCTTTATTTATCGAATATTCTTTTTCTCAGAACTTGACGATTGCAGCTGCAAGCCGATTGCAACAGCAAAAGACATATTGTCCGATGGTACTGCGCTTTTAAACATTAACTTAAACGAATTTAAAAAAAATTCGTACTATCCGGATCGCAAAAATCAAAAAAATTTTCTTTCAAAGTTACTGCGGCGGCAAAAATAATCATCCGATCGAGTTGCTATTTTAAACACAAATTTAAACAAATTAATAAAAAATTTTATATAAGTACTACCAGGATTGCAAAAAACAAAAAACAAACTATTTTTCTTCAAGGTGGCAGAAATAATCGTCCGATCGGGTTGCGATTTAAAGTGTTTGTAGGAAATAGGTACACACAACTTTTTTTCACTACCCATTCTCTTTAAAAAATATTTACATGCATATTTAAAGCGACCACGCCTCGACACAAAATCGAAAAGTCGGTCCTAGTGTAAATGTGGGGGGGGGGGTAAGCCTCTAAAAACCAGAAAAAAATATGAATAATTTTTTTCTCTTAAACGGCTCTAACGATTCTGTTTAAATTTAACACATAAATACTTTCTTGGTACCATTGGTTAATACCAATGGTAGAAAGTATTTATTTTCCATATTGATGAAATGGCATGACCAGTTACTCCAAAAAAATGCAGGGAGAGAGAGGTTGTGAGGGGGTAGTAAAGAAATTAATAATTTTTTTCTCTAAATCGGCTCTAACGATTTTGATCAAACTGGACACGTGGATACTTCCTCAGTAACAAGATGAGATGGTATAATCAGCTGCTCCAAGAGAATACAGGGAGGGCGATGCTGTGGGGGCAAAGTGTAAAGAATTAAAAAAAAAAATCTCTAAAACGGCTCACTCAATTTTGATTAAATTTAACGCATAGATACACACTTAGTACCAGTGTGAAATGACAACAGTTCCTCCTAGAAAATGTAGGAAAGGAGGTTGCGGAGGCAAGGTTTAAAGAATGAAACATTTTTTCTATAAAACTACTTCAACGATTTTGATTCAATTTGGCACTTGAATACTACTCGCTCTTAAAAAGTGCAAGCAGGAAGGCTGTGGAGGGTAAGGTTCAAAGATTTTTTTTTAAAAATCTCTAAAACTGCCCTTACTCCTAAATGGGAAAGTTTGTCCGAGTTGTGTTGGACCGATTTTTGGTAGAGAATTAAATTCTCTAACAAAATGGTCATAAAAAAACGGTACAGTTTTGATAATTGAGCTTGTAATGACCGCCAAAGTCTCAAAAATGGGGTTCTTAGGCACTTGCTTTTCATCACTTTTTAAAAATCTGAAAAAGGACACATGAAATTGTCTCAGATGATACCTAAGACCTGAAATCCGAAAAAACTATGACAATACATGGAAGTTTATTTATGTAGTAACAACTGCTTAAACAGAAAATAAGACTGAAAAAACTGCTGTGCTTTTTTAGAATCCATAGATGATCTATGATTTCATTCAGACTTTCAATCACATTTTAAACGAACGAGAAAAGTCGTAAGGTTTCTATCAAAAAATAATAAAAAGTAAGCGCTTCGGTACATCATTTTCAAGATTTTGACGGCCGGTTCAAACTTATCTAAATATAGATACATAAACATCATTTTATGGAATTTTATGTTCACCAAAAAGTTAGCTAATTTTCAAGATATTGACGAAAAAGCATAAAAATCCTTCTTCTCTACTTCACCATACTTCACAATAAGTTTGGTACACAGTCATAAAGTAATTCCATTTTTTATTATGGCCTTGTAAAGACTAATATGTTGCGTTTTATATATGCTTGCCCTTTAATAAATTCTGATAAAATGTGGGATTCCCTGAATACTGAATAAAATCTATGACCCGATATTTCAGAGTTTTCACTAAACATTAAACTGGACATTATAAGAGCCACACATTTATTATGTTATACACGTAATTTGGATGACAAAGAATAAGTTTATCGCCCTTTACCGGGGTACAATTCGCATTTGCTTCCACAAAAAAACCTGTCGCTGAGAATTCGTTATGAGCGCATGCGCAGTGCAATTGTTTTCAAATTTATTTCCATTGATTTCCAGTGATTTCCAGTGATTTCCAATTGAATTCCAATGGTTTCCGTTGATTTTCGTTGATTTCCATTTATTTCCAATGATTTCCAGTGATTTCCATTGATTTCCGCTGATTTCCACTTGCGTGTACACCAGATTTCCACAGCGGTCTACCCCTCGGGAGTAACAATACAGATTACAGAAACGTGTCAGTACATTTTCAGCTTTTGATAGAAGTAAATGTGTCGTAAGTTATTATGGCATCGCTTTCCATTAATAAGAGATACAGTACTTTCGTGGCTTGAAGATTTTCCGGAACTACGGTTTAATGGTGTAGAACTTTTCTGTACAAGCTGTGAAAAAAACACTTTCGTGTACACGCAAGTTGAACATTTTAAAACATGTTTCATCTGAACGTCACAAAAACTAGAAGTAATGGTGAGTGTAACATACCATGAACAAAACTAGATAATCCTCTTTTTAAACAGTTTCTGCAAAAGCATGTTATTGAGGAATATAAGAACGTTCAAGTGCCAGCGGAATCTATAGTGAGAAAAATATATTTGACTCCGACTTGTGACACTGTGAAAGAGAAAATATTTGCAGAGCTGAATGAAAAACAAATCTGGCTTTGCGTTGATGAAACCACAAATGCCTGATTCATGGAGATACTAAATGTGATAGCCGGTGAAATGAAGGAGACACGTTCAATGTGCGGGCACGCGGATTGCATCTAAAGTACTTGACGTTACTAATTCAGTAACTGTAGCTCAATGAGTGCAATCAACTTTGAAACTGAATTTACTAGACACAATTATAATTATAAGGTAAAATATTGTATTATTGTGCATGAAAATGGTCATATTCTTCATATCGCCTAAAGCCGATTCTGGTTTTTACGTCATAACTACCTCACATCCGGGGTGTGCTTAATACTAGATGAGGTTACGGCAGCTGGGAAAACATTCAAGTCGAATTTCCATCCTGGCGAGAGCAAGGAGCGAGTTCGTACTCTCACCAAAACATCCTAAATGTTTAGGCCCTCCACATTAAATTATGGGCCCCGGTTCCAAATTCACTGGCGGGCCCCCAACTACTTTATTAAGTATATGTACACTTGTACCCAAATATTAATTAGTTTTATATTTTTGCATTGCGTTTTCTAGTCTAGTCGGGCTCCTAAAGTGGCTGGGCCCAGGTACCCCCGCTTGTGGAGCCTTGCTCACATATTAGACAAAAACATTGATAACATCCATTACCCCATCTAAGTAGTAAAAGTTCGAATCAATGTAAACATGGTACCGTTTTTTAGAATAGCATCTTTCGTTTTCAAAGAGCTATAATTAAAATAGATTCATTGCAGAATTATGCAAGTAAATATACTTTTATCAAGGAAACTGAGTGCTGGCTCAATGAGCGAGAATAGAGCACAACCCAACGGGGTGTGCAATTTTAGTTTGCTATTTAAAATTTTCAGGCTTGACCAATTCTTCTTCTAACTGACCTGTACCCTTAGTTTTTATAAATATATATATGGGCAATATCAGTAAAACATTCTTTTTACTTCCTTTTTATATTAATATCCTGACGGAGTATAGCTATAGCAATTCCACCACTCAACCAGGACACCATACACACACCTACACACATACAGGCAACAACACAACAACCATTCCCTGAGACATTGTCATCTGCCGCAGCTGAGACTTGAACTCAGGAGATATTACAGCGACTAGCCGTGATGAACCACTCAACCGCGGTCTACTCCACTGCCACTATCTCAGTAATACATTAAAAACGCTGCTAAATATCCATAGCTTCTCCAAAATTCGAACTCGGGATTCTGTGGTCTCAAGCTTAACACGTAAGCAACTAAGTCGCTGAATCGATATAAAATGTCAGTTATGCAAATAATAAACTTGTACTGTACACCGATGAAAAAATTCTTTAATATTCAGACACCCAGACACTGCACGTGAGAGAGAATTATTCTCACGTGTATCTAGAATGAAAATAAAACGTGATTTTACCGCTGCACGTTGGAAATACTAGTACACCAAACCTCTGTATAAATATTAATGATTCTAATGCATTAATCTCAGCTGTCTTAAACATGTGTGGAGATAACTTCTACCACAGGTATTTATAAATAATGTAATTGCATCACCACGTATTACTCAAAGAACGAATTATGAATAATGTAGATATAGTAAAATATGCTTCTTTACAGCCTTATTAATAGTACAGTCCCTTTTTGTCAAAAGTACCTTAATTCTATAGCGGCTTGGATTTTTTTTTGCGCTTTCTTAAACTCAGGGTATCAACTTCGAATATTAAAAAGGAATAGATGTGCTCTTACCTCTAATAGGGTGAAAACCAGCATTAAAGTCAAAGAATCAATAATTAACGAAGTACTGAGATAAATTAATGAAGCGTATACTATCTATGTTGTTGGGGTCGCTGATTACGAGCGATATCAAAAAAAGCATTTTGAAAGTCTCTTAATCCTCTTTAGGGTCAGGTATATCAAAACAGTACAGAGTTGTCAGTTTTTCTATATTCATCTTAAATGCGTCAATTAAAAAAAAAAGTTAAGAATCAAATTCAAACATTTCTATCTCCTAAGCTATTTTTTTTATCAAAAAAATGAAAATGGTTTAAGGTGCTGTAAAATCTTTTAGATAATGCATCCATTACGGTTGAGGACTCCGGACTAACAAAAAACGTGATTTGGATTTTTTTTTTAATTTGGAATTTACTGGAGCCAAAAAACGGGCACTTTTAAGTGTAAAGAATCAAAATTTTGCCTTTATTTTCCTTGTATCATTTTTGATTTTGCAGATATCAAAATTTGCCAGAAGAAAATTTTAAGCTACTATAATATGCTTTAATTTGGTTCAAGGTACATGTTAAAAGGCTTTTTTTAAACTAGAGTTATGACTGTTTGAAGAGTGTGACCTTCTCAGGGCTAGGTTCAAATGCACCTAACATTAATTGTATTTCGGCGACGATAACATTTAAACAAATTTTTATTTCATGGATTAAACAGCCCCACAAAAAAAGAAGTTCAAAGCAGCGAACCATTCCCATGTGTTCCTATGTATTTTCGGTCGCTGTATCCGAATCCAGGGTCAAAAAAAAATAGTAGCTAGAGCCAATAAACTCATTAGCTAGAGCCAATAAACTCCCCTGAAATGGGGTAAAAAGGATATTAAGCTACGAGAATAGTTGTTACATCTTAATCAATCGAATTATACAAATTAAGGTTAAACAACAGCATACATACAATAGATATGAAACACCCAGGGAGGGGCGAAAACTAGCCCACATATATAAAAAAATCTATTCAAAACAGCAATGACTGCTGAAAAAGCTCAAAATGTCTAAGTTTTGTTAAAGTGATAAGACACTGCATCAGGTCTGGCGTAATCTTCATAAACTGCCCCTATGGAGTTGAAAACAACCACCCCCCAAGTTTAAAGGACACGAGAAAAACAAGAAAAAATATCAAATGCAACAGGATTTCTATTTTCATGGATGCTATGATTGGCTGAAATTGCGTAGTACTCTAAAATAGAACTAGAAACTTACGTACCATCAGTGTACCTTACGTACCTACAGTGTCAACCCTCAGAGGGTGTGAAAACTATCCCCTATGTAAGGTTTGACTATAAAAAGTTACAGTGACTTCTATAAAAATTCGAAACACCTGCGTTGTGTGGAAGAGAGAAGAAACTAGACTATGTTCGACGCTGTGCTTGAAAACCACCCCCACGGGGTTGAGAGACGCTTATAAAAAAAAACTATGGAAATGAAACGAATAAGCAACAGTATAGCTTTTTCGTTACATCTTAAATTACGGAAGTTTACATCCTTTCTGGGGGTGTTACTTAATAACATTTATAGGACATGAGTTTCAAACTCTAAGTATGCAACACGATTTTTGCCAATCATAGCATCCATAAAAATGTAAATTCGGTTAGTTTCTCTCTGTTTTTTCAGGATCCTACAGATATAGGGGTAGTATCTCGCCACCCATGTCGGTGGTTTTCAAGCACATCGTCGAACATAGTCTAGTTTCTTCTCTCTTCCACACAACGCAGGTGTTTCGAATTTTTATAGAAGTCACTGTAACTTTTTATAGTTAAATCTTACATAGGAGGTAGTTTCACACCCTCTGAGGGTTGACAGTGTAGGATGTTGATGATTCGTAAGTTTCTGGTTCTATTTTAGAGTACTACGCAATTTCAGCCAATCATAGCATCCATGAAAATAGAAATCCTGTTGGATTCTACGTTTTTTCTTGTTTTCTCGTGTCCTTTGAACTTGAGGGTGGTTGTTCTCAACCCTATAGGGGCAGTTTATGAAGATTACGTCGAACCTGATGTAGTTTCTTAACACTTCAACAAAACTTAGACATTTTGAGCTTTTTCAGCAGTCATTGCTGTTTTGGATCGATTTTTTTATATATGGGGGTTAGTTTTCGCCCCCCCCCCTCTGGGGGTGTGTTTCATATTTATTGTATGTACGCTGTTTTTTAACCTTAATTTGTATAATTCGATTGATTAAGAAGTAACAACTGTTCTCGTAGCTTAATCTTCTTTTTATCCCATTTCAGGGGTGTTTTTTGGCTCTAGCTAACGATTTTTTTTGACCCCGGATTCGGATTCAGCGATCGAAAATACATGGGAATACATGGGTCTCGTTCGTTACTTTGAACTTTTTTTTTGTGGGGCTGTGTTATGTTTGTTATTTCATAAGCTAACTTTTTTGTCATGACAATTTTTTCCGAAAATGTGATCCTCCTTTGCTTAAAACCTTTAAGAAATCAATGTTTTTTGCTTAAAAATCAACGTTTAACCCCCTATAACTTGGTTTGTGTTAAGGCAAAAATAACGCATAGGGTTTTTTTGGGACAGAATTCGAGGATCTACACGTTCCAATCGTCACTTTTTTTTCATTTGAGTTTCACTCACCCCCAATGAAAAGCACCCTTATTCCTTTTTAATATATCATATTCGACCCATTTTGAGACAAACTATACAAAAATATTTGAATTTAAGTCTGCTAAAGAATTAGCCCGAAGTGAGATTACCAAGTTATTGTACTATAATCTCACTTTTACTGCTAATATCTCGCGGAGCTGAAAAAAAGTGTGTGTTTATTGTAAATCCCTCGCTGAAAGTTAAATAGGTTACGTTGAATAAAGATCTGCTGAGTTATATAGTAAAACATCTCACTTTTCTAACTAACCGCATGAGCATGATGTAACGTTTTTGACAAATAACTCAAACATTTTAAAATAAAAAGCTATAACAAAATTTCAGCGTACGA
Organism: Rutpela maculata; assembly: GCA_936432065.2. Classification (NCBI taxonomy): domain Eukaryota; kingdom Metazoa; phylum Arthropoda; class Insecta; order Coleoptera; family Cerambycidae; genus Rutpela; species Rutpela maculata. The sequence continues at coordinate 124,460,873 of OW386290.2, read as the reverse complement.
AGAGAGGCTAAAATATTATTCACATAGAATGCACCGAGATATAACGGATTAAAACTGATATAGTCATGATTTCTTTAAAAACCGCTGCCCAAGGAATCACTACTTCCACATCCAGATTATTTTCCAAGTCACTCACAACGAAAAAATTTTTGAATGTGGAAATAATTGTTTATGGAACTTTAATAATATAATATTTGAAATCCTCTACCCCAAAAACCCATAAAACGATACCCCACATCGGTGGCGGGGTGGGGGTGGTGATAAGGGGTGGTAGTGGGGGTGGATGAAGTAAAAAAACATTTTGAGGTTTCTGGTTCTTGTACACACACTAAATCACATTTTTTTTTTCATCCCCTTTAATAATGGGGTAAGGGGAGTGGCTAATGCCAACATTTTTTTTGAGACCTTAGCTTCTCTTGTATATACTAAATACCAATTTTATGGACTCTTACCTGCTTGATTTACCTATTTTCCCCAAATTTACCCCAATTTAGCCCTCAACCCTTCGACGGAACAAGATGAAAATATAATTTAGTTCTAGATCTCGTTATAGTACATATGTGTACCAAATTTCAAGTCAATATCTCAAACGGTTCCAGAGTAAACGTGCGCACAAAAAAAGTTACAGACAGACAGACCGACAGACCGACAGACAGAAATTTTTTTTTTCGCTCAAACTTAAAATCTCGACGTTTCGTGACAGTCTAAGCCTATTTGAACAATAAAAATTTTTAAATTTTTTTTTGTCGTTACTATACGTCCACTGGACGTGGAAGTAATTCCACTGAATGTGGAAGTAAAATAAAACATTTTCCGATATAACTTATATTAGCAGATTTTCAAAACTCTTTGAAGCAAATTATTCAAATTTCAGTGATTGGGTTACAATAAACACATAATGGACATAATGGACATAATGGACATAATGGACATAATGGACATATATTCTGTTCAATTTTATAAGGTATTACTTGTTTTATCATGCCCAGGGACGGATTTACGTTTGAGAGGCCCCTGGGAACTTCTTATGTGGGGGGGGGGCCTTTGAAATGCGGCCAATTTTAACAGAATTAAAATATAAATGTGTAAGCATTAAACCCAAGTAAGCTTTGATCCTTTAGGTTTAGGGGTAATTTATAGGCTGTGAATCCATATCGAATTAAAAAATCCTTAATAATTTTTTGAAAATGTTAATTTTATTGTAATTTTATATCAACAAAATCATTTTTTTTACAATTTAGAAATATTTTTTGGTATAAAAGATGTTTACATTTACAGTGCTTTACATTTCCTCTCTTTAACATTACACTAAATTTCATACAAAATTATCTGAGATTTGGATGTTACTCTTGTTGAATGGAAAGTTTAATTTTTTTTAATTTGTAAATTAACTTTTTCTTGCGTTTTCATGTCTTTTGATTTGTAATTTTTTCATTTATTCCTAATTTTTTTTTTGCCATTTTTATACATTCGGGGGCCCCAATTACGAGGAGGCCCTGGGCACATGCCCCAAGTGCCCTTATGTAAATCCCCCATTGATCATGCCATTTAAAATTTTAGAAGTTGTATGAAGTATGAAGAGTTGAAGCGATTTGCAGGTGAGTTATATTACAAAAATTGCCTCCCTTTAAAATGAAGTTGAAGTGTCTGAGTGTGTTGCGTGTGCAACCAATAAAAACGTATAATCAGAAGAAATTTAACAAAGTAGATTTTACAATTGAACTAAGTTCGCATGCCAGAAGTGAAGCTTTCGGGGGTTTAAATATGACTGGTGTCTCTAGCTACAGCTACACAGGTACCAGTGGCGGCTGGTGAAATTTCAATATTTTTTTTTCGTCTGTGGGACCCATACGAAATATGAGAAATAATATCTAGAGAAGCACTTCTCTAATGACCCCTAAAAAATTTTAAAAAAGCAGTTTGCGAAAAAATGTTTGAAAATTCGTTATCCTCCCCTGGGTCTAGGGACTCCTGTTTATTTTTATTTTTTTTTGTCATATGCATTTGACTTTTCATAAAAATACAACAGATTTTGGAGTTTATGAAAATATTTTCATTACTAACTGAGATACAACGAATTGAAATATTGTAATTTGTTAAATTGTAAATTACAAAATTTCAGTTCATTGTATTTCAGTTAGTAATGAAAATATTTTCACAAACTCCAAAATCTATTGTATTTTTATAAAAAGTCAAACGCATATGACAAAAAAAAAATAAAAATAAACAGACCCAGACCCATGGGAGGCTAACGAATTTTCAAAAATTTTTTTGCAAACTGCTTTTTCAAAATTTTTTAGGGATCATTAGAGAAGTGCTTCTCCAGATGTTATTTCCCAAATTTCGTATGGGTCCCATGCGCCCCAGACGAGAAAAAAAATATTGAAATTTCACCAGCCGCCACCGACAGGTACCCAGAGTACAAGTAGTCCACGTAAATTAGATATTTGGGATGCGTACTCTAGATAGGGTTAGAAATAGATACCCGAAAAGTCCTTTTTTTTTCCAAAAAAGTACCCCCAACAGGGACTTAACGCTGGTTTTCCAATTTTATCTTGTAAATCGTTCGTCAAAAGAGAAAAAAGTATAAGAAATGAAAAATTTGTCGTTAAATTCTGCATAAAAAATGTCTTATTAACCTTGTAACTTATCCTCACCTATTTCGCGCTAACAGCGTCCGAACACAAGGGTAGTTTGGGGCGCAGAGGTAAAAATCTATCCTATTCCAAGTTTCACAGCGAATATCTTAAAACCGGTTACTTTAACGAGAAAAATGCTCAGGAATGAATTTATAGAGCGGAATTTTCTCTATAAGATGCATATATAGCGGATTTTGACGCAAGTGATTTTTATGTATTTTCTCCTTTTTTTCCACAAAGCTGTGTTTTTCAATTTGAGCTCGTTTCCACAACACTCACGAGGTAGAGCTCTCGGTGCGATTTTTTTAAAGGTGGTCTCCCCTGTGGACCTATTCCACTAAAATTCTTTTACTCATAAAGTGATTCCTCATCGACGAATTCTCTTTCGAATTCAGAATTTAAACATCCTTACCCATGGCAATTCGAGCACATTGTTGAGCAGCGCAATCCAACCTTAACACAGCTGCACCGCTTTCCGCAACCCTTTTTGTAGCTGTAGGATATTAGCTTTAGGGTGGAAATTGGTGCTAGTAACTCGGAGGTATAAATGGGTGCTAAAATGTTACCCACTTTCTTTCAACCTCATTCCGTTGGTTCCAAGTTTTCTCCACTCCAAGCATGAATTTGGAGAAATACTCTGTAAGAATGTTGACGTGATGCCTTAGATGTTGGTGACAGTCTTGGTAGAAACCCGGCAGTACTAGATTGACCGACTAACTTATTGAAGATAATTAATCTTTGATGATTCAAATATATCTCTTTTTTGGGGGCTTTGTATACTGCCAGCGTGAATTGCTCTCCAGCACTTGTAATTTCTTTTTTCGTTAAGCTACGGTTGTTGAATATACGGACAACCTCTTCGAGATCTTTTCTTTTATTGACGCATTCCACCGTTTGCACTTTTCCTTTACCAAAGAAAGCTGAAGTGGTATCGCATCCACTGAACGCGTGGACAAACAAAACTGTCTTCTTACAGCTTTTTAAAACTTCCGAGGACTGCAAGTCGCGAGAAATATAAGCTTTATTTTTTATTTTTCCCTGAGCCAAAGAAACGGATATCTTTATCTTCAGGTGCGAGAGCGATAATCAATGCGAGAAGATCAATATCTTGTTCGACGATGACCACTGTATCGTTTTCATGAGATTTATTTAAGGCGGTTTGAACTGTGAGTACGTGAGCGTCATCTACAGCAGTAATTGTTTTGATTCTCTCGTTTTTAAATATCTCCACCAATTGCGAAATAAACCATTCCCTGTTTGTGAGATTGTTTATCATTTTATTTTGCGTTTCAGTCAGTGGCGTTCTCATTGAAAATAATTTCCGGTGAAATGCGTTTCAAAAGTCGCTGCTGTCTTTCGATGCTCTTCGTACTGCGGGCATATCCGTCGAACACTACAGTCACTTTTTTGCCGTAATGATTACGAATAAAGCGAACGTAGGCTGTATAAATGTCGTGAAAGTTACCCTGCCAGAGAACTTTATGGTATAAGTTCTCTAACCCTGCTTCGGCCGTACTACACGGCGAATCAAATTTTCGCCATCAACAATGAACTGGCAATCGGAAAAATCTATTGGCCTCTCTCGTACAGCATTGAAAATATCATATGCATCTTATAGAGAAAATTCCGCTCTATAAATTCATTCCTGAGCATTTTGCTCGTTAAAGTAACCGGTTTTAAGATATTCGCTGTGAAACTTGGAACAGGATCGATTTTTACCTCTGCGCCCCAAACTACCCCCCTGTTCGGACGCTGTTGGCGCGAAATAGGTGGATAAGCTACAAGGTTAATAAGACATTTTTTATGCAGAATTTAATGACACATTTTTTATTTCCTATACTTTTTTCTCTTCCGACGAATGGTTTACAAGATAAAAGTAAAAAACCAGCGTTAAGTCCCCGTTGGGGATGGTTTTTTGCAAAAAAAGGACGTTCCCCCCCTAAATTGGGGGGGAACTTTTCGGGTATATATTTCTAACCCTATTTAGAGTACGCATCCCAAATATTATTACTTTATAAATTATTTCTCCTATTCAGTGTTTTTTAATCTAATTTGTGTGTACTAAAGGGATTAATAATGAACAGGATTTCCTACTTTAATTACGGTGTTTGATTTCCTGCTTTGAACTGTCGCCTTTCCGGCTTAACGTGCCAATATTTAAATTATGAATTCAAGTAAGTAATTAAGTGGAAGTTTAGAAACGCAAAAAAAAATTGAAAATTCTTACTGTTTAAATGGGCTTAGAATGTCATGAAACGTGATTTTAAGTTTGAACAAAAAAAATTCTGTCTGTCGGTAACTTTTTTTTTGTGCACACGATTATTCTGGAAGATATTGACTTGAAATTTGATACACGTATGTATTTTAACGAAATCTGGAGCTAGATTATATTTGGAGGGTTAGGAGTAAATTGGAGTAAATGGGGGTAAATAGGTAAATCAAGCAAGTTCTTACTTGCTTGATTTATCTATTTAGCCCTCCATAGAATTGGTATTTAGTCTCAAAACGTCTCAAAAAAATTTTTGGCATTAGCCACCTGTTACCACCCCCACCCCACTAAATAGGGTGAAAAAAATAAAATTGTGATTTAGTGTGTGTACAACAGCCAAAGGCCTCACATTTTTTTACTTCATCTACCTCCACTACCCGCTATATGTAAAATGAGCTTTTAATGAAATTATGAGATAATATTTATTACAAAATTTGAAGAGTTTTATTACACAGGTTATAAGGCTGAAAGGGAGAGTTATTTCTATTACTGGAATAATTTGAATGAATAAATAAATAGAATGAATAGTAAATCATGCTAAAATAAAACTTTCTGAAAACAAGAAAGTGAACCAAACTTTCCCTGTCATAATTCCTTTTTGGAAATTAGCAAAATGCTGCCTTAATGAAGCATATTTAAACGCAATTCGAATCCTTAAATGCACAGGAGTCAGTGGTAATTAAACAAAGCAAATTATAATTATGTTTTTGTAGTGCATTATGTATAAATGTTTTGAGGTAAATGTGTCTTATATTTTATTCATTATACGTTTCCTGAGTTTAATTACACGTTTATATTGTAGCGTTTTAACTAGCCTACAATGTAGTAATAGTACAGTAAAATAAATCTAAAGGAGCAGAAGTTGCAGTCGGGTGTGAGTACCTATTTGATCATGATACTATGAAAGAGAGATATGCTCTTAGAGATGCCTCCTCTTACAGCAGTCTCCGCTGTTACGTCACGTAAAGGTCAACTAGTTCAGCGGTCAATTTTTAGTTTAGATGTAAACTAAAATACGAAAAATTTAGAAACTTATCCTCTGATAAAATAAAAAAAGTACGACTCTTTTAGCTGTTCGAAACAAAAGATAGAGCCAAAAATGTGAGGAAATTGTAAAATAATATTTACAAATATTTTTTCGTTTAACTCGCTCTAACTAAATACTGGTACAACGAATTGATCTCAAATTTTTACCGTGCGATGACTCCATATTTGTTAACAAAATGTATTAATATGAAGTGAATATGAAGTATAGAAAATATGATTTTTTTTAAGGCAATGTCGATACACTGTGAAAATTTACAGGTGCGAATACAACAAACGAGAAACTTGTAACGGTTTGTTGTCGGGTAGCTGGTTTGGAGATTAATCAAGGTCCAGATTAGTTAATAAGACCAATAAAAATACAAACAATTTATTTTTCTTTTTCAAACAGGTAATGTGTGGCAGTGTTGCATAATATACAGGTACAGGTTATACAGGTCCGTATCTTTTACGGTTCTTAGGATAACATTTTCTGTTATCTGAGAGAGATAGAGAGAGAGAGAGAGAGTAACGATGCGATGCGACGTTAGTTGCTGCTACCGGAGTGGCATCGGGCGTCGGGCGAATATGGTCGACTCAAGAAGTTTCCCAGCTCAACACGCTGTAGGAGGTTTCCAGGTCAGGCTCATCCGCTCTGGTTCTGGTGACGAAACGGCATCGGGAAATGACTATCGACTCAAGCCAGCTCACCACGCTGAAGGAATCCCTAGGTCAGATTGCATTCGTTCCGTCGTGTTTGCGTCAAGAGATGCACAAAACTGTAAGATGTCCAGCTCACCACGTGAAGACAGATTGTCAGAGTTGTCCACACTGAATTTGTTGATTTATGGCCGGGCTTTTATATCCGAGAATCTTCCCTTACTGGCGACGTAGAACTGCGTATAGTTTAGTGTCGTGTGCAAATCCGTGCCTCTAGATGGGAGCTGGGTAGATTTGCGTGCCGTGTGCACATTGGTATCGTGTGTAAATCCGGAAACTTTAATAATGGAGCAGGAATTTAAATAATGCTTCGTTACAAATTTTTTGTCGTTCGAAATAGATATCGAGCGCATAAGAAGATAGAGGATGGAACTAACTTTTTTATTTGAAACTTTTTTCTAGGATTAACAGTTTTCGAGAAAATTGCAATTAATTATACGGAACGCCCTCGTGGAGGATGCAGCGCAGAGAATGCGGTGTAAGAACTACGTACGTTAGTGTTGTTTAATGAAATCGAATTCAGATTTTCTTGCAGGGTCAAAAAATGAATGAGATTTTTGATCAAATCAATGAAGAGTCATTAAATGTTTGTAATAATTACCATCAGAGAACACATTGATATGTCCCGCGCCATTGAATTGTCATGCTTCGAAAACGCTATTTTGCAGATGCAAAATATATATTCATAATAGACACATTAAAGAATCCGGCAATTTATCTCGAAATAACAGAATAAATATTTTTCATTCTTGACTGTTTGTCTATTTTCCTGAATAACGTTAGATAAATGTACTGTTTCATAATTAAACTGATTAAAGTAGTATATTATTTACTACTACTGTTTATTGTGTTTAATTAAATGAATTAAAATTTAATATTAAATAAGAGTAAAATAAGCCCGTTGAAAAATCAACGGTGCAAAAATCATACGTGCTTGCATCAATTATTTTGGAGGTGTTTTCACCAACATTTAAACACACAACGGCCTTATTGCAAAATGAAAAGTTCTGATAAATGCAGTCTTAGAATGGGCCTTTCCTGCTATTTTTTTTTATTGTGTTATTGGAAAGATCCTATCAAAATATTACTAAAAATGGATTTTAATTTTTTTTCTGAACGCATAAAATAGTACAGAAAAGATTCAAATATTACCTAAATCAACAGCAGATTTAAACGATAGCATTCGGGCGGCAATGTGACGTCATCATAACCACACCAATCAAATATGATCTTAAACCGCTGCCAGAATTAGCTATAAAGGTGCATTCTCAAACCAAGTTCCCAAACAATCTCACTTGCATTCTGTTTTCCATATCTTGCAATTCTATTGGTGCCTGAAGTACATTTATGAGGAACCACCAATAGAATCTCGTAAAGTAAAGTGCTAACGTTTAATTGAGAACGTCCGTTTATAATCCCGATTGACATTGCGTAAACGTAAATGTTGTGATTTCAATCTAAAGAGACAAATAAAGTATAAAATCAAGCCCACTAAAAGGAAGTTAGTAACAATATACACATACGTTAAAATGATCTTCACAACAAAAAAATCCAGGAGCAGTATAAACTACACCAGGAACTTTTGCAACTTTCCACCACAATTTTCGAATTTTCAAATTTGTTGGGACGCGCAAAAATAACTTGGTAGTATTTTCACTAGTGATTGGACACACTGGTACAAAACAAACCCTTGTAAGCGGCATTTTCTAATTATAAAATAAAATTACGTAAATATCGTATCAAACATCAACAATAGAAAGTGAGGTTATCGAATATGATTTGGGTATTTCAGTACAGCGTTGCCAGATGATAATGATATTATACCATATGTGAACCAAAACGATCAAAAATAGAGAATATAAACATGATAATATGGATTTCAGGCTCAGACAGTGAAAGGTTGACAGAATTTTTGTTTTTATTTAGCATCAGGTTAACGAAGAGTACGTTGTAATGAAAAAAAAATGTACTATTCAAACTAGACAGTTGACATCGGAAATATGATGTTCACATAAAAAGACGTACACCTGGCAATAGACAACTCCCTTTAAAAATACGACTTTTTATTGGTCTAATCAGACTGACGTTGCAAGCTCGCGCCTTAGAACTCATGTTTCAAATTAAGTGAAATAAAACTGATTTTGTAAAGTAAATATTTGGTAGAACATACAAAATTGCAAGAAACTAAATTAATATAAAATTATATTACAGTTTATTATATGGTTTGGTCGTGGTGAAATAGTAAAATTCAGTCATGCGGGAGAGGCCCATTCTATGATATTAAAAAGTAAAATTGCCTGTAAATTTCAGCTTTCTAGGTCTTATACGAAGGTTTTCGATGTATTTTTAGGTAGACATTGGACACGCGGCTGCCGCGGACGCGCCCGCGAACTCGATTTGAAAGTGACTACTGGGTGACGTTATGCGCACAGCAGGTCAAAAGCTGGTACTGGTACTGAGCGTATCTTCTATTTCATAGTATTATGCTATTTGATTAACATCTTGCGTGAGTACGGCTCAATTCAGCCAATATTTTTAATTTATATTGTTCAAATGAATAATCGCAGTCGGGAACGCCCTATTCAACTCTCACTTGTTTCATAATAGTGTTATTAAAAATAATACTAACAATATTTTAAGGTAAAATTGATATGACCTAATCTACGTAAATTTCATTCAAATCTGAGAGACACAGTATAGGTACTTGTAGTTTCGATATCTTGTACAACCTCATGCCCCATTCAGTAGCCTGAATGCTTACGTATTAGTCTTGAGCACACAGACAACATCCATTCCAACAACCATCCCTCAATTTTAATTTAATCCTACCTTGAGAAATTCTGCACCAGTATAACAGAAATACATATCTTAATTTATTCACATTATAAAATAAAATCACAGAAAAGCTGATTCTATTTTATGAATATTATTTTAAGGTTTCTGTTACAGAGAGAGTCGGTTGTGCCTTCGAAGCGAACGGAGGTGTGCCTGAAACGCTTCCAACAAAACGCAATAAAACCGGGTAAAACTCCGTCGAATTTGATAAAGCTTAGGTGAATTGTAGCTCAAAAAATTCCTCACAAATCGATATATCATAGCAAAAGAACAAAGTTGAAATAGAATTAATATTTTAAAATAACTAATACAGAGTTATTTAGTGACCAGTGCTGTGTGTAAAGAAACGAAAAGAACGTAGACAAACAAAAGACCCAAGACAGGCAAAGAAAGATAAGTACCTCTCATTTTAAGTATATTTATAACCATTGAAGTGTTTAGGCCCACCGACATTTGTCGACAAGTTTATAGGGGCAATAAATTGTTGAAATATGCCATGATATCTCTCTGTAAACCTTCAAGTAAATTAATTTTTAACCATTATAAAAATATTCAAATGAATTTGATTTGGATTGTACCCGAGATAATCAATAACGTAGTGTTCGTAAAGTATATATAATTTCTTATGTTAAATTTCAAATAATCTTTTTTCATAATTTTTAAAAACACTCGCGAATTTAGTATAAATTGAACCCGTAATAATCAAATGCATTACTCTTAAAGTATAGTCATAATGTTTTCTTAGGTAAATTTAAATGAAGGTTTTCAGATCGAAATTACGCTCATTGTGAACTCTCAGTGCAAAGAAATGAAAAAAGGGTGACAAAAACCATTGCTAAGTGAAAAATTCTACATAGTGGTGCATATTAGCATGACATACGTAATATTCAAATGCACTTACAAATTACTCTTAAAGTATGGTAATTATATTTTCCTACATTTTCTTAGGTAAATTATCAGGTGAAGATTTTCAAGTCAAAATTGCGCTCGTTGTTAAGTGAAAAATTCTACATTATATTTCACACTAAAAATGGGGAGACCGGGTTACACGTGGAAAACAACAACCAAGAGGATCAAGAATAAACTAGGAAAGGATCAAACATACTGGGAAAGAAAAGCGAGGGGGAAAATGAACTCCACAAAGAAATCGCAGCGATATACTCTACCAGAAACCGAGGAATCAGAAAACCCAGATGGAGAAGAAGAAAACCTGTAGAAGCAGAAACACAAAAAGAGGAACATAAACATTAAATAACGAACACAATGCGGCAACGCATTGGACTTGTCATCTTACTGTCGAGGCGACCAGACGTGCTTGATAATGGCTCTGTCACCAAGGATACCCATAAAAGTTAAATAGTGACAACGTGTAGAAGATATATTTAAAGTATAAGTGGATGTGTTTGTAAAATAATATCTCGGAACATTTTCAGTAATGGATAAGAAATATTAGTTAGTGGTTAATTAGGTATGCAAACCAAAACTTTACACAGTGCTTACCCTCTAACGCAGTAAATCATAGAAAGAAATCAGTAATAACCGAAGAAGGTTGTCTATAGGGAGTACTAAGCCATCAGTTAGAAGAAGAAAATATAACAAACCCGGCACACACCAACACTATAAAAAATCAAGAAAAATGTCCATTATACTATTAGGAGACTTGAATGCACATATAGGAAAAGGCGATCAAACGGAGGAGGACGAAAGCGTCATAGGAAAAACTTTACCCCACACATGGCCTAAAGAAATGGAAACGCGCTGAAAAACCTAGCACACATGTTTGACTTAACAATAAGAAATACATGGAGCAAAAGTCACCTGCATTGACACCTGGAGTAATGGAAGCTTAATCACACAAATAGACCATATCCTGGTAAGCAGAGATATAAAGGAAAGGATCAAGAAGGTTAAAGCAAAAAGGACAGCAGAAATCCTACTGAAGAAAGCGCTAACACTGAACAGCAGCAAACTAAACAATAGGGAGATCATGTTACACGTGGAGAACAACAATCGAGAGGGTCATAAACAAACTGGAAAAGCCATGAAAAAAAAAGTAGCGATATATATTCTACCAGAATCAAAACGGAGGAATCAGAAGACTCAGAAAAGAAGAAAATTTGTAGAAGCAGAAATACAAAAAGAAAAGCAAAAACAGCAGAAACAGTCCTACACCTACACTGCTCATTCCCACTCCTGTACCATGCGTCATGTGGCTGTCGCTGCTGACAACAAGCATGACCCAAATCTACCCCAGCATCGGAAACCGAGGAATCAGAAGACTCAGAGAAAGAAGATTCGAAGAAGCAGAAACACAAAAAGAGGAGCATAAACACTCCATATCAAGTCACAGCACATATTTCACACGAAGATTCAGAAGAGGCAGATGCCCAGAACCAAAAACACAAAAAAGGGAGCTTGAACGCTCCCTCGCGATACAATGCGGTAACGCATCTCACAAATACCTACACCTCCCATTCCATATTCCTTTACCATGCGCCATGTGGCTTTCGCTGCCGGCAAAAAGCAACCCAGCGTGGACGTAGCAGGCCTAGCTGTATAACCCTGGGAGTGGCAGCAATGCCTACCGCGCACTGGTAAATCAATCAATCAATCGGTCAATTATTTTAAGGTTCTTGTTACATTATTTTCCTGCATGATACGAGAACATCCATACCTCTTTAACCTTATGTAAGCAATCTGCATACGACAAAAGTGCACTTAAGAGCGAGCAAGGCGATCAAATCAGAGAGTAGTAGGCGGCTATGAGCCAATGTGAGGAGAGATCTTCCTATTAAATAAATTTTTGCTAAACATTTTCTTCAGTAGAAGTGTAGTATTCATTCACTTGCAAGAATATCTTTATTGTCAGTTTACCTATGGACATAAAACGTACTTTTCGACAAAACTTATATAATAACTTTTTTTTTTTCTCTATTCTTATTGGGATGCTCTGCCACATGTATTCTTCTAAACAATGTCTGAAATCTACAAAATAATACAATTAACCAGTATTTTACTGGAAAATAACCTCTACGCCTGTGACTTTTACGTCAAAGGATCAGTTAGAGGGTGGTTTTGACAAATAATGAATAAGAACAAAAATATAAAAATGACGTATTTTGCTGACGTTTCGGAAAACGAATCTGTTTCCTTTCTCAAAGCGTATTATAATGTTTGTGGGCTGTGTATATTAAATACACAGCTTTAAGAATATATTTGTTATATTCAGTATCCATAGATACTTACTGCTTACACAGAACTGTTGATATATAATTGATAGTTTTATTTTAAACAATGTTGAGTTTGTTAAGTTCTTCTTTTAACATCGGCAGCCAGGTTGTGCAAACATCTACAGAACAATTCGACACGCATTTATCCTCATTCAATAGTATTATAGCCGCTTCTTTAATTTTTCTTTTCTTGCTATCTGTCTCTTTTGTTAAAATTTTTGCCGAGTCCCAGTTTATTCTATGTCCGTTCTCCCAAGCGTGTTCGCAAATCTTCGATTTGGGAGAACGGACATAGAATAAACTGGGACTCGGCAAAAATTTTAACAAAAGAGACAGATAGCAAGAAAAGAAAAATTAAAGAAGCGGCTATAATACTATTGAATGAGGATAAATGCGTGTCGAATTGTTCTGTAGATGTTTGCACAACCTGGCTGCCGATGTTAAAAGAAGAACTTAACAAACTCAACATTGTTTAAAATAAAACTATCAATTATATATCAACAGTTCTGTGTAAGCAGTAAGTATCTATGGATACTGAATATAACAAATATATTCTTAAAGCTGTGTATTTAATATACACAGCCCACAAACATTATAATACGCTTTGAGAAAGGAAACAGATTCGTTTTCCGAAACGTCAGCAAAATACGTCATTTTTATATTTTTGTTCTTATTCATTATTTGTCAAAACCACCCTCTAACTGATCCTTTGACGTAAAAGTCACAGGCGTAGAGGTTATTTTCCAGTAAAATACTGGTTAATTGTATTATTTTGTAGATTTCAGACATTGTTTAGAAGAATACATGTGGCAGAGCATCCCAATAAGAATAGAGAAAAATTAAGAAAATGCCACAACCAACGTTTAGACAATATTTATATAATAACTATCAGATTTAAGATAAACGCAACCTATAAGACCGGCCCTTAGTAGATTCTCTACCCTAAAAATCAGTTGCTTATTATGTTTTCACCTAGAAAATATTTATTTTGTAAATGTAGATTATTTTAATAACTTTAAAAAATAGTACAAAAATTACTTTAAAAAAAATTTCCAATCAATTTTTCTACCCCGATGATAAAACGACCTCTTTATAAGTTAGATTTTTTCAATTACTTTTCTTATTGTTAGTATGATTAAGCGAATAAAAATGTAGTTTCGTAGCATTTTTTATTGATATAATATTTTCCACCCCTTACCACCTATCCCTTAATGGTTTGATATTTAAATAATTTCTCTATCTAAATAATTTCTCCGTAAACCTGAGGCTATTTGCGGCTAATTGCCAAATTTCAGAATTTTTGCTGACTTTACCTGGTTTTGTTCCCACTGTGCGGCGGTGAAATTGCATTTCATGTTTTCAGTGAAAGGGAATAGCTGAATAAGCATGTTTTAGTTGCCCCAGCACCAATCGGGTCGAAATTTTGAGCACAAGTTGACAGTAGTGTTAGATGAAATTTCTCAAAATATTATTTTTGGAAAATCATTTTTACGGAAGTTATATGGGTGAAAAGAAGAATGGAAATTTTTTTTTCCCCAGGCACACCCATCATTTCCTTACAAATAAATGCTTATATGACCCTTTAAAACATATCCAATTTTCAAAGCGATGGGAAGGGTACAACGTATTCAAAATTGATAATCACTGACGTACTGCGGACGTACATTGGGGTTTTTCGTAGTTAGTAGTCCCAAAAACGCGCCTAGAGCCTATAAAAATTGACCAATACAAATATATTTTTTTTTTATTTCTAAACGATCCCTCACGAGCTTTTTTGATAAAAAATACTCTGCATTAATAGAAGTTGGTTTATAGTCCAGTCAACGGGGAGTTTCACCTATAATTTGAGTGCTAATGAATGGATTTTGATGAAACCTTTTGCAATGTGTTTGTAATGACGTTAATAAAAAAGTTCAAAAAAGATTAGAGTAGAAAATGATTGGAAAGGGCAGAAAACACTTCTTTTATCACGGGTTCCGTAACATGTAGAATTAGGTCAACAATGAAAAGAAACAATGTATTTACCTTTTTTTTGGCCCAAAATAAGATGTTTCTACCCTTGTGAATTTTTTTGAAAAATGCATATTTTTCGAGATAAGGCGATTCGAAAATTCATGAAAGTGGAGGAGGGGAAATGTAAAAGTTGACAAAAAATCTGAAAAAATGCAGGTAAATGTATCGTCGAAATTCAAGCCTTTTTTATTTGCAACGTTTCTGTAAAGTGAAAACCCAATGTACGCCCGCAGTACGCCAGTGATTATCAATTTTGAATACGTTCTTCTGATCGGATCGCTTTGAAAATTGGAAATGTTTTAAGGGGGCATATAAGCATTTATTTTTAAGGAAATGGGAACATCCCCTAAAAAAAAATTATTTTTATTTTGAAAAAAATTTTTCACCACTTCCTTCCGACAAATGGACTCAATAATTTGTTCCTACGTTTGTGCCGTCAAAAGCCATAACATATATTTTTTTCATAAAAATCGGTTTATGCGTACTTGAGAAATTTTTTTTTTTCCATTTTTCTTTTCTCCCGTAAAAATGATTT
Organism: Rutpela maculata; assembly: GCA_936432065.2. Taxonomy (NCBI): domain Eukaryota; kingdom Metazoa; phylum Arthropoda; class Insecta; order Coleoptera; family Cerambycidae; genus Rutpela; species Rutpela maculata. The sequence goes on along the minus strand of OW386290.2, from coordinate 124,445,609 downwards.
TCTAAAAGCAATATTTTGGAAAATTTCATCTAACACTACTGTCAACTTGTGCTCAAAATGTCGACCCGATTGGTGAGGGGGCAGCTAACACATGCTTATCCTGCTATGCCTTTTCTTTCAAAGGCGGTACGTTTTTTTTGCAAGCCCAGTACATTGATGCGCCACTGGTCGCACTACAATAAATTTCTCAGTATCCGGCCGTTTATATTAAAGGCTTCCCTAATCAGTAGAGGATCCCAAACTTTTATAAATAAAAACAGTTGCTATGCCATTTCCGATAAGTTTAATAATAAAGTACAAAGTAATCTCCTTGAAGTCCTAATTATAGAGGCTGGTGCATACAGCAAAATGTTTATTTAATAGATTTATGCCTCAGATGCTTACTTAGGCTATATTCGACTGGGACCACCGTGGGCACGCCCATAGTGGACGAGGTCGAACGCTTTCACAGTCGTATCATAAAACGTGACCATGTCGACCAACTTCAGACCGCTGATTAGAACGCTTTTTAGCAGTCCGACCGTGGTCCGCCCGCCAGTCGAACGGGACCTTAATAACCATGTACTTTCGTTTAAAATGCGAGCTGCGTATTCTGAATGAATAAACTCTTTGATTTGTAAACAATTTCTTAAATAACATTTATACATTCAGTTTCACAATAAACAGTAATAAAAATTAATAATTACTCTGAAATGTTTCAAGAATTACGTTCAGAGCATTTTCTGTGTAAATATATACTAGTCATTTGATACGTTGTTTAAAATATCACAAACTATAATATATAATATATATGGCATTTCCTAATTATAAATCATTGTTAATTACCACAGTTCTGATACATTGGTGCCAAAGTAATTTTGTAAATGGAAAAGCTACAAAAATACTGTCTTAAAATTTGTACTGCTTTTATTATAATCGAGAGACGATGAACGTATGAAACCCTACGTCAGTTACATTAATTCATGGTAAATTTGAAAGTTTATGTATCAAAGAACACTAAACCGTTGGTCTGTCTAAACATATCCTGGCGGGAAGTCCTTAAACAAACTACGTTATAGTTCATTCCACTTTTACAGTGCACATAGAAGACTCAAAGCTGCCAACCGAGATAATATATAGGGAGAGCGGGGCAAAATATTAAATATATTGTATTACTTAATAGATGAATAGTAATTGTTGTAACGCCATATCCTAAAATGACATTTATTTGACAGTTTCAATGAATCAAAACAATGTCATTATTGACAAGTGTAAAAAAAAGCAAAAAGAGGAAATATAGAAATTTTATTTCACAGTGTGAAGTAAAACTTACTGGTTTCTATGGGAACAGTAATAGAATTTAGTCCATTTTTACAAAATTATATTGTTTTCTAATTTCGAATGGCGATACAAAAAATTTTGTATATGACTCGAGACTGAAATGTGTTTTTTTACTCGTGTGGTTTATAGCACTCGGCTTCGGCTCGTACTATAAATGCCCTACTTGTAAAAAAAAAACACCATTTTAGTCACTTGTTATATAAAATATTATCCTAAAATAACATTTATTTGACAGTTTCAATGAATCAAAACAATGTCATTATTGACAAGTGTAAAATAAAGAAAAAATAGTGAAATAAAATTTATTGGTTTCTATGGAAACAGAAATAGAATTTAGTATATTTTTACATATTATATTATTTTCTAATTTCGAATGGCGATACAATAAATTTTGTATATAACTCGAGTCTAAAATATGTTTTTTTAATCGTGTGGTTTATAGCACTCGCCTTCGGCACGTACTATAAACGCCCCACTTGTAAAAAGAACACCATTTTAGAGACTTGCTATATAAAACACTATTTTGTAACACCATATCCTAAAATGACATTTATCTGAAAGTTTCAATGAATCAAAACAATGTCATTATTGACAAGCAAAATAAAGAAAAAACAGTGAAATAAAGAAATTTTATTTCACAGTATGAAATAGAACTTATTGGTTTCTATGGAAACAGCAATAGAATTTAGTCTCTTTTTATAAAATTATATTGTTTTCTAATTTCGAATGGTGATACAAAAAATTTTGTACATAACTAGAGAATAAAACGTGTTTTTTTTACTCGTGTGGTTTATAGCACTCGCCTTCGGCTCGTACTATAAACGCCCCACTTGTAAAAAAAACCACCATTTTAGCCACTTGTTATATAAAATACTATTTTGTAACGCCGTATCCTAAAATGACATTTATTTGACAGTTTCAATGAATCAAAACAACGTCATTATTGGCAAGTGTAAAATAAAGAAAAAAGAGTGAAATAAAACTTCTTGGTTTCTATGGAAACGGCAACAGAATTTTCTAATTTCGAATGGCGATACAAAAATGTTGTATTTAACTCAAGATTAAAAATGTGTTTTTTTTACTCGTGTGGTTTATAGCACTCGCCTTCGGCTCGTACTATAAACGCCCCACTTGTAAAAAAAACACTACTTTAGCCACTTGTTATAGTATATTATTCAACGAGCGGTAATGTAGGTAATAACTCACGCAGATGAAGAGATGAAGTTTACAACACGAGCCGCAGTGCTGTAACTCATCAAATGAGTTATTATCATTACCGCAAGTTGAATACTATATTTTATCTACGATTATAAGAATAAATATTAAATTGAGAAAATTTTGTTTAGATTTCTGTTTGTTTATTAATAAAATTAACTGTAAAATTTAATTTTTGTACACACTTTTATATTTATTCTGCGATTTATCGGGTAATAAATTATGTATTGTATCATTAGCTACTTCTTTTCATTCTGGTGGTGTACATATTAGTTCATCTTCACTAACCGAATTCATCATTTTTGGCACAATTATTACTTAACTTGATTTGAAAACGTCGAAACAATTCAAACATGATAAATCACCTTACTCCCCTCAATAATACCGTTCTATGTCACCGTATCGGAAAAGAATTTCTCTCAGACAGAGCCAACTTCGTGTCGTGCGCGTTACGTCGACTGGACAGGCTAGGAATGAAGATAAAGGTGATTGGCTCTGTACCTAGTGATTTATAATAACTCACTCACGCTATTGGTTTATGGATACTATTAATTGTTCAAAAGCAGTTCATTAATTAGTATATAACCTAATAAGAGTAGATAAAATATTGTTATGCAACAAGTGCATAAAATAGTGCTTTTTTTTCTCAAATGGGAAGTTTGACATGCTATGGGTCTGCTGCACTCACCTACGCAAAAAAGGCATTTCATGCATTAATTTCATATAATATTTTTCTACGACATTCCTCATTTTCCATATTTAAACAAATAAATTTTAATGTTAGCTTAAACGTTAAAATACAAATTCATAATTTGACGTTTCTAAAGCGAAGATCTTGAGACGACTTCGATTTTTTTCAGTTAGCCCACAGAAATTAGCATTTCACCTAGACAAAATTAGTAAAAATCTGAATTTTTTGACAGACGTTCTTTGAGGTGTTCCAAACCCAAATCCACAAAAATCCCAACATGGCTACCCAAGATGTTAAAGGTCAAATTTTTTTGCAAATATCTCGCGACCTATGCATCGGATGCTCATGAGGTCAATGTGAAAGTTGTAGAGAATTAACTTATATACAGTTGTCTTTTTTAGGTTCGGCGAAATTTCCAGGTTGGGAGTAGCTCGTCTCCTGGCGTCGCTCGTCGGTGGTAGACCCTAGTAGCGGAAATAGGCCGACGTTAAATAAATAGATAAAAAAGTAAGTAAATAAATCGAAAACTAAGTTTTTAATTGATATCACCGGCGACTCGAATATGCTCATAATATAAAAAATAGTTTTCAATTTTTGTTTACCTTACATTAGATGTATCTTGATGAATTTAGTCTAAAGCCAGCGCCGGACAGTAGCCCTACAGTTTGCAGCAGGTTTGACAGAAATCGCTTAAGCTACGCCAGAGTAATCATTGAACAAATATTTAAAAAAAAACATAATGGTCGAATTGAGAACCTTTTTCTTTTTTAATAGTCGGTTAGAAATAAGAAATGAACGGACACATCTGTTTTAATTAAGATTTCTAAGTCTTGTGATATTGCTACGCGAATCATCCCTTAACTAGAAACGCGGGTTTTATTGTACGTTTCTACACCTACACCTTTGGTGTAGAGTGTAGAGTCGAACTTCGTATTTATCGGTCAGTGTTTCAAAATTCATGAATGCGACCACCGATATACAAGGTGTTTCAAGAGAAAATGGACATGATTTAATGACAGATACAACGAGGGTAATCAGAATCACTAATAGAAAAAGCGTCTTGGTTGCCGAAATACAGGGTGTTTTATGTATATTTGCAAGAAACTCTTTTCGTTGTTACTTTGTAGAGGATTGGAATAATTGGCACATATAATACACTAGCGATTCTGAATAAGTACATGTAATACAGTAACTTGTTGTCAAAAAGGATTCTTAAACTTTAGAGTATCAACAAGGCCGTACCCAGTGGGGGTACTTTCATATCCAAAAGCTAATCAACCCCCCCCCCCTAGATAGATGTGCTATTACCTCTAAGAGGGTGAAAACCACCCCTAAATTCAAAAAATTAATAACTAACGGAGTACTGAAATAAATTAATGAAGCTTATACTATCTATGTTTTTGTGGTTGCCGATCACGAATGTGAAGTCAGAAATTAAAAATTTTCTGTTGCACCCTCAATATGGCCGATAAAGGTAAAATAGATGAATTAATTATTTTTTGTTCATTTTGAGGAATTAGGACTTTCTTAGCAGATTGTTACATTTTGAGACATAAAACTCATCCGCTAATGAGAAAGACAATTGCTCTTACACCCAAGAGGGTGAAAACCATACCTAAAGTTAAAAAATAGGTATAAAGGAAACACTGGGAATTTATTAATGAAACTAATACTATTTATAATTTTGAGGTTGCTGATTACGAATTTGGATTGGATGTTAAGGTGTGGCAAACTAATAAAACAATAATTAATATTTTCCAATTTGATTTAGATAAAGATTTGAAGGTCTCTTAATCCTCTTTAATGTCAGGTAGGTCAAAACAATACAGAGGTTGTCAGCTTTTCTATATTCGTCTCAAATGCGTCAATTAATAAAAAAAAACGTTAAGAGTTAACTTCAAACACTTCTATCTCCTAAGCTATTATCTTTTTCAAAGAAATAAAAAAGCAACATTTTCCTTAGTTTATTACCATATTTTTTTGTCTCTAGTAACATTCAGCTAAGGTGCTTCCCTACTAAAAAGTTATTTATCCTTAAACCAAAAAAAAAAAATATTTTTTTCAAAAATTCTCAAAATACATTAAGTGGTTTTTTTTCAATTTGGAATTTACTGGAACCAATAAACGGGCACTTTTTTGTGTAAAAAATCAAAATTTGCCAAAAGAAGATTTTAAACTACTGTAATAAGCTTTAATTTGGTTCAAGATACATGTTAAAAGGTTTTTTTTTTTTATTTTAATATCCAATTCGAAAAGTACATCAAGAAACGAACAAAATGGTTTCATTAATTTTTTGACACACTTTTACCGCCTTCGAAATAAATTCCACTGAATAATGCAAATACGAGACTTAAAAAAATATCGATGAATGATATTCGCAAAAAATGCTTCCACAATTAAATTAAACATTTAGTTTTCTTCTACAGTAATTATTGTTTTAATTGCCAATTTTTATGGAGTAGTAATAAAATAAATAAATGTTAGAAGGCACCGAATCAAGAATCTATTTCATTCCTCTCTTTTATTAAAGTCTAGTAAAACAGCAACATAATCGCTGGTTGGGGTTAACAACAGTTACTCGCTGACACCCCGCCAGGCTAAATAAAGGCATTTATTATTATTACTATTATTATAACATACCTTTTAACAACAACAATAATAGTAGCAATAAAGCTGCATGTCAATAATGTGCATTGTAACAAAATAACAACAGAATATTAACAGAATCGTACGAAAAACAAAAAAAATTGAATTGCAATTAAATTTTATGTTCAAAATGTTCTCCTCAACTTCAGGATATTTTCTGGTGCGGTTCACGAGATGATCAATTGATCTACTTATCACATCTGGACTGTTTCTAACTTCGTTGCGGCATTCAATAATCCTGTGAACTGATCCCTGCCATCAATGTAGACCTCATTCTTTAAGTGAACTCATAAAAAATAATCTAAAACTAACTGATTTAACGTTCAAACACATTGTTTAAAGTTGTTACTTTTAATCATAGTAGCCTTATACTTCAAAATAACAACTATTAGAATGGTGTGATAACATTGAACAATAGTTGCTTTCTTTCTACCAGTGAACTGAGCTAAACTTAAGAAATCTTACTTAACTGGGCGTTCTATTTGATTTTCTTGTATCTTAGGTTAGCTCAATTAAATACCGGGTTTTATCCTGAATTTTAGAAACTTACCTAAGTTGATTTCAAGATGGCGATTGGTCAAAACACCCCAGTCTTAACAACACGCATGCGTAAGCTTTGTGGTCTGTTTTGGTCATTCTTTTTGCAGGTTAGTTTAGATAAGAATCTCAAATTCGGGTTTTTCGAACATACGTTGCCGAATCTTTTAGAAAATTTAAACATCACATTTCTTCAATCAAATTAGAATCCATTTAAATGATGTATATCCAAACAGATGGATTGGTCGCGAAGGTCCTCATATATGACCGGTAAGGTCTCCGCATTTCAACCATGTAGATTATTTTTTATGAGGTCACTTAAAGAGTAAGGTCTATAATGTGGACATTAATTTCAGGTATCAATTAATTCAGAGGATTGTTGAATACCGCAACCAAATTAGAAACAGTCCAGATGTGATAAGATCAGTCGGTCATCACGTGAACCGTATTAGAAAATGAACTTAAGCTAAGGAGGACATTTTGAACACAACATTTAAATATAATTCTAATTTGTAAATACGTTTATGACAATATCTTCACTTTTTGTTTTCCGTACAATTATTTTGTTGATATTTTGTTGTTATTTTGTTACTAAGTGTAATATTGATATGCAACTTTGTTGCTACCGATATTATTCTTGTTAATAGGTATACTATGTTGCCCTCTACTTAAGCCATGTTCGTTTTCTCGTGAAACACCCTGTATAAGATATGCCTTCTCGACATAAACGAAATAGGGTAAGATTTTTTTATTTACCAGAAACGGTACCAAGTAACTATTAACCGAAAACCCTACTTTTAAATCTCCAGTATTATTTTGTTCACTGTGATGCTTATAAATTAGAAGCACAACTCTGTAATACACTCGTTTCAATTTAATAGCGCCCACTTTGATATTTATATGGATAGTTTTTGCAGCCTTTTCTATGTTCACTGCAAAAACGGAACGAACTATACAAGACATCTGTAATTTTAAATGGATTATAGAAACATATTAATTGTTCAAAATTATATCGGTTTGCCTTTGCTTCACCTAGACGTAAGCGCCCAGCAGACAGACCACTTCATAAGGATATTTTTAGTATTCCGCCTACACCATCGAACAGTTTTTCTATTCATGATAATTCGAAAGAGCATATACCAAAAAACATTAAACCGTTGCACAGTGGTTTCTTCCATACGACAAAAACAACAAAGTTACATTTTATGACTAGTTCTATAGACTATGATATAAAAGTATCTCGCTATTATTGAAACCCTTTTCTTTTTTTTTGTAATCAGAAATGAGCCCATTATCAAGGGTGGATTTACGGGTGGGGGGGATAATTACCCCCCATGAATTACAATGATATAGAAAAAATTGTTGGCGAAATAAATAATTTGTAACGCAAATTTAGAAATTTTATCTTTTATCTAATAGCATTTTTGCTAATAACAAAAGACGAGTTTTTTACTGTTTTTAATTAATTGTTTTCCAAAAATGATTTTGATTTTATATTTTATGTATGTTTCATTTGATAAACTGTATTTACTTCTCAAAATAAATTTGTAGTTTCCCTCATTTTAAATAATGTATTGAAAACTATTTTCACAAAATCCCGCAATTTAGAAATGCCTGAAAATCTACATGTACAGAAAACAAACTAGTAAAAAATATAACTGCTCTAGTCCCTTGAGGTAAACCAGAAAACGGCAAAAAGCCCAAAAGTTCTGCGACTGGACCGCAAGATATCTCCCACCCCCCTTTTCGAGGGCGGGGAACACAATGGTGAAAACACCCGATTTTCCGGTGCTAGGCATTTTTTATCGGAAAATTTTATTGACGAATGTTGTTCAGAATTGACCAAAAATCCTAAATCCAACATTTAATCAAAATAAACAAATATTGAAATTTTGTTTAAAATATCGCCCAAGTCCGAAAATATCAGTTAAATGGGTTTAAACACAAGCTGTCAGATAGTTGTCAAGTAATTAGTAGTCTTTATATTTTTTAAATTTATCATTTTTTTTTATTTTTAAATTTTTTCCTTTTGATGAAATATTATTATATTGGGTTTTTGGACAATTCAATTAACTTTTGAGGTTTACAAGCGACTAGTACTTTAAAAAATAATAAAATCATCGCTTGAAAAAAAGAAAATGTTTTAAAAATTTTATTTACTGCTTAATTTTAATGCTACATTTATTAAAAAATTCATCCGGAAGTTTACCTCCCCTCATGACAGAAAGCTAAATCTGCCCTTACCCATTCTAGATCACTCAGTGAGTCAGTGAGTGAGTCTCTGTACCAACCTTGTTTGTCGTGCGAGTTCCTGAAATAGTGATACTTCTGAAGGTTTTTAGCAATGAAATTTCAAGACAAAGATATGTTGGTCAGTTTTGCGGTATTTTGTCAACAAATCTTTATTTAGATATGCAATATTAACCCAGCTACTTACTGAATTTTTAGACAATAATGTTTGCTGTTCTTTAACTTCACACATACTTTTACTAATGATGTAAATGAGCCTTACAGTTTAATTTGTTACTGTAATATAACTTAGACATTGAGTGATGCGCGTCTACATACCTACCTATTATTTTTTGTTTCAGGTACTTCTATTCATTGCCATCGAAATAGCTAGAATTTTAGTAGAACGATATCCTTTTTAACACTTTCCGACATCTGCCCACAAAAATCGAATTCTAATTGATTTTGTTCTTTTGTCTATCGGAGAGTTATCCGAGGAGCGGCCGAAGCAAAAATAAGGATATAAAGTTATTTAGATTAAATCATCGAAAAAAATCAGACTGCAACTAATATAGACTTACTAAATCGGCAACTTTTAAATTCGAACCCCTTGAAACGGCGTTCAAAAAACTTCCCTAAGAAAAAAAAAAATTTGAAGGTTATTAGAATAAAAAGCTATGTTTTTTCATTCTGTATATTAATTCTTAAGTATTTTAATGATTAGCGTAAGAGCTTCAGCATTATTGGGTTTTACTTAATTTTCCCATTATAGTAATATAGTTTTCTTAAGTGTATTTAACAAAATATATTGACACATAGACACTTCCTTCATATAAGTATTACGAATAGATTTTTTATGTTAGCTGTTTTTTTCTCTAATTAAAACTTTATTTAATGCTGCATTAAATATTTAGAAATGTGAATGCATTTAACTTCCCTTAAATATGCTATTTTGTTACTGCTTTGATGCCTTTTACGAATTATTTTATTAATACATACATTATATGAAACTGAACTTATCTATTTTTGACGCATCTCTCCATATATGCGGAACTACTGCGGGTCTTTAAAACAACCGACCAAAGAGGAATCTAGAGTAGATTCCTCATTTCATTTGGATATGTCAAAATGGAAATTTTTCCTAACATTCCATCACCCTATATCTCAGAAACGTTATCAGACCCATCTTCACATGAACTGTTTTTTAATTTAACGTGTTATGCGTTCTTGGAACACCAAATTTATTAGGGTTGCAGGGTAGAGGGAACAAGGAATAAAAGACATATTTACATACATTGCTATATTGGTGTTTTATCTATGCCCAAAAAATCAAAATAAACCGCCAAGGTCTACAATCACAATCTTCATGTCGATGGGCTGTCGGTAACAAAGCAAGTCATGTGAATACAACAATTCATGTTGAAATAAAACAAAAATATTTCATAATTTAAAACATATAAAAAATGAACTAACATTCAAATTTTGCAGAGCACAAAAATCTGGCCGTGTCGGAAATTTCAAAAAAAAAGTAACTCTTACAGCGTATTAATGAGTTAACTGATTTACCAGAAATTACGAATAATCCTTATTATTCGAATATTGTTGTTCTGTGATTTCACTCCATTACTCGATTTTAGTACTAATTAGTCTGTTTGGAAAGATCATATAAAAGATAAATACCATCACGTCTGCCCACTGGGTAGTTGTCCTATTTTTTCTTTTTGCTCACGACAGTACCAGAATTGTAATACCACAGCTTATAATCATATGGAGTAAGATATTGAGATATTCAAAACATTTGAACGACGATGCTATATTCATTACTTTTTTTATGACAACTCAGAGTATGAAACCACAGAAAACTGCCACCCCAAAAAAGGGTAAGAGTTTTCTAGATTTTCACTTAGGAGAATAGAAGTTTCTAGTTTTGAGTTCTTCGTGTTTTGGTTTTTTGGTAGTTTATTTTGATTTTCTGGGCATGGGCAAAACCTAAGACAATAGAGTGAAAAGTGGTTGACGATGTTCTTCTTGGCTGCAAAGGGTAACGGGTTACTACCCTTATCCAAAAAGGCAGGAATGCCTTGAGGAGAAGATTCACCCATTTCTGTGTGCATTTCTGCACGCAGGCCCGCGCCTAGGTATACCCTGAGCCGACACGGCTTGAGATGTTTCTCCTCAACAAAATTCATATCTTAGTGTGGATGGATCCGGTGATAAATCTGTGAAACAAAGCAAAGCGTCAGTTTATTTCTTAAGAGTATAGTTATAGTTGTACAGTGTGACCCATTTCAAACCTGAACATCTTGATAAAAGTTGTATTTATTCCTTGATTTCGGGGTCAGTTAAGTTTGTCCTACCCCCGTAAGCAATCGAGCCTAATTATGCATCATCATTTTGCACCAGATAGTCCAGTCAACGGAGGGTCACCTCCAATTTGAGTGCTAATAAATGAATTTTGATGAAACCTTGTGCAATGTGTTTGTAATGACGTTAATAAAAAATTTGAAAAAAGATTATAGTAGGAAATGATCGGGTTCCGTAACTTGTAGAATTAAGTCAAAAAGAAAAGAAAAACTATATATTATTTAATTACCTTTTTTTGGTCAAGGGGGAGGAAGATGCAAAACTTCAGGTGAATGTATCATCGAAATACAAGATTTTTTTTTATTTGCAACTTTTCTATAAAGTGCGTTTTCACCGAGTTTTTCCAGAAAAACATGAAAAACTACTACTCTCTTTAAAAAGTTCAAAATAACAAAAGCTTGTATTTTGATGATACATTCACCTGAATTTTTTCAGATTTTATTTTCAACTTTTACATCTCGCCTCCCCCACTTTTAGGGGCCATATCTCGAAAAATATGCATTTTTCGAAAAAATTTACAACAGTAACAACATCTTATTTCGGACCAAGAAAGGTAAATATATTGTTTTTTTTTTTTTCATTTCCGACCTAATTCTACAAGTTATGGAACCCGTGATAAAAAGGGTGTTTTCTACCCCTTTGGATCATTTCCTCCTCTAATATTTTTTTCAACTTTTTTATTAACGTCATTACAAACACATTGTACGAGGTTTCATCAAAATCCATTCATTAGCACTCAGAGAAACAGGGATCAGATGAATCCTTACGTTTTTCATTGGTATTAATGTCAAACACACATTTTTACCAGGTCAATAAATTCCTAATGATTTTTAGTCTCTACCTTACTGTAAATATGGTTAGGTAATAAATTGACTACAACAAAGTAGGTCAATAAATGCTTTTCTTATGTCAATCTTCCAGTAAATATTGAATCTAAACTAAACCCGGACTAATCAGTGGCATACTAGTATACGCAGTAGGGCTTGATTGCCGTAAGTAAAATGTGACTTTTGTCCTTAATTACCGTTTTTTGGTGTTCTAACTTAAAAAAACAGTTGAAATCGACCAATAAATACAACTTTGATTAGAGTGTTCATGTGTTCACGTTTAAAATGGGTAACACTGTATACAGTTAGTACTTATACTCGGTGTGGTGGTCCAAATTTCTCCCGATATTTATGAGGGTGATAGCATATCCAAAAATAAAGGTTCCCAGTAGCACAGAATTCTTTAAGATATCTTTAAGAAGTTCTGTTTATTGCTCGCGAGGATATCTTGTATTTTAGTACGTCGGATGGCTGGCTCTAGCGTTCACTAACCCAATACCGAGGTGTAACCAAATAAAACCTATTTCATTTTATTTAGCAGGTTTTTTTACATAGGAAATCACGTTTGACGACACTCTCCATTGGTCGAGACTGAAGTTACAAGAAAAACACAAAAAAAAATGAAAATAACAAAATTCAAATTCAACCACGAATAACTTTCAAACGAAAAAAGATAAAATTATATATTTTTTTTTAGTTTTATAGTACAAACGATTCTCTTTAATTTGATGTATAATTTATTACAAAAATAATAACTTTAACATTAGAAAATTGACGTTAAGTTAGATGTTACACAAATTGTCAATTTTTTTGAAAGCTCTAACTCGTTGTAACTCGCTTATGTACTGAGCTATTCGAATGGTTTTTTCACCAAAAACTGCCAAATTTCATAGACTTCATTTTGTCTCAATTAATGCTGGGTCTAGCTCTGTAAATAAAAGCGGTACAGCCTTTTAAACGCAACGAAGCGCACTACGGCGGCGGAGTCGTGAGGCTTCCCCTCTCGTTCCCGGTACATCCCGCGTTCGCCATAAATCGCGCAATGCTTCCATCAGTGGCCGTAACAAAAGCTTTAGAATAATTTTCCCTTATTGTAAGATGATAAAATTAACAAATCAAATTGAATAATATGATATTAGTTGTAATAATCCATTATATATGGTGTCGTACAACGCGGGAGGTGCGTTAATAAATGGAAAGTAATAGGTATCAGACAGAGATTAACTGATTTTCAGATACGTCGTTGTTAAACTTATGCCAGCTAGTAAAGTTTTTACTTTGCCTCGTATATTTTAATATTTTCCATTAAGTGTCAGAGGTAACCATATAATCAAAACAATTATTTGCCATGCTTTCACTAACTCGTAGAGGCTCTGAACGATTAGTTGGATTTTTGTACATAACTATATTTTTATTTTCATGTAAACTGGAAGGGTTAAAATCGGTTAAAATTGGATAGACGATCTAAATATGCTTGTGTAAATAGGCTGTTCTCTTTTTAAAATAATACTATTCCAAGTGGGATTTTTTCCATCTAGCACATCTTCGTTTTGATCAAAATTATCGATTCCATGAATGTAATTGTTTTCTTCAAAACTTACTGGAGGAACTCCAGGTGGTATAAAAATGTCGTAACTAGTTTTTACTAATACGTGACTAGCTAAAGACGTTAAAAATGTCCGTATTTCATCATAGGAATAACGTAGGAATAACCATAGCCAAAAGAATAAAGTTTTTTTCTTCAGATGGCACAATACACATACAGTATTATGTATAGGATTAAAAAAACGGCCTAAGCTGATTGTTTTTTTTTTTTTCATATCAATTATTAATATAAATTGCATTACTATCGGAATAACGTTTAAATCAAATTTGTCTGTCCTGACATATTTAGTATCCACGACATAAATGTTTATAACAAATCTGAAACTTCTTATTTACAGTTATGTTCATTGAGATTAGTAGTCGATTAGTAGTCGCGTTTTTTTAACCCCGACCTCATAAGTTTGACGCATATGTTTGTATGTTTGTTTGTTTGTCTGTCTGTCTGTCTGTCTGTCTGTCTGTCTGTCTGTCTGTCTGTCTGTCTGTCTGTCTGTCTGTCTGTCTGTCTGTCTGTCTGTCTGTCTGTCTGTCTGTCTGTCTGTCTGTCTGTCTGTCTGTCTGTCTGTCTGTCTGTCTGTCTGTCTGTGGCTTCATATCTCTTCAACAGGTGATCCGATTTTGATGCAGTTTTTTTTATTTGAAAGAGAATTTTGTCGAGATGGTTATAGGTCATATTAGATTTTGATGTTTGGTCGCCAACTTGAATTCGCCATGTTGAACTTCTCTAGAAATTGTCCGATTGCAGTAAAATTGAAAATGTGCAGACAATTATGGTAGCCAAACATGATTTAGGCCTCATTTTGATTCGGTCATATGAAACTGGTACGATTAGATACATTGCACATTGATAGGTGGTTTTTAAAAATTTTCAATTTCACTTGTTATAGGTTTAAAATATCCAGCTGCAGCTTCACTTAAGATAGGCAGTTTTATCAAGAATTGTCAATTCATTCTCATGAACCAAGTTTTCTTCGCCTGATTCAGCTGTGACTGACAACAAAAATCCTTTTAGCTTTATTATCACTTGAATGAACTGTTGTTGTATTTTCTTTGTGTTCTCAAAACACTTTGTTTGCTTAGATGTTTTTCTAATCTCTTTCTTATATTTCCGCTGCTATAATAATCTAATTTTTCTTCCATCATTTCTTCAAAAATATCATTAAGGCATGTTTTTAGAAACGTTAAAGTTAAGAATTATTTTTTTGCAAAACAGCAAGATAAACCTCCCTAAATAAGATGTTTAACACTACTTTAAATTCATTTTTTCTTTCAGTTGTTTAGTTTGTATACATTTAATTTTTTTTTGCTAATATATTTTGCATAACAAATTTTATAATAATTTCCATCAGCCCAAATAAATCTGAATAAATGTGTAACCTGCCTTGTATTTCTGTATCACAATGCGACACTGCAGCTTTCTAGTTTCCGCACCCGTTCCTGTACAAATTTCTACTTAAAAATGTTCTTAATTTGTTCTTAATTTTTCTAGATTTTCCACAAATCAGACAATGACATTTTATTTTAAACTAATTTTTTTGTTCTTTATTATAAATAACTACATGAAGGCTCACTTGCATTTTTTATCGCGTTACAAATATCACAGACAATACATATTGCCTCTGCTAATATTATTATTATTACAAAAAGATGTCCTACAAGAATAATGAAATCGGTATCGAAGAGTGTGCAAATAAAAATAAATAAAAAAATGTTTTTAATGAAGTAGCATATTTTCTTTCATTTGCACAATTTATAATAGACTTGATGCCAGTAACAGTTGGTTTTTTATTATTAGATTTTTTCGCTGTTTTCAGCAGTTTCGCAAAACAAACATGTAGTTTTTCTCCACTGATAAAAATGAATCTACCCTATACATAAGCTGTAATAGCATAAATGTGAATAAAATAATATATACACTTATTAATACTTATTCAGATACAATAATGAGGAGAGCAGCCGATACGTTTCTTAATGGGCCGAGAGAGTAGCGGGAGCGAGAGAGGAAGCCTCCCGTCTTCGTCGCCGTAGTGTGCTTCGTTGTGTTTAAAGGGCTGTAGCGCTTTTAGTTAAAAAAAATTAGATCTAGCATTAATCGAGACAAAATGAAGCCTAATAAATTTGCCAGTTTTTGGTGAAAGAAAAAATTGAATAGCTCATTATATAAGCGAGTTATGACGAGTTAAGAATTAGAAAAATGCTGCTGATTTGTGTATCCTTCTGAATTTTGCAAGTTTTTTATGTTCATTTTTTTATTATTGCAATAAATTATACTTCAAATTAAAAAGCAAGGTTTACTTGTCAAAACCAACCAACAATTTTATTTTTATGTGCTTTAGTTTTAAAGTTATATTTGAATGAAAATTAAATTTCTAAATTTCTTTTTTTTTAATTTTTTTCTTATATCTTCGGTCTCGACCAATGGAGAGTGTCGTCAATTTTGATTTCGTATGTAAAATAACATGCTTTAATAAGTAGTAAAGGTCCCATCTGGTTATACTTCAGTATTGGGTGGGTCAAGAAAGAGAAGGCTTTTCGCGCTCTGCCCGACGGGCTATTTATGTACTCTAGAAGTCCTTCCGAAATCAAAATGAGAAATCTTTATGTGCTCAATTTTTATGCACTGGGAAAATGTAAACTGGGCATTATATAGGAATTTCAACTTTTGTTAACCTAACATCCTTAACAGAATACCTGTAGACATCTTCTAGAAGTTCTAAAAGGGAAATACCATACAGCTCAATTTTCTATGTATTACAGAGATCAGATAAAGTATTAAAATGGAAGTATTATTATTATCGCTAATAGAACACCTATAGAAATCGCAAGAATACTTTCTTTTAATGCATAAAATTTGTTTGCTTTCCACGTAGTTTGTTACAGAAATTATTGCTAGATGACGCCACGTACAAACCACTGACGATAATCAGTCATGCACTATCTTATACTTATATGTTCATTTATATTGGTAAGCCATAAGATACCCGAAACGAAAGATTACTTACTACAGAAATTAAATCTGTTTACTAGATTGATGCGATACATCTAATAGAAATCCTATAAGGGTGTCAATGGTACCATTTATATGGGTAAGCGATAAGATGTCCAAAGGAGAATTTACAGAACTTCTGTTGGTAGGCAAAAATCTGCTTACAGGATTCTATACTAATACCTGTTTTGATTTATCTGCGAAGTATTGGTTTATCCTAAAATAATCTGACATTTGCTATTCATAGGGAGCTGTTATAGACCTCTAAAGGCTATATATTATTCCCAATATTTCTATACTCGGACATCTTGAGGAATTAAGTGTGCTACTTGGGTTAACTCTTATATACTTGTTTCCGAAAATAGATAATAAGGGAATAATAAATGTTAGTTTTTCTGCAATATCTTCCATTTCAACGGAAGTGACACTGACTTGATTTTCAAATGGAACACTCTGTATATTATTGCATTTGTGAGTTCTACATAATTTTCTTAATCAAATGATACCGCATAAGTAACATTTCGAACATCAATATTTTTTTTTATTAAATTTTTACTTTTCCATTTAATGTGCCATTCCGATTTATTCTAATTGACCCGTGTACAGCTAGAAAAATCGAAGTTGTATCGAAAATAGTAAATTATGTTATTTAAAACACATTTTTTTTCAAATGGAACCATATTGGTACAATTGTACCATTTATTACTACTAGTAATAAGGAATATATTCATATGCCTTTTTAAAATTGAGATAGATGCAATCAAAATTACAGCTAAGAGAAAATACGAAAATACAATATATTTATAAATACCTATTTATACCACGCTTTACAATACAAAAAAAAAACACACCACAGATAGTAGACAACCCCCAAATCCATAGCCAAGGCTGTGCGGAAGGGGGTTACACATTTGGAAAAACGCAGACATACATCCACATCCACCGGTGTTGACAATACCGGGGCTGGAAGTCGAACCCAGAGCGCGGTAGGCAGTCGATCAGCGTATTTGCCACTCAATACGCCTTAACCGATTGAGCTACCGCGTTGGTAAAACAGGAACAGAAAATATTACAACAGCTGTTCAAAATGCTGTCTATTAACCTCAATGTACGTCTGAACTCGCATTATGCGCGTCTGGCTCGTAACTCCAGGTTTTCACGGGTTGTAACAGCGCAGCCGTTGTGTACATAATATTTTTTAGAAAATTAGAGGAAGTCAAATCAGGTGGCCTTGGAGGCCACCTGACAGGACCATTCGTCGAAATGACATATTGTCCGAAACCCCGTTAAAGGTAACCAGTTACTATTCTTGACCTATGGGGAGGGGCGCCATCTTGTTGGAAATACATTTCCTGTCCTAAATCCAATGCAATGATAAAGTTTTCTACGATCTCATTATTGGGCTCCCTTCGGAACTGATTTTCAAGATGATTAAAATAATTTCTTGCAGGACATTGTCTATCGGGATATCGTCGGGTATTAAGGTCGCTAGTAGCAACTGCGTTTTTTCTACATTCCTATAACTGATTAACATGTCCACTTTTTCATCTCTTGTATAAATTTGTGGCATTTTGAACAAAATGAACAAGAATTTTAAACAATTTTTAAAGACACAATAAAACAGCAATAAACTAACAAATGTTTGATATATTAAATATTTCATTGTTTTCAAAGCCACCTTAGTTACTTCTTACCTTATAATTGGAACAAAATTATATTTTCGTATTAGCTGTAATTTTTATCGTATTTATCCCACATTTTATGAATAAATTCCTTATTAATAGTAGTAATAAATGGTACCAAGGTACCAATATAGTTTCCATTTCAAAAAATTGTGTTTTGTCCCAAAAAACATTTTGATGAATTTTATTTGGCTCATTAATCACAATTTAATATTTTCGACTTTTTAGCATTACCACGAGTCAATTAGAATAAATCAGAACAGTCATCACTTTTCCTTAAATATCTCTGGAAGTATTGATCGGAAATTTAAATAATTTTAAAAAAGATATTAAAAAAAAAGTCCTACAACTTTCAACCAGAGGCGTAAAAAAGTGACGGAGCTCCTGTTAATCAAGAATTTTAGAACAGGGGATAAAAACTATGGGCTCCAGTACGATCAAAAACACTCTATACAGGGTGTTTCGAAAAGATTGGGACAACGCTTAGCCGTAGATTCTTGACATCAAAACAAGTCGATTTAACTCAAAAAGTAGTGGTCTAACTCTTTTCGTTTTCAAGATACAGGGTGGCAAAGTAAAAAAATTGTATTCGTAATTTATCTCTATCTTAGAGACTATTATATGTATCTACTTCAAAGTTGGTAATGTCATGTTTTTCAGGTCGCTAATTACAATGGTGCTATTACTGATGCCATATTTTGTAGATGGCGCTAGTTACAGGACTTTTACGTAGCACTTTAAGCCATAACTTTTTTGAGGTTAGGTTTTGGACATCGTCTTCTACTATAATCGAAACGCAATTTAGGTTCCTAAAGAAAAGTTGTACTTATTTAAATGTGATAAAATGCACCCTTTCAGAGAAATACGCGATTTACAACTTTATTACACACCAGTTCGAGGAAATTCAATTATACCTAAAAGCGGTTTTCTTATCTAGTAGGTGTACGTCAAGTCGTTAATAGTGCTTGTTGTAGATACGTATAATATTTTCCAAGATAGAATTAAAATATGAAAACATTTTTTTTTTACTATACCACTCTGTATCTTGAAAACGAAAAGAGTTAGACCCCTACTTTTTGGGTTAAATCAACTTGTTTTGATGTCAAAAGTCTACGCTAAGCGTTGTCTCAATCTTTTCAAAACACCCGGGGTGTTGAATTTCTTCGAACTGGTGTGTGACAAAGTTGTAAATGGCTTTTTTCTCTGAAAGGGTGCATTTTATCGCGTTTAAACAAGTACACTTTTTCTTTAGGAAACTAAATTGCGTTTCGATTATAGTAGAAGATGTCCAAAACCTAACCTCAAAAAAGTT
The DNA here is from genome assembly GCA_936432065.2 of Rutpela maculata. Lineage (NCBI taxonomy): Eukaryota > Metazoa > Arthropoda > Insecta > Coleoptera > Cerambycidae > Rutpela > Rutpela maculata. The sequence goes on along the minus strand of OW386290.2, from coordinate 124,426,195 downwards.
ATGGCTTAAAGTGTCACGTAAAAGTCCTGTAACTAGCGCCATCTGTAAAATATGGCATCGGCAATAACACCATTGTAATTAGCGACCTGAAAAACATGTCGTTAACAACTTTGAAGTAGATAGGTATAATAGTCTCCAAGATAGAGACAAATTACGAATACAATTTTTTTACTTTGCCACCCTGTATCTTGAAAACGAAAAGAGTTAGACCACTACTTTTTGAGTTAAATCGACTTGTTTTGATGTCAAGTATCTACGGCTAAACGTTGTCCCAATCTTTTCGAAACACCCTGTATAATATTAAATAACTTACCAAAAACGAGAAAGTAGTACTTGGATGGTGATGAAACTGAAATTTCCATCCATGGAAAGTTGCATCAACATAAACCTGAAATGAGATAAATATTATTAAATTTGGATATCACATTCGTGTTCAGTGTACTAAAAAACTTCGGAATACAAATTTTTAACATAAAATTATCTGAATTCTGTGAGATATATTAAATATATTTTTTAAAAAATGTGTTTTTTGAATTTCTGAAAGCTCCAAAAAAGAACAGGTCTTTTTAAAGGGTAAGCTTTTAATTTTACTTCCACATCCAGTGGAAGTATAGTAACGACAAAAAAAATTTATTGTTCAAATAGGCTTAGAATGTCATGATACGTCGAGATTTTAAGTTTGAGCGAAAAAAATTTTCTGCCTGCCTGTCGGCCGGTCTGTAACTTTTTTTTTGTGCGCACGTTTACTCTGGAATCGTTTGAGATATTGACTTGACATTTGGTACACATATGTAGATTAACGAAATTTAGAACTAGATTATATTTTCATCTTGTTCCGTCGAGTAAATTTGGGGTAAATAGGTAAATCAAGCAGGTAAGAGTCCATAAAATTAGTATTTAGTATATACAAGAGATGCTAAGGTCTCAAAAAAAAACTGGCATTAGCCACCCCCATTACCACCCCCACCCCATTGTTAAAGGGGATGAAAAAAAATGTGATTTAGTGCGTGTACAAGAACCAGAAACCTTAAAATATTTTTTACTTCATCCACCCCACCCCTCTACCGATGTGGGGTATCGTTTTATGGGTTTTTGGGGTAGAGGATTTTAAATATTATATTATTAAAGTTCCATAAACAATTATTTCCACATACAAAAATTTTTCGTTGTGAGTGAGTTGGATAGAAAATCTGGATGTGGCAGCGGTTTTTTTTTAATGTATCGTAGTAGGTCTCAAGTAAATGCGTTGGCTGAGCATTTAGTCGGACACTTTTGAGGTCTAATAGAGAGATTTCAAAAAGTGTAAGAAATGTAATTTTGGTCTAACATCGCAGAATACTAATACACTAGTCAAATAGGGAAGATTCGAGGAAAGAACCGATAAAGTTTTGAAACTTGGCAGAGATGTTCATTAAGGGCCGATTTTATAAGTTCATATTAAACTAGAAATTTCACCCAGACGTTTAAATTGTAAATTTTAGTGTTTTGTAAAATACCGTTTTATAAGCATTTGTCAAGATCGTCAGTTTTATTGTTATAGAACCTCCTAGGGTCGACCTAAGTAGAAGAATAAATAAAAACTTCGACTTAGGAAAAAATTTATCAAAATACAACTAATTTAGAGCTTAACATATTTAGGGCATCACAGAAAAGTAGTAGTTCAGAAGTACGCCAAAAATTTTACTTAGTGGACAAGGAAAAAATAAATCACACTGTTAAACTTACTGAAAGTCTCCAAGTCTATCTCTTGCGCTCGCGCCGCCATCTTGGAAAAAAACGTGTTCCGGTTAAGTCTTTTGCTTATATCTAGTTAACTATTAGATATATCGAAATAAAGATTATAAAACTCTCTACAAAAAATTTAATATACATTTTTTCGTATCTATCATAATCTTCGGAAATATGAAAGTTCCATTTGCTCGACACATTTCTAAAACTATTTACTATCACTCATAGAGAAAATAAAATTCATATTATACTCCAGTCAATGGAGCGCTAAAATGAAAAATCTCTAATTTGAGTGCTAATGAACGGATTCTAATGAAGCCTTGTGCAATGTGTTTGTTTTGACGTTAATAAAAGAGCTGAAAAAAAAGATTAGAGTAGGAAATGATCGGAAGGGGTAGAAAACACCCCTTTTATCATGGGTTCCGTAACTTGTAGAATTAGGTCAAAAATGAAAAACAAACATAAAAAATATATTTACCTTTTTTGGCCCAAAGTAAGATGATTTTACTCTTGTGAATTTTTTTTTAAAATGCATATTTTTCGAGATATGGCCACTCGAAAATTCCTGAAAGTGGGGGAGGGGAAATGTAAAAATTGAAAAAAAAATCTAAAAAAATTCAGGTGAATGTATCATCGAAATATAAGACTTTTTTATTTGCAACTTTTCTGTGAAGTGCGTTTTCATCGAGTTTTCCCGGAAAAACCTGAAAAACTACTCCTTTCTTTGAAATTGTATCGCTTTAAAGATATTGAGGCCTTCTACACATTTTTGTGTCTCTTGGATTTTCTTTGTAACTCGCTAATTTTCCGAGTTTCAGGCAGTTTTTCACGATAAATAATGTACTACATTTTTTGCACATTAAAAAATTCATGAAAATTCGAATGAGCGTGATTTATATATATTATTATAAAAAAATATGAAATGTATGTAGTTATACCATTTTTAAAGGTTCAATATAAATTTTAAATTGAAAACGTGAAAAAGTTGTAGTACATTACACAGGTCAACATTTGATCTAAGCGGGAACACCGCACGCAGCATAGGCTACAAGGGGTTTTTGGGGTCGCCGATTATGATGAGAGGGTCAGTTAACCGCCATCACGTCAGGTTCAAGGTCATTTGAAGGTCAAATGCAGGAAAACACATGGAAAAAATCTGAAAAAAATCATGCATATGTTTTTGAGGTCAGGGAATCCAAATCCGAGGTCGGCTAAGCTCTGTGAGGTCAAGGTCAAGGTCATTTGTAGACATTTGATCTAAGCGGGAACACCGCACGCAGTATAGGCTACAAGGGGTTTTTGGGGTCGCTGATTACGATGAGAGGGTCAGTTAACCACCATCACGTCAGGTCCAAGGTCATTTGAAGGTCAAGTGCAGAAAACCCATGGAAAAAATCTGAAAAAAATCATGCATATGTTTTTGAGGTCAGGGAATCCGAATCCGAGTCGGCTAAGCTTTTGTGAGGTCAAGATCAAGGTCATTTGTAGACATTTGATCTAAGAGGGAACACCGCACGCAGTATAGGCTACAAGGGGTTTTTGGGGTCGCTGATTACGATGAGAGGGGTCAGTTAACCGTCATCACGTCAGGTTCAAGGTCATTTGAAGGTCAAGTGCAGAAAAACCCATGGAAAAAAATCTGAAAAAAATCATGCATGTGTTTTTGAGGTCAGGGAATCCGAATCCGAGGTCGGCTAAGCTCTTCTGAGGTCAAGGTCAACTGAGCCGGATAGTGAGACAACTCCGTTGCCCACCGTCACCGCGTGGAGGTGCCCTGGGTGCAACCACACATACATTTTCATGTAATCTTTTGTTTGGTTAATTTGGTTTAGTTTGGTTTACTTTGGTTACTCATCTGTGATATGTGCGTGAGTGAACTCGATGTTTCGAGCGAAAGTGCGTAAAATAAGTATGAATCATATATCAGCTCGTTAAACAGTTGCATATACATAAAAATATATAGACACGGGTAAGAAGTAAAGATGTGCATACAAAAAAACATCAAGAATGACAACTAAAAAACGTTATCCGTTAAAACGTTTTTTCGCACTTGACCTATAAACACCTTCACCATGACCTAATGGAGCTCAGCTGACCTCAGATTCGGATTCTCTCACCTCAAAAACATACGTATGAATTTTTCAGATTTTTCGAACCGTAAATGCCGACAACACCTCAAGTGACCTTGGAATAACCTACAAATGACCTTGACCTCACAGAGCTTAGCCGACCTCGGACTCGGATTCCCTGACCTCAAAAACATATGCATGATTTTTTTCAGATTTTTTCCATGGGTTTTTCTGCACTTGACCTTCAAATGACCTTGAACCTGACGTGATGACGGTTAACAGACCCTCTCATCGTAATCAGCGACCCCAAAAACCCCTTGTAGCCTATACTGCGTGCGGTGTTCCCGCTTAGATCAAATGTCTATAAATGACCTTGACCTCACAGAGCTTAGCCCACCTCGGATTCGGATTCCCTGACCTCAAAAACATATGCATGATTTTTTCAGATTTTTTCCATGGGTTCTTCTGCACTTGACCTTCAAATTACCTTGAACCTGACGTGATGGCGGTTAACTGACCCTCTCATCGTAATCAGCGACCCCAAAAACCCCTTGTAGCCTATACTGCGTGCGGTGTTTCCGCTTAGATCAAATGTTGACCTGTGTTATCTATCGTGAAAAACTCGGAAAATTAGCAAGTTACAAAAAAATTCCAAAAGACAAAAAATATGTAGAAGGCCTCAATACATACGTTTGAATTTTTTCAAATTTTTAAATTACATATTTTTAAAACGCTACAATATCAAAAAAAAGGGTAGTTTTTCATGTTTTTCCAGAACAACTCGGTGAAAAGTTGCAAAAAAAATCTCTTGTATTTTGATGATATATTCACATGAATTTTTCCAATTTTTTTTTTTAATTTTTACATTTCCCCTCCCACACTTTTAGGAATTCTCGAAAAATATGCATTTTTCGAAAAAATTCACAAGAGTAAAAACATCTTCTTTTGGGCCAAAAAAGGTAAATATATATTTTTTTTTATTTTTAAATTAATTCTACAAGTTACGGAACTCGTGATAAAAGGGTGTTTTCTATCCCTTACAATCGTTTCATATTTTTTTCAACTTTTTTATTAACGTCATTACAAACACATTGCGTAAGATTTCATCAAAATTCATTCATTACCACTTAAATTGACTAGACTATTATATTAGTTCTGTAATACCGGGTAACTTTAAAACGTCCGTCGTATATCCGTTTGTTCGTCTGTCTGTACGATACGTTTTTGTGAGTACGATAACTTAAAAGAGAAAAGTCCGATTTCATTGAAATTTGGACAGTAAGTTAGTGTTAGCTAGAGGAAAAACCCTATTGATTTCGAAAAAAATCCATCAGTAAATATAAAGGTTGTGAAAGATTTTATAAAAAAAATGTAAGTGAAGAGTATTGTAATACCTTTGTTAAGATTCTACAAAGACAAAGATATTGCATAGTATACTAACCAACGTTTCGACAGTCAAGATGGTATTATCGGGAGATCATTAAAATTGCAACTATGGCACTTAAACTTACAATCTTATCAAAGATTACAACACAATTCACGAGTATTTTTTTTTTTAATGTTTCATAACCTTTATATTTACTACTCGATTTTTTCCAAAAATGCTAAGGTTCTTGCTCTAGCTAACGCCAACTTACTGTGCAAACAATCAAATCGGACTTGTATCTCTTAAGTTATCATGCTTACAAAAACATGACTGACGGAGAGACAGACAGATGAACAGACAAACGGATAAACCACGGACATCTTAAACAGTTGCTGAGAATTCTAAGAAAATTATATGATATGTTCTTTCTAAAATGGCGGCTTGAGTGCAACAGACTGAATTTAGGACTTATAAGTCCTTACCTTATGGAGTGTCAGGTTTCAAAACTTTATCACTTATTTCCTTCTAATGTTCCCTATTTGACTGGAGTACAATGTTTTCAGAAAATGCAATCTGTATGTTATGAGAAAGTTGCAGCAAAGTTTTGTCCAATATGGAAGGTGACCGTTTTTCAGAAATTAGGTTTTAATTTTGATAAATCTATTTTTGTCTCTTTTTTTCATCGGATCAGACGAAACAAAATGTATATAAATAAATTATGAATAAAACTACATGTTGTGGCAAAATCCGATTTGCCATTTTGCTTCCACATCCAGTGGAAGTATAGTAACGACAAAATTTTTTTTTTAAATTTTTATTGTTCAAATAGGCTTAGAATGTCACGAAACATCGAGATTTTAAGTTTGGGCGAAAAAAAAATTCTGTCTGTCTGTCGGTCGGTCGGTCTGTAACTTTTTTGTGCGCACGTTTACTCTGGAACCGTTTGAGATATTGACTTGAAATTTGGTACACATATGTACTTTAGCGAGATCTAGAACTAGATTATATTTTCATCTTGTTCCGTCGAAGGATTGGGGGGTAATTTGGGGTAAATTTGGGGAAAATAGGTAAATCAAGCAGGCAAGAGTCCATAAAATTGGTATTTAGTATATACAAGAGAAGCTAAGGTCTCAAAAAAAATTTTGGCATTAGCCACCCCCCATTACCACCCCCACCCCATTATTAAACGGGATGAAAACACAATGTGATTTAGTGTGTGTACAAGAACCAGACACCTCAAAACGTTTTTTTACTTCATCCATCCCCACTACCACCCCCTATCACTACCCCCACCCCGCTACCGATGTGGGCTATCGTTTCATGGGCTTTTGGGGTAGAGGATTTCAAATATTATATTATTAAAGTTCCATAAACAATTATTTCCACATACAAAATTTTTACGTTGTGAGTGACTTGGACAAAAAATGTGGATGTAGTGATTCCTTGGGCAGCGGTTTTTTACTTAAATCGAAGTTATTAAAAAAGTATTAGATCTTTCTGAATGAAACTTGTGAAATTATAGATTTTATGGATGTAAACTATTATGGAAAGTTACAAATAAAAGTATTTTTCATTTTCCCTAAGCTTCAGAAAAAAATGCCATTGGTCGCACTAGCAATGCATTCTTTGTATATCGAAATGATGAATATAGAAGAATAAAACTAGACCAACATTTGTGGCTGATAAATATTGTATGTACAATCAAATGCACTCGAGGTACGCTCTCGTGCTGTTCTGCCGATCAAATATTTTCTTGTCAAATTACACCACAATTGACAAACCCCCAACTGTTTATAAAAACGAAAACGAAAAGAAAACGGTAATTGTTAAGAACACCGACTTCTGGAATTTCTCCAATTTTTTTGCATATATGTGTTCACAGTCATTATAGTAATAATTTCTGATAGTTGAAATGTTGCGCTTATTTCGGAAAACTACCCCCTACAATAGGGGTATTTTTGGAAAAAAATGTATTGTCCTTGCCCTAAATAAAATTATTTAGGCAAGGACAATATACCATTTCCGGCATTTCCCTATTGTAGGAAGCAGTTTTCCAAAAAAAGCACATTTCAACTATCAGAAACGATTACTAGTACAGTAACTAGAGGTTTTAACTTCGGAATAATGTTATATTGAACGGATTTCGTTCATTTTTGGCAGTATTATAGTAAATGTTTCGCAGAAAAGTTTCTATATTGTACGGGGACTTGCTAATTTATAGGGGGTGGCACTTAATATATATATATATATATATATATATATATATATATATATATATATATATATATATTCCTTATTTTTGAAATAAGGATGTATAGAGGGTTGCTTCAGAGAGAAATTACGTTTAGTAAATACTCTGCCCTCTAGAAGCATACTTTGAACATTTGCTGCCCATCTCAGGCTAACCAATTCGATTGTAGTGAACAGCGACCGCTAGATGGCGCCTTCGATTTATATTGCATGTTGCCAGTCTTAAGACTGCGAACATGTACCTATACACCGGAAATCTCGTTGCCAGTCACTGCATGCCTACCTTGCACTGATGAGAGCCAACAGCTCGAAACTGCAGTCTGCAAGTGGTGTGTAGTGGCTGACACGAGAGTTCCTTTAATTAGGAATAAATCTTTCGGTCGGTGTTTGCTAAAATCGAATTACAGCGTTTCGTAGTAATATGTGATTATTACACTTAACGCGCCAGACTTGCAATTTGTTTCAATTTCCTTATTTTTGAAATAAGGATGTATAGAGGGTTGCTTCAGAGAGAAATTACGTTTAGTAAATATATATATATATATATATATATATATATATATATATATATATATATATATATATATATATATATATATATATATATATATATATATATATATATATATATATATATATATATATATATATATATATATATATACATATATATATATATATATATACATATATATATATATATATATATATATATATTTATTGGAGCTGAAAAAGAATCAAATTTTAAGAAGAAAAGGTTCTATGCAGTTTTTCACATAAAGATTGCGACTTTAGCTTAAAAAGAAAGGTATTTCCAAACCGCTTTCGTCAAGTATCTAGAAAAGTATTACTTTATCGAAAACATGTTACAGACCAATCACAGAAAGTACAAACTGGGAATTAATTATATTTTTTGTTTATTGATGCAGGATTAATAATTTCGGAGATTTTTAAGTTAATATATTGCATCTAAGTGTTTCGAAATTACCTTTAAAGTTTAAAATGCATTGTTTAAGCAAGTACTTTAGATGAGCAAAAAAAAATTGAGCATCTAGGTAATGCTACATTTTAACGAAAAACTATATATGAGATTATTTTTTAAATTACTAGCTAATTAGAGTAACAAAATGGCGACCTTTTTATATAAAAAATATAAATACGCACATTTTTCCGTCATAACTTCTTTATTTCTTATGCTACAGTAACGAGTAAAAAATAATTTAAAAGCGCAATTAATTATGTTTAGTTTCATTTCTTAGCATGGGTGACGTAGGTGTCACAATTTCGGGATATTTAACATTTAAACTGCATTTTTCGCTTCATAAACGTTCGAACGCCATCTGTAAACTTTCATATCTCCGAAACTATTAAATCTATGTAAATAAATAAAAAACCGAAATTCATTATCAGTTTATGAGCTTTATTTTTGGTCTCTACTAATGTTTATTGAGTGAGCTATTTGGAAAAGGAAAAAAAATACGTTTTATCGAAAATACCTTTATAGTTTAAACTGTAATTTTTTCTAAAGCAAGTGCTGTATACAAACGAGCATCTACGTCATACTATATATTAATGAGAAACAGTGTTTGAAATTCCTTTTTTTTTATTCATTGGCTAATTACAGTAACAAAATGGCGACTTAGTTATTAAAAAAAATGTGAAGATGCACATTGCTTCGGTCATAACTTCTATGTTTTTTATACTACAGAAACAAATTAAAAAACAGTTGAAAGCTTAATTAATAACCTATTAGTCTACCTATTAGCATTCTTGACGTAGGTGTCACAGTTTCTGAGATATTAAACTCTCACTCTAAATAATTATCTTATAACACTTGGATGCCAAATATAAACTTAAATATCTCCGATATTATTAATCCTATATCAATAAACAAAAAACATAATTAATTCCCAGTTTGTACTTTCTGTAAGTGATATGTAACATTTTTTCAGTAAATCAATAGGTTTCGAGATACTTGACGAAGCCGTTTGGAAATACATTTTTTTTAAATCGCAATTTCGAAGTCGTTATAATTTAAAAACTATCAATTTATGTGAAAAATTGCATAGAACCTTTTCTTCTTAAAATTTGATTCTTTTTCAGCTCCAATAAATATATATTTTTTTAAGTGCCACTCCCAGACAAGGGATGGCATCCACCCCCTATAAATTAACAAGCCCCGCACAATATAGAAACTTTTCTGTGAAGCATTTACTATTATACTGCCAAAAATGAACGAAATCTGTTCAATATGACATTATTCCGAAGTTTTGCATATTTTTTACCTCTAGGTACTGTACTATACTATAAAATGACCAAAACAACAGTTAAGTCGACCCTCTATAGTACTATTATATAGTATACTAGTAGTATTACATTCAATAAACATATCCGTTGGTGATACGCCTATTTTTGCTGCAGCAGATATGCTGCTAATTATTACAAACAAGGTCAAAATGCTTTCAGGGTAGCTCATGTGGGAAAGCCAGACAAAATATTCGTCGACGAAACTATAGATATCTAGCTAAGATTCTGATGTTATAGGTACGTTTTCAATTAAAATTGCAAAAATCGGATAATGCATCTCGTTCCGAAGCTCTTAATTAAGTAGAACATTTTATTAAAAATTATTTTCGTCGCTACGTAGATTTAATGAGGTGATGCAAGCCCACAACAGCAAAATGTATTTGTTTTCAAACCATGCGATGACTGATGAAAAGTGAAACGAATAGTAGTCTTCGTATTTTAGATCTAGGATTATACTTAGACTAAGCAATACATACCTTGTAATTGTAGGAATCATTCTTCCGTACCCGCGTACTCGACGGGAACAGAAAAACAACTGACGACCTTAAGTTTGAAGTGAGTATTCCAATGGTGGATTTGATGCATTTAGTGACGTAGGCGTATTACATCGACCGGAAGCCTATGTTCAGTAGCGGAGCATATTATGAAAAGATCTAATTAGAGATGTAAGAAATTAAATGTACAAAAACTTTTTAAAAACAAGCTTTTATTATTATTATTATCTTAAAAGCTTCTCGCGTGCGAGAAGTTCATACAGGCATTAATTTTGATTGACAGAGATTGTAAGTACCTAAGTTTTTTTTAATTCAACATAACTTATTTTTTTCGTTTCAGTACACCTAAATAATAATAAAAGCATGCTTTTAAAAAGTTTTTTACATTTTATTTTATGTTTAAATGTACGCTTAAACTAAAACTTGTTTAACCCCATCACGTCAGGATTTTTTTTAAACTAAGAACAATTTTTTTAACCGACTTCATATTACGAGAATATTCGAAGATTTGGCGGAATCGCCGGTAATATCAATTAATTCACAAACAGAGTATTATTTTTGTAGTAAGATTCACATGGTTAACAACATAAAGAGAATTTCACTATGTAGAAGTTAAATAAATAAAAGAAACTATTAAAAAGGTTGAAACAAACTTTTTTTAAAAATCGAAGCGTCTTCACAAAGTTTTCAAAAAACATCTCTAAAAAGTAAGAAATAAAATTTCACTTACAGCCAGTTTTTCAATATCGAGTTAAGAGTTAACCTTGGGTTAAGCGAAATATAGAATATTTTAAATGCAAATTAACTTGAAAACTAAAGTTAAATTGACATTCATACCCGATTTTACAATCGATGGTTAACTGGCAGTCAGAGTTAACTTTCAGGTTATTATAGAAATTGGGTTTTACAATAGTTGGTCATTTTCAAGGTTGTAGTTATCTAGTAGTTAACTTTACCAGCAGATGAGGTGTTAGTAAACTAGCAGTTGGTAGTTTACTAACAATTTATAACCTATAAAATAACTGTCACAAAATAATGTTTTGATATTTCATTTCAAAATGAATACGCACGAAGTAAATGCATATAGCAGTGATGAGGTCCAAGCTAAATCCGGTAGAGACCTAACTTTTTGAAGTATACATTTTTTATTCTCTATATTTCTATATTACTTCCACATTCAGTAAAAGTATAGTAACAACAAAAGAATCTTTATTGAACGGTCGCGATTTTAAGTTTGAGCAAAAAAATTTTCTGTCTCTCGGTCTCTCTATCTATAATTTTTGTACGCACGATTACTCTGGAACCGTTTAAAATATTGAATATTAAAATTTGATACACGTATGTATTTTAACGAGATCTGGAACTAGATTATATTTTCATATTATTTCGTTGAAGGGTTGGGGGAGTAAATTGGGGTAAATGGGAGGTAAATAGGTAAATCAAGCAGGTAAGAGTCCATAAAATTGGTATTTAATATATACAAGAGAAGCTAATGTCTCAAAAAAATTTTGGCATTAGCCCCTTACTACCCCATTATAAGAGGGAATGGAAAAAAATGTGATTTAGTGTATCTACAAGAACCAAAGGCTTCAAAGTATTTTTTTTAATTCATCCATCCCCACTACCTTTTCCCCTGTCACTACCCCCACCCCGCTTCCGATGTGAGATATCGTTTTATAGGTTTTTGGGGTAGACGATTTCAAATATTATATTATTAAAGTCCCGTAAACAATTATTTCCACATACAATTTTTTGTTGTTGTGAGGGACTTGGGTAGCAAAGCTGGATGTGGTTTTTTTTCTATTAAATTTTCGAGAATATTCTCCTCATCGGCAGAAAAAATTGCACACCTTTTCATTATCCATGATGTAATACTTAAAATAAAACACATTTTTACTGTTAAAATAAACGTTTCTATGTTTTGCAGTACAATAGAGAATATATTATACAAAGATATTGTTTACAAAAAAATCGGCAGCTACTGGAAGCGGCTGGAACCTCCCCACCCGGTGAATCTTTGAAGCCGAAAAGAGCACTAAACAATATGAACGATCTCATTTAATTATATTTATTAAGTTGAAATATTTTTTTGTATTAAATCAGAAAAAAAGTCTTGCGTTCGGTGGGATTTGGACCTAAGAACTTGAGTGTTAAATTTATAGTCTGCACAACATTAATGTTTTATTCAATGTTTTTAATACAAATGTATGCTTCATCGGATCCTAGCCCGAGGCCAGCCAGACAACCATGGTGAACACCGCCGTGGCGAGTGTGAGGCTGGACGGGGTAGGTCCGGTTTGGCTTGGAGAAAAATAGAAAAGTAGCTCCTTGTCTTCTGTAGGCAGGCTTAAAGACTAGATTAAAATTATAATGTGTCCACATGGACCTAAAATTAATATAAAAATAAACACAATTCTATAAAAACGTTCGTAGGCAAGAGCACTTAATAATTTTGATTATTGATACGGGAAACAACCTCGGAAACAACTAAACGAAGAAACCTGTTCGTTGGTAATGGGATGGATGGCAGGGATGGCCATCTTTGGAAAAAACCATATAACTCTTGGTGGACAGCTTCCCAGCCAGATGTAGCCAGGGTAGTGTTCATGGTGGCTCGTTTAAGTTTGAGTTGGTATATTTTGTTTTGTCTTTTGGCCTCGATCAATTTTTCACTAAATCGGCCGGGGAAGTGATAGCTGTCAAATTTTTGGTTCCAATGTTTCTCTGGGGACTTTGGTTTTTGAAAATGTTTAGGTTGGTATCAATGTCTTAAATTGTTTTTAGGTTATATAGTACTATTTTTAGGTTATGTTGGCGGAAGAATTTTCGGCGGGATGCAGGAAGTAGCGGAAATAGTTTTTAAAATATAATGTCACTGTCACTTTTAAAGTTTTATTGGAAAAAACTCACCGAAAGCGTTCCCGTGGGGTTGCTTACACTTATAGGGCTTGTAAGCGGTTCAGGATGGCCTCTCACACCATCCGTGGGCTTTATAAACGTCGAAAAAACTTGTAATCTCTCGATGCACTTGACACGTCAAGAATACTCAGCATACAGTCAGCACGCTTTAACACACTAGCAGAGAATTTATACCACAAATGGACCCGTAGTATTTTTTGGGAATTTTCCTTTGAGTCCATTTAATAAAATTTGACAATTTTCGAAAATTTGACATTTTTCTGAAAAGTGACATTTTTCCGAAAATTTGACATTTTCAAACATTTGGCATTTTTGGCATTTTTCTGAAAGGTGACATTTCTTCGAAAATTTGACGTTTTTTCGAAAATTTGACATTTTTCTGAAAAGTGACATTTTTCTGAAAATTTGACATATTTCTGAAAAGCGACATTTCCCTGAAAATTTAACATTTTTTCGAAAATTTGACATTTTTCTGAAAGGTGACATTTCTTCGAAAATTTGACGTTTTTTCGAAAATTTGACATTTTCCTGAATTTTTGACATTTTTCTGAAAAGTGACATTTTTCTGAAAATTTGACATTTTTCGAAAATTTGACATTTTCTGAAGTGACATTACTCCGAAAATTTGACAATTTTCAAACATTTGGCATTTTTCTGAAAGGTGACATTTCTTCGAAAATTTGACGTTTTTGCGAAAATTTGACATTTTTCTGAAAAGTGACATTTTTCTGAAAATTTGACATATTTCTGAAAAGTGACATTTCCCTGAAAATTTAACATTTTTTCGAAAATTTGACATTTTTCTGAAAAGTGACATTTCTCCGAAAATTTGACGTTTTCCTGAAAATTTGACATTTTCTTAAAAATCTGACATTTTTCTGAAAAGTGACATTTCTCCGAAAATTTTACATTTCTTGGAAATTAAAAAAAAAAATTTCGTGACTCGTCTTGTAGAAATATTTTTTTGATATCATCATCAGTTCGCCTGTTATAAGAATTTCATGCTTTTACGACGTCATCAGAACCGTAGGTGTATTTTTAATTCACTCGTATTCCATCCATCTACAATATTTCCACCTACGTTTCAAACTTTAATTGGATGTTTCCAGTTAAGTCGATATCTGCACCAGTTTCTAAGAATTTTTCTTATTTGTGACGTCATGTGACGTAGGTGTATTATTAATTCACTCGTAATCCGTCCGTCTACAATATTTATACCTACGTTTCAAATTTCAGTTCGATATCTTCAACCGTTCCCGAGTTATCAGCCGAAATCACTGAACACCTCTGTCATTATTAGAATATCACCCTGTACATTGCACTGCTTTGAGGACAAAACAAGTGAAATTTTTGTTTTTTAATTTTTTTCACGGAAACCAAATCGAAAAAGTGCAAGTGTGATATAACGTTGAAATCGGAATTTTTACTGCTTTTCAATGGTTCAATTACAAATTGTAAGTAATCATAAAATAAACAACTTGTTGTGCCAAAACGGCACTAAACGTAATCCGATCTCAACCAAAACCTTTTCAGATGTTCTGGAGCACTAAAGAAACCCTCATGCAAAGTTTCATCCAAATCCGTTTAGTAGCTTCGCCGCTATCGTGCTAACATACACACACACACACACACACACACACACACACACGCACACGCACACGCACACGCACACGCACACGCACACGCACACGCACACGCACACGCACACGCACACGCACACGCACACGCACACGCACACGCACACGCACACGCACACGCACACGCACACGCACACGCACACGCACACGCACACGCACACGCACACGCACACGCACACGCACACGCACACGCACACGCACACGCACACGCACACGCACACGCACACGCACACGCACACGCACACGCACACGCACACGCACACGCACACGCACACGCACACGCACACGCACACGCACACGCACACGCACACGCACACGCACACGCACACGCACACGCACACGCACACACACACACACGCACACGCACACGCACATGCACACGCACACACACACACACACAGACATTTTTCAAAAACAATATTTTTGGGTTCCTGGGACCTCAAAACGTAAAGATTTGATGTTAGCTCAATTTTCGATTTTGGACTAATTGTAGTAACCTCCCACAATTTTATTGTGGGGAGGTTAAAATTCATCTTCAGCTTACAGACTTTCTTTTTGACCTGAAGTGTATTTTCATTAAATATTATGTTTCTAGTTGTTCAATGAAAATTGTTTAGATAGGCACATGTTTTCTCAATATAGAATCGCAATTTTCAAGTCGTTATCACTCGAAAACTATCAATTTATATATAAATAATTATGTAGAATCTTTTTTTCTTAAAATATGATTCTCTTTCATTTCCAATAGTTATTTTTTTTGTTTTGGTACCACCCCTGAATAAGAGTGACATCCACATCCACACCAAAGGAGTCCATAAAGGAGGATGTTAAAAAGTGGCTAATTTTGGCTTAAGCTGGGCAACGGAAAATGAACATGGTTTTTGATTACATTTTTTCCATAGAATTCGATGATGTATTCGGTTTTACGAGAAGATGGCGGGAAAATGTGGAAAAGTTAAGAAAATGCTTTAGAATTTACAAAGTCCTATCTGAGATATTCACAAGTTAAACTTTTAAGATTCATAATATTTATTCTAGATTACGGTGGTTTCTTTTAGTATTTTTCTCATAAAATATGATGCTCTACTTTGCCGAAAAATGTCGGGAAAATATGGAAAAATTAAGAAAATGCTTAAAAATTCACAAATTCGAGCCTGTAATATTCAAAATTTAACATTTAAATGTTAGGAAAATGCGAAAAAATTAAGAAAATGTTTGAAAACCCATAAAATCTAGTCTGCGTCATTCCCAAGTGAAACATATTAAGAACCAACTTGAGATTATAGTCCCTAATAGCACAGGACATCCATTGGATATCTGAGTAAAATCCAGTTACTGTACAAATGTCCATGGACATTGGATGGACGTCTTATGGATGCTCATTTTATGTACGTACAAGGACGTCCTCTATGGGGTTGAATGGACATCCTAGGGACGTCCATTTACTGTACATGAATGTACAAATACTTTATGTTCCTGCTTGGACAACTAATGGATGTCCCGCTAAAGCTCATTTATTGTACAAACGTTCATGGTGAATAAATTAATGTCCCATAATTGTCCCTTTTATGTACATAAAGAACATCTTCTATGGACGTTGTGTGGACGTCTGAGGGACGTCCATTTAATGTACATAGAGGAAAGCACATTTTATGTTCCTATCTGAACACCCAGTGAATGTCCCGTTAGTGTCCATTTATTATACAAATATGCACAGAAGATAAATGGATGTCGCCTAATTGTCCATTTTATGTTCGTAAAATGATATATCATTTGTGTACGTTTTATTTGTTCCTACGTAAACGTGGACCATATAGTATCCATTATAGACTTTATATTTTTTCATTTGAAAAATGCTGGCAAATACCGTGCGTGTAATTTCCCATTAGGCATGTACATTCACGTAGCGCGAGAGATCTGACAACACCGGCAGCCGTAAATTCGTCTGTCGGTGGGCATTCTACTCATCCCAGTTCTGTTATTTCATTTCAGCCAGCTGGCACACGCGATGTTGTAATTCTTACTCCCCATGCCTAGCTCGCGACTACACACACGGTATAAATATTATCTTTTGTCGAAAAGTTATTAATTAATCTTTTATTAATTTATATGCCTCCAACTAGAAATAATTGTAGTTTCTGTGTTCCTTTAGATATCGGACAGAGGTGATGAGATAATGTTGAAAAGGGGAGTAAGACTAGACAGAGGAGAAATTCCACACTAAACCATTTAATATATTAGCTTGTTCTCGATCCATTTTTTGGTGAAAATAATTAACTTGTAAAAGTTTTATTAATTGATATGAATCTACAAAGTATTTTAAAACAAATCAATGCGCTATTTCAAGTGCAGCTATCGTAATAGTCTAAAAAAAATTTGTTTTCCAAAATGCCTGTTATAATCGAATTCGCTTTTTAAGATCATTTCATTTTATAAATTTTATATATTATATATCTTCAAGCGAAGAAATCTAAAGATGTTAAATAAATTTGAAAATATTGTCGATATGTTAATTGTGGCATTCTTTCAATTTTACTTCCACGTCCAGTGGAAGTATAGTAAAGACAAAAAAATTTTTTTAAATTTTTATTGTCCAAATAGGCTTAAAATGTCATGAAACGTCGAGATTTTAAGTTTGAGCGAAAAAAAAAATTCTGTCTGTCTGTCGGTCTGTCTGTCTGTCTGTCGGTCTGTCTGTCTGTAACTTTTTTTTTGTGCGCACGTTTACTCTGGAACCGTTTAAGATATTGTACTTTAACGAGATCTAGAACTAGATTATATTTTCATCTTGTTCCGTCGAAGGGTTGTGGGGTAAATTGGGGTAAATTGGGGTAAATTTGGGGTAAATAGGTCAATCAAACAGGTAAGAGTCCATAAAATTGGTATTTAGTATATACAAGAGAAGCTAAGGTCTCAAAAAAATTTTTGGCATTAGCCACCTCCATTACCACCCCCACCCCCTTATTAAAGGGAATGAAATGTACAGGAACCAGAAACCTCAAAATATTGTTTTACTTCATCCACCCCCACTATCACCCCCCTATCACCCCCCTATCACCCCACCCCACCCCACTACCGATGTGGGGTATCGTTTTATGGGTTTTTGGGGTAGAGGATTTTAAATATTATATTATTAAAGTTCCATAAACAATTATTTTCACATACAAAGTTTTTTCATTGTGAGTGACTTGGATAGAGAATCTGGATGTGGAAGTAGTGATTCCTTGGGCAGCGGTTTTTCTTTCTTCCTTTGGGTATTCTACCGCATTCTCTTCTAACAGGTCTACAAAATAATGGAAATAACCAATTTATTTTGTAGATCTGTTAGAAGAGAATGTGGTAGATTGCCAAAAGAGGGAAGAAAGAAAATCAAAGTTGTCTTGTAGATATTAAAAATCGAATTGATAGTATTATGTTAGCTTACATTGCGCATTGATTTATATTAAAATGCTTTATTATAGATTTCGTGTTTGCTCACTAATATATTTTTTTCCAAAATGGCTTGAGATTATAGAGACACCCATTATTGGTCCAAATAAGGGCAATTTTTATTGGTACAAATAATGTCCATCATGGACCACCATTTAAGGTCCAACACTGTACAGAAAATGTATGTCAGTTTAATTGGTCAAAATAATGTCCATCATGGACCACCGTTTAAGATCCAACACTGGACTTCCATAAATTATCCAAAGTTGTGACATTTGGGCATCCCTGGGACGTCCATAGGACGTCCAGCTGAACAAAAAATGGATTTCCGTAGGACGTCCCGAATGTCCTGTATGGACGTTCACTGGACATCCACAGGATATCCATGTGCTATTAGGGAAGAGAAATAATTGTAATTGAAAACTCTATGTACTTATTTAACACTAGCGAAAATGAAGTTAAACGTATAATTAATCAGCTAATACCTAGAAAGTCTCCCGGGTATGACGAAATACGTTCAGAAACTTTAAAAGAAATTTCACTGGAAATTTCAAAACACCTAAGTTTTTTAATTAATAAAACATTTAATAAAGGATATTTTCCAAAAATTTTGAAAATAGGTGTTATAAAGCCTTTACATAAAAATGGAGATGTTAACCAAATATAGAATTATAGACCAGTGTCGCTAATTTCCAACTTAGCTAAAATATATGAAAAAGTGTTAAAAAGTAGAATTACAAAATTTATCAATAAACATAATATTATTTCAGAAAAACAATTTGGGTTTAGAGAAAAAAAATCTACTGAGGATGCAATCGCGTATCTTTTCCAATTTATTTACAAAGCACTAGATGAAAGAAAGCCAACGTTATGCATTTTTGTAGATTTCGCGAAAGCGTTTGATACTGCGTCCCATGAAAAATTGTTAATAAAATTGCATAACTATGGAATCAGGGGACATGTTCTTCGTCTATTGCAAAGCTACCTTTCGGAAAGACAACAGTTTGTAAAAATTGGTGATACATTCAGTTTACCCAGAATTATAAAATACGGAGTGCCACAGGGAACTGTTCTTGACCCGGTTTTATTCACACTTTATATAAACAGACTTTTTTCTCTAGACACAAAGGGATCAATAGTTAGTTTCGCTGATGATACGGCCATCTTATACAAAGAAGATACTTGGACGAATTTAAAAAATACAGCAGAAAATGATTTTCAGCTAATAAAAAAGTGGTTTGATTCCAACCTTCTTACAGTAAACTTAAATAAAACAAAATATCTGCCTTTTACATCTTACGCAAACAACCTTCCTGACTCTGGTCCATTGCAAATTGATGCTGATACAGAAATTCCAGAAGCACAGTCAATTAAATATTTAGGTATAGTTATAGATAGACACCTGCGATGGGATATACAAGTAAATCATATTATGAAAAAGCTTAGAGGATTACTACCACGTTTTAAATATTTAAAAACTTACCTAGATATTAAGCAATTACAAACTATATACTACGCTTTAGTTCAAAGTCAATTGTCATATGGAATAATCAGTTGGGGAGAAGTAAATGACCGTCACTTTAAGAACCTAAACACTACCCAGAAGCGGATACTAAAGATTATATATAACAAACCATATATGTATTCAAGTGACGAACTATATAAAATAAGCAATATTTTGGATATCCGACAACTATTTTGTTTCAACATTTTAATACACAATTTTAAAAATAAAATACATTATAATTTAACTGATCATAAATATCAAACAAGGAACAAAACTAATAGCACATATCAGAAACCAAGATGCTTAAAAACGATAGGTAAAAGACATTTTACTTACCTTGCACCATGTATTCACAACATCTTACCAGCGAATCTCAAAAATATTCAGAAAATAAATGTTTATAAACAGGAAACAAAGAAATGGTTGCTCGCTACACCAAAACAAACCATACATATTCTTATTAATCAAAATTAAAAAAAGAAAAATACGAATAAAAATTTAAACGTGAGTTAGTAGTATATGTCTTTATGTGTGTGTGTGTGTGTGTGTGTGTGTGTGTGTGTACGCGCGCTCACATGCTCTTGTGTGTGCGTGCGTGTGTATCACAAACAAGTAGGCATTGTGCCTATTTTTGTGAATTTTCGTTGTTTATTTTTCAAATGTTATTAATTAACACATATTAAATTATTTACTTTTCTAAAAATATACACGTGTATATGTACGTATGTATGTATGTATATATGAATTATTATATGAATTATTGTACAACTTTGTAATTAACCAGATTGTAAATATTTTGAAAATAAACACTATTATTATTATTATTATTATTATTATAGGGGTGGATTATAGTGGTTTTATCTCGTAGTATTTAATCTGGTTAAATCAATAAAATCTCACAATATCTAGTTTGCAATATACTTAAAGGAAATCTATTAAGATCTAAATTATTACACTTGAGTTCAAGGTGATTTCTTGTAGTATTTCTTGTAGTAGATTTCTTGTAGTATTTTTCCTGTGATACACGATAGTGTACTTTGTTTTCGGAAAAATGAGAAAAAATCAAGAAAATGTCTAATAATTTAAATTTCTTTTACGCAATATTCACAAGTAAAATCTATTAAGATCAAGCATATTTGACTTGAAAACACGGTGTTTCCAAGTCAAATATACTCAAATACTTGCATTCAAAAAATTACAATTACAAAAAAATTTAAATTATTAGACATTTTCTTGATTTTTTTACATTTTTCCGCAAGCAAAGCATCGTATATCACAGGAAAAGTACTACAAAAAAACTACCTTGAACTCAGTTTAATACTTTAAATCTTAATAGGTTTCATTTATGTATATTGTTGGATTTTATTCATTTTCTTGATTTAACCAGATTTTCCAGGGACTTTTCCGCAAAGCTGAGTGAACCTCCTTATTTTACTGGATAATTACTACGAGATAAAACCACTATAATCTCAAGTTAATAATGTTGGTTCTTAATATGTTTCACTTGGGAATGACGTAGACGTGAGTTTTCAAACATTTTCTTAATTTTTCCACATTTTTCTGACATTTTTCGGCAAAGCGCGGTACAGTATCATGTTCTATGAGAAAAATACAAAAAAAAACCACCATAATCTAAAATAAAATATTATAGATCTTAAAAGTTTAACGTGTGAATATCTCAGACAGGCCCTTGTAAATTCTCAAGCTTTTTCTTAACTTTTCCGCATTTTCCCGCCATTTTCTCGTAAAACCGAATACATCATCGAATTCTACGGAAAAAATGCTACCAAAAACCGTGTTTATTTTCCGTTGCCCAGCTTAGGCCAAAATTAGCCACTTTTTAGCATCCTCCATTGGGATTTAGTTTATGTACGAGAAGTCAGTCCAAAAATTTTGGCATCAGCCACCCACAATATTACCCCCAATATCACCCCACCTCATTAGTAAATGGACTAAAAAAATTAAAGTTATGATTTATTGTGTGTGCCAGAATCAAAGATCCCCATTTTTTTTGCATCTGCCACTATCTGTGTGGCATTTTGTTTTATGGGGTAGACGATTTCAAATATTATATTATTAAAGTTCTGTGAACAATTATTATTTCCACATAGTGAACTACAAGTATAGTATCAATTTTTTTTCGTTGTAAGAGAGTTGGATAGGAAATCTGTGGAAGTTGTGATTCCTTAGGCAGCGATGTTTATTTTAGCTCCTGCTAGCTCAGTGCAGGTCGGTGTGTTTATTTTGTGAAGTTAATTTTTTAAGTTATATTAGGCCTTAAGGACGCCAAAGTATTTTTAAAGGAATACTTGTTACACAAAATTAAAAAAATATGAGAGATAATATATTCTTGAATATAGTATTAAATAAGAATAATAACACACAGTAGATAAAAGAACAATATATTACAACAAAAATCTGAGGAAAAGTTTACAATTTCTGTACAAAAAAATCACTTAATAACTAGAGAATTTACAGAAAATTGACAATTTAAGTTAAGAATGAAATGATACAAATTTAGTTTTCTGACCAAAACGTATGCGATGACAGTACAAATTCTTACGTATCTGAGTAGCTACAGTAGGTCGATGGGGTTGGAAGCTGCCGAAAGTTCGGTAAGTGAAGGACATATAGTTGAGCTGGGATCCCCAAAATGAACCTCCTTCTAGCTTGGAGTATAAGCTCTGTTCGCTCTCAACGGTGATGCTGTCCAAACCACCAAATTTACCACAAAAGATCAGCTGATAGACGTCGGCTTGTCCTAGTAACTCTTCTTCTCTTGGTCCAAGGACTTTTTGCATAAAAATGGGAAAAAATAAATGGTTAAAACCAGTCGGGAAAGATAGAAAAATGAAATTACGATAAAAAAATTCGATAATAAGTACGATGTACTCTGAGAACTACAAAATTCTTACCACGCTAAACTAAGTAGAAATTGTAAGTTATAAAAAAACAAAGATTAAGATAGTAAGATATTACGTTAAGGAAAAAATTTAATGACCAAAATGACGATAAAAATACTCTGCAAAATTACTAAATAATATTAAATTAAATAAACCATATTTTTGGTATGATAAATTTTACTACAAAAAAAATTAATATTTCCGTGTTAAAAAAAAATTGAACATGAAATTTACATGGAAATATTGAAAACCGATAAGGAAAATATCAATAAAAAATTAGACAGTGAATCTGTACCAAATATCACTTATTATGTGATTATTTAATAAGAAAAAAAACAGGAAAAAATTACAGTATAACATTTTAAGTTGGCTAAGAAAAATTTACTCAAGATAAAATAAGATATAAAACAGGTAATCTACTGTAAAAATACTGCCAAAAAAATAAGATATTTTTTCGTTACTTTAAGATAAAAAATTTAGCCAAAAAGATAAAGGATAATCATTTTACTGGTGGCTTCTCTAAAAATTTAATATTTCCCAAATTGATTCTAAGAAGTTATACAAAATTATAGCATGGTGAGGTGACGACGACTTGTGCAAATTCTGTGACTGTGACAACAATTTACTAGGTATAGATATTTAGATATATTTTGTTTTTACCAGCAGTTAACCGGAATAAGACAATAAACCGACACTTCATTAATGATTAATTAAAGTAAGAAAAATATAGCGATATAATTAATCTATTAATGAAGCTACACAAAAGACAAGAAGAAGAGAAAATGGTTTGTTAGTTCAGAAACTTCAAATTCTGGGAATCTTTACAAATCTAGAATCTCTACAGATTTAGGCAAAAGATAATAAAAGAAAGACACTCACCTTACTTACGTCTTCCAGAGGTGTCTCAGCGGTAGACCTTCTGGACAGATTCAGCTTTGGGCCTGGTTCCAGCCTAGGTAACCATACAACTCCAAAATTTCCATCATCAGTTCCTGAACCAACTTTTGTGTTTGTACACAAATGTATTCTCTAGTGCATCCACACCAGTATGTAGTTCACCTAGAAAAACGCATCAAACAGCAGAAAAAATATCTAGGAACCACAAAAGAGTATACATGTGACCACCACGGGTTAATCTATAATTGTTTAACTCTTTCGTTACGTTGCCAAGTGGGCCGATAATAATTATTTAAACATCGTTAAATAATCACGATATACAATGCGTCCTAGGATAGATGTAACAAGAGGTGTAATGGACCAAAAATTTTGGAATTTTAAAATGGTATTTGGGGATTGAGTCCTGCTTGTTGTAAAACTAAAGTATACCAAAAATGACTTGATTTGGTGTTCTACAAGGTGTTTTATAGGCAAAGTTGTAAAAATCACCACTAATAAAGTACCTTTATTTTTCAAAATATGAAAAAATTCCACTAAGAAAAGTTATTTAGAATGCAATTTTATACCACTGTACCAAATTTCGGGAATATAAAATTATTTTTTTGAAGCTTCCCATTTTTTGCGAATTAAGAGTTGAATTCATATTTAAAGTTGTGTAGGAGCAAATGTTAATCATCTCAAAAAGTAGGCTATTGGTAAATAAAAAATTGAATATTCGAGATGTAAGAAGGTATAATGTTAATCGAACTAATTGTAAAACAAGAAACAATTACTAACAGAAGATTAATGAGGTTTAAAAATTGTAACAAGTAATAAATGTCAAAAACATAACAGATTCACAACCAAATTAATTATTGACCAATACAAAACAATGTTTACAATATTATTCGACGTAGCTACCACCCACATCCACACATATTTCGATCCTTCGCCTGACGTCCTTATAACTGTTTCGAATATGATCTAACGGTATGGAGTTTACGGCATTTGTAATTCTCTGCTTCAATACTGCTACATCGTTAGGAAGTGGTTCAGCGTAAACCAACTGCTTGAGGCGACCCCATAAAAAGAAATCCAATATTGATAGGTCTGGGGATCTCGCCGGCCGCTTGATCGGTCCATTCCTGGCAATCCAATTTTCTCCAAAATTTAAATTCAACCACCGATTAACCATTTCTGTGGAGTGGCCAGGGCAATCATCATGTTGAAAATGAACTAAAAGCATATCTCTTAAAATATTTAAATGTTCTTCAGAAAATCTTTCAAGAACTGTAAATAAGTGTGCTGGTTTAACCTTCCCTCAATAAAATAAGGTCCAATAACTCCAACGTGATAAGAAACGGCACACCACACATTCACTTTTTTATAATATTGTCTTCTACAATAAATTCTAAAATTTGGATTTTCAGAAGCCCAAAACCGACAATTCTGAGATGAAACAACACCATTGGTTGTTAATGTGGATTCATCTGAGAAAATTATGAAATGATGAAAACGTCTCTCTTCCATGATTTTTTCTCCAATGGTCAAACAAAAACCCAACCTACGGCTGTGATCTCCCTCTTCAAGTGTATGTTTATAATTTGCTTTATATGCCCTAATTTTCTTTACCTTGTAAATTCTTTGGAGTTCAGACTTGCTAATATTAATAAGAGCTGATCTCTCTCTCTTAGTGGCATCCTAGGATTTTCTATAACAGAGGCATGAGCTATAATAGCCCCAACATTGTCTTCATCATATGCTTTTATTTTTCTTTTCATGGTTAAGAACACTACCAGTAGCCAAAAACTTTTTAATTATTCTGATAGCCTGAGTACGAGACAAAGCAGTGTTTGGAAATTTCAAATTAAATTGGCTTACCACTTCTCTTAGCGAGTTTTCACCGCCAATTCCGTAGCATTGCACAATATAAATTTTTTCACGCACTGCGAGTACCATTTTCACTTAATTTTTTATGCTTGGTTCATTAATTTGAAACAGAAATTAAGGATAATATTGACTACGTTTGACAGATATGTCAATAATAAATGATAAATGTATATCCACTGCTTTTCTCATAGCCTACTTTTAGCTATAATTTTAAATATTAATTCACAAAAAATAATTTCTATGCAGTTTTAATTGAATGGTTCAAAATAAAATACTAATTTATTGAAAAATGGGAAGTTTCAAAAAAATAATTTTATATCCCTAAAAGTTGGTATAGAGGTATAAAATTGCATTCTAAATGACTTTTCTTAGTGGAATTTTTTTATATTTTGAAAAATAAAAG
Source organism: Rutpela maculata (assembly GCA_936432065.2). Taxonomy (NCBI): domain Eukaryota; kingdom Metazoa; phylum Arthropoda; class Insecta; order Coleoptera; family Cerambycidae; genus Rutpela; species Rutpela maculata. Next base: position 124,400,417 of record OW386290.2, on the reverse strand, counting down.
TACTTTATTAGTGGTGATTTTCACAACTTTGCTTATAAAAGACCCTGTAGAACACCAAATCAAGTCATTTTTGGTATACTTTAGTTTTACAACAAGCAGGACTCAATCCCTAAATACCATTCCAAAATTCCAAAATTTTTCGTCCATTACACTTCTTGTTACATCTATCCTGGGACACACTGTATAAAGAGAGAATGCCAAATGGGCCGATAGTAATAATTAGATAACCTCTACGTTAAATAATTATCGAACAAACATGTATTTAACCTTTTAAAACAAAACACACGGTTTAACAAAATTATTCTCAAAAATATATCCCACTTACAAGCTTAAAATATAAATACGATTAAAATAACTACGTGAAATAATCGAAAACATTAAGGGTCAAGAAGTTGTCAACATTCCTCACCATGGCGCTGAATGTCTTAATTACAATCACTTATCAGATATTTAACTAAAGATTCGCTCACACTGTAGCATACCACTTTATAACTCAAAACTTCACAAAATCTTTTAAACTGATCGCAAAACAGCGGAAAATTACTAAATATGAACAAAATACAATGTTAAAGGGAGCTGTAACGGCAATTCGACAGAAATTCCGTTACAAAATGCAACAGTAACAATCAGTAATCATTAAAATATTTTAATATATCTCAAACTGCGTATAAGTGACTTTTTTATCTTTTAAAGAAGTGCAAGACTTTACTTTAATTGTGATAGTTTTTTTATTATAAATAAATTAATCAATGAGACTAGATGTTACATTTTTCATACTGCACATACATACATATATTTTTCATACTGCACAGTATACTTACATAAATAAAATAAACCTTCACTGAATTTAGATCAACTTTATTAAAATGCAAAATGATACAATAATAACTTTATAAATTTTGAAAAACTATGCAGAAACTGATGAATAAAAAACAAATTATGATTATAAGATCCTTTTTCTGGCTTTGCTTTTTGTGTGAACGTAAAGAAATGTAATTTAATTTAATTAATCTTCTTCAAACTGCAAACGTTGATGTTGTTAAAGGTGGATATTCTTAATTTTCAATTGAAATACTGAAAATCCAAATTCCAAAATACAAAAGCCTGGCCCGTGTCAAACCAAACCCGTCCACAGAAAACCCAGGGGGTTGCCCCCCTGGGCTACTCTTTCTTCTACTTTCCTTGACGAGTTCTAAGTTTTTTTGAGAATAGGATTTTTAGGGCAGAGCATCTTGAATTTCGAATACTTTCGTAGTTTTTGATCTGTGTTTTGTTAGGCTTTCTGGCTTAAGGGTTGAAGGGGTTGGGGTACTCTCCTCCCCCTCAAAAGCGAAACCCGCTCAAGGAGGGAGAATTTCCCCCAGCTCTGGGCGCCTTTCGGCGCACAGGCCCTCGCCCTGGAAGCCCTGATTCGGCACGCTCACAGGTGCTCTTGCAGGTCAAAATTTGGACTCCCTGTGACCAAAAGCGTGTGAACCTGTAACAAAAGAATAATTAAAATATCTTTCAAAATTTATTTTGCTTCGTTATGTATTATACACTGTAGCCGGATAAAATATATCAAAGAATATAACAGAAAAATGAGTCATTGTTTGTTTGCTTGTTGTCAAAGTAGGATATATTTTTTATTTTCTAAAACTATTTTGGTGGAATCAAGAGGTAAAGCGCATATGTACTTTCACGTGTGTACGAGAAACCAGGGTCTGAATTTTTTTTCTGCATCAGCCACCTCACATCACCCCCACCCCGTTATTAAAGGGGATGAAAATAAAATGTGATTTAGTGTGTCTGTAAAAGAACCAAAGGCTTCAATATGGTTTTTGGTTTAATTTAAACTCAAATATCATAATTTGACAATAGAAATAGCTCAAATGCCCATAGGGGCTCTTAATTCTAATATATTTTTAAAAATGGAAGAAATTAGATTATTAATTGAAATTGGGTTATATAATGACCCTGCAACAACTATTTTAAATCAATTTTTATGGAAAAAAAATTAGTTTAAAGAGGACATTTTTCGTACAAATCAACATTCCAGTAATGAAATTTTAAAAACAAGAACGAAAGGAATTTTTGAGACAAAACCGCATTGTGCCACGCAAATCAGTCCATAAGTAGTCAAGTTAAAATGAACTTTTTTGTGTATAATTTTATAATGAATATTTTTGCTCATACCAATTTTTGTCGAAAAAGTGATACTTTTCGAGATTTTGGCAAAATACTGAAAATTCCCCCTTTAACCCCCCCCCCCCCCCAAAAAAAAACCCATGGCTCAAATTGCTCGAACTTCTCAGGATGTATTAAGGGCACCTCAATGAAGGTATCCACAAAAAACAGCTTTCTCGTAATTTTTTCCAGTCGAAATGTCTTTATTTACTGGGCTATATGTTGTGGAACTTTGAAATTAACTAAAAAGCTTCTTTGTAAACGACTTTTGAGGTAGAATCACCAGGAACATGTATAAAGAGATTGTTTGCGTCATTGACACGGGATAGCCATGTAGAGCTGGCCGTGAGAAAAGCGACTGTTACTGAGATCCACACCCGCAACGCGCAGCTAGTATGTTCCAGAATACTCTTGAATTTTCTGGAATATCACAGAAGTTTAATCATGAAAGTTCATGCAGTGCAAATACGATTATTTAATACCGATTTCCATAAAACTTGGCTTAGATTAGTTCGATTTCCATGAAATAAAAACTAAATGTTACTCCAAGCTTAGATGAATTTACCGGCGAAAATCCCATTCAAATTGGTTCAGTAGTTTCAGCGTGATGCGCAGACAGGCAAACAGACAGAATCTATCTTAATATATTCTATTACTCGTCTTACATCCCCCAGATCAGTTTTTTCCAAATATTTTCAATGTACAGACACGCCAACTTTACAGATTTGTTATATGTATAAGTTGCGTAAATATTTGAGAAATATATTTATTTTCTGATATGAACAGTAGCTTTTCGTTTTATTTTATTACAAAAAAGTACTTACCACTGACTGCGTAAATTGCTTAATATTTTCTAAGGAAGACTGATGGAAAAGGAGAATCTGCAAAAGCAAAAGAGTATTTATTGTTTTAATGATAGTCATAAAATCCACAGCACAAATTCATCTATGTACGATTAATACATAAAATAATAAAAATCAAACTAGCCATTTTGTAAATTCCATATTCATATTCATATTTTTTTTAAATGTAAAAATTTTAATGTATAAGGCGTTTTTGTTCTGATTAAGGTAGTTGACGCTACTGCCAACGATAAACTGGGATATACTTCCGTCGAAAAATATACAGAGTGGACCCATAAAAAAATATAATTAAAGAACAAAATGTGACGGAAGACAGTAATATTTGGCACTTAGTTAACACAACTGTGAAAAAATGTGAAAAATATACAGGGTGGTCACCATAAAAAAATTGAAAATAAATTATAGAGAGCAATAATATTTTGCACGTAGCTAGCACAACTGTTAAAGCAGTAAAATATGAAAAAAATATACAGGGTGGTCACTTTAAAAAAAATATGATAAAAATACGACGAAGGACAATAATAATTTGCGCGCAGTTAACAGAACTGTCAAATATGAAAAATATACAGGCCGTTCACCCTAAAAAAATTAATTAAAAAAATGTATATATACAGGGTGTAATCAGTTTCATGTCATTAAAAAAAACTGGTGGTGGGGAACGACTAAACGAACAAAAAAACCTTATATAATAGTTTTAGAAAAAAAAAAAAAAAATTTTGAAAACTTTCAATAATATTTTTTAAGAACTGCTGGAATGTTGGGAGAGGCTTTTATCTTCGCGTATGTCGGCGCCTCTAACCATCAAATACGCTAATAGGGCTCTTTCAAAGAATCGCGGTCCTTTGTTAGATTTTTATGGCTTTTTAAAAATAGGTAAGGTAAGGTCTTCAACGGTGCGGTAAAGGCGAAATACGTCGGCGTTTTCTGAGTACTTAGTAGATCTGAAGAAAACTATACTCTCCCTTGTGCAATATTTTAGTTTCTGTGGGCATTTCGTTAAGTACACACGTCGAACCCGCTCGTTGTTTTTGTATATGCTTTTGTTCTTCTTGAATTTTGGGCCACGTATTTGCAGTTAAGATTTATTTTATTGTCTTACCGTTCAAGTCGTTAAGTTCTTGATTACGTACAGACACTACTTGTTCGTTCTTTTTGTGTTGCTTTTTGGATTTTGGACCAAGTTTTTATTTTTATTTTCTTCATTGACAACGTCAGTTGATAGTTTAGTGTGGTATTTTAATGTGCATAGAAACCATTAAGAATGATCCTAATTTACCAAATGTGTTGAACGAAGTGCGTATGTCCTTAGTTCGATGTGCCGAAAAGTGTATTGATGCAGACGGAAGCCATTTCGAACAACATGAAACTGATTACACCCTGTATAAACGAGCGTATTCTTATTTCTTATTCTTATTTCTTATTTTTATTTAAGAAGTTATTGTTCTGGTTTAAATTGATTATGCAGTAATTGTAAAAATAACAACATTACTTGATATATATATCACCAAAACTGAATTTTAAAAAAATATAAAATACCCCATTATATTTTTAAAATTTCTACTTTAGCTGCATTTGAATGAAGTTGGGTAATTTTTTTTTACCACCAACGTGATTTTTTAAGAAGCTCTTATTTCAGGTAGAGTACAGAAATACCAGAAAATAAAATTAAAAGAAATTTGATTAGCTGTATTTAATATATTTAGATATTAAATTAGAAATTGTTAAATAATACCGCCGTTTTCAAAAACGTATATTTTGATCAAATCTGCGTGTAAAAACGTACCGTTTCGGATTTTTCAGTGAAAATATTTTACGTTAAGGTACCATAGATGAAACGTTTTTTTAATTTTTTTGCAATTCATATTAAAAATCAAAATGTACTTATGCATTGCATAATTTAAATTGCTAAAAAAGCCGAAAAACTTAAAATAATCTTTAACTTATGATTTTAAAGATAATTGACTAATAATTTTTGACATTTCACGCATTTAAAAACATTTCTGTCAATAAAATAATTGTAAAATATTGCGGAAGGAATCACTACTTCCACATCCAGATTTTCTATCCAAGTCTCTCACAGCGAAAAAATTTTGTATGTGGAAATAATTGCTTATGGAACTTTAATAATATAATATTTGAAATCGTCTACCCCAAAAACCCATAAAACGATATCCCACATCGGTAGTGGGGTGGGGGTGGTGATAGGGATGGTAGTGAAGTAAAAAAATATTTTGAGGTTTTTGGTTCTTGTGTACACACTAAATCACAATTTTTTTTCATCCCCTTAAATAATAGTGGGGGTGGTAATGCCAAACAATTTTTTGAGACCTTTTCTTCTCTTGTATGAACTAAATGCCAAATTTATGGACCCTTACCTGCTTGATTTACCTATTTACCCCAATTTACCCCCTAACCCTTCGACGGAATAAGACGAAAATATAATCTAGTTCCAGATCCCGTTAAAGTACATATGTGTACCAAATTTCAAATCAATATCTTAAACGGTTCCAGAGTAATCGTGCGCACAAAAAAAGTTACAAACAGACCGACAGACGGACAGACCGACGGACAGAGACAGACATTTTTTTTTCGCTCAAACTTAAAATCTCGAAATTTCATGACAATCTAAGCCTATTTGAACAATAAAAATATTCAACATCTTTTTTGTCGTTACTATACTTCCACTGGATGTGGAAGTAATAATTTAAAGGTAATTTTATAAGTAATAAGATATGTTATTTAGGTATTAAGCAAATAACAACTTACACACTTTTTTATCTATTATGATACCTAATACCTACTTTCTGTATGTTGTTGCCCTAATCTGGGCACGCCAATATACTAGTTAGGTAAATACTTTAAAACACTCATTATTGAAGAACCAAGTAAGTTGTGATTTGCTTATATTAATACGTAAATAATATTCTCTAATCATGATGAATTCAATTAAGTAAAAACAATTAATTGTAAAAATAATTTTATAAGGTTTTGAAACTCTTGGTATTTTTTCGATAAAAAATTATACAAATAGTACCTATATTCAATAAACAATATATGTGAGGCGGAAAGCAAAAAGGGACCTCTTGTCGGCGATGTTAATTTTTCAGTATAGTTGAAATTAGTGGTTTGGGTCAATATGATCGATTTTGGGATTTTGTCCTTTACAAGTTGTAATCGATTACAAAACCGATATAATTGAATGAAACACTTAAAATAATCGATAAAGCAGTCAATGTTCAGCCCTGGAAAAGGTACCTCCTGTCGCTTATGGAGAAATAACATTGGTCCGACAAGAGGTCCCTCTTCATAAACGCACTAGTAACTTAAACAAAAAAAATCATAGAGACATGATTTTTGCACCAAATCGTTCAGAATTAGAGCTTAATTTATTTAATATCAATAACTAAAAATCTGAAATTGCCGACAAGAGGTCCCTTTTTGCTTTCCGCCTCACATATACTAAAATCTACTAGTGCCATTTCATTCATAATTACTTTAAAAGTTTATTGTAATAGTATAAAAAATTACACAGCCCCACAAAAAAAAAAAGGTTCAAAGCAGCGAACCAGACCCATGTATCACTATGTATCTTCGGTCGCTGAATCCGAATCCGGGATCAAAATCATTAGCTAGAGCCAAAAAAACACCCCTGAAATGCGATAAAAAGAAGATTAAGCTACCAGCTAGTGGCTACTTCTTAATCAGTCGAATTATACAATACAATAGCAGCATACATACAACGGATGTGAAACACACCCCCGGGAGGGGCGAAAACTAGCGCCCATACATAAAAAAAATCGATCCAAAACAGCAATGACTGCTGAAAAAGTTCGAAATTTCTAAGTTTTGTTAAAGTGTTAAGAAACTACATCAGATCCGTCGTAATCTTCATAAACTAACCCTATAGGGTTGAGAACAACCACCCGCAAGTTCAAAGGACACGAGAAAAACAAGAAAAAACGTAAAATCCAACAGGATTTCTATTTTCATGGATGCTATGATTGACTGAAATTGCATAGTACCTACTCTAAAATAGAACCAGAAACTTACGTACCATCAACATCAACATCCTACACTCTCAGAGGGTGTGAAAACTACACTCTATGTAAGATTCAACTATAAAAAGTTACAGTGACTTCTATAAAAATTCGAAACACCTGCGTTGCGTGGAAGAGAGAAGAAACTAGACTATGTTCGACGATGTGCTTGAAAACCACCCCCACGGGGTTGCGAGATACCTATATCAGTAGGATGCTGGAAAAACAGAGAGAAACTAACCGGATTTATATTTTTATGGATGCTATGATTGACAAAAATCGTGTTGCACACTTAGAGTTTGAAACTCATGTCCTATAAATGTTATTAAGTAACACCCCCAGAAAGGATGTAAACTACCGTAATTCAAGATGTAACGAAAAAGCTATACTGCTTATTCGTTTCATTTCCATAGTTTTTTTATAGGGGTGGCGTATCTCAACCCCGTGGGGGTGGTTTTCAAGCACAGCGTCGAACATAGTCTAGTTTCTTCTGTGTTTCGAATTTTTATAGAAGTCACTGTAACTTTTTATAGTCAAAACTTACATAGGGGGTAGTTTTCACACCCTCTGAGGGTTGACACTGTAGAATGTTGATGGTACCTAAGTTCTATTTTAGAGTACTACGCAATTTCAGCCAATCATAGAATCCATGAAAATAGAAATCCTGTTGCATTTTACGATTTTTCTTGCTTTTCTCGTGTCCTTTAAACTTGGAGGTGGTTGTTCTCAACTCTATAGGGGCAGTTTATGAAGATTACGTCGGACCTGATGCAGTTTCTTATCACTTTAACAAAACTTAGACATTTTGAACTTTTTCAGCAGTCATTGCTGTTTTGGATCGATTCTTTTATATATGGTTATTTAGTTATATATAGTTTTTGCCCCTCCCTGGGGGTTTGTTTCATATCTATTGTATGTACGCTGCTGTTTAACCTTAATTTGTATAATTCGATTGATTAAGATGTAACAACTATTCTCGTAGCTTAATATTCTCTTTACCCTATTTCAGGGGTGTTTTTTGGCTCTAGCTAATGATTTTGGGGGTGTACGATTTTTTTGGATTCGGATTCAGCGACCAAAAATAAATAGGAATACATGGCTCTGGTTCGCTGCTTTGAACTTTTTTTTTGTGGGGCAGTGTCAATATTTTTTAAAACCAAAATTTTGAGTAATGGTTTTTAAGAGCATATGGAGGTTTTACTTCAACCTTTTGTCTATTCTTTGGCTATATTAACAAAAATATTCACGAAAGACAATACTACCTTAAAAAATATTCAAAGACTAAGTAAGTATTGCCAGTACAGTTATTTTGAAAATTTCTATGATTGGGAAACATTTGGTTCTTATTTAAAAAAATGAAAGATCATTGAATTTGATGTTTCCTTTAATATAATTTTTATTACCTTTATTTGTTTTTCATAAAATAAACTATTTTTAGGAAAGATATGACTTTCATTTAAATCGTAGTTTTAATTAATACTGTCAGTTGATTTAAATCAGTATTTATTGTCATTAAATTTAAATGTTACTACCCTGCAAATATCTTAAGCAAGTTCTGGTAGTCAAAAAATCCTTAATTAAAATATGCATTAACTTAAAAAAAGAGATTGAAACAAAATCCTCACACAAAACGATATGGAATAAACGTTTTAAAATATACTTAATTTTGGCGTTAAAACTAGTATATCGTATATCTTGTAAAGCTGTATTCTTAAACTGTCCAAAGACGTTTAGTTTTTTAAAATGGATTAAAAACAAACTGACGAATTAGGTAATTTTTAAAGAAAACCCAGCAAAATTATAAATTATTTAATAACACATTGACGATTTTAAGTAGGCTTCGACTGAACGCCAAAGTTATTGCGTAGTGTAGTTATTTTAGTCCAAGTTCAATGCAATTAGGTTTATACCTCGCAACCTAGCTATAATGGATGAATTTGAATGATTTTTTTTTGTTGGCCATAAACTAAAAAGTTTACCTATTGAAAATTACCGCAATTTCGAAAATCCCTAAATTAAAAAAAAAATTAAATTTTTTTAGAAATCTCAACAAAAAATACAATTATCGGAATTTTTAAATATTTCTCTTAAGAAAATAATGACTGTTATAGTTTTCTAGGTTGTTTATAAAGAATTTGTAAAACAATGAAACTTTAATCTGTAATGTTAAATGTATATTGTTGCATTACCAGATTTTTATTTTTAAGGGTGAAAACCAACCCTAAAAACTGAAACATGAATTACTCTTCTAATGTTATGAATAAAATAACGAAAATCCAAAGACTTATTATTTATGTTTTTGAGGTCGCTGAACGTGACTGTGAGGCGAAAATATTAAGGGTTGAAATCGCCTTTAAATACTGAAAAATTAAACTCACGAAAATCCATATACTTATGATTTTAGGTCGCTGAATATGAGATCTAAATTTATTTAAAAAATGGTGGATTAAAATTATAAAAATACAGATTGTTATAAATAAATCAAATTAATACAATTAAGTAAACTAATTGAATAACATTTTTAATCTGCACTTTAAACATGCCAAAGTGCAATGCAACCAGCTTTTTCTGCGTATTCTTGGAAAAATAGACGGCTATTGCTTGTTTCTCTACCTACTATAGACAATTAAAATGCGCGTACAAACTGAAAAGTTTCAACATTATTTCAAACTGTTATATCTCTGGACCAGTTTGTCGTAGGAAAAAGAAAATAAAAACCCAAACTCTTCGTTTTTTTATAAGCGTCATTTCATTATTATATCATGTTTTTATCAATCTTATAGTTTTTGAGATATTTCAATTTAAAATACATAATTTTCTTGCCTATGCGCTCAACGCCATCTTTAAATCTTTATATCTCTGGAAGAGTTTATCGTAGGAAAATTTAAAAAAAGCTTCATTTTTTATTTTTTATAAAAAAAATATTTTCTGAGCAATTTCCAAAAACCCGATTTTTTTAAAAAAATTATGAAAATTTTAATTATTGAAAATGGGTACCGAGACGGGTACAGAATGAAAAATAATTATTTTGAAAATTCAAAAATTTTGAGAAATTTTAGATTTTAAAGTCGTATATTTTTTCTGAACGTTTCGGCGCCATTTTGAAAATGCCATATTTCCAAAACTAAACATCGAAAGAAAAAAACCATTCGATTTGTTTTCGTAAAAGCTTTAATTCTGTACCCTCGCATTTTTCGAGTAATTTAAAAAAAAAGTCCAGGAATACTGACTTTGGGGGTGAAAATTGCAATTTTCAGTTCGCAATATCTCGAAACATATGCATTTTATAAGCAAAAAAGTGTATAAGACCTTTCTTTCTTATAATTTTATTCTCTATCAGATTATGTGGATTTTTTGTTTTTTTTTGCGACCCTAAAAAGGGGTGAGAATCACCCCTAACCAAGAAGCAGGGAAAATGAGAATATAGATTCTTATGTACATACTTTATGAAGCATGTTGAAGAAGAAAATTGGAAAATTGGAAATTTTTTACATCGTTTTCGGGCTGGGATTTAAAAGCTACACTTACTGTACTACTCATTTATTTCGCTTTTTGGAGCTTCTACCATCTTCAATTAATTTTAAAAAGTTTCATTTTTTTACAAATTCTTTATAAACAAACTCGAAAACTATAACAATCATTATTTTCTTAAAAGAAATATTAAAAAATTGATACAATAACTAGCAGACATTTTTTAAGAAAGTTTAACAAATTAACACGTAAAAAAACAGGTAACGTATGAATGTGTCCTAATGACACTATAGCTGTGTACGAGATTGAAAATCATAATGTTGTTGCGACTTTTTTTTTAAATTAATTCCTCCGTAAGTTTTCAACCAATTTTAAAAAACTAAACGTCGTTGAATAGCTTCAGAATATAGCTTTCAGGAAACGTGAAAATATATCGAGCGTTCCATTTAAAAAATCTTGACAAAAAGTACTTTTAGAGACTTCCAGAATTGTGAAAAAATTTGAAAGTAGGCAGAAAAAACTTCATTTAAAACAGCTTAGTGAAAACCGTACACTCTTTTCTCAAATTGTTTAAAATATATACGGCATTAAAATATGAGAAAATATAATGCGACACCCGGTGTAACAAGTATTACATTTAAATAATTGTTAAAATGGAATCAAAAACTAAATAAGAAAATATGTTTACCTTATAATCATTGCTGCAGGAGGTAAAAAAAAAGAATCGTTGCTCTGGAGCCGCGTCCGAAAGGACGGGCTCCAGAAAAAGGACTGATCTTGATATACACAAATGAAACGAAGTAGAATATGGCTACGTGGCTTAAAGAAACAATGGTTCCTGTGACTCACTATTGCATATCGCTTTAATATCGTAGTGTATTAATAAATCATTTATCACGAACTTCTCAGAAAGCATCTATCTAATAACGCATTTCAATTATATTTAAAGAAAAGTTTTCCCCATGAAAGCTTTGGCAAAGTTTCATTTTGAGGTAGAAGTAGGTATCTGGTAATCAATTTCTGCCATCACCCACCATTTTCCAGAGAGTTGACGTCGAAAACAATTCAGGCCATTTTTTTTAAACTTTCACTGGGTGGCCGTGGACACTGGCCAGTGTCACTGACAGATGAGTCAAAGACCTAAAGTCCATACTCTGTCCTCCACCTCTTTTGTTGAATTGAAAATTTTGTTAATTCTTTAATAACTTTCAAAAAAATTGCTGTCGCATAACTAAGAACAATAAACTAAAGCTGCTAAGAGTCGGGAGTGCCAAAAAACAAACACAAAAGTTTCTAAAGCTGCGAATAGTCGAGCCTCTAGTGGGAGGCTGAAAATATGCATTAATTCGGAATAATTACGGGAAGCTTCGATCTTTGATATCACTTTTACAAAGCTTAAAATAAAATGTTATACACATAAAATCGTGAGGAAATTGTTTATTAATTATTTAAACAGAAAAAACGTTTATTTCTAACAAAATTATTATAAGTTGAGAAATTTTGAAGCAATTTAATTCAAATTGACATATAAGGGGTTTTCGAGTTGCTGAAACAGATTGTGATGTCCAAAAAGGTAATTCAAAATGATTGGTCCAATTTGCGCGACTTTTCGATAAAAATTTCATTAAAAATTATGTAAGTCGATAAAGGACCCCGCACGAATCTTATGGAAATTGGCCCTCGGTTAAATTGGCTGAATTTTTAACCCCCGACCTAAAAAGATAGGTGTTGTAAGTTTGACGCGTATGTTTGTATGTTTGTCTGTCTGTCTGACTGTGGCTTCATATCTCTTCAGCGGGTGATTCGATTTTGATGCACTTTTTTTATTTGAAAGAGTATTTTTTCGAGAAGGTTTTTGCCATATTAGATTTTGATGTTTGGTCGCCATCTTGATTACAAGCTTTTATTTAACTTGCTTTGTTCTTGTGGGTCAAATCTTGTAACTGAATTTTAAAATAGTTATCTCCAACCAATTGAGCTGAAATTTTGCATACACGTTTAGTTTGGATGACAATGCATGATTAACTAAGTAACGTCATTCCAAATCCAATATGACGGACTCCCAAATATGGCGGACCAGTTATTTTTTATGCACCCCCATGATATGGGTATCAAATGAAAGAGTTTGCTGGGAGGAATACGAAAATAAAATGACGTCACACTAAATTCAATGTGGCGGACGCAACTGAATTTTAAAACAGTTATCCCAACCGATTGAACTGAAATTTTGCATACACGTTTAGTTTGGATGACAATGCATGGTTAGCTAAGTGACGTCATTCCAAATCCAATATGGCGGACTCCCAAAGATGGCGGACCAGTTACTTTTTATGCACCCCATGATATGGGTATCAAATGAAACGGTTTGCTGAGAACAATACAAAAATAAAACAACGTCACATTAAATTCAATATGGCGGGCGTCCCAAGATGGCGGTCAAAATTTATTAGTTTTAACACTATAATTTGATCGTATAGTGTATTCGCTCAAATGTTGCATTCTAAGAAATGGTGAAGGATTCGGTTTAAGTTTTAAATCGGATAGGAACGACGCAATGAATATATACTTCTCCAAGAAATTAACGCACCACCAAAAAATAACCAAAAGTTTGAAGTTAGTTAATTTTTAACCCCCGACCCAAAAAGAGAGGTTTATAAGTTTGACACATACGTTTGTATGTTTGTCTGTCTGTCTGTCTGTCTGTCTGTCTGTCTGTCTGTCTGTCTGTGGCTTCATATCGTGATCCGATTTTGATGCACTTTTTTCTATTAAAAAGAGTATTTCGTCGAGAAGGTTTTAGGCCATATTAGATTTTGATGTTTCGTCGCCATCTTGAATTCGCCATGTTGAACTTCTCTAGAAATTGTCTGATTGAAGTAAAATTGAAAATGTGCAAACAATTATGGAACCAGAATATGATTTCGGCCTCATTTTGATTCGATCATATGAAACTGGTACGATTAAATACATTGATCGGGAGTTGTTAAAAAAATTTTCAATTTTTTAACCCCCGACCCAAAAAGAGGTTATAAGTTTTACTCGTATGTTTGTATGTCTGTCTGTCTGTCAACGGAAGATCCGATTTTGATGCAATTTTTATTAAAATTAAATATAACACATAAATATATTTATAATAGAACCAGTCTTGTAGACCGTGTGCGACTAGTAGAATACAAAATTGGACCGCGTCGGCTTAAAGGTTAAAAAGTTCTGTATGGGACTCGTGATATAATAATACGTTATGTTGTATGTATATGTTTAGTTTAAAAAGTATAAAATAAAATTAAATTACAAATTTAGAAAAAAAACCTGACACAAAAATATCGACTAAATAACTAATATAAAAAAAAATAAATTAACACAACTTTAAAAAGTATGAAATAATTTTGATTCCATATACGAACTATTGTGATTTATTTAAAACCATCTTACATTTTCTTTATGTCCTCGAGATTTGCTTTCTTATACGCATGAATATGTCAGGGGCTGCTGTAAAGACGAACTACTAAATAGTTATATTCAAAACAGCAGCTCTCGATATATTCATGCATATAAGAAAGCAAATCTCGAGGACATAAAGAAAATGTAAGCTGGATTTAAATAAATCATAAGAGTTCGTATATGGAATCAAAATTATTTCATAATTTTTAAAGTGGTGTTAATTTATTTTTTTTATATTAGTTATTTAGTCGATATTTTTGTGTCGGTTTTTTTTTTAATTTGTAATTTAATTTTATTAATATGTTCTATATTTCAACTTTCTGATCAAAAGTTTTCATGAGCTCAAATCGAATCTATGTCTAGTTTCCGAGGAACAACTATAAATTGTTGTAGAATTCTGTCGAACTTTTAATTTATTGGTGGGGTATTAGAGCTCAAAGGAGTAATTTCCGAAAGTTTTTCAATTAAAGTTTTTTGATCAGGAAGACACATACTTTATGTAAAAATGTTTTAGACAATTTGACCGAATATTTTTTTTCACTTGATTTCTATACAGGGTGTCCCGAATTGTATAGGCCAAACTTCACTAAGCAATACAACTTTTCAAAATAAGAAAAAAAGTTCCTATAAACATGGGTCGGGAAGTGCTTAGTTTCCGAGATACAGGGTGTTCAAGTAATTCTCCTGAAAATGTTTTTTTATGAATATTTTCGAAACATCTAAAGATAAACAAATGATAATTTACACAGGAATTTAACTTTTTATGCTTTTTAAGACAAAATGACAACTATGTACGAAAATCATTCAGGAGCGGGTCAAACTGGGGGGGCCTAGGTATAATTTAGCCCCAACTTTATTGTGTGACACTTTTACATTAATTTATGAGCAGAACTTAAGAATTTGAAGTTTTCTACACAAAAAAGTCTTTTGTGTTTTTTTTCTAAAATTATCAGTTTTTGAGTAAATCTTATCTGAACTTTATTAATTAGTAATCATTATTACCAGCATTCCTGGTATGCAGGAGTGTGCCATGATTGTAATGTTTGTAACAAATGAAAAATAATCTAACAGGCAATGCCAGAATGACAATAATGATATTGTTGCTTTTTGTGTTTTCTGTAGTTCATTGTTCTGTAGTTTTATTATTTCCTTTTGGAAAAAGTGTTCTATTGAAAAGTAAAAAATGGTCATGTTTAGTAATGTGGAGTACGCGGATATTCATTTTATTTATGGATATTGTAATGGAAACGCGAATGCCGCGGTACGCGAATATAGAAGATTTCCTAGGAAACCAAAGATGTTTTTATTCGAACCCACCTAAAATTTAGAAATGTTGGACTTAAAAGAAGTCCAAGAAATGAAGAACAGCGAAATGGGCGATTTAAAAACATAATTTTGGCCAAATTTAACAATAATAATAAATTAAGTATCAGAAGAGCAGTCCAACAGCTGCGTGCGCAAGCTGTACATGTTTCCTAAAACAAAGTTTTTCGGATTCTGAAAAAAGACCACAGAAAAGCTTTTCGAATGCAGCCAGTCCAAAGCCTTCAACCAGGTGATCCCGAAAGGCGTATCAATTTTTGTAATTGGTTTATAAATGCCATGGAACAAGATTCCGTTTTCGGAAGTAAAATTATTTGGACTGATGAAGCTACCTTTAACCGTAATGGATCGGTAATAATTTAAGAATCTGGGCTCATCGGAATCCTCATATAATTCGCCCTAGGACATTTCAACAGGAGTTTAGCGTTAATGTATGGTGTGGTGTTATAAACGGGACTTTTTGTGGGCCTCACATCCTTCCTCCCCGTTTAAATGGACCATTATTGAATGATTTTTTAAATAACCATTTTTTTCAATATTTCGAGGATATTCCTCTTAATTTAAGAAATGAATGCTGGTTTCAAATGGCTGGAGCTCCTGCAAAAGTTACCGTTTCCCGGAATTTTTCCGAAGTGAGAATCTCTATTGACTCGACTAGAACCACAATTTGAAATTTATCGTGATTTTTTTTTTTTTTAAGAAAAAGTGAAGTTGTGTAATTTTGTTTTAATTATTTTCTATAATTATTTGGTCTCTTTTAAATTCTTCATAATATTTTTTATCAAACCGTTTTTTGTAAGAATATAGTTTAAATAAATATTTAAATTTTTGCCTGGCTAAATTCATTTCACTTTATGGCCAGTTCTTTTCACTGGATGGCCATTAGGCCACACAACCCCTGCTTAAAAAATGGCCTGGAACAATTATGTATGTATTAGACCGTGGGATAGTGACAGATTTTTTAAAACGTTTGGTTCATATCTGGCCTTTTCGGAGCATTTTGTGCCTGATTTGTACTAACCATTTTCGTGTTTATCAAACGGTTATCCAGGGCCCCTCAGCGGAAAACAGAAAAGAAAATTTCATGAAAATGAGCAATTTCAAATGTTTTGTTCCTATCTGGCGTCAAGTTAGACTTACGTTTTAAAGAAAAACATCCGACGGAAGCTTATCGCCAAACAAATTCCGTGGGCCGGAAGGCCCGAAATTTCAATCCGAAGTTGTAAGAAAAATGGTCAAAATCAAACGATTTGGTTCTTATCTGGGAATTGCATATATAGGTAAATAGATTATATTTATCGCGATATAACAAACGCCAGACAAATTCCGAGGGCCCAACAGTGAAAAAATTATTGTTCAAGTTGTCAACTATTCCGCGAAAATCAAACGATTGGTTCTCATGTGAAATGATTTTTTTTGTACAAATTAACCAAAACGAAAATGTTTTGTATCATTCAGAGACATTTTTAGTAGGCCAAACATATTTTAAATCTGAAAAGAAATGCACGAAAAATAGCCATTTTTTCAAACGATTTATTCCTGTCTGGTATTTGTATTTTAAAAATATATGGTAATAAATAAACCATATTTCAAGTCCCAGACAAAAAGCGTGGGCCAAACACATTTTAAATCTTAAAAGAAGTGCATGAAAAAAAAGCATTTTTTCAAACGATTTATTTCTGTCTGGCAGTTGGATTTTAAAAAGATATGATAATAAATAAACTATATTTCAAGTCCCAGACAAAACGCGTGGGCCAAACATATTTTAAATCTTAAAAGAAATGCACGAAAAAAAGCCATTTTTTCAAACGATTTATTCCTGTCTGGCATTTGGATTTTAAAAAGATATGGTAATAAATAAACCATATTTCAAGTCCCAGACAAAAAGCTTGGGCCCAGCCGTAGATATGTTGAGTGAAAGTATCGAAAAATCAAAAAAACAGTCGTGTAAAAATCTATGCATTTTCAAACGATTCACACTCGTCTGGCATTTCATTAGCTTGTCATTGTAAATAGTATATTATATTACTAGGAGTAGAACGCACTCTTTTTTTGTGTTGAGCCCAGGATTTGCGGCTGAGGCGAAGCCGAAGCCGCAAACTGGGCGAAACACAAAAAAGGCGTTCTACTCCGTGTAATATATACTATTTTTTCTTCAAGCGTATTAAAATGCAAAAATTCATTTATTTATCATAAATGTACAAATATTCAAACTACAGTCTTACATGTTGACACAATATGACAAGTGTCTAGTGGATAGCGCGCCACCGGTGGCTTTCGGTATTAACATTATGTTACTAGTAAAACAATACCCACTGCGGTGGCGCTTTCGGAACTAACATTATGTTACTAGTAAAACAATGTCCACTACGGTGGCGTTCGGTACTAACATTTTGTTACTAGTAACACAATGTCCTACTTCTACTTCTGTTTTTGGTGACATAATTTAAACATTTTAATACGCTTGAAGAAAAAGAGTATTATACACATTTAAACAAATTTGTTTCGCGTCACTACTTAAATGCCGCAAGCGCGGATTTATGGGGGGTAACGGGGTAATTACCCCCCAAGATTCCGTAAACAATCAGCTTTCATTTTAAAATTTCATTTTTATTATTTTATTTTATATTTTTGAATATATATTCTATTTAGTTGTGTTTGTAATTTTTTTTGAGATTTTCTTCCCCCGCTCATCAATTTTAATTTTCGAGGAAAAACATTTTGTTATTTTCATCCGCCCTTGAAATGCCGTTTTTTTCTCACTTGAAACTCATTTGGAATTTGATTTTCTTTTTCGCTGGAATCAATTCACTTTCACATTCATTGTCTCTCGATCGAATAATATTTACAATAACTAAGTTACATACTAGCAAAAAGATAAATGCATATAAATTATTACATATTAATATATAATTTACAACTCTGCACTACACCATATCTGAAACTGAGCGTCCTCGTAAGTCTGTACCTATTTCATTTTCCCTTGGGGTAGGTAGTCAACCACACAAAAGTGATTTCTTCTCTCATTTTAATGCACGTGACATAAGACACGTATGATGCGATGTGGTAGAAACATATGTGGTATGCATTGCTTGCGAGCGACGCTGCTTTTTATACTCGCCGCTCGTCCCGGAGTGGTTTTTATTTATCGTTTGCTAATGGGGAACTTGTTCATTTTTTTTTATTTCATTAAAGTGTGTGTTTATGTATAAAAACACGCCACACCGAATATCAGCTCTTAAATCGCAGTACTTACTTTGCAATAAATAATTAAAGTTGAAATCCTCGCTACTCCTCACGAAAAGCACTGTGACGTCAGATCGAGAAACTAGTCTCGCCTGGGGTCCCACAGATGGTGTACTTTAGCCGAGCGGTACGTCTTCACCCTAATTAATAGACTGGGTGGCGGTTGGCTTAGAGACGTCCGCATATTTGTTCTTTTGCTCTTTATGTTAGAGAAAAAATAAAAAAAGTGTCGGAAAGCTCAATCAATTCTCTTTACATAAGCTATCTACAAATTTTTCGAAAAGAACAATAATTATCGAGATATTCGAGGAAATATAGGAAATTACACGTTTTCCTATAGTGTATGTAAATCTAAAAAAAATAATTTTTCTCAGAAACCTTTGTTTCGAAGGGCCGAGATTAACGGAGCGTCAAAGTAGTACATAATATTAAGTGAACATCATATATGAGATCGATTTCAGTTAATTACCGATTAATTACCGTGACAAAATGGAGAAATTTTACCGAAAAAAAAAGTTCCAAATCCCGCCCCCTCTAATTCCTTCATTTTTGTCGGAATTCAAAAAATTTAAAAAAGAGTTTTAGCAAATTTTAGTCTATTTAAATTAACTAGAGTAGTCTTTTGGCGTAGGAGCCAAGATTAAAAAGTTGCCAACTGTAGAACCTCAAAATTTGCGATATATCTACAGCTGCGCCCCAGATTTTTGTCTGGCACTTGAAATATGGTTTGTTTATTAACATATCTTTTTAAAAAAGAAAATCCCAGACGAGTGTAAATTGTTTGAAAATGCATCGATTTTTACACGACTGTTTTTTGATTTTTCGATACTTTCGCTCAAACATATCTACGTCTGGGCCCAAGCTTTTTATCTGGGACTAGAAATGTGGCTTATTTATTAACATATCTTTTTAAAATCCAAATGCCAGACAGAAATAAATCGTTTGAAAAATGGTATTTTTTTCGCGCTTTTCTTTTTGTTTGGCTATCCAGGGGACCCAGCCAATTCGTCTGGGAATCTTAATTTGAAACTACTTATTGCCTAATATTAACAAAAAAACAAATTCCAGACGAATGTAAATCGTCTGATTTTCGCGGAATAGTTGACAACTTGAACAATAATTTTTTCACTGTTGGGACCTCGGAATTTGTCTGGCGTTTGTTATAACGCGATAATTATAATCTATTTACCTATATATACAATTCCGAGATAAGAACCAAATCGTTTGATTTTGACCATTTTTTTACAACTTCGGATTGAAATTTCGGGCCTTCCGGCCCACGGAATTTGTCTGGCGATAAGCTTCCGTCGGATGTTTTTCTTTAAAACGTAAGTCTAACTTGACGCCAGATAGGAACAAAACGTTTGAAATTGCTCATTTTCATGAAATTTTCTTTCTGTTTTCCGCTAAGGGGCCCTAGAACGCTTTCGTCCGGTGCGGCCCGTGGTTTAAACTGTCATTAAACTCAATTTTTCTCAAGAACGGGTTATTTTATGTGTATACAGAGTGTACCATTAATAATAGGCGTTCAAGGGTAGATTTTTCTGGATCGAAATATGAGTATATAACCATACATGCTTTAGTAAATTATTGCCGTGGAAAAAGATACGGGGTGTCAAAATTGTATTTTTTTTCCTTTTCTTTGCAATATCTCAACTACCTCTTGATCGATCTTCTCCCAATTTGGTAAGAAATCATATTTTCTAAGCTAAGAAACAATAATTTATGTATCACATCACGCTAGCCCATGGAGGGCGCTTCATGGGGTATACCTGATGATGAATATTTTTTCTTTTTTTATACGAAACGTTGTGACACTTGTGACTAGGAAATCGTAGGAAGGTTAAGGGAGATTAAATAAAAGTCTTTTGATCTTTGATTAATTTACTGCAATTCGAACGTAGAAATGGCTCCTGCATGAGATTTTCTAGTCAAAAGTGTCACTACGTTTCGTAAAAAAAAAAGAGAAAAACATTCATCATCAGGTATAGCTCATGTGGCACCCTCCACTGGCTAGCGTGATAAATTATTGTTTCTTAGTTTAAAAAATGTGTCCTTGCCAAATTGGGAGAAGATCGGTCAAGAGGTAGTTGAGATATTGCAAAAAAAAGAAAAAAATTACAATTTTGACACCCTGTATCTTTTTCCTCAGCAACAATTTTTATATCCTCATATTTTGGTCCAAAGAATCTACCCTTGAACTATGGCCTTTTATTAATGGTCCTCCCTGAACAATAATTTTGCATTAACAAACAACGAACACATGCTAACAGCATGGATGCTAGCAGCAGTTCACCCTGCTAGCATCCATGATCTGGTCCCTTATAGATAGAGCTAAGGCCTTTGTGTTTCCCAGCCCTTGTCACGTCGCATCCCACAATCCACCCTTAAACATATTTGCTGCTTTTCTAACTTCCACTTTCACTTCTACTTGCAAGGGAGTGAGTTCAAGGATGGTCTCCATTGCAACCATTGGAGTGGTTCTGATTGCTCCTTGTGGAACTCTCCTCGGAGCGCCACCACAGCGGAGCGCGGAGCGCCACCACACAAGTGTCACATATGTTATGAGGGGTTTCATCATGACAGTGTTCATCCAGAGAGTGGTCTTTGGATTTATTCCCCACTTAAGACCGAAGATACGCTTGCACATCCCTAGTGATGCGCAGGCTTTCCTCGTTTAAGCTTCCACGTAGTCCTTCGGTGACAGAAAATGTTTCAATTTTGGTTTTATTACTTCATAAGAGACTTTTATAGAGGGCCAGTCGAAAAATGTAAAATTTTAAAATTTGGTCATTAAGTAACAAACACTAGACGTACAAACATCCTTTTTGTGCTGGGTTTAAAACCTTGCACTCCATAAAATCAAAATTTTTTTTTATAGAAACAGAACTATTTGAAAATCAAATTATCCATTTCTGAAAGTCTTTCTCTGAAGTTAATTGATCATTGTAAATTAATGTAATACCTTTTAGAGAGGTATAAAAACATCTAATTACAGGTTGTTATGAACAATAATTTAGAAATGCATAGAAATGTGTTTTTTAACATAATACATTATTGGCTATTGCAATGGAATTAATTAATTAACCGAAGCACAACCGAGTGCGTTTAGAGTGTCACGGGTAGGCAGTTTCTCTAATAAATTGAAGATTCTCATATAATTTCTGTAATTACAACGAGGAGATATTTATTACGTTTCCACCCAAGTCCAGTGACCGCCAGCTCTTGGCAATTTGCGGTAATAATAATAATTTTAAGACATAATACTGAGAGAATTGCAAGTTGACAGTTGCATTGTATGATTCTTGCTCCAAAAAAATAAAGAAATGTATTTGGAATTAACCACATTCTACGTAAGAACAACATTAAAAATAATAACTATTTTCTGTGACTAGAGAAATCGCATTTTTATAATTGCAAAATTGCACTACTCTGTGGAACTTTAAGAATATACGACTATACAGGGTGGACCAAATTAGATGGGATTTGAGGTGTTCTTTTAAACTATGCAAATATACAAAAACCAATATAGGTGTCCTGAGCTCGATATATATATTATCTGGAGTAACCTTAATAAATATAAATAAATTTTCAGTAATCAAAAAATTTAAAAAAAATTTTTTTTAGTTTTTTTGCAACCGCGAATGGCGTTCTCTAGGTTGTCAATTATAACTGACCAAACTTTATAAGCTTGTTCTACTATCCAAAATAATAAAAAAAATTTCTATACAAGTGTTTCCGGAAATGCTCCTTAAAAAGTTATACACCCTCGAACTTTTCAACGTGTTTTTTATAAAAATTGTTTTTTTCTATGATCGTGCAAAAAGTTAATAATTTTAACACTGCTTACAGTGCCAAAACTTTACTTCTGGCACTAGTGCAAAAAATAACTTACTTTTTGCATTAGTGCAAATAGTAACTATTTAAGTAGGTACTTAAGTAAGTTACTTTTTGCAGTACTTTGACGTTTGACAGTGACAATTTCTGGAATTAATTTTCAGAGGTGTAACGGTTTGTTGTCGGGTAGCTTGTTCGGAGATTAGTCAGGGTCCAAATTAGTTAATAAGACAGCCCAATAAAAATATAAACAATTTATTTACTTCTCCAAACAGGTAATGTGTGGCAGTGTTACATAACATACAGGTACAGGTTATATGTCCGTATCTTTTACGGTTCTTAGGACAAAATTTTTCTATTATCTGAGAGAGAGAGAGAGAGAGAGAGAGAGAGTGTAACGATGGCGATGCGACGTTTGTTGTTGCTACGGGAGTGGCATCGGGCGTCGGGTGAATATCGTCGACTCAAGAAGTTTCCCAGTTCAACACGCTGTAGGAGGTCTCCAGGTCAGGCTCATTCGCTCTGGTTTTGGCGGCGAAACGGCGCCGGGGAATGACTAACGACTCGAGGGGTCCCAGTTCAACACGCTGTAGGATACCCAGGGTCAGATTGCATTCGTTCCGTCGTGTTTGCGTCGGGAGATGTACAAAACTGTAATATGTCCAGCTCAGCACGCTGTAGACAGATTGTCAGAATTATCCACTCTACAGAGGTCAGTTTGAAATTTGAATAATTAGTTATAAAACTGTTGAAAATGAGAAAAACTATTTAATTCGATCATAGAAAAAATGTTGTGTACAACATGTGCAAAAAGTATATTTGTTGCAGCTCTTGACTTCGACCTCGAGCTGCAAACTCCATGCTTTCGTACAAGAAATACACACTTTTTGCACTTGTTACAAAAATAACTATCTTCTACGATCATGCAAAAAGTTAATACATTTAACACTGTTCACAGTGCCAAAAGTTTTAGTGTTTGCACTAGTGCAAAAGGTAACTTCTTAAGTAAATTAATTACTTTTTGCACTACTCTGACGTTTGACAGTGACAATTTCTGGAGTTAATTTTCAGTCGTCAGTTTGAAATCTGAATATTTAGTTATAAAACTGTTGAAAATAGAAAGACTATTTAATTCGATCCGAGAGGTCAACCGCGCCCAAAAGTTTGTACACCAGATTTCCTCTTTTACGAAAATTACACAGATTTCCCCGGATTTCCTTAAGATTTCTTCGTGTTTCCTTAAGATTTCCTCTAATTTTTTTTAAGTTTTTGAATAGCGGTGTGGAGAAATCCGAAAAGCAAAAGATTTTCTGAGATTTCCTGGGATTTCTTAGGATTTCCTAAGATTTCTTCGGATTTCTTTAAGATTTCCTAAAATTTACTAAGATTTCCCCAGATTGCCTAAGATTTCCTGAGATTTCGCATAATTTCCTAGGATTTCCTAAGATTTCCTCGGATTGCCTTAAAATTTCTTCGGATTTCTTTAAGATTTCCTCGAATTTTTTGAAAAAAAAATTGTGAAGAGCGGGGGGAGAAATGCGAAAAGCAAAATATTTCCCGAGACTTCCCGGGATTTCTTCGGATTTCTTTTAAGGTTTCCTCGAATTTTTTTGAAAAAAAATTTTAAAGAGCGGGGGAAAAATCCGAAAATCAAATCAAATCAAATTTATTGGTGCTTTAACAATACAGTTTTACACAAGTCAAATATAGAAATATAGAAATTGTCATAATATTATGCAATGTCACTTATAAAATATATAATATAGGATACAATAATATAAGTAAATTAAAAATATTTCAAATATACATACAAAATATTTGTACACATACACAAATATACACAATAAAATATACTATAAAATACAACTATACTACTACTACTATAAAATTATGCAACCCCATTTTACCATTTAAGTAAGGAATCCTGGTTTGACGTATATCAAACTGGGGATGTTAATGAAGCATTTGAAACATTTATAAATCAATTAAAATACCATGTAGATGTTGCATTCCCTGTTGAAAGAATATATTCTAGAAATATTGTAAAACCCTGGTTAACCCGAGGTATTAAAATATCTGCTAGAAAGATGAAAGAACTATACGCAACTATGTTAGAAACAGGACATATATTGGATAAAAATCATTATAAAAATTATAAAAAAATTTACAAAAAAGTTATTATTGCCGCAAAAAAGCTTTACAATGACAGACTGTATGAAGAGTTTGGCAATAAAAGGAAGGCCGCGTGGACAATAATTAATAAATCTATTAGTAAAAATAAAAGCAGAAAAGAAACATTCGAAATTAAATTAGAAAATACCATTGTACAAGATGATAAAACTATAGCTAATTCCTTTAATGATTATTTTGTTGAAGTACCTCATAAACTGTCCAATGACCGAAGTCAAGATACTGATAAAAATGATAACCTTACACCTTCAAGAATTTTGTATACTATGTTTGTAAGACCAGTCAATGAAAATACCGTGTATAATACTATAATAAATCTTAATAAAACCTATTCGGCAGGAGTTGACTCAATTTCATCACATTTACTAAAGTTGATTGTGAATTATATTACTTATCCGTTAACTTATCTCGTAAATTTATCGTTAGAACAAGGAATTTTTCCGGAAATATTTAAAATAGCACGGGTTGTTCCCTTATATAAAAAAGGCGAAAAAGTTAATATTGAGAATTATAGACCCATTTCATTGCTTAGTTCTATTTCCAAAGTCCTTGAGAGAATTGTGTTTGATGAAATAAATGATTTTTTAACAACGTTTAATATATTAACTAGTGTGCAACACGGATTTAGAAAAAACAAAAGTACGACAACTGCAATAACACAATTTGTCAGTCAATTATGTGAGTCTCTGGATGATAACAAAAAAACTTTAAGTCTTTTCATGGACTTAAGCAAGGCGTTTGACCTAGTCAACCACACCTTGCTTAAGGAGAAATTAAATACCTATGGACTCCGAGGAAAAATAAACGATTGGTTGACATCCTACTTATATAATAGAAAACAAATTGTAGATATTAATGGTACCTATTCTAACGAGTCATATGTTACTGTCGGTGTCCCCCAGGGTTCCATTTTAGGTACCCTGTTATTTTTGATTTTTGTTAACGACCTCCCTGAAATAACAAACTCTGTAAGTAACTTCATTATGTTTGCAGATGACAATACTTATTTGTGTGATGATCCAACTCTGGTAGATGCTGTTTCTAAATTGCAGATAATGATAAACAAATTTATAGATTGGTTCAAAATTAATAAGCTGCATCTTAACACATCTAAAACAGTTTTTATAAATTTTACACCTAGAAATAGCAACATTAACGAAAGTCATTTATTAAAAATAGAGAAAAAATCAATCGCACAAGTCACCAATACAAAATTTCTTGGACTTTATATAGACAATGCATTAAATTGGGAAATGCACATAGATATTCTCTGTAATAAACTTTCATCTTTATGTTTCGCTCTCTATAGATTAAAAAATATCACTAGCAAAAGTATTCTTCACTCCTTCTACCATGCACAATTTGTCTCACGCCTACGCTACGGCATCTTGTTCTGGGGATCATCATGCCACTTAAACAGGGTATTTAAACTACAAAAAAAGGCAATAAGGAATATAGCAGATTTATCGGTTCGAACGTCATGCAGGCCATATTTTAAAAAACTACGATTACTAACATTACCTTGCATATATATCTTGGAAATTTTAATGTATGTCAAATCAAACTTAAATAAGTTTGTAACTAATGGCGACTCCCATGAATATGAAACCAGACACAACCATTTATTGTCAGTTCCTTCACATAGTTTGTCAACGTATGAAAAAAGCCCTATGTATGTAGGAATTAAATTATACAACAAATTAAATCCAGAAATCAGACAAATAAATAATCTAAAATCATTCAAAATTACCATCTATAATATGTTACTTGACAATGTGTTTTATAGTGTTTCTGAACATTTGAATTTCAACGTATAATTTATATATTGTATTTTAATATGTCCTTATATTAGTATATTATGTTTGCTACTAATTTCGGTGTGCTTGTTCATCGTTTTAGGCTATATATTGTGTTTACATCATTCTTACGCACTTTTTAAATTTGTTATAGTCATGTCTTGTTTTAAATTTTATGTCTTAAATTTGTGGTATTTATTATTTTAAATTTGTTGCAAATATGTGTTGAAACTATGTGTCTGAAATGTATCTATTTAATCAGAGGAATCTGCTTTGACTTTTCCTATACTATTGTAATTTAGTCTATTGGAATAAACTGTCTATCTATCTATCTATCTATCTACTGTAAATTTATATAAAATTGTTGTCCATTATTTTGGCTTCAGTGCCATTAAAATTTAAAAATTCATGTATACTATAGAAACATTCTTTTATTAAAATTTTTTTTATTAAATGTTTTCCTTTGCAACCGGAAAATTCTGTTAGCTTGCGGGGCATGGGCCTGGTTTATCAGACCATCAGTCATATGGGACACTATTAGCGAGTAATAGGCCGTTAATAAAATTTTAAAAGTTACAATGTTTTTTAAGTTTCTTAGCAAGAATATATTTTTTGATATCTTTTTTGCTGTGTAATCAACATGGTGGAACCAGTTGAGATTTGGGTCAAGAAAAACGCCTAGAAATTTTACTTTTTCTGGGTTATTATAATTTTCAATTGGCCTATGACTGAAAATTATATTTGTAGTTTTATGCTCGTTTAGTGACAATTTATTTGATGAGAACCATTCTAAAGAATTTAACTTAGCTTCATCTATTTGCCTCTGAACAGCATCCAATTTATTGTCTGATACCAGGAGTGTGGTATCGTCTGCAAATAATACCAAGTCAACATCAGGTACAGACTTACTTAGGTCATTTACGTAAATTAAAAATAGGGTTGGTCCTAAGACCGATCCCTGTGGCACTCCGCTCTTTATGTACTGGGATGTTGAGTTAGTATTACTTATGCTTATGTACTGCTGTCTATGCTTTAGAAATGATTCTATTAAGTTGCAGCTGATCATGTCAAATTTATAAAATTTTAATTTGTCTATTAGAATTTGATGAGAAAAGCAAAATATTTCCTAAGATTTCTTCGGATTTCCTTCTGAGTGTACACCAGATTTCCTTCGCGGTTTGCTCCTCGATTCGATCGTAGAAAAAATGTTGTGTGCAATATGTGCAAAGTATATTTGTTGCACTTGGCATGATTAAAAACAGCTCTCGACTTCGTCCCGAGCTGCAAACTTCAAGCTTTCGTGCAACAAATATACACTTTTTGCACTTGTTACACAAGTAACTATTTTCTACGGTCGTGTAAAAAGTTAATACTTTTAACACTGTTTACAGTGCCAAAAGTTTTACTTTTTGAACTAGTGCAAAAATACTTAACCTATACCATCTTTATATATTTTTTATTCTCTAATTGAAATTCACAAAAATATCAGTTATTTCAACACTCACTCAGATCATCACAAACCAAACACAAGACCTGCCAATTTGTTAAAAAACTGATAAGAACTCTTTAAATCTAAAAATTTAAAATATGTTGCCGAAAAATATAAAATGATTGCATTTAAATAACTATAGCTAAAAATATCATAAAGAATATATTAACTCAACGCTGTTATTATTCTGTATATGAATTTATGATAACCCCAATCCAAATAAACTTTAACTTTAGCTTCTTTGTGTCGGATTATTCAGTATTTTTTTGATTTTCAAGACATTATATAATTATTTTTATTTTGTGTCTCTTTTTAACTTGACGTAAAACAGCTTTGTGGCTATTATGTGATATTTTACTTATACAGGGTGAGCCAAAACAACGCTGCTAAAATGATATTGCAGATAAAACGTTGAAAATAAAGTTACAAGTATTTTCTGGTTTGGTTGAAATATAATTTTTATGGGGTTAAACACTCAGTCAGGGTTGAATGCCTTCAACACTGCAATTGTAAAAGAATCAAGCCTTTAGATCAGTACATTTCACCAATATAGTCGATAAAGGTAGGTTACATATTACTTCCACATCCAATGGTAGTATAAGTACAGTAACGCCAAAAATATTTTTGAAAATTTTTATTCTTCAAATAGGAGTTATACGTTATCACTTGTTTACTCGTTATTTTTATTTTTGATAACGATACTAGTAAATGTCATAATAAATATAGTTATAAATATTATTGATAGTTTTACGCTATCACTTGTTTACCCATTATTTTATTTTGATTATTAAACGTCTAATAAATATAGTTATAAATATTATCAAATGGCCACAAGTTTGATAAACCGGACATATAAATATCCGTACCAAACTCGCAGCCATCAGAAAGTGTTGTAAGCTGTTCTAATAAAGAAGTTAGTCCAATATTGCAGTTTTCTTCTACCGAGAAATCCTCGTAAACTTATTTGGCGCAGTCGGTAGGATAGTGCCCTTTTGGCAAGTTGTTCAGTGCATCGAGTCACCCCCTGAGAAAAATCCTGCATCGAGCAAGAAGTCCCAGAGGTACGACGCCAGAAGTCAATCTTTATTGTTGAGGCCTATCCAAACAACCTACGTGGAGGAGAAGAAAAACGTAAGTCAATACTCAGCTTCTTAGAACGCTTCCCTTTCTCAAATTCAAATTGAAAGTCACTTAATTGTTTAATTTTTAAACTCTTGTGATCCTTTCGGTCTTGAAATTAAATTTTTTCTAAATTCACTTACTATCTCTTAATAGAATTTGTGTGATATTTGGAAAAAAACTATTAGTTGCTAAGTCAGTCTATCGTAGACAACTAAAGAATTAAGTTGCTGTTTATTACATTCTGTAATTTACAGACAGGGAAGAGTCAGATCCTCGACCCTATAATTAAGTAGACCACTCATATGTCATTCACTGATTTACTCGAAAGCCTAGAGGAAGCTATTGCATCTCCTAGCACAAGTAACGAACCAGAAAATAATACTTATACACCTATCCAAGCAAAATTAAGACCCAGTAAATTAAATCCTATTCTTTCTGTTAGTACTCAAAATACAGACATGGCTCAGGTTAATTATCAATTATTACGAATGTATGTTGATACCATAAGACCATTTGACGGCAATGTTTTCGCCCTCAATGACTTTGTCACAGCCTGTAACGCACTCGAAGTTAACTACGCGAAACCAAACGATACTCCTGATAACATCAATTTAAACAACTTTTTACTTCAATCAATTAAATCAAAATTACACGGGCAAGCTCTCACCATAGTCGGTTGCCGCTTTGACCTAAATTCTTGGGCGGACATCCGCAAAACGTTAATAGACCATTTCTCAGACCCAAGATCAATTGCAAATCTTGAACACGACCTAAGACAAACGACCCGACACAATAATGAATCACTACATGACTTTGGGTTAAGATTGCAAAATTTACAAAGTTTACTATTAGCAAAACTTTCCCAATCAAACGACGGAGCTGCAGAAAAAACAGCTTATACCAAAATATACGAAAAACTAACGCTTGATACATACACCCATTCCTTACCACAAAACTACCAGGTTATGATACGTTTAAGCCCCTTCACAAAACTAGAGGAAGCTATAAATTTGATAGCCCGAGAAGAACAATTCAACAAAACATCAAGACAGACATCGTCGCAAAATTTCATAAAAAATAACTTCCATATGAACCAAAATCATAGCTTTAAACCTCAATTTCCATCTCAACCAATGAATTTACCCCCACGTCAAACTATTCAAACACATTTCCCTACTAACCAACAAGTATTCGGAAGACAGAATACAAATCAAAATCAAAACGTCTTTAAACCAAGACCACAAAACACTCAGTCATATAAGCCCACTCCAATGTCTGGTGTTTCTGTCCAACCTAGACAAAATTTTGCCAACCCATCAACAAGCAAACAGCATTTTTCGCCCCAATTTCGACCACACACGAACTCCCAAATTAAACGACAATTCCCATGGTTCAAACAGTCGAGTCCCCAAAACTTCATAGCCCAAGAATTACACACAGCTGAACTTGATCCAACAGTAGGCTACTACTATTATCCAGAAGAATATCCTGATATTCCTAACCCTCGATTTGCAGACTTAAATATTTCCGAAAACATCGATCTCACTCCAGAAGAACCAGACGAGTTCCAAAATCAAAATGAAGAAAACAATGAGGACGTAAATTTTCTCAAAGAGCCTCGGAACGATCAATCGTCGAATTGAATTCAGTAACCGCCCCTTGTAGTTTACCATATATACAAATCCAAAACCCCCCAATGAAACTTCTCATAGATACAGGTTGCTCCAAAACTATCATTAGATCCCACATAATTGAAAACTTCTATTCTGATTGTATGTACACTAACTCTACAAAAATTAAAACATGTCACGGAGAGACAGACATACAATTTCATGCTGAAATCCCTGCCTTCGACGAATTTAATTCAGACGACACTCTTGACGTTTTAGTATATAATTTTCACGAGTTTTACGACGGTTTAATAGGATTTGAAGACTTATCAAAATTTAAATTCCTATTAGATTTCAAAAATAACGCCCTCTTTAACCATGATGTTTGCATACCCCTATTATTAAGAACCCCTAACGACACATCACGCACCTATGACTTAAACTCAAATGAAGTGGTTATAACGCAAATACCTGTAGATATTTACAATGGAGAAATTCTAGTCCCAGCATTCTCAAACGGCACAGTTAGTATCCCGGAAACCCTAACCATTGCGAAAAATGGGTTAGCTACAGTAGAACTTCATAATATGAATGAATTTTCTACACAAGCTACCTTTGACCAGCCCTTAAATGTTTTACCATTTCAAGATTTCGAAACTTTTACCCCTTATATACGTCCCCTAGAAAACTCTAAACATAAAATTGATCTAAGTAAAACTATCCGCACAGAGCATTTAAATTCCGAAGAAAAGAATGCGCTCTTTTCAGTTCTAAAGAAACATCCCAACATACTTTACTTCCCTGATGACAAACTTTCTTTCACTAACCATGTAAAGCATGAAATACGCACCAGCGACGAGACCCCTGTCTATACCAAATCATATAGATATCCTTTCATACACAAACAAGAAGTACAAACCCAAATAGACAAAATGTTAAAAGACGGGATCATAAGACCCTCAGTCTCCCCTTGGAGTTCCCCCATATGGATCGTCCCTAAAAAACTAGATGCCTCTGGAAAAAAGAAATGGCGCATAGTCGTTGATTACCGTAAGGTTAACGAGAAAACCATCACCGACAGGTACCCCCTACCAAACATTACTGACATCTTAGACAAACTTGGTAGATGCCAATATTTTACCACACTTGACCTTGCATCAGGTTTCCATCAGATCGAGATGCACCCAAACAGTATCGAAAAAACTGCTTTTAATGTCGAAAAAGGACACTATGAGTATGTACGCATGCCATTTGGTCTAAAGAATGCCCCCAGTACCTTCCAAAGAGTCATGGACAATGTCCTAAGAGACCTCCAAAATAAAATTTGTCTTGTATACATGGATGATATAATCATCTTTTCTACTTCCCTTCAGGAACATATTCAAAATTTACACCTTGTCTTCACGGCTCTCGAGAATTCAAATCTCAAGATACAACTTGATAAATCCGAATTTCTATGTAAGTCAGTCGAATTTCTAGGACATGTAATAACCACTGACGGCATAAGGCCAAACCCAAAGAAGATAGAAGCTATTAAATATTTCCCTATCCCTAGAACACCTAAAGAAATTAAATCTTTTCTAGGACTCCTTGGCTACTATCGTCGTTTCATTCCAAATTTCGCCAAAGTTACAAAACCCCTCACTCAATGTTTAAAAAAGGATCAGAAAATTACCCTTACCGAAGAATACGTCTCCTGCTTTAAGGAATGCAAAAACCTTCTTTGCAATGAACCAGTTTTAGCATACCCTGATTTTTCGAAACCCTTTACCCTAGAATGTGACGCTAGCAAATATGCCATTGGCTCTATACTCGGTCAAGACGGACATCCTATCTCATATTATTCCAGAACCTTAAACCCCGCAGAAATCAACTACAGCGTTATCGAGAAAGAATTATTGAGCGTAGCCGACAGTTGCAAATTCTTTCGTCCCTACCTCTTTGGACACCACTTTACTATCATCACAGATCACCAACCACTACAATGGTTGTATCACTTGAAAAACCCAAACTCTCGACTGATTAGATGGAGATTACGCCTCGACGAATACGATTACACCATCAAATATAAAAAAGGGAAACACAATGTAAACGCAGACTGTCTCTCACGACCCCCTATACAAGAACTTAATGCCATCAACAATGATGACACTAATTCGATGATTGTAAATTCTCCAGATCTACAATCAATTCTAGATGAATTACCCGAAGTAGACCCAGAAATCGCAGAAAATTTAATAAAAGGCATTGACGAACGTACTTTCGACAACAACACTGTACTTACAGCTCTTTCAAGTTCCACATTCACAATGCCTTACTCAAAATCAGCCATTAACATTTATAAAAACCAGATTTTTATAAAAGAAAGCGACAACGCAGTCACTAACACCCATATCTTAGAAACACCTTTCCCCGGATACAAGAGACACAGAATTGTACTAAAATCACGGACATCCGATGAGGAGGTATTTAAATTTGTAAAACAGTTCTTACGTTCCACTCAAAATACTCAAAATTGTTTTAATTTCAACGACGAATCTATCAAACACAAAATAATTAGAATATTTCAAAGGTTCTTAAACTCCAATGACTCAATGAGTTGTATAATTTCAAATAAAGTTCTTGAAGATATCTCTCAAGAAGATAAACAGAATCAAATAATAAAATATATGCACGAAGGAAAAACTGTACACCGCGGAACCAAAGTCACAACTAGTTTAATAATGAGAAAATACTATTGGCCTAATATCAACTATCAAGTTGCCCAATATATAAAAAATTGTCACACGTGTAACACTTGTAAATACGACAGGCACCCACAGAAAATTAAATTCCAAAATACACCAATACCCAAGAAACCTCTAGATGTTATTCACATAGACCTTTTTCACTTTTCAAATGAATGTTACCTTACTATCTTCGACCCTTTCTCGAAAATCGGACAAAGCTATCCCTTAAAGTCTAAAACAGGAATGGAAGTACAACAAAACCTCTTAACCTTTATCCAACACTACGGAAAACCTTACAAAATAATTTGTGACAAAGGAAAAGAATTCAATAACACCATGATCATCGACTACTGTGACCTGCATAAAATATCTTTACATTTTACCAGTACCGATAGTCATACATCCAACAGTCCTGTTGAACGCTTCCATAGTTCATTAATAGATAGCATGCGATGCCTAACCTCAGAAAATCCTAATTTCCCCAACTACTACCTAATGAAATTGGCTACTATCGGATACAACGAGTCGATACACTCCCTTACTAAACACACCCCTTTCGAAGTTCTTTTTGGACATTTAGACAAACCCTCTCCGTTTGAAATCTCAGACGAAATTATCACCTCAGACTATATACAGGAACACAAAAACCTTACTCAAGAGCTATACGAACAGCTCAGAATAAACCAAGTTCTAGACAAAGAAAACATAATAGCAAAAATCAATAAAAATCGCAAAGAACCAAAAATTTATAATCCGAACGATACAGTTTATATTAGAAATTCCCAAGCTACACGCGCAAAGAATCTCCCTAAATTTATATCAGCAACAGTAATAAAAGACGAAGGACCCGTTATCATTACTAATAGAGGACGATTTACAAAAAATCAAGTACGTGACAACACACTCGAACAAACCCCAGACAATGATTCTGACGATGAACCCTTGTTTCAGGTGAAACAGAGACTAATCCAGGACAAGATCAACAAACATGTCACCACTCCTATTAGTACTACTGTTGATTTTGAGGACATATTGCCTAAAAATCAAGTCCATTCATAACCCCATCTACCTAATGACTTACCAACCAACCCGACTTATTAATAACTATCACTCATTCTCTTACATCATCGACTTAAACATAGTCGAAAATCAAATCCAACAGACTACCGAAAATATGTTAGATTTCCCGAATATATGTACTAATTATTCAAACACGCGTTTAACCCAACTCTCGAAACTATTATATTCAAAATTCCTAAACTTTCAACCCATGAATCGAAAAAAACGAGGACTAGTTAATGCTATTGGAAAAATTAATAAATTCTTATACGGTACTCCTGACGCAGATGACTTAGAAGACATAAATTCAAAGTTAAATACTCTTATGAGGAATCAACATTCTTTAACGGCTCAACTAAACCTAAGAACCTCTCTGTATACGCAACTAATGGATAGAATAAACAAAACTTTAGGGGTCATTGAAACAAATGAAAAATCAATCATGTTTCACTTGAACACGACAATAAACCAACTTAATAATTTAGGAAAAAACGTATATTGCCAAAGCTTAGCAAACCAAATATCACAGAACTTCCTACTCATTTTAAATCACTTAGAAACTTTAGAAAATGCACTAGTAAACTCCTATTCAGGAATTATACATCATTTCTTCATGTCTCACTCAGACTTAATACATATTTTGAAGACTTTAGTAACTCTTTATAACTCTAGAAACCTCTTAAAAATAGACACTGATGAATATTACAGATTATTTCACATTCAGACTAAAGTTAACAAGAATTTGATTTATGTTCAATTAACTATCCCACTCTTTGACATTAGAGACTTTCAATTAGTCCAGTTAATTCCCATTCCCTTAAATAACGCTATCCTCATACCACCAAAACCCTACCTAGTACTGAGTATTGATCATTCTGCCCATTTATGGAAAGACACTGCCTGCCAAACGATCAACAAATACCATATTTGTGATGGAGAACCTCTACCTTGGACTTCCAATTGTTTCCTTAACTTGTTAGAAGGAAAACAACCTAACGACTGTGTCCTACAAAAGATCAAAGTAAATACCGATCTTCTATTAAGGATTTCCAAAGATAAAATTATTTGCTTCCCTCGAGAAGAAGTTGTTATTAAAAGCTCATGCCCAGAACAAGAAATAATCCAACTAAATACTCTCAGCGAAATTACACTCGAACACAACTGTAGCATTATTATTAAAAACACTACCTACTCGATAGATAGTACTAGACTTGAAGGACGTCCATTCTATCTACCGAAAATCGAAAGATATACTATGTCCCAACTACCAGACCTTCA
Source organism: Rutpela maculata (assembly GCA_936432065.2). Classification (NCBI taxonomy): domain Eukaryota; kingdom Metazoa; phylum Arthropoda; class Insecta; order Coleoptera; family Cerambycidae; genus Rutpela; species Rutpela maculata. The sequence goes on along the minus strand of OW386290.2, from coordinate 124,364,760 downwards.
CTTAGAAGAATTTCCCGCAGACTTAAGCAAAATGTCTGAATCATTGAAGCAACTCCAACCACTAGAAATTGAAGACTTCAAGACTCCTACTCATCACACTTGGATTCTCTACTTTCTTATCTTTTTGATTATCTTTGTAATTTTAATTTACGTTTTCTTTAAATATTTCAAGACAAAGCCATTTAACATAAAAATTATAAATAAAGGCAAACCGCCCAATGAACCTATTGAACTCCAAGATTCAAACCTTCATGTAAAGGATATGAATCCATTTTAAGAAGGGAGGAGTTATACGTTATCACTTGTTTACTCGTTATTTTTATTTTTGATAACGATACTAGTAAATGTCATAATAAATATAGTTATAAATATTATTGATAGTTTTACGCTATCACTTGTTTACCCATTATTTTATTTTGATTATTAAACGTCTAATAAATATAGTTATAAATATTATCAAATGGCCACAAGTTTGATAAACCGGACATATAAATATCCGTACCAAACTCGCAGCCATCAGAAAGTGTTGTAAGCTGTTCTAATAAAGAAGTTAGTCCAATATTGCAGTTTTCTTCTACCGAGAAATCCTCGTAAACTTATTTTAGGCTTAGAATGAAATGTCGAGATTTTAAGTTTGAGCGAAAATAAATTTTCTGTCGGTCTATCTGTCTGTAACTTTTTTGGGTGCGTGATTACTCTGGAACCATTTTAGATGTTGAGATCTGGAGCTAGATTATATTTTGATCTTATTCCATTGAAGGGTTGTGCGGTAAATTGGGGTAAATGGGGGTAAATAGGTAAATCAAGCAAGTAAAAGTCCGGAAAATTGGTATTTAGTATATATAAGAGAAGCTAAGGTCTTACAAAAATTTTTGGCATTAGCCACCTCCATTACCACCCCACCCCATTATTAAAGGGGATGAAAAAACTAAATTCTGATTCAGTGTGTGTACAAGAACCAAAGGCTTCAACAAAAATTTTTTTTACTTAATCCACCCCCACCGCCACTACCGATGTGACATATCGTTTTATGAGTTTTTGGGACAGGCGATTTCAAATATTATTAAAGTTCTATAAACAATTATTTCCACATAGAAGAGTGCAAATATAATATCGATTTTTTTTTTTTTCAGTTCGATCATAGCTAGTCTACGAGACGGAGTGTAATCGGAGCCTAATAAACCCAGTGTTCAAATAGTGATATATACAAAAGAAAAACCCTAAACGAAAACGTGAAATGAGTGCTAAGAGCGGGGGTCAGCCCCCCGATAAAAAAAAGAATAAATACGTGGATCTTACGATGGAGATAACGGCAGACGAAACACGGACTTCAGAACAAACAGACGGTAATGTACGACACACAAAAGAGAATACAGATACAACACAAAATGTAAGTACATACATAACTCAAAATAATAGTAGCAGCCAAATTAATCACAGAAATGTAGCAACATTAAATGCGGGAATTAATCAGGTAAACTCAGTGGACAAAAACACAGAATTACAACAAAAACAGCGCGTTAGCTATCTCTATGATAAAACCAATATAGGACCGTACCATATTTATGTAGAAAATACTACTGAAAATTATGCAGGTAAATTAAATCCAATAAAAATTGGACAAATTATTTACACTGCTCACCCCGAAATAGATAACAAAATAAAACAAATCGAATCTATAGGTAGAAATAGAGTAAGAATAATATTTAAAGAATATTTAAGTGCAAATGTATTGATCAACTCAGTGGCTCTAAAACAATTTAATTTAATAGCTTATATACCAAAGTTTATTCTGTATAGAACGGGTGTCATTAAAAAAATCGACACCGAAATCACCGAAGAATATTTGAAAGACAAAATTACTCAGTATGACTTTCATTCTAACTTTACGGTAGAAAATGTAAAAAGAATGTCTAGAAAAATAATCCACAACGATAATAGTGTCGAATATGTCCCGACTCAAACAGTCGTCGTTTCATTCAAATGGCAAACTCTTCCAAAATATGTTGCAATTAACCACGTTTTGTATGAAGTTGAAACTTATGTACAGAAGGTTATACTGTGCTATAATTGCTTCAGATACGGACACCTTGGGAAACAGTGCAAAAGTAGACCACGATGTGTAAAATGCAGTGGGGACCATCTTAGTAATTTATGTACATCTACAAATCCCGAACTCAAATGTTTTTCTTGCGAAGGTAATCATTTAACAACGGAATTTAAAAATTGTCCTGAATTCTCCCGTCAAAAAAACATCAAAAAAGTAATGTCTGAGGCTAGTGTGTCTTACAGAGATGCGTCATTGAGCGTCTAAAAAAAATCGTATGCTTCGGTACTAACATCTTCTGTGGAAAATGAAAATGCGAAATTTCAAAACAATGTACCAACTAATAGTCAAAAAATATCTATACAAAATAACACAATCCTGCAAAATTCAAACAGGCAGCCGCAAAAAAGGCAGCGCCAATCGACACCCAACACCACACAAGAAGCACATAAACAAATTCTCAAAAATTTCACACCTAGAACTAGTACAGGAAATATTCTAACAAATTCAGTATATCAGTCTAATATATCACAATCCACTAGTCAGTCTAACACTAATTCACAAATGTTCTCTAATGCTAATAACGATATTAGTGAGGTTATTTTAGAAGTAGTTATGTTTGTTATAAATTCCTTAAAACAGAAAAATTCTTTTAATGTTCAGAAACCTGAATTACTAAATGTTATTCAAACTCTTTTAAATCACTCCAATGGCGAATCAGACTCTGACACCTATTAACGTAGACGAATTTATCATAAATCAGTGGAACTGCAGGTCAGCTGTGGCAAATAAAAACAACTTAGAATATCTACTAAAATCTAACAAAGTTCATGTGGCACTATTATGTGAAACATGGTTCAAATCTCAGATATATATAAACTTTTCTGGATATAATATTGTGCGACAAGATAGGAGAGATGGTAAAGGAGGGGTAGCTCTTCTTGTTAAATCAAATATTACTTTTAAAGAATTTAATGTTCCTGTTAACCTAGTCAACGTAAATTGCGCAGCCATAATGATTAACCTAACTAAAGATACTCATCTTGCACTGGTATCTCTTTATATACCACCCAACACCAATTTAACTAAACAACAGTGGAATGCCTTCTTTAGTGCAATACCTAAACCTTTTTTGATTTGTGGCGACTTCAATGCTCACAATTTAGCTTGGGGCTGTGAACACACAGACCTACGAGGTAGAAATCTTCTAGATTCCCTGGATGAAAATAGTTTAATTTACCTAAATGATGGAAGCCCAACAGAACTAGTGCTATCGATCTAACTATTTGTAACCCCGAAATTGCTCATTTATTTCGATGGAACACTCTGCTAGATCCACACGGTTCAGATCACATCCCAATAATAATAAAATGTGAATTAAAACCTCAGTGCTTTACGTATGGATTTAAAAAAAAATGGAATGTGAAAAAAGCAGACTGGGATATGTACCGTAAAGAGGCAAATCACCAAATTACACAAAATGAAATACCAAACTATGACAATTTTATTAATAAATTAAATCAAACAGCGGAAAACTCCATACCTGAGTATAATCATAAACCTACATCTAAAGGCAAGCCATGGTGGAACGAGAAATGTGACGCTGCAGCGAAAGAGCGAAAACGGCTCTTCCAAATATACGTAGGTGATCCTAACCTAACAAATTTAACAAACTATAAAAAGCAAGATGCCATAGCAAAAAAGGTTTTTAAGGAAGCAAAAAGAAATGGATGGAGGGAGTACTGTTCCTCGTTAAATAAAAATATGCCTTTAAAGAAAATTTGGAACACAGTTAATTCCTATAAAAATCGAACGCAGAGTAATAATATAATAATATACCAATTGACATTAACTCCGAATGGATAGAACAATTTCACTTGAATCTAACACCCCCATCAGTATATTCTCCACATCTTAAGGAAATAAATCACACCAACTCAAATACACAATACCTTCTAGAACCTTTAACTTTAACAGAACTCAATAGAGCTCTTAAGCAGAACAACAATTCTTCACCAGGTATAGATAACATTCACTACTCAATGCTCTCAAATCTTCCATCAGAATCAAAAAAAGTACTCCTAACAATATTCAATAATATATGGCTACAAATAGAACCCATACCATCAGACTGGTCCAAATACATAATAATCCCAATTCTAAAACCCGGAAAACCACCTAACCAACCTGAATCTTACCGTCCCATAGCACTAGCCTCTTGTGTAATGAAAACATATGAGAGACTAATTAAGAACCGCCTGGAGCATTTTCTCGAATACAACCAACTATTTCCACCTACCCAGTTTGGATTCAGACGCGGAAAATCCACCATTGAAAATGTTGCTCACTTAGTCACCGACGTTCAAATTGCCTTCTCAAAAAACAATTCTGTTAGTGCAGTCTTCGTGGACATAAAAGGGGCTTACGACAATGTCAATTTAAATATATTAACAGAAAAAATGTCGACACTAGGAATTCCACAGTTATTTATAGAAAATATATATTTCTTGTACCAAAATCGAAATATATACATAAGAATCAATGAACACCTATTAGAACCTAGACAAACATCTCTTGGACTTCCTCAAGGAGGTATTCTGAGCCCCATTCTATACATAATATATGTTCAAGACCTGCAACATCTCCTGGGCGCCAATGTGAAAATAATAGAATTTGCAGATGATTTTTGTTTTTATTCAGAAGAAAGAACTATAGAAAAGTGCAACACCAAATTACACCACGCCATGAGAAAAGTAGACAGATGGTCCTCACAAGTGGGTTTCACGATATCTGAAACCAAAAGTGCAGTAGTAACATTTACCAGGAAAAGATATCAACCACCACCTCACATCAAACTACACAAATATCAATTTCCATATAGAACATGCATAAAATTCTTAGGCATAGTACTAGATCAAAAATTGAACTGGAAAGGACATATTAACCATATAATAAAGAAGTCAGAAAATGCCATAAACCTTTTAAAAACATTTTGTAGGCACAAATGGGGAGCAGATCCAAACGTTGCACTAATTTTTTACAGAACCTTAGTCAGATCTATCTTAGATTATGGGTGTATGTTTTATGGATCAGCAGCAGATACACATCTAAAGAAAATCGAGCAGGTTAAAAACAAGTGTCTTCGAATCTCAATAGGCTACTTACCAAGCACCCCTCTCATAGTATTAGAAGCGGAAACATGTGAACCCCCTTTGAATCTTCGAAGAAAATATATTTGTGACAAATTTATTTTAAAACTGGAGTCTAAAAACAGCGATTTATTGACTCAAATTTGTCACCTGAATATCTTTTGCCAAACCACCAAATATTGGAACGTTAAAAATCTCCCTTTATTAGTAGATAGCTTCACGAACGTGTCACAATACACAGAAGAGATACAAAAAGCAGACAGACTTCCAAATTTTTCAATTCCCTACAAAATATTTGAAGAACCTGTAACAACATATATTCTGCAAGACTATAAACTTATCCCAGAATCTCAAAAACAATACGTTTTTCAAGAGGATATCACAAAAATTTGGAAAGACTTTGAATATGTTTATACAGATGGATCTAAACTGAATGACAAAATAGGCTGTGCAATTTACTACCCAAGCAAAGAAGTATCACTGAAATACAAGTTACCAACTAACTTTTCTGTATTTAGTGCAGAGCTAGTGGCAATAAGAGAAGCTTTCCAATTGAGTTTAAATTCAAACAAAGATAAATATGTGATATTCGCCGACTGCAAAAGTGCTGTTGAAAAGATTAAAAATGCTTCGCCAACTACTTGTACCAACCACTTAATTTCTGAAATTTTATTAATTAATTATGAAGCGAGAAGACAATCAAAAACTATTCACCTTGCCTGGATTAGAGGACATTCAGGTTTGATAAATAATGAAATTGTTGACAAACTAACAAAAGAAGCTACGGAAAAAGGATTAATTATGTTAAATCTCAGAACACCCAGAAACGACTTGTTTTTTACTGTGAAGCAAAACATGAAAGAATCCTGGCAACGTAAATATGAGAAATCCGAAACGGGCAAGTTTTATAAAAATATCCAACCACAAATTCCCCCCTCTCCATGGTTTAAAAGTGTTACAGACAGACACTTCATACAAACAATATGCCGAATAAGAAGCAATCATGCCCTAACTCCTACCTATAAACATAAAATGGACCTCTCGGACAACGCACAATGCATATGCGATGAAACCGCTGACCTGCAGCATATTATTTTGGAATGTATCCTAGAGGAAGAAAATATTGATAATTTGTATAAAAACCTAGTAAAGGAAAAAATTCAATTACCAGTGAATATATCCACATTGCTTTCACTGAAAAATATAAAAGTCTATTTCATCCTATATGATTATATTAAAACACATTATACAAAAATGTAATAATGTATAACGATAGTCGGCAAAGATGTAAATAAACTAACATTAGATAAGTATACTAATATATCCTGTTAAACATCATTTTGATAAAAACTTTGTCTGTACATCAAATTTGAAAAAAAAAATAAATAAATAAATAAAAAATAAATAAAAAAAAAAATTAAAATAAAAAAAAAATTAAAAATAAAAAATAAAAAAAATCAAACAAATTTAAAAATATGTTAAAAAAAAAAGTTATTAAAAAAAAAGAGAAAAGGACAAAAAAAATAAGAACAAAATCAGTTTAAGGAAAAAAAAAAGAAAAAAAAAAAGAAAAAACAAGATTACCTATACTATATCTAAATCTACACTAATAATACTAACAACAATTATTTAATATTATCTCTAATCTTAGTTATAATTGAAACGTCTTTAAATAATAATTGTAATGTAGCTATTGGCATTTAAGAATATTATAAAATTACTTATTTAAATTACAATTTAAAACTGACTGGCTAGTTGGATATATCCAGTGCCATTGAAACATATACACACACACACACAATATCGATTTTTTTTACATAGCAGTTTTATGCTATTAATCCTCAACTTTGTTTGTTATGTATGATTTAATATTATAGAAAAATGGTTTATTGTATTGAAAAAAAAAGGTTTTATGTCGCTAGCAGCTTATTGGGATTTTATATTTAATTATTATGAAAATAAACATAATAAAGACGCCACACATATTAAACAAGGTATGTGTTTGATTCAAAATTGGTTTTTATTTGCTAGATATGCATTACATGCTTTTGTAAGAATCATTACCGTTTTAAGGTTAAATTCATAACCAAAAATACATTGTAGCTGGCAGTGATGAGTATTTCACCATTACGTCATTTTTCTGAATATTTCAGTAGGTGTTTGCAGTATAACATTATGTCTATCTGAGAGCCGTCTCTGACGCAGAGATGAATCTCCCGAGCCTCGTTGATAACTCATTTTTACATAAGATAGCTCATTTCATATTTTTCGCTGGGGAACGTCGCTTTCGAGAAATATGCAATAAACCGTCGCATCGTCTTGACTAAATTATTAATAACAACACTTGATCGTGTGACGTAACTACTCATTTTTAAATAATTAGGAAAACAAACGAAAATAAAATGATTTGAATATTGAATTTTTAAATAAGTATGCATTACCTTATCAGTTATTCAAAATGACCACTACCAGCCCCAATACAAGCTTTAACACGTTTTAAAAAATTAAATGCTACTCTTTGCAATGTGTTCTCTGGTAGTTTCATACTGTTGAATGGATCAGACACTCTCTCCCTTACATGGTTTTCATCTTGAATCATGCTTGAATACACTTTCTGTATTGCCCCTCCCCGCAAATAAAATCGGTGCTTCCTGGAGGCCATTTTTGTAGAACCTCTTGGCTTCGACTTATCCACGGAAAATTCTCTTGAAGCCAATTTCTCCTAGTAATGTATCGGAGTTCTATCTTGCATCAACCACATGTTAGTTCTAGCGAATCGTGAAGATCATGTCTTAAAAATTCTAAATAGTTTTCTCCATTGAGATTATTAGGTAGCTCAAATGGACCCAAAATATTGTTTCCTAATAATCCAACCCAGTAATTAATTTGAATTTTAAACTGGGAATGCCTCATTATCATTTTATGGGGGTTTTCGTCTGCCCAGTAATGGCGCAAATTAAAAATGCCACTTTTGGAAAAACAAAATTCATTTGTGAAGAGGATACGTTTTATGAAGGATCTTGATGATTTTATTCGAAAACCCAACTGCAAAAATCTAATCTTTTTTGATAATCTCCGGGTAGTAACTCTTATACATTTGATAAGTGAAAATGATGAAATTGCTGGTCATGTAATACCCGACAAACGCTTGACTGAAATATTTTCTAATACATTAATACGCCCAGTACTGATAGTAGGGTCTTCTTCAACTCTCTCCAGAATTCTTTCTTCGAGTGGCACGATTTCGTCCCCCACGATTTTGTACTTTTAATAAACTGGTATCACCTCAACGAATATCGATTGAAACAAACATAACTCTAGAAGGCGCTTTTCTTCTTGGAAACAATTCCCTATATCTTCTTTCAGCCGCTCATGAATTTCCATAACACTATCCGTAAACAAGATGCATATCGGCTAATTCTCTAAAACTATATTTATCCATTATGACTACCTAGGTAAGGATAAAGAACCGGAATCGAAATCGAAATGAAAGTGAAAAGTCAAATTTTTGAAGAGAAACTATATGATTTCTCAAATATCAATTTCGTTGAGGTAGTATAAAAGGCTTTGGATGGCCAGTAAATTGCCTGTGGACTCTTTCTTGATCTATCCAAGGCATTTGATAGCCTAGATACCAATAAGCTCCGAAGCAAACTGGAAAAAATTGGTGTTAGCGGAATTGGCCAGATCATATTTGCAAAACAGAACGCATAAGACCTTCATAATACACGACGGGGAAAAATATAAATCCAATATTATATATTGCAACTACGAAGTGCCCCAAGGAAGTGTTCCTGGACCACTTCTTTTTATAATATTTGTCAACGATTTAGTCAGTGTAATAGAAAATAAGGCTAAATTAAATATTGTAAGCTATGCCGACGACACTAATTTAATGATAACGGGCAAAACTCTCAACGAAATCGCTGTCAGGTTTGAAGAGCTCTGGTTCAATGCAAGAGACTGATTTAATAATAATAATCTTATTATAAACGAGTCGAAAACAAATTGTGCCATTTTTAAAACAAATAGGTCAAATATCGAAGTACCTAAGCGCCTAGCTGACACAGTGCCAATTATGAAAACAGATTCAACTAAATTACTAGGCATAACACTAGACAACAACATTAAATGGTCTGAAAATATCGACCTCTCAGTGAATATATTAAATAAATCATGCTATGCACTCAGGGTTTTATGACATGCAAACTTTCTATCCATTGCTATATATGGAATTGAAATCTGGGGTGGTTCGTCAAGCCTCCCCAAAATTTTTAAACTCCAAAAGAAAGCAATATAGAGTGGTATTCAATATTCATTTTTACGAGTCTTGTAGAGGCCGATTCAGGGAGAGCAGACTACTCACAGTCCCAGGTTTATATATTTATTCCTGTTTGATGTTCTTAACAAACCATAATTTGGAATTTATAAATGTATCTATCAAATCCAGTACATAGGCTAACGCTCACGGAAAAAGGACTACATTATGCTGCACTAAATTTTTTTAATGCACTCCCCAGCACTATAAAAAATAATATTAACCTGAAATGTTTCAATAAACAAGCCATCCAGTACATATGCAGTCTTGAGCCATACTCAACTCAAGAATATTATGTGTGATAATGATAAGTGTGACTTATCTATCTATATTTAGCAACTCGTTTGTCTATTTCATATGTCTATATCTTTCATTTTGTAAACTGTGACCTGTTTTATACATGTAAATGTGAACTAAAACGAAATAAAACTTACTTACTTACTAGTATATGGGCCAGCCAAGATATTGGTGTAATTTTCCTTCATACAGCAGTTATATGAGTGTACAGAGATAGCAAATCCATCTGAAAGTGGTAGCTAACAAAAATGGCGGCCAATCCAAGATGGCGAATGTAGACGTTTAAAAGAACAACCGTATCTCTGTAAGGTATTGTCCGATTTCAGTGTTCTTTTTTTAAATGACAGCTTAAATTGTGAACTTTTTGTAAGTTCCCATTAAGTTTTTCCATATAAGCAACCATTAATTAGTAAATCGCTACTTAGTGAAAAATATATTAGTTTTTACAGATAATTTGTTTGTTTATCATAAATTTTCTTAAAACGTAGATGTTTTAGAAAAAAATATTTTTCAAACGAATATTGTAACACACACGATTAGCTTCAATTTGGTGTATTACATTTGTGTGTTTGGATAATGTGCACTGGAACAATGCTGTGTGATAAGAATAACAGTATGGGCCAATTTCATAATCGAATTTAAAGTGAGCTTTAGATAAAATTACATTTGATTGTAAATAGTAAGTGAAGGATCTGTCAAATGTAGCCTTAATTAAAGTCAATTTTAAATTCGATTATAAATTGACCTTTTGTCACGAAAAAAATCAATACCCACAATAATCAATACCGATATAAGTTTTATAACTTTTAATAATGAAAATATTTATTCATGCAGATTATACAGGTTTTATAAACAATTGTTTATTATTCCTTTTGAAATATTTTTTAACCATATCGTTTCAACTAAACTTTCACAAATCGTCCTCGCTGTCACTACATTCATATGGTTCATCAAAAAATACGTATTCTGCAGTTTCCTCTGGCCCATGCATGTTGCCGCATTTAGTCAGCTTACACGCGCTGGTAAATTACAACTGGTTCATCATAGAAGTGCACAATGGTAGTTGGCATGACCTTGCACAAGAACAACTCAAAAATTCCAAAACTGCTTCGGGTGCGGGTGCTCCCGTCATCCAGTTGATCCAGAGTATTCCATCATTGTCTAGCATCCATCGATGATTTTCTGCTTCTGGAACTCAAGGATAATTTTCCAGATTGCTGCTTGATAGTTTGCGCGCATAAAATGTTGGCAAAGACAGTCTTCACATGGAGGAAGTTGTGTTGATTCAACTTAACCTTATCTACTTCGCATCTTAGGTCATTTATGCTCTCTGTTTTGATATTTCTTGAATACAATTGACATGTAAACTTTTGGATCAAATAGCGCCCATTTCCACTACCATGTCGCTAAGTCCCGCATCACCAAACAGCTTACCAATTATAGAGATAGAGAGTAGGTTGCATATTGTATGAAATGCACCTATCATTATGAACACGTGACTAAATCGTGTGGGATGGTACCAAGTAATTTCAACAGCCTTTACGAAGATAGCCGGATCTAGAACCAATATAATTGTTTTGATCCGCAGCTGTGACTTAATCTGTTCGCACTGTCTCAAAATTTCATGAACAGTCGACATTTCTGTTGCAGATTTGCTTATACACAACAAGAAGCAACGGTGTCAGCTTCAACAGAAACATTATTTATAATCATTATGTTGAATCCGGTCCATGAAGTAACCGACTGATTTTCTTTACTGTATAGTACTGTATACTTTTGAGAGAGTGCGAACAGATTAAAACATAGCTTCATAGCAGTCCAGGTCAAAACAATTATATTGGTTTTAGATCAGGTTATCTTCGCAAAGGCTGTTGAAATTGCTTGGTGCCATCCCACATGATTTAGTGACATGTTCATAATGGTGGGTGGATTTCATACAATATGCAACCTACTCTCTATCATTAGTAAGCTGTTTGGTGATGAGGGACTTAGCGACTTGGCAGTGGAAATGGGCGCTATTTGATCCAAAAGTTTACATGTCAGTTGTATTCAAGAAATACCAAAACAGAGAGCATAAATGACCGAAGATACCAAATTTTCCAAAGTAGACAAGGTGATGTTGAATCAACACAACTTCCTCCATGTGAAAACTGTCTTTGCCACCATTTTATGCACGCAAACTATCAAGCAGCAATTTAGAAGCGATGTCTGGAAAATTATCCTCAAGTTTCAGAAGCAGAAGATCATGGATGGATGATAGACAATGATGGAATTCGCCGCATCAACTGGATGACGGGAGCACACGCACCTGAAGCAGTTTTGGAACTTTTGAGTTGTTCTTGTGCAAGGTCATGCTAATTACCATCGTACACTTGTATGATGAATTAGTTGAAATGTACCAGCGCATGTAAATTGACTAAATGTGAAAATATGCATGTGCCCGAGGAAACTGCAGAAGATGTATTTTTTGATGAACCATATGAATGTAGTGAAAGCGAAGACGATTTGTGAAAGTTTAGTTGAAACGATGGTTTAGAAATATTTCAAAAGGAATAATAAATTGTTTATAATATCTGCATGAATAAAAATTTTCATTATTAAAATTATAAATACCGATTTATTTTATTGTCGGTATTGATTTTTTCCGTGACAAAAGGTCAATTTCATAATTGAATTTAAAATTGGCTTTAATTAAGGCGACATTTGACTGTGACAGATGCCTCACTTACTATCACAGTCAAATGTAATTTTATTTAAAACTCATTTTAAATTCGATTTTGAAATTGGCCCATACTGTTATTCTTATCACACAGCATTGTTCCAGTGCACATTGTTCAAAACACAAGTGTAATACACCAAACTGAAGTTAATCGTTTGTGCTGCAATATTTGTTTGAAACATTTTTTTCTAAAACGTCTACATTTTAAGAAAATTTATGATAAACAAACAAATTATCTGTAAAAACTAATGTATTTTTCACTAATCAGCGATTTACTAATTAATGGTTACTTATATGGAAAAAATTAATGAGAATTTACAAAAAGTTCACAATTTAAGCTACCATTTAAAAAAAAGAACACTGAAATCGGAGAATACCTTACAGAGATATGGTCGTTTTTTTAAACGTCTACATTCGCCATCTTGGATTGGCCGCCATTTTTGTTAGCTACCACTTTCAGATGGCAATCAAGTTTTTTGCTATCTCTGTACACCCGTATAACTGCGGTATGAAGGAAAATTAGTACCCCCAAATTATACCGAATACTTTAATTTGGCTAGTTGGCCCATATACCATACATAAGTATTTTTCTTTTGTCACTGTGCGAAAAGTGGATGGTCTAAAGAGTCATCCATTTTTTTTATCTACTACTACTTTTTCAGCAAAGCGTTATTACTTCCACATCAAGTATAGTAACGACAAAAAAATTTTTAAAAATTTTTATTGTCCAAATAGGCTTAGAATGTCATGAAACGTCGAGATTTTAAGTTTGAGCGAAAAAAAAATTTCTGTCTGTCGGTCTGTCGGTCTGTAACTTTTTTTTGTGCGCACGTTTACTCTGGAACCGTTTAAGATATTGACTTGAAATTTGGTACACGTATGTATTTTAACGTGATCTGGAACTAGATTATATTTTCATCTTGTTCCATCGAAGGGGGTAAATTGGGGTAAATTTGGGGTAAATAGGTAAATTAAGCAGGTAAGAGTCCAGAAAATTGGTTTTTAGTATATTAAAGAGAAGCTAAGGTTTCAAAAAAAATTTTGGCATTAGCCACCCCCATTACCACCCCCACCCCATTATTAAAGGGGATGAAAAAAAAATGTGATTTAGTGTGTGTACAAGAACCAGAAACTTCAAAATATTTTTTTACTTCATCCACCCCCACTACCACCCCCTATCACCACCCCCACCTCACTACCGATGTGGGGTATCGTTTTATAGGTTTTTGGGGTAGAGAATTTTAAATATTATATTATTAAAGTTCCATAAGCAATTATTTCCACGTACAAAATTTGGATGTTTAAGTAGTGATTCCTTGGGCAGCGGTTTTTTTTTCTAATTCGATCTGGTGAGTCATTATGCAGCCAGTGTATTTTCTAGCCCCTTTTTGCAACTTTTAGCACGTTAGCACCACGCTGCGAAATCTAACCCGTTTTAGTGATCTCCGCAGAGTCTCCCCCCGCTCATCAAAAAAATTTTGCAATAGTTTTTTTCTTCAAATCCGCCGCAGCGTAAGGGTTCCTCCTCGCATAGCCCGTTTTAGACTGGGTCTATTCAGTTTTGTACTTCTAATTATGTTTGATTTTTTTAATTTTAGCCCGTTTTTCTTCAATCTAGCCCCGATTTATACTAGGATTTAGCCCGAAAAATAATGCAATGCTGGCAGAACTGTATGTAGCCAGCTCCCGGAGTATATCAGTCTAATTGAAATACTCCTGGACCAATTTTGTTACGTCCAGAAAATTATTTATGTTGAAAACAAACGACTCGACAAACAATCAATCAATAGCCTATAATAGAAACATCCTTTATTATCATAAAAACGATGAAGAGTACAGAGATGTCCCCAATTGAACTCAACGAGGTATTAGCTTTCACCGGCTAGCTATCTATCCGCACAAGAAACACATTGCTAACTTAGCAAAAGTTATTCTTCATTCGATACCCGATCGTACACACGCAGATTCTTGTATTGCCGCGCTTTGATCGCCGGTTTAAGTTTCCACAGTGCCGTTCGAACGTAAACAATCGATTAAGGGCTTAGTGACTTTGACTTTTAGTGTTATTTACGGTTTGTTGTGCGTGCTTAACTGCTGTTTATTTTTTAATTTAATTTATTGGTTCTGAGATATCTGGTTTCACTTTTGTTTACTTGTTGCTTTGCTCGTAAATTTTTGTTTGGTGGTGTAATGCTTATATTGGATTTTTTATATGTGTGGATGAAGGAGAGAAGGTACAATTCGAACTATTTTTTAAATGTAATTTAAATTGAGATTTATAACAAATGGTTTCAATTCAAAGAAATGCTATGCTAGGAAATAAATAGACCTAAATAGTCAAATGCAATTATGTTTATACCTCGGAGCCCAACTATAGTGATGAGTGGATTTTTTTTTGTTGGATTTCTAATGCCATAAACTAAAAAGTTTATCCATTGAAAATTACCGCAATTACGAAAATCCGTAAATTAAAAAGAAAATTAAAATTTTTAGAAATCTGTACAGAAAATACAATTATCGGAATTTTTAAATATTTCTTATAAGAAAATAATGATTTTTATAGTTTTCGAGGTTGTTTATGAAAAATTAAAAAAGAAATTAAACTTTAATCTGTAATTTTTAAAATCTATATTGTCGCATTACCAGCTTTTTATTTTTAAGGGTGGAAATCAACCCTAAAAACTGAAAAATTAATTACTCTTCTAGTTTTACGAATAAATTAACGAAAACACATACACTTATGTTTTTAAGGTCGCTAAATATGACTGTGAGATCAAAACTTATGAGACGAAAATATTGAAGGTTGAAATCACCTTTAAATACTGAAAAATAAATAATTCTTCTAATGTTACAAATAAATTCACGAAAATCCATATATTTATGATTTTTAAGTCGCTGAATATGAAGTCTAAATTTATAAAAAAAAATGGTGAATTAAAAATGGTCACAAAAGGGTATAGTAATATGTCTAATTTTATTAAAAACACAGATTGTTATAAATAAATGAAATTAATACAATTAAGTAAACTAATTAAATAACATTTTTAATTTGCACTCTAAACATGCTAAAGTGTAATGCAACCAGCTTTTTCTGCATATTCTTCGAAAAATAAACGGCTATTGCTCGTTTCTCTACCGACTATAGACATTTAAAATGCTATGTGCAAACTGAAAAGTTTCAACAATATTTCAGACTGTCATACTTTGGAACAGTTTGTCGTAGGAAAAAAAATAAAAACCCAAACTCTTCGTTTTTTTATAAGCTTAATTTCATTCTTATATCATGATTTTATCAATCTTTTCAATTTTAAATACATAATTTTCTTGCGTATGCGCTCAAGCGCCATCTTTAAACCTTTATATCTCTGGAACAGTTTGTGGTAGGAAAGTAGAAAAATTACCAAACTATTCGTTTTTTTATAAGCTTCATTTTTGTACTCTTACCATTTGTTATAAAAAATATTTTCTTAGCAATTTCCAAAAAACCGATTTTTTTCAAAAAATTATGAAAATTTTAATTAGTGAAAAAACAATACATAGAAGGATTTAGAAAAAAATTTAATTAACAAGAAATTAGAGCAATAAGACTAAAAAAATGGCGCCTAAATTTGCGCTACTTTTTTGTTCGTAACTTTTTTAGTTTTCAACATAAAAGGTCGTAATCGAGGGGTCAGCCACTATGAACAATACTTGGATGTTTTTGTGTACAGTACCTAAACAGTACTAGACAGTACCTGTACATTACTACAATACCTAAACGAAAATTTTTATTCTGTTTATTACGATAGTGGTTGGTGTATATTGGCAGTTTTTTTTCTATAGACGCTTCGAAGTCTACTTTAAAATTTTTATCCTCGAATTTGGACTTTTCCTGGCCGAGGCTTGAAAATCGTTGAAAATGAGGTGGAAAGGTTCCTTTTCTCGATTCTTCGCTTATAACTCGGAAACGATGTGTCGTACGGGAAAAGGTAATCTATGCAAAATTAAACATAATTAAATTTCCTACAAGAATGTCTATAATCATTTTCTTCCTATGCGTTATAGTTTACGAGATATTCGCCAGCCGAAATAGATAATTAATGATTAATTAATTAGGTACCTGAAATTTGTCTTTCAAACCGGTTTACCGTAGTCTGCTAATAAATCAGTCACAAAACAATATTTATTTTACAACACTGGACGTATTTACTAACGTAATATTTTGCCGAAATCTATACATTTCCTTAAATATACAGTGTGACTCACTTAAAATGAAGAAACCCTTATAACTTTTTTATTTTGTTTTCGATTTGAATCAAATTTTACTCAAGTATAGAACAAATTAGGATCTACTTATGAACAGAGACATATTCATCTGCTACAAAGGCAAAGCCACCTGCGTACCGCAAAATATGTGGAAAAAAATAAAAACATTTTGAATGTTAAAAATTCTAAAAAAATGCATCGGATCAGCGCTACAAACGTACATACACCAAAATTTGAGTTGGTTGAGATGGGGATTTCTCATACATTAGCTCATCTGGCAAAGGGAATTTTCCGCAATTTGTGGTGGATACGTGAAATTCTTCAAGACCCACTAATATGATTTTTAATTTTTTTCAGCTTAATTTGGTACCGCAGGTGGCTTTGCGTTTGTAGCAGACAAATATTTTTCTGGCCATAAGTAGATCCTAATTTGTTTTATACTTGAGTAAAATTTGATTCAAATCGGAAACAAAATAAAAAAGTTATAAGGGTGTTTTCATTTTAAGTGAGTCACATTGTATATTTATGGAAATGTATAGATTTCGACAAAATATTACGTTAGTAAATACGTCGAGTCTTGTAAAATAATGATTGTTTTGTGACTGTGATTTATTAGCAGACCACGGTAAACCGCTTTGATAGAAATAAAGTACCTAATTAATTTATTTATTAATTATCTATTTTGGCTGGCGAATATCTCGTAAATACATAGGAAGAAAGTGAATATAGATATAGATTGTTTTGCTATTGCACTAGTTTCAACGATTTAACCGACTGCCCACAATAAAGACGTCTACCAGTACTCTAGAAGTACACTATTGCATGCTTCGCTCTCACTTGCTCTTATTGCCATCCCAAAACCAACACTTTCTGTATATTATTAAACTAATAGAATTACTGTTACTTAGTATTACTTCTATGACGTTTTAAATTAGATTGATAATTATCTTGGTAAAGTTAATTAACGATGGAATATAGCCGAATTTTTTCTTTACTTTCGTATATTATATAAAATTTGAAGTCAAATTTAATGTTCATTTATATGTATATTAATAAAATAAAGTTATTGGAAAAATACTGTAAATGTTATTTATCATGCCTATAAGTTCATTAATAATGGAAAAGCCGAGGGAAAAGCTTACAAAGGTACCTACTTAAGAATACTGCCATTATAATCTTTAATTAAAATCGTCTTTGTCCATTAAAATTTGAAGTTAAAGTTGATTTTTAAATTTGAGTTTCCAAATTCAAACAGCTACTTAGCAAATTATTGAATAAAACAGTTATATTCAAAACTGTTTGAGGCTCGATTTGGTTTACATAGAAAATTCTGTAGTGCAACATTGTCCACTACAATACAGTACTTGCACATTACCATACACTACTGAGACAGTACCGTACAGTACATGGACAGTACCACACAGTGCTTGGATAGTACCGTAAAGTACTTGATCAGTACCATACAGTACTCTACAGTACAAGCAATATTGCCAACAGTAGCAACAGTACTGGTAACTTATGCAACATTGTACAATACTTGTACATTTATTCACTAGTGGCTGACCCCTCGGTCGTAATACATCTCAATCGAAAGAAAATTTTAATACCTTTAATTTTTACAAGAATAACAATTTTTCTCATAGTTGTAGATTTTGAGTAATTTTAGATTTTAACGTCGTATATTTTTTCTGAACATTTCGGCGCCATTTTGAAAATGCCATATTTCCAAAACTAAACATCGAAGAAAAAAAGGAAAAAACCATTCGATTTGTTTTCGTAAAAGATTTAATTTTGTACCCTTGCATTTTTTAAAGTCCACATTTTTCGAATAATTAAAAAAAGTCTAGAAATACTGATTTTAGGGGGTGAAAATGGCAAATTTCAGTGCGCAATATCTCGAAAAATATGCATTTAGCAAAAAGTATATAAGAACTTTCTTTCTTATAATTTGATTCTCTATCAGACTGTGTATTTTTTGTTTTTTGCGATAATCCCTATGAGAGGGTGGGAACCACCCCTAACCAAAAAGCAGGAAAAGTGACCATATAGATTCTTATGTACATACTTTATGAAGCATGTTGAAGAAAAAAACTAGGAAATTTATTACATCGTTTTCGGGCTAGGATTTAAAAGCTTCACTTACCGTACTATTCATTTATTTCGCTTTTGGAGCTTCTGCCATCTTCAAATTAATTTTAAAAAGTTTCATTTTTTTACAAATTCTTTATAATCAACCATAACAATCAATATTTTCTTAAAAGAAATATTAATAAATTCCGAAAATTGTATTTTTCGTTGAGATTTCTAAAAATTTTTATTATTATTTTTTTAATTTACGATTTTTCGAAATTGCGGTAATTTTTGTATGGCGTTAGAAATCCAACAAAAAAAAAGCATTCAAATTCATTCACTATAGCTGGGTTCCGTCATTTTTCATTTATAATGAGTAATAGCATCGGACCAAAAATGTATTTGTTTAAAAAATATCTGCCAATTTATACAGTTACAAAGAACATATTTCAGCTTCTTCTAAGTGTCTCAGTACCTTGAGCGTAATAACATGTTTCTACCTTTAAAAATAATATCTTTAATTTCTCCTCACATGATTATTGAAAAATCTTATTTTGGATATTCAGCAGATAACTTTCTTATGTTTTATCTAATATCCAATATGAAAAAACAAGAATTTAACCATTCCTTCTACAGTGTATTCCATCACAAGTAGACACATCTTAATATTTCTGTTATGGTTTTCGACAGATCGATTTCAAATTTTAACAAAGATTGCTGTGGAAACAAAAAGTACTCAAAATCGGTTTATTATGAAATAATTCAAAAAAATAATAATAATAATAATAATGTTTCTCTGAGTCCCCTCCTCTTTTGCATCTCACTGGTGCCGTTATCTGTTGAACTCCGCCAAACTCGCGGGTACCACTGGGCCCACCCAGCAACCGGAGGCATAAGGTCACCCATCTGTTCTCTATGGATGACCTCAAACTGTATGCCTCCGGTGAGCGTGAACTTCAAAATGCTCCAAGGGGGGTCGAGGAGTACACGCGGGCCATTGGTATGGAGTTCGGGTTGGACAAGTGCGCGGTCGTCCACCTCAAGAGAGGGCGATGCGGGGAATTCTCTGAAGATGCGCAGCTCGCAGATGGAAGCATCCTGAGACATCTGGATGCCGGAGAGACTTACACATACCTGGGTGAGTAACAACATCACATCCAGGATGTGCAACAAATAAAGGAGTCTCTCCGCGGCAAGTACAGACGCCTACTCCGAAAGATTTGGTCCTCCAAACTTTAGGGGAAGAATAAGGCGTCTGCCACTAACATGCTTGCCATTCCTGTTCTGCTCTACTCCTTTGGGGTAGTAAAATGGACTGTAGATGAGCTGCGCCAACTAGACAGAGATACCTGCAAGATGATGAACATCCATAGGAGTATTCATTCTAGATCGTCCGTTCCTCGTGTTTACCTCCCACGTCATCGGGCGGGGGCGAGGACTCTTGGGTCTGGAGTGTATGCATGGCAGAGTAGCGCTGAGTATGGCATGTAACATCCTCAGGAGCTCGGATCCGCTCCTGCTATTAGTGAGAGAACACCAAATCGCAGGGGTGGGCGCAGGATTGTTCAAGGCAGCAAAAAGAGCCGCAGATGAACTTGGTCTCGTATTCGACGTCAGACGAGGTGGCCGGCGTGGTGCTGATCCAGAGTCAGTCACCGAGCTTCAGCAAAATCGTCTGAAAGCCCAAATAAAAGCTGCCGAACAGGAGAATCTGTTCAGGTAGCATGTCGATAAACCCATGCACGGTGTGTACTATAAGAACATAGAAACATTGGGTTTATCGACTAGGCTGACATTCGCCTTTTTAAGGTCAGCTGGGCTTAGGTGGGAGACCGAGGGATTCATTGTGGCCCGTCAGGATGGTGTAATAAACACCTTGGTCTACCGAAGCCGCGTAATGGGTGTAGAGGTCCCTGATATCAACTGCAGGACCTGCCGTCAGGCGCAGGAATCGCTGATGCATTTGCTCTCAGCATGCCCGATATACGCGATTTCGGCCTACATCCACCGTCATAACGCGGCTTTACGAGTGCTATACTACCATCTACGGCACTCGTACGGGGTAGATCAAACACAAGGAGGGGGAAAAACGGACCAAATATCGTGATCTCCGGTATGAGCTCCAACCGGAGATCACGATATTTGGGTACCCAGACTACTCGGTCAAGATGGTCGTACTAATAATCGGCGTACTCGGAGGGATGAAGCCTTCGCTGCTCTCAGAATTAAAGATCATACCGGCCTGTCAGAATTCGGCATAATTATATTACTAAGCTAGATTTTACAAGAATTATTATCTTAAAACTAGAAAATTTAATATAAATATACGTCAATATATATAATTATATTACTAAGTTAGATCTAAACTAAGAATTATCTTAAAAGCAGAAAACATTAATATAAGTTTACGTCAAATATACGCAATATATATAATGATAAGACTAAATGCAACAAATTTTAATACAGTATTTAAATACTTAAATATAGTCTTTTTCAACTAAACAGTAGCAATACATTTTTCAATGCGTTTTCCATTATTCCTTGCCACTCTTCGTAATTCTTGAACGTTAATTTCTTGGCAAGCTTGACCAATTCCATCACAAACCTCGTGCCTACTTCGATGCCTCGTTTTTTAAACTTTATTTGTAATGATGCCCCAAAAATAAACATCAAGCGAAGTAACACTCATTATTGGAGAAACAATCAAAACAACTACTCTTCTAGCTAATACTGATGAAGCATTGAATTACATTATAAGTTTCCTAGCATTTTAAAGCAAAATAAATATATTAAAAATACTTAAATCATTTATTGAAATTCAGTCATTCACAACAACTACATTCTATTTCAACTCTAGAAACGTTGTGACCAGATTAAGATACCAATATACAGAAAGTAGACAATTTCATGTTGAATAAAAAAAGTGTGAACAACTGAATTTAAGTAAACGATATAAGTAGTTTCAATATACTTTTTCTTTGCTTTAAAATGCTAGGAATCTTATCATGCGATTCAATACTTGGTCAGTATTCGCTAGTAGAGTAATTATTTTGATTGATTCTCCAATAAAGCAACCAAAAAAATATAACATTTTTTAAGATCATTATTATAGTCTAGATGCCCGCCGACATAAAGTGCAATTTATACATATCCTCTTATAACTTCTTAATAATTGCTCCTAGTCTACCGCTTTTTTCCTCTGCGAAAATTTTTGTAAACGCCCCTCCCATTTTTCCGAAAGACGTGCACTTCTCGTTGTATGAAAAATTTATGGATAGTGTACTTTTACAAAATATAGTCGCACGAAAACTTGATAAAATGCGCGAGAAAGAAATTGTCCGACAAAAATTTTGGAACGTTAAGGGTGTCTACCAACCTAAACATGCCGAAATAACGACTTTAAAAAATGTATTGATAACCAACTGATTTTTTCAAGATTGCTTAATAAAAATATGTAGAATCCAATTTTTGAATTATCCGACAAAATATATTTTCCTATTGTCCAGTCCGACGCGTGGAAATCGTCGGTTTCATGACGACCAAAAATTTATTAATAAACAATAGACAAAAAGAAATATATGTGTCTAAGACCAATACCTAATGTGTGGAACCAACTCTTTACCTAACACAAAACCATTCTGGATTT
Organism: Rutpela maculata; assembly: GCA_936432065.2. Taxonomy (NCBI): domain Eukaryota; kingdom Metazoa; phylum Arthropoda; class Insecta; order Coleoptera; family Cerambycidae; genus Rutpela; species Rutpela maculata. Next base: position 124,342,269 of record OW386290.2, on the reverse strand, counting down.
TCAAGGAGTTACTTCTGTGACTTGAGAAGCGGTTAAGAAAACATTTTTTAAGAAAACTGGCGGATAAATATATTGCGGCGAATCTACAGGCGGATTAAAAACAGCAATTTCTCACAACATTTATACATAGTCCGGGTAGTTTTGGCGCCCCCGCTGTAAAAAATATTCTGGTCTCGTTTTTTTTGCATAATTTTACTTCAAATACTTTCCTTATAAAAAATCTACATGTTGCTGCGCACGGTCATAAATTGTTTAAACAATTTTTATTAAACAAATTCCAAAATTATTTTTTTTACTCCTGAACAATTTTTTAAAGTTTTTTGGACCATTTTAAACAAAAAAGTCTAAATAATATTAATCAGTTTTTATTAAAAAAGTTACAGAATTTAGGTTAAAATTTTTTTAAAAATAATTGCATTTTTTTTCACTCTTTATCAGCCTCCTCATCATTCAAATTTTCTTCATCCATATCACTTGAAAAATCTTCTGCCGCATCATCTTCCTTATCGTTTTTTTTTATTTTTCATGTAAAAGGTAAAATTTTACTGTCGGCCAATTTATTTATTATTATATGTTTATTATTATATTATTATATGTTCTATACTTCATACTGGACATTCGGAAAATATATTTTGTCGCACAATTCGAAACTTGGATTCTACATATTTTTATTGAGCAATCTTGAAAAAAATCAGCTGGTTATTTAAAAGTGGGATGTACATACATTCATAAACGCACACGCTCCAAGCATTCCTAGATAACTAACAATATATTATTGTAGGCCAACTTATTTATTATGTTCTATACTTCATTCAAAAATAAAACATTTAAAAAAAAATGTTATTAATAAATTTTTGGCCGTCATGAAACCGACGATTTCGACGCGCCAGACTGGACAGTCGGAAAATATAGTTTGCCGGACAATTCGAAAATTGGATACTACATATTTTCATTAAGCATTCTTGAAAAAATCAGCTGGTTATCAATATATTTTTTAAAGACGTTATTTCGGCATGTAGACATCTTTAATGTTCCAAAATTTTTGTCGGACAATTTCTTTCTCGCGCATTTCATCAAGTTTTCTTGCGACTACATTTTGTAAAAGTACAGTATCTATACATTTTTCATTCAACGGGAAATACACGTCTTTCGGAAAAATGGGAAGGGGAAAGCCGCGTTTACGAAAATTTTCGCAGAGGAATAAAGCGGTAGAGTAGGCGCAATAATGCCATACGAGGACATGTATAAATTGCACTTTATGTCGGCGGGCACCTTAGACTATTATAGATTATTTAAAGTTTTTGAATTGTTTATGTTGTCTTGACAGCTGGTTGGCAGCTCTCAACTGTCAAAATCGTCAGTTTACCATTGGATTAAAATTGAAAAATTTCAAAAACATATATATGGACTCCTTTTATTTAAAAAACGATTAAGGCAATAAATAGCATAAAATATAGTTCTCAGAGTGATTTTTGATCCTTTGGCCACATTGGGCATCATATTGGATCTGCTATTTTAAATTTAGAAAATAAAGTCAATTGACAGAAATGTTCGGAGCTGAAATTTTTTTTGTGAGTAGTTTATTACTTGAAATTGTTAAAAAAACTTATGCTGCCGGCGATTCAACGGGACATCTTTGGCGGGAGCAAAAAAAATCTTAAAAAAATAGTGTCGCTAGCTCCCGTACTATTAGGCGGGGAGCTCGTGACATCAAAAGTACCAACATCGCAGATTTGAAAAATTCTAGTGAAAATTGACAGTAGAAAACCATGCGAACAAAATGAGCCCGGTATGACGAAGTTTTTCTTGCCGAAAGTATTTTTAATTCAATTAATTATCATTAAAAAACAATAATGTTTTACCGTTTCCCTGAAATAAATTTAATTAGAGCATTTTTATGCTCTTTTAGAAAAACCTAGTATGACAACCTCTACTCTGCCGAAAATGTCTTTCATACCTATTTGAAAGAAGTGATAGGTAACAAAGTTTTACCGTTATGGCGTGGAAACATTTTTTAAAAATTTTGTTCGTTTTTGTGCGCTCTTCCAGAATATCATGGTATGTCAGCCCAAAAACTGCCGGAAATACTTGTCATAATGGTTTATTGCACAGTTTTGACTCTCGGAATTAAAAATATTGAACGTTGGACAAACAATTCGTTTAGCTAAATTCTGCAAGATAAAAAAGTTTTTCTGACAATTGAAGAGCATTGTTTTGTCTGCATAAATAATAATGAGACAGTTGTTCGAGTGCAAAATGAAGGTTATGCATGTGACCATGAAGAGGCGGATACCAGGATTTTTTTTCATTTAACAAAATGTCCACAGACCTCAATAATCCTTATCAAATCAGCAGATATCGACGTCTTGGTCATTTGTCTTGGAAATATGCTCAAATTCGAAGGTTCAGAAATATGGATGACCACTAAGAGCAATAACGAAATTGGATATGTAAATTGCACAGATCTTGCACACAATTAGGCTCATCACTTTGTCAAGTTTTGTCAGGCTTCCACGGCTTTACAAATAGTGACTATACAGCAGCCTTTGTCCGTAAAGGAAAAATTAGATCATACAATCGTCTCATCCAAAATGAAGAATAACAAAATATTTTTCCACACTTCGCAAATCCAGAAGGCATTTTCAATAAAGATAAAAAAGACATAATACGCAAATTTACTAATGAAATGTACAAAATGAAAAATTGTAGTGTTACTTCTGCAACATTTGAACTATTTTTAAATTTTTTTGCGAGTACAAGTGACAACGATGCATTTTATGAAGGCATGATAAACTTTAATTTCAGTAATATTCCTCCATGCTGGAACACTCTATCGCAAAATATTCTACGGACCATATTTGTAGATGCAATAAGGCAAATTGCGACTGAATTAACCTGTATTTTATATGACCCTACTGAGTGTGTATGGCAACTTAATGAAGAAAATAGACTCGGACCATTATGGTATGTTGACAAAGCAGCTCCGCTAAAAGTCGAAGAAATTATTAGTAATAATGAAAATGAAGACAATAGTGAAGAATCAGAGGACGATAGACATTATGGTTGATGATTATTAATAAATACTATTTCTCAAAAATGAACAATTATTAATTATATAACCTTCATTTCTCCTCTTGTTAGCAAAAGCATTGATTTTTCTTATTCTTGAATTTTATTTTTATTATTGATATAATAATTCTAGAATGATTGGTTTTAGATATTTTGCTTTATATAATTCGCAACTTCAAAAAATATATATGATAATTCTTTTAGTAAGATTTGAATGGATTATTTCAAAATTCAAAAAATACATGTAGATTAACTGCTCTAAGAATTAGTCTATTTTTTATTTTCACTTGTTTAAACTTAGAAAACTTCAAATATAAGAGCAAAATTAGTCGTTATTTACTTAAAAAAAGTTCTTCTATTTATTGAATAATTTGAAAAATATTGATATGAAGATCATTGGGGTGTTATGTATATTTTTTTTAAATCTAGTCTCAGACGGTCCACTCAGTACAACCGGTATGACAGGTATTTCCGGCAGTTTTTGGGCTGTCATACCATGATATTCTGAAAGAGCGCACAAAAACAAACAAAATTTGAAAAAAAAAATGTTTCCACGCCATAACGGTAAAAATTTGTTACCTATCACTTCCTTCAAATACATTTACAGTACATTTTCGGCAGAGTAGAGTAGAGGCTGTCATACCAGGTTTTTATTTTCAAAAATGCTCTAATTGAAATCAATTTCCGCGAAAACATTATTGTTTTTTAATGATAATTAATTTAATTAAAAATACTTCCGGCAAAAAGAAACTCATCATACCGGGCTCATTTTGTTCGTATGGTTTTCTACAGTTAATTTTCACTAAAATTTTTCAAATCTGCGATGACGGTACTTTCGATGTCACGGGCTCCTGGACTAATACCGTTTCCAGGATCCCAATGGTTATGATATAATTTGATTTGCGACGGCACAAAAAAATCAGTCTACAGTTTTATAAAACTATATAATGACTTTCTACAAACAAAACACGATGACATGTTAATATATTACTGAACATATCACTGGGCCTGATAGTCTAATAGAGTAATAAGTTATTTAATCAGGCATGTTTGTCGTGTCTGGTTGAGGTATACTGTAACACTTATTTTTTTGCAATTTTACCGTTTTGTAACTTATTTAAAACAGTGAACTGAATATAAATTGATATTTTGTGTTGAAATGATTTGCTTGCATATAATACATAAGGTGAAAAAGAAAAGTCAAAACAAAATATTTCTTTCACAATCATTATGTTAATTCAAAAATTGATAATGATAAATTCGAAGTCATATCGTAAGGCATAGGTAAAAAATAGTATCCTGTTACTGTCCTGAACATTAATGCTGATATTTTGGAAATTAGTCGGTGTATCGGATAAGAAAATAAACGAGGTTGTTTCCACTTGTCGACGTTTCGAATAAAGGTTTATTCTTCCTCGGGACACCAATAAAAAAATACAAATTATATAATTCGCAATATTACAGATATGGAATGAATAAATATCAATTTAGTATACATAATATATATATATATATATATATATATATATATATATATATATATAATATATATATATATATATATATATATATATATATATATATATATATATATATATATATATATATATATATATATATCAAAATTACTCTACAACAACAAATTAAAATTCATTTAGTGAAATAAACCCACTAAACACTAAAGATAAGGGTATTATTTCCTATTAGATTATTTTATTTATTGTAATTCGTTTTTTTTAATTTTAAATGAATTTTAATTTGTTGTAGATTGATCCTTATTCATTCCATATTTGTAATATTGTGAGTTATATTATTTGTATATTTTATTCTAGTCCTGAGGAAGAATAAAACTTTATTCGAAACGTCGACAAGCAGAAATAACCTCGTTTATTTTCTTATCCGATACACCGACTAATTTCCAAAATAATATTTAGTTACGGATACTATTTCTGAATTTATTATAAATGCTGACTTTAGAGAAGAACAAGAACAAACCACTTTTTTTTATTTTGTGGAACTGTGTAATATAGTATGTAATAATAACTTTCGAACTGAGGATTTTTACGGTCGATGATGTTTTTTACGTAAAATTTCTGATGATCTATACAGGATGTTTATTATCAAGTCATTAGGAACTTCAATAAACAGTTATTTTGGAGGGAATTCTAGTACCTGGAGTTTCGTTTAGAATGTGGAATATACACACGCAAGTAACCGTAACGACAAAATTCTATGAATATACGGTTATATACAATATAAATCTGTGTTATTTTATATCAAACACTTGTTGACTAATGCTGAAATTAACAGAAAGAAACAAAACATAATAAATCAGTCCAAATAGGGAAGAATGGAAGACGGACACATGTTTTTAATTTCTTTCAATTGCATTTCTTAAAAACCTATATTTTGTGTTATTTTAATATTATATGTGATATTTTTTGCTTTCTATATTAAAATATTAACTTCCAACAGAGAGAGTGTGTAATAATTACTTAAATAAATAAACTCCGACGTATTTATAATAATTTGGAAATCGTGTATTCCTAAAAGGGTCTGTCAGATCGTAAATGTGTCATCTCACAACCAGGTTATAAATCCCATTCTCTGATTAGGTTCATTTAGAAGTTTTCGCCACAATTATTGTCAACATTCAATAATTGAATCTAAATTAAACCCGCAATAACACATTATAAGCATATCCCGCCAAAATTGATTATTTCCAGGACTTCAGTGGAAAACATTTGGTTCAAACTTTCATGAAAATGATACCTTCTCAGAGGGCACAAACACAATTGAGCTATTACAAAATGTAGTGGCGGAAACCAATAAAACACAAAACAATACCAGACGGATTCTCCTACTACAGCGTGAAGAATATAGAACATAAATGAAAGACTAAAAGAAGATTGAAAAAAAAGAGAGAAACCATGTCGAGAAAAATGTAGAAAATTCTTCAAAAACATATAAGACAAGGTTGAATTTAAACCGTAACCAAGAAAATGGAAAAAGGAGGGAACGCAAAGAAAGAATGAGCAGAATAAATACAAGAAACGGACCAATGGTCCTTAGACAAGGATAATCAAGAAATCAACTGCTAGAAATGATGGTTTGGGACTAGAAGAAATAGTACATATGGAATCGATAACATAAACAACAAATGTACCAAAGGAACATCAGGAAACATCAATAGAAGGGAAGATAATAATAAAATGGGATAGAGACGTACGAAATGAAGTACTGGGAACATGTGCATAGAAGGAGCCTAATACATCTATTGAAGAAAGCTTTAATGAATCAGCAACAAACTGAAAATAGGGAGGCCATGATACTTGTGGATGATAATAATTGAGATGATCGTGAACAAACTAAAAAAAGTCCAATTAGAAATTGCAAGGATATATGCGCTGCCGGATATATACGCTGCAGAATCAGAAATAAAATATTCCTCTACAATATATGTAGCTTTCGCTGCTGCCATAAGCATAATCCAGGTCCAACCCACCGTAAATGCCCCCGTACGCTGGTAAATTAAATCAAATATTTCTAGTACCAAAGGGACCCCGCACATTTTAAATGGAATTTGGCATTCCGTGAACGTGAACGTGAAACAGTCTGTACAAAAAAGATTCATGAAATAATAATAATACATCCTTGTACACTATTAACCATAAACTTGTACATCTAACCACAGATTAACCATTTATGTTAAAGCTAACTATAATAACCCCCTAACTAACATAAACATATACGTTGCAGAAATTGCAACGCCTTGCCTGTTTAGGGACTACCAGCAGCAATGCGCTCCTGTCCCACAGCAGCTATGGAGGCAATGCTGGACTTACTTCCTCTGCATTTGCATGTAAGGAAGGAGGCAGCACTTAGTGCCTTAAGGCTGCATCAGACCTTTAAATTCAGACCAGGCGACTTGGTTGGTAGTGACCAACCAGGTCTTAAGTGTAAGAATTCTGGAGCTAATCCAATTCGACTCCATGACCAGACCCACTGACTCAATGCCAATCAAGCATGACTTTGACTGCCCGTTTCGTGTGTTGATTGAAAGCCGTCGGGCGAGCAGGGTCGAAGTACTGCGGTTGGAGAAAGAGTCACACATCTGGTACACAGATGGATCCAAAATGGGCGAAAGGGTTGGTGTGGGCGTAGTAGAGCCTAAATTCAGGTTATCTAAAGCCCTTGGTAATACCTCAACCATCTTTCAGGAAGAAATCAATTCTATAGAGCAGTGTGCACAGGAATTCCCAAATAGAGGCACTCGAAAGGCAAAGATCTATATACTTTCAGATAGCCAGGTAGCACTAAAGGCTTTCAGGTCCTATACCTTCGAGTCTAAAATTGCCTGGGAATGCAGACAATCCCTGAAACAACTGGCAAAAAACAACAAGGTTACCTTGATTTGGGTGTCAGGACATGAGGGAATAGAAGGCAACTAATTGGCCTAGCAGGAAAAGAGGCTGAAGCCCCATTTTTCGGACCCGAGCCGTTCTGTGGCTTATCTAAGGGACACATAACGAAGGAGATCTAAAAATTGGTAAAGGAACAAAAGTCCTGTTGTAGGATTACTCCAGGCCAAAGACAAGCGAAAAGGTATTCAACAAAGAATTCCACAAGGCTTCTCGAACTTGAAAAGACCGAACTAAGGCTGATCACAGGCCTTCTAACTGGCCATTGTCCCTCAAGATATCATTTCTAGAACATGGGCATGGCAGAAGATGACAAGTGCAGATACTGTGAAGCTGCAACTGAGACTGCGGAGCATATACTTTGTGAATGCAAGGAAGTAATCCGCATTAGGCTAAAGTACCTAGAGCAGGCGGAATTAACGCCTGAAGAAATTATCTCCCAGAGAAATCAGAAGCTTTACAAAAAGTCTTGGAATCCTGGGCAACAACTAGTTGTAGGGTAATTCAGAAAAGACCTTCGAAGGTCGAAGTGAAGAAAGGCCAACTCAGGGCCAAACAATCTACAATCTACAGCATAAACATATAGCTCCGTTAGTCTCAGAGCTAGTTCATCTAACATATCAAACAACCTAGGGCAAGCACCGAGTTACGATGATTTCGTGAGTAAACTTACACACAGAATAAAAATGACTGATTCAGTCCTAGTGGGGGCTGGAACCTTCGGTGTGAAACTGCATCCGAAGTAGGTTTCACAAACACCAAAACACTTGAATACTATTACTCTACACGTATTTCGCCAACCCTGTTGGCATCATCTGGAATTAATTGTAATTCTTTTAATCGTCTATATGATGCCCAACATGATAGGCGAAATGCGCGTAGAATAATAGTATTTAAGAATTTTGGTGTTTATGAAAATTACTTCAGAGGCATGACTGATTCAATTAAAGATGTATTTACACGAAATTCTCAAATTTCATATTATACAGACCGTCAGGGATGTTCACGTGTTATGACAAGAACGCAATTTTGGGCGTTATCTGTAATAACGGAGTTTCTGTCAAGATTTTGAGTTGCAGACAGCGATTTTAGAATTTATCGAGTTTCATTTAATCCGATACAACCTGTTATCTTGATTTGCTTCTCGCAAAAAACAAAAGTCAAAAAAAGTCTAAACTACAAGTGGAATAAATTCCGAAACATTGCATTGCACTGTGGTAATTCTATGAAGAATGCATTTTTTTAGAATCCAGATATTTGAATCGCCAATGTCAGATCACAAAAAATGAATTATACCGCGGAATTCTTTTTTGTTTGAGAATGTAAACAAATTAAATCGGTGTGAAAGAGTCAAGGTTCTATTAACTTAGAATCACCTATTAATTACATACTACAGTTTAGATGTTTATGAAGAACCTCTTAATGTAAAATTATATTTGATCCATCAAATGCCAAGAACATAGAAAAAAAACTTCCTAGATTTTCTGAAGAAAACGTCATCTTTTTTTACGCTTTAGCAAACAGACGGCGCACAGTGGCACGAATAGTAATTTTTTCGTTCAAAATTATCTAGAGCACTTGTTTGGCAACCGATTGGGATAATTTTTGTTTTAAATACTTGTTATTAAATTTCCAAAAAACGTAAAAGAGCTGATTTTTTAATTATGATAACCAAAATTATTGGCCATTTTTTATTTAAATCTTGATAAAACTTTTTTCTTATCCAATTTACATAAATCTTGTTACTCTGGAGTTTTGACGTGACCTTCGAGATGGGGGAATCAATGACGGCTATAAAACGTTAAAAAATGATGAAAAATTAAACATTTTTATTAAGTTTATGTCGAGAAGTTTTGAATGTTTCTGATAAGTGCTTTTAAGTTAAAATAGACTGGATTTTAAGTTATATATTGTAGAGTTCTGGTTTAAAGTTTTATTAGGCTATTAGGCTTAGGTTGTGTTAGGTTTAATATTCTAGTTTTAAAGTTCTTGGTGTTAGGTGTTTGTTATATTATTAGCAGATAAAAAAAGAAATATTGATATGACCCACTCAAGGTTATATTCAAAATTAATGGAGGACTAAATCGCATATTTATGATTGATAATTAATGTATGGCAGCCATATTGGATATATTTGAAAATTTCAGAAAATTTATTCCTTTTTAAATTTTTTGATAATTCTTAGGAATAGCCTATTTAGTTTAATGCATTTAATTTATTTTTAAGTCAGTTTTATCATCTTATTGCCGCTATATTGGATGCGCCATCTTGAATTTCTTCCTGTAACTTAAAATTTGGTTTATTTTAACTTAAAAGTACTTATCAGAAACATTCAAAACTTTTCGGCATAAACTTTAACAAAAATATTTCATTTTCCATCATTTTTTTGGTATTTTATAGCCGCCGTTGATTCCGTCATCTTACAGGTTGGTTTATGACAGTAGGTATTCGTAATCAGCGACCTCAAAAACCCCCGAGTAACAAGATTTATGTAAATTGGATAAGAAAAAAAGTTTTATTTTGTTTCATTAAGATATAAATAGAAAATGGTCGTTTTGGTTAAGCTCAATAATTTTGGTTAGCATAATTAAAAAATAGACTCTCTTACTTTTTTGAAAATTTAATAACGAGTAGTTTAAAAAAAAATTATCGGTTGCGTAAAAGTGCTCTAGATAATCTTGAACGAAAAAATTACGGTTCGTGCCACTGTGCGGCGTATTGACGCTTTGAAGGCGGTTAGTACGTATTACCTGAACAGCCCATATCACTACTAGCTTGATTCTCCACGAAATACATCTCCAATTCACTTTTTTGACTACGTCAACCAGAGAAGAGAATATAGACCAGATGGCAAGAAAAGAAGGGACGCCCTTCAAAATGTTGTTGATGTCAACAAGAAGCTAATGGGAAGAGCTATAGTGCTATTCAGCAGTCCAACTAGAACAATATGTGGATCAGAAAACGTCTGGCAAAGATATTCCAAATAAGAAGAAGGCAATATTAATATAGCATACAGATATTACTATCAACATGACCTACAAATACATTGTAGACTAGTTTAATTGAGAAATATATACATTCTGAATAAGTTATAAGGTTTTCTACATCTGTTTATATCCAACAATATGCACAAAATACCAATAGCATAATTAAAATAAATAGACGTTTAATTTACATGTGTGAAGTATTACATTAATAAAACGAAAACTTAAACATGCTAGTTTCTCTCTGATATTTGTCTAGATTAAGTCTGTTACTCTGTTTGATGTATACGTTACTTGAACCTTAAAAGAATGCATAGGTGTGTAAGCATAGTAAGTGAAAGTATTCAGTATATTCCTATTAGTCTTAATGACTTAAAAAAATAAGTGAAAATCTAAAATCGCAACATAGCGTTTCTTCATTAATTAGTACAGGGGCACAAACAGACAACTTGGTTTTCGAAGTAATTTATGTTTATTAAAATAAATAATTAAATAAATAAATAAATTGTATCATACGAAATAGAGCAGCGAAAAAGAGGTAAAATTGTGTCGTTTTTTTTTATCAGCTTAGAACAAGATCAGACACAGTGGGTATTACCGATAACATAATTTTACACATAAAAACACGAAATACGACATTTTTCAGTGGTCACAGATATTCTTATTTAAAAAAAAGTGTAATATTTAATTTTTTTTAATCATGTTTTTTTGTAATCTATTGCCTTATCTCAAAAATGAATTGCGCTATCGATGTGAACACAGTGGGTATTACCGATAATATCATTTTACACATAAAAACACGAAATACGACATTTTTCAGTGGTCACAGATATTCTTATTTAAAAAAAAGTGTAATATTTAATTTTCTTTAATCATGTTTTTTTGTAATCTATTGCCTTATCTCAAAAATGAATTGAGCTATCGATGTGAACACAGTGGGTATTACCGATAACATCATTTTACACATAAAAACACGAAATACGACATTTTTCAGTGGTCACAGATATTCTTATTTAAAAAAAATGTAATATTTAATTTCCTTTAATCATGTTTTTTTGTAATCTATTGCCTTATCTCAAAAATGAATTGAGCTATCGATGTGAACACAGTGGGTATTACCGATAACATCATTTTACACATAAAAACACGAAATACGACATTTTTCAGTGGTCACAGATATTCTTATTTAAAAAAAGTGTAATATTTAATTTTCTTTAATCATGTTTTTTTATAATCTATTGCCTTATCTCAAAAATGAATTGAGCTATCGGCGATGTGAACACAGTGGGTATTACCGATAACATCATTTTACACATAAAAACACGAAATACGACATTTTTCAGTGGTCACAGATATTCTTATTTAAAAAAAAGTGTAATATTTAATTTTCTTTAATCATGTTTTTTTGTAATCTATTGCCTTATCTCAAAAATGAATTGAGCTATCGATGTGAACTTGTTTTTGTTATAAAACACACACTTAAGCGCTTCTTTCTATATATAGGATTGCTAATAAAAAATATGTGAACATGCCAAAAACGTAAATGACCCTGAAAGTTTAGAGAATACGCCATCAAATTTTCACTAAGCGAGGAACTTTTTTGTTTTTGAAAATTTTGTGTAACATGCTATGAAGAAAATGAAGTCAATAGACTAAAAAAGTTTTTAGAAAAAAAATATTTTCATTATTAGCAACAGTTTGTTAGTTACGAATTTTTTAGTATGGAGGAATTGTCGAAGCGTACGCGGGCGGCACTTAAGAATAATAATGATTATGTATTGTGTGTAACGGAACTTTTCATTATTATTTTTTTATGTTTAGGACTGTTTTATTACGTTATAGGATCTGAAAGGATAACTTATTTTTTCCAGTGGCGCATTAAGGACTAAGGTTGAAGGCAAAAAAACATTAAAAATCTTAAATAGAGTATCTGGGATAAAAATGCATTGCATTGGGATCTCGGAAACGGTAAAAAATAATATTATAGTAAATGGAAAAAAAAGTTGCGCAACTAGGGGGCTAATAAAATTCCATAAACAGAAGTTTAGGAAAAATAATAATTTTGGAGTGTTTTGATAAAAAGTAAACTATCGAGTTTTCCTTTTTTTGCGTTATTGTTGGAGCTAAATAGAAAAGACAGTTTCTTAAAGCACTTTTTTTTGAATATGGAACTCTTAATATTTGTATCCGACATTTCCTGTGTCAGAGTCCCTATCCGAAACTCCCATGCATTCCATTTTTTCCCTTAGATCCACACAATAATTGAGTAAACGTGTTATTTTCGCTTAAATTAGATAACAAAAAAGAAAAAAATATCCTAAATTAAGTCTCTTTTAATTTCCGCAGCCCTAATTATAGAAACTCTGTTTCCATGGCTTGTGCACAAGTTCATCGTTCTCCTCTATTACTACGCCACATAAAATCCACTCCATTTTACAATGAAACTTAGATTGCTTTTTTATCTTAAATATTTTTTTAGCAGATAATCCACGCACAATTCGCACAATGGCCATACGTTCTACAATATAATACAAGTGGTAATGAGGGAAAGAATATCGTTACACATTTTACTTAGTATAGTATCGACAAAAATATTTTTGAAAATTTTTATTGTCCAAATAGGCTTAGAATGTCATGAAACGTCGAGATTTTAAGTTTGAGCAAAAAAAAAAATTCTGTCTGTCGGTCTGTCTGTAACTTTTTTTGTGCGCACGATTACTCCGGAACCGTTTAAGATATTGACTTGAAATTTGGTACACCTACCTATGTATTTTAACGAGATCTGGAACTAAATTATTCCGTTAAATGGGGGTAAATAGGCAAATCAAGCAAGTAAGAGTCCATACAATTGGTATTTAGTATATATAAAAGAAGCTAAGGTCTCAAAATTTTTTTGGCATTAACCACCCCCATTACCAACTCCCACCATTACTCAAAGGGGCGAAAAAGAAAATTGTCATTTAGTGTGTGTACAAGAACCAAAGGCCTCAATTTTTTTTTACTTTATCCACCACTACTACCACCCCCCTTCCACCACCCTCAGCCCCACTACCGATGTGTCATATCGTTTTATAGGTTTTTGGGGTAGACGATTTCAAATATTTTATTATTAAAGTTCCATAAACAATTATTTCCACATTCAAATTTTTTTCGTTGTGAGAGTCTTGGAAAGAAGATCTGGATGTGGAAGTAGTGATTCCTTGGGCAGCGGTTTTATAATTTGACCTTCGACGAAAACGATAGTGATGTGTCGTATTTATATGAATCGTATAATAATACGACTCTTTCCGATGATACGTATGGTACGAATCTTTACAATCGATACGGTTTCGTATTCGTATTCGTAGTGTATACTGACCTAACGCGAATAATGCGGTCCGATTTCGTATCGGTAGATACGTTTTATGCGTTAACCCTTTCCAACTTCTGTTCTCCTGTCGAGATTCACAATATATAACAACTAAAAAAAAAAAAACCGCTTATGTTTATCCTAGACTGTCACACATCTGTTTATATTTTTCAAAATAGTTTTAAGGATTTAAGACCAAAATGTTGCATAGGCAAATATAGGATATACCAATTCAATTGTACAATAGTACAATTATGTGCATCTTGATATGCGTTTAGTACGAAATACAAATACGAAACTTCTGATACGAATCTTTCTGCATACGATACTAATACGATACGAATCTTTGAAAACAGTCTTATTGCCCATCACTAGAAAACGAATAACGTTGATCGTATACCGCCCTGAGACTAGTAGTTTTAGTGGACGCGGGCATATTAATACTCAATTTCTGCAATTCGCTCGCTCCAAAAAAAATCACTGTACCTAAACTATCAAAGACAATAAGAATTATGCTATCAAAAACTTTTTTGGTCTTTTGGCTTTATTTTCTTCGCAGCATGTTATACAAAATTTCGACAAACAAAAAAGTTTGTAGCTTAGTGAAAATTTGACTGCGCATTTTCTGAACTTTCAAGGTTTTTAACAAACTTAAAAATGTTTTAGTTAACAATACTATACACAGATAGAAGCGCTTAAGTGTGTGTTTTATAACAAAAAAAAGTTCATGTGGATAGCTCCATTCGTTTTTGAGTTATGGCATTAGATGTTCAAAAAAACATGATTTAAAAAAAAAAATTTCACACTTTTTTAAAAATAACAATGTCCGTGACCACTAAAAAATGTCGTATTTCATGATTTTTAATGAACATCGACCTACTTAACGAAATGGTATATATCTAGGTTTGTTCTAAGATTAAAAAAAAAACTCGAGAAGGAAGCGACTTTTCCCCTGTTTTTTACTCTACTAATAATGAAACCCCTTCAAGATACGATGTCCAATTGAGCTGAAATTTCGCATACGAGTGTATTTCTGATGACAATACAAGATTATGGTACCATAATAATTATGATACAATATTATGTACCCCACCAATAATACAGGGTGTTACATCATACATAACATAGCTTGATAGGAGGTAGAGAATATCAGTGGTAACCATATCCTTCCATAGAAATGTCTCATTCTACCTTTATTACGAAGTTACAGGGTGTTTTATAATTATTGACGAAAACTACTTTTTGCCATTACTTTGACAGGAAATGTATAGTTGAAGCAATCGTATTAGTGAAAAGTGTGTGAGAGGCAAGGGGAATAATGTTTACTCTACTTTTACATTAAGTGAGAGAGAACATACCGGCCATTCGATGTCGGCTATCTGACGTGGCTTGTGGGTTAAACTTACGAGTGGGTTGTTTTACCCAAGACTGCAGTTAGAGACCCCGCCGTCGAGCTTATACTGTCGGGGTGAAGATACAGTAGTGGCATGTTAAAATATTGAGTCGATGCCAATGTAAGGTAGAAGAGAAGAGAAATTGACAAATAATATGCTGAAAAGAAAGAGATTTAACCTACGCTGTTGCCACTTTTCTCTCTAGCTACTTTTAGTCGTCAAGATAATCCTTACTCTTTTACTGAATTTTCTTTGTGATACATTTGCGTCAACTCATTCTGTTTCTGTCATTTCTTCATAATTAGACAAAGATTATATTTTGAGGACATGGGTGAACTATGGATAAAAAAAAACGGCACGCCCATATTTGCCTGCCTGTTTAATTTAGACATCCCAATGGGAGGTGCGCACGTGTAGACTGTGGGAGGAGCTTCTTACCTGTTGCCGGCAAAGCATACCGAGATTTGATATTGGGGGGAGATTGGGGAACGTAAATTATTTTACGCCATGTTAAAATACGCAGCATAAATCTAAATAAGGATAACAAATCATGATGTTTCTATGAGATACTGTTAATTAAATTATTTTAACAAGAAACCAATTGCAAATAAAGCCGTATTAATCAATAATTGGATTTCATCCGATTTCGCATTTTGTTTTTACCCCACTTTATCCCATCACTGCAGAGTATTCGCTTAGATATCCCCACCTAAAATGACTGATCTGGAAAAGGGAGAAATCCTATTTATTTAAAGAATTTTTATTTATTTTATTTATGTACCTAGGGAATGCTAGTTTAATTTTCACGCCACATGGCTAAAAATGTGCAAAAATAAAACAGTATTTTAGTTATTTGAGCATTAAAAAATGCATCAAATAACTACCAACCAGCAAATTCCAATTCGCGTAACATCATTTTTGACAGAAGTAGTACATCCCAACTCATCTTGAAATGTACTAAACAATTTTTAGGAAACTGCTGTTTTCATCATAAACGTCTCAAGCTGTAGGAGGGACAATAGGAGGGGATAGAGGGCGGAACTCTTAACATACACAAGTGCTGGCATCGTTGTTGTTATATCGCTCTCTTTCGCGTATATTATTTTGCTCTTTATATTTCACTCTATCTTATTATGGGGATCGACCCAAGAATTTTGGCTGCAACTACTATATAATTCTATAATTACTTTATATTTCTTTATTTGGTAATGTGTTTTTGAAAATAATTTTATTAAGTTTTGTTACCAATTCATAGCAGTGCTTTGGGGGATATTGTAAATGTAATATTATAAATTATTATTATTTTACAATATAGTTAAATCCGGCTCTGCGTTCTGCACCCCTGGCCTCTCAACGTCGCTCACAAATGCGATTACTTCAACTATAATAATGGATTCATATTTGGTAAAACTAAAACAGTAACAATCCTTTAGAAGTACATGTAAAACATGAAAAAAAATTCCAGGTCCGGAGTCACTAAATTTATGTTTCTTCTTAACCTATAACAAATATAACCCTGTGTACATTTTTTTTAATTTCTATAGATATTCGAAAAGAACAAAAAAATAAGCAAAATGGCCTATTCACTTTTCTTATACCTTCGTGATTATTTAAATACGGTGTTAAATGTATAAGAATATGGATTTCAGAACGATATTAAATGAAAGTCACGTGAAACAAATAATTTTGTAACTGAAAAATTCTATTGAGGTTAGGTGGTCCGGTCTAAAAATAATAAATATGAATATATCGGTTAAATATATAAAATATAAAAAAATAAACGGAATAAAAAAGAAATAAATAAATATAATAAATTTCTTTGTTCTTATCTTGTAATAGATCTACTGTTACAATTCAAAAAAATATATAATACGTTTGACAACCACGTTAATAGAAAATTAAAAAAAAATCTACCTGGATTCTTCGTCAATTTTTCCTTTGCAAGTTTGAATTTGTTATCAACATCCAGATAGCCCAGTATCGTAATTTACTAGTACACTCATTATGCTCATATTTTTCGGATTTTCATCCGCGATAGTTCGTCTAATTCCAGAAAGAAAATTTATGTCCAGTGATCCTCTTATAAAAATTTCTTAATATTTAATCAAGTAGTTAACAAAAGAACGGCTAAGATCTAATGTTTTCTACTTTTAGCATTTTTCCAAAATTTTCCGAAACATTTTAATTTTTATCTGACATTTCCACCTCAAATTCTTCATCAGCGATCACAAAAACGTATATTTTGACACGTTGGACACTCATGGTGATAGGAAATCATAAAAACTTACCAGGGTTTTCCGAGAATTTTCCACAATTTTTCTTCAATGAGTTCAAATTCTTTATAAGCCGAAACTGTTATTTATTAGTAGACTCTGGCTAAGCTTTCCGAATTTTCTGGTGAAAATGAGGGTTTTCCGTATTTTTGACTTCGGAGTCATGTTCAGCGACCCAAAAAAAACCCGTATAATAAATTCCATAAAATTTGTTTATTTGCGGATTATTAATAATTAAAAAACATTTCCTACCCCTCGAACCGGGTGCATTAT
Source organism: Rutpela maculata (assembly GCA_936432065.2). Classification (NCBI taxonomy): domain Eukaryota; kingdom Metazoa; phylum Arthropoda; class Insecta; order Coleoptera; family Cerambycidae; genus Rutpela; species Rutpela maculata. The sequence continues at coordinate 124,324,506 of OW386290.2, read as the reverse complement.
GTTAAATAAGCCACTCCCAACACAATTCAAAAAGAATAATGAAGAAAGCACCATTATCAAACAAACGAGAAAGTCTGCTTATTTTCTGTCTTCTGGGCCTGGACTATCATCGCCTTTTTTTTATATATTTTTAATTTTCATCATCACCACCGTCGGTAGAGTATACAGTATTTTCAAATCTTGCAACCCCCTCCATGTACATTTGTTTTGTTAAAATATTTAATAACTTTTATATTTCCACATGAACAGGAGAAATTTTGTGTTTTAGTACAGTTGAATTGATTTAATTTAATTTGTTTCGGCGACAACGTTCCACCTTAAATTTTATTGTTGATTCTTATGTATTATGACCTCCTGATTATGAAAAAAATATTTGTGCTCAAAAATTCCTTGTGCTTCAAAAGTTATATGCACTTTTTGACGAGCTTTCACGCATTTTCAAGTTCTCTGCTTAATATATCTTGTACTAGTAATCGGATGGGAATTTTAAAAATACTGGCTAATTTGGAATAAAATTCCTAAAAGATATAGATCTGTCCGATATGTATTTGTCAATCCGCCATTTTGGAAAAAAATAGAAAACACCAAAAATAGCCGAAAGAATCAAAATTGAATATCTATTCTATAAGGAGTAATTTCACCAAACTTGGCAAAAATAAAACTCATTTATGGTCAAATATGCACCAATCCCCGACACCGTAGTCAAATATAACGGTCAAAGATGGCGGACGAAATAAAATTTTTAATTCTTCGTCAATTATCAAGGAGGCATTGTACGTCACTTTATTTTTCTTTTCGATTGCACGTTATTTTATGCACTTTTAGGGGATAGAGTTCATTTTTTTTTACTTTTCAAAAGAGTGTATTTCTACAATTTAAAAATGTATTTTCTTTGACCTTCCTTTTCTTCACCCACTTTTCATCGAAACAAAATGAAATATAATATATTAGTTTCATTACCGTAATATGCCATTATTTCACCGCATTCCTCATCGATAGTCGATTGATCAAAGGTAGAAGAAGTATTGGCACAACTATTTCCTTTACAATAGACACATAAAATAGAGCATTATAAATTCAGTTTTCTACAGCTACACTGATTATCCTTTCTTACATTTACAAGAAATATCACTTAGTAAATTTTTAGAAAAAGCATTACTTTCACTCATAAGCCATTCTCAGTTTTAAGCCACCCGAATTGTAACGGATCTTTCTCAAAACCTAACCATTTTTGGACTTGGAAATATACTCTTAAACAGTCTTTTTCTATTGCCTCTTCATAAGGTGGAATTGCAGACAATTCTATTTCCATCATAATGTTTGCCAATTATTTTATTAATCTTAGTCTTAGTCTTCATCAACTATTATAACTTGATTATCTTCGATTTTCAAATCAATAGCAGTTTTAACGATTGTAGAATCGGCGTCTTCTCTGCATATTTTAACGTTAAAGTCATTATCTATTAACCCTTTGCTCAATAATTTTATAAAGCTATCCTTATTTTTACTATTAGCTAGAAATTTTTTTTTGACTAACCGAGGATTTCATAATGTCACTTGTGAAAGAAATATCTACGCAAACATTTTTTTCTAAACGACGAATGCGCTCCTTATTCTTAGTGCTATTCTGATTATCAGCATACCCATAAAAAATAATACTACTCTAGTGTTGACTGCCTGGTTCTGATTATTGATCGTATATTCATATATTATTTTTGTTACCATGCGTATGCTTAATAAATTTCCTTTTCAAAATGAAGTTTCATTTTGTATGAAATTTTTCAAGTTATATGATGAAGATTGGATGAAAAAAAAAAGAAGGATCGAGGAAAACGCATTTTTGAAAATTAAAAAAAAAATGAACTTTGTCCCTTAAAAGTACATAAAATAACGTACAATGAAAAATAAAAAAGTGACGTAAAATGCCTCCTTGATAATTGACGAAGGATTAAAAATTTTATTGTGTCTGCCATCTTTAACCGTTCTATTTGACATATGGTGTCCGGGATTGGTGCATTATATTTGACCATAAATGAGTTTTATATTTGCCAAATTTGATCAAATTACTTCTTATAAAAAAGATATTCAATTTTGATTCTTTCGGCCATTTTTGGGGTTGAGGCAGATCTATATTTTTTAAGAATTTTATTCCAAATAAGGCAGTATTTTTAATATTCCCATCCGATTACCAGTACAACATATATTAAGCAGATAAGTTGAAAATGCGTGAAAACGCATCAAAAAGTGCATATAACTTTTGAAGTACAAGGAATTTTTGGCCACAAATATTTTTTTCATAATCAGGAGATATAATACATAAGAATCAACAATAAAATTTCAGGTGGAATGTTGTCGCCGAAAAAAATCAATTCAACTGCACTATTACTTATCAGTCTTTTTCAAAAACAGGCCAATAAAATATACTCTTCGTTTATGCAGATAATATAATAATGGTACTTCCTTTTAACCAACTACAAAAAATAATGGAGGATCTCAATTCTTCCGCAAGTTAACTTAATAGAACGGTAGTAAACAGTATCTCCGCAATAGCTTATGGGTTCAATTCCCAGGGAAACTACGTTACAACTAATTATTTTACAACATTAACTGATTTAATAGTCTCATTGCACCTGAGTTTGTTAACTGTTACTGATGCTGATATGTAAGTTATTATATATTTATATTGCTCGTTTGAAAGCCATCAGCACTTGAAGGGGAGAGTGCTATATACAGGGCGTTTGGTAAAGCGATTTCGACCCTGAACATAGAAGTACAGGGAGGGAATCATTTTATCCCAGTCACTAGTCAGTATAAATGAAGTCACTTCTACCTTAGTGATTTCATTTATACTGACTAGTGACAGTCATGCGACGTCAGCGATCTTTTGGGACTGGGGGGGGGTCATTGGTGAGTGTATTGGTGGATTAGCGGCACGTTGCGCGACCGAGGTTTTCGCCATCTTGAAGAAATGGTTAAAAATCGTTTTTTCAAATAAAAATAATCGTGCCATACCAATGGGCTCATTTAGCATTATTTTTTTATTACATTTTCTGAAAGATCTATTAATTCTAGAGCGAAATACAAAGAAAAACAATTTTCTAGGGTCTCTATAGGCTTCAAAATTAATCAAGACGTGGCGCTTTCATGTTATAGCTGTGTGACGTCAATGTCTCTATCGCATCGGGAGACGTAGACGTAGGTGACCCGCTTACCTAGAAGTCTAAGATCCGGCATAAGAAATTAATACCCTCATCTGTTATTCAGATAAGAAATAGTTTATATAAAAGATAACATGTAGGTTAATAGAAAAATGCCAAAAATGTCAATTTTGATTCGTTCGTGTCGAGCCGAATTTTCGAATTTCAGCGTGCGATTTACGATGCGGATCAACTACAAGTCTTCCTCTTTCCATATCGATATGGTACGGGCGTCGTGGTATCGTATTTTTGATAATATGAGTATATTTAGATGTCGGGTTTTCGACGAAAATTTTTAGAAACTGTACTATATTACTAACACTGACATTCGATTGCGGTGAGCAAGGTTAGTACGGCAGATTGCTCTATTTCTGCTATTAGTTGAGCATGGCTTTGAAGTTCCTCATTTCAGCCAAGTTCTTTCATCATACTTGACACGTAAAAATTTAGTGGCCTTAAATCTGGTGAATGCGCAGGTCACTACCGCGTGACAGTCCATCAATTCTTATATCGAACGTATCCTGATCGGTGAATAAAGCGTATAGTAGACCTATTCTCTGGCTTGCACGATTCCTAGATTTAACGCCACTAGACCTCATTGACAATTGTGTTAACTACATGCCTAACTTGGGTGTCCTAAATCAAATTTTTTTTCGTTAATCATTTAACATTTTTTTTAAGATATCTACCCTGTATATGTTTTACTAGAAGTATATCAGGTTTTCAAGTGTTAACTACATTCCAAATATTATTTCCACCATAATTTGTCAATTAATTTTTTTTTCGGTGACCTCCCTGTAGGTACATTTTTCAGTAGGTTTCTTCCTTGATAGTTACGTTAACTACATGAAAATTATTATTACCCTCTGTCACATTTTTTTCGTTAGTTATTATTAGTGTGTCGACTCTGTACCTTCTTCACTAGAAGTATATCAAATTTTTTCATTGACAATTCAACTACTTACCAGATAGCCAGGCAGCATTAAAGGCTCTCAGGTCCTATACCTTCGAGTCTAAAATTGCCTGGGAATGCAGACAATCCCCGAAACAACTGGCAAAAAACAACAAGGTTACCTTGATATGGGTGCCAAGGCACGAGGGAATAGAAGGTAACGAATTAGCTGACAACCACGCAAGAAAAGAGGCTGAAGCCCCATTTTTCGGACCCGAACCGTTCTGTCGCTTATCTAAGGGACACATAACGGAGTAGGTTTAAAACTGGGAAAAGGAACAAAAGAAGTCCTACTGAAGGAATATTCCAGGCCAAAGACAAGCGAAAAGAATGCCACAAGGTTTCTCGAACTCAAGAAATCCGACATAAGGCTGATCACAGGCCTTCTAACTGGCCATTGCATCTTGAGATATCATCTTAAGAACATGGGCAAGGCAGACGATAACAATTGCAGATACTGTGAACCTGCAACTGAGACTGCGGAACATATACTTTGTGAATGCAAGGTACTAATCCACATTAGACTAAAGTACCTAGAACAGGCGGAACTAACGCCTGCAGAGATAGGGAAATTAGCTCCCAGGAAAATCACAAGCATTAGAAAAAGTGTTAGAACCCTGAGCAAAATATAGTTGAAGGGTAATTCACAAAAGACCTTTTAGGTCGAGGTGAAGAAAGGTCAACCCAGGGCCAAGCGACCCCTTAGCAATCTACAATCTACAACTACCTACCAAATATTATTCCTCCCCGTCAAATGGTTTTGCAAATATTACTCTAATAGGCAGACAGGCACTAGGCCGACAGACAGACTGACGGAATTAAATGAACTTAATTCTCGTAATCTACGTATTCTCAAGGGTGAAAATCCGTAGGGTAATTTTTCCATGATTACAATACTTTCCTTCGGTAAACGAGGAAAGTGAAAAAAGTGAATAAAACAATACTGAGAATTACAGACAAGAAGATTATCAAAAATATCCTAATTTTGGAAATTCTGTTATATAAATCAACATTTTCTTATGCAATGAATCGCATTACTGAATATGGGTACGATTTTCTTGAAGGGAAGATCTATTTCAACCAATATTTTCTGTATAACTTAATATATATCTGATGCTAAGGACTCTAACCCAGAGACTGACGGCCGTACGGACATAAACATGGACGGACGTTTTAATTTCGTCATTCAGAGTTCGATGATTAACACAATGTTTTTTTCTCCGCGTGGTATTTATGGTTTTAGAAAGGTTCCTGACATAAATAACATTCCTAGTGTGAAGAGTATAATAAGAATAAGTCTATTTTTCTTATAATCAATATTTGTAAGAACGTAATTTTTTGTATTGTACTAAATATTACATTATCCATCCAAATCATAATACTATTCTGACATTTAAACCAACATTATCAACTAATTTTAGATCTAACCGCTATTAAAACAAATTTAATAAATTATCATTATGTCTTAGATTTTGATGCATGTTTGTCTGTTTGCTTGAATTTCAATCTATTTATTCATATAATGTTACACCACTCAACAAAACAAACACCACTTGAGAAACACTTCAAATTTTCTTACCGATTATGTCATAGGTTAAAATAAGATAACTTAAGTAACAATTAAACAAATAAACCAATTATATCTTATACCTTGTGAATCTGTACCAGGATGTGCGGATAATGCTACCACAATTATGTGAAAACAAGAGAATGGGAACACCTTATTGAACTCTTTATATAATTGATTCAGAACAAAAAATCTAGAACAGTGAATATAATTCGTACATTTTATAAAAGCAACCATGGATAACGAAAAGGAAGCTAAAGGCGCTGAAAATGTAACGGAGTCAAAAGATGAAATAGCTAAAATTAACAAAATTAACGCAAATATATCGACTCTTTCTACTAAGTTATCCACTGATCAACTGATTTGTAAGACCCCACAAGACTCTCCTAGTATCTCTGTGAAGTCGGTTAAAACGAAAAAGTGCCCAAATGCCGATAAATATAGAATTATATTGTACCTAGGAGTTCTGCAGTTTCTTCTTGGGTTCCTTATGGTGGCCTTTGGTATACTGGTCATCATGCACAGGGCAACTTTAAGTCAGGTAAATATATTTTTACATATTTATTTTAGTTTAAATGAAAAGTCCACCGCATTTCAATATACAGGATGTTTGCGTTTTAATATAATTTTTCATGTTAAAAATTTCTAGTAATGTTCAGTTTATAACATATAATAGTTTTGAGATTAAACGGGAATACTACAGGGACCCAACTTGGGGCCCGTGTCATTTTTTATATTAATGATGTAACTGATGTCATCAATTTCGGAAGTCTTACATATATTTGCCGACGATCTTAAATTTATTGATACCGTGAAAAGCAAGAAGAATTGTACATTTATTCAGAAACAATAGAATGGAATAAAATAGAATAGAATGAGTTTGTGCTAAAGGATTTACAGAAGTGTACAGTAATACACAAATTAGTCGTAGAAACCTAGAAAAAAATTTGTTTGTGACCTCTATCATATTTACAATTTATTAATAAGGATAGTAGTACCTCAGACGAAAAAGTATTCTTACAATACAATAATATAGTTTTTACTACTAAAACAAAACGAAATAAAGCAATACAAAATAGTACAAAATATTAATTTGCTAATTCTACAAATTGGAATGTTCTATAAGGACAAATATAATATCAGTATTTGTATTTTCAATTTTTAATCCACACATTGATTATGATTTATTATGAACATTTTTTAGTTCTAGTGGTAATCTGTTATATATTTTTGCTGAAATGTATATGAAATTTCTTTGCTTTTTTGCATAAATGGTGGAGCATAATTATAGTTATTAAGGTACCAAGGGTGTTATAAGGATAATAACGCACCGAGGTCGGCAGTGTACAATCCCGAGGGCCACTGGCCCGAGGGAATGTACGTCGACCGAGGGCGTCATTATCCTATAACACCCGTGGTGCCTTCAACGTTTAATGTCCTGCAAGTCTGTTATTTAATTCGAATTTACGATTTACTAATTTGACATCTATTATGTTCAGAACGATTTGATTTAAAAGAGAGTAAAAATCAAAATTGTTTGTAAACGCAGCCTTTGCATAGCAACGCATTTTGTTTGTCAATAACGCTATCATAATTTCCTTGTTTTGGGTTGTATTATAATTTTATAATGCCCTAGGGCGTTATAGATATTAATAACGCCCTAGGGCGTTATTTTTCATTTAATGTATCTCAAAATAGGGTGGTTATTGTAAAATAACAGACTTGTAGGACATTAAGTTTTATTACATACCTGCATTAAATGTTGCCATTAAATTGTCTAAACTCATTATTAAATTTCAGATAGGTAGGTAATACAGAAAATAGTTTTAGGTTGTTGTTTTATGTGACTTTATCATTTTATAGGACTCTAGTATTACACTCGGGTTCGATAACGTTTAAGAAATTTTTATGCTTATAGTAATATTTTAATTGATCAAATATATATAGTTCTCTTAAAGTCAGAATATTGAAATTCTAGTTGGGTAACGCCTTAATTTTCTCAGGATGGTAGATGTAGATATAAATAGTACTACTTTTTACCAGGCAACTAGGCCATTAATTATTATTTTCTTAGAGACAAATTCTTTATCTATATTTATTTTATAAGATTATAACTTTCACCCTCGATCAAAATAACATACGTTAACAACGGCTGTACACGGACATAGTAACAATTCCTAATCAGCTTGGCATTAACAATACCGCTTAAACTTTTAAATATGAACATGAATTTAATAGTTTTAGTTAAATAATTCATATGTTCATGTCACCTAAAGGACTGGTCAATGATTATGCCGAGTATTTCATGTTATCAGTTTGTTTTATATGCGAGGTACAATTACATGCAATTCTATTGCTTATATTCTGATGTAAAATTGGTTAATTTAAATCCACTTTTATCACATGCATTTCGATTTCAATGTATTTAGTTTAACAAACTACTGTTCAACCATGTGCTATAAGTTGTAATACGTGCTCATATCTTGATCGAACATCCCCTCATGATCACCGCTAAGCAAGGATACTCACACCACCATCAGTATCAGTATTTAAAAACAGATCGTTCACACAAATTATAAATAGTACTGGGCCAAGAACTGTGCCTTGTGAAGCGCCAAACGTTGCTACAGATTTTCTGCTCCTTTCATTATTTGGCACAGTATATTATTGTCTGTTACTAAGATAGCTTTTTATTAAGTTATAGGCAGTCTACATTTATAATTTTTCTAGAAGCTACCTGATAGTGTAATATTCAGGAATGGTGCATAACAAATCAAATTAAAATTATAAAGCAATCAGTTAAGACAAAAATGTTTGACATTTAGACATAAACTAAATTCATTAGATTTGAAGCATTGTGGGAGTATTAAAAATTTTGTATTATTATTTGATATTAAGTTTTCTTTCACTGAACTTCCACAATAGTACGGGATTAAAAGTTCTTTATTTTTGACAGTCCCTAATAGAAATAACTCGCGTGAAGTGAATGTTGATGATTTAATGACATTTTTTTCTAAAATGAAGTCCTGTCACACCAGAGGGAGTCATATTTTTCGTCTACAATATGTAGATTTTGTTTTTCTTCTTCTCTTGATATTTCAATAAAATAATATTTAAATCGGATAGTACATTATGGCGCCTCCTCAACATAGCATTAAAATATAATATAAACGTCACTACTTATTCTTGCATTTTGGAAGCTCGTCTATAAAATGTAAAAAAATACTAAATTGAAAGGGCAACATCTGCATGATAGTCCACGTACCCTCAGGCAAGAGAGCAGGAAGGGTATTCAGGCAGCTAACTCAAGAAACCAGAAGAAACGAGAAAAGAAAAATGCCCATCATAATATTAGGAGACTTTAACGCACATATAGGAAAAGATGATCAGACGGAGGAGGATAAAAGCATCATAGGAAAAACTCTACTCCACACATGGTCAAATGAAAACGGAAACGAGCTGAAAAATCTAGCACACATATTTGACCTAACAATAAGAAACATATGGGCCAAAAGCCAAACCTGCTTTGATACCTGGAGTAATGGAAGCTCAATCTCACAAGTAGATCATATCCTGGTAAGCAGAGAGATAAGAGAAAGGATCAAGAACGTTAAAGCAAAAAGGGCAGCAGAAATCAATACAGACCACAAAATCCTATACGGAAATTTGGAAATAAAAGAAGGAAAAAGAAGTCAAGGAAACAACAAGACTGGAATATTTCTCTACTACAGCACGAAGACTTTCAGAAGAAATACGGTGAAGAAATAGAAAACCAACTGACAGGAGAAGAAAGAATTAGACTGGACATCAATGGACGCCAAAAAATAAAAATCGCAGCAAGAAAAACGCTAAAAAGGGACAGATCAGATATGAGTCCGACAAGAAATTAAAAAAATAACAAGTACGAACAGCTAAAAAAGATGAAGGCCACAGGCGAACAACAGCCGACGGGGAATATAAACGAAAAACTAAAAGAAGCACTGAAGGAAAAAAGAGAGGCCGAGAGAATCCACGACGAGGAAAAATGCAGATCATTCTTCGAAAACATAGAAACACTTCCAACAGGACAACGACTAAACCAAACCTTCAGATATCTGAAAGAATATAGAAGAAACAACAGTACCCACAGGAGAAGATACATACCAATGCAACATTGGACCAAGAAGCTGGAGGAAGAAGAGGAAGCAACCAAAGAACGAACAAAACTAATAAAAGAAACAGACCACTGGCCCTTGGACAAGCCACCATCAAAAGACCAACTGCTAGAAATAATAGCCAGAGCTAGAAGAAACACCGCAACTGGAGTAGATAAAATAAACAACGAGTTAATACACAACGGCACGGAAAAGCTAAAGGAGCAAAACCTAGAAATCATCACCAGAGTATGGACAGAAAACACGCTCTGCCTACGGAATGGACCAAGACTATACAAATACCCCTCCCAAAAACCAACTCGCCACAGACCATAAAAGACTACAGAAGAATAACACTCTGCAGCATAGGATACAAATACTACGCACAATTCCTGCTCGAGCAACTAGAGAAGTACATTGGAAGACCGCCAGAGAGCATTCATCAAGGGCAGATCAACGGACGACCACATGTACACCACCAGAATAATAGTGGAAGAAAAATGAAGAGAAGGGACAAAACTGCACATAGCCGCTATAGATTAAAAGGCATTCGATACCATCAGTCTCGAAGCCATAGTCAACACCCTGTATAACAAAGGAGTGCCGCACTATCTAATAAACAAGATAATAATGGCCTGCCTTCATGAAACAACTGCCATACAATGGTTCGGACAAATGAGGGAAACCAGACAAAAGAACAGAGGAGTCAAACAAGGATGCCCCCTATCCCCCTGACTATTCACCACGGTCCTAGACCAAGTGATACAAAACACAATAAGGGAAACACCAAATTTTAACGAAACACGGAAACACTGAGAACCCCAGTCGTACTAGCTTACGCCGATGACCTCCTAATCGTCACAGAAGAAGAGCAACAAATTCTCAACTTCCTAGGAAACATGAAACCGCATCTGAACACATCTGGGCTGAAAATAAATTTCAAGAAAAGTCTAATAATGGAGAGACCCATCAACAAAAGAGAGTCGGATCAGTGGAGAAGGATACAAAATAGGTGACTACTCCCTAAGAACAACGAACAAATTGAAGTACCTAGGAACATATCTGACGAATCAACTGAAAAGGAGAGAAACAGTAAAGGAGAGAATAAAAACAGCATACAGAGTCAGAAGAGCAATTATACCGTTCATTGAGGAAAACAAATTATCATGGGGCCTGACCAAACGGCTGTACATAGCCATCATACTGCCAACGATGACATATGGAGTTAAAAATGCGGCAACAACAAAAGCCAACAGAAGAAGTTTGAGAAGAGCTGAAAGAGACATCATCCAATTACTCAGAAAAACAACAGGACAAAACCAGCGACATAAAATATCAAAACTACTAGAAGGGAAGACAATCACAAAAAGGATAGAAATGTACGCAATGAAGTACTGGGGACACGTCCAAAGAAGGGAACCAACACACCTACTGAAGAAAGCACTAACACTGAACAGCAGCAAACTAAAAATAGGGAGACCATGTTACACGCGAAAAACAACAATCGAGAGGATCATGAACAAACTGAGAAAGGACTAAACATACTGGGAAAGAAAAGCGAGGGGAAAAAATGAATTCCACAAAGAAATCGGAGCGATATATACTCTACCAGAATCAGAAACGGAGGAAGTCTCAGAAGAAGAAGAAGAAGACTTGTAGAAGCAGAAGTACCAAAATAGGAGCACAAACAGCAGCGACACAACGCGGCAACATATATTACAAGAAGACCCAGAATAGGCAGAAGTCCAGAACCAAAAATACAAAAAAAGGAGCTTAAACGCTCCCTCACGACACAATGCGGTAACGTATCTCACAAATACCTACACCTCCCATCCCACATTCCTTTACCGTGCACCAATCAATTGTCTATAAAACGTAATAAAATACTTTTGGTAAAAATTAAAATTACGTGTCAATATTTTTCGCCCATAATTCAACCAACGGTTTTCATATTCATTAACTTGTTAATTCATAATGTGGTTTATTTATGTATAAGTTAACTTATAAATACTGCGGTAATTATGGTGCTAAAGTATTATTGTTACTTTCTAAGTTTAATTAAAATTTTCTTGACTTATCTATTCAATAGCATTCCTCTCACTACTGTGATTAATGCATGCTTACTTATATTATGCGAATAACTAAAATATATTAAATACATTATATTAAGCAAACTCGAATATTCAATATCTACCTGATCAAAGGAATTTCTGAGTTAACCGACAAAAACCTAAAAGACAAAATGATATTTTACAACTATTTTCTGTAAGGCTGACGCAGGCACGTGATCACTATGTATATTAAAGTGTCTGTTAGACATGTGATTTTTATATGCGTTTTTATAAGAAATAAATGTATGCCGGTTCTAAAGTTGTATATAGAGAAAATGGTGCTTATTATAAAACACCTCTATATGGAGGCTCTTGTCACTGATATACAGGAGAATTTTCTATTTTTCCGTTTTTAAGCCAGCATTTTTATGTACTTAGAAAAGATGATGAAAGGTAGAAAGAGAAGAGAGAAGGCAGGAAAAACTTGAGCTTTAAGATTTCAATACTGTTTTGAACTCGGAAGTGTATAATTCAGAGTCTGTAGAAGAGACAAAAATAAGAATTTGCCGCAAGGTGAAACAGTTCCTTCATCTATAAGATATCTGTAACGAACTGAAATCACATATTGATCATAATGATAGTAAGGGCATTTTCGAACAGTAAAGGTTATTACACGCAAATTTAATCCAAAAATGTGTTCAACTTAAATCTTGACCGATACCCTAAAAACTGTCAAAGATCAGATTATTGACGTTTGGCGCCAATACTGTGAAAGCTTTTCAGAAGATTCTAAAATTAGAAGTGGAGGCTGCCATAAAAAAAAAGAAAAACTAGCAAAGCAGCTGCTGGGGTTGACAATATCACAGCTGGTAAAGTTGGCGAAGATGGAGAGCCCACACGCAGGCCATCAAGCATCTAGAAACGGACTTGCTTATAGTTTAAGTGTATAGACCAACACTGCCTATATAATTATAATATATACCTATTTTTACAATTAATTATTTTTTATTTATTTGCTTTTATCATGATTAGAGAACATTATTTAGGTATTATGCAAATCACAACTTACACACTTTTTTATTTATTATGAAAATACCTACTTTCTGTATATTGTTGCCCTAATCTGAGCACGCTAATATACTAGTTAGGTAAATACTTTAAAACACTTATTATTGGAGAACCAATCAAAACAACTACTCTCCTAGCTAATACTGACGAAGTATTGAATTACATGATAGGATTCTTAGCATTTTAAAGAAAAAAAAATATTGAAAATACTTAAATCATTTATTTACATTTAGTCATTTACACTTTTTTATTTAATATGAAATTATCTATTTTCTGTATATTGGTACCTTAACCGGGTCACGCTAATATACTACTTAGCAAAACACTTTAAAACACTCATTATTGAAAAACCAATCAAAACAACTACTCTTCTAGCTAATACTGACGAAGTATTGAATTACATGATAGGATTCCTATCATGTAATTCAATACTTCGTCAGTATTAGCTAGAAGAGTAGTTGTTTTGATTGGTTTTTCAATAATGAGTGTTTTAAAGTGTTTTGCTAAGTAGTATATTAGCGTGACCCGGTTAAGGTACCAATATACAGAAAATAGATAATTTCATATTAAATAAAAAAGTGTAAATGACTAAATGTAAATAAATGATTTAAGTATTTTCAATATTTTTTTTTCTTTAAAATGCTAAGAATCCTATCATGTAATTCAATACTTCGTCAGTATTAGCTAGGAGAGTAGTTGTTTTGATTGGTTCTCCAATAATAAGTGTTTTAAAGTATTTACCTAACTAGTATATTAGCGTGCTCAGATTAGGGCAACAATATACAGAAAGTAGGTATTTTCATAATAAATAAAAAAGTGTGTAAGTTGTGATTTGCATAATACCTAAATAATGTTCTCTAATATATACCTATGTTATAAAGGCAGTATTGCATAAACTCGTAAAAGGGTGGATATTTTAAATGTAGGTTTTTATGTGTATCTTGTAATGGTATTAAAGAAACAACTTTTTTTATTTAAAACGTTATTTATCGTATTTATTTTTAATTTTTGAAATTAAATTCTATGGGTTTTTTGTGAAACTAAAAACGGTAAATGAATTACGAAAGCAAACAAAGAAAGCACATAAAAAATTAATACTTTACTTGCGTTTAGATTCAAGATACGTTAGTTTCTGCGTTTCGATGTCTTGTAAATACACAAATAGATAATTGGTATTGTGACACTTTATAGAGCATATTTATCACGTCCTCTCACATTGACAAATACATAAATAGGTTCTTATATATATTCTTATTTCTGTTCTGAATTTAAACAATCCATTGCATAATTGAAATTCCAATAAACAACTCAAATTATCGATCAAGGAGAACCAGTTCAGGGCGAATTATTATAAAAAATTGCAACATTTTTGTTTTTGCCACCTATAAAAAGTAATGTGTTGCTTAACCCAATATCCAAACAAAACATTTGCCCAAAAACAGTTAATAAAAACAAACCAATACTTTTAAATATGCATTTTGTGGTAACATAAATTTTTTAGATAATTCTCTACAAAAACAAAAAAACATGCTAACTGACTTACTGGATAATTACAATTTATATTTTAAAAATCATGAACCAACAAGAATTTTCACAAATAAAAATGGACAAATTTCCATTTCGAAAATTGACAATTTGGTCATCAATATGTCTCAAGATACTTAACAAATAAAATACCTAAATGTGGATGATCAATTTGCAATAACAATTAAATTTACACACAAAAAGTTACAAAATCAACAACCTGAGGTTACTTACTAATATCTTTCGCAAAACTGATCGATAAAGCCTAAATAGCCTAGAATCTTATATTTCAGAGGAAGCATTTGAGTCAGTGTATGCAAGTGTATCAAATATTAATGATGTATATAAGGAATTTTTAAACTGTTTATTATTGGATGTTGACACAGCTTGTCCGGTAATCTAAGAATAAAAGACGACAGAATAATAAAACTTGGATTACAAACGAAAATATTGGCATGGGTAAAGAATTAAAGGATTTATTCTGGCTTTATAAGCAAACATATACTGATGGAGTTTTAATAAATAAATATTTATTGCTGAAAAAGACGTACAAACCGAAAATAAATTTAGCAAAAAAATCATATAACCGAAAAATGTTTAGCACCGATATGGCCCGAAAACAAAAACAAGTATGGAACATAGGATGGGAGAAAATTGGGAAAATTAAGCCCAGAAATTATTGTCGAAAATAATCTTACTTCTGATAAATATATAGTAACCAATCACTTTGGCAAATTCTTTTCAGTGGCAGCTGATAATGCAATCAAAAATCATTTTAGTGCTCACATATCCACCGAGGTGTACTACTATGGAATTCAAATTCCTTCTTTTTTTACATCAGTATTCAGAATATGTACACAAATGTATTGAAAATAATAAATCAGTGGGAGTACTTTTTTTTCGATATTCCGGAGCTTTTGACTGTCTTGAATTCGATTTTATAAACAAAAATTATATGTCATAGGCTTTAGAGGTAAATTCCTGTCATGGATAATCTCTTATCTCAAGTATAGGAAAATATCAGTTAAAATTAATATTATTTCTGATAAATATGAAACCCATCTTGGTGTTCCGCAGGGATCTGTACTAGGTCCTCTTATATTTTTACTATTCGTCAATGACTTACCATACATACATTTCTGCAAATTGTGTTATAGTGCATGCAGACGATGTCACTTTAGGAATTGGTGCAGAAAATCCAGCGGATCTCCAAAATAAATTTAATATTATTTCCAATCCATTTACCAACTATTATTGGAAAAACGGTTTAATTGTCAACGCAGATAAAACTTTTACAATAGGAAAAAAGTGATCATTTCGATAAAGTCAATAATATAATAGAAATATTATCTTCTAATAAATTTTTAGGTACTTATTTTGGTGCTGACTTAAGTTTTACATGCCATTGATAATGTCTGTAAAAAAATCAATAGTAGTTACAACGCTATATTACATCTAAAAAATTCTGTCGGACATTTTTAAATAATATTTACCACGCACTTATTAACTCGGTACTTTTGTATAATGTTATACTGTGGGGAAATATCACTGTTGGTAATTATAATTATCAGACTCAGTTTCTCAAAAAATCGACACAAAGTTCTTGGTCTATGAAAGGGTATAGCAGAATAAGCATGGTAAAATGGCCCCAGAAGCGTTTGGGCCTAATTAGGTGTCAGTAGATCGACAATAGGAAAAGAAATGTTTTCCTTGAGTTTTAGCCCCCCGTCGCCACGGGTAATCCCTGTACCTTAATAAACATGACATTTCGTTTTCATTTTTTATCTCTGCAAGTTGTGCGTTAATTATTATAAAAAAAAATAGACGATATACATGTAATTTAAATGCATCTTAGAAAAAAAATGAGCTGATTTTGCTGCCTCCTTCGAATAAAAAAAAATATTTAAAAATTAGAATATTTATTTTTTCATGAAAATAATGATTCGCATACACAAAACTTTTACCAAAAATACATTGTTATGAGTAGTTTATTGTCGATTTTTTTCAAATTTTTTGAAGCGGTGCGCCATAATTAAAAAAAAAATAAAAACTGTTACGACGCATTGTTTAGTGGTGCTTAACCATTGAAACTGTCCGGTGGACCAGACTAGTTTATCCTTATGTATTTGGACCTGCTAAAACCGAATCCGAAGTCAAAATTGTCAGATTGACTCGTTTTTCACCCCAACCTCAAAAAACACCCCCAAAACAAAAACAAAGTGGTTTGTCCGGCGGCATATCCTTACGTATTTTGATCTGCTGCATCCGGATTCGAAGTTAGAATTGACAGATTGGCTCATTTTTCACCCCGAAAAACACCCCCCCCCCCCAAAAAAAATGGCCTGTCCGGCGGACCATACCAGTGTATCCTTATGCATTTAAATCCGCTAAAACCCAATCCAAAGTTAGAATGGCTCGTTTTTCACTCCTAACCCCAAAAAACACCTCCAAAATAAAAAAGTGGTCTGTCCGGCGGACCATACCAGTGTATCCTTACCAAATACTTAAGGATACGCTGGTATGGTCCGCTGGGCAGACCATTTTGTGGGGGGGGGGTGTTTTTTGGGGGTGAACACGAGCCAATCTGACAATTCTAACTTCGGATTCGGTTTCAACGGTCCAAATATATAAGGATACACTGGTATGGTCTGCCGGACAGACCACTTTTTTGTTTTGGGGGTGTTTTTTTGTGAAATACGAGCAAATCTGACACTTCTGACTTCAAATTCGGATTCAGCAGGTCAAATTATGAGGGGATCCACTGGTATAGTCCGCCGGACAGACCATTTTCTTTTCGTTTTGGGGTTGTTTTTTGGGGTTAAAAGTGAAAAACCAGAAAATCTTAGCGGATTTAAATAAATAAGGATATACTGGTACGGTCCGTCGGACAGATCATTTCTTTGGAGGGCGTGTTTTTCGGGGTAGGGGGTGAAAAACGAGCCAAACTGAATCCGGATTCGAAAAGTAAAAATACATAAGGATACACTGGTATAATAGTCCGCCGGACAGACCACTTTGTTTTTGTTTTGGAGGCGTTTTTTGGGGTTGGGGGGTGAAAAACGAGCCAGTCTGACAATTCTGACATCGGTGAAAAACGAACCAATCTGTCAACTTCGAATCTGAATTCAGTAGGTCAAAATGCATAAGGATACACTGGTATAGAAAGCCGGACAGACCAGTTTTTTTTTTGGGTGTTTTTTGGGGTAGGGGGTGAAAAACGAGCCAATCTGACAATTCTGACTTCGGATTCGGTTTCAGCGGATCCAGATACATACGGATACACTGGTCTAGTCCGCCGGATAGACCACTTTTTTTGTGTGAATTAAAGTTTCAATGGTTAAGCACCACTAAACAATTCGTCGTAACAGTTTTTATTTTTTTTAATTATGGCGCACCGCTTCAAAAAATTTGAAAAAATCTACAATAAACTACTCATAACAATGTATTATTGATTGATTGATTGATTGATTGAAATTTATTGATCTTTAACCAATTTACATTGGATAGACAAGTCAAATGGTTCTCTTACAAAACATACATATTTTCATATATGAACACATGCATAAATATATCAGACTAACAAACATAATAAAAATAATGTAAAATAATATATAAATAAATAAGGTATAAACAATTATAATAAATATATAAAAAACTTAGGTATTTTGTACAACGGTGATAAATTCTTCTATTGTGTAAAAAGTATTTTGATGTAGGAATTCTTTTAGTAATGTCTTAAATCTATTCAGGCTGGTTGCGCTCTTTATCTGAGGAGGTAACATATTGAAAAAGTAGCATCCCGCATAATGGGGAGATTTTCTATAACTAGTGTAAGTAAATGCACCTATTCTGATATCTTCATTTCTCCTGGTGGTGTAATTATGTATATCTGAATTTTTTTTAAATTGTTTTTTATTGAAGTATATGTAACTCAAAAGTTTATATAAATATATCCCAGTAAACGTTAAAATTTTCTCGTCCTTAAATGTTTGCCTACATGATTCTCTGTATCCTAAATTAAACATGAGCCGAATTATTCTTTTCTGGGCTAAGAATATTCTATTACTCGTTACTGCCAGACCGTATACAATTATATTGTAGCCAATCAATTGGTAAGATGCATTTAAATTACACATACATCGTCTATTTTTTTCATAATAATTAACGCACAACTTGCAGAGATAAAAAATGAAAACTAAATGTCATATTTATTAGGGTACAGGGGGCGACGGGGGGCCAAAACTCGAGGAGAACATTTCTTTTCCTATTGTCGATCTATTGACACCGAATGAGGCCCAAACGCTTCTGGGGCCATTTTACCATGCTTATTCTGCTATACCCTTTGAAAGTATGCAGACGATGTTACTTTAGGACCCTGAGTCAGAGCTGGGTAATTACTTGTAATTTAAAAATAATTACAATTACAAATTACTTTTTTAAGAAAGGAACTAATTACAAATTACTTTTTTAAAAACGGAATTAATTACAATTACAAAGTACATGTCTTTAAAAAAGGAATTAGCAATTACTTTTCTAATTACTTTTATGATAAAGTAAATTATAGTGACCAAACAGACAAAAAGGTAAGTTAAAAATTTTAATTAAGTGTTGTGTAATATTGCGTTTTAATATTTATTAGAATCGTTATTAGAATGTTTGACCTTAAGAGTAACCAGGAAAAATTAAATAAATATATAGAAAAGGCAGCTTAATAGTGGAGTCGGTTTAGGATAGGATTGGAAAAATTGTTAAGATGGATGCAGACCCTGCGGAAATTGTTTGTCATGACGAGTATAATAAAACTCTAAATTTGAATTTCCAAAAAATGCCTTTTTCGCCGAAAAGGGATATTTTGCACATTTAAGGGTCAAATTTGATATTTTAATTTTTTTATCACTTAAACAACTAGTTAAGAAAAGAAAATGGTATCCTTTTATTCTCAAGATTAAAGGAACCTTCAGTTTAAATTTGGGGAAGATATCTGACCATCCTGATATTAATATATATATATACGAAAAAAATTGAGAAAATCAAATTTCGGCTATCTTGATCAGATAATTTTTCTGAACGACTTTTCCAAATACATTTTTCCGCTATCTCAATCGCTAATGTTACTTTTTGCAATATTTAAAAAAAAAAATCAATATTTTTAAATGAAAATTCATATTTGAACTTACTTAATTTTTCTGAACGACTTTTCCAAATACATTTTTCCTCTACCTCAATCGCTAATGTTACTTTTGCAAAATTCCCATTTTAAAAACATCACACAGTTGGCTTTGAAATAGAGATTGAGTAACAGTTCTACCTTCCAAAGGTAGTTCATTATGGGTATTATGTGCTATAAAAAATATATACAAATCCAAACACAAATAGCCAAGTTATAGAGGTGGCTTAATACAAAGTGGGACACACTGTCAGCGTTACCACATTTGGTAGATTTTTATTTCTTTTTATTAGAATTTTAAGGATTTTTGTAAAGTTTGGTAGGTAAAATTTGCTGGCAGATTTCTGATAATTATTATCAGAAATCTACCAGCAAATTTTACCTACCAAACTTTAAAAAAATCCTTAAAATTCTACTAAAAAGAAATAAAAATCTACCAAATGTGGTAACGCTGCACACTGTATATATTTTTTAAAGTTTTATAAACAATAAATACAATTGTTTTTTGCTTTATACATACCAGTGCGCGCACACATAGTCACTGAGTACATATATATTATATATATATAGTGCAAATGACTAAAAAACTACCGAATGTAAAAAAAAGTGATTCTTGACTTATATCATGTAAAAGTACATAAAATAACCTACCTTTTCCATTCGATCCGTCTTTTAGGTTCGGAGATATTTCAATTTGAACATTTCAGAAAATTTGACTGAAACTGCAATTTCAGCCAAACTATTTAATATTTTTGGCTGAAATTTGGTCAACAATTTTTGTGTGATGAAGACTACTTCCATTTCAGCCAAATCTGTTGAGATCTGATCAAGATAGCCAAAATTTAATTTTCTCAATTTTTTATATATATATTAGGAGGTGGTCTGATCTTCACCAAATTTAAACTGGAGGTTTCTTTAATATTAAGAATAAAAGGATACTATTTTGGTTCCTTAACTAATTGTTTAAGTGGTCAAAGAAAATTAAAACTGCAAATTTGACCCTTAAAATGTCCAAAAACCCCTTTTCTGCCACTAAAACACGGTTCCGCCCCTATTTGGAAATCAAGATTTTAGGGTTTTGTTATACTCGCCATGACAAACAATTTCCGCCGGGTCTGCATCCATCTTAAAAATTTCCCAACCTCGCTATTTTATTCACTAAATCGACTCCACTATAATAACAATGCCTAATAATAATAAGAATGATAATAATAAACAGTAAACACATTTAGTTTTTAAAAGTTTATTGGACAAAAATACAAAAGTTTGTGTACTTAAAAAAAAACAAATGTGCAGCGGACCACGGCGAAAACTCGTTTTTAGTCAGTACTTTTTTTGAACTTTTCAGATTCATTTTAAACTATGCAACTGTAAAATTCTGCTTTAATGTATTCTTGTTTGTTAAATCACATACGCATGTTCTTAAAGTAATTGTAATTGGAAAAAGTAATTGTAATTGGAAAAAGTAATTGTAATTGGAGAAAGTAATTGTAATTGGAGAAAGTAATTGTAATTGGAGAAAGTAATTGTAATTGGAAAAAGTAATTGTAATTGGAAAAAGTAATTGTAATTAGATAGTTCAAATAATATAATTACAAATTACAATTCCTTTAACAATTTTCCTACAATTACAATTCCAAATTACTTTAATTAAAAAAAGTACTTAATTACAATTG
The DNA here is from genome assembly GCA_936432065.2 of Rutpela maculata. Classification (NCBI taxonomy): domain Eukaryota; kingdom Metazoa; phylum Arthropoda; class Insecta; order Coleoptera; family Cerambycidae; genus Rutpela; species Rutpela maculata. Next base: position 124,303,171 of record OW386290.2, on the reverse strand, counting down.
CAATTACACGAAAAAAAAAAAGGAATTGTAGTTGCTAATTACTTTTTCACCAGGAATTACCCAGCTCTGCCCTGAGTTATAGAAAAAGTGAATTTAAATAGAAAATGAAGAATGACTTTTTCTCGAAATACATTCATTTAAAGTTATTAATTATTTAATATTTGAAAAATATAATTTTAGTGGGCCGTAATTCGAAAATCATAAATCAAAATGTCTTTAAATTTTGGATATAGGGGTTCTAAAACACGCTGATCAATAATATTACATTAGTCTTTCAATTAGAGATGCGGCAAGACCAAGACAAGACAAGACTAAGCAAGTCTTGTCTTGGTCTCGAGATAGTCTTGGCTTAACTAGTCTTGTCTTTGTCTTGAAGCTTTCCTAAACTAATGAGTCTCGTCTTGTCTTGGTCTTGTCTTGGTATAGTATTGAGTCTTGACATTTAATCCTTAATTCAGAAACAAGGTCATATAAACTATAAAATAATATTACCTGTCGGAAAGGGTAAACAGAAAAAACAATTTTTGTGTAACAACACCGATTTATTTAAATTGCAATTGAACAGAACTGAATTGTTTTAAATCAATTTCTTAACTAACTATTTTATATTTTACAAAGTACCATAGACTCCTGCTGTATTTAATAAATACTTAGATCAGTATTTTGTACTTCATAGAAAAGTTATACAAACAATATTTAGAAATATTAAAGTCAGAGCCACTACCTAAGACAAAACTCAAGACTCATGACAAGACTCTCGGCAAGAGTCTTCGTCTTGAAAGGTCAGGTCTTGTCTTGGTCTCGAAATTTCAGATATGGTCTTGTCTTGAAATTCAAGACAAGACCAAGACAAGACCGAGACTAGTCTCGGTCTTGCGGCATCTCTAATTTCAATAAAAAACAACGGGCCCGTATTTCACACACACAAGCCCACGTGCCTGCAAGGAGGTGACGTCATATTACTAGCCTCTGTTTGGGAACGTTTCTTAGCCTCGCTGCATTGTGGTCATTTCTGTTACGAACAACCGGCAAAATAAATATATACAATATATTTGTTTATTGCTACATTTATAATACCAATAAATCTATTATTTCCAATTGAAATTAAAATTTTGTGGATATTATTGCAGATTTACATGAAATTTGATATAGAGAGATTTCACGATTTTCTGATAACGAGCCTGACGTTAAAGCTTTTAAAAATTTAAAGCAATGGATGTGTTCATTTACTGAGTAGAAGGTCACTAAAAATGGTAAAAGTAAATTTTTAAAAATGAATTGAACCGCCTGCAAAAAAGGCCGCGAAAAATTATGGAATAAAATTTCATCGTCTCGCGTCGCTCAGTTAATATCGATATTGGGGTCGGTGAAAAATTAACAAACAACGATTTCAAAGGTATTTTTAACCGCCTGGACCTTTTTTAAAGGTGGTTCATTTTTTTTATTTTATTCAGTTACCTGTAACTGTAAGGATATAGTGCTCGGCCTTGAGAAGGTTTAAAACTTTGTAGTACTATGGACTTCCTAATAAGTAATATTCAATAAACCTAAAAATAAAATGATTAATAGAATATTCTAATCAGTCCTTACATGGCGCGAAAGGCTCAAGTAGGACCGCAAAAATCGAGATTTAAAAATATAGATAATAACCAATAGTTATAAAAATAATTTTGCAACTGGGTCAGATCAATTATTAATAAATTAAAATAACGTTAATTAATAGTTGTGCTAATACAAATTTAATTCTGACACTGTTATGGCGTTTTAACATTCGTAATAATAATATGTATTAGGTATAATATAATCATACACAGATCTAAATTATTTTACGGTATTTAAATAATTTTAAACATGCAATTAGTTCAACTTCAAGTAAATTTAATGAAAGTGCTTATGAATAAATATAATTTGAGAAATTCTATACAATAATATTATAAATATGGTCTGTTTATAATGAGAAAAACGTTTCCTGAAATGATTTGCTGCTTATGATTAACTACAGTTTTATATATGAGGAATGTGCAATCAATAACTATTCATTGTTTACCAGATACTACAATTTATAATTTACATACTTCTATTTACAACTAGATTCAGGTGAAATTTAATTTTAGAGGTATTAACTATTGGGGGAGGAGGAGGGGTGGACGCTTTCTTGGTCATATTAACAAGGATATGCAAAATTAGTCTCAAATTGTAAAAAAAATAAAACTAGCTTTTTTACGCCCCCAGTAAAAAGCTGGTGCACTTTCTGAGGCCGTACTATGCAAATAGATAGGTGGGGGGCAAGCTTTCACGCTCTGAAAACATTTTTTTTATTACAGTTGAGTGGAAGAGAACCAACGCTACCGGTGTCCTTTAAATTAAAGCTGTAAAGGATTATTAGTTCTCAAAGACGAGGGCGGTTGGAGGCAGCGGATACGCGCAATCTTTTCGAGAAAAGAATTTAAAAAAAGTGAGGGCAATTTAATCCACTCGAAAAATTTATTTGTCAGTTGTATATTCTTAACACTATAACAACACTGTGGGCGAAATAAAACAATTTTGTTCTTGCTTTTAAAAAAATCAGTTGCAACAGCACTTTCTGATTACTGAAGATTTGAAACTTGCTCTGCTTAGGATATATTTTCGTTACCCCGTATACCTGTATCAACACAGAAACAAATACAATAGAAACTCATGCAATTTAATAAAAAAATTATAATTAAAATGTAAACAATCATGTACAATTACATTGATGTCATTACAACTTGCTGTTAGTAATTCATGGAGAATTTTCGTGATAGGTCAAACTATACAATCATTGTTGACTTTTACTGAAGATATTATTTTAAGCGTTAAACTTTAACGATATCCCAGTATTGTTGTCTCTATAAAGGCATAGCTGGAGAACTGGCATTTTTATCTGCTTGACAATAAACTAACGACGAGCAGTGGTTACAATAATAACTGCAAAGATCCTGAATGATGGCATCCAAGAGATTTTCTGAGGTGAATATCCTGATTCTGTCGTATTTTGGAGGGGAAAATATTACATTAATAATTGAAAAAAAAAATTATTTTTAATATTACCTTAAAAATGTTGAAAGTATCAACATAAATATTTGAGAAGTTGTTAGTATTTTAGTTCTTTAATTTCAAGGTTAATTAATTATGATTATTTCACTCTCATTAACATGGTAGCCAATGAAAACCCATTAACGTTAATAATAAAAACTATGCACTGTAGATAACAATTAGTAGAGCTTAATGCACCATATAACTATAACAAATTTTTATTTTCAGTTAAATTATTAATGGGCTGTGTATAGGAAGACACACAGGATCACAAACAACAAAACACCTTCATAATATTAAAAAATAAACAAATTAACAAATAAACAATTGCCGTCACCTAAAATGGGAATAACATGTCATTCCATGATGAAAAGAGCTATTCTCCAAAAATTTCAACTGAATATGCGATATGCGATAGACACACGCTGGCAATCGCTGGCTCTGACTGATTTACTCGGATCTCTTCAGTCAACTGCGGCCTCTACATGCGCAGTTTGATGTAGTACGGGCCATATAGTACCTTATAGTTCGAGCGCTGAAATTCATTTATTTATTTCAACTTCTATTTGGTTTATGTACGAAAATAACAATTTAAGAAAATAAAAATTACTGGAGACACATATGTGGGTAAAAAAAGCCTTATTTAAAGAAATAAAGAAGCGGTCCAGTGGGCGGTCCAGTGGGTGCCGCTGGCGAAGCCGGAAAAGAAAACGGCTTGTTTTTTAAATATATAGATTACCATACCAGACACTGCAGCCCATGTAGCCATTCCTCCTCTTACCAAAACTACTACTACTCTAACTTTCTCATCTTTCTCTATCTCTTGTCTTCGGTTCCTTTTGTTCTAAGTTTTTTCTTCAAAACTCTGAAATAAATCAAAACTTCAACTAGTATTCGCAAATATTTGGTCCCAAAACTTAGCGGGCCGGCATAGCCGCTCCTCCTGTATAGTTAACCATTATTTTTATTGTCTTTATTCATTTAGTTTTGCTAAGTTTTAGGACATTGTTTTTATCACGTCTAACTAATAAAACTACTCGAAAAAATTTTACCAATAAAATTCTGAGCACTAGAGATATGAACATACGACAAGTGCGTCTTTTTATCTAATAATATCAACGTAATAATATAATTTACTGTCGATGCTCCTAAAAAAATTGGCAATTGATGGACTGTATTCTTTTGAAGAACGGACTTGTAAATCTCGTAATCTGCTAATTTAAAAATACGATTTAAATTTATTAGTTTGCAATTTGAAAATTAGTTATTGAAATCAATCAATTTGTAAATATTCAAGTGGAATAATAGGTATGTGAAAATTTCATCCATGTTTTTAAACCATATAAGTTACTTCTGGAGCATCTCTTATACATGTCCAACAGTAGTCTGCCAACATCGCAGAAGTCCATTTGCATATCTTCTTTCCATATTTTGAATATCCTGGTGAAATCTCTCTCCATGCTCATCACTTACTGCAGCACAGTTTTCTAGGTGTGAATGTAGAAAGTGGACTTTTAGTGCATCCTAATTTCTGGTAGCAAGAAAGAAGATTCCCAACAAGGTCTCTATAGTTTTCTGCTCTTTTGTTACCGAGAAGGTGTGTTGCTACCATTTTAAAGAAATTCCAAGCAGCTTTTTCATTACTTTCTAGAATGTTGTCAAATTCAGCGTCTTTGAAAAGATTCTTGATTTGAGGACCCACAAAAATTCCCTCTTTAATTTTTGCATTACTAAGTCTGGGAAATTTTTGTTTTAAATAACTGAAAGCATGTCCTTCTTTGTCCATAGCTTTTACCAAGTTTTTTATAAGCCCCAGTTTTATGTGGAGTGATAACAGTATTACCTTTTGTGAATCAACTAATGGAATGTTAGCAACATTTTTTTCTCCTGGTTCAAAACCCAGTCGGCGGCCAAATTTCTCTTTTGTAATGTTCTAATCGCGCTCGACTGTCCCACTCACACAGAAAACAGCAATCTTTGGTATACTCTTGCTGCATACCAAGTAAGATAGCTATCACTTTAAGTCTGCACAAATCTGCCACTTATACTTGTTATATTCTATAATTTGTAGCAATACATTCATGTTACTGTAATTTTCCTTCATGTGGACAGCATGGGCGATTGGAATTGATGGCAATTTACTTCCATTGTGGAGTACCACAGCTTTTAGACTAAGTTTCGAGGCGTCAATAAAAAGTCTCCAGTCACTAGGATCATGGGTATGTGTAAAGCACTCATTAAACCGTCAATGTCCTTGCAGGCAACCAAGTCATTTTCTATTTTGAAAAAAAGGTATAAGATCTTTTTGACGATTTCGATACATGGAAACTTTAACATTTTCTTGTAGTAAGTTCCATTGTTGTAATCGAGATTGGACAGATCAAGGTCTCTTATAAGATCACTTAATTCGCGTTGATTAATTTTGTGTGGTTCACCATCGGACACTTCGGCAGAGAAATCGGGATCTTGTGATGTTGATGGCTGGACTAAGTCGTCATCTACATTATCATCCGATTCTTCGTCAGAGTCAAGGCTGTATTCTTGAGGTGGATTAGGAATAGGTAGTTCATAGTGATGAACTACTCTCCATAGTGATGGAGAATCGGGCGAATGGCAGATGGTTAATTGGGGTATTGTATTACCATCCTTTTTTCTTGTTAATACTCTGTCTAATAGGAGGTATCACGCAAAAATAACAATCGGTAACATGATCTGTAGGTTCTCGCCAGATCATGGGCACAGCAAAAGCCATTGAACGTCCTCTTCCACTTATCCAACTGCAAAGATTGTTCGCACAATTGCTGCAACATATATGAGGTGCCCATTTTTTGTCTTCATCTCCAATTGTACAACCAAAATACAACTGGTACGCCTTCTTAATTTTGGGAGTAAAATTACGTTTTTGATGCGCAAAAGTCACTTCACCACAAATATAACAAAAGTTGTTAGGTGTATTTACACAATCTCGTGGCATATTTTCAAAATAGCACTATTTACTTTCGAAAATGAACGCTTATCATGCACAATGTACAAATTCGACTACCTAAGAATGAATATTAGTTTTAGTGATAAATAAAGAGGTAGATAGTTAGTATGTCTATTTTTCGTAGAATTCTAATTCTATCTGTTATTTGTGATAGAACCACCCATAAACTAGGGTTTATAAGGGGTTAACACACGATCCAGCGGCAGGGAGCCAGCCTTGTCGGCATGCTTTGAACTCATTCGTAAAAGTGAACTGGTCCGCTGGAATTCCAATTATCTTCAAAGCGTACCGATAATGTCGGGTCCCAGCAACTGGATCGTCTATAGACCCCTATACCTGCGTTACACTTTATTACCTGTATTGGGAAAACCAGAGCCAACTTGAACTTTTGCTTTTTATATTGTTACTTAGCATGACGAAGTTACTAAGAATTTGTTATTTTTACTTCCAATACATGTAGGCTGTAGAATAGTTAATTATAATTAAAAATTGGGGCCTCTGCCTACCTTCGTTGGGGTTTCACACATTTGCTTAAAATAAAAATGTAACTATCGACCAGAAAATATTCTAGTTTATATTATATTTATTGTTGTTGCTCGTTGCTGTCACTGTGAGGTGACTTTTCAACAAAAACAAACAAATGCTTTCAACTTAGTAACAAAAAAAACTAACAAACACACTAATTTTTCAGCCAATCACAATCAACCTAGAACTGGCAGCTCTGTAGAAAGAGTCACCAACCTCAGGTTATTCCTACTAACCCACACATGAAATGTGGTCGATAAACGGATGTGAGTTTAACACTGCCCCGAGGTTAAAGTTAGCCCAGGGCTAGCTAGCATTCCAATTTAATCCTACATTGATAAATGGGCCCTAAGTACATTTCATACTTTCAGTAACAGAAGTAAAATAGTTTCAGTACTTTTGAAAAACATTGGTTTTGTACTTAAAAATGACAATTATCTCCGTTACAGGATAATAATATATTCTGTATGTAGTTAACTAAAGACAAACATGTTGAGAATTCGCATAGTTTACAACAGTGTAGCTTTAGTCAGCTATAAAGCAATTGAGCAAAAAAATGATATTTATTATTGTTTGTTACAATTACCTTACGGTATGCAGCAAAAAATGCATCTATATAAGGTCAATCTTTGTGTAGTAATGACCTTAGATATCCACATATCTAAAACCATCACCACAGTCGTGATTTTTTTTCTGATCTGTGTAATGCGTTTGTCATTTAGTACTGTTATCTCTTGTATATTGAAATATTTTATCTAGATCCCTAAATAGAATACATAAATATTATCAACAACCGTATTTGAATAAGTAGCAGTTCGAATAAAAAAAAATGTTTAATTGAAAATTTAAATTGACAAGAAATACTATCTGTGGCATTAAAAAATATACGAGTTTAAAACATATACACACGTTAATAGCGTTTTTCAGTGTCTGCACTCTATGAAAAACATAGTTAGTACTTTGGCAGTTCAGGCCTGTAGGTAGAAAGTGCTTTAAAGGCGGGCAAATAATTTTTCAAGGGGGGGGGGGGTGCCAAAAATTTTTTGATGAGCGGGGGGGGGGCGAAGGTCGTTGAAATTGCCCCCCCTTGCGATCGCCGTAGGTCGGGCGAAAATTATTTCAGGACGGGCTTAGCCCGTCCTGGCACCCCCCTAGCTACAGGCCTGTGGCAGTTTCTTATGTTAAACTGGCAAATTTATTTTCGCACAGTGTGCGCTAGGTGCAGATTTTTGACAAGAGCTCTGACAGCTCGTGCAATCGTGGAGTGCAATATGGCGCGTATGATTAACCTAGAAATAATAGAAAAAATTGCTATATTCGATGAATTTTTTAAAAATTCTTCGAATAGTAGTGAAGGCTAGACTATATTAACCAGCGCAGTGAAAGAAAAGGATAGTGTACCAAAAATTTAGAATTTCATCGGTATAGTAGGGCCCATCGATAATCCAACGACATAAAAAATCTCGCAAAAAACCGTAAAGGGTACCGACCGCATATCTATTTACATAAATGGCCATAAAAGTGTTCGGCTTCTTTTATTATCACAAAAAAATTGTCACATATTTCCTAACAAGAATGTAGGCCACTCCCATTGAATATAATTGGTTGAAATTTTTTCTACTGGAATGATGATAGGTTGAAATAAACTATGTAGTCAACGTGAACCGGCGGGCGGTACATTACCAAAAGCGGTCGGTGTCCTTTACGCTTTCTTGCGAGCTTTTTTATATCGCTGGATTATCGATGGGCCCTACTATAATCTGGTACATAAAACATAACCTACGCTCCAATAAGTCAGAGGTACCGTCACTAGTCTCGGAACTGTAAAATTTGTGTATGCATGTCATAACTTGCATATGCACGTTGTGCGCTCAGTATTGTTCACTAAGAAACGTTATTAATAGTACGAGAGCCCACCGACAAGAATGGAATACATAAGCTGGAGAGTCAAAAACTAGTGGGGATGCTTATCAAGTTATTCTCTCAACGTGTGTAGTCGGTCATAGCAATCTGGGTTGCAGCGACGGAGGGGCAGCCGTTTTTCCGATCTGGCTTAAATATTTTTTGAATGTGACGCTTTCTCAATCGAAAAAAGTTTGAGACAAAAGTTTTTCAGTTTTACGGACTCTACATAACCGCACTATGGGGTTTTACTTTTAATGGGATTTAATGGGGTTTTTTAGGGTAACATGTTTTTTTATAGTGGATTTCTATTCTACGCCAAAAAATATATATCTTCTGCTCTTTGCAATTTTTTACTCCGAGGCCAATTTTCGCCAGAAATTAGCCTCAAAAAGTCGAATTTTTCTAATTTCAATAATTTTTTACGGCGAAAGGATGCGCTTTGGAGAAAAACACTAAAGAGATAAGTTGTTTCTTTTTTCGTATAGAATATACCTTTTCTCTTTCAGATTTCTGATTCGGTTATTTTAAAAATTATTTAAGCCAGAACAGAAAAACGGCTGCCCCCGGATTACTATGATCGACTACACACGTTCAGAGAATGACTTGATAAGCATCCCCACCAATTTTTGACTCTCCAGCTTATGTTTTCCATTTTTGTCGGTGGGCTCTCGTACTATAATGAAAAAGACTCATAAATTTGCAGTAGTCGTTACTTTCCGAGATATTGAAACCAAAAGTATTCCGAACATGCACTATTGGACTGCCGAAAATTTTTGTCACTCATATTTAAGTTTCTTCCTTTCTTTATTGATTTGTAAACATTGACGTTCAATCCTACACTTTCACTTATTAACATTTTAGTTATTTATGTAATAATGGCCCAAGTGCACTTTGCCGAGGTTTGCAAGCATTCGAGACCAAAAAATCGTACTGTACGACCTGCGGTGCATATTCTATTTTTCATCACACCCATGAATCATTAAACTAGAGAAAAACTTGAGAAAACCAGTGAAAAACTATAATTATTTGAGTCAGGTTCTATATTTGCTGAGCAAAAAGTAAAGGTAGCGATCCTTGGAATATCCATGGCAACAAAATAAATTTAAGACGCGGCTTCTATTCAAATGACAACTACTGTCAAGATAAATTAAATCATATTATTATAATAGCTTTGAACATTTTTGAAAATAATGTCTGATATAGAATATACAACAAGGAAGACTTGTCTGAATTTACTTCCAAAAAAGTTAAAACATTTAATACTTGTTATACAAAAGAGAATTTTCCCAAATTTACTTTATGAAAAATAACAACCCGTTGCCAATGGCAACAAATATTTGGTACAAAGCGTCACCTGGACTGACGACAGGGGGGGGGGGGGGGCAGGCGGGGCTGCAGCCCCGGGGCCCCGCTCCATTACTGTTAAATACATTTTTGTATTGATTTTATTTCAAAAGAAATATTATGTGTATTGAAAATTAGTATTTTTGAAGTGTCCCAGACGAGGGGGGCCCGCCAATTTGATTTTACCCCTGGGCCCGTACCGGCTCTCCATGGGCCTGAGCGTCACTTAAGATCGACAAAACAACGGAATTAGAGTATACTTACGAGGGAGGTGTGACGAAATAGTTATTCACGTACCGAGGGTCGTAAGTGCATTTTTTTGGCCGAGAATACAGTTTGCGATCCAAAGCCCGCAGGGCTGAGGTTTGCAAGTATTCGAGACCAAGAAATCGGACTGTATGACCCGTGATGCATATGTGCGCCATATTTCTTTGGCGAATTGAATATCAGTTTCAAATCACACAGAGCAGATCATAATCAGGCGCCAACTGCAAATATTACAACCATAAGCTGTGCATTTTGCTATATTTCTATTTCTATTTTTATTACAATTTAAAATGGATTGTAAGATTGTTTCTGTATGTATTCTAAGATTTTAAACTTCAACCAGGCGCGTGCTGGCCCACCGGGATACCAGGAGTTTCCCGGTGGGCCCTCGATAAAGGGGCCCTTCATGAAGGGCCTTCCCTGTTGAATAATTTTTATTTTGTAGGGTAGGAGTTTTTTTGAGATTTTCTCCCAAGTAACAATTTAAATGCTATGTGGACTTGAATACGTTTTGTAATAGCTTTATTGAGGATATAACTTTGCTAAATGGTTTTGTAGCGCTAGTATAACAGGCCAGCAATTCTTTCAGCCTAAATAGTTTTATTAAGAGTTGTAACAACCTCCTGGAGGATGGTTCCAATAAAATAAACTATTTTCCTTCCAAAAAATGAAAATTTGTTATTCTGTCATTCCCATCCGAGTGTTTATTTTACATTTTCTATGCATTCATGCTTATCTAGGTTATTATTACTGTATATCGTAGGCATTAAAAACTGTGAAATAGTGACTACTTTGATATCTTCAGCCATTCAGGAGACAATTTTGTTAGGTTTTTAGATTATGACGGCAAGCTAAATAGGCTCTTTACACAAAAAGGAAAAATGGCTAAATATGCACGTAGAAAAGAAATTGAAAACAACTTTGCTCAATTATTATTATTTTTATTGCAATTGAGTAGATTTATCGCTTTAAATTTTGTATCTTGGATAACCAGTTCTTTTACAACGATCTATATAAATGCATTTCACAGCTAATTTCACCGAAATTCTTCAAATACCAGAAAATGGTAATTTGTTTTGTTGTCATAATATTTATAATTTAAAGAAAGTTAATATTTCTACTCCGTTTATGCAGCTATTATAATAAATTACTAAAATTATATAAGTTATCATTTATTTTGAAACGTGAAGATAATTTCACAAAATTTATAATAATAATAAAATGAATAACCATGGATCAATTATTACATGACAGGATTCAAACAAGTAGAATAATAGCAATAATTTGCATAGATATTAAATAATTTGTTACATTTTCGTAAAAAAATAGTACGCGCCCTAGATACGCTCTACTTCCTTATTATAATTCTAATTGATTTGATCTGATATTTTCATCATTTATTTCAACGATTTTCTAAACTTTTAGAATGTTTAACTGTACTGCAATGCATTTGTAATAATATAATTTTGACAAGCTGAACCGCTGATGTTATAATTATTAATAAAATTATATATTCGCAGTGCAACAGAGGTGTATTAGTCAACGAAGAACAGAAACAGATTTTACTTTTATATGAGTTAGAACTCTTTTAATTTTTGGCTAGAAATAACCTAGAAATTATTACTGCCATATTATTCTTGCTCTCCAGGTATTATGGATTCTATACCAGAGAGTAGTGACGATGATGATCTGTCAGATTCTGATGAAGAAAATGCTGCGCTGGCCCCGAAATCAGATTATGGTAGCAAAGAATATTCCAACAATAATAATGATACTGATTATGTTATACCCGAAACCGACTATGAAACCTTTAGTGAGGATGACATTCCGCTCAGAAAGGTACAAAAAAAATACGAAAGAAGCAACCTATAAAATGGAAGGAAGACATCTTAAATCCTCCTGACGAAGACTTCATATTTTTAGGGAGTTTAGACCTGCCACAAGAATAAATTGAATACCCTATTTAATATTTCAGTTCTATATGACTGATGAAATCGTGAACTATGTTGGTCAGTCACGTCTATACTCCACCCAAATATACCCAACAAAACCATTTGGTCTAACATTGGGTGTTGCTATGTTTATGTCTGTTGTACGTTTTCTAGCTACAAAAACCTCTTTTGAAAACAAGGGGTTGACTTAAATCATCAATTGAAGGTAAACTGCAAGCTGAGAAGCATCGAGGCCTACCCAGCCAGCAAATTTGTTTTATAATTTAAATGTTATACGATTATTTTGTTTTATTGTTATTTTATTAATGCTTCTAAAATGCTAATTGATTATATTAGAGTTGCAGAAAACACTATTTGGTAATCTACAACTGAGCTGTTTTATAAAATCATTAAAACGTTTTTATAGCAAAATTATGAAATATCTTATAAAGCAGTTAAGAAATTATTTTAGAAACATTTCCGTGGCTAAGTTATAAAACATTTCAGTTTAAGAATCCAAATAATTTTATAGTGCTTTTTTAGTAACGTTCGGCAGTATTTTCAGCACCGTTATAAATATACATTAAAATTGTTTTATAGTTGTTTCCTATTATCTTATAAAACAATTATATTAAAGTACTATTTGGGATAGTTTTGCTACTGAAAGTAAATTGTTGTTCCAGAGTCTCCTACATAATTATTATATAGTGTTGCAATCTACTGCAATGTGACAGCGGCAATAAAGTAGTTACAAAATAAAATTGTTTACGTGAACATAAAAATGCTGTTGCTAACTATGCAATAAAATATATTTGAAACAATCGATTTCCTGTGTTAGCTGTGTGTTTATATTTCATCAGAACTTATATCTAACACTGAGCAGACTGATGTAGGTCGTATGTGCTAAAGTAGAAATTAAAACCATCAGATTTAGGACAATGGAAAAAATTTAATTTTTAGGTTAATTATGCAAATTGCACCAATACTGTCTCAGTGGCTGCATTTACAACACAATTCTAACATATTTATTATAAAAAAGTTGCCAAAATATCGCGAAAGTAACTAATTTATTGTATAAGAATCGCGTAAAAGTTACCTAGCAGCATATTGGCCTGCAACACGCATATGTATGAAAAACAACAAACAGCTGTTTTCAGAGATGAGGTGGGCTCTAACTAAATGGGCAGAGCCGTATTGGGAGATTTTACTTTACGCGTATAATTTTTCAAATTTTAAATTTTGGTTTTACCTCTGTAATGTCTAACAGTAAATATATTTGCTTGCCTGGCATGTGTGCACCACATGGGAAACTTTTTTTGTTAGTGAATTATCAGAAAATTCTATCCTTTATAAAAAGTTGTGTATGGAGAAAAATTAATTCCAATAGTACGAAAAACGTTACCGATCCCAAGGTTATCCGCCGTATTGATCAACCATTAATCAAAATTGTACATGCATTTCCGTCGCTTCTTATGTCGTCCTTCCTTACCTCTATATTCAAAGGATCAACCCAATCTTTCTATGTAGTACACAGCTTAACATAACCTAACCTAATCTAGCTGTCATTCTTATATTATTATTATTTATTTTTTCGTTTAATTTAGGAGTGAAATTTTCATACCGAATCCCCCACATGCTTTAATTAATTACCAGAAATTTTTCAGGCGCTAGGGAGATTACTAGTGAAAATTTTCATAAAATGAGCAAGGGTGTTAAAATGAAAACTTAATACGTAATTTAATGGTAATAATTACCATAAATTACACTTTTTATCAAAATGTTTGTTCCGGTTACTTTTACAGTCATTTTTCTTCGCTTATAAGTTATAACAAAAATGCAAAATGAGACATTTGTGAAAAAAATCGTTATATTTTTCATTTAAGATACGGCCCTGTCACAAGACCGTCTCTCTAAGACACATTATTTTATAGATGTTTTGTAAGAATCGCTTAGAGTTTAATTATCTTAAAGTGCTTGTATTTAACACAACAGTCTTTTATAGAAGGAGGCCATTTTATGAGACCAGCGTTCGAGGTCGTAAATATGACAAGACATAAAAACATGCTTAAAACAAATTGGAATTAAACATTACAAACAAATTTTAAAATGTGAAATCGATTTTTGCAAAATTCCAAAAATTATTAGAAACCTTCAGTACACAGGAGGGGCACTAAAAATTCATTAAAAACACTTGGTATAATTTACAGTAAAATTTCCTTCGCATCAAAAACTACAAGCTGTATGGGTTAACACGTCTCTAAAATAATTATTAAGTTCTTATTCATAATCCAGTAAAATCACTAAAAGCTTGGTATTATAGATATCAGCATATTAGTCCATGAGCCAGACCAGATTTGGGTAAAAAATGGCGGGGCAAAATGCCACTTATACCATAGCTGCCAGGGGCTATAAGGATGACAAAAAACCTTGTAGGCAATCTGGCGGTGGTAGCTTTTCAAAATGGCTGCCGGTTGAAAATGGCGGACGTCAGCTCTTCGCTTAAATGCCAATAACTTTTGAAGTAATGTAGATAAATTGATGTTAGTTTTTTTTTAAAGAGAGGTACGAGATTGTACTTTTCTAGTGTCGATGGGAAACTATCATGAAAACTGGTGAAAAAAAAGTTATTGTATAAAAGTCGAAAAAATAAAAAAATACTTATAAAAAAAAGATCATTCTAACTCATTAGTCAAAATCGTCATCTTCAGATTGATCTCCACTGCTGTAGTAATTTTCAGTATCACTCTCTGTCTACATCTTCTTGTTGAGCTTTTGAGGAGTTGCTACACTGTAAAAGTTTGCAGGCAGAATTGCACTCAAATTGTTCTGTAGACAAGGGCAGCGTGACACTTCGCATTTTTTTTAACAATCGCAACTGAGTAATTCCAACACAACTTCTGGTGCAGGCGTACCAGCCATCCACTTTATGGTCAGCTGTTCACCGTAAAAATCTTCCCATGCCCATCTACAGGATCCGGAATATCGGGAAAACCTTCTAGGCTTCTTTTCCATATTGCCGTCTGGTAGTTTGCTCGCAGGGCATGCAGATATAGACAATCTTCACATGGGGGCAGATTTCCCGATCCCTTCTTGCCACGGAACATTTGATACCGCAGAACAGTTACCTTCTTAACACTTGTATTTTGGCAATATAGTTGGCAAGTGAACTTTTCGAGGACAGAAAAGACGTCAGGAGTTAGAGCCCAGTTGGATCCCAATTTTGTGAAAGCATCAGAATAAGCAGCATTTTTTGTGAGAAGTCTCAACCCTTTATTTCGACTAATCCAGAAAAAGCACTTGTCATGTGACAGCCTGTATAACTATGATATGCCATTAAAGCCGCAGCCACAGCATAGCCTACAGAAAGTCGAAGCTTGTTGATATTGACAAATCGAACGCTGTTTCTACAACCACGTCTCACGAAAAGGTTACTCGTAAAATGTTCACTGAACGCAAGACCAAATATCAGGACATCTGTGTCATCCGAAATACAAATTATATTTTTGTAATTTTTCATGGCATGTTTAATGTGGAATAATAAACGGGTATCTGCCTCTTCATAAGAACAAATCAGTTCCTCCATGTCTTCAGAACCATTACTGCACATTTTGATGCACCGGTCTTCGTATGTTGCATAAAGAATCTTGTGATCAAGCTTATGTCTCAGCTTTTCTTCCTTCCAGCTGTCAACAAGGTATTTTGTCAATTTTGTCTTGCACTCATAACTTCTCAGCAATCTTTTCCAGTTAATTACTTTGTCACCACTTCTTATTTCCGAAAATACAATACCATCATCTGTACCGCGATTCATTCTTTCCGCAGATTTTATTGAGTTCTGTTTATATATGTCAAAGACAATATCGATTCTTTTACTGAATCTAGCTGAATTCAAAGCTTGAGCAAGGATGCAATCCGAAAGGTCTTCAAAAGTTCGATTTTCACCATGAAGCTTTTTTGGAATATGTGTTATAATAAATCGCACAGGTGTAATATATAATTTATATACTAGGTCACTTCTCCATATTAAATCGTGTTTATAAGCCACCGGTCCGTAAATAGTGTAGATGGTTTAAAAAATGTCAATTTTCATGAGAACATATTTTTTTTGAAACTTTTTTTATTATTTGACGAAATATGATCTACATAGCGAATTAGAAGAAACTTTATGAAACATAATAAAGAAAATAAACAAAATGCAGTGATCTTGAACAAAGTTATTATTGTTTAAGTGGGAACAGACAGCCGCCATCTTTATCCATCCGCCATATTGAAAAGCTACCACCGCCAGATTGCCTACCGGGTTTTTCTTCATTCTCATAACATTTGAAATCTATGGAAGAAGTGGCATCTTGCCCCGCCATTTTTACCAAAAACTCAATTTCAGCATGGACTATATTATATATTTGTAATTTGAATGCGACTTTTTGAATACATTTAAGAAATTGTTTTATTTTATTGGTGTTTTATAGCAATAATAACAGTGAAGTATGTGCTTTATAACGCAATTAAATGAAGCTTCATAAAACTGTCTATAAATTTGTCTCGGAAACATTTCTACAGCTTTTATAAAATACAAAATGGCTAATTGGGCAGCAACTGATTTCCCAATTCGAGAGGTCAGAACAGATAGGATTGTCCACTGGAGGCATTAGCAACGTCAAAGACAGAGGTGCAAGTGTCCTTGGTGTAAGGGAAAAAACTTCATAAAATGTGAAGGATATGAGAAATATGAAGCATATCTTTATCTATATAAAGATGTAAATTGTTTTTATGTATTTTATAATGAATAATTTTACGCAATATGTCTTTGTTGCATGTTGTGCCATATGCCAATTACCAAGTGTACAAAAATAGGCTCCCGTGGGCTCCTTCATGATGCAAGTGTGATAGTAGTCTGAATCTCTTTGTTAGGCCTTGAAGAAACATAATTTCGATGTTGGCACTCTCAAAACTGATGCGCATGAGTACTGCGCGCGAATAACAAAATGGCCGCCATCGCAAACACTTTCCAATTTATCTAAGTAACCATTGGGCTTACGAAAAAAAGTTTTATACAAAAAATATTGCTAAATCAACTTTACACAAAAAAGGTTATTATAAGTTTTATGCAGGACTAACCATTTTCCCAGAAACTTAACCTTTAAAATTATGTCATGGCTTTATATTTATTAATTGCGAAAAAAGTTAAAATTACCCTCAAAAACAAATCTATAGCAATAAAGACAATTTTAAGATTATTGATAGCATCCAGAAGCAGACCTGACGTAGATTTGAGATACAATTTGAGCAACTACGAATTCTCAGCACTACCGAAGTCATTATTTGCAGTTTACGGGAGTATGCACCATTGTCTAGCTAAGTACAAACTTATGGATGCTCTTGAATCAATGCAAGGTATACCTGCCGAAGAAAACGACGATGATCATGCTTCCACCACACCTGCAGTTTTAGAAGAAAATGAGGAGCTACAGGAAAAAACTGCGATAGTAGATGGCATGGTGCTTCTTCACACCTACCACAAACCTAGCACAGTGAAGACATGTCGTGACCTCGGTTTAAGCTTCAGCAAATGGATCAGCAATTACAGTGAGGGCCATGTTGTTTTCGACTCTTACAAAAAAACTCGTTGAAGAAAGCCATGAGAGTGATTCGGCAAAAAGGCTTAGATCCAATCCAGTACAAAATCGGATCAGAAATGAAAATTGGAAGTATAGCAATGAACAAATTCTTGTCCCACGATAAGACGAAGGATGAACTAACAGAGTTCCTTTCCGGTCAGATTTTTCAATTTGGCGTGACCAAAAGGTTTGTAATAAGTTGGAGGGGCAAAGCAGCTTCATCACATGGCAATGAGGTATCCAGTCTTTCAAGTATGCAGGAGGAGGCGGACACAAAGATCATATTACATGCAGTATATTTAGCACAGAAAGGAATTAAAACTACTCATGTATTCTCCCCCGAATTTTGGCACTAAGACGATATCCCCAACTTTCGAAAGAGTTTGCATTTTTCCTTGGCCATGGCATGAAAAGGTTTGTTCAGCTAGGTTCAGTTTACAGAGCACTTGGACCTCTGAAAGCCTCTGCACTTCCTGGATTACACGCACTTTCAGGAGCAGATGTAACAGGATTATTTGCTGGCAAAGGTAAAATAAAGTGGTGGAAAACTTTTAATTCTGCAAGTGATAAGCTGCTAGAAGCTTTGGCTACATTGGGGACTACACTGTCTCTCACAGAAGATGTGAGATGGAAGTATTAATTTGTCAGCTTTATATCTCCAAAACGACACTGACCGACATAGGAGCTGTGAGATGATTGTTGTTAACCCAAAAACAATGTCAAGATGAGAACCTTCCTCCAACAAGATCTGCACTGGATTCGGCTTTACTAAGGGCCCACCTTCAGTGTTTTCAGTGGAATCAGGACCTCATTAAGCATCCCAATAACCCACCACCCTCAGATTTTGGATGGAAGAAAGTAGGGCGCACATACGAGCCAGTTGCTTGTACCAAACCTTGCGCTCCAGAGCTTATCTTGGAACTTTGTCGCTGCTGATGCTCCCAAAGGCGTTGCTCTCCTCCATGTATGTGTCAGTCGAATGTACTCCGGTGTAAGTGCGAAGGTAATCTCGACCGATGTGATAATATGGGAGAGTGCGAGCAAGGCGATGATGAAGTTTTGGGGCTAAGTGAGATTTGCATTGAAAGTGGCGATGATGTTAATTATAAATGTCATTGTAAAAGTGAAAAGTATTGATTGTCTGTACTTTGTCTATATAAATCTGTAACTACTGTATTCCTCTAAGTTTCTTCATTAAACGTTAACATTTTTTCCCTTTCTGGCCTTGGATCGGTTCCATCAGCCAGCTACACAGATGGGGGAAAGAGAAGGAAGTAAAAAGGAAAACGTTAAAATTATATAGGTACTTTTTCTTTTAATTTCCTATGCCTACCTATCATTTCATTGCTAACTGAAATACAATGAACTGAAATTTTGTAATTTACAATTTAACAAATTACAATATTTCAATTCGTTGTATCTCAGTTAGTAATAAAAATATTTTCATAAACTCCAAAATCTGTTGTATTTTTATGAAAAGTCAAATGCATATGACAAAAAAAAATAAAAATAAACAGGAGCTCCTAGACCCAGGGGAGGCTAACGAATTTTCAAAAATTTTTTCGCAAACTGCTTTTTCAAAATTTTTTAGGGGTCATTAGAGAAGTGCTTCTCTAGATGTTATTTCCCAAATTTCGTATGGGTCTCATGCGCCATAGACGAGAAAAAAAAGATTGAAATTTCACCAGCCGCCGCTGCTACCTATACTGTAAACATAGGGGAGATGGGGGTATTTGTTAATTTATTTATGTTTGTAATGTTTTAGTTATAATTATTGTTTCCAGTGGCCCGAGAAATAGTGTCAAATATGTTAATATGCACTGGCAAATCTCTCATCATTAGACATATTAATTTTTATTATTGGAAACTATAAAATGAAACTTTTTGAGATAACAGTTAAGTTCTACATAAAAAATTGTAATAACCTTTTCTCTGTTTAATTGATTTAGCAATATTTTTTTAAATAAAACTTTTTTTCGTAATCCCAATGGTTACTTAGATAAATGGGAAAAAGTGTTTGCGACGGCATTCATTTTGTTTTTCGTGCGCAGCACTCAAACGCACCATTTTTGAGAGTGCCAACATCGAAAGTATGTTTCTCCAAGGTCAAACACAGAGATTGGGACCACTACCACACTTGCATCATCAAAGATCCCACGGACGTACATTTGATAGGGGACTAATATATGGCACAAACTCTATGTTTTTGTATAAATTTTTAAAATTTGAAATATATTTTTATTATTTTTCCTGCTGTCTAAACTTTATTTCCTGCACAAAATTTTTTTCTAATCTAAAAAAAATCATGCTGTGAAGGGATATTTAAAATTCAACTTCCAGCAATTTTTTTACTCGTTTTGAAACGACTTTACCGATTTTTACATAATTTAACTGGCGCGCTGTATGGCCAATTAAAACTCACTTGCATAAAAAGTTTTAGATTGACGTTACAGCATTCAGTCGAGATGGAGAATTTCCAGAAAGTATGATCTTACAAAATATATTTAATAAGCCGTTTTAAACTAAATTGGAGACAAGTTGCATCAAAGTTGCATAATATTATTTTTTTAATAAAACCACTACTGATGTAAAATGATAGCATATTATCCAATTTAAATCCGTTTCTTGAGGTTTTACCCGCGTTATTGCGGTTCGGTTCTAATTGGGTTTATTAAGTGTAAATGGAAAAAAATCACCCTGCAGAGCACAGTATAATTTGAATAAATTAAACTTAATTAATTGTGGATACACTGAATTAAATCTAAATTTGCCAAAAGTTATTTACCTGCGAATTCGGCTGCATGGCAGGAATTCCTTAGAGACGTAATTTTTACCTAATATCAGATATTTACAAATAATCTGTCTATAAAAAAGTCAGTTGTTCATTCATTCATTTATACACTACTGAAAAAAAAATTTTGCTGCCACTTTAAAAGTATAAAAGTATTAAACTATATTTGTAGACCTACAATTATTTTAAATTTGAGTTTTGTATAATATTAATGAAAATTTTTTGAATTATCATCTAACCACAACTAAAAATAAAAAATGAAAAAAATGGAAAATGTCAAGTCAAGTTGGAAACTTAGTTCGAGAAAAAATGTGTGGGTAACATTTAAAAGTACGAGTAGTATTTAGGAAGAATATTTCACTTATAAATTAATTATATACAGGGTGGACCAAATTAGATGGGATTTGGGGTTTTCTCTAAAACTATGGCAGATAGACAAAAACCAATATAGATGTCCTGAGCTCAATTTTTGAGAAACAAACAATAGCACAAACCACAATCATCTATCTTTTTCGACTACGGAGCTATAGAGCGTTTTTGAAAAATTTGCGTTTTCGGATGACCTCTATATCTCAATTACCAAGTGTCGCATCGAAAATCGAGTAACACATTATGAAGTCACTTTTTTGAGTAGAATTCGTTGCTGATTAGAAGAAGATTATGCATGCCTCAGTTTTCGAGATATAGACATGAGTTTTGTTTTTTTTAAATGGAATACCCTATAAGTTATTTCATTATTCGATCGTAACTTAAATTAGCTATCCAACGATATATCGCGTGTCATATTTATCTCTAGAAAAAGTGGTTAATTTTCGAATAACAAATGACATTCTATGTATACATAATAATATAATATATGTCATCAATAAAAAAACTGCAGCTGTCCCAAAATGGAAAAAACTGATGAAATAAAATACCTAGGGATAATGCTCGACCATCATTTAAGATGGAATAAGCATGTAACTTATATCACAAAAAAAAAGAGACAACTTAGGCATAAGTTTTTCATTCTAAGAGATACTTGATAGGGATAATTTAATGCTAATATATAAATCACTAGTAGAGTCAATAAGTAGGTATTCTATTATTATTTGGGGTGGACTTTATAATAATGTACTGAATATCTTATAAACATCACAAAATTGTATTCTAAAGATAATCCTAAAGAAAAAAAACTGTATTCCTCCACTGAGTTATACAAAGAAGCAGACGTATTTAACATAAAAAACCTCTTTATCTATCATTGCTTACTACACATGTTTAACAAAAACACTTTACCAGCCCATAATAGATATGACACTAGGTTTACAGGAAAATAAATCTATAGCCATACCGCGGGTTAAGAAAAGCCATACTCAGAGATTTGTTTTCTATCTCGGTCCAAAGTTATTTAACATATTACCACTCCATCTAAAAAGTTTAAGAAAATTAAATGAATATAAAATTGAAATAAAAAAATGTATCATTCAAAATCATAACGTTATAAAAAAAAAACTCTGAATTAAAAGTGTCAATTGATCTTTAACTATTTTATACCTATGAAAAATAATTTAAAATCCAAAGATTGTTAAAGTGTAAAACTATACTAATTAGGTTGTTGTAAACTACTTAATTACTTACTAAGAATTAATGAACTATCCTGCAAACGTCCCCTAATTATCCAACTAACATTGTAGAACCACGTGCTGCCGCCTGTTATTGTTATACCTCATCGTTTATTTTTTGGTCTGTTCTTCTTCAATTTTACTTCACTCTATTCATATTCTTTTGTATCACTTTTAGTAAAAAGTGCTCAACCTACAGTTGATATGAAATATCGCTAGACAAGCATTTCATGCTTAAGGCGCAGTTACACGGCGCGTGGTTCGCTGATCCACGAACCTGGTGCGTGGTTCGGCAAACCACGCGCCGTACGGATAGCAAGCCAGATGTGTCAATACGGCGCGTGACCAATGCAGATTTCGTGTGGGGTTGTGGATTGTAGGCTCGTCAAAACTGCATGGATCGACTGATGACTGATCTTCAGGCGCAGTTACCGACAACTAGATGGAAGACGCGAGCCGACGCGAGCAACGTCTCCCGAATCGCAAGCCATGCCAAGTTGCCTATGTCACACGGCGCGTGTTTCGTGACTCGCCAAGCCAGGCTTCGAACATTTATTTGTAGTTTAGTTTTTCCTATTTTTGGCAAAATTATTTTATATTATAAGAAGTATTGTTGTTGTTGTTAATGGATTTCCATGGCCTCCTCACAAATATATTAAATTTTTCGAAAATTAACCACTTTTTCTAGAGGTAAATATGTATGTATATCGTTGGATAGCTAATTTAAGTTGTGATCGAATAATGAGATAATTTACAGTTTATTCCATTAAAAAAAAAACAAAAGTTATGTCTAAACTGAAATATGCGTAATTTTCTTCCTATCAGCAACAGATTGTACTCAAAAAATTGCCTTAAGAATGTGTTACTCGATTTTCGATTCGACACATGGTAATTGGCCAATGGCCAATTTTCCATAAACGCTCTGTAGCTCGGTAGTCGAAAAATATAGACGATCGCGGTATACGCCATTGTTTGTTTCTCAAAAATCGAGCTCAGGACACCCATATTGGTTTTTGTCTATCTGCCATAGTTTTAGAGAAAACCCCAAATCCCATCTAATTTGGTCCACCTTGTATACATATCTTTAATATTCGGTATTGTCGTTAATTGCCTACAAACGCTTTTTGGAACTTTTTTGTGTTTATTGACCTTTTCTTTTTCAATTTAATCATTTATGTCACATAAACATGTATTTCCAAAGCTACTAGTAAAAAAAATGCAAGTAGCTATAAATATTTAACAAACCCAGCTTTAAAAAGCCCGTTTAGTTCGTCATATTTTAAATGTAATGACAAGCAAGAAACGAAATAGCCATTGAACCTATAAATATTGTAATACATAAACTGCCTCAAAGCCCTATAGGAGTCTTTACTGTAAAGAGTTCCCATGCATGCTTCGATCAATCAAATCATATCTATTTCACTCTAGGAAATAGAAATGAAATATAGCTCTAGTAGTGCCATCTAGTAGCACTTCTAGAACCACATTTCAGACAGTATGTGCGTCAGTGAATAATGCTAAAAAGAATAATTATTATATTAAAGTGTTTATGGATAATTATTTGCCTATTTTTAATTTAAGAAACTTAAAAGTTATGTTATGTTATGGTTGTTTAATTAAACAGAGAGTACTTTCTGAGAGGTTGAATTATAATATATAGTACATAGTTTTGATTTCACTAATTGTTAACATGTTATTACTTCCTGATAAATTATTACCACAAGTACAGTTTTATTCATAAAAAAGTGTACAAGTATTAGAATGAAAGGCGACTTTTACATATTTATGTAAAACCGACTTACACATGTTACAGGTTGTCAAAAATACAAATCATTGGCGTCGGGTGTTAATAAATAAGAAAAACTGAATTATGTATGTTCAACTATATTTATAATTAACAGTTAACTTGTAGGTATATCCTGGGTTATAGGTCCTTATAATAAAATTATTATTTTCCTACGTTTCGGTTTATTCAACCATCGTCAGAGAACTGCAATTAAGTGAAGACAAATATTTTTTAAATGCTATCTTTTATACACATGGATATAAATTACTTACAAGTAGGTAAAGAATGAGAAACGGCATGTACCCCCCTCCATGCCTCCCTGTGTACCCCCCACTCCTCACCCCACCCTAAACGGGATTGGTCGATGGGAGGGAATAAGCCACGCCCACCTTAACATGATTGGACGATGGGAGGGGATAAGCCACGCCCACCTTAACAGGATTGGTCGATGGGAGGGGATAAGCCACGCCCACCTTAACAGGATTGGTCAATGGGAGGGGATAAGCCGCGCCCACTTTAACGGGGTTGACCGATGGGAGGGGATAAGCCACGCCCTCCTTAACGGGATTGGTCGATGGGAGGGGATAAGCCGCACCCACCCTAACAGGATTGGTCAATGGGAGGGAGGGAGGTGAACTCAACATTCTTCTAAATGGGGTGGGAGGTGTGTGAAGTGGTGGTGGTATTATAGACCTCTGTTACAGGCATACATCTTAAAATATATTTAGAGAGTTCAAATACAAAGCACCTCCCCCCAACCAAATTAACTTTTATTGTATAAATACATTTAGCACCATTAAGGTTTCCATTATTGTTCATGCGCTAACAGTATTTCAAGAAACAATTAAATTTTAACTATTCAAGATGGTCGAAAACTGTAGTGTCTTGCCTGAACTGAAATTTGACTTATTTAATAATTTACCTTCAGCACCTCAGAATAAAAATGATTTAGTGATACTTGGTGAAAGAAGGTATAAACTAAATAAATCGAGAAGCAAATATGTGTCAACAGGATTATCCAGTGACTTCTGTTATAACCCATGTGTAAAGCTAAGTGGAAATAAAAATGATGCAATAATTTTTACTGAAAAAGTGTGGACTCATTTTCTTATATTTCGAGGAATTGTTAATAATTTCATATACTCCAACGATAAAACACAACCAATAGACGCTGGTGATTTCCTTATTCAATTTGAGCAATTCCCCAATTCCAAAGTTATAAAAATTGTAAAGAACAATTCATACGTTTACTTGGGTTATGAATCAATCTGCAAGTTGTGGGAAGTATTACCACTTGTCAAGTATAGCATTGATATGTTAAGAAGACAACAGTTTATAAATTATTTCAAGAACGTGCAGAGAGAACTACAACGTCAAGGAGGAAATGTATTTGAAAATGCTGTAAACCTTATTCAACAGAGCATGAATTGTAATAATGAGAATATTTCCATGCTCATGGAGTTAATTTACATTTATCCAGAAGTATTCGAAGTGGAATGTTTTGGTAGGGTGTAATGGTGAGGAAAATGACATTTAATTTAGCGTTACTAAATGTCACATATTGTAAGTCCTATTTTAGAAGTAATGTATATAGTGATAGATTTTGTAAATTAATGTAAGCGTAACTCATTTACTTGTTATTTTATACAATTTTATAAAATATGTGAAAAAGATATAAATAAAAAACACTTGTTACTTAAAATTTGTTTTATTAAAATAAAAAGACATATGTACAGATTATATTTATACAATTTGATTTTTCAAAATCCATGAATTATGTTGACTGTTTAACCCAAGCCATTTTATGTAGAGTTTATCCCCCTTTTTTCTGATAATCTTCTCCACAAGATATATGTCAGGATACTTTACTTTCTGTAGTTCATGCTCGTAAAAACCTCCTTGAATTTAATCCCCTTCCTGATCCTCCAAGTGATATGTTCTAGGATTACTTCTATGAATCTTTCTGATTTGGAAAATTTCATTTGACCAATTAGGAGTATAACCTTTTGAAAATGCTTCTCTATATTTAGTAATTCTTACATAATCGTTAACTTTAAATTTTTGTTTTCTTGGATCAACTGTTTTCAGATGGCTATAGGCAGTTCGCAACAATCGTTTCTCATCTTTCCTTTTAACATTTATTGGTTTCATTCCAATAGTTCTGTGTTTTGTGTTATTGTATTCTGTAACGATATCTGATAAGATATCTAACCATTTGTAATTTCCTTGTAGGCTGAACTGCCTCCACATTTTATTTTTTAAAGTTCTATTCACTCTTTCTACAACACTCGCTTTAAGGTGTGTGTAAGAGCTATAGTGGTTAATTTTCCACCTATCGGTTAATTCCTTAAATTTCTTATTGTAAAATTCTTTACCCATATCTGTCTGTAAATTTTTGGGTCGTACATTCATCTGCGACAAGATCTTGTCCATCGCTCGTACAACTTCATTTCCACTTTTATTTTTCAGAGGTTCGCACCAAACAAATTTTGAAAATACGTTAATAACCACTAAAATATACTTATAACCTTTATTTATTTTAGCATACTTGATCATTTCAACAAGATCTGCTTGAACAAGATCATTAAGACCCTTAACAATTACTCTTCTTCTTTTAAAGTACTTTCTGGCAGGCTTATGAATTTCATTGACTATTTCCTGTTTAATGTTAGTCATCCTTGGTCAGCGGGCACTGCAGAACAATTTGAACATATAGCGGATCTTTATTCTTTGCATAGAACATAAACTTATCTTCAATATTTATGATTTCCCCCACAAGTTTTTCTGGTAAAACTTCTTTCGTGTTCAAGAAAACTGTGGTATCGACAGGTGAAACCTCTATATTTTCAACTCTACCAGATAAAAGGATTTTGTATTCTGTTGTAGTATTTTCTAATGTGTAGAAATTTATACTTTTAGATTTCTGTACACGACCTCGTTCATTTATAATACATTTGCTATGATATGAAGAGGGCTCGCAAATGTAAAAAGGTGATGTTCTTGGGGGTGAGGTTAAGATGGGTGAAGGGGGAGTTGGTGCAGAATATGGAGTTATTCTCTCCCTCAACATGTGCCTTCCAAATTTATCAATTGGCATGGTTAACAGACCTAAAGTTTTACACTTAATGAGGCTCTAACTTTCCACACATACTATTTATCGTATTATTTTAGCTTCCCTCAATTGTTCTATTATTGAAATTATTTCATTATTATGTCCATTATTCCCTGCTAGTTGTGACGCTATCAGGAGTCTTAAACGATCTACAATTTCATTATAGTCATCAAAATGCTTATATTCAACCTGCTTATTATTGAATTCCATCATTGTTAGATTTCCTCCTCTCTTGTTTTGACTCCTTGTTTTCATCGTTTGCGATGTAGGAAGAGAACTAGATCTCGATCTTTGCACCGTAGCGGGTATCGATGATGCTGATTTATTTGAGGTACTGGTTTTCTTATTGTTCCTTTCTTGAGTCAGCGAATATAAGTTCGTAACTCTTGGTTTAATAATATCTATAAATTTAAATGAATTCGATGTAGATAGGCCTTTCTCCGGATCGTAACCTAGGTAATGAGCATTAGTCTTTCTAATTATATCAATGTACTGATCTATATTAGTCGGTCGATAACCCGCAGGATGCTTTTTAAACATTAATTCATACAATCCCGGTGTACCTATGTATTTAAATTGACCGTTAATGATAAAGTCGGCTCCATCAAAGTCAATAGTTGCATCACCAATCGCATATTTTTTCGCAAATGGGTCGAAGTAAACACCGAAGGTATCGTCATATTCATTTTTTACATCCTCAAGTTTACCTTCTATATACGCTCGCGGTAAAGGTTTTTTAAATTGTTGTAAATACTTTTCATGCTCGGCCGCTGTAGATGTATCTGCTATCGTCGCTGGAAAAGTTTCATCAAAGAAACTTCCAGCGATTTCAGGTCTTACTTGGGTTGGATCATACTGAAACGTTTCATCCTCCAAGTAAACAGGTCCTGCGGTATTGTAATATTCAAGAGGAGTTTGACCAATTGATCGAGTGTTTAAACTTTCACGGTTAATTTCTTCTTTTAGCTCCTTTTTCAAATAAGGTTTTGGCAAAGCACTTTCCGTTTTAATTAGAGTTGACACCAAATCTTTAAGAGGTTGAGTAATTGGCTTGTAAGTTTTCTCTAACTGGGACTGTGAGTTGTCAATATCTCTTTTCAAACTTTTATATTTTTGTTTCAGCGCCTCTCTTGTTTTTAACAGTTGTACTGCTAATCAGTTATCCATGATTACTGACTGATATCATTCAGTGTTTTAACTTTATATATGAATGAATTTATCGAATCCTTTTCGATACTTTCCAGAGTTAATAGCGCAATCTTTATCTATTACGACAAATCCATATTTATCTTTCCAACAAAATGTACAGAGCTCTCTGAAATCTTGAAAACACATATCCACATTTACATGATCATCATAAATATGTTTCAAATTGGTCATATCCTGAGGGAATATCACAATAAGGTTAGCATTATCTCTACACAATTGTTTTGGAATGGCACTGTATGTCTGACATAGATAAAAACAATCAGTGTTTTTATGACGTCCACAACAAAAATAACTTTTAATGATATTTTGATTACAAGAAGCTAAATCATCGAATATTATCACTGAATTCGGTTTTATTTCTTCTGGAGGTATTACTGCATCACCATCGTTATATTCGAAATATCCAATTTCATTCACAGGTTCCATTAGCATTCTTAAGTACTCATATTTTGGTTGATATAGGGACTTAGAATATAAATATATATTTTCAAAACGTAAACCATTGGGATGTTCTAACAAACTGAGCATTACATTTGTCTTTCCACATCCAGAGCTTCCAACCAAAAGTCCTCGTTTCGATTGTCCACCAAATAAAATACCATGCTTTTGAATCGTGCTGGTCATGGAAACGTGATCATGATCTGCTATTGGTAGAACCGTTTCTTGCTGATGAATCTTCATTTCAAGCTGCTACTAATTAATACCTGAGGTGGAATTTCATTACGATAAGAACTATAGCAAACTGACTGGACATCGCATCCTACCTATATATATATATATATAAGGGTACCTAGCAAACATGTTTCATTTGTTTACACCATTTACGTTATAATGGTTAGAAGAAAGAGTTCTCCATCCAGTAAAGCTGAAAACGCTAAGAAGAGAGGATGTGGTCTGCTTAATAAAATAATTAATAAGCTCCCAGTAGAATTGCATTTACCTGGTTATAATTATTGTGGGCCTGGAACTAAACTTTCAAAGCGATTACAAAGAGGTGATAAAGGAATTAATCCATTGGATGAGGCGTGCAAAGAACACGATATAGCATATTCTAAATTTCAAGACGTGGAAGGAAGAAATCAGGCTGACAGAGAATTAGCTGAAGTTGCACTTAAACGTTTAAAAGCAGCCGACTCAGGGTTTGGTGAAAAAGTTGCCGCGTTGGGAGTCGGTGGGGTGATGAAATTAAAAAGTAAGTTGGGAAGAAGTCACGCCTCAAAGAAGAAAGGTGGACAAATAAATGTAAAAGTTGGTGTAAAGAGAAAAACAAAATCAAAGAAGCGGAGGAGAAGAATTCTAGATACCCCAAAAATAGGTGGATTTCTACCACTTTTGTTGCCTCTTTTGGGGGCACTAGGAGCTATAGGAGGAGGTGCAGCTGGCATTGCAAAAGCAGTTAATGACGCTAAGTCAAATCGTGAACAGGTTGCTGAACAGAAGAGACATAATTTAGCAATGGAGCAAGCCACAAAAGGGAAAGGTTTATACTTGGGTCCTTATAAAAAAGGCTCTGGACTATATTTGAAAACTTATCCAAAAAACTCCCAATAAAGCTGCCTCACCGACCACTCACTAATTTAGATCTAATGAAATATTCGAAAATGCTTAAAATTCCTCATTTTCGCGATATATTTATGAGAGATACGCTTCCCAAAAAAATAAAGAAGAATGAAACTGGTATAATAAATCTAGATACGAATGATGGAGAGGGCACTCACTGGGTAGCGTACGCCAAGAAAAACAAAGAAATAATTTATTTTGACAGTTATGGAAATTTAAGACCTCCAGAAGAATTAATAAAATATTTTTTAAGTGACGGCAGCTTGAATACAATCAGATATAATTATGACTCTGTGCAAAATTATAATTCATATATCTGTGGACATTTATGTTTATTTTTTTTGTATAATCAATATAAATAGCAGATTGTTTGATGGTGGGAGGTGATCTCCACCTGATCTCATCGTAGATCATTAATTCATAGGGGAAAAAGAGTAGAATAGCCACCTACCATGCATTTCTCAGTGAGTGGTGAGCGGTGAGGATCCCTAAATTAATTGTGATATAACAAATTTACAATTTTTTTGATATCATGCAGAAAATGGCATCCAAATTTTACAATAAAAATAATTCCATGATAGATTTTTCAATTGTATCAAATAATCCAGTAATATATAAGTCTTTCGATGAACGTTTATTATCATTTGAAAAATGGAATGGTACTGTGGAACCGTCAGAACTTGCTCTAGCAGGATTTTATTACAGTGGCTGCCATGATGTAGTCAGCTGTTTTTGTTGTGGAGTCGAGATTTATAGATGGGAGGCGTGTGACATACCTATAAATGAACACTTGAAATATTCAGCAGATTGTTCTTATGCAAAATTAATGAGAAGCCTATTGCTGCGAAATATAAAGGAGCACACATGTATAACAAAAAATCATATGGTTGGTTTTAGAAGAGGTTTCACGTGGCTTGTGACCATAAGCTTGCATGTAATAAGTATCTATATGTTTATGATACTTAACATACATTTATAAAATACAATATATACGTATGTACCAATATACTGGACATTATGCCTGTTTGTACATGGATTTGTCTCAGATATAAAAGTGTTTTAGAAGAATATGGATACCACCCATGGATAATAAAATATATACTGTTTGTAGCAATTGTGATCTAAGTGATAGAAGGGCACACGCTGCCTGATCTGTTGATATTTTATAACATAATTTATGTATGTATGCAATAAGCATCTGTATATTTATGAATGTAACTTAGAGTGTAATTTATAATAAATGCCTTAATAATAAATAATTTGTTTCAATATTTTTCAAATTATCCACTTTTCCTCATCATTCAGTTCTATAGTTATACTTCAAGCAGTGATTTTTTCAAATTTGAAGAATAATTTATTTCTTCAACTTCATTCTACCAACATTTCACAAATTAACCCCCTCCCCCCAAATTGTATATATAACTCACGAATACTATATAAAATAATAAAAGAGAATATAACTTAAAAACATTTATTAAAAAAACATATTTTTGAAACTACAAAAAAAAACACCTTAAATTTACAACAGACTAAAAATTAAATAAAACTAAACTAAACTAGTCACTAACCTACACTATGCTACAGTTCAATCAAATGGCATATTGGCCATAAAGGTGTGGCACTTTTTGAGCTCCACGTCAACTACACCGACTTTCGCCTCTACCGTATCGGCTTCTTCAGCAATAAGTTGCTGCCGGTGGCGAAGTCGGTGCAGATGCTGGAGCATTTTTGATTTTGATAGTTTCAGTTTGTGAGAGTACTTATTCGCCCTTTTCACCATGCACTCCCACACTTCACGTTTAAATTTTTCTCTTTCATTGTTCACTGCCGCCTCCTGCTTCGCGACGTCGCACCGCACAAGGTCCAGCCACCCGTCCATTTCAAATTGGAGAAGAGCCTCTCCCTCAGCCTCTCGCTGCACCGTCCTCGGAGATGTATCATCTGTTGTGGTCCCAGTCAGTTCCTCTCCGAAGGACGACACCGCTGCGCTCCTCCCCACATCTGATTTTGGCAAAACTATAAGAAAAAAGAAAGTTAGATATCCAATTATTCAATACCGAAGAATCAGTA
Source organism: Rutpela maculata (assembly GCA_936432065.2). Taxonomy (NCBI): domain Eukaryota; kingdom Metazoa; phylum Arthropoda; class Insecta; order Coleoptera; family Cerambycidae; genus Rutpela; species Rutpela maculata. Next base: position 124,271,406 of record OW386290.2, on the reverse strand, counting down.
CCTGGCTGTTGTGGTCTCGATGGCGCCCCAATAGGCCTGAGGTCCGTGAAAGATCCGGCCAGAATCTCGATGCCGGATCCGATGCTTCTAGCCGACCGCTCCCGGTTCATTAACTGAGCCATCTCCTCCTCAAAGGAGCAGTCGGAAAACTGATCGTCTTCTTGGCTAGCTAGGCCTCTTGGGTAGAACACATATCCAGCAGACATCTTATTTTCAGCAGGAAACAAGCAGAAATATAAACGTGAAGCGCGGAGCACGAAAACGCGGCGAATTAAATTTAAGTCTATTTAAAAAAAACTAACACTTAAAATAATAAATTAACACTTAAAAATAACTTACGAAGAAACTAATTAAAAAGCAAAAATTAAAAAAAATAAAAAAACAGAAAAATGACGCAAATATAATAAACTAACTAACACTTAAAAATACTACTACTCGAACTTACTTAAATAAAATAAATTAGAAAACAAGGATTGAAAAAATATTGAAACAAAATAAAAAACAATAAAAATTAAAAAAAACACGGCGGAATACAATAAAATCAAAAGTACAGAATGAACTGTTAAAATTCACAGCTGAATTTTACTTTAAATAAAGTTCCACCCCAAACAAATTGTAGGTAGGGAGATAGGTAAACAGTAAGTGTGCGTGGAATGAACTGCAATGTATGCAAGTTGAATAAATTGCATTAAATTAATGACATACATAAATCACTGATTATTGCAAGTTGGCAAGGTTAGTCACCTATGGTGTGATTGAATATTTTCCGGTATTATATTACATTGCAAGTCTATTGATATGTGATTTAACAAAATGTTCAAATTATAACATATTAAATAATTAAAAAGATATTATTACATGGGTTTATTATTACTAAATATTCAAGTTTTTGTAGGGAAAAGGATGATTGCACAGCAAAATATGAGAATGCAGAGGGTTCTCTTTAAATATTTTTTATATAAACAAATAAACAAATAAAATTCGAGGACTGCACATTTCAGATTTAACTATTTTTTGACCAGCTCTATAATCATATAAACATTGAATACACAAAAACATACTTGTGTGAAGACTGTCTCCCTGCAATTTTCAAGAAATTATCCAAACAAAGAAATATGACACATTATTAGTTGATGAAATTGTTAATTTGTAACTGTCATATTGCTGTACAAAATCTGTAAACCAATATTAGGAGTTGAAAATATTTTTCCACTACTTAAATTTAATTCTACTGCTATCCTATCTCATTGATCATTTTTGGTTTTAAGATTGATTTTCGAAAGATATTTAAGGTATTAATATTAAATAATAATATTAATATTATTAAGCTTGCTTAGTCGTTTTATTTTACAGAAAACATTTTTGATTTCGAAACAATTTTGAATAATGTCAAAACTGTTATCAATCCCCTAGAAACATTTTTAGCTGATTAATTTTGAGTAATTTTTTGTAAACCTTGAAAGTATTTATGGAGACTCAAATTACCAACACAATAATTTTACCATAAAAGCATGTTTTCCCCCCTCAGTTCAAATTACTATATTAATTAAGTGGTGGTGGTGGTGGTGGTGGTGGGGGGGGGTGGTATATAAAGAAACATGTGTAATGGATTCACTCATTAATATCAGACATTTCTTAAATACAGTTATTTGATATCGAATATATAGTTCCTTGTAAAACTATAATCTACAATGCTGTGTCCTCAGTGTGGAAAACAATTTTCATCAAAAAGTAGTTTGTCACGTCATCGTCGGGAAAGCTGTCCCTACAGAGAAATAACGGCACATAGTGCCCCTAAAAGAATCAAACTAAACAATTCACCGGCTAAAAAATACAATAAGGAATCCCAAAATCTTCCTGGCCCATCTGGTGTGCAGTTTCATGCTAAAAAATGTAATAAGGAATCTGAAAATCTACGCATCTCCGATGGTGGTCATATAAAAGCTCAGGAGGTTATTATTAATTGCCCACAATGTTATGAAAAAATGCCTAAAAATAAATTAATGGGACATTTCAAAAGTTCATCTCACAAGAAAGTGATCAATATTGTGGAAGATGGGGTAGAAAAACTTCAGAGCGCATTCAAGAACCGAATTTCGAGCTACCGTTTTTCCACAAAGAATCAGTGCACAGATATCACCCAGTTTTTGGAAGAAGTAAAAATGAAAGTTATCTCAGTGATTGAGACATATATTAAAACATTCTTCAGCTTAAAAATTAATATGGAATTATTTGGGCTATACGTTATTGAGGAGAAAGAAATGTCAGATATAAAGTCATTCAATACTAAAAATAAAGTTGTGACGCACTCATTGAATGTATTAAATCTGTATAATGAGTTCAAAGAAGAGATCATTGAGAAAGCATCAACCTTTCAAGAGCGAGACTCAGGTATGTGTAACAAATTTATTTTATCGTATGATTTCTGCAGCTTATTTTTTTTACATGACTATTAATTATTTTTTAGGATGGGCTCTGAAGCACGTTAGTTTTCTTGAAGTCAATCTCAACAAATACAACCCATTATTTGCATCTTCATACATTAGGTTACCTAAATTTATTGAAAATAAGAGAGCTGTTTTAAATATTCAAAATAATGATGACAAGTGTTTTGCTTATGCCGTCAATGCTGCGATTTTTCCAGCCAATGGGCCTCCGCATGAAGTATCATCCTATCCTCATTACGGAACATTGCTAAATTTTGAAGGTATCGATTTTCCTGTTAAATTAAATGATATTCATAAATTTGATATTTTAAATAATATCTCTATAAATGTATTCGGGGTAAATAATCAATATAAAGATGGTAAAATGGTCAGTGAGATTGTAGGCCCCTTACATTTCACAAATAAAAAACAAAATACACATGTAAACTTATTACTCATTGCTGATGTTGAAGGTAATACTCATTACACCCTTATTAAAGACTTATCACGATTAGTCTCTAGCCAAAGATCTAAACATCACGGTCGAAATTATATTTGTGACGGTTGCCTACTATTTTTTAATTCTCCTGAGAAATTGTATGCTCATGAAAGAAATGACTGTAATCATTTATGTACCATTTTACCCGATACAGATCCACAAATCAATAAATGTGGGGAATTAATTGCAGGAAATATTCTGAAATTTGTTAATTTTGAGAAACAATTACCGGTTCCTTTCGTTGTATATGCAGATTTTGAAAGTTTATTAAAGCCAATTCTTACAATGAACCATCTGATAGTAAATCCTTCTCCGTTAAAACGTACCAACATGAGCCGTATTCATTTTGCATCTACTTAAAGTGTAGTTTTGATGATAGTCTTTCCAAACTTGAATATTATCGAGGTGTTGATGCTGTGGAAGTATTTGTGAAAAGATTAGATGAACTTGTCTTACAATTATATCAAAATCACTTAAAAAATATAGTTGAAATGAAACCATTATCACAGAATCAACAAGATATTTTCAATAAGAGTCAAATTTGTCATATCTGCGATAAACCTTTTGAGAATGGTGATGAAAGGGTCCGCGATCATTGCCACGTTACCGGTAATTTCAGAGGAGCTGCTCATTCTCATTGTAATTTAAACTTTAAAATACCTAAATTTATACCAGTATTCTTTCATAACTTAACTAATTACGATTCTCATTTATTTATTAAAAAATTAGCTTTGAAACGAGAAAGTATTCAAGTTCTTGCACAGAATAAAGAAAAATATATTACGTTTTCCAAACAAATTCTTGTAGATAAATCTAATGACAAAAAACCGAAGAAAATTTTCATAAAATTAAGATTTGTCGATTCTTTTCGCTTTTTACCTGCATCTTTGGATAAACTAAGTCAAACGCTAGAAACACATCAATGTCTCGAAGTAAGAAAATTTTATACCGATGACAAACAATTCAATTTATTAAGACGTAAAGGTGTCTTTCCGTATTCCTACGTAGATTCGCTGGAAAAATTGGATGAGGGCAAATTACCATCACAGGATGAGTTTTTTAATATCTTGAGTGGTGACTCAATTTCTCAGGAAGATTATGATCGGGCTTGTGATGTGTGGCATACATTTAATTGTCGAACTCTTGGTGAATATTCAGACATTTATTTAATATCAGATGTATTGCTTCTTGCTGATATTTTTGAAAATTTTCGACAGATATGTCTTCAGACATATAAATTAGATCCTGCATAATATTTAACTGCACCATCCTTGAGTTGGGATGCCATGTTACGAAAGACTCGCATTGAGCTGGAACTTCTAACTGACATTGATATGCTTCACTTTTTTAGAAAGGGAATACGTGGTGGTGTTAGTCAATGCAGCAATAGAAAAGCCATTGCAAACAATCCATTCATTCCCGATTATAATTCATCAGAACCAACGTCATATATATTATATTTAGACGCCACCAATATGTACGGTTCTTCAATGAGTCAATGTTTGCCCACAGGAGATTTTCGATGGTTAAATGATTATGAAATCGAAAACTTCGATTGTACTATCTTTGGTGATGATTCACCAAAAGGTTATGTACTAGAAGTGGATTTAGAGTATCCGCAACATTTGCATGATAATCATAATGATTTACCATTTTGCCCTGAAAACATTGTGCCTCCTGGCTCCAAAAATTCAAAATTAATTCTAAATTTGCATGATAAACATAAATATGTTCTCCATTATCGAAATTTGAAACAGTGCTTGGAACATGGGTTAATACTTAGGAAAATATATAGAATCATAGAATTTTCACAATCTGCTTGGTTAAAAACATACATCGATTTGAATACTGAACTTAGAAATTCTTCAAAAAATGCGTTTGAATGAGATCTTTTTAAATTTTTAATAAATTCAATATTTGGGAAGACAATGGAAAATGTTGACAATAGGGTTGATGTAAAATTAGTATCGCATTGGAGAAATAGCATAGGTAGTGTGGGCGCCGAAGGACTTATTGCAAAACCCAATTTTAAATCATGTACAGTATTTTCAGAAAATTTGGTAGCGGTGCAAATGTCCTTATTGAAAATATTTTACGACAAACCGCTCTATATAGGCTTCACCATTTTGGATATCTCTAAAACAATAATTTATAACTTTTTTTATAACTTCATAAAGAAGCAATATGATGACAAAGCTATTCTGTGTTATACTGACACGGACTCTTTAATTCTAGAAATTTACACAAATAATGTTTATGACGATATTCAAAAAATATAGAATTATTCGACACATCAAATTTTTCGATTCCAAATGTACACAACATTCCGAAAACGCAATCAGTCATAGGTAAAATGAAGGATGAATACGCAGGTATGCCAATAGAAGGCTTTTTTGGTACCGAGGCAAAAGCTTACTGTGTTAAAGTAAACGATAGCGTCACAAAGAAAGCCAAGGGTGTTTCAAAAAGTGTTATAAAGAATCAATTACATTTGGTTGATTATAAACAAATAGTAGAAGACGGCGGTCTCATATATCGAAAAATGTATGTATTCTCTTCACATCTGCATACAATATATACCGAGTTGAAAAATAAAGTTGCGCTTTCCGCACAAGATGATAAGGAATATGTTATACCTAGCAGCACAAAAACTCTAGCATGGGGGCATTACTCTATTCGTAATTTATACGATAACACTGACCATAATACAGCTGAACATATTTTAACGGTTCTTTTAAGATTAGCTAATGCGATTATTGAACAGGAAAATCATGATATCGACTTTGACTTAGATTTATTGTAAGTTTTTTGTTTTAATGTTAAAATTATTTGTAATTTCAATTTATAAAAACTGTTATTTTTTATATCATTACTAATTTTTTTTGTTTGTATATCAAATAACTGTATTTAGGTAATGTCTGAAATTAATCAAATAAATGATTTATTTTAGTTTTATATTTCATATTCTATTACACATATCCCATTAGATAAGTAATGACATATATTTCCTATTTTTGGAACATATTGTACAACATACAATGTGGAGTAAATAACGAGCTGCTGTCTTTGCAAGTTGAATGAACTGCTGACTTTGCAGCTATCTAATACTGTCAGTACAATGAACTGCTGACATAAGTTGAATAAAAATATCTGATGTGAAAGTAAAATAAACTGCTAACTTTGCAAGTTGAATGAACTGCTGACTTTGCAGCTATCTAATACTGTCAGTACAATGAACTGCTGACATAAGTTGAATAAAAATATCTGATGTGAAAGTAAAATAAACTGCTAACTTTGCAAGTTGAATGAACTGCTGACTTTGCAGCTATCTAATACTGTCAGTACAATAAACTGCTGACATAAGTTGAATAAAAATATCTGACGTGCAAGTAAAAAAAACTGCTAACTTTGCAAGTTGAATGAACTGCTGACATAAGTTGAATAAAATATCTGATATGTAAGTAAAATAAACTGTTAACTTTGCAAGTTGAATGAACTGCTGACTTCACAAATGTGGTGAAACAGGTGTGAGGTATTTCACGTGTATCTGAAGTAAAGTGAGAGGTATGATCTTTCATTATAAAACATGAACATTAATTGAAGTGATTAGTTGACCGTATCATCATATCCCAGAAAAGAAAAAAATAGTAACGAAAGATGTGGATGTGTTACGTTAAGGAAGTTGAGATTACTGATTTGGAAAGTGGTGTCAGACATTTAAGCCAAAAGTTCTCAAATCTTCAGTTTGATGCAGAACATGAGGCAGTATATGGGATGGGAAGATTTTACTCCGAGGATGAATGTAACGAACTAGCGAAGACATACGAAGTGGGTCACGGAGTTTGTCAGAAGTTTTTAACAGAAAGAATATGCGAGAAGTGCCTTATCCAGAAGCTGGTGAAATTGGGTTTACATCAATTTCTACAAGTAATAAAACCGTATTTGAAGCCGGATCTTGCAAACATGGTAGATCTTCAAGATAAGGATAATTGAATTAATTAGATAATATTTAAAAATTGTATTCAATGTAATATTTTTTATTATCTTCAAGTATTAAAATAAAAAACAAAAAATCCATTTTAGTATTATTTATTAACACAGAAATAAAAATTTTCATACAAATAATAGACATTAGAAAGTGCACACATGCATTTATTATTTGAGTGATAAAAACATTTTGGGGTAGACTTTCTTAAAGTTGGTTGTTCATCTAGTTCTAAAACAGGTTGGGCGATAAATTGTCTCATGTAGTCTGCCTTTTCATGTCCTTTTACATAAACACAATCAACCCCCGAAGTCAAATTTTGAATAATTTTGCTGAATAAGTGCAGTGGTGTAAATCCATCACCCCATTTAATACCATGGTGATTTTTTGTTAACCAGTGAACTTGTTTTTGTAATTCCGGTGAAAGCATCTCAAATGGATAAGGTGGTTTAAAGATATAGTGACACGTTTTCATTCCATCATATCCTGCTAGCTCCTTAACAATAAATTTATTGTTTTCTATTTTAAATCCTTGAATATCCACAAGCACCATCATGTTTTTTAAATTTTGTAGTTTTTTCAAAACTTTTTTCTTTATGCAATATAATTCCACTATTTTTTTAAAAGTCTCAGTTTCTTTGTGTTCTTTCAACAGTCGTGCATATTCTGATCTCATTAGCATACTAACTTGCTTCGCACTATTTTTTGTTTATGCCAGTAAAGAAAAAAGATGTAATGCGCAGTTCAATGTTGATGTACAATTTTAGTTAAAGGATTATAAGTGAAATGTTTTTCATGTAATATAAGACAATATGCAGTAATATCCGAAGTAGTGGGAGTATCTGTCTCAAACTCTATTCTCATGACCACTGACCCCGTTTGTATAGCTTCTTTTTGGCGGGAACAATCAATATACGTTATTGCTGCATAGTCTTTAAATTCTTTTGTATTAAGAATAGGCTGATTTATTTTATGAGGGTAATAGGATTCTTGAAAAATTGCAAACATATCATAAAGTGTTGCATATTTATTGCTTTTAAAATCTAGGTACAGATCATTATATGGATATCTTTCGGAATTCAAGAAAACCCTTATGTTTCTTAGTCCACAGTCATCGAATTTACTCATATCAGATGTAATTATTCCTTTCCTGTCTTTCTGAAACGTTATTATGACATGCCTAGGAGTTTCTACCTTAGTAGACGTCTTGACAGGCCACGTATGTCTGCTTGAGGGAGGCAGAGATGGATATTCAATTAATTCCCAGCTTCTAAATTTTATAGGGAAATCTATATTTCGACTTATCAGCTTATTCAATCTAAGTTGTTCTGACATATTAACAGTGACATGTGGCACCCTCCAAAATAGTTTACTAATAGTAATTTTTGGTTTTTCAGTATCATCATCACTTGTAATGCTATCTAGATCATTACTGTTACGTATTAATACTAATTCTTGTCTCATATTAATGATAATCCTTCGGAAATCTTCAAAAAATCCAACTAGTAATTTTAATGGAATGCAAACATTGAAATTTCCATTTGTATCAGCTATAATTTTGTCACCTTTTTTATTTTTTGGAAACCATCCAGCATTTTGCATGGAAATACTTTCATTTTTATTGTATGATATATAATTTTTTAAGGTTGAAACTAATCCAACATTTCTCACTGCGTCTATAACAATTCCATTCATTTCATATCTAATTTCGCGAAACAAAAAAGCAATACCATTATTAATAAACTCCAATTTCTTAGCTTCAGCTCCATCCTCTTTCATTAGTTTTCCTTCAATGTATAAATAACTATTGCAAGGTGCAGTATAAGCATCTAAATCTTGGATGGGAATTCTTATTTCATCATTGTAATCTAAAGTTCCGGATATATTAGATTGATATGTATGGAACTGATACTCTGAAATTGAGTTGTCGCTAAAGGGCAGATCAGTAACATTCAGTAACTCCATTATACTAAAACTTCCAGTCCAAGTGATTCTAAATACTGACGGTTTTTCAATGTTAATCGTTCAATATTCTTTTTAGAACTGTTGGTTTCCTTCTTCCTCGCTCTTTTATAGTATGGCTGATGTCTATAAATGGATGACTTTGAATTAAATATCAGCACTATTTTTATTATTTGACTGATTTTCTAAGATGAAGTCTAACAGTTAAAGTTTCTTTTTGAAAATTAACAAGATGCCCTTCTTTGTCGACTATTTTGACAGTGATGTTGCTGATAGTTTTAACACTGACTGGGAAATAAATAATGTTTCAAGGTGATTCCACTATTTTATACCCAACAGGCACTGTTGGAAAGAACTGATGAATAATATGTACAGGTTGTCCATTAAAAAAAGAACCTACTGCAATGTTGCAATCGACGCAGATAGTATTCACCTTAGATATTTTTACAGTTTCATCGGAAGTATTATTATCATTAACTTCTAACTCTCTTTTCTCAAAACCTAATACAGGACCTATCGAGTCCTTTACGTTAAAATTAATTTTCCTATTTGTGCGTATAGTGACTTTGGAAGTATTAATGTCTGTGGTAATTCTGATAATTGCTTCATCATCTTCTTCACTTATTTTGTTTACGATGTATTTTATAATGTCATCAATTTCATAACAACCCTCGGGGACTTCAATTATATGTTCATTATTTTTCCCCCACTCAAATTTATTGTTGCTGTTGTCAATATTTGGAATAATATTATAAGTATCAAAATTTGTCAATCCAATTTCATAATCTACCTCATCATCTAAATATATTGGTAGATTGAAATTGTAATTTAATACAGAAGATTCTCCACTAAGAACAAAAGTAAATGACATATTTACACATTAACGGTTTATTATGAAATGAACCGATATATGCATGAGATTGTATCTTCCATTTTTTTAAATCCCAATAAATGAGGTTAGGTTCACCTCCCTCCCATTGACCAATCCCGTTAGGGTGGGTGCGGCTTATCCCCTCCCATCGACCAATCCCGTTAAGGAGGGGGTGGCTTATCCCCTCCCATCGGTCAACCCCGTTAAAGTGGGCGCGGCTTATCCCCTCCCATCGACCAATCCTGTTAAGGTGGGCGTGGCTTATCCCCTCCCATCGTCCAATCACGTTAAGGTGGGCGTGGCGCATCCCCTCCCATCGACCAATCCCGTTTAGGGTGGGGTGAGGAGTGGGGGGTACACAGGGAGGCATGGAGGGGGGTACATGCCGTTTCTCATTCTTTACCTACTCTTACATTACTTAATATTATTCAATTGCACACTACAACTATTTACATTTTAGGTGTATTATATATGAGTGTTTAAAAGCAACTAGAAACTGAAAAGTACTGCCAGGCACCAGCTACCAGTCTAATATAATACAAATCTCAACTTTAAAATACATACTGTAAACAATCTCTATTTAAATCTGTGGTTTTTTCAGCTTGGTGGAGGAATATGGGGTGGCTGCCTAGCGATGTCAACAGGTGTAGCAGGGATATTAACGGCAGCTGGAAGTTTCTGTCCTCTGAAAACCACCCCCCAAAAAGTAGCATACACCGTATTTTTGGCACTCAGCTTGATTAGTTTGGCGATTTCCCAATTAATAGTCGTTATAGCCGCTACTGGACTAGCCAGAGACATCAACAGCGCGGAGGCAGAACTGGAAAAGATGGAAACGGAGGTAAGCAGTAGAATATAATATAATGTCTTTAAAATATTTGCCATAAGAATATTTATTTTGTATGTAGCGAGCAGAGCTGTGCCAATTATAGAAAAAAATTAATAAATCACAGTTACAATTACACTTAGCAAAATTCTATTCAATTACAATTACATTGAAAATTGTAATTGTAACTTCATAAACTTGACACGTAAGTATATAGAGATTTTGTTATTTATTAATAAGAAAGTAATACAAATACTTTTTCTTCAAAGCTTTTGTCACTTAAAGCATGCCTTCTCTGTGCATTTATAAACGTTGCGAACTAAAAAAAGTCTTTCAACCGGGGCATTTGATCTTGATCCTATTGACGTTTAGATTTAGATTTGGAGGGGGTGTAATTCAATAGAATTTTTATAAGAGCTTATCAAATTAGCGTTGCTCAATGACATGTGCCGCTTGATACTATTAATATAAAACTCGAAAGCTAAATTTGAATCAATTAATCGCTATCCTCCTTTTCCGACTAATGTATACATCGACATTGAAGTTCTAACATTAAGTTGTTGATATATATTCTATGATTGTCGTCAAACTCTTATTGGGCAACAGCAACACTAGACTTTTCAGTTCTTCCATCTTTGATATGGGCCATGTGTCCCTTGAACCTTGTTATAATTGGATATTACGTTTGTCCAACATACCTACTTTAAATTATAATCCTTATAACTAATTTCGTAAATCCCGGACCTTTCGTTGTTCCTAAAAGTTGCAATTTATTTTCCGTTGAATGAACAATTCGTCATATCTACGTTTTTAAAATCCTGCTTTGATTGTTATATAGTGCTCATTAGAGCTGAGTAGACTGTATCTACCTTTATTTATTTTGAGATCCGGATTAATAGCAAATAATAGCATGTAGAATTGATATGCTAGTTAAGAATACCACCACTGTGTCGCGGCGTGAAATTGATTCGGCTCGAAGGACCATATGATTGTTATATAATGCCAAATTTTACCTTCTTGCAATTGTTTCTTGTTAATTTTACTGATGTAGTCATTGGAATTAATTACTGAACGAAGCTGCGTCTTGGGCAAATTTCCGAACACTGCTGTCAACTATTTTGACAGGTAGCAAGTTGGTGATCCGATTACGAACACAATAAGACGCACCTTACTTTCCTGGTTTATGTGTCTCTGGCTAACAGTATGATCTATAGGTTAGCTACATGCAATCGATCTTTTATGTCTGGGTGAAATTTTATTTCATCATTTTTAGTAACCTTCTTCTTTAAGACGGTCCAATTTTTTCAAAATTTAAGGTCCTTATACAACATATACAGTGTGACCCATTTAAAATGAGATCCCTCTGTAATATCCATTTTTTCCAACCGATTCGGATTGTTTTTTATTACACAGAGCAAGAGCATTAAAAAGTCCACTTCGGCACAAATTTTCATAAATAATTTTTTATTTTCAAGTCATTCTCTGATTATATTTCGATGTCGCAAACAGCAAAATTTTATTAGTAATATTTTTATAAAAAAAATCTGATTACACCACTGAATTCGAAAGATCTTAAAATGCTATTTATGTAACCAGCTACGAAAGACTTACACAAAACTGCCTTTCGGAACGTGTTACATATAAGATTTTTTATTATTTTAAACGTCTAAAAACCCTTTAAACATAAATTAAGTAAATTTAAAGATTTTAAAAATTAAGTAGTCTCTTTGCTGCTATTATTACACATTATAATTTTAATGTCAAAATTGACAAACGTTATTTAGCTAAGTTATAATATTATTTGAAATCCTAATTTGAAAGCATAAGGCAAATCGTGTTAATGAAAAATTTTATAAGCATATTTTGAAGGAAAGAAGAATATAAAAGCTTCCACTTTATGGACTCAGTATTCCATTTTGTGTTGAATAACCATTGTTTCTATTTCTTTTTGAGAGTTGTTTATTTTTCTTAATTGGTGATATAACGAATTTTTTCTCACCAGTTAGGTACAATTTAACTTTTCATAACTGGGTAGAAATTAATTTATGAAATTTTTTGCTAAAGTAGACTTTCCGAATCGGTCGAAAAAACAGAGGTGCTCTCATTTCAAATAAAATGGTTAAAATGGGTCAAATGTAGAAGGTTGCACTCTCCTTTTTTATTATTAAACATAAGTGTTCATTATTTACTATCATCAAAGTGTTCCGAAGTTTTATAATTTAAGTTATCTTTTTAAAATAGAAATATTTCATATTTGGCGATTAGAAACCATTCTAAAATAAAAATGTATGTTCATATATTTCAAAACGTAAATCTTTTCACAGTTTATTCTACTTATTTCCAACGTGCCCATATAATTAGACGACGGTGAAAGATGACGAGTTGTGAAACTTTCCAGGTATGTCAAGGATTGCGATAGGAGATTTTTCTGTGGCAGTTGTAAATAAATAGTTAGAAACATGTGTATAAGTCAACAAGTTAGTAATAATACTTGATTGATTGACATGGCGTATTGATAACCAATTTTTATTTTCTTAGTTCCACTGATATTAAACGGTTGGAAACAATTTGCAGTCTTTTATAATACATTTTTAATAAGTAACATGTGTGTTACTAATAGCAACAATTTAAAAAACTTTGTGGAGGACATGTTATTTTTTGTTTTAACAATTGCTTCCGCTGAGTAATGCTGTTTAAAGCTACCATCATATTTATATTAAGACTAATCGACAAACAAAAACATAGGTAATTAGCTATGTTTTGCAAATTGGATAATCTCTTATACTAGCCCGGATGGCAGCGACAAAAATTTTAGGATGATTTTATTAACATTCTTGTTCACTTTATTCTACTATTTCTGTGCTACAAATTGTTAAAATGGCTGTCCCTCAGGATACGTACGCGCTGGACAAAGCTTATATTTCATAATTTCGTCATTTTTACATTGTTTGGGAATATTTAATTCGCTGTTTACAATATAATATATCTACGTAAAAACAGCCTCTAGAATTTCTCACAGAGATCCAGGAATGTTATCTGCTGGATAGGTTGGAGTGAACGGAGGTGCGTCTGGACTTTCCCACTTCAAAACGCGAAAATACCGAGTAAAACTGCGTTAAATTTGATAGCACAGGTGAATTCTAGCTCAAAAAATTCCGCGTAAATCGATTTGTTATAACAAAAGAACGAAGTTGAAATAGAATTAATATTTGAAAATAACTAATATAGAGTTATTCAGTGGCAATCAGTGTAGTGCATAAAGAAGCGATCTTAAATAACAAATATAACAGCTAAGTACCTCTTCGTTTCTAAGTAAAACCATTGAAGTGTTTAGGTGTAAACCCTTGAAAAGTCGAAATGTGTCGAATTTATGACAGCAATGAACCAAGTAAATTATTCTAATCATTATAAAAATATTCAATTCATGGTCATATAAATTATCAAATAATTTTTTCTGATAATTATTAAAAATACTCAAACGAATTTAATGTAAATTAAACCCGTAGTAATCAAATACATTACTCTTAAAGTATGGTCATAACACTTTCTTAAAAATCTTTAAGCGAGGTTTTCATTATTATTAAAAGTATTCAAACTAATTTAATTTACATTAAACATGAAATAATAGTCTCACAGCACTTCAAGATGTATGCGTGGTGCAGTATTATTTCAGAAAAAAGGTACTTTCTAAGAGAACACACACATACGCCGATGATCTCCTAATCGCTGCAGGACACCTCTGTACTGAAAACAAAAATTTGTTTTCAGTACAGAGGTGTCCTGCAGCGGTATTTCTTGAAATCAAGAAAGGTCTAATAATGGAGCGAGACCCGCCAACAAAAGAGAGTTAGATCAGCACACAGTGGGAAAAATATGCCCTTTTTGGACAAAAATTTGCCGACAGTAGAGATTTCAATCAAATTAAATGAAAAAAACAGTAAATAACCTTAATACATTGTACTTTACAGTAGTGCTGCGATAAATTGGCTTTGGGTTAACCTAACCTAAAAATCACAGATGTTACTTCCAGATCCAGTGGAAGTACAGAAACGACAAAAAAATTTAAAAATTTTTTGTTGTTTAGATAGGCTTAGAATGTCATGAAACGTTGAGATTTTAAGTTTGAGCAAAGGAAAATGTCTGTCTGTCTGTCGGCCTGTCTGTAACTTTTTTTTGTGCCAACGATTACTCTGGAACCGTTTAAGATATTGACTTGAATTTTAACGAGATCTGGAACTGGATTATATTTTCATCTTATTCCGTTGAAGAGTTGGGGGGTAAATTGGAAAATTGGGGTAAATAGGGCTAAATATGTAGGTAAATCAAGCAGGTAAGAGTCCATAAAATTGGTGTTTATTATATACAAGAGAAGCTAATTTCTCAAAAATATTTTTGGCATTAGCCACCCCATTACTACCCTCAGCTCATTATAAAAGGGGGTGAAAAATATTGTGATTTAGTATGTGGACAGGAACCAATGGCCTCAATTTTTTTTTACTTCATCAGCAGGCCCAGTTGTATAACCCTGGGAGTGGCAGCAATGCCTACCGCACGCTGGTAAATCAATTAATCAATCAGAGATCCAGGAATCCTACCTGCTAACCAATGCGTAGAAAAAAGACGAGACCTTTAATTTGGAGACTGTCGGTTTCTCCCAGGAAAGAGGTTGTCTTTTCGAATATCGTGTATCGTGCCTTTTTTATATATACTATTAGCTTTTGACCGTACTACTTTTAATTACAAGTATACAAATTAAAACCTCCTACTCTGTATGTTTTACAACTATCAAACACGTGAAACTAACACTATCTGGAACGGCGATCGTATATCAATCAAAATTATCATAAAAGACTCAATTATATCATTTGTCACGGGGCATAACAACATGTCTCTGACTATAATTAAAAACATTTAAAAACAATTATCTAAACCATCTGTCATAACCATTTTATGTAAAAACTTTGTCCTTTTAAGCGAACTGCGGACACTCCTACAAAGGAATTTTATAAGAAGTGCTTGTGTTTAGAGACCTTCAAATCGAAATAACACCGATAAGGAGTAGTAGATTAGATGACTGATGATTGCATTTGATAAATTACATACCTTACAGTAATAATAATCTAAAAATGTTGGCTAGCAATAGCCTGGAGGCATCGAATTGAAACTGAAAGTCGGTAACGAATTAAAGGAAATGAATTATTCACTCATAAATTGTAATAGGTATGCCGAAGCAGGTAATACATGCGGTAAAATAATGGAGAAATCGTTTGAAAGCCTAAATATTCGGGATTTATCGTATCTAATATCAGTAGCGCTTAGAATTTTATTGAAAAATTTTTTTAGATGGCGTAGTTGCCTACTTAATATAAAGTGACATTTATTACCTTTGATCATAAACTATCAATTTACACGAATTATGTTACTTTTGGCAACTTTGACAGATTTATACATATACAATTGGAAAGCACGAATGGTATTTGTAGAGATTATTTCCCTCATAAATTAGAGAACAATGACATTTCGTAAATTTTAAAATTTTAACCAGTGACAACAGTTTTATACCGATTAAATGCAAGCTAGCTTTGCTAAAATTAAACAGTGATTATTTCACACGTTAACATGATAGCCAATGGAAGGCCTTTTTTGATAACGTTTCATCAATCAAATGTCATTATCAGTGGTAAACTAACCTATATCAGCTTTTGACAGTACCAATACGAAAAATGTATCGCTCTAATTTTTTGTATCGACGCGTCGACAAATATTGCAGTAATATTTTGACATATATGTCATGTTTTTTTCGTGAAATGTTTTCCGCAAATAGGATCACTCTTGCTTTTAAATTTTATCTATACATTTTTCTCTAGCTTATTGTCAACGTACCTTGTAAATTGTAATATTGTATTATGTAGTAGTAAATATAAATATAAACACATCACATATATAGTAAACAACCCTCGGTTCCAAAGCGAAGCCTGTCTGAAATATACAGACTATAACCCTTGCCTATCTGTAACTATTCCAATTTCCCTACTTTTCAATCAGGTAACAATTACATACAAAGATTGTATTTAATATAGGTCATGCAGAAACAAGTCAAACACGGCTATCAATAGCTTAATAACATAGTTACAAAATAATTATCACTGGCAGCATCTAAAATTAAACAAAAATGCCTACGAGGTAAATCATTTATTAAAAATGTACAAATAAACGTATTCGCTCTGGAAACAAACTAAAAATGGACTTACAAACGGTAATCAATCAAAAAGTAACAACACGTCTATAATTAGGAAAATCAAAGCTGTGTACTAAACATTATAATTTGTAGTACTTAAAGTTCTCTCGGCTTAACAAGAAAAACCTCAACTTTTAAATTTCTTAAGTTAAAAATAAGGACTAAATATGTAAATATGTATCAATGAACACTTTATGCTGTCTGGAATATAAATTATAATTAAAAAAAAACGTTTTAAAAACAAGCTTTTAAAAAATAACTGGTGCGCCATCTTTGGGAGTCCGCCGTATTGGATTTAGAATGACGTCACTTAGCTAACCATGCATTGTCATTCAAACTAAACGTGTATGGAAAATTTCAGCTCAATCGGTTGGGGATAACTGTTTTAAAATTCAGTTGCAAGATTTGACCCATACTAACAAGGCAAGTTAAATAAAAGCTTGTAATAATTCTAGTAGCGCTAGATGGCGCTTTCTATGTTCGTACTCTTAGTCGTGGAGAGTGAGGCACTGCTAACAGCGTACAGGCAGAAAACAAACAAATTGGGGATCATTTCAAGAATCGGATACCATACCGAAAAAAAAGATTCCTAGCGGAACATTGTTTTTACTCTTACGAGGAATACTACATCTTTACTTAATGTTCTCCATCTGATCTTACAATTTGTACCTACTAATGCTGTGATAATTAAAATTTCACCCATTTATTTATTTATTGTTATACCTTTATTAGATTTTAGTTGTACATCTCCTTGTTTGTTTGACTATTTTTCATATGTTGTCTAATCTACCTCTAACTGTATATACATGCATATATATGTACATATTTTTTCTTTTTTTGTTTTGTTCTCTTTTGTATTTGACAATTCCAATACTGTAATAGTCTATGGAAATAAACTCATTATTATTATTATTATTATTATTAAATATTTCAACAAATAGAAAAAAATCGACTACTGGATATGCCGCATCTCTAGTGCATAAATAAAATATTTCCTTCTACTTTTGACTGATAGACGCTAAAATTGATAAACTTTTTTCATTTTCTTTAAAAATCTTGAGGATGGAATACAGGGTGTCCCAGAATTGAGTTCCCGAACGGGAACCTGTGATTTCTGAGTTCATATTGGGTTCATATAACCCACCTTACCTTAGTCCAAAAATGCATCCCTAAGGAAGTACATCCTCTTAAAGTGAGATAGAAAAAATTATTTCCAATAACTTTCGTTATATAGAAGACAATTTTATTCAAATTTTGATGTGAGCTGTATCTCTATAAGTACTCTATGTAAACTTGATAACAACCAAATATTTCCTGTTTCTCAATTTCTTTCATAATAATTAATATTTGACTGGCTGTAATTTTTTAATCATCCTGTAAAATTACGGAATACTTGAACATTTTTACACAGTATCAAGAGAACTGCAAAAAAGTACTCTTAAAAATTTTTATAATATTAATCACAATACAAGAAATTATCGTTTTTTCTTTCCTCTATTTGTATTTAACATTTATTTACAATTCTAGAAAGAAAAATTGTAATAAGAGAGAAGTATTATTATTTTAAATAAATTACATTGCCCCTCATGACATTCACCTGTTTCAGAACACAAATTAATACTTTTAAAATTTCGTGTAATATCAGCCGAAAATCAAGAATTATCGTTTTTTCTCTCTAGGTCATAGGTGCTTGTGAAACAGAAAACCTATTGCGTTGTCATGACAATACAAAACTTAATTCATTAATAACGTAAAAAAATAGCAAATATAAATTTAATTTCGGTAATCTACCAGCAACGAGTTGGTTTGTAATTTTGTATTATGAACCAATTTAGGAATGAAGAATATGCTGACGTGCATTTGATATATGGAGAAATGAAGTATAATACCCGAGCTGCTGAGTGAAGATACAGGCAAAAGTACCCAAACCGAAGAACACCATGTCATAAAACGTTTATTGCTGTCTATCAACGTTTAAAGGACACTGGATCAATGTGTCCTGTAAATAATACTAGGGGTAGGACTTCTGTAGTAAATACAGATTACGAGGAAATTGGCTACAGGCTATTGATAAAAATCCTGAAATAAGTATCAGAAGAAACAGAAACAAAACCAAGATCAAAAGAATATTATTCACCGATGAAGCAGCATTCACGAGGGACTGAATATGTAATTTACACAATGCTCATCACTTGTCATCTGTTAATGAAAATCTTCATGTCATAAAGCAAACGAAACAATAGCAGAAATTCTCAATAAATGTGTGGATAGGTATAGTTAACAATAAACTCATAGGTCCAGTTAAATTACCAAACCGCCTAAATGGACAAGAGTACTTACACTTTTTGTAAAATGATTTACTACCTCTGATGATGTACCTTTGGAAATACGACGTAATTTATGGTTCATGTTTGTGGAAACCATTGGATTGGCAGACGCGGACCCACTACGTGGCCAGCCAGGTCACCAGATTTGAATCCTTGCGATTAATTATTATGAAAAAAAATTGAGAAACAAAAGATATTTGGTTGTTATCAAATTTACATAGTATACTTATAGATATACAGTTCCCATCAAAATTTGAAAATGTTATCTTCTATATAACGGAAGTTATTCGAAAAAAATTGTTTTTTCTACCTCACTTTAAGAGGATGTACTTCCTAAGAGATGTATGTTTGGACTAAGGTAAGTTAGGTTATAAGGGCCCAATATGAACTCAGGAATCACAGGTTCCCATCCGGGAACTCAATTCTGGAACACCCTGTATAATCCATTCGAAACTAAATTACTATTACTACTATTATTAATTAATAAAAAAAATATATTTTACATGAAAATATTATTATATTATTAATAAAACATGACATATTATGTCTATGTCTGTAATGCATTTTACAGCGATAAAACCGTGTGCTCTTTCTGTCTAATACTAATCTAGTCGTTTTACTATTATTATTGGTGTATTATCTCAAAAATGAGATTTCATTAGCTACCAGGCTAATCACTAAAATAATCGCTTCAAATATTACACCGTTATCCGAAATCTTTATAAATTCTATGAGGATGTTTTGGTTTAATAAAACATGAATATATAGAAAATGTTGAAATACGTATCTTAGATTAAAAAGATCCTAAACCTGAGTTTTTCTGGAATATATGCGCGGGTAAATTGTTGAAACTTGAAACTATTAATTTTGAATTCTTTATTTATGACATCAAATTTGGTATCAGCCACTTCAAAATGCCAATCTTAATAAAACTATGACAAAATTTGATATTTGAGTTTTGAGAGTCCACCACGCTTTGCCCTGGGCGTAGCTTGATGAAAAACTGCAATGGGACTACCACCGCTATAGTTTGTACAAAAATTAAATTAAGTTTTTCGTGTGACAGAGTAGTACGTAAACAAACGTTAAGAAAGCATACGTGTTAAACTGAGATAATTTCCTCCTTTTTAAAATTTTTTTGCAAAAGACAGGACTAAAATAAAATAAAATATTGATGAGTATTAGACAATGTAACTAATCATTTGTTTAGTAATAACTTCCAGTTGGCTATAATACATAGAGAGTGACCATTATTCTTAAATGTACAGCTTTCTCCAGTTTAAGTGTGCATCTTTATGGATATAGGAAGTTCTATTACCTGTTGTGTCAATAATTCATAATGTGTTTTCCAACCTTTCCTTTTCTTGTAATTACAATTTAGTATTCATGTAAAAGGTTAAGAAAAAGAGTGACCGTAAAAACAGGTCCAAATTCGCCCATTTTAAATTTTACTGTAAATAATGTGCTAAATGATTGTTTACAATTAGAACATGCTTCTGATAAAGTTTTAAGTTTCAAGTTGCGCATAGTCAGTGAGATATGAGTGAGAGAAGATGTCTAATTTAGGTAATTTGATTCATGAAATCATTGTAAAGTACATATATGTACTACCTTTTTGTACGTATTTAAAAAAATTACCATGAACATATTTTGATATGTATTTATGTTTTGGAGGTCGCTGAATTCAAATCCGAAGTCAGAATTGCGAAATTGAAGTTGGCGGATCCAATATGGCGGACCGAATTGTCGAAAACTTCAATTATGACCACGAAAACTTATATAAAGAGTTCTTTTTACGGTTTGGCAACAAAATTGCATATACTTGGATTTTTGGGTCGCCTATTACAAACCTGAAAATATAATCCTAAAATTCAAGATGGCGGATGTGGAATTCAAGATAGCGGATCCAATGTAATGGACCAAAAAGTCAAAAACGTTCTGTTTAGTCTCGAATCATTCTACATGGAGTTCGAGGTCGCTGATTACGAATTTGAAATCAATATTCTAAAATTCAAGATGTCGCATTTGAAATTCAAGATGTCGGATCCAATTTAACAGAAAAAATTCAAAAGCGGCCTGATTGATTACCAAAAAAAAAACGAAAAAATCTATTATAATGATTTTAAAGTCGCTAGGATTCTGCAGATGGCAGATCTAATATTCAAGATCGCGGATCCAATATGGCAGATAAAAAAGTAAATTGAGAAGGTACGTTAATTAAATTATACAGTGTGTCCCAGGATAGATGTAGCAAGAGGTGTAATGGACCAAAAATTTTGGAATTTTGGAATGGTATTTGGGGATTGAGTCCTGTTTGTTATAAAACTAAAGTATACCAAAAATGACTTGATTTGGTGTTCTACAGGATGTTTTATAAGCAAAGTTGTAAAAATCACCACTAATAAAATAACTTTATTTTTCAAAATATGAAAAAATTCCACTAAGAAAAGTTATTTAGAATGCAATTTTATACTTCTATAACAAATTTCAGGAATATAAAATTATTTTTTTGGTATTACTCATAACAATAATACTGGCCTAATTGTAGGAAAACTGTTTGGTCTATGACAAAAAGTATAAATGTTATTTTGTATCGAATTTTGTGTTCTTAAATTTTACTTGAAGTTGAGTTGTTTTGTCATAAGTATACAGTTTTCAAGATAATTCCAAAAAACTGTCCGCAAACTTATTTTTTTTCAAAATGGCCGCCGAAAAAAAAAATTCCGCTTGGCACTATATCAAATTTTATTCGCCAAGAAAACTTTACATCTGTGCAAAATTTCATGTTAGTATCACAAAGTGAACGATTGTTATGCTTAGCAACTCCACTAAAAGCTTTGTATATCTATACTAATCGATTTTCTTTAAAACTTTTTCCTCTAGCTAGTACTAATTTACTGTTCAAATTTTAATTCAGTCAAACTTTTGTTTGACGGACGGACGGAGACAATGGTAAATTTTTCTCTACAAGCGATATGATCTACGGTTTCAGAAAGTGCTTTGCAAGTATGAGAGTTTTGTAACTTAACTGTAACTTAAGTAAAAAAAAATGGAAAAAAAAATGGAGCAAAATACTCTTGCTATATACAACGAATGTATTAAATGCTTAGAAATTAGGTACATTCTAAGATATATTATTTCGGATTTTTATGTTATTACTGACGTCACAACATTTGAATTCCGTTCTCTTTTTCTTAGAATAAATGTAATACAAAATCTGTTAAATAAACCAAATATTTTTTTACAACCTGATATAATATATATAATTTTTGGTACTTTCCTATTTGCTTTAAATAATATAGATAACTAACAAACGTTGTTTTGCCATATAAATTATAAATTTTTGTCTAAAAAATAAAAAGAAAATTTCTGGATAGGGCCACCCTTATCACCTAGTGGTATAAAAAATAGCCTACGACCTATTCTCAGACCTACCAAATATACACCAAAAATTTCATAAAAATCGGTCAAGCGTTTCGGAGGAGTTCGATAACAAACACTGTGACACGAGATTTTTATATATTAGATATACAGTGAATAAAGCACAAGAAAACCATTGTTTACCGCCGCTTTCTCTTGATCTTTCCAGTACTTCCCTCTAGTCTCGAACAAAAATGGTTACACCTACATACGTCTTATATTCTCATTTAATGACCTTTTCATTACATTTTCCAACAAAATAAATAATATGATATTAGTATTATCAACAATACAATTGTTACAATGAACCAAAAATCCTTCATTAGATTTCTTTGATCTGTTTGACTTTTACCAACTGAATTTTTATAAATTTAGAATGTCAGTAGGCACCTGATTGTGTTATATGTGTTGAAATTGCGTGGACAAGAATAATTACTGTTGTAACGAATAGCTGTTTTTAGTGTAGTAATCATCAATATTCCTTTATCTATTATTCGTCTTTGCGTAACTTGATACAATTTTATGACTATTCATGATAAAACTAGCCTTCGCCTAACCTACACGTGAATATATCACCTTAAGAAGACAATGATTAATTCATTGTGACATATAAGTACAATCTTCCAGCTCAATGTCACAGATACTCAAAGGACATACTTTTAAAATGGAAATTTCATGCCATGATATCAAAATCATCTTCAATTTCTTCATATAGTGGTAAAATTTAGCCCAGAATTTCCTGTTGGATAATTACAGACACACAAAAAAACTAATTTTATTGTTCAAAGGTGAAAGACACCTATCCTTATGTTTTTTGAGCCGCTGATTCCAAATCTCTGTGAAAAATATAAGTTCCATTGCTCACTTTTTCGCAAATTGATATTTCATCCCCAAATTCGAGGTTGAATGGCTGTTGAATCTAGCAGAAAGATACGTGTTGAAATGAAACTTCTGAATCATTTAAAATTACTCTAGTCACATAATCTCAACGTTCTATCGTACCACGGAAATGATGGTGGTGATCTTTTTCCCCCAAAAAATCTACTGCAGCCCCTTGTTCTGATTTTTCCATAATACGCTTGTGCGGGCTTGGCAGATCGGGGTTATTACAGGGAACATTGATAAGTCGAGTATCTTTTGACGCTAAAACAACCCCCGGAGAATGACAAAACATTCCGAAAATACTACGAAAGGGCTGAAGAGCGGTTTCCTCCAGTTTTCGAGAGCAATTGCAATACTTTCCCCCTCTCTTCTGAAACTACCCCTAAATGATTTTTCTGTACTACGCTTGTAAGGGCTTGACAGATCGGGGTTATTTCAGGGAATATTGATCAATCGAACACCTTTGGACCAGGAGACCCCAAAACAACCCAGGGGATTGTAACCACTACTTCCCTGAATGACAAAACATTCGGAAAATACTGCGAAAGGGCTGAAGAACGGTTTCCCTCCATTATCGAGGCGAGGAACGCGATGGTTGCAATATTTCTCCCCCACTTTTCTGAAACTACCCCTCAATGGAAGAAAATTAGCCCTTGTGCTGATTTATCCATACTACGGGATTATTACAAATAGAAGGAAATTAAAAATGAAATAATTTCTTGTTTTTAAATGTATCTTGGGTTAAATCGATTAAAATATAATATCTTTAGTACTCATTTAACTCTGCTATCATTTTTTTCCACCATTTTTCAGACACCGTTTTCAATTTTTTATTGATTTTAATATAAAATTTGAGATCAGCGACCTAAAAGACCCCTATATAAGAAATAAAATCCGAATTCAAAAAAATTGACTTTGCACACCTTGCCATATTTTCTTTTAAAAATGCAATTTTTTATTTTAGTTGAGTTCTAATATTAAATTCGTAATCAGTGAGCACAAAACCGCCAGATACTTAATAAATATTAAGAAAAAATAAATTTTGTTTTTAGGCCGATTTTGCGGTCAGATTCTTAATCTGCAACCCCAAAAACCTTATGTTATCAAATTTTAGACAATTGCTTAGATAAATAAAAGAGTTTATAAATATTTTAATTATAGCAGAGCAGGAATTATAGAAAATTCATAAGAATCGTGCACTTTGTGCTAAGTCTTAAAAATTTGGTATACCTAGTCTTAGGTATGGTCTTAAGGTTTTAGGAAACCATCGTAAGCAACTTGTACGCGACCTCTGGTGGCCTGTTTGCTATAAATCCAATATGGACGCCATATGTATTGGTATTTTTAATAGATGGGGTTCTATTAGACATAATATATGATTGAGTAATATAATACCATAATACCAGTATAGTATATAATTATAAGAATAGTATAATAATATATAATAAATAATAATTGAGTATTATAATACCATAATACAAGTATAATATATAAAAATGCAATATTTTTTTTGTTCCAGGTTTACAGTCTGAACATTGACTTCAGAAAACCATAACGAGTGTGTTTCTTCATGTCAACATAAATGTGAGTTTCGAGAATACTAATTGGACTTTGTGTTGCTTGTGCCAGCAAGATATCCGAAAAGACTTACGATGTCCATATAAGAAAAAGTGTTACCACAAAGCATATGGAGTACTAAAAGTAGATTTGAAAAACTTTGTTGATAATGAGGTGCCTATTTCTCTCTTCTTAAGTTATCATTGCAGCATACCAGAGCGAAAAAGCGCCCGGCATCTATTATGGTATGTTGCTTTATTTGTCTTTATTGTGTTCGCAATCCCAGAACCATCATCTAAACACTCCACGTTCACATCAGAGGCATAGGCACCTCATTATCAACAAAGTTTTTCAGATCTACTTCTAGTACTCCATATGCTTTGTGGTGACACTCTTTCTTATATGGACATCGTAAGTCTTTTCGGATATCTTGCTGGCACAAGCAAAACAAAGTCCAATTAGTATTTTCGAAACTCATATTTATGTTGACATGAAGAGACACACTCGTTATGGTTTTCTGAAGTCAATATTCAGACTATAAACTTGGAACAAAAAAAATATTGGATTTCTATATATTATACTTGTATTATGGTATTATAATACTCATCTCAAAGATTCATTAATATAAAATAAATATTTTGAATAAATTATTTTATTACTATTATGCACATATTTCGAAGATATTATCTTCTCATCTTTGCATTCTTGGCAATAAAATTATACACAATTCCTTATAAATTAAGTATTAAGTACCATTTATATTATTATAGTGTTATATTGTGACCTTGTTTTGTCATTATACGTGTTTGTTTCTTAAATATATGCTACATTTTTTTTAAAGTTTTAGGTGTCTGGCGGAATGTGAAGGTGTAGTTTTCTATCATACACACGTGGTTTCAATACCGGAATTTTTGCATTTTTTTAGAATCAGAATATGATTTGATTCAAATAGTATTTGACATTTATTGTTTGTGCATTTTTTTTCTAATATAAATATTTTAATATACACTTTTTAAGTTTAAGTTCGACTTCGATATCTCTCGTTCTACGATAGCTAGAAATTAAAAAAAAATACAAGTAAACTAGATTAAAAAGTCTATAACCGGAAATTATTTTCGAATATACAGGGCGAAGTTTCAAGATCGAGTGTCTTTTTTTAAATCGAATTCTATGCATACTAGTACATTTTTTAAAGCCTCTTTCTAGATTCTATTCATTCTTATATTATTATTGACTATCTCCCGACCCCTTGGATGTAATGAATTTTAACCTCCCCACAATAAAATTTTGGGAGGTTACTACAATTAGTCCAAAATCGAAAATTGAGAAAACATCAAATCTTTACGTTTTGAGGTCCCAGGAACCCAAAAAAGTTGTTTTTAAAAAATGTCTGTGTGTGTGTGTGTGTGTGTGTGTGTGTGTGTGTGTGTGTGTGTGTGTGTGCGTAGGTCTTGCAATAATTGTGTGGACACACATCACTCTATAACCATACTTATGTGGCCTTCGCTAATTGTGTGGCCATGCACATGGCCACACAATTTAAAACCTATTTTTACAGCATCTACGTGGCCTCCCCACCCTATTATATCTGTCGGTTTCCCGAAAGCATCAGTACGCCGTATGTCTACATCCATAACGGTCCATGTCTCAGAGGCATGAAAAAAGATGGAGAAAATTAGGGCGTTGGATAATCTGATCTTAGTACTTTTCATGATATTTCTGCTATACCAAGTTTTGCTTAACTGGCACGTTACCGATTTTTCCATCCGTATTTCTCGCCGAATCTCATACTCGCAGTTGCCAGTATTGTCGACAAGGGCTCCAAAGTATATTGTCTTATTTATTACCACACAGTAATACGTAAAATGTCTGTGGTTATCATTTGCTTGACCCAGAATCATAATATTCATTTTGTTGTAATTTACCTATACTTAAACCATAATCAGAGCTTATGTTGGAGTCTGACCAGCAGGTGTATGAGCTAATCCTTGCTTGCTGCAACTAAATGGTTCCAAGCTGGAAATTTTGGTTCCGTCTAAAGCCACACCACTCTGCTACCTCAACATACGTCTCAACACATGTTCACTCTAGAGGATTTGTGACGCAACGCAGCCCTGGGTGACGCCTTCGCCAACTTTACATTTGTCTGACTTACTGCTGTCTATTTTCATCAGAACGGAGCTTTCTTCATACATACCATGAACTAAATTTACATATAATTCTCTGTCCGAGGTATTAAATTGAAGAATATAAAATTTCTAAACGAAACATTTTAGCATTAAATAATGTGTGTCATTTTTAGTGAGCTATTTATATGCCGGAGAAATCAAATTTGAAATATAGGACCAACGTAGATTTCGAAAATTAAAGTTTTTCAATTCCGTCAGTCTGTCTGTCGCGTGTTTGTCTGCTTGATGGCGATGTAACTAAAAGACTATTTGACTGAGAAAATTAGTATTTTGCCATTGCCAAGAAAGAAGCCGGCTATACTTTTAATAAACAAAATTCAAGGTAAACGCCCTAAAAAAGTAATTAATGGAAAAAAATGTTGCTCAGGGCAATATATGGCATGTAAGTTACGATATACTACTATACGTTCTACCTATTTTTTTCTATCGGGTTTTACTGTTATTACCCTCCGTTTTAAGTAAAACA
Source organism: Rutpela maculata (assembly GCA_936432065.2). Lineage (NCBI taxonomy): Eukaryota > Metazoa > Arthropoda > Insecta > Coleoptera > Cerambycidae > Rutpela > Rutpela maculata. The sequence goes on along the minus strand of OW386290.2, from coordinate 124,243,758 downwards.
GGTTGAAAAATTAGTACCCCATCTAGAAACTAACCACTGATGGATAACAATGTTACCTCCTATAAATATCAATAATTAAATACTTACCTAACTAGATTTTGATATGCTTTAATATAATTCATGCAAATAATAGAAACGACAAAAGATATATTCATTAATCATTAGGCCATACAAGAAGATCCTACGATAACATATGTCGTGACGATTTCGAAAATTAAGAAATTTGTAAGTTATTAAAATTACAAAATATCCGTTAAAGTAAAAGATAAGTATGTACCTAGGACATCGTCGGAACGGGCAAGAAATAAGCAATTCTTGCCATCATAACGTGCCTCGATTCAAATGTTTGTTTCTATGTCTCAAGAGGATACAGGAAAACTACCGGGAATTCGAAAAATCTATTAGGAAATACAATTTTTTTTTAAGAATTAAGTCCACTAAAAATAGAACTCAAAAATGGTGTGTATATTTCGAACGGAAAGTACGCATGTCAATTTTTCATGATTGCAATATAATATGCAGCAATATTCATGCCTAAGCTGCAATAGACCACTTTCCGCTCTTAATGTGTCATTATTTGAATAACTTATAGTAATAAAACTTGGAAAACAGTTCTTATAAAGCTTCTAAACTAGTCATATTAAAAGGATTGTGATAATCAAAGCCTTTTTTAAGCTATTGCATAGCTTCTATCGCGGGCCTTGAGCGCGGGGACCGAATCCAGAAATTCCGTAACGAAAAAACCTCACGCTCCCCACTCCGACGGGCAAGGAGGTGTGGCTTGAAGGCCGTGCATCGTCTAACGTCGTTTCAGTTCAGCAGTCTTCGACACGGCGTTGTGTGCGTGCGATTAGACGTATTGTACGACTCTACGAAACTCGCACGAATCGAGACGAGCTGCTCCGAAATCGGACGAATACATAAGCAGCTGTTTATGAGAAAGTATATAGGTGTATAGGTATTTATGTACAACAGTGAATAGCTGTACTTGTAAAATTTGTGTATAAAGTGTTTTGAATATGAATGAACAAAGTGCATTTATTATTAATGAAGAAAGTCATTATTTAATAATAGAAAAATTTGTTTTCTTATCGGTCACCACGCTCAAAAAGTGTAACTTGAATTAATATCAAAGAAAAAGCAATACTGCATGAATAAAATAAATAAATAAAATTATAATTGCATAAGTTGATACAAAATGCTATGCAATAGCTTTACCGCGGCAGTCCCCGAGTGCCACACGTCTTTTTTTCTATACATTTCTTTCGCTTGGGAATCAGCCGTTATATAATAAAAGCCTTATAGCAATGGGAATAAATTTGCCTGAATACTGTAAAATTGTAAGAAATATCGAACGTTAATATGACACTTGTTTTAAAGAGTATGGATTGTCAAAAACACACAACTTTTTTTTTGATAAACAATCTATCAATACCCGAAACTTTACAATTTAAATACAGACATCCTACTACACACTAATCATTGAATAATGCAATACCTAATATGATATATAATCTACATGATTATATTTATTTTAAAATAAAAAAAAATCCCTTCTAGCATAACGTAAGTATTGTAATTCTGAAGTAGCAAAGGGCAGGCGACGGAAAGTGCATAAATAATCATTTACAGATTTTTTTAATATGAAAAAACATGTACCTGAAATAAATCATCACAACTTTTTTTTATAATGACAGGGCGTGTATTATTGTCCACACAATATACACAAAATTGTGGGGCCTGGCCACACAATTATATTTTTGCAAAAAGTAACATTAATTTTGAGTGTAAGAAAATTTTGAAAATAGAGTTATAAAGCCCTCGAAATGGTGAGTATTGATTACGTAATAACTTGAAAGACCCCATTTGTTGGTGAAATGTCCAGTGTCCACACAATTATTGCCGCACCTGTATGTGTGTGTGTGTGTGTGTGTGTGTGTGTGTGTGTGTGTGTGTGTGTGTGTATGTATGTTAGCACGATAGCGGCGAAGCTACTAAACGGATTTGGATGAAACTTTGCATGAGAGTTTCTTTAGTGCTCCAGAAGATCTGAAAAGGTTTTGGTTGAGATCGGATTACGTTTAGTGCCGTTTTAGCACAACAAGTTGTTTATTTTATGATTACTTACAATTTGTAATTGAACCATTGAAAAGCAGTAAAAATTCCGATTTCAACGATATATCACACTTGCACTTTTTCGATTTGGTTTCCGTGAAAAAAATGAAAAAACAAAAATTTCACTTGTTTTGTCCTCAAAGCAGTGCAATGTACAGGGTGATATTCTAATAATGACAGAGGTTGTTCAGTGATTTCGGCTGATAACTCGGGAACGGTTGAAGATATCGAACTGAAATTTGAAACGTAAGTATAAATATTGTAGACGGATGGATTACGAGTGAATTAATAATACACCTACGTCACATTACGTCACAAATAAGAAAAATTCTTAGAAACTGGTGCAGATATCGACTTAACTATTGGAAACATCCAATTAAAGTTTGAAACGTAGATGGAAATATTGTAGATGGATGGAATACGAGTGAATTAAAAATACACCTACGTTCTGATGACGTCGTAAAAGCATAAAATTCTTATAACAGGCGAACTGATGATGATATCAAAAAAATATTTCTACAAGACGAGTCACGAAATTTTTTTTTTTTAATTTCCAAAAAATATCAAATTTTCGAAGAAATGTCACTTTTCAGAAAAATGTCAAATTTTCAGGAAAACGTCAAATTTTTGGAGAAATGTCACTTTTCAGAAAAATGTAAAATTTTCGAAAAAATGTCAAATTTTCGAAAAAACGTCAAATTTTCGAAGAAATGTCACCTTTCAGAAAAATGCCAAATGTTTGAAAATTGTCAAATTTTCGGAGTAATGTCATTTCAGAAAAATGTCAAATTTTCGAAAAAATGTCAAATTTTCAGAGAAATGTCACTTTTCAGAAAAATGTCAAAAATTCAGGAAAATGTAACATTTTCGAAAAAACGTCAAATTTTCGAAGAAATGTCACATTTCAGAAAAATGTCAAATGTTTGAAAATTGTCAAATTTTCGGGGTAACGTCATTTCAAAAAATGTCAAATTTTCGGAAAAATATCACTTTTCAGAAAAATGTCAAATTTTCAGAAAAATGTCAAATTTTATTAAATGGACTCAAAGGAAAATTCCCAAAAAATACTACGGGTCCATTTGTGGTATAAGTTCTCTGCTAGTGTGTTAAAGCGTGCAGACTGTATGCTGAGTATTTTTGACGTGTCAGGTGCATCGAGAGATTACAAGTTTTTCCGACATTTATAAAGCCCACGTATGGTGTGAGAGGCCATCCTTAACCGCTTACAAGCCCTACAAGTGTAAGCAACCCCACCGGAACGCTTTCGGTGAGTTTTTTCCAATAAAACTTTAAAAGTGACAGTGACATTATATTTTAAAAACTATTTCCGCTACGTCCGGCATACCGCCGGGAATTCTTCCGGCAACATAACCTAAAAATAGTACTACATAACCTAAAAACAATTTAAGACATTGGTACCAACCTAAACATTTTTCAAAAACCAAATTCCCCAGAGAAACATTGGAACCAAAAATTTGACAGCTATCACTTCCCCGACCGATTTAGTGAAAAATTGGTCGAGGCCAAAAGATAAAACAAAATATACCAACTCAAACTTAAACGATCCACCATGAACACTACCCTGGCTACATCTGGCTGGGAAGCTGTCCACCAAGAGTTATATGGTTTTTTCCAAAGATGGCCATCCCTGCCATCCATCCCATTACCAACGAACAGGTTTTTTCGTTTAGTTGTTTCCAGTATCAATAATCAAAATTATTAAGTGCTCTTGCCTACGAACGTTTTTATAGAATTGTGTTTATTTTTATATTAATTTTAGGTCCATGTGGACACATTATAATTTTAACCTAGTCTTTAAGCCTGCCTACAGAAGACAGGAGCTACTTTTCTATTTTTCTCCAAGCCAAACCGGACCTACCCCGTCCAGCCTCACACTCGCCACGGCGGTGTTCACCGTGGTTGTCTGGCTGGCCCCGGGCTAGGATCCGATGAAGCATATATTTGTATTAAAAACATTGAATAAAATATTAATGTTGTGCAGACTATAAATTTAACACTCAAGTTCTTAGGTCCAAATCCCACCGAACGCAAGACTTTTTTTCTGATTTAATACGAAAAAAATATTTCAACTTAATAAATATAATTAAATGAGATCGTTCATATTGTTTAGTGCTCTTTTCGGCTTCAAAGATTCACCGGGTGGGGAGGTTCCAGCCGCTTCCAGTAGCTGCCGATTTTTTTTTTTTTTTTGTTAAAATAATGCCATCTGCAGATGTAGGTATATTGAAAAAATCACCAAACTCACAATTATCGGTTTAAAAAAACTTATGTGAATACTAGTTACGAGACATCTAATTAATGTTCTTGAATCATTTTTACTTTACTACTAAAAATGTACAGGAAAAGAAATTTTTAAATTGAATTATATTATTTTTTTCAAATGGAACACCCTGTATATTTTTCGACGATGCGAAATGAAAAATAAACATTTTTTGTAAGTACTTCCCTATGGCCAATTGCAACCATTTTCGTTTTATTGAGCAATAAGTACAAAATTCAAGAATAAACTTTAAAAATAGAGGTTTCTTCAAATAATTCATTAGAAAAAATTGTAAGTGCTCCACATGTTTCCCATTTCGATTGAGAGACGTCTTTATGCAATTTTGAAATGAGGCCATTTAGTGAGACCATTTCTTCCAATCAATTGAAGTGGGTAAATGGTAGTTCCCTGGTCCCTTACTGTAATAGTTTTTTGTATTTTTTTTTGCTGGTTTTGTTTGTTATTCGACAAGCAATAAAACTTAGTATAAATTGTCCTGTTCAAATGAACATTTATCGCATTTATCGATCGTCAGTTCGTCGGCTGAGAATTATAGTGTTCTATATCCACTTTTGGTCAAAAATGAGCTGTATACATTATTTTCATAAGGGAATTATTATGTTTCATATCGTAAAGCTAATTCAAAAGTATCGTGAACTATATCCATGTTTTTAGAAAATTATTGTTCTATATCCTCATAGGGAGCCTCTGTATCTCAATATTATAATGTCCTATATCCAAAATAATTCCCGTCTAAGCTTTTATTCTATATCCCATTATATGTACACTAAGCTTAACGCGTTCATAGTGTTCCATATCCCATACGGTTTTCTTCTAAAAGGTATTTAATTTTGTTGTTAAAAACGTTAAAAAAATTAGTTATGCATCATCACCAGCTCCATCGAAGCCATCGGAATGCGGTACTGAAGAATGGAAGCAAGTTATTTTAGTTTTCTTTATTTATAAACGTATAAACCCTTTGAATTATACTCATAATCTCACTTTTTGAAAAGTGTTGAATCAAACACTTATCTCCTATGGCAAATTAGTAAGTAGTAATGTTCCGAATTACAGTTCTCTGTCTGCAGTCATATTTGGTGATGAAGATACATCCATTGCTAAAAAAGTCTATAATTCAAATAATATTCAGGGTAGTACTGAGTATTTCGATATAGAAAATATGGTAAGACTTTATAAAAATACTTACCAACCGAGTCAGAGGTATAGTAGCGAATAGGTGCGTTTTTCCGAATGTGTAACCCCCTTCCGGACAGCCTTGGCTTTGGATTTGGGGGTTGTCTACTATCTGTGGTGTGTTTTATGTTTAATATGTCTAATTTACACTTGTATTGCCGTTAATTAGGAAAATTATTACATTGGACCCCGAATTGAAAATAATTACTGAATATAATAATGTCCTGATTGCAAATAATGAATAAGGGATTGTAGAAGTCCAAGCCGGAAATCTCATGAACACTGACGTGAATATAAATTCAAAGTAAGTTTGCTTTCTTAATAAATTGAGAGCTAAAACCAATTGTTTTTGTTTGTTATATTTCTTTCGACAAACATACATATTTCAACTCGTACTTCTATGAAATATATATTAGTAAAATTCATAAACAAAAAAATATATATATATTATGGAAATAATATTTCGCAAGATTTCCATTTTAATACAAGCAACAAAAATTAGAGAATTTTTTTTTTAATACAATAATTAATAACTTTTTTATTTACTGATCGATTTTCTTCAAAAACAATTGGGTTCTTCCTCTAGCTAACACTAACTTACTTTCTAAATTTCAATACAATCGGACTTTTCTTTCTTAAGTTATCGTGCTTACAAGAAACGTGACGGACGGACGGACAGACGGACATTTTGAAAGTTGTTCAGAATTCGTTCACTGACACAATGATATGAAAATTTGTTCTCTACGAGCGATATTTACGATTTTAGAAATGTACCGATCAAATACAATGTACTCTTCGTTTTTGCGAAGAGTATAATAATGAAAATAGTATGACAGCTGATTCAAAAAAAATAAAAGTAAAATAATAACGCAAGCCCTACCCTTTTGTTGGTAGGACGGTTGAAAAATCAAATAACGCAAGCCATACCCTTTCGTCTGATAACCCAAGCACGTCCAAAATACAAACGAAACAAAGAGCAAAACTCAAAACTAATAACTGAATCATTGCAAATGAAAAAAACAAATATAAGGAGAAAGTGCACAATAAGTAACACGTGTGAATAATCAAATTTTCTATGCGGGAATAGGGCGAAAAAATCGAAATAAGAATTTCCAATACTTTATTTTTTAAAGGTGTTTACGTTTTTTTATGTTAATTTTTGAATTTCAATTCTTTTAGCTATACGAATGCGTATCTGTATATTTAAGTTTTGCAATAAAAAAAATTACAACGTTACTTGTGGATATAGGCTGATAATAAATAAAATCTGAGTTTAAATTACAATGTTCTATGTCCTAATTTGTTGTTCCATATCCGCACTGCTGCAGAGAAAACGTGTTTTTGTTCTATATCCAATTTTTGCCAAATTTGAATGTTTTTTTAAATATTAAGTCGTTCAGGTATTATTAAAAACAAACATCGCCCTAAGTTCAGAAAATTAGTTCAAACGAAATACAGTAACAATGTAGTCAAAGATACCTTTGGCGTCAAAGATACCGCAATTTAAACATTCAATGCCAGTTTTCTCAAAACTAGGTTATGTGGAGATAGAACAGTATAATTCTCAGCCGACGAGTTATCATTTGTATTAAATTTAAAATAGTTCGAGTTTTACAAAATGGATTTTAATAAACACACCACACCACAGATAGTAGACAACCCCCAAATCCAAAGCCAAGGCTGTCCGGAAGGGGGTTACACATTCGGAAAAACGCAGACATACATCCACACCCACCGGTGTTGTCAATACCGGGGCTAGGGGTCGAACCCAGAGCGCGGTAGCGAGTCGATCAGCGTATTCGCCACTCAATACGCCTTAACCGATTGAGCTACCGTGCCGGTGGAACTTGTAGACATGACTTTTGTTTTGGGCGAGTCGGACAGAAATTGTTGGCTTGCCACTAGAATTTATAAGTAACCGTATTCTGAAAGAAGGATTCCTGATGTTAGTAGTTTCTAAAACCTTCTCGATAGATTTGTGGAAACTGGAATTGTCGAATATAAAAAAACTGAAAGAATAAAACGTGTTGTGAATGAAGAAAAGGAGTTTTCTGTGGTGCTGGCAACGGTTGAGAATCCCAATATTAGTCAGAGAGAAGTGAGCTCGTTAGTAGGAATAAGTAGACGAATCTTAAAAACAAATAAGATTCATGTATATCATATTCAAATGCACCAGGAATATCTGATGACGATTTTCAAAGGCATCTACAGTTTTGTAATTGGGCCAGAGATAAAATGCAAGATGTCACCTTGTTTCATAATGTTTTATTCACTTTTCATAAAAATGGATTTGTTAACAGACACAATTTCCATTATTATACTGCGGAAAATCCTCACTTTTTTAGGAAAGTTGATAACCAGCGCAGATGGCCTATAAACGTTTGAGGAGGAATTATTGGAGAACATGTAATAGGGCCACATTTTTTTGACTGTACATTGACTGGATATTTATCTTCATTTTCTGGAAAACTATCTGCCACAATTATTGGTGAATCTTCCTGAAAGAATTCTAAATAGGATGTGGTTTCAGCAAGATGGTGCTCCACCACATTATTTAAATGAAGTTAGAGACCACTTAAGTAATACCTACCCACTTCAATGGACTGGAAGAAATGGATCCACTAAATGGTCTGTTAGATCCCCAGATTTCTTTTTATGGGGATACGTGAAGGCAATTGTTTATAAAGACACACCAACAACAGTACAAAATATAACTTTTAGGAACAGTAGAAACCTCATTTCAAGAGCGCATTGTGTCGATCAAAATGGGAAACATGTGGAGCACTTATTATAATATTTTCTAATTAATTATTTGAAGAAACATCTATTTTTCAAGTTTATTCTCGAATTTAGTACTTATTGCTCAAAAACAGAATTAGCCATAGGGAAATATTTACAAAAAATGTTTGTTTTTCTTGTCTTCATCACATCGTCGAAAAATATATAGGGTATTCCATTTGAAAAACCGCTGCCCAAGGAATTACTTCCACATCCAGATTTTCTACCCAAGTCACTCACAACGAAAAAATTTTGTATGTGGAAATAATTGCTTATGGAACTTTAATAATATAATATTTGAAATCCTCTACCCCAAAATCCTATAAAACGATACCCCACATCGGTAGTGGGGTGGGAGTGGTGATAGGGGGGTGGTAGTGGGGGTGGATGAAGTATTTTGTGGTTTCTGGTTCTTGTACACACACTAAATCACATTTTTTTTCATCCTTGGGTGGGGGTGGTAATGGGGGTGGCTATTGCCAAAAATTTTTTTGAGGCCTTAGCTTCTCTTGTATATACTAAATACCAATTTCATGGACTCTTACCTGCTTGATTTACCTATTTACCCCAAATTTACCCCAATTTACCCTCAACCCTTCGATGAAACAAGATGAAAATATAATCCAGTTCCCAGATTACGTTAAAATACATAAGTGTACCTTTCAAGTCAATATCTTAAACGGTTCCAGAGTAAACGTGGGCACAAAAAAAAGTTACAGACCGACAGACAGTTACTTACTTATCGTTACTATACTTCCACTGGATGTGGAAGTAACAATTGAAAAAAATCAGTTTAAAAAGTTCTTAATTGAAAAATAATTTTTGACCACCCTGTACATTTTTAGGAAGTAGAAATGATTTAAAAACATTAATTAGATGTCTCGTAACTAGCATTCACGTAAGTTTTTCTTAAAACCCGTAATTGTGATTTTTTCTATATGCAGCTGCAGATGGCATTATTTCAAATAAAAATTCATTACATCCAAGTGGTTGGGAGATAGTCAATAATAATATAGGAATGAATAGATTTTAGAAGGAAGCTTCAAAAAATGTACCGTTATACATAGCATTCCATTTAAGAAAAAAGGCACTTGATCCTGTAATTTCGTCTTGGCTCGCCCTGTATATTCGAAAATAATTTCCGGTTATAGACTTTTTCATCTAGTTTACTTGCATTTTTTTTTTAAATTTGTAGCTATCGTAGAACTCGAGATATCGAAGTCCGACACACTATTGTCCCACCCTGTATATGCGAATAATAAGGAATACAATCTCTGATATTTCATATTTTTGAGAGTTCAAAGCACATTAAATGTGCTTCTCTATCAAGAAACATTTTTTGTAAAAATATTCAACTTATACCTACACCAATTTCATGATTCTGTGTATACAAAAAAAATCATTAAAAAAATATTATTTTCATAAAGTAATAAACATATAGTAAAAAAAATTGTTTAATTCCTTGAAAAGTAGGTAATAGCCGTTCGTAAATAATTTATTAAATAATGTGATAATGCCCACACCTACATATCCATTACTGCACATTATTTCATGTCACTAATTCAATCAAATAATGTTTTATGTATAACCATTTAACGCCATGTTAAACATGATGTGAATGTGTTGCAACGTTGTTTAAATATCAATAAATTAGAAGGTATTGTTTAAAGCACGCTATTTGATACGGAAAACATGTCTCAACAAAATATCAACGAGTATGTTAGTTTTTCTCCAAAAGTTGTTCCTACTTCCGGTTGGACCGGAAATGATATTTTTCACTTAATAAGTGCAAAATGTGGCACATGTTTTTGTGTCACAAAATTTCAAAATTGTATTCCTAAAATCAACCTAGAAATTGGAACGGGACTAATCTTTTTGTCACCCGGTATATTTAACAAATACTGTAATCTAATATATAAAAATCTCGTGTCACAGTGTTTGTTATCGAACTCCTCAGAAACGGCTTGAGCGATTTTTATGAAATTTTTGGTGTATATTTGGTAGGTCTGAGAATAGGTCGTAGGCTATTTTTATACCTCTAGGTGATAAGGGTCCAGAAATTCAGAAATCCAGATCCAGAAATTATCCAGAAATTTTATTTTTATTTTTTGGACAGAAATTTGTAACTTATATGGCGAAACAACGTTTGCTGGGGGTCGTCTAGTGTTTCATAAAATTTTTAAGTATCTCAATAGAATGTTAACTCTAGTTTGCTATAATAACAATTTAATATTAGTATATTATTGCCAATTTATTCATCAGATTTGAAAAAAAAGCAATAAAATGAGAAGTTTTAAATATAAAAAATCGGAAGTAGAAAAAAAGTACTGGGTAAATTAGTTATAAATACATTTTATATTTTATCCTCATCTCTCTTAATCAACCTGTAAAATATTTTCTTGTTTGCAGAAAAATACTCACCCAGACAAGATCATCCTCAACATGCCAGAAAACTACTTGAGTCTATTCTTCAACATTGCCCTCATAATAGTTTCAAGTTTGGAATGCATATGCGCCGCCCTAGCATCTTACAAATCATCCAGAGACCTGTGCCCATGTTTCAAGAAGAACCAAGAGAATTACAAGGAAAACATAAACATCCATCGAAGTCACGCCATTGTCAGCTCCTGGTTGGGTAAACACAATAGTGCTCCCCAAATTTATGTGGTTGCTGGTCCTCCCTCGAGTTTAGGCGGAAGAAGCAAGGTAAGTCTGAGATTAAATTAACTCACTTAAGGTGTTTATTGTTTATATAATAGCGACAAAATGGTGTATTCAAAGATGCCAAAAATATGGTGAGCACATTAATTTTCTCATGTTTGGTTAGATTTTGCTCCGATTTACGGAAAACACACACACAATTTTTTAATTTAAAATGACCTAAGTGCCTTAATAATGGGAGTGATGTTGTAAACTATACAGGGTGTTTTAAATAAATATACATATATTTTAGTCAGCGAGTCCGTACACACTAAAAAAAAATTATTCGGAGCAAACAAAAATTTTGTTGCGTATATAGAAAGCAATTTCTTGGTCAATGTTAATAAATTTTGGTTGCTCCAGACAAAACTGTTTGAAGCAACAAAAATTTATTTTTATTATTTATCAACCAAGAAATTGCTTTGTATATACGCAACAAAATTTTTGTTTGCTCCGAACAATTGTTTTTAGTGTGTATGTAAGTGAAAACCAATGCCACTTTTTAAATTCATAGATTTCAACTTGAGACGAACGTCGAAGCGCAAGGACAAAGTCTCGTAAAACATGATTGCACGGTTCATTGGCGTACATGATAATTTTCAATATTTATTTTCTCGGTTATTTTTGGGTATTTTGATAAACAAATATTTTTGCGTATCTTAGGGAGATGTGAGTATTCACAGATCTGAATATATGCATGTACCTTTAAAACACCCTGTATATAAAAGAAAATATGTTTTTTATCGAAGTGTTCTTCTTCTGTAGATTAACTCACTTCCTGTCCTTGCACGTTTTTGGAAAAAAAAATGAAATATTTGAAAAATCAGCAACGCAGCCAGTAATGAAACTTACATTCAAAAAACTGTAAAATCGAAAATGGGTATTTTTTAATAATAAAAAATAAATAACAACTTGTTTGACAAATTCCAATACGATAATTCATTTCTCTTACTTTGACATTTTCTGAAGGAAATTCAGCCAATGTTTTCCTCTACTTATGTGGATATAAAAGCCAACAAATTAAAACCAATGCGAAGTACAATGAAAAGACTTAATAGCCCCTTTTTTTGGGAATTAACAATATACTACGTGAGTCCACCCTAAGTGTCCGTGCACCCCCCCCGATCCTTGGGGACAATGTTTTTCAAAAAGACTAAAGCCTAAGGAACAATTTTAGACATATCCCAAAAAAAAACTGGCTGCACTTTCAAAATGGCGTCCGTTTAAAAAAAAATTGCAAATATGGTTTTTGTCATTTAACACAAAAAATAAAAAAGATGGAGAAAAACTTTCTGCACAAAAAACAAACTGCATAATTTTTTTTACAATTTTGTTTCTATACAATATTTGAATAGGAGTTACCATTTCCCAGCTCTTAAAATAAAATATAAAATTCAATATAAAACGTAATACTACGATAGCCCACCCTAACTGTCTCCGATCCTTGGAGACAATGTTTTTCATAAAAATTAAAGCCTAAGGAACAATTTAAGACATGTCCCAAAAAAAAACTGGCTGAACTTTCAAAATGGCGTCCGTTTATAAATAATGCAAATATTGTTTTTGTTATTTAACACGAAAACTAAAAAAGATGAAAAACTTTCTGCGCAAAAAACAAAGTACATAAAATGTTCTACAATTTTGTTCCTATACAATATTTGGATAAGAGTTACCATTTTCCAGATACCATAGATACATGTTTGTAAATTATAATATTATTATTATTATTTTTTTTCAGTTTGCTTTATTTTTTGTTATGTTAATAATATAAAGTTATATTATACGCCTTACAATAATTGTCACAGTTATTTCCTATAAGTGATTTACCGATATATGAATTTCTATGTTTCCTTAATTTTGGACTCATTTATCTGGAAAACGGTAACTCCTATCAAAATATTGCATAGAAACAAAATTGTAGAAAAAGCATTCACTAATTTTGTTTCCAAAGGAAGTTTATTATATATGTATATAACTACCAGCACAATACGGAGATTTCTTGTATTTGCTAAGATTAGAACTTCTAATATGTATTTCTTGGGCACTTCTAGTGGGGTAGTTATGAATGTTATGATCAGTATTCAATGTATGCAAGTTTTGTATATAAAGTAAGAAAGAAAGAAAATTAGTGTTATTTTCTGATTTCGCCTCTACATGCGTCATAAAATATGACATAAAAAGTATGGAATGACGATAAAATCAAGTTTACATTTTATTTTACATATCAATAAAAAATGTATTCCAGTAGTAACGGAATATAAGTTATTCATTGGTCCGGCTCGAAGGATCAATGTATATACTCTGATCTTTATTTATTTCCCCATTAGAAGTTCAAATCCAAAATATAAAATTTATAAAAATGCTTTTCCTCTATCTTTATTATTTTAAGTCTAATTTAGGTGAATTTAGGTGAGTCATTTAAAATGTTGTAGATTCTTTTAAATTTGGTCTATCTGCTCAGTAATGAAAATTTTTACATACGAGTTTTTGCACAATGTTTCCTGAAATAAATTAAAAGCCTTCTGTTAATTAATTTTACATCAGTTTTAATTAATTAACCGAAACCTAAAACCTCATTTTATTTTAGAGAACAAAATAATCTAAAGTAAATATTAAATGTTTTAAATTAATGGCCAAGAAGGGAAAAGTGTATATTACCAACTTATAAAATCATTACATGTTCATCGCATTCAATCTCAATCAACTCTAGACTGTACGTGAAATTCAACAATTAGGCCTTTGTTAATATTTACTAATTAATTACCTACTCTATTTTAGAGATTTCGGTAATTTCATTACTTTTCTAATAGACGTGTCGAAAACACACTTTGAATAAAACATCATTTGGCATAGTTAGTAGCTATTAAGTTTATTACTAAAGTATAACATAATTAACATCATAATTAACAAGGCAAATTATCATTTACAAGAATTTCACACGCTATGATAATGTCTTTTGTTTTATTTATGATGGTATCGTTTGTATTCACCAATTAACAACTTTTTTTGTATACTTAATAACTATTTGCAAGTTAACAGCTATGTTTTTACAAATTTACACACCTGTAACTACAACGTGTATATGATATTCATAAACGTGCAAAATTTATAATTATAGGACTATTAAAGACTGTAAATGCATGCAATAGCTAAAAAAGTTTTTATAAAAACGTCCTTTATTTTTTGTTATTGGTCATCAGATATTGACGGTACAAAATATTTATGATAAACAGAGTATCTTGTTCTCCTTGGCGTAGTTTTATTTGTTTTGAACTGTGTGCATACAGGAAGAAGATTCGTAGAGATTTCTAAGTTCACCTCACATAAGGTCGCATAGAGATATATTAATAAATTACGAAGAATTTAAAAGAGATGAACGTAAAAGTTTATTTTTAATTTACCGATATTCTGCCGTCCTTAGCTTAAACGTGGTAAGTTCGATTTTTACAAAAATTGAGATAAGGCCAAATATGTATCCTAACCATCATTCTACAAGTATACACTAGCTTAGAAAGTGGTATCTGCTTTTTTTATTGAATTATTCCAAAAAATAGTTATGCCATCCTACATCACTAAAACGTGGTAAGTTCGTTTTTTGAGTTTTTTTTCCAAAATTTGAGCCGACAAATATAATTTACGAATGCTGATAAATGTTATTTATTACTAGGTAGATACAAAAATGGAAAATCAAATAAGAGAATACGCCGAAACTGCCATAAACGTGACATAATCAAATGTATAAAATCTTAATTTTCTCAGTTTTAAAATTTAAGGACTTACCACGTTTAAGCTAAGGACGGCAGTATTATACGTTACATCTCCGTCCCATATTCGATGCATAAACTCTTCACTTCAGTGATCAGGTGCCAAACAAGCCGCTGCACATTACGTTAATACGTACTATGTAGTAGGTACTTATGATGTGATCGGAAGAAATTTAGTACAATGAGATCAATAAAGAACCTGATCACAACAGCCCATGAATTTTTATCCGTATGTCTTTGACTGATGACAAGTCAAAGATCATCATCAAGCTCATCTCGCAACATACTAGCATATACAGGAAACATCGATACCAGTTGAAAAATGAGAATAATTAATTCTTTATTGAGGTAAAATAAGGCAAGGAAGTGTATCGACGCCACACTACTAGTATTAAATATTAGCAACGAATTGTGAACTACTGAGTTCAATAAATAAAATATTTAAATGACTTAATTGGTGTTCTTAAACTTTAAATCTCTGATCTTCATAAACATAGAAATAAAACCACGAAGTTTAAACAATAATATATTACATAAAAATGTATGGTAAGTATCACAGAATGCAACAAAAAAAGTGTACATGAAATGAAAGAAATAAACGTTAATGATGACACATTTGTGGATAAAGACCAACCAGCAAATTTGTTTCATAATTTAAAAGTTATACGATTATTTT
Organism: Rutpela maculata; assembly: GCA_936432065.2. Classification (NCBI taxonomy): domain Eukaryota; kingdom Metazoa; phylum Arthropoda; class Insecta; order Coleoptera; family Cerambycidae; genus Rutpela; species Rutpela maculata. Next base: position 124,228,250 of record OW386290.2, on the reverse strand, counting down.
GTTTTATTGTTATTATATTAATGCTTCTAAAATGCTAATTGATTATATTAGAGTTGCAGAAAACACTATCTGGTTGCCTGCGACTGAACTGTTATCGTCAAATCGTTTTTACAGCAAAATTTTAAAACATCTTTTAAAGCAGTTAAGAAATTATTTTAGAAACGTTTCCGCGGCTAAGCTATAAAACATTTCATTATAAAACTAAATAATTTTATAGCGCTTTTTTAGTAACGTTCGAAGCATTTTCAGCACCGTTATAAATATATGTTAAAATTATTTTATAATTGTTACCTATTATCTTATAAAACAGTTATATTAAAGCACTATCTGGGGCAGTTTTGCTATTGAGAGTAAATTGTTTCTCCAGAGCCTGCTACATAATTATTTTATACCGTTGCAATCTACTGCAACGGCAATAGTGTAGTTGCAAAATAAAATTCTATTAAAGAGTTTTTTGACTGGAGACACAAATTGTACGTAAACAAAGTTTTAGCCAATTTGACCAAATATTTTTTCACGTTATTTTTAGGTCCGGCGCCTTCACCAAAATTTCTCCATGAGAACTCTTAACCACAAAGTCGAGATCTACAACAATTACCAATTTTGGTAGTTTAAACTGAATTAAGAAGAAATCCCTAAGCTATTTTTAACCTCTCGTTATATTTATTTTTTCATTTAATTTGGAAGTGAAATCTTACCGTGCTTTATATAATTATCGGACATTTTTCAAGCACTAGGGAGATTACTAGGGAAAATTTTCATAAAATGAGCAAGGGGTGTTAAAATGAAAATTTAACATGCAATTTAACGGTAATAGTTATAATAAATTATAATTTTTATCAAAATGTTTGTGATTCTGGCTACAGTTATTTTTCTTCACTTATAAGTTATAACAAAAAAAAAATTGTATTGGTTTATTTAAGATACGGCCCTGTCACAAGTCCGTCACCTCTAAAACACATTATTTTATAGATGTTTTGTAGGAATCGCCTATAGTTTAATTATCTTAAAATGCTTGTTAGTAACACAAAAGTATTTTATAGGGGGAAGCCATTTCATGAGACCAGTGTTGGAGGTCGAAAATATGACAAGCCATAAAAAGTTTAAAAACCACATTTTTATTTGTTTATGGCAGTTAATATGTGCTAATTATAAACTTATGATGATTAAAACAAATTGGTATTACATTTCATTACAAAAAAATTTTAAAATGTGAAATCAATTTTTATAAAATTCCAAAAATTTTCAGAAACCTTCAGTAAACATGAGGGGCACATAGAATTCATCTAAAATACATGACATAATTCACAGTAAAATTTCCTTCGCAACAAAAATTGCAGGCCGTATGGGTTAACATGTCTCTAAAATAATTATTACGTATGTTCTTATCCACTATTCAGTAAAATCACTGAAAGCTTGGTATATATAGAGATCAATATTATATATTTGTAAGTATATGTATGCGACTTTTTGAATTCATTTAAGAAATCGTTTTATTTTATTGGTGTTTTATAGCAATACTAACAAACAATGATGTATGTGCTTTATAACGCAATTAAATGAAGCTTCAATAAAACTGTTTTATAGTATCGGTACCGAATTTTCTTAGAGGCTGCGGAAGTGTTTACACAGTTATTTTGTAATGGTTGCAATAGGCTTTACAAAATATGAATAGTGACTGAACTATTTTATAAGATGGTGTCAATTTTACATTTATAGCTGTCGTAATAACGTTTTTAAAATGTTTCTGAGAGTAATGTTGTTTTATAAATTTTGTGACGGAAACATTTCTGCAGCTTTTATAAAATACCAAATTGCTAGTTGGGAGAGGTTTTATTTAAAAGTGAATCATTAAGATCGGTCCAGCCACTGGCTTTACTGAAGGTTTCTGATAATTTTTGGAATTTTGTAAAAATTGATTCCACATTTTAAAACTTTTTTGTGGTGAAATTTAACGCCAATTTGTTTTAATCATCATAAGTTTATAATTAGCACATATTAACTGCCATACATTAATGTTTTTATGCCTTGTCATATTTTCGTCCTCTAACACTGGTCTCATGAAATGGCTTCCCCCTATAAAATACTTTTGTGTTACTAACAAGCATTTTAAGATAATTAAACTATAGGCGATTCCTACAAAATATCTATAAAATAAATATATAAATTGCAATAGTATAAGATTTTACATTATTTCTTTAAGAAGAAATTATTTAACGCAGTTTTATCAAAATATTTACTTACATCGCTAATAGGGAACGTGAGATGGGTTTAGACCGTCGTGAAACAGGTTAGTTTTACCCTACTGATGACTCGTCGTTGCGATAGTAATCCTGCTCAATACGAGAGGAACCGCAGTTTCGGACAGTTGGTTCACACACTCGCTCTAGCGGGTGGTGGTGCGAAGCTACCATCCGTGGGATTATGCCTGAACACTTCTAAGGCCATATCCTTTCTAGTCGAAGGTGGCAACGATATCTCTTGGAGTTCCGAGAGATTCTTTACATTTGAGAAACATGTTCCTCGATGACGGGGGTCGGTAGCTTAGTAAGTTAGGGCATTTAAATTGCCGTGGATGTCTGACTGGCTCCAAGCCAGGATTCAGAAAAGCACATTCTGTAATATTTTCTAAATAATTCAAATCAAAATTGATTTGATTTGATTGCGTTTAGTTTGCTTCGAAAAAACTTTTCATAGTAAAGTGGTAGGGATTCCTCTATAAACTGTAGGGCCCCGTCTCCTTTACTCAGACAAATCTAGGTCTCTTAGACTTAAGAGGGTCATTGAGGTTGCATGAGAATTGGTTGAAACGCATTTTTTAGTACAAATTATTATTAACAATGTCACATGAAAGCTTATATTATTACACAAGTTTCAAATCGGTAACGTATCATTATATCAATTAGCTAATACAATAGGATTATTACTAATCGAATATGATACAGCCGTGTTCTTTTCACTTTCAGCAAGGCAACACAGCAAAATTACTTGAGATTATTTCACTCATTAACGCTATAGCCAATGAGAGCCCGTTTTTTCAAAACATTGCACCAATCAAACGTCATTATTAGTGGTAATTCAAGCTAGATCGGCTTTTGACAGGACCAACATGCAAAATTTATCGCTCTAATTTTTTAGGTCGCTGCAGCGGCAAATATGCGAAAATTTTTTGACGTTTTTTGTCGAGCTTTTAAGTTTTATCTATAAATATCTTCTCTAGCTTATTACTAAGTAATTGTTAACGTACTTACCTTGTAAATTGTAATCTCCGATTAAAGAACTTATATCTAGATACATAATGGCATTGATTTATTTGTCGCTGAAAGACTCCCATTCTAAGGCACTTCTTCCCATAAGTTGCTGATTGGCCCATCGGCGTATTCGCGGCCGCTCGTGCACGATCGGCTTCAGTTCGATTATCATAATCGCAGTTGACAGTTCGGCCATTAATGTCAATAAATGTTTTTCGTGTTCTCCGACCAAAAACTGGTGAAAAAGTTTTTTTATTTTAAGTTGTGATTTGCTTAATACCTAAATAATATTCTCTATTCATATTTACACAGTTTAGTGACAATATATTTTGTGCAAATAAATAGTGAGGTGCTGTGCCGTTTGCAGAAAGCAGTTTAGAAAAGAAGAAAATCGATCGTTCCATAGTCGTAACATGATGAAGTTCAGTTTACAGTTATAAAGTAAATAGCAATTAAATTTTAATATCCTTTCAATACATATTTATCTTACTGTTTTATCTTACTGTAATATCGTATGCCTACATCACGTTATATAGAGCCGGTAATGCAGGAATTGCAATAATTCATTTTAATGAAAATATTTACCATTCTACACATTTTCTACACACACAACGCCACTGTTGCCTATGGGATGTGATGTTCATCTATCCATTTTAATGGACATATAATGTGACTATGTTAGGAGCAAACAAGGTATATAGTGAAAAGATAGCCTGTTATGTATCTAGATATAAGTTCTTTAATCGGAGATTGTAATATTGTATTATGTAGTACCTAGCAAACAAAAACACACCTCAATTCCAAAGCGAATCTTGTCTGAAATATATAGGCTGTAACTTTTGCATCTGTAACTATGTCAGTTTTCCTAGTGTTCAATCAGGTAACAATTACACACAAAGATTGTACTTAATCTAGCTCATAATACAGGAACAAGTCAAGCACAGCTTTCAATAGCTCGATAACGTAGTTACAAAGGTAAGCAAATCATTTATTATAAATGTCAAGTACACATTCGCTCTGGAACAAACTAAAAATGTATAGTACTTACATATGATAATCTACCAAAAAGTAACTCATTGAATCAAAGCTGTGCATCAAACATTATAATTTGTTGAATTTAAAATTCTCTTTGCTTAACAAAGCAAACCTCAACATAATTCATAAATTTCGTAAGTTAAAAGTAAGGATTAAATACGTAAATATGAGTCCATGAACATTTATTTATTATGGAATATAACTTGTAGCGCTAGATGGCGCTCTCTATGTCAATCTCGGAACCATGGGTGTACATTTTATTTGGGCGAGACATCGGTACTAAAGTAGTGCTCTCTCTATTGTTCCTCGTCGTATTGCACCTCAGAAACGTCTGAAAGGTGTTAAGCCAGTCTATATATTATAATATCTAAGGTTTCAACTCGTTTTATTTACTAGTTGCCATGGAAACGTCACTAGATTATTTTAAAATATAGCGAATCTCCGTTGTTTCTACTGCGTTTGTTTCAGATTTGCTGCTTTGACAATATGAGTCGGTTTGGAAATAATTCTGTATTAGTGATGAAATTGAAAATAAAGGTCAGTAAACTCCAAAAAGTGACAAGAAAACGTCTGAAGGCAGTTAATGAGAAAACATAATATTGAAGATGTACTTAATGAATTATTTATTCGTGAAATATTCTCCTCAAATACCACTCGTGCTTTAAATTTTATCAAAAAATTTTTTCTCAAGCTAAGTCGCCCCTAGTTAATATAACTCGTGCAAATTGGCAGTTTATTATCAAAGATTAAATCCCTCCCGCTAAAGCGGTCGGGATTTAATCAGATAATAAACTGCCAATTTGCACTCTTTATATTACCAGGCAACACGCTTTCGAAAAAATTTTCGATAAAATTTTAAGCACTAGTGATATTACATACGATACAATTTATTGCTCCCATTACATACGTGTGGTTGGATGCGAATTTATTAGACCGTACAAAATTAGGCTACAAATTGTTGGTAGAATACTGATTTGGTTGACCGGCATAGGCAGCGGTACTGTGTGGTAAGCAAAGATGAACGTACATTAGAGGTGCGGAAGAATTTTAGTGTTTTTGTAGAAATCAAAAATGCTCTCAATTATTCCATCCTTCGTTAATCACACGGTGTTTAAATAGGGGCACCTTAGATATAAATTGTATGTACGTGTTTACTCAAGTATATTGATACTTCCGCTTCGAGTCCAATGGAATTAGATGTTTCTTCGGAAATGTTTGAACCCGCTGAAAATTTGAGAGGATATTATCAACCGACTTAATCGCTGTACATTTTTTTGTTTAGCAATTTGGTATACAAATATAGTTATTTGTAAATAACTTTGTTAATTTGATTTTTTTCGGAATATGATAAGGTGTCTCCTAGAAACTTGATCCGTGGGATCTTTAATGATACAGGCACGGGGCTGGTATCAATCTTTTTACAAAGAAATGGTAGAAAAGGTAGTGATCCAAAGCCAACTGAAGAAAAAGATTTCAAGCATCTTTCTATCTGAGTGTGCCATTGAAGGCAGTATAAATAACAGAATGAAAGGGTATCCCCCGTTAAGATAGGTGAAATGTAAGCTTTGGATTTTAAATAAACCAGAGAAAAGTGTTACTTTGACGATATAGTTTTTTAGTCCCCCGCGGGGGGCTAAGAAGGTGTTTTTTGTTTTCATTTTTTTTTTCTAACGACAGGCAACAACGTTTGAAGTGGTGCACTATATTGAAAAATTCAATTTTCTCCAATTTTCACGTTTTCTTGCAGTTTTTGCGATTTACATGGAAAGAGCCATATATTGCGATTTCACTACTAAAAGTATTACTTCCACATCCAGTGGAAGTATAGTAACGACAAAAAAATTTTTAAAAATTTTTATTGTTCAAATAGGCTTAAAATGTCATGAAACGTCGAGATTTCAAGTTTGAGCGAAAAAAAAATTTCTGTCTGTCTCTCGGTCTGTCGGACTGTAACTTTTTTTGTGCGCACGTTTACTCTGGAACCGTTTGAGATATTGACTTGAAATTTGGTACACATATGTACTTTAACGAGATCTAGAACTAAATTATTTTCATCTTGTTCAGTCGAAGGGTTGGGGGGTAAATTGGGGTAAATTTGGAGTAAATAGGTAAATCAAGCAGGTAAGTCCATAAAATTGATATTTAGTATAGACAAGAGAAGCTAAGGTCTCAAAAAAAATTTTGGCATTAGCCACCCCCATTACCACCCCCACCTCATTATTAAAGGGGATGAAAAAAAAATGTGATTTAGTGTGTGTACAAGAACCAGAAACCTCAAAATATTTTTTTACTTTGTTCACAAGAAGAACTCAAAGAATCACGTAGACAACTACAGACCAATTTCCTTGACGTCAGCAATATCAAAAATTTTTGAATACTGCATGTTAGAAAGACTCGACTCCTTTATTGTGAGATACGTCCTAATACCTAACAAACAACATGGATTTAGGAGAAACAAATCAACAACAACAGCCACTACAGAATTTTACATGTATATCCTTGATGAATTAGACAAAAGAAGGTGTCCAGTTGGTGTGTATTGCGATCTTAGCAAAGCCTTCGATTGCGTCCCACACCCTCGGCTACTCCACAAGCTGTGGGTGCTGGGCATAAGAGGCAGTGCACACAACTGGTTTAAATCCTATCTCACAAATAGAAAACAATATATTGAGATATCTCACAATGAAGAGGATGGAAGTAGCAGTAGGTATTGCTCTGATACTCTGAATGTAGAGGTAGGAGTACCTCAGGGAAGTATTCTTGCACCTGTACTACTATCTCTCTATGTTGCTGATATTGCAAAACACTTATCCGATTATAAAATAACGATGTACGCAGACGATCTGTCAATATTAATTTCAAGAGAGTCCCATGAATCAAACCAAGAAGCTTGTAATAACTTAATGAAAAAATAGAACAGTGGTTCTCGATAAACTTATTATACTTAAATTCAAGCAAGACCGAATACTTATTGTTTCATACCAGACAAAAACAAGTACTAAACATCGACATAAGGATATGAGGTGAAACGAACATAGAGAGAAGTAGCACTGTGAAATTTTACAATAACGGACACTCTTGAATGGACTAGTCATATAGATTTTATTATTAAAAAATTGAACACGAAAATTTATCAAATAAGGTGTATACATTCTCTACTCAACACTGAAGTATTAAAAAACTTTTATTTCGCTGAGATACAATCTAGTCTACTGTACGGAATTATACTGTGGGTAGCCTCTCCAGCAGCCAAAAAATTATTTTCAGCCCAAAAAAGAAGCATACGAACTATGCTTAATAAAAGTCAAAGCGACTCATGTAGGCAATTATTCTCACATCTCAACATTCTTCCTCTGTGTTGTCTGTATATTCTAGAAGTTGCATGCTATATCTTTAAAAATAAACATAACTTTCAATGTCACAGGGACTTACACAAGTAAGACATAAGAAATGGCGCTTCTCTGTGCACACCTCAAAATTCTCTAAATATAACCCTAAAAGGACCCTTAAGTAATGGTATTAAAATCTTTAACAAAATTCCAACTTACATAAAGGAGCAACCTACCTATTTCAGATTCAAAAAGTCATTAAAAAATTATCTAAGGAATGGACTATATTATAACTTAGACGAGTTCTTCTTATGAGAACTTCTCTGTATAAATTTTACTATGGAGAACTGCATTGTTTATCATTGTTATTGTCATTAGTGTTCAATGTTGAATTTTATAGTATTGTATGTATTTATCTTTTCTTTAAAAATGTATTTTTAATATGTCTTACAAACCCATGTAGTTTGCTAAATTTGTATTTGACTTGTTTTATACCTTGTTCTTAGGTCTTTAAACCAATAAATTCTATCTATCTATCTAACATATAGGTTGAAAGGCATTAAAAAAAGGAAACGAATAGGATTATAAAATACAATATGTTCCATTTGAGATAAGCGATTTAATGGAGGTCGAAATTTCGGGGCACCCTGTACATTTTGGTGCATTTGTAGCTTGTATCTTTCATAGACATCACATTTCATCAAAATCGAAATATCTCAAAAACTATTGCTATTTTAGATAGGGAATGATATTGAAAGTTACCTAAATAATGAATTGAATTCGAATCCGGCATAAAAAATAAGGCACGCCATTTAAAATACTTCAACTTCCGGTATAACCGGAAGTGTCACATACGTGGCGTTACTTTCATTAAATCCCCTGAAAACTCAATTTTCATATTTGTAGTTTTTCTGAAACGTCTAATAGGCCACTAACCGTGATGCACCCTGTATAAATGTTTTCTTAAAGCCGTTGGGAAAATCAACCAAGTAAAGTTAGTTCGTTACCTCCTACAGAGGATGCAGCCACAGAACATTTGAAGATTGTGTACTTTCCGAGTCAGCTCTGAATGAATAATTTTGTGTCACTGGAATTCTAGGGCTAAAAAAATCAAGATAATTTGATACCTAATATGATGAAACAGGAGTTTGCTTCGGAAATTTTAATGAAAATGATTTTTTGCGGGTGTAAAAAGGAGTGTGGATCAGCTTGTGTAAAAAACCTGAGTTATATTTTTCACCAGCTTATTCTAGTTGCAACGGTTAGAGTTGTCTCTCATGAAGAAATTAATTAAGACAAGGAAGATAGTATTACGAAGATTCAAAAATACGAAACAACATAATTAATGTTGAAACATTCATTTTGTGTGTTGAAATGCATAATCACCGATCTCGAAAATCTCAAATTCATATATTTTTATATATTCTTACGATTTTTGCTTGATATTTAACTTTAGGTCAGCCATTTTGAATGAACCATTTTGAATTTTTAATTTATAAGTGCAATTTTTTTTTTGTATTTCTGCACAATTTCAAGTTTAGATCAGCCATTTTGAATCCTTTATTTTTAATTTTAAATTATATCAAAATCGTAATGAGCGATCTCGAAATTCCCTATATAATATGAATGTTGTCACTTAAATTAGTCTACCTGTGACACTGACAGGGTCATTAGATAATGGATTATCTTTCTGTTTTTTCAAAAAGTGTAAGTGGGGGTTGTTTAATATATGTGTTTATGATTACATTATTATATAATATTCTCAATAGTACTTATTTTGCTTCTGGGTTTGTTTTTATCGTCAAATAATTCTTATCACTATCACTATGTTTTGATATTTCATACAAATTTAATTTAATTTCTATACTCTCTGTGTATCTCTGTGCTGTACTGCGAATTCTTCATTTGCGCCGAAGAAAATAGAAAATGAAGATTACCGACCGTGCAGAGAAGTTTTTTTATTAACTGCGTATTTATGTTAAGTGTAAACGACATATTGGCAATTAGCCTGTGATGTACGGTGCTGTTTCGAAAGTGTTTTCTTTCATCTTACGGTAATTAAATTATAAAAACGTGTAATTTCCGCATTTACTTGTAGAAGTACCTAACATTTTATTGAAACGTGCACTATGATCGGTAATAAGTGCAATTTCACCTCTTTTATAATAATCACAGATTTTCTTTCTCTAATGCACTGTTCTTAAAAAATTTTTTAACAATTGTCATCCCAAAAATATTATTGACAAATATTTTAAATTTAATTTTGTACAAAATTGTGGTTTTTATCTTTGTTATTCGTACAACACACAGTCTTACCACTACGTTTCTTTTAGTTGCTTTTTAAGTCTATCCCACATGTGTTTAATGGGATTGAGATCGGGAGATCTAACTGGCCAATGAATCAACTCCTTTAAGTTTATGGTGAACCAAACTTGGCTCCTCACGTTGTTTCCTCAGAAATGGTCGATATACTATGGTTTTGCGATTAAGTAATATTAACGTAATTTGCTTCAAGTAGTGATTGTGCGTATATAAGGAATCAGGAAAATGTCTTCGATAATCTGTCACTACTTGTAATAAATACTGTTTCTGACCCTCATTCTCATTAACTAGTTTATTATATTCTTCCATTAAAATAAAACCTCGCTCGGCTGTGTCATTTACAAGTTTCCTTACAATTTCTGAAGCGTTTTTCGACCAGTTTGACGGGTTTTGGTGCAAAATTTCCGAACAATTAAATCCTTCAAAAAAGCAGACGTTTCGGCAGTTGCAAAATTCTCGAAATTCTCTTCCAGCAATTCTTCTGTGATAGATTCTGAGTTTATAATCGGTCGCTTCACAGACTTTACGCTTGCATCCGTGGATCTTTCGCATGTTTTGCTTGTGTCAAGTGACAATTTCGGATCAAAAAATTCAAACGCAACAGCTTCGAGACACAAATACCACAGGTGATTCAGAAATTTGTGGATTGCAGTGCGAAACATGGCAGGATCGATGGTTTTATAGCGGCACGATTTTTTTAAATTTTATGTGACCACTCAGCACATCAGCTGAAGAAGGTGCAAGGAACCATGATCTCACAAATGTACTAACAATAAACAAGAAAATGCTAGAAAGAGCAGCTTTTCATGTGTTGTCAATGCTTTGTCACGGAACAGAAACATCTTTATACTGTATATTGCCTTTACCATCCACCTTGCATGATCCATGGCATCTGAGACGTGAAACGATAACGTTCTACAACGAAGAACATGGCCTAGGAAACTTATAGTCAGTTCTAAAATTTCTTTATAATCCTCTCGCGGTTGTTGATTTTTTAAATTAGTTTCAGCGAATGCCACAATATCTCCTATATCCTTCTGTTGTAAATGCTTCTGAATCGTCTTATCGTGAATTCCGGGTTTAAAGTTTGTTTTATCAATCTTGGGCGATGCTTGGTGAAATTGTTTGAAAAACGTTCAAATCCTTCAAATTATTTTCTCAGATCTTTCGCTTTCTCTTGGCGAAAACGCTCTCGATAGCAGTGAATGAAAGATCTGTTGATGATCAAAAATCCTGCTTGATATCCCCAAATGCTTCAGTTGCCGCCATTAAAATAAGAACAGCAGTTCTGTCGCTAATCTTGCATCTGTCTAAGACAGCGATGATTTTCCGGAGTGCCCGTTTTTTTTTTAGTTCTTTGTAGTCGATACGAGACATGTATCCGGGTTGACCTTTCTGCCTTTAAAGAATTAAAAACTGCTTATCCTCTTCCATAGTTATCAGTTCATGCGCATTTGCGTGGCGTGAGCTATATCGAAAAGATTGTGAAATCTAGAGACGAATACTTCTTCCTTCCTTCCTCTTCAAAAAGTCAGTTTTTCTTCCCGAATCTTTTGCAAAATTCTCCATTTTCCTAATTTATCAATGCAATGTTTGACATCTCTGACTAAAATTCGAGCTTTCTTCCAAAAAATGATGACTTCTCGAATCACCAATCTAGCACTGTTCCGCAGATTCAATTTCACTCTTCGAAGATTATAAAAGATCACACTCAAAACTTCTTTGTTTGATGATAACTTGCTTCCAACAATTTGTTACGAATAATTTCCAATGAGATATATATTCTCTCGTAAGTGAATATTCGAAGCCATCACGATACAGTATCACATGAACTTTTAAAACGGAAAATTCGGTCAGTATGCAACAGCGAATGCTACTCTAAACAGGTAGAAAAGTTGCTATAGACTAGGCAAAATTCTAGTAAGAGCCTCCTATTTTCATGCAAGGAGCATTTTATGTAACAATTGAGTAATCATGCTTTCCTATTTTCGATCTCGCTGAATCCGAAAATCCAGCTGAAAAGTCGACAGGAAGTGAGATATTCAAGATGGCGTTCAATATGACGTCAGAGACTAAACAACGGTGTATCTCCCGTCCTCCGTGTCCTAGAAACATAATTTAAACGTCTAATTATATGTTTTTGAGGATGAGGAACACATCAGAGACATACCAAGGGGGAGGGGGAGAGGGGGCATGGTTTATCTATCCATTGATACCCATGGTGTATCCCCGGATCGATAAATTCAATTGTATACCCTTGTGTATATACATGAGATCTTTTAAATTAATTCAGTTGTTGCCGTAGTATTTTTTAAACCTTCTAGTTTTTCCCGTAATGGCCGACGGTTTGACCTGCTACTTTTCAACTGTTGTAAATCAAAATCTACGTCTTATCTGCCAAATACGGAAATCTCAAAGGGAAAAACTATTCAAGGTCAAGGATGCTGGCTGAGAAAAGCCCCTTATCTGTGCTAAAGAAAGGCAAAGTGCACACGATTCCCACGACTCAAATGCAATCCTTTGCAATTTGATTTCTTAAATTATAATAATAGCTTATTTCGCTATAATTGGTGACCCCGACGTGATGAATGAAAACTGCAACTGAAGTACATATTATTATTTAATATTATATTAATGGATCAGATACGCAGATACCATGTTAAACAGTTCAATTTATCATCATCCTGATTTCCCAGCTTGAGTATGGTGGAAGAAAGCGGGTAAGATTCCGACGTACTTTGACTTTACTAAGAGATCATTATAAAGTGGAAGAAAGCGGATAAGATTCCGATGTACTTTGACTTTATTAAGAAATTATTACTCGGAAAGCAGGAAATAAGAGTTAATCAGAAGAGCCTTAAGGCGTATTAATGCTTTCCGTTGTACCAGTATATGATGCATTCATAATAAAGATATTGAAAAGAATATTGTTAATAATTCTAAATCACTAGAAGTTAATAATAAGTTGACGTTGACGTTAACATATCTGACAGCTTTACAATGGGAATGTATGTTTAATGGTATAAGGAATTATATATTTATCAATGTCCAGACGCCCCCCACATCATCCACTCTACCGGCAACTGATACAACATGGCATCACTTACAGGTTCCGGGTTATTTTCCAAGGCAACCTCAAGTTTTATTCAGAACATTGTGCAATTATTTTAATCTTGTGCATGTGTGGGTGAGTGCCCTATTTATATTTACTCATTGCGTTATTAGATGATCGTCTTATCAACGTATCAATTATTTGCTATTTTAATATTCTATTTTTAATTTATGAGAAATGCTCACCAGATGCTATTTACATCCGATTTTGAATTTTAATTTTAATTTTAACTTTTCTTTAATTGAATTTATTAAATGGATTAGATTAATTCCATAAGTTGGTAAATGAATCAGTTATCTATAAATTGTTGTTATAGATAAATTATTTCACCACTATGTCATTTATAAGTCAAATCTGACTTTTCTTTTTTAAATTTCATTTTTAATATTGATACCTTCGTAAGTTGATTTCTCTTTTGTAGGGGGGAAGTATTTGTAGCGTACTCATCTACATATTAATATATAACCATCTCTATGGATATCAAAAATAACAAAAACAATAACTATTTTATATTTTTACAAATGTGCACATTACAAATAAATCCTTTACAATTTGATTTCTTAAATTATTATAATAGCTTATTTCGCTATAGATGATGTTGAGAATAACAATAAAATATTTACTTGTATCACAAACCCTGTTATGCGAGTTTTACATCCCCAGCAAAAATAGGAAAGTTGAAGAAGAGGATAGAAAATGTGCAGAAGGGTGCAGAAGCTTCAACAAGGAAAGGACCAGCTAGGTCTCAGTATATTACAGATCAATGATTGAAGAAACTGATATGAAGAAATGAATTTTGAGTCAAAAGACGAACGTTTGCAAGTCATGTCTGCGAACATGAACGCAACAATAATTGACTTGGGAAAGATTACATGCTGCATATCGGGATAAGTAGTATTTGTGACTTGATCGTCAACGAAACGTTATATCACAGCAGCTGCCTTTTAAAACACAAAAGAAATAAGGAAAACACAAAAGTTGAAGAAAAGAACCTCAAAAAGTGCCTAACTTTCTTCTAGAGTGGCAAAAAACTTCGTGTTTCTTCATCTATTGAAAAGGTGCAGTTGCATTATATAATTTTGTAACAATATTTTTTTTTCATTTTAGGTTTTAGCTTTGGATAATGGAAAAGATACACTCAACTGACTAGAGATATTAATGTTGAAGTTTTAGAATCATTTCAATCGAGAAAGAGTAGTTGAGAAAGGGAAACTGGAATGTGAGATTGAAGATTTCTATCAGTACTTCCAGCCATTAAATAGAGGCATCCATGAAAGAAAAATGCTACTTATTCCAAAGCAGAAACGCAAGAAGTGCACATATTGCGAAGCCTCAGCTTCCGGCTCCCAAGGATTGTGGATGGAAGATTGAAGGAGATCGTTTGGTCCCAGTATTGATGACATTTCTAGCTATTCCTGCTCGGAATTGAGCATTTGCGAATTCAAGAGGCAATGCAACACTAGTCTGTACCGTTGCATGTAATTATGCAGTTGAAAAGTCGAATGCCTAAATTTTAATTCGAATGACATTTTATGTTAATAGATATAATTTTTAAACTTTCTTACATAATAATATAGAACAATAGATGTTATTTTTATAGAACAATAAATGTTATTTTTGTGGGTTTGGATGTGTTCCTTGCCCTCAAAAAAATATGAAATTAAACATTTATACCATGTATCTAGGTCACAGGAGAAGGAATAAGATACGCGGTTGTACGGTTTTTGACTCCATATTGGCTGCCATTTTGAATATCTTACTTCCGGTAGGGTTTAAGTGTGTTTAAATGTGTTCCTCGCCCTCAAGACGGAATTTATACCATGTTTGTAGGTCACAGGGGACGGTAGATATGCTGTTTTATGGTTTTTGATGCCATATTGGCCGCCATCTTGAAAATCTTACTTCCGGTCAAGTTAGAATGTATTTCAACCTCAAATATATATAATTAGACATTTAAACCACGTTTCTAGTCATAAGGGATGGGTGATACAAAGTTTTATGGTTTTTGGCGTCATACTGGACACCATCTTGAATACCTATCTCATTTCCGGTCTATTTTTCAGCTGATTTTCGTTTTCAGCGGGGTCCAAATAGGGGAAAGGCATGGTTACTCAATTGTTACATAAAATTCTCCTTCTACAAATCCTCATAGGATAATGCAGTGTGATGTATCCGCATACGCCCAACAATCTTCAGGTAAAAATAGTCAGATAGAGGATTAGTTTCAGTGTAAATTTGGCAGTAGTGGCACAGCAATATAGATTTAAATACTCCACGCCTTGACATTAATAAATCAAACTCAAATTTGACGACAATTTGCTTTCTTTAATTACAATTATTCTAGGGGTTATGACAGAAAGAACTACGAAGAAATATTTCCCTATATTTATAAGGACTTAATGTATAATAATAATGTCTGTGAGTGAGAAGACTAGCAAAATAAATAATAATATTAACACAAAAGGATGGTATAAAATTACATAATATTAATATAAAACAATATAAAAAGTTACGTATATGCAGTATCAATTTCGCCTAGCCATCAAGTTACATAACGAAATGAGATTCGCTGTCCTTGTATAGAAGACGTTTCAGAAATACCAGAGTATATTCAAAAGCATCCTTGCTTCATTTATAACATTCGCCTTGTAACAGATAAAAAATATTTTCGCAATGTATCTTAAATGTATTAGTTGGGTCAATGTATTGATGTATCATGGATGACTTATAATAATAGAAACAATCATTGCGGTTATAGTTGGTGCGCGTGCGGTGCGAATTTTTTTGCGTCATCTCAACTCTACGTGACTCCATTTGTCACCGTTGTTCCTTACTCCAAGGAGATCCATTTTCAATTAAGACGCATCAACATTTTCCCTTAGGAACCAAGATGGCGGCCATTTTTTAAAATTTACCTTGTCTCAATTTTTTATGTAGGATATGATTTCCAGTTAATTTTGGCTTTCTGAACACGAATATGATGTTTATTTCTCCTTTGGAATTAATATGGCCGTCATGTTTATATATGAAAATATAAAATAATCAAATATTTATCGCATCAACTTGTTGGATATAGTTTCCGATTGTTTGTTGCCTCATAACCACTGATTTGGAGTCTTTATTTCCTATGAGATCAAGTTAATGGGGTTTGTTTTTTATATAAAAAATATTTAATTAACAAATGTTAATAGTCAAAATACGGAAATGAGAGTGAAAAGGAAATAAAACAAGATGATTTTCATGTTCATATGATTAGAATCTTGAGAAACTTAATTGAGTTATCTACTACTACAGATGGCTTTTTGGAGGAAAGTATAGAAGCGTTTTTCATTAATCAAGAAAAGTATCCATAGATCTTTTATAACATTTTGCTTTCTGAGAGAATTGTTCCGTGAGTCCTACAGAAATCAAAAGTTGTGAGCTAGCACTAGCTCGAACTTCATTGTCCTTTTCCAACGTACCTTATGCAATGGGCACTTCCACAGCTTTCCTTTTCTACATAAAAAATGTAAGGGGTTAAGTAGTTCAATCTACCATCTGGTCAATAGATCATTAGAGGAACCAGCAGAGAGAATTATTGCTTGTGGTTCTTCTACATCGGGTGATGTTATTGCTAGCTCTGATACTCGCTCGTTTCATTTCAAAATTGTCATTTTTTGTATAACAAGATTTATGACATTTGACCTTGTGGCTAATAAGTGTTGATTTGATACCATTATTCTGATTAAAACATCAATACATTGACTTGGCAGCTCATCTATCGATTTAGGTTCAAAAATGTTTGTATCCAGAATTGAGTACCCGTATTTTATTCTCTTTTTATTATTTTCTGTGTCTACCAAAATGCCTTCACATTTTTGGCATAAACAACAATTAGTCCTGTCTAAAACCTTGAAAATATCGCAACCAAGCCTCTTGGAGGCCAATCGCAATCTCTTTGACGTAAACATTTTTCCTGCAGCATAACATGCACCTTCCGCTAATATTATAATTTGTTAAAATTGTTTTTAAAAGCATTTGATCTAGCTAAGACTTAATCTGAATATTATTGTAGTGGACAAAAAGTATGGTTATGTTACTTAGTTTTCCTCAAGGCAAGTATTGTAATTTAGAAGAAACTTACCTCGGTAAGAAACTATTTTTATTAATGATTAAGGAAAATAATTCTCTTCACAAGGGGGGAATATTAAAACTATTGATAGCCCATATGACAGAGAACATTTTAAGTGAAACCCAGAAAATCTTGCAAATTGAATATATTTTTTAATGAGTTCGTGAAAGTGTATGGAATAATAGCCTGAAAAGTTTACATTCCGCTCGAATGCAGAACATAAAAAAAAAGTGAAAAAAAAATTTTTTTTGGTATGATACCGCCATCTAGTAACGCTAGCTTAACTTAACTGGCTGGCTGGCCTAAACAGTGAATTGAATTATTATATTAAAGTGTTTATTAATATATATTTATGTATTTAATCCGTGTTTCTAATTTGAGAAGTTTAATAGTTAAGTTAAGGTTTGCTTGTTTAAGTAGAGAGACTTTAAGTACAACGAATTATAATGTATATAGTGATACTGCAGTTTTGATTTTCCAAATAAGTGTTAGCTGCTTTGTGATGATTGATGAATTACCATACGTGAGTACCTACATTTGTGTATTTATCATGAAATAACTGATTTGTCTGCTTCGTGGATATTTATATTTAATTTTAGTTGTGAAAATTATTTTGTAATTACGTTAGGCATTAAGCCATTGAAAGCTGTGTATAACTTGTCCCCAACCTATATATATATATAAGTTCCACAGATCATTGGCTTTTTAGGTTATTAATACAATACTACAATTTACAATTTACGTTAACAATTAGTAATAAGCTAGAGAAGATATTTATAGATAACATTTAAAAGCACGATTTGTCCTATTTGCCGAAAACATTTGACGACACAAAACGTCAAAAAATTTGCCGCTGCAGCGACCTAAAAAATTAGAGCGATAAATTTTACATCTTGGTACTGTCAAAAGCCGATCTAGCTTGAATTATCACTAATAATGATGTTTGATTGGTGCAATGTTGTGGAAAAACGGGCTCTCATTGGCTATAGCGTTAATGAGTGAAATAATCAAAATAAAAAATATTGAAAATTTGTTTAAAATATTGCCAAGTCCGAAAATATCAATATCAAACCGCTGCTCAAGGAATCACTACTTCCACATCCAGATTCTCTATCCAAGTCACTCCCAACGAAAAAACTTTGTATGTGAAAATAATTGTTTATGGAACTTTAATAATATAATATTTGAAATCCTCTACCCCAAAAACCCATAAAACGATACTCCACATCGGTAGTGGGGTGGGGGTGGTGACAGGGGGGGGTGGTAGTGGGGGTGGATGAAGTGAAAAAATATTTTGAGGTTTCTGGTTCTTGTACATACACTAAATCATTTTTTTTTTCCATCCCCTTTAGTAAGGGGATGGTAAAATGGGAGGCTAATGCCAAAAATTTTTTTGAGACCTTAGCTTCTCTTGTATATACTAAATACCAATTTTATGAACTCTTACCTGCTTTATGTACCCATTTACCCCCCAACCCTTCATCGGAACAACATGAAAATATAATCTAGTTCCAGATCTCGTTAAGGTACATATGTGTACCAAATTTCAAGTCAATATCTTAAACGGTTCCAGAGTAAACGTGCACACAAAAAAAAAGTTACGGAGACAGAAAATTTTTTTTCACTCAAACTTAAAATCTCGACGTTTCATGACATTTGAAGCCTATTTGAATAATAAAAATTTTTTTAAATTTCTTTGTCGTTGCTATACTTCCACTGGATGTGGAAGTAAAATTCATGACAATTTTGTCTGAACAACATTCAGTAATAAAATTTTCCGATAAAAAAAATGCCTAGCACCGGAAAATCGGAAACAGGGTGGTTTTTCGGTTTAGAGGTAGTGGTTCGAGGGTAGGTCGGAAAATGTTGTCACCATCGTGTTCCCCGCCCTCGAAAACGGGGGTACATGTCTTCCGGTCTAGTCGCAGAACTTTTGGGGTAAAAGCTTTACCTCAAGGGACTATATTATCTAAATCTCAACACGTCATTGTGACTTGATGACTTTTTCATTCATCGATGCATTCCTCTATCCTTGTGCTTTGTACTCCTATCATGTGATTAAGGTAACCACAGCTGAAAAGATTCAACGATAAATTTGAACACTCGACCGAATAACGATTTAAGAAATATCTTATCTTATTTTACCCAGAAATGTGGAGAAGAGCTGTTATTTTTCCACTCTCAAAGGTGAATAAACCCGAGAGTTATAACGATCTAAGGCCGATTAATATTCTTCCGGCCTTATCTAAAGTTTTAGAAAAAGCTGTCCATGAGCAGATATCAGATTACGTATTCATTAATGAAATTATCCCTGACAATCAGTCAGGATTTAGAAAACATCACTCTACTACTAGTACGTTATTAAAACTTACAGATGATATTCTCAGTGGATGGGATCAAAAGTGTGTAACTGTATTATTATCTTTAGATTATAGAAAAGCTTTTGATACTTTGAACCATGAACTGCTATATTTAAAACTTAAATACTTCGGTTTTGATGATACAACTTCTGCTTTCGTTCAATCTTTTCTAACCAAGAGAAGTCAGATTGTTGTTGTAAACGGTGTGGAATCTGGAAATAAAGAAATTTTATATGGTGCCCCACAAGGATCAATTCTGGCTCCACTTTTGTTTACAATTTACATATCGGACTTCCAAAAATCTTTAAAATTGTTCTCGTCTCAATACTATGCTGACGATGCAGAGCTATATCATATCACACCCGTGGAAAATTTAATTGAAATAGTTCCACTATTAAATAAGGAAATAGAGGACATCGTGGAGGTTTCTAAAAATCATTCTTTGAATATTAATCCTTCTAAATCAGCAGTAATTTTTTTTGGTAATGACAGAGATCGAGAAAGGGCCATAAACGATGTCTTATTGGTGGTGGAAGGGCAAATTTTACAACACAAAGATAATATAAAATGTCTAGGTTTGATTATAGATCATAAACTGCGCTTTGTCAAGCATATAAATAATTTAGTAAAAAGATCTTACTGTATATTAAAAAGTTTATATGCAAACCGACATAGCTTAAATAAGAAGATCAAAACAATGTTATGTGACACACTCATTTTATCTTTGTATAATTATTGCGACATTGTTTATGGCCCATGTATTGATCAATATACTCGCTCTAGAGTACAAAAGGTACAGAACTCCTGCATCAGGTTCATATTAGGACTAAGAAGGAGAGACCATGTCTCCCTTCATGTAAAAGAAATAGGTTGGTTAAACATGACAAATCGTATGACATTACACCTTGCCGTCTATACACATAAATTATTAACCACTCAGAGTCCAAGCTATTTATTTAATAAGCTAATACCTAGATGGCAAATTCATACCAGAAACCTTAGATCACTAGAACATTTAACAATTCCGCAACATATGACCGCACTTTTCCGGAGATCCTTCTCTTATAATTCACCCATTACCTATAATGCAATATCTGATGCTACAAAACGATTATCTTCTCAATCATTTAAATTTGTCCTTAAAACTAAATTATTAAATGAACAATGACCTTAAATATTCTTAATATATTTTCAATTTTTTGTATGTATATGGAAGTATATGTGTGTGTATGTATGTTTGTATGTAGACGTGGACGTATGTATAAAAATAAATAAAGAAAAACAATCACATATAAATGTCAAGGCGTAAGCAGGAAGGTATGTAGTAGATTATTGTTTATTGCGAAATTATTTTTTTCTTGTAAATTGTTTACTATATTGTATCGTGTTTAGTTAATAGTTTATATTATATTTTATATTACTTTAAAATGTCCTGGTTGAGTGGTGGAATAGCTATGCTAAACTCCGCCAGGACTTAAATATCAATAAAGGCGATTTATTATTATTATTATTATTATTATATTATTTTTTACCATCGGTATAAGATCGTATAGATTAGCAGAAGATATATTACACAGCCCCACAAAAGAAAAAAGTTCTTGATCTGGATGACTGACCATAGTTTTCCTATGTGTTTTTCGACGCTGAATCCGAATCCGAGGTCAAAAAAATTCGTATACCCCCAAAATTTTGCGCTACAGCCAAAAACAACCCCGAAAATGAGGTAAAACCGTCCCATACATCAGGATTCAATGAATGGATGTAAATTAATGGTGAAAAACATAGGAAGGGAAAATGTTTTATATTCAGCAGTCACTTACTTGAATATTGACTGGAAAACTACCCTTATAATATGCTGAAAACTCCCCCTGTACAAGCATAGAGTATATAAATGCCAATAAATCGCAAGAAATGATAAAGTTTTTATTGTTTGGAATACAGTACATGAATCTTACGCGTGTCTCAAAACCACCCATATAACAGGGTGGAAACCACCCTTATATAAAAATAGACTGCGTGAATACCAATAGATTGTGGGAAATGGAGAAGTTTTCGATGTTTTAATTCCAGAATAGAATCTTGGGTGACCCTGTTCTATCTTATTGTTAATCGGTACAAAAACTATCCCTACAATAGTAGCATCCTTATTACAGAATAAAGCACAAATGCCAGTAAATCACGGGAAATAACTTTTTTATAGTTTAATTGTAGAACATGAATCTGGAGTGACTCCCAGGGAACCTCGCTTACTCGTGACCCAAAATCTCTTCTATAAAGGGTGGTAGCCACCCTTATATAAGAATAAATTGCATGAATACCAATAAATCGTGGGAAATGTTGGAGTTTTCATTGTTTTAGTTCCAGAATAGATTCTTGAGTGACGTTGATCTACCCTATTCTCACTTGGTACCCAAGATCATCCCTAAAAAACCACCCACAATAGGGAGCCAATGGGAAGATCATTTGAAAATAAGGAAAGAGGTATTCTAGGTAAAAAAGTTTAAAAAAACGTTCATATTCTTCAGTCAAGCTGCATTAACCTTTTCGTGCAATAAATGCAACTTGACTGAAGAATATGAACATTTTTTTAATCTTCTTTTCCTAGAATACCTTTTTTCTTATTTTCAAATGATCTTCTCATTAGCTTCCTATGGTGTTCTTCGTGTGTGTCTCTTTTTATGGACCAACAGTTGTCCGCCATCCAGAAAATTTGGGTGAATACAATGAAGAGCAAGACGAACGCTTTCACCAGGATATTTCGGAGATGGGAAGCGGTATCAAGGAAGGTGGGATGTCCACATGATGGCCAACTACTGTTGGTCTACGAAAAGAGACACGCACGAAGAACATAAAAGGGAGCCAGTGAGGAGATCATTTGAAAATGAGAAGAAAAGGTATTCTGAGAAGAAAAATTGAAAAAATGGCATATGTACATTTTATTATGTAGAAGTGGTTTTTTAGGGATGATTTTGGGTACCAAGTCACCAACGTCACTCAAGAATCTATTCTGGAACTAAAACAACAAAAACTCCAACATTTCCTACGATTTATTGGTATTCATGCAATGTATTCTTATATAAAGGTGGCTACCACCCTTTATAGAAGAGATTTTGGGTCACGAGTAAACGAGGTGCCCTGGGAGTCACTCCAGATTCATGTTCTGTACTTAAACTATAAAAAAGTTATTTCCCGTGATTTACTGGCATTTGTGCTTTATTCTGTAATAAGGATGGTTTCCACCTATTATAGGGGTAGTTTTTGTACCGACTAAGAAGGGTCACCCAAGATTCTATTCTGGAATTAAAATATCGAAAACTCCTCCATTTCCCACAATCTATTGATATTCACGCAGTCTATTTTTATATAAGGGTGGTTTTCACCCTGTTATATGGGTGGTTTTGAGACACGCGTAAGATTCATGTACTGTATTCCAAACTATAAAAACTTTAACATTTCTCGCGATTTATTGGCATTTATATACTCTATGCTTCTACAGGGGGAGTTTTCAGCATATTATAAGGGTAGTTTCCCAGTCAATATTCAAGTAAGTGACTGCTGAATATAAAATATTTTCCGTTCCCATGTTTTTCACCATTAATTTACATCCATTCATTGAATCCTGATGTATGGGACGGTTTTACCATTTTCGGGGTTGTTTTTGGCTCTAGCGCAAAAGTTTGGGGGTATACGAATTTTTTTGAACTCGGATTTGGATTCAGCGTCGAGAAATACATAGGAATACTATGGTAAGTCATCCAGATCAAAAACTTTTTTTTTGTGGGGCTGTGTTATTATTAATTATAAGACTATGGCATTCCTCAAAGCTTGTTTTATACAACATAAAATTAATTTACATTATGGATTATTCAAAATAGTATGAGAGTTACCCACTCAATATTATACATTTAAATACTTTACGTGTTTCTACCTAATCTTTTATTAATGCTGGCCTATCAATTCCCTACCTTTGAAGGTCTACTTTAAATTGACTTTGAAATTTCAACATATTTCTTCAGCAACCACATTCGTTCATATAAAAATATTAAAAACTTTCTCTAAGCATCCGTAAAAGGATGGCCTCTCTTATTAACGCTATTAATGTTTAAAATAATTGCTTCGGTATTGTTATTATGGGTTATAACTTACAAATTGTTGAGAAATTTATCTATTGGTACGTGATAAACACGAAATTACTACACAAATAATTTTTACGCTCTGTATGCTGCTTACTTTGTTGTGAAATAAATGCATACATGGAACACGGAGAAAATGTTGCCGTCCATATTTCTACTTTCCTATTTTAGATATGTTGCAATGTAATTATATTAAATTAAGGTACATTATGTAGTCATTGATATTTTTGTGGTTGTGCACTTCGACGAAAAAAGTTATTGGGAAATCCATTCTACTGAATCAATTTGCCTAAAAGCTTCTTTGATGACTTCCTATAACCGTAAATGAAGTTTTCTAGCATTTTTTTAACAATTTTTTTTTAGAACTCCAAAAAAATCCGCTTATTTGGGAAATATTGCTTTGAAAATGGTATAACTCGAAAATAGTTATTTTTGTAACAAGTACCTACCTAAAATCATGTTTTTTTGGATGAATCGTAGCAGTTTCCGGACGAGGCGAAGCCGAGTCAGGAATAGCCGATAAGTCCAAAAAACGGATTTTGGGTACGTGTTACAAACAAAATTTTTTTGTTAAAGGTCCCTAAAACATTTAAATTTTTTATCAGAGCAAATATTTCTCGAAAATAGTGAGCTTCGAATTTGAATTATCATGCGATCATAGTAACCAGATCGTTTAATGCGAGGTTTAATCACAGAATAAGGAACTACCAGAAGCGGCACTCTCAGCACTGCCTTTGATGTTTTTTGTAACCTTCGCCATTTTGTTGTTGGTAATTATGGCGGGAAATTTAAACAGCATGTTTATAAACAAACTTTACACAGACTGAATACAATTACGTTATTCGAATAATTCTATTTATAATGGATATTAAAACTATTAAAGCAAACTGGACAAAATTGTCTCTACGAACAATTGTATTCTTAATATAAAGTCACAAAATGTATTGAAATCAATACAGTATCTCGCCTGACAAAATCTGTAATAGTAGGTAGTGCTGTTGGTAGCAATCTATTTTGACACATATTTGTCGTGCGCACAACTTAAAATTGTTATAAAGTTCGGCTGAACTTTTATTTGCCAAATTCCCACGATCGCATGCTTCCAACTACAATACGGACCTTAAAAGAAGAAAGGTTCACAATTACTTGGAAATATCTTATAATTTACATCAATAATAAAATACCTTTGGGGATCCTTAAGAAACCTAAGTAAATTAATGTATTTTCCTGCCGTACTACTTGTACATTCCTTTACAGCGCAAACGGGTTCCACCTCGTTTACTCATATCGCTAATAAAAATTACCATTAACACAGCACAATAACACTGAAACCTTTTAAGAATTTATTTCGGTATTATGTCACAAACTGTCATTTACCGCACTTATTGTTTTAACCTAAAACAGTAAATGAACTGACGGATGTACCAATAACAAAATGGCGCCAATGGAATTTAGGCGGGAAGCCCAAGTGTCGTTTCTGGTAGTTCTCTTTTCTGTGGTTTAATGTAAACAAAAAAAATTTGACGCGTTCTTTTTATACGGTATAAAATGCATAATCCACAAATTATGTCTGAAAAAGCGAAGAAAATTGTGTTAGATTTACTTCCAGTGCAATCTCGTCTTTATGAAAAGGAATATGAAGCATTCATTCAATGGAAAGAAATGAACAACATTGTAATTGTAGACGATGCGATGACTTGTTGGATCGGTTTTTTTTTTTAGAAAACTGAATATGTCCTGTAAAATTTCGAAACCAGACATCCTGGGGATTGAAACCACCCCCTCCTTCAATACCGAAACATGCAAGAAACAAACGTTCTGAAAATTATTTTCTACACATTTTCAAGGGCGGGAACACGATGCTTATATTATTTAGCCTTCCCCTCCCCCTAACCAACTACCTTTAAATACATAAAACCACCCTTTTTTCCCCATTGTTTCGTTATCAGGCATGCGAGGATCGTGGTTTTTTTGAGGAAACTCAATATGTTCTGTAAAATTTAGCAACCAGACATCCTAACGACCTCCGGGGTTAAAACCACCCCCTTCCTCAATCCTGAAGTGTCCCTCAAAGAGAAGGTTTTAAAAAAGTATCCCCCGTTTTTAAAGGTGGAGAACAAGATCGTGGCATCACTTTCTCTCTTAGTCCTCAAGAACTACCCTTGCATGCCCAAAACCATTAGTTTTTCTTACAGTGAAATCAGAAGCGCTCATTGGATCGGGTTTTCTAGGAGATAAATTTTTTTATTGCAGCTTAAAAGGAGTTTGATAAGACGGGTTATGCGCATGTATATACATGGTGTTTCACGAGGAAACGGACATACTTTAATTGCAGATAGCGGACACTTAGGGTAATCATAATCACCCATAGAAAAAGCTTGTTAGGTTTTCGTTGCTGAAATACAGGGTGTTTTATACATTTTTGCCAATATTTCTTTTGATTGTTACTTTGTAAAGGAATGGAATAATAAGTTCATATTTGGCACATATAATATACTAGTAATCCTGAATAATTACTTGTATCACACACACAAAAAAATCCAGGTCCGAACTCGAAAAAAAAAATATATTTTTTGTTCTTCGAGAAAACAATACCCTGTATATGTTTTTTTTTTATTTCAATATGAAATTCGAAAAATACATAAAAAACTGAACAAAACGGCTTCATTAATTTTTTGCCACACTTTAGCCGCTTTCGAAATAAATTCCACTGAATAATGCAATATGATACTTTAGAAAATAGCGATGAATGTTACGCGCAGAAAATGCTTCAACTATTAAACTAGGCGTTTACTTTTTTTTTCAGCAATAATTATTATGTTTTTATTGCAAATTTTTACAGAGGAATTTATTTCAAATGCGGCAAAAGTGTGGCAAAAAAATTAATGAATTCGTTTTGTTCAGTTTTTTATGTAATTTTCGAATTTAATATTGAAATTTAAAAAAAAACATATACAGGGTATTTTTTTCTTGAAGAACAAGAGAAATATATTTTTTTCGAGTCCGGACCTGGATTTTTCGTACGTGTTATACAAGTAATTATTCAGGATCACTAGTGTATTATATGTGCCAAATATGAACTTATTAGTCCATTCCTTTACAAAGTAACAACCAAAAGAAATATTGGCAAAAATACATAAAACACCCTGTATTTTAGCAACGAGGGCCCAACAAGCTTTTTCTATGGGTGAATATGATTACCCTAGGTGTCCGCTATCTGCCATTAAAGCATGTCCGTTTCCTCGTGAAACACCCTGTATAGTCGAAGATGCAATGTTGCACTATTTACATGAAAGGTAAGTGCCGCTATTCTTTGCATTCAATATTTATAACATATGTAAATTATTATTGCGATTATTTTCGTATTTTCCTATTACAGTCGCAGGAAGTAAAACCATTTAGTCTCTGGTCAAAATATTCGATGATAAAAGCTGTTTTGTCTGTCGAGGAAATTATAGAAATAAACAAATTCGTCAGTCATAGCTTTTTTGAAGCGAAATTCAGTAGGCTACGATCCCACAAAGTCAAAAGTTTCGACGCGCCAAGAAATTAATATATTTTTGATAAATGCAGACGATGAGAAGTATTTATTAATCAAACTAAGTTTAAAATCGTACTTTAATGATATGCA
Source organism: Rutpela maculata (assembly GCA_936432065.2). Classification (NCBI taxonomy): domain Eukaryota; kingdom Metazoa; phylum Arthropoda; class Insecta; order Coleoptera; family Cerambycidae; genus Rutpela; species Rutpela maculata. Next base: position 124,200,966 of record OW386290.2, on the reverse strand, counting down.
TCAGTTTCGTATTTAATTTCGTAGGTTGCTTTTCTCAATGGCGTGTGTGGTGCATGCAGGCGCGATGAGCAACCTACATTCGCTAAAAATGCCAAAAATTGTCCAAAAAGACACACGATGTCTTCTTATAATAATTCCCGATACGAAGACCAACATTAAGAGAGTGTTTCCTGTAGTAGCTGAAGGTGAAGCTACTACCACAACATCAAAAGAAATTAACACGGTACCCTCGGGTTCGGGTATTTCGTTTGGGGGTAATAGTTTTGAAGGTGCTCAAAATTGTTCATTTAATTTTCATTTTGGGCCATAATCATTTAATTTTTATTAATTTAACTTACACATCTAATAATTAAGTCATATTGTTGTACCTATTAGATTAAATAAATTTGTTTAATTGTTGTATGAACCATTTTGCCTTATTTACCTAAATGATACTCAAAAGTTGCCACTGCAACTTTTTGGGACTGAGTCCGGAAAAGACTCTTTTTGCGACTCAAATGAGTCCATAAAATAGCTATTTTAGGGACCAAATACAATTTTTTTTTTATTTTGGCCTAAAAATATTTCATGTGGGTTTTCGAAACTGATTACGAATCTGGTGTTTAAAAAATTCATAAATAAAATAGCTGCTCTAAAATAGTCGAATTTAAGAACAAAATTATGCGAAATTCTATTGTGAAGTGTTAATAAATATTATAGCACGAGTGTTTTTAATACTTTTAACAACTAAAGTGACGTTAAAAACTAGAAAATAAAGGCTATATTTGATCTAAATTGTTCAAATAACACTTTTTATTTAAATATGCTTCACACAATTTGCCTAATTTTTCACCTTTACATTCGACATGCACAAATTATGCACTTGTGCAGGATTATTGATATATTTTGTCCTAGTATTAATAAAATTAGAAAATTTGTATTGGACTGTATTTTGTACTTCTTGACAGCGAGCTTACAAACTCATTTAAGTAGAAAACTAGTAATATGACGGGCAAATAGGAAAAAGTCGAAAATATCACAATAACTGAAAAAAAAATGGTCGAAAGTTATTTATTTATTTATTTATTTCCTTTGCAAAAACAAATTAATTTTACAAACTTAAAGAACATGTTTATTGTTATCATATAACTTTAAAATTGCATCGTAATCAATAGAAATAAGAAAATTTCATTGATAATTCTAAAGAAAAGGGTATTTTTCTGAAATTGATCGGCAATGTCTGCATTTTCGGCGCGATTTCAGATCGAAAAATGCACAATTCCAGTATTTTAGTCCGTTGCTAAGAAACTATCAGAAAACAGACCGGAAAAGATCCGTTGCCAAGCAATGATCAACTTTCCCGTACGGTTTTTTTATGTATATTTTAGACAGTAAATAAATACAAGCAGACAAACCAACACATTAAAATTGCATTTATTAGTAAGCCAGTTAGATTGTAATGAAGAAATGTTATGCATTAATAAAAATTCTTTAATTTATAATAATATTGATTGTGATTTCAGAAAAAATAGTATGTGTACTTTGGTGTGAAAGCACATTCCCGGACTTCGATGCATCGTCGTCCGGGAATATATTGCTTTCACACCTAAATACATAATATACTATTAAGCAAAAGCGGTAAAAATCGACAAAAGATAGCCAACTTTGAACGGCAATGTCTCAGCCAATTTTCATCATAGAACGTTTTTTCACAGTTCGTTTTAACAGTTGGAATCTCTACTTTCTTTTCTCTGAAGTAATTCCTATACCTATCTATATCTGCTCAGAAAAAGTTATGAACGAAAATGTAAAAAAAAATTTCATGATTTTTCGCATCTTTTGCAGATTTGTTCATACTTAACATTTAGTATAAAAAATAATTTTGAGGTTGCACAAAGCCGAATTCAATGTTCTACAAAAAGGAACTCTTGTAATTTTTTTGAATTCCGCTTAGTTTTTGAGTTATATTGAAAAAACCAAAGAACTTTTTACCCCGTTAAAAATTCATCCCTAAATTTGATAGCATTTTGTGATTTTATCATATTTATGTAACCAACAAACGGATGAAACGTTAAAAACCCTTTAACGCAATTGTTCCTTACTTCCTCTTTTTTTCGTACATAGTCAATAGCCTATAAATATTCAAAATGACGGATATTTTACTGTGAGAAGCTAATAGTCCACTGCATTTAGGATTTTTCTTCAGACCAATTCATACAAAAGCAAATGTTGGTTTTCCAGGTAGGTTCGAGTATCCTTAATAAGGTCTCAAAAGTCCCCGAAGTGGGAGTGTAAGGATAAAATTTGGCAACGTTGTAAAGGGCTAAAATCGTGCTCGGAAACGAATTTTTCGAGATATCTCGGTTTTCATTGCCTCCACTACAAAAATACATCAGGTCAAAAAGAAAGCTATGAAAATTCTCTATAAAAAAGATAGAGGGTCTTTTTTTAGTATACTCAATAGTTTTCTTGAAAATCTTGCATTGAATTTGAACTTATGGGATATTATGGATAATTTAAGTACTCTATTCCACACCACCCTTGAGGTTGAGTACTAGGCGCGTTTTTTTTATGTGGTTTCCCCGGTAGGCCTAAGCTACGACTGTCATACTTATTGAAATGTTGTCAAATTAATAATTTCCTTCTTGTCCGTTTTCTCCTTCTATAAATTCATCGATTCGTTCGAGGAAATCCGAGTCAATCTGAGAACTTTTAGTCTCTGCTTCAGTGTCGGCATCTATTTCTGACGAGTTTTCAATCGGTTCAGCATTCAAGCAAGATTTTTCATGGCAGTTGCCGCAAACTGGTGAGCAATTAAGTCCCAACCTCCGACAGCCACACAATGGTCCACAACCTTTCGTACAGTTGCGGAAAATCATCTTCAGTAGGCAATCAGGCGCAGGAAGTTGGGATGATGTTTTTGGCCACAATATGGTATCTTTCAACATCCATCCCCACTCTTTAGGATCCAATACATTACCCAACCATTTCTGTACTTGAAAATAATCACGAAATAGATGCTGTTGAGCTGCGTCATGAGTGGGTGGTAATGAATTCAATTTCATTGGTTTGCTTTTGCTCACAACTTTAATAAAGTAAGAATACCGATGGTTATCGATGGAAACTTCTTTAACTGGAGCGTTATAGATTGCGAGGAAAAATTTTATCCCATTCGAAGTAACTATATCAGGAGAAGTACCAGTCTTGCTGAAAATTTCAGCTACAAGTTTCAAGTCTTGCCGTTTTTTCATCACTTTCAAAGCTGCAGTCTTGCCTTTATTAAACAGAGCAGATGTAGTGTCACACTCAGAGAATGCGTGCAGAAACAATATGTGATCTCGAATATCTTTATGGTGATCATAGCTTCGTGAAGAATAAATTTTTCGTTGGACTTTCCCTCTGCCTGGTTTGAGGAGAAAAATTTCTTTATTAGTAGCAGTTAAAATTATAAGAAGATCCACATCTTCCCCAACCACAACCGCAGTATTTTTACATGATTCCTCAAGCGCTGTTTCGACTACCAAAATGTCAGCATCATCTTCAGCATGTCTAACAATATAATTATTTGCTTCAGACTTTTCTGTCAACATTGACATCAATCTGGTTTTATTTTTATTATTGGCAAGGAGCTTCTCTTGACTTACAGTTGCAACCATCTGCTCATCAAAGTAAATGTCATCAGATGAAGCCTTTGAGGACCGGCGAAGCTGCTCCATAGCCTTCACACTGTTGCTAATATTTTCATAACTATCAAAAAAAATAATAATTTTGCACATAATTAACATATACTTGGCAAATAGCACCGTAGGTTTCATGTTGATGCCATATAACTCGGTGCAAGAGAAATCCCCCATCAACGATATAAGTGGCATTTTGGAGATCTGGTTCAGATTCAGATGGCTGGAAATTGTCATAGAAAGCTGACTTATTCGTCTTGCGCATACCAACTTCGTCAAAGAGTGACACCGGATACGGAGCTAATTCATACTCCAAGTAGGTGCGAAGCTCTTCATTTGTTCTCTTCATGACAGTAATCCTTTGAAACAACAATAATGGATCAATGGGCATTGTGGTATCATGGACTTTAACATTGCTATTGACAGTTAATAGTGGAAGCACTCTATCTGCACGTGAGAATTTAATATCACATAAATTGTTGCCAATTTTTGCGTATACGAAAAAAGACACTGTATCTTTTTTATAGAGAATTTCCATAGCTTTCTTTTTGACCTGATGTATTTTTGTCGTAGAGGCAATGAAAACCGAGATATCTCGAAAAATTCGTTTCCGAGCACAATTTTAGCCCTTTACAGCGTTGCCAAATTTTATCCTTACACTCCCACCTCGGGGACTTTTGAGACTTTATTAAGGACACCCGTACCTACCTGGAAAACCAACATTTGCTTTTGTATGAATTGGTCTGAAGATGCGGCTTATTTTTCACTAAATGCAGTGGACTATAAATAAAGAGGCCACTAAAAATTAGAAAAAAAATTGAACCACCTTCAAAAAGGTCGCTAAAAGTTATGAAGTAAAATTTTTACCGACGTTACTTGAAGGCAGTTTCATTTTTTTCAAACATTTTTTTTTACCTCTAGGTACTGTACCAAATATTATCACGTAGTCATAATCTGTGAAATTTCGAATCATCCAGTAAACTTTTACAAATGTGATAATCGCTAGGAGGCATAATATGTGCAAAATATATTGATTGCGACACCTATTCTTCAGTTCTTTTATTAAAGAACGAAGGTGTGACATAGTTTTAGTTCTTTAATATTGTCGGTGCCTCAGGTCTAAGTAAAAGTTAAAGTCAACAACCGAAAGTTCGTTCATATTTTGTTTCTGTCATTTAGAACCAATTTGCTTAATTTTTTATTGATGAATATGTTGCGTTTGTGTATTTACAACTGTGTTAATTTTAGTTTTATAATATTAATATAAAAACATGACAATGCGATTTCTATTCTGAAAGAAATAATAATTATTACCAAAGTTGTTCAGATAGAACTATAAATGTTGGTAATAAAAAAAATATATCACAAGCAATCGTTTTCTAGGTACGAATATTATTGAAAAATAGTTCTTTAGCTGTTTTTGTTTCTATTCAATAATAATTGTATATAATTTAATAAGATTAGTGGAAAAACATATATACCTATATTTTTTAATCAAATATACCACTCACCAATTACTACTTGTTATTTAATCATCTACGACAACTTCTCCTTTCCCCACCTTTAATCTTCACCAAAACCTACAACCAACCCCTCTCTATTCCCTCTGTTTTTACATTTTTTGTTCCTTGTCCATTTTTGTCTCTAAATTCAGTCTCGACCAATAAACTCTTAATAAACTAAAATTTCACATAACATTACACACTTTTAACTATCCCCTGGCGTCAGGAAGACTACCAGGGTGGAATTGTATCAAACGGGTTTTTTCTTTGAGTTTTGTTTTCCCGTGCCAGCAATCGAAATTTTTAAGTGTTCGCGTGTGCGTGAAATCGATAGTTTTTCAGTTTTAAGTTTAATTATTTTTAAGTACCCTCGTGTACTACGTTGCACGATATTGTTAAATTTAAGCCTTTTTCCATTAGGCAGGAGTTTTAACTCACCAAGGAATTTTCGTCACCGCCAAACCGGACCCTCCCCGCCCAACCTCATACCCACCTCGGCAATGTTCGCCGTGGTTGTCTGGCTGGCTCCGGGCCGGACTCCGGAATGGCGCATATTGTATCCTGTAATATTAATAAATGCTTGTTGTTGTTGTTGTTGTTGTTGTTGTTGTTGTTATTTAAAGAAATCCGATGGGAAAATAATTTTGTCATCTTATTTTCTTCGTTAAACGGATAAATCTGGTTTAAAAAAGGAAACTTCACTAATAGCTTGAAGCAAGCCTTAGTAATCCCCATCTTCAAATAAGACAATAAGGAAATATCTAACTATAGACCTATATCCGGGCTGCCAATACTTTAAAGTAATTTAACGTATTGCTAAAAGAATAGCACTCTACTTTGAAAACAACAATATTTTTATATACCAATATAGATTCCGAAAAATTCGGAGTACTGTCTCAGGTTTATTAAATTTAACAACGAAAATAACTGAATCGTTCGAAAATTTAGAATACACAGCAACAACATTCCTATGACTTAAGCAAAGCCTTTGGCTGTGTCTTGCGTGAACTACTCATCACGTAGATAGAGCTATATAATTTTGATAAACATAGCATTCAGGTTTTAAAAGTTATCTTGATATTAGATATCAAAGAGTAATAAAAACGGGAGATGCATTATATAAACAAAAAATAAAAGTCTGAGTAACGCAGGGGTCAGTTGTAGGACCTTTACTATTCCGAATATTTATAGATGATTTCCCATTTGGAAATGACTTAGTACCAACTAAGTTCAGATTGATCCAAGATCAAAACCTATGGTTACGATTGTTATAATAGTCATAGCCTTGGCATTTGATCTTGGATCAAGTTGAACTTGGCTTGAACTTAATTGGTGCGACTCGCCCTTAACTGATTATTCCACTCTGCGCTCAATGGAAAAATCTATAGATATAGTCCTTGTAGATTCATGTAAGGCTCTGGACATTGGTATAATTCTAATGAATTTCTTCTAAATAAAAACAAAATACAGAATATGTTATTAACATTAAGAAACTAGTGGGAGCATTATACTCTTCGCCGATTTACTGAGCTTTTTATATAATTGTTACTCATTCTGGATACTCTTCGCATTTTTCTTGTAAATAATGTTAGTTTTTGGATATTCTAAATTTTGTGATACCAACTTTGTTGTGGAAAAAAAGATATATGAAAAAAAAAATCACCATGTGAGGGATCGAACACGAGACCTTTGGATTGCAAGGCAAAAAATCAAATCAAATCAAAGATATTTATTAACGTTTAAAGACATGAATGCGCCTCAGCTGGCTCCAGTCTGGAGCCGATCACCCCACCGCGGCGTGCAACATCGCGGTAGGTAGGTGATCGGGTGGAGGGGTTTAGCTTCGGCTGTAACAACAGATGAAATTGGGGCGTTAGGGCTCCTGTTTAACATATATAAAAAACTTAAACCTAATAATTTCGTTGAACAATAATCCGGGAAGATATTAAAATACTTATAAATAGCTAGAACTACGAAGAAACAACATTTTTAACACACGCGCATGAAGAAAATCTTGTTGTCCATACGGGAAAAACTTAGTGAAAAAACCCGTTCAAGAGTCACGGATTTATCCAGTGGTCTACCTGCCTCTGGAAGGATGGGGTGAGGGGAGATTATGACTTTAAAAGTTGGGATTTACTAGCAGTTATTGGTCTAAAGGGAATTTGGAAGAAGAACAAAAAGGGGCAAAAGAACAAAAATTGACAAAAATAATAAAAATGAAATTAATGGGGGAATAGAGGGGGTACAATTAAAAGGTGGTGAAAATAAAGGGTGGTGAAAGGAAATTATGGTATAGGAAAGATGTGGCTAGGAAGATAGGCAACGCCTGGTATGGTAATGGGTGTTTCAGATCGAAAAGTATGGCATTATGCTGTCTGATTCGTGTAATGTCTCGGGTTAGCGGACTTTAGCCCAGTTTGAATTGGTAGAATTTTTGGGAAGTTTCCCGGACGAAGTCCGCTAGTGGGGTTATGTCGTGGCAACGTGCATAGAGATCTCTGAGGGAGGTGTACCTACCGGAGTCTGAAATGAGGCGCATAAATTTATGTCCTAAAACTCTAAGTTTCCGCATTGTCGTGGCCGGGATGCTGCACCACACCGGCGCCGCGTATGTGATGGCCGGTCTAATCACCATCGTATACAATAATTTTTTATTAGTCCTGTTTAGTCCGCTACCCCGCGCCAGGAGCGGATACAGACTCCTGGACATGAAGTAGACTTTACGTACAGTCTCGTTTATGTGAGTGTTGAACGTCAGTCTCCTGTCCAAGTTGACCCCCAGATACTTCACGCACCGTTTGATTGGAATGTATCTACCCCCGATCGATTTTCGGTAAATCGGAAGAGTATGGATTCCGACTTCTTGGCGTTGATCCGAATCTTCCACTTGTCGTAATATGCCGTGGCACGGGCCATGTGCACCTTGAGCAGCATGTTCGCCGCTTGTGCGTTATGCGAATGCACGTACATGGCCGTGTCGTCGGCGTACTTGGCAAGATTCGTATTCGGGAACTCCGGGAAGTCGGAGACGTATAGGTTGTATAACTTTGGTGACAGACACGACCCCTGGGGGACGCCCGCGCGAATATCCCTTCGAGTTGAAAGTTTATTATTCACCCTGACCTGCAGCGATCTGCCTGTCAGGAAAGAGTGAATAAGTTTGGTGATGTGCGTAGGAAAATTAAGCATATTAAGTTTGTAGAGTAAGCCCGGGATCCATACTGTATCGAAAGCTTTCTCAATATCGAGCAGCACCATCACTGTGCTTTTTCCGCAGTTGCATTGCACTTTGACGTCATTCACGATCCTGACGACCTGGTGTACAGTGCCCCTGCCCTTCCTGAAACCGAACTGACACTCATCGTCGATGTGGCAAATGCTTTAGCCATTGGGCTATCTCATCTTACCGGAAAACTTGAATGAATATCATTCAAGAATTATATTTCAACCGATTAGATATATTATTATGAAATATATATATATTAAAAATTATAGAGAATAACATTTCGAAAAATTTCTATTTAAGTGCAAATGAGAGAAATTTTGAAAAAAAAAATTTTTATTTAAATGATTAATAACTTTTTTATTTATTGATTGATTTTTTTCAAAAACAATAGGGTTCTTCCTCTAGCTAATGCTAACTTACTTTCCAAATTTCAATACAATCGGACTTTTCTTTCTTAATTTATCGTGCTTACAAGAAACGTGACGGACGGACAGACGGACAGACAGACGGACATTTTGAAAGTTGTTCAGAATTCGTTCACAAACACAATGATATGATTTTTTTTCTCTACGAGCGATATTTCCGGTTTTAGAAATGTACCGATCAAATGTACCGTACAAATCAAATTATTATACTCTTCGTTTTTGCGAAGAGTATAATAATAAAGGCATAAGAAGCTCTCCAGTTAGTGTTAAATTTCAGATGCTCATACAGATAATAAATTCAATTGGGATGAACACCTCAATTTTATTTCAAAACGAATCAGTATTTGTATTACCAGTTGATAAGTTACACCCTCTCAAAGGGCTGCATCGAAAGCGAATTTTGTATTCTTTTATTTTAAATGAAATAGAAATCAAATTTGGTATATGTTGTACTCATAAAAGATCATTTTCTGAGGACAGTATCTCTTAAGAGCACTATCCGAACTACCCCTTATGGTTTTTTTGGCAGAACTTTCTATGGATTACAAATATTTAGAAGAAAAATGCTTATTGGAAAGCCTGATCTATTATTAATCTTTTTTACTTCTTACTAAGTTTTTATATAGACAACCATATTCGATTAAAAATAAATAAACGTACAAAAAGTTGTACGTGTTAGAAGCAGACAACTAAGAAATTACCGGCTAAAATATTGACAGATTTTCATATTGAGTTTAAAGTGACGCAAAAAATACGAAGTAAAAATCATACTAGATGATAAAGTGCAAGAAAAACCAGTTCAGAAGCTTTAGCACAAGAGGAATACGTCATATTATTAAACAGCGATCTTGAAGGTTTACAAAAGGGTTTTTTTCAAATTGCCTGACATGGACATTCTTGGCATGGTGAAGAAGCTGCCAAATGTCTACTACTAGCTTCATTTCAAAAAGAAATCACAACACGGGTAAACTTATTGGTAGAGTAATCTACAATCCCATTTTCTCGAAAACATTCCAGGGAAGAACATGTGAATACACGAAAAATAAATTCTTAATCCCGATTCTTGAAAATCCAGATACATACAATATAGGTCTATATCATAAAATAATGGAAAACGACTAAATATTAATTCTGACCGATTATTTTCAATTCCAAATTATTTTTGGAAAAATGTCGAAGTGGCACAAAAAATCAAAAGGTCATTGTCTAAGTGGACAAATGGGAAACAGAATTGAGTGACTTAGATATACCAAAAAAAACATAATCAACATTATATTACTAGCAGTAATGTCTTTCTGAGTTAAGACCAGATATTTGCAATGGAAACGGTATACGAAGCCATGCCAACTGGGCGAAATACAAAAAAAGCATTCGACTCCGAGCGATATTTTTTCTAGAAGATATTAAAATATCCAACTAAATTTTAATTTTGATCCGCTATGTAGTGGACGTAGCTTGATGAAAAAACAACCTGGGACCACCCCCGAGCAATAATATCCTACAATTCGTAAAAAAAATATTATTATTATAAATCATGTTTCATTATTACTAGCTGATTTTTTAATATGCTGTAGATTTCGACTGTCTGATCAACATCTCTCATGGGCCCAACTCGATCCTATGACTAGCTTCCGAGATGGAGCTCAAGAAATGTACAAGAATGACCTCTTATACAGGATGGACCAAATTAGATGGCATTTGAGGTTTTCTCATAAACTATGGCAGACAGACAAAAGCCGATATAGGTGTCCTGAGCTCGATTTTCGAGAAACAAACAATGGCGTAAACAGCGATCGTCTATCTTTTTCGACTACCGAGCTACAGAGCGTTTTTGGAAAATTGATATTTTTGGATGGCCTCTATATCTCAGTTACCAAGTGTCAAATCGAAAATGGAGTAACACATTAAGACACTTTTTGAGTAGAATTCGTTGCTGTTAAGAAGAAAATTATGCATGCCAAAGTTTTCGAGATATAGACATAACTTTTGTTTTTTTGAATGAAACACCCTCTATATTATTTCATTATTCGATCACAACTTAAATTAGCTGTCCAACGATATATGTCATATTTATCTCTAAAAAAGTGGTTAATTTTCGAAATATTTAATTTATTTGGGAGGAGGCCATGGAAAACTGTTAACAACAACAACATTAATAATATTAAATAATTTTGCCAAAAATAGAAAACTAAACTACAATAAATGTTCGAATTGTCTTCCATTGACATCTATGCATTTTTGACAACTTCCCCTTGCAGGATTCGTTGAATTTCCAAACATGACAGGAGTTATTGCCCGAAACGCAGCTAATGTTTTGTTTTCCAATTCTTCTATGTTATTAGAACGTTTTCTATATATAATATTTTTTAAATAACCCCAAAGCCAAAAATCGGCAGAAGTTACATCGGGAGATCTAGCTGGCCACAAGATAGGACCACCATTTCCTATAAATTAAACAATATCTAAACTACTTTGTTTTTTATTAATGTCCAGTTAGCTAAATTAATTGTTGGTTATCAATTTAGTTACCTTAGATAACTAGACATTGATAAACTAGTCCTGAGTGGTATATAGATATCTATCCAATCCTCCCCAAATTGAGCATTTAAATTATTTCGTGTTTCATTTGACGTATGACCTGGGGCGCCATCATGTTGGTAAATTAATCTTTGAAATTGTCTTACAGGCATATTGTCTACAGAGGACTCTATTTCTTGTCATAGAATGTTAATGTTAATAAAATTTTCGGCATTCAAATTACCATGATATCTATATTGATATCCAATAAAACCACACCACACGCCAAATCCAAATCGTCCTTGACGATTAACTGCAACGGTTACGTGCGGATTTTCATGAGCCCAATTGTAGCTGATTAAAAATTCCTGCACTGCTTATATGGGCCTCGTCTGTCCATATAATGGGCTTCTTACCGATAATTATTTTTTCGTTATTTTTTTATGGCATTCAATAGAATTCGATCATCTAGATAAGCACACTACTCATTTTGAACCAGCAAGAAGATAAACCAGATATAATTTAACAATCAAACGCCGTTTCCATAGAGAAACACAATAACACTCGCCATCACTTGGGGCATGTGCATCATATAACGAACATAACCTCAATTGTTATGTTTTTTAGGTTTATTCTCATTTTTAATGTTTGTATACTCATTTTTAGCTTGGAGCCAAACTGGCTCCAAGCAAATATTTAAAAATGCACGCAAATAATGTTTCAATATTGTTGATTGATACAAATAGACTGCTAATTATAGGTTAGATTCCTAACCTGCAAAAAATGTCTTATTTTATTGTGACAAAATATTTAAAACTTCATAAACATTACATTGAACTAGATTTTGGTTGAAAGTATAGGAACCAGGCAGAAATCTTAATAATAGCTACGTAATACTTGTAAATCTTAAGAAATATATATTTTTGAGGTTAGCTGTGAAGTCACATTAAATCTCGACTGTCGTCTGATCAGCATCTGCAAAATGACGTCACGCGAAGCTCCGCCCCGTTTTCGCTGGGTCCAATTTTGTCAATTTATTTAAGGGCTTAAACGTCCTAATAAAAACCTAAAAATTTGGAAATTATCTTAAAAAGTGTTCTACTTTCGATTTTTAAAATAAAAAAAAATACTGAACGGGCCTATTGTTCCTTCAGATCCTGGCACTTCATTGCACTGACACAAAAACCACTGGCAAAAACCGAGACGCCTTTTAAAGTCGTTTGGGTACAGGCGTCTGAAAATAAGAAGTACGCCACCTGGTGGTCTATAGTCAAACTAATTATGGGCCTTTCTGTCATTGTCTCTTTAGTGTACGATGATATAAAGTAAATAATGATAAACTGAGATGCTAAATTATTAAAAATATGATAGCGTTTAAAGGGGCTACAATTGGCTGCAGCCAACCTAGTCGGTATCCTTTGTAGATTGCAGGGACAACTCGTGAAAGTTGAGCTGGCAAAGTATATCCTCTTTGATGTAGACACCTTTAACCAGGCATTGAGAGGGAAAAAGCTGGTGCAAATAACCGTGGCCCGAGTAGCAATAATAATGGCCTGAACAATCACACATTGTAAGTGAATTTTTGAAATAAGCAAATATATGCAATTTCAGTATATTTATAAAAGCAATATATACTATTGCACCATGCACTATTATGTTTTACCCCTGAATATGTCTATTTCATATTTTACAAAATACTGTTTCATTTATTTTACTTAAAGAATTAATAAATATCTTTTTCTACTCCCTTATGTAAATCTGCTGTTTTCTGTACAGTTTGTAGAATGGATAAGTAGGCAATTCCAGTTAACTGAACGGATATATTTCATATCAGTTCTAGGATGGATATGAAATGAAACCGACCAATCACAGTTCGTGTATTAAGTACATAGACAACTATTCTTATTAAAATCAAATTAGTGCGTAAGCTGTCAAAGTAACTGTCAGTGTGTACTGTCAGTGTGTATTTGTGTAATATATTAATGTTTAATAAATTTTGTAGTTTTTTTAAGCTGGTCGTAGAAAAAGTATACTGTACAACTCGAGTGGATTATCCATATCGCACTCAAAAGAATTGAAGCACTCCGCCTACGGCGTCGTGCTCAAACTTCTTTATCGTGCGATATTGATATCATATCCACTCTTGTTGCACAAACTACTATTTCAGTTATATTCAGTGTACCACTAATGTCATGTCATGGGTATTTGATCTGACACTTGTTTGTAAACATAGAGCATACACATTTATTAAGTTTTGTGTTGAATATGGGTTGTACCACACAAAATAATATGTCCTGCATTTAAAACATATTCCCCTTCATACACACACTTAGAATTTTTACATTTTTAGTGCTTCCCAAATGTTCCATACATTGCAATATGCTTAACCTAAATGTCACTCATGTTTCCCGAAAAAAAGTGATTTAAACTACAACTGTACATACATTTAAAGAAATATTTAAGTTTACTAATATTTAACTAGCCAGACACCGTTTATGTCGAAGAAACTGTACTTTTCAAGGGAAAAACTAGATAATCTAAAAAAATATGAATTTTGCTGAATAATGCCATAAACATCTTGTAAATTACTTACAACAAAATCTTGCAAACCTTTAGGTCATATATTATTAATGTTATTATTTTTAACGCCAAAAATAACAATAAACAGAAAAAAATATAAGTATTCGCTACATAAACAAACAAGGGCCTATAATTAGTTCACGAGTTCTCCACTTTGGCGCTGGCATCTTAAATTCAGACGCCTATAGATGGTGACTAATCCTAATTCAGAGTAGGGTTTGAATTTATTTTTTTTTAAGCAACGCAACGCAATTGTTTTTGAGATTCCTAAATTTTCCTGTATTTCGCGAGACGATTTATTAGGATTTTCTCTTACAGTTTCAAAAACAATATTTTCTACAGCTTCTCTACCTGGTTTTACAAAGGTTTTACGAGGTTTTACAAGTAATCCAAACTCTTTCAAATTTTGTTGTAGCCTTTTGAATATTTTTATGTCTGGCTGTCCCTTTTCTGGATATCTAAAAATATTGTTTAGGCGGCACTTTTGGCACAGAGTTTTGCTGTCTATAACTTACCTATTAAAATAAAGCTCGGAAGCTAACTTTGAATTCTCTCCGCATTCTATAAAACACTTAATCACATCATATTTTTCACCATTACTAAATTGAATCATTTTTAACAATGCTCAGTCACAATTAACTCACAAATTAGTTTTTGACATTTATGATTATTTCGGTTTTCTTGTTTTTACCTTGACCTTCTCAATAAATATTAGAAATGCGATAAATATGCATAGACGTCAAGGGAAGACAATTCGAATATTTATTGTAGTTTAGTTTTTCCTATTTTTGGCAAAATTATTTTATATATTGTAGGAAGTGTTGTTGTTGTTAATGGCCTTCCATGGCCTCCTCAGAAATATATTAAATTTTTCGAAAATTAACCACTTTTTCTAGATATGACGTATGATATATAGTAATAATAATAAATGTCATTATTAATTTAAATATATAACAATGTATAAACAAATTTTAAAATCGCATTTGACACCAAACAACAAACATGTTATATACTAAATTAAAAGGGGCAAGATTCAGACTAGAATGTCTGCTATTTTTCTTGAACCTTAGGGAAATTATAATTATTTGGAATTAACTTTGACTAGGAAACTAAAATTTAAATTGGTGTATAACATTTCTAATAATATATACTGATTACGATGAGTAGAGAGCTAAATAATTAAGAATTGACAGAATAAGTACATATATACATACACATACAAAATACCCCTATCCAGAGAGGAGGATATAACTGAAAGTTACTGCCTTCTCTCTTGTTCTACCATTAATAATAAATCTTGCACATATTTATAAAATTTCCGGAGCGTCATTGACCTAATATCAATCGAGAGAGCATTTATATTCTTTGCGATATTGAATGTAAAGGATCGTTGAAACATGGCCATTCTATGTTGCGGAATTGTAAGTTGTTCCTTCCTTCTTATGTTTACATTATGGATGTCCGTTCTGTACTTAATCTTATTATTTAGGTAAGGAGGAGTCTTTTTTATTAATATTTTGTGGTACAGAACATTTGCGTGAAGTTTCCTTCGATTTTCCATATTTAACCACCTCCCCATTGATAATGTGTGGGATATTCTACCATATTTACGGATACCATAAATAAGACGCAAGCACGAGTTTTGCACTTTTTGTATTCATTTGCTATCTCTAACAGTGAGGCAGGGTCTGTAAACAAAGTCACAATAATTAAAATGGGGACCAGGCTGTTACATAATAAAGTTTTCAATTTAACGCTCAATATGTGTCTATGGGAATATAACATTTTTAAGTTACCATATGACTTTTACAGCATATGGGAGACGTGGTCAGAAAATCTAAGATCTTTATCAATAATTACACCCATTACTTTTGAAACAATATTGAGCCTGTCCTCCCCCAATTTAGTATCAACTGTGTTTGGTTGGATACTACCAAATAGCAGAACAGATGACTTATAGGGATTTATACATAGATCATGTTTCTTCGACAGGTTAACCAACTCATGGATGTCCCTATTTATATCAGCAAGAGCTGCTCTGCAATTACTTTTATCAAAAAGTGATATATTTTGGTGTCATCAGCGTACATGTGAACCTTACATGTGTGCAATACAGAGGGGAAGTTTAGTGTATAAATTGTATAAATGAGTGGTCCCAAAATGGACCTTTGTGGAACACCTCTAGAAATCCTACAGCTATTTGACATTTCTCCCTCCAATATCACTCTCTGAGATCGATCTGCTAAATAATGTTTTAAATCTATTGCTGTATTCGTGGCCAATCATATCGAAGGCTTTACTATAATCAAGTAGTATTAGAATTCCACAGTGCTTGTTATCAATTTCTGTTATTACATCATCAGTGATGTTGAGAAGGGCAGTACCACAACTATATCCGGGTCTGAAATCAGATTGAGTGCTTGGTAGAATATCATTGACAATCAGGTGGTTACGTAATTGACTTTCCAAAATCCTTTCTAGAATTTTTGAAAATGTTGGAAGTATCGTTATAGGTCGTAAATCTTTAAGTTCTTGAGGGCAGTCTATTTTAGCTACAGGAATAACACGACCTTCTTTCCAATCTCTGGGAAAAACTGAGTTTTGTATACAAACATTTATTATGAATGTTATATAGGGCACCAGAAAATGGCATGAAAGTTGAATTAATGTTATATTAATGCCATCCAGTCTGCATGCTCTCGATTTAGTATTCATGATTATCTTAGAGACATCATTTTCCGTAACACAATGAAATTTTGAGGTTTCTTGAAAAGCTATTTTTGAATTATTTTCATAAAATCTTTATCTGGTCTGAACGAGTACAGATATTAGAAAAGAATTGGTTTATTTCATTTACATTTTTATTTAAATTTAATTCTAATATCTAGGGATTGCATTACCGGTTAACCGGTTAACCGGTTATTAGGACAAAAAACACATGACGATATTTACCGGTTATTTTAATTTTTTACCGGTTATTTCGGTAAATTCTGAACTTACGATATGTCACGTATTCAACGTTTCTATTTATGTCACTGACTAGTATTCACTAAATACAGAGTGATTGTTCCAACACCGAGCACTTTTAACAATAAATAAATAATATTATAAAAAGTAAACTCCAAACACCAAGCCCCAAGAAATACAAGAGAGACATTTACAATATCTTACGACAGAAAATTGAATATTTCACTGCCGCAAATATCCTTGGAATACAATTAGAATTATGTTATTACCAATTCTTATTAACTTATTGACCCACCAATATCGATTGAAGAAGGGCATCTTCAGCTGGGGTATTCTATGCACAAATATTAGACGACTAACAGATTAGCTTTGAAAACTAACCCTTTTAACAGGCTATTTTTAAAAAAATATTGTAATTTTAGATTACGTATTCAGTAAATGCCATATTTGAGTTTATGTTTATAATTTTTGTTATTTAAGTGGCTATTTTTGTTATCTACAGAATAATTATTTATTTAAATTTGTTTCATTTATATTTTTTCCTTTTGATAAATTAACTCCTATATAAAAAGTCTGTTTGACGGTCACATTTTTGTCACTTTGACAGCGATAAAAAAGGTGCATCGTTTTTAATCACCGATAAAAATGCCTGTTCCTCAAAAGCAGAGTATGTAGTAGTCGCACGTCACTTTGAAATCTGTACTGTCAGCTATAATTTTTAAGTATTATGGAAACTATACTGTACAATATGAGTCGTTTTGGGAAAATTATAATTATTTTTAATAAATTATTGTTGTTGTTCGTTCACATATTCTGTCGTTAATTTATCGTAAAAATGTTCTTTTGAACCCCCTGAACAAATGTTTAAATGCAGCCAGGTCCGAAAAAGCCCTAAAGATCGTTCCAAATACGTTTTAAAATTGAAAAAATTAAATTAAAGTTGGCTTTGATTGTATGGAAATTCAGAACTGCATAATTAATTCTTAAATAACACCATATTTCTTACTCATATTAATGACACCGTGGGTCTTCAAAGGCTTCGCTGCAGTTTTTTCAATTCAAGAATAAAGTTGTGATACTTTTTTTTAAATAAAAAGTTCTGTGACTCAAAATCTTATGGTGAATTATTGTTCTCCGAGCTTCCTAGGATTAGAATTGTTCTTTTTTTATCTGAACTTTTAGAGTGTATCATGTTTTTTATTTTAAATGCCCATTAAATGGGCAATTTAATCAGATCCATTGATTTTTATTTGAACTATGATTATGGAATTTTCTGTGGTAATCTTACCTAAACAATTTCGATCAGTAATTCGTGTCCACGTAGGTACTCAAAAAATGCCGATATTTTTTTAAAAATAACACTCTTTCTTGGATAGTAGGAAATTCAGAAAATCAAAACAATGTCATTATTGACAAGTGAAAAAGAAATAAAAAAGTATGAAATAAAACTTAATATTTCGTTGTTTTACTATTGATTTCTATGGAAACAGCAATAGAATTTAGTCATTAAGACAAGGTAACCTTGGGTGATTTTGGATTTGGAACGATCTTTAGAGCTCCATATCTCGAAACGAAGACCTTTTCGGACCTGGCTGCATTTGAACATTTGTTCAGGGGGTTCAAAAGAACATTTTTACGTGGGTTAGATTAAATTTGACTTGAGGCAGAAATCCCCCTATATGGTGTGCGCGGTCCTTTCTTTTTAACTCAAAATTTTGCCAATCAGTAATTTTGCTCGAAAAACTGACATTTGACAAAATCATGTCAGTTTTTCTTATAAAATCACTGATTTGGCAAAATTATTTCGTTACAAAGAGAAATTTATCCGATAAAAAAAATCTCTTGTGATCTTACTATTGATCAAAAACCTTTTGTTTGTTCATTATATTAAATATACGTATATAAAAAAAAAATTTTGTTAAATTTAGATAATTTTGTACATGGAAAAAGACAATTGCCATTTTCGCGACCCTAATCATCCATTCTAATAATTACCGGTAAATACCGGTTAACCGGCTATTTACATTTTTATTTACCGATTTACCGGTTATTAAAACTTCCGGTAAATTGCAATCCCTACTAATATCGTTGCATAGCTAATTTCAGTTGTCATCGAATGATGAAATAATTTACAGGGTGTTCCATTAAAAAAAAAATGTTATGTCTATATCTCGAAAACTGAGGCATGCATAATTTTCTTCTTATTAGCAACGGATTCTACTCAAAAAAGTGCCTTGAGAACATGTCACTCGATTTTCCATTCGACACTTGATCATCCAAAAATGCCAATTTTCCAAAAACGCTCTGTAGCTCGGTAGTCGAAAATAACAGACGATCACGGTTTGCGCCATTGTTTGTTTCTCGAAAATCGACAGGACACCTATAATGGTTTTTGTCTATCTACCATAGATTTAGAGAAAACCTCAAATCCCATCCAATTTGGTCCACCCTGTACAATTAAAAAATTTTCGAATTCACGATTAAATATTTTATATTGTGATACGTTTTAATAGCCCTTTATAATATTTTGCACTAAAAAGATTTGTTGTTTTAATTAAAATGGCGAAGAAAAAAATTAGTTTGAAAAATATTGGCGAAGGCGCCGGGAATTCTATGTAAAAATAACAAGTGAAAAAAATATTCGGACAAATCGGCTAAAACATTTTTTACATGATAAAAAAACTTTCAAACTAATACCCTATCAATAAATTAAAAGTTCGAGAAGATATAGAATTTTACAAGAATTTATAGCTGTATCTCGGTAACTAGACAGTTGGGTTCATGAGAGCTTTTGATCAGAATATCGAAATCTGCAATGGAACCACAACCCAGTTTAAAAAAAGATTCTTAGAAATCGCTGTGGACAATCCTGGGTAATGACTAATGAGTGAACGAATATAAAAAATTAAGAAACTAATGTACGAATCATATTGATAACCTCCTCCTTTTTTAAACATTTTTGAAGTCGGTGAAAAATAGTCAGAAAAGTTTCTTGCAGTTTTTCTCAAGGTCATAAACTTGTTTACAGTTTGTTCAGGTAAGCTTTAGCAGTAAAATTACTTTAAATCCATATAAACAAGTTCATTGATCCACTGCCTCTTTACTTTCTCTTAAACACATTCATCAAAATTAATTTCGATAAAATTCTAATTTCCCATGTTTTATCTGCTAGTAATTATACTCTTATTTGTCAATTAACCTTTTAATAATAAGTTATACTCTTAGCATTTAATTCTAGTGCAATCTTAAAAGCACTTTTAGACCGAAATAATTAAAGTAGTTAATTTGAAACTTTTCGTTTTTCAAGTTTTACAAATCCATTATGAATTATTTTAATGGCAGGTGATTATTGTATAATGTTCAAATATGCAACAAAACGGTTAGGTATACTAAGAAAGGCAAAAGTGGTTGCAAACAAGAAATTAAGTGAATGTGCCCATAATATTTTTACATATTCTATGCTCAACTATCAATTACAAAGCATGAAATTGTTGTGTTACCAGTGTTGTGTTAAATTTCAATACATTCAAGAAAATATAATGAAAGCTGTTATTAGCCCGTATTATGATTACTGCATCATGCCAATTATATTAAATATTTCTAGTACCTGTATGATTTGCCAGCACACTTAACCATCGCGTTGCTATTAAAAACGGGTTTTAATTTGAAAACAGTCTTTATTAATATGAATTCATACGGTATGGAAAGCAGAGCTGTGCTAAGTACAAAGAAAGAGTACAAATACAATTACAATTACTTTATGAAAAATGTTAAGCACAATTACAATTAATTACTCTCTATTAGTACAGTAAGCGAAGCAGTTAAAATGGTAAAATTCCCAGTCCGAAAACGATGAAAGAAAGGGTATAGCCGGAAAAGTTAGGGAAATGTGCCCCCGCACTTACTTAGTTAAAATGGCTTCCAGATGATGCAGTTTATAGAGTATATTACACGGTAAAAGTTTTAACCCGCTATTACCCCTACGAAGGTGGAAAAAAAATAATATGTCTTTAATTATTATATTTTTTTTTTCGGTTTCTATGCAACCGATCGATTTGAAATTTGGCACGAATATTGCTTGCGTGGAGATAACTTACTCCAAAAAATAAGGTCATTTTATGACCATTTTAACCATCGGAAAAAAAATATAATTTTTTTTTAGAGGACAAAAGGGTGGCTGCCCTTCGTGGTACAATCACAATTCTATGATATATTATGTCTTGACACTTCGTGATTATCATACTAAATTGTCAGATTTTTCGCTGTGGTGGAACAATATGGAAAAAAATAAAATTGGATAAAACAAAATATTTACACATGCCTCTTAGTTGTAACAGTTAATACTTATAGCCTTACAAGGTATTGTTGCATATCTACAACCGACCGCGGGTGCCAGTGCTATGTTGCCAAGTCTACTTTTCCCCAGACGTACGGAAATTCGGCACAATCTGGCAATACCACTTCTGGAGGTCCCAGGGGCGAAGTATTAACTCTCTAGGACCTTGGGGAAAAGTTTAGCAACGAATGATGTTCATTGTCATTACTGTCGCATTACGACATCTAAAAAATGACGTACTGAACCAGATGAAAAAAGTGAGGGAACGAACGAAAAAAAACAGCCTTTTGTGCCTTCGACATCTTCTAGCACTACGACTAGTGACTCTGACGAAATAATGGAACTACCATTACAAAGACTCGTTGCTACACATAAATACTGTTGCATATGTGGTGATGATAAAGAACTGACCGTAATACCCACTAATGTGAGACTACACTGCTATTGAAACAAACAAATATAAATCCCCGAGGCAATTGTTTCTGTAAAATACAGTCGATTAAACATCGCTTTTATGAAGACGATATTACACATCTGGAACCATATGCCAATTGTAGCTCGATTCCTAGATCGGACTTATGCATTCTATTAAATTCCTTAACCCCAATAACAAATCTAAAAGGCTCTACAGACCACTGCGGTTTATCAGAGAAGCAATTACACAAGCCCACAAAAAAGAAAAGTTGTCTGCGCCGGGGTGTTGACCATACCTATCCCCTGTATTTTGACCCGCTGAACACGAATCTGACCTTAATTTTTCCCCTATACGTCAGGTTTTTTTTAAAGCAAAAAAGTCTAATATTTATATATTTATTTTCTGTTAAAAGAAAAATCTGACATGCTGGGGAAAAACTAAGAGCAGATTCGTGTTCAGCGGCTCAAAATACAAGGGATACGTGTGGTCAGTACCCCCGCGCAGATGACTTTTTTTGTGTAGGATTGTGCCACACTGAGTGTGGCACAGTGGCAACCAAAAAAAAGTAGTCTGCGCGGGGTACTGACTACAGCCATCCCTTATATTTTGAGCCGCTGAATACGAATATGACCTTAGTTTTTCCCCAACACGTCCGGTTTTTTTAACAGCAAAAAAGTCTGTTGAATTGTAATATTTATATATTTATTTGCTGTTAAAAAAAAAACCTGACGTCCTGGGGAAAAACTAAGGTCAGATTCGTGTTCAACGGCTCAAAATACAAGGGTCAGTACCCCGGCGCAGATAACTTTTTTTTTTGTGGGCCTGTGTTATTAACGGTTGCAGGATTAACGGTAGATGCCATTTACGAATTAAAGTCACTGTTGGAAAATTCCAGTACAAGAACTTCTTCTGTCCTTATTTTTCTATTAAAACTGAAAATAGGTAGTAATAATGATAACAGAATGACCTCCTACATTACTAAATTGTTCGATATGGTGCCAGCGTGCAGCGCACTTGCTAAGAAGCTGAAAAAATTGACCATCCTCAGAATGGTATCATTGGTATATTATTAAGGTTGTAATTAATAACCATAACCCGAATAAGATAGTCTGATAAACCGCGGTGGTCTGTAGAGCCTTTTAGAGTTGTTATGTTATTGGGTTTAAGGAATTTAATAGAATGCATAAATCCGATCTAGGAATCGAGCTACAATTGGCATATGGTTCTAGATGTGCAACGTCTTCATAAAAACGATGTTTAATTAAGTGTAGACACATTTCGCGCCCAGGGATCCATCAGGGCGACTTAAGTTTACACATAGACTGAACCACGGATAGTAGGTTAAACCACCAAGGTTATAAAAACAAAGGCATATTAGGAATAAATATCACAAGTCAGGATAAGTATTGACAAACGACAACTAATGTTAAACAACTGTACCATTCTGAGATAAAAAATTATCCATCTGCGTAGCTGGCTGATGGAACCCATCCAAGGTTAAAAATGAGGGGGGAAAAAATCAAATGTATTTTACAGCAACGATTGCCTCGGGCATGTATATTTGTTTGTTTCGATAGCACTGTAGTCTCGCAGTAGTGGGTATTACGGTCAGTTCTTTACCATCACCACATATGCGACAGTACTTATGTGTAGCAACAAGTCTTTGCAATGGTAGTTCCATTATTTCATCAGTCACTAATCGTAGTGCTAGAAGATGTCGGAGGCACAAAAGGCTAGTCTGGTCTTCTTCGATCGTTCCCTCACTTTCTTCATCTGGTTCAGTACGTCGTTTTTCAGATGTCGTAATGCGACAGTAATTACAAAGAACATAGTCGTTGCTAAACATCTCTCCAAGCTCCTAGAGATTTAATACTTCGCCCCTGGAACCTCCACAAGTAGTATTGCCAGATTGTGTCGAATTTCCGTACGTCTATGGAAAAAGTAGACTTGGCAACATCGCACTGGCACCCGCGGTCGGTTGTAGATATGCAACAATACCTTATAAGGCTATAAGAATTAACTGTTACAACTAAGGGGCATGTGTAAATATTTTGTTTTACCCAATTTTATTTTTT
Source organism: Rutpela maculata (assembly GCA_936432065.2). Lineage (NCBI taxonomy): Eukaryota > Metazoa > Arthropoda > Insecta > Coleoptera > Cerambycidae > Rutpela > Rutpela maculata. Next base: position 124,177,264 of record OW386290.2, on the reverse strand, counting down.
TCCATATTGTTCCACCACAGCAAAAATTCTGACAATTTAGTATGATAATCACGAAGTGTCAAGACATAATATATCATAGAATGGTGATTGTACCACGAAGGGTAGCCACCCTTTTGTCCTCTAAAAAAAAATTATATTTTTTTTCCGATGGTTAAAATGGTCATAAAATGACCTTATTTTTTGGAGTAAGTTGCATAGAAACCGAAAAAATGGGGGTAGTGGCCGGTTTAAAATTTTTACCATGTAATATACTCTATAAACTGCATCATCTGGAAGCCATTTTAACTAAGTAAGTGCGGGGGCACATTTCCCTAACTTTTCCGGCTATACCCTTTCCTTAATTTTTTTCTGCGATATGCTTTATAAAGAACTTTATTTTTAGGGCTGGTTTCCACCCTTAAAAATAAAAAGCATTCCCTGATTTTTATTTTTAAGGGTGGAAACCAACCCTAAAAACTGAAAAATTAATAACTCTTCTAATTTTACGAATAAATTAACAACGAAAATCCATATACTAATGTGTTTGAGCATTTAAGGTCGCTGAATATGACTGTGAGGTCAAAACTTATGAGACGAAAATATTAAGGGTTACAATTACCTTTAAATACTGACAAATTAATGTCTTCTAATTTTACGGATAAAATCCCGAAAATCCAATTACTTATTCTTTTGAGGACGCTGAATATGACTGAGGTCAAAACATAGGAAACACGAAAATATTAAGTTGAAACCACCCTTAAATACTGAAAAATTAATAATTCTTCTAATTTTACGAGTAAATTCACGAAAATCCATAAACTTATGTTTTTTAGGTCGCTGAATATGATTATGAGGCGTAAATTTATATAAAAAAATGGTTGATTAAAAATGGTCACAAAATTACGAAGGCGTAGAATGGCCACTTTAAATTTTATTTTTACTAATCTCGAAATTTCGACTTTAATCTCGTAATTTCGACTTTAATCGCGAAATTTCGACTTTAATCTCAAAATTTCGACTTTAATCTCGAAATTTCGACTTTAATCTCGAAATTTCAACTTTAATCTCGAAATTTCAACTTTAATCGCGAAATTTCGACTTTATCTGCAAATTTCAACCATAATCTTAAAATTTTGAAATATCCCCATTAGTTGCAACCATATATACACTTTGGTTTCAGTGTGGAACGGAAAAGTGGGTAAATTTTTCCAAAAACCGAAAAAATTCCGCTATCTTTTTTTATTGTCGTTGCTTTACGCTCTTAAAGTACATTAAAAAATCTACAATATATAAAAGAATTAAATGAAATAAAACTTTTTTAAAAACAAGCTTTTATTATTTAGGTGTACTAATGCGAAAAAAAAAATTAATTGTCTTAAAAGCTTGTCGCGCGTGAGAAGTTCATACAGGCATTAATTTTTTTTGACAGAGATTGTAAGTACCTAAGTAAGTTTTTCTTATTTCTATTCACGCGACAAGCTTTTAAGACAATTAATTTTTTTAAATTTTTTTCGTTTTAGTACACCTAAATAATAAAAGCTTGTTTTTAAGGAAGTTTTTTTCATTTAATTTTATTTTTAAATTTTTAGCTACGCCTTAATTAGTTTTAAGTATTCATTGCGTCGTTTCTATCCGATATAAAAATTATAGTTTAAACCGAATCCTTCACCATTTCTTAGAATGCAACATATGAGCGAATACACTATACGATCAAATTATAGTGTTAAAACTAAAAAATTTTGTCCACCATCTTGGGGCGTCCGCCATATTGAATTTAGTGTAACGTCATTTTATTTTCGTATTCTTCTCAGCAAACCCCATTTGATACCTATATCATGGGGGTGCATAAAAAATAAATGGTCCGCCATCTTTGGGAGTCCGCCATATTGGATATAGAATAACGTCACTTAGCTAACCACGCATTGTCATTTAAACTAAACGTGTATGCAAAATTTCAGCTCAATGGGTTGGGGATAACTGTTTTAAAATTCAGTTGCAAGATTTGACCTAAACAAACAAACACACAAACATTGCAAGTTAAATAAAAGCTTGTAAAGAGAATGTTGCTCCACGATGCTTTCCTCAAAAATGATCAATAAATCAAAATATTTACAATGCAATTTTTGGCCGTTTTTTGTAATGTTTCAAAACCGAATTTGATATACGTATTTATGAACCTTAAAAGAATATTTCCTAAAACTTTGTTAAGAATAACGCATTCAAACCAAAGTATGTCATGAAAAACGAAAAATCATCACCAATGGAAGCGATTATAATTTTTAGTTGAGGTTAGGAAAATCATTTAAATAATTCTAACCTCCATAGTTTTATAGACAGTTATTGGGATTTTTTTTTCCCGATGAATGGAAGCCGACATGTTTTTAAAAAACTAAACGGGAAACGCGAAAATATTTCAAATTTATCTGAAAAATCCAAATAAATAGAACTTCCGGTCAGCTCCGAATGCAAAGACTTTTGCTATAGATTCTCTCTGATGGCTAAAACTTATTTAAAAAAAGTTACGAAATTATTCCTGTAATAGAACACTACTTTGAAATATATTTTTTCTGAAATCGATCGGCAATGTTTACATTTTTGGCGCGATTTCAGATTGAAAAATGCACAATTCCAGTATTTTAGTCTGTTGCTAAGAAACTATCAGAAAACAGACCGGAAAAGATCCGTTGCCAAGCAACGATCAACAGAACTGTACGGGAATGTTACTTTCCCGGTCTAGGCAGACAAACCAACTCACATTAAAATTGCATTTATTAGTAAGCAGTTAGATTGTAATGAAGAAATGTTATGCATTAATACAAATTCTTTAATTTATAATAATATTGATTGTGATTTCAGAAAAAATAGTATGTGTACTTCGGTGTGAAAGTACATTCCCGGCCAACAATTTGCATCGTCGTCCGGGAATGTATTGCTTTCACACCTAAATATACAATATACTATTATTATAGTTATTTTCTGACATTTTATATATATTGTATATTTTGTTATTACTTCCACGTCCAGTGGATGTATAGTAACGACAAAAAAATTTTTAAAAATTTTTATAGTTTAAACAGACTTAGAATGTCATGAAACGTCAAGATTTTAAGTTTGAGTGAAAAAAATTTTCTTTCTGTCTGTCTGTAACTTTTTTGTGCGCACGTTTACTCTGGAACCGTTTAAGATATTAACTTGAAATTTGGTACACGTATGTACTTTAACGAGATCTAGATTATATTTTCATCTTGTTCCATCGAAGGGTTGGGGGTAAATTGGGGTAAATGGGGGTAAATGGGTAAATGAAGCGGGTAAAAGTCCATAAAATTGGTATTTAGTATATACAAGAGAAGCTAAGATCTCAAAAAATTTTTAGCATTAGCCACCCCCATTACCACCCCACCCCATTATTAAAGGGGATGAAAAAATATTGTGATTTAGTGTGTGTACTGTGTACAAGAACCAAAAACCTCAAAATATTTTTTTACTTCATCCACCCTCCACTACCCCCCATTACCACCCCCACTCCACTACCGATGTGGGGTTATCATTTTATGGGTTTATGGGGGGGGGTAGAGGATTTCAGATATTATATTATTAAAGTTCCATAAACAATTATTTCCACATACAAAATTTTTTCGTTGTGAGAGACTTGGATAGAAAATCTGGATGTGGAAGTAGTGACTTTTTAATAAAGTTTTAGTTTCACAAATGTATTTTGAATGAAAAAAATGTCTTGCACACTTAATGCATAATGTTTTAACAAATAAAAAAAAATGTTATTTATTCAAATTGCATTATCCATTATTTAATTTGATTTAAAGGTGGAAAATCTATAGATATAATAAAAATATTTTAATCTTTAATATTCTTGCTACATAATAGCATCTTAATATTTACACTAAAAACTAAAGGACGAAGAGCAAAGAAAACCTTAAAAAAAACATTTTAATTTTGAGTAATTTAATTTAGTTACCATGAGCGCACGAATAAAGACACAGGGTTAATGACCAATACCAAATTTAAAGATAATATATTATTTAATCAAGATTAGAGATTTTTGTTTTTCAACTTTGAAGACCTGTAACTTATTTAAGGAAAGATTTTTAGATAATGGTGAATTGAGTTAAATCGCCATTACTTCCTGGAACTCTTTTTTTCCATTTTTTGGCATACCTTTATGATTCACATTATGTATTGTTAAAGTTTTGTATGGGTTATTGGACAAAGAACAAATGAAGTACTATATATTTCATTTAATGTTATATATTAAAGTCGAAATTTCGAGATTAAAGTCGAAATTTCGAGATTAAAGTCGAAATTTCGAGATTAAAGTCGAAATTTCGAGATTAATGTCGAAATTTCGAGATTAGTAAAAATAAAATTTAAAGTGACCCTTCTACGCCTTCGTACAAAAGAATATAGAATATGTCTAATTTTATTAAAAATACAGATTGTTATAAATAAATCAAATTAATACAATTAAGTAAACTAATTAAATGACATTTCTAATCTGCACTTTAGACGTGCAATGCAACCCGCTTTTTCTGCGTATTCTTCAAAAAATAGACGGCTATTGCTCGTTCCTCTACCTACTATATAGACATTTAAAATGCGCGTAAAAACAGAAAAGTTTCAACATTATTTCAAACTGTCATATCTCTGGAACAGTTTGTCGTAAGAAAAATAATAAAAACCCAAAGTCTTCGGTTTTTATAAGCTTTATTTGATTGTTATATCATGTTTTTATCAATATTATAGTTTTTGAGATATTTTAAATACATCATTTTCTTGCGTATGCGCTCAAGCACCATCTTTAAACCTTTATATCTCTGGAACAGTTTGTCGTAGGAAAATTTAAAAAACCCGATTTTTTAAAAAAAATTATTAAAATTTTCATTACTGAAAATGGGTACAGAATGAAAAATATATGGTTTTTTAAATTCTAAAAAAATTGAGCATATTAGTAATAATATGCATTAACAATATATAGAAGGATTGTTTAAAATTTTGAATTAATAAGGAATTAGAGCAAAAAGACAAAAAAAAATGTCTCCTAAATTTTCAAATGCGCCACTTTTTTTTGTTTGTAACTTTTTTAGCTTTCATTATAAAAGGTCATAATCGTCTCAATCGAAATAAAATTTTAATACCTTTAATTTTTACAAGAATAAAAATTTTTCTTATAGTTGTACATTCTGAGTAATTTTAGATTTTAACGTCGTATATTTTTTCTCAACATTTCGGCGCCATATTAAAAATGCCATATTTCCAAAACTAAACATCTGAGAAAAAAAACATTCGATTTGTTTTCCTAAAAGCTTTAATTTTGTACCTTTGCATTTATTCATTGGAGGCCACATTTTTCGAGTAATTTTAAAAAACGTCTAGGAATTCTGATTTTAGGGGGTGAAAATTGCAATGTTCAGTTCGCAATATCTTGAAAAATGTGCATATTAGCAAAAAAGTGTATAAGAAAGACCTTTCTTTCTTATAATTTGATTATCTATCAGATTATGTCTATTTTTTGCGACAACCCCTAAGAAGGGTTGGGAACCACCCCTAATCAAAAAGCAGGAAAAATGACAATATAGATTCTTATGTACATACTTTATGAAGCATGTTGAAGAAAAAAAAATGGAAATTCATTATATCGTTTTTGGGCTGGGATTTAAAAGCTTCACTTACTGTATATGAAAAAGTATTTGTACAATTACTGTCCGAAAAGATAGAGATACCTAATTAATTTATTTATTAATTATCCATTTTCACTGGCGAATATCTTGGAAACGAATATAGGCATTCTAGTACGAATTATCTTTAATTTTGCAGAGACTACTTTTTTCCGTACGACGCGATGCACCGTTTCCGAGTTATAAACGAAAAACTGAAAAAAGAGACCTTTCCCACCCCCCCTGAAGCTGCAAGGGAAGTGGCGTGGACTTTTAGTATGTTTATCCCCAACATATTCCTTAAGAGAAAAATTCTCCCGTTGACTGGACTATAAGTTTTTAAATTAATATTTTTTAATGGAGAGATTTTATTATTTGATTTTCTATAGATTACTTTTTCTGCTGTTTGAGAAACTCAAAAAAATATTCTTCTATACTTATTTGATTTAATACAAATATGTTGGATATGGTAAGTGCCACGTACGAAATTATTTACATGTTTTATATGACCAAAACCATCATAAATATTACTATTTTGTCTCCACAAATTGCCATAATCTACTGCAGAGTAATTAGAATATAACTATAATTTTGAATTTTTAATATGAACAAATAAAAAAGCTTTAAAATTATCAGAGTTACCCATATTTACCACACTTGTTATGTCTACAATGGAAATTGATGTATTTTTGGTTTTAAACAAACGCATACAGCAAAGAATAGGCCAAGGATAGCTATGTTTGAAAGCTACAGAATGTGGTATATTAAACTATTCATGAATATGATATATGGCTATACTCACAACAACGATTAGGTGTGTCCGAATCCATCAAAACGTATAATAAACGTATAAACAGTTTCTTTACCTTTAACAAGTGTGTCGTTTCCACGTGATATTGAAAGTGAGAGAGCGCTGGCAAGTGACAAAAAAAAGGCGATTGTGTATACCATGCACCATGAAATCGTTTAAAACGTAGCGACTGGGCAGGCGGACAGGAAAAAGTTTATTTAAATTGAAGGGTGTGGAGCTCCAATTTAGAAATCATTTAAAAAAAGGGGTGTGAAATTAGCAGTAATAATGCAGACCACACATGCGGAAACAAAACGAAACATTTATAGTCATGATGTTTACACCTACCTGCTATAAATTATTGTGAAAAATTTCGAAATAAAGTGTTTGCATGTGGATTAATTACCTTTTGGCATTTTCCCTCATTCATAATGTGTACCATGTGTACTATACAGGGTGTGGATTTTGCTGATTATCTCGATAATTTTTTGCTAAATGTATTAACGAATCAAAATTTTGTATTTCATGTCATGTGTCAAAATCCATCCAATCAGTAAAAGATTACAGCGATAACACCCATACATGTGGTGTTATCACCCAAGGCACAAATAGTATGTTCAAATGTCAGATTGAAATTCAACAAAATGTCAAATTGAAAATCAATTTAGAAAAACATCACAAAGGTTTCGTAAACAATTCAATTAATCAAATTGTATTAGAAAATACACCGAAAACACATTTAAAGGAAAAAGGATACGTGGAAAATGTTTTTAGAATTTCGTTCGAAAGTACGAATTTTTTACTCTGCATTCAAAAAATTATCTTACCAAATACACCTCGAACATTGACAAAATATTCAAAATTTTGTCATAGAGAATGCTTCAAGCGTATTGCTCAAAGATAATAGCAACCAAGCAACACGCTTTCAGCAGTCTCTATGACAAAATTATCTCGGTATTATCAATGCTCTAGGTGTATTATAGGTGAAAACACCACTGCAGATAATTTAAAGTGACAAGACGTATTTTCTGGGACTGTCCCTTGTTTTCAACTGTTGCCCCGGATTTTCTGCGTCCCGTATTTTTTAAAACGTTTACTTAACATGTAGTTTGTCTTTCTGCATAAACAAAATTATCATATCATTCATATTTTGCTCTGATTTTGAAGTCAATTATTTTCTAAACCGTATGTCTGATTTCAAAAATTTTTCATTTTAGTTTGTAGGTTGGTTCTCCAGAATGGAAAGCCACGCTACTTTACAGTAAAATTATTTGTCCTTTAAATACAGAGCATAACAATAAAGATGTTTTTTTTTTTAATTCAAAACACTTTACAGCAATGATAAGCAGCAGAATTAACATTTGGTTGAAGCCTAATTTTTTGGACCCGAACCGTTTTGTGGCTTATCTAAGGAACACATAAATGGGAAAAGGATCAAAAGAAGTCCTACTGGAGAAATACTCCAGGACAAAGACAAGCGAAAAGGTTTATAACCTATTTAACAAAGAATGCCACAGGGCTTCTCGAACTTGAGAAGTCCGACCTAATGCTGATCACAGGTCTTCTAATTGGCCATTTCCCCTTGAGATATTATCTCAAAAACATGAGCATGGAAGAAGATGACAAATGCAGATACTGTGAAGCTGCAACTGAGAATGCGGAACATATATTTTGTGAATACAAGGTACTAATCCGCATTAGGCTAAAGTACTTAGAACAGGCGGAATCAACGCCTGAAGACATAGGGAAATTAGCTCCCAGGAAAATCACAAGCTTTGCAAAAAATCTTGGAATCTTGTGCAACAATTAGTTGTAGGGCAATTCACAAAAGACATTTTAGATCGAGGTGAAGAAAGGCCAACTCAGTGCCCTTGTTTTGGTTGTGGTGCCAAAAATCCCGCCGTACTGAATCTTAAGCTTATTGTACCCTATAGTCTCGTTATCCCATTAATCCCGTTTTTCTTCAAAAGGAGAGTATACCGTCAATGGGAGATTTGGCTATTTCTTCCGGGGTCACGGTTAGTCCACCACACATCCTGCATTCTGGATTATCTTTCACACATATGTTGGTTAGGTGTCTGTTCAGTGTGCAGTGTCCTGTTAGGATTCCCACTACACATCTTAGCTGCTTTCTACTCAGCTTTAGCAATTCGTTAGTTTTTGTCTTGGATGGCCCGCCAGTGATGAACATATGTGACTATCTCATCCCCGGCGCGCCGGTCCAATACAAGTTATGTTTCTGACTCAATAGTTCCTTTACCATTCCTCTTGCGTATTGTATGATATCCCGCAGGATGGCTCGGGTCCCATCAAGGCTGTTTTTGCGCCTTCTTTGACCAGCTTTTCTGCTTTTTCATTGCATTCATTGCCCTGGTGTCCTCGCGTCTACTCCAGTTGAATGCTGTTGAGTTCCGCCAGTTTCGCCAGGGATTCAAGGCAGTCTTTTACCGTTTTGGAACGTATCTCTACTGCATTCAGAGCTTTGAGAGCTGCTTGACTGCCAGTGATGATGTGGATTCTTTTGTCAGTATATGACCTCCGTATCATTTCTTGTGTACAGATTTCTATGGCTGTGACTTCTGCTTGGAACACCATTGCGGTGCTGCCCCGGTTCAGACTGATGTCTGTTCCTGGTTGGTCCTCCGTAACACCTGCTCCAGTACTTCTTGACGTTTTTGATTCGTCAGTATACCATATGGTATCATTTGGATGTCTTCGCAGTTGCCTTGTTCCTTCCTCTTCCTTATCGGGTATATATACCCTGAAGGTCTTTGTGAAGTTGTGGCTTGTGTTGATTCTATCTGACTGCATATCTAGTAGTCGATTTTTCCCCGCTTAAACAATCTACAAACTACAATTGTAATCATACCTTTTTTTTATATATTTTCTTTGTCGGTTTTTTATCGTTGCTCTTAAGGAAGATGTACAGAATTGACAATAATCGGAAATTTTGTTTTTTTACACATACAAAAGTTTCTAGCGCTTATTTTTTTAATCGTGACAATAGAAAATATGTGATAATTTTGCTAGCGAATTTTTCTCCACTACTCAAAATTTTCCAATGTGTGCTTTTAAATAACGTTTACTTGCATTTTTAATAAACCATATATTCGAAACCAGTTGACTGATTTAGTTCAACTGGATCTTAAAATAAAGACAAAGCATGACTTTCAAAGAGTAAGCCATTAGATAGCTTATTTTCAAAACAAAAATACCCAAAGCACGAGGATAAAAATCTCAGTTATTAAAAGTGTCTACATTTTGGTTTATTTATGTCTGCTATTTTGAACCATAAGTTTTTTAGTCTAATGACGCGCCAAGTGATGAAGCTAAACCGACATCTGATTCGTATTCAGCATTTCAAAATACATAGGAGTTACCTAATAGGGTCCCAAAAACAGACTTTTCTTGTTGTCATAAAAGACCTCACAAAAAAAATTGATGACTGATGGAGCACTGATTCGTGTTTAGCTCGTCGATATGCATAGGGAAAACAGACTACTTTTCTTTGTGTGAGCCTGTGTAATTAATCAGTCTTTAAGTCCTGATTCTTGGCTTCCTTTTGTTTCATAAAACCAAAGAAGTTATGGCTGAAACAATGTAGGTACGTCTATTAACAAAATGTCGCCATTTTGTTACTGTGATTGCTCAGTAATTAAAAAAAAATCTCAAAAATACTGTTTTTCGTTAATATACACCATAATATACACCTTGGTAATCAACATTTTTTGTCAAATCAGGTATGATACCTGCTTTGCTTTTTTTATATGTTATATAGGATTGCAAATTAATGTTAAATCCAAGTTTACGACCTCGGCAGACCTCCGGGTCTTGGTAAAAAATCTATAAAACTGCGAGATTTTTGTTTTCTTTTCAGTTTTTGTCAATTTTGGCACCTAAGGCCTACTTTTTTTGATAAAAACAATTTAGCATTTTTTTAAAAGTATACTAAATGTGCTACAAATTGGTACCAGAACGGACTCTGTAGATCAAATAGTATCCCAGGTGCAGCTGTTCAAAGTTTTGCAAAGTTTTCATATTTCGACATTTTTAACTTAAAAATCTATGAAATACGTACAATCGGCGTCACCTTAAACTCACTTCGAGATGCTCCTTTTCTAACACGCCCCACTACAAATAATTAAATTCGGTATTTTAGGTCAAAGTGGCGACTAACATTGTAGAATACACGATGGCCTGGAATTAGGCAATAAGTAAACATTTTTTATTTCATTTTATTTCTCTTTTCATTCTTCAATTATCTGATTGTGGGACGTATCGGATATTCAGTAGAATAAACAAAATTGATCGGATTATGCTTGCAGTATAAAAGGAAATGCATATAAAATAACTGACGCTATAAGTAAGTAATACAGGGTGGTTCAGAAAATTAATGTAAATGGTCAATTAGAAAACTTTCGAAAGTTGAGATACTCTAAGGATCCACTAGCAAACATCAGTAAAGTTCACCAATACATAGTTATTACTTACACCATACCTTTTATACAGGGTGGCCCACCGAAAATGAAACTGGCGTGTTTTCTCTTTGTATGATCATTTTTTCGACAAACGCTCAGATCCGTCAATTTTATTATCAAGGGGGGTACTTTTATTGGGTATTGTTGATTTCGCCACTTCAATCCTTAAGCGGTGGTGAGAGTCATCCAAGAATTTTTCAAAAACGCTCTGTAGCTCGATAGTCTAAAATCGAACTCAGGACACCTACATTAGTTTTTCTAAAACAGGTGTTTTAAATGGACAAATTGAGCATCTAGGTGATGCTTTATATTATTAACTTTCTATACCAAGTGCTGTAAACGAACGAAAAAATTTGAACGTCTAGATCATACTATATATTAACGAATAATAGTATACAGGAATATATTTTTTAATTACTGACTAGTTACATTAACAAAATGGCGACGTCTTTTGTTTAAAAAAATGTGACGAAGTACATTGTTTCTGTTATAACTTTTTCGTTTTTTATGTTATAGAATTAATCAAAAAACATTTGATAATTAATAGACTTTCAGTTTGATAATTAGCATTTTTAAGGTAAATGCCGTAATTTCTAAGATATTTAACATTTAAACTAAATACTTCTTATATATTTTCGGATGCCACCTTTATACTTCCAGATCCCCGAAACTATTAATTCTACAGAAATTAGAAAAAAAGGAAATTCATCCTCAATTAGTACCTTTCTTATTTGTCTCTAGCATGTTTTCGCTCAATGTAATACCTTTCGAGTTATTTGACAAAAACCTATTTTTTTCTACTTAAAATTTCAAGTCGTTATAACTTCAATTTATATGAAAAATTTCAGAGAACCTTTTCTTCTCAAAATTTGATTCCACTTACCGCCACCATGTTTAAAAATGGCTCTCTAAATAGGTTTTTCTAGATTATCTCCTTTCTGTGTTGCTTTTGCTCTAAACTGGGCATTACTAATATTGTAGGGAATAAAAGAGTTACATTTTTTAATTAAACAATATTTCTTTATTGTTAATATTTTACGATTTACAGCCGCCAGAAAAGCGAATATTTCTGCTTTACTGCAAGTTTTTGCAATTTTCTCTGCCCCTGTTGTTCCTACGTAGTAATTAGTTGTCATCAATATTGTGGATAATAAAAGTTCCTATAACTATCTCAGTAAAAATAATTGAGATCATGTTAAAAAATGACATTTTGCTGTTTCTATAATAATAATAATAATACTTTATTAACCATTTCGATACTTAAGTACATATGGCAGGTCAAGATATTGCATTTAAAATATAAGACTAGCTTATTCAGTGACAAACAATATAACATATTAAAATGACATATTCATACAGATTACACATTCTATTTATAAATAAGAGTATATATACACATATATAAACTCACATATATATATATACACACACACATATATCTGGAAAATATAAAACAAAAAAATTAATATAACAAATACACAAACATATAAGAACATTAAGTACTACTTAAAGTAGTTTTTAAAATAATAAATATATTTATGGCCCTAATGAAGGTTCTCTGTTCAAAAAATCACGTATACTATAAAAAGCTCCTTTGTGTAAAATATCTCTTATCGTCTTTTTAAATTTATCATAACTTTGTATATTTCTTATCTCCTCTGATAAACTATTGTAAAATATAATACTATTATAGCGCGGAGATTTTTTAAAACACGATGTTCGGTGTTTTGGTATGTTCAGTAAGTCTCCATGTCTCGTGTCGTATGTATGTTTTTCGTTCAATTTAGAAAATAAATCCATATTTTTCTTTGTATACGTCAAACATTTGTATATATATATGCATGGGGTCGTCAGAATTTTTTTATTCTTAAAGAAATCCTTACAGCTTACCCTAGGGTCTAGCTTGAATATTAGTCGAATAAGTCTTTTTTGACTTATAAAAACTCTATCACTAGTGGTAGAACTTCCCCAGGCAATTATGTTATAGGATATGTGCGAGTATGCCAATGCATAATATATGTTTATCAGCCCAGTTTCATCTAAAGTATTTTTCATTTGTAGTAGTGCAAAATAGGCTTTATTTAGTTGATTGCAAATGTGTTCAATTTGGAAACTGAACGATAATTTACAATCAATATAGGTTCCAAGTAGTTTGATACTATCAGATGGACTTATATCATCGTACAATGTTGCGTTATGCGGGAGTGGTTTTTGAATATAAAGATTTATGAATACCGTTTTTTGAGAGTTTAATATTAATTTGTTCCTTTGTGACCACGTACTAACTTCTTCAAGAGATAGAATGACTGCCTCTTGAATCTCCTCAGGTGTGTCAGCTGTCAAAGTTACTGTAAAGTCATCTGCAAACATGGTCAAATGTCCATTGCTTATATGAATAGATAAGTCATTGACATACAGCATGAATAGTAATGGTCCCAAAACGGAACCCTGAGGAACTCCAAGCAGCAGTTTCTCTAATTCCGATTGGTTTCCATCTACTTTAACTCTCATAACTCTTCCTTCCATATATGATGTTATCCAAGATAATATGTTTCCCCTGATACCGATGTTATAAAGTTTTTGTTTTAGAAATTCTTTGTTTATAGTGTCAAATGCTTTTGAGAGATCAAATGACAGGGAAGCAACATACTTGCCCTTGTCTAGATTTAGGTAGACGTAATCTAGCAGGTGACAAGTTGCCGTTTCAGTGGATTTGTTTGCTCGGAAGCCATGTTGAGCTGTTGTTAGAATATTTTTTTTTTCTACGAACGGTATGATCTTATTATAAATAATTCGCTCAAAAAGCTTCGATATTATACTTAGGACTGAAATTTGTCTAAAATTTTCCATATCATGGGCAGATCCTTTTTTATAAATTGGTGTAACAGTTGCTTCTTTTAGAATTTCTGGAAAACATCCTTCGTTGAGAGAGATATTATAGAGATAGACAAGATGGTCAATTATACTGTCTTTTATATTTTCTAATATATTAGCTGTTAGCCCGTCAAATCCAGAAGAATTTTTATTTTTTTGCTTTAGAAGGGCTTCGTTTATTTCTTGAGCTGTGATGGGCGTAACGTATATTGACTGTTTTATATATGTTGACGTGGTACACGGTAGCGATATATTTGCACCAAAGTGTTGCGATAATTTGTTCAGTGCATCTGTGGAAAAAAAGTTAACAAATGTACTGGCTACTTCTATTGGGTTTATTATCGTTTTGTTTCCATACTTAAGAGTTATTTTGCAATTTTTATGTTGCTTACGTCCTAGTTTTGTGTTTATAATATTCCACGTTTCCTTTGTTCTGTTAGTTGCAGTGCTTATTTTATTTTTATAGTAGTTTCGCTTGGCATTTTTTATATTATTTTTGTATTTAACTTTTTCCGCATTATATAATATTTTTGTTTCTGCGTTTTGAAGATTTACCATCAGCCAATACAGATTTTTTAAGTGATTATTTTCTTTTATAAGGTCATCTGATATCCATTCTTTTTTAGCGTTTATGCTTTTGTTAGTATTTATTGTTATTTTTTTAGTGGGACAACTGACATTGTAGCACCATATAACAGTGTCCATAAAAAATATGAAAGATTCATTTACTCCCAGTAAATACATTTCTTGCCAATTTGTACGGTTTAATTCAAAGTTGAGATTTTTTATATTTGTTTCATTGTGGCTTCTTCTTTGGAGTATGAGTGTATCATTTGTATTATAAATTGGCGTGTTTGTATTTATGTGTAGCATATGCCCTAGATGGTCAGCTAGATTGGGATTTACCAACTCGCATTTTATTACATTAGTCCGTAAGTTTGTAACCATGTAGTCTATAGCACTGGAGCTGGTTTGACCATAAATATTGGTAAATGTGCGAGTGTATTCGGTAGAGGTAAGATTTAACTCGAACGAATGAAAAATATCACGCAATACATTTGTGGTTTGGCATTCATTTTTTATATTGATGTTAAAATCACCGCATAACACAACATTACCCGATGTGCCATATGCAATATTTAGGGCATTTGTAAGATTTTTAAAAAAGATGTTCACATTACCACTTGGTGGCCTATATACTGTAACGATGGTATACTTTTTGTTGTTTATATGAAGGCATACTGCGCACATCTCTATATGACATTCCATGGATAGTTGTTTGATTTGTAAAATCTCATAATGTTTCAAGTTATTATTTACTAACATAAGAGAGCCACCATGTATGTGGTTTGATCTAGAAAAATATGTACTTATTTTATGGTATTTAAATTGTATATGTTTTAAATTGTTATTTAGTACAAAATGTTCCGACAGGCACATGACGTCAATTTTAGATTTCATGAGTAGAAACTCAATTTCGTCTAGCTTGCTAAGTAGACCTTGTACATTGACATGGAATATATTAATATGATGGTTATTGTAAGAAATATTCGAAGTTAGTTTGCTATTTTCAGCCAGATCGTTCACGAAAAAACGTAAATTTTTTAATGAGGGAACCTTTAGGCCGACGGTCGACGGTCATTAATTTAACTTTCTTTTTTAATATTCGATAATTTTTTTACATGATGGATGACTCCAATGCCTTGTCTTACCCGCATTAAAAAAAAATCAACGTGCTATCAATTATTATTACTAAGTTAATAATTTTGATATAATACAACTTTTCTGTCAAAATTTAGGAAAAAAATTCATATCTCAGGAAATATTAATTTTAGGTATAAGGAACCTTTAACGGAATGTCCTTTAAATTTTCTGTAGAATCTAGGAAAAAAATTAAAATGGGAGCATTCTATTTAAAATAACAAATTTCGGATCAACTTTCAGTATAACCGGAAAAATATGTTAATTGAATAGATCCTACTTAGTTAGGACCATAGCCAAATTTTCAGATTAATATTATTTTTCTTACATATATACTTCTAATAGGTATTCAAAATGAATCACCCTGTATACACTGATACTCCATCGATCACCTATATCCTATATTTATATGAAATATACGGTCTTTGCGCATAGTTTCTGTCGGAAAATCGAATAATAATAAAATAGAAATAGGCATAATTGTAAATTTGCCTGAAAAATTAAAAATTTTAAACTCTGGGCCGATTGTAAGTAAAGGTTTCTCAAAATTCGAGTCTGTATCTAATTTTAAAGACTACAAATTAAATTTAATTCTCTGCGTAATCTGTTGGAATAACAATATAAATTATAAAAATAAATATTCAAAAAAATTCAACATTTCTTTGGAAATTTATTCAATACTTTTCAAATATAATAAATAACGTTCACCATTCTATGTGTGCGTTTTAAAAATGATGTGTTTGTCGAAAACATTACATTTTTTTGCACTTCGCCAATAGGTATGACAAAATCACGGAATTATTAACCGCTTCATTTTAATGAAAAATCACAAGACTCCAAAACTAGCATGATATAATTAACCACAATTAATTTCATTATAGGTGATATTAATATTTTTGTCTTCTTTGTTTTGATTAATTATTAGGTATATTCAACTTCATTTCTGGCTTCGAATCTTTTTTGAGGTAACCGGTTGCATTAACTTTTCGAATTGTCTTGTTTACTTAATGTATTTACATTGCCAGTTTTTATTGCAAACAATGTTAGGTTAATAATTTATGAAAATCTATTAGCGTCCAGAATCCGTAAATCAGATAAATGAATAGTGGAGAGAAGAAAGTTATAAATTGAATTAATATAATTTAAAAACTCTGAAATACAGAACCCTAAGCTATTAAACTGGCCACATTTTAATAAAACTAGTAAAAGTATGACATCAGTCTCCACTCTGATCTAAAATACGGAATGCGGGAATGTATAATTTATTTGTAGTGGGGCGAGTTAGAAAAGAAGCATCTCAAAGGGTGGTGAGTTTAAGGTGACGCCGATTGTACATACTACTACTATAACTAGAAAATTCATTTTACCCAAGCCCCAAATGGGATCAAAGGGGGGCCAAGAAATGCCCCTTATAGTACTATTATATTGAATGCATTGGAAAAGAGGAAGGAATATTATTTAAAAAAAAATTTAAAAAACCGATTATAAACAAATCTTATACTTTTTAAACAACTTTAGCTCTTTTGGACGGTCCGGGAGTCTTGTTCATGTCGTCCGTGTCCTCTGTGTCAATGTTCTCTCTTATCTCCTTCTCTTCTTCTTCCTGAGCCCAGAAGAGATTATCCAACGCCTCGTCGCGTCGTCTGATTCTTCTTCGAGGTCTAGGGAGTGTATATTTATACTTAAATCAAAAGCATTGTCACATAACTGTCCATGGCAATGCGTCGAACATTTTAATCCAGATTTTTTGCAACTAAACGCATTGCTACAGCCCCTCTTGCAGCTGCGTGATATCAACTACAAGAGTTGTTGCGGTGCCCCATCCCTGGACATTATTTCGGCGAGGCCTTGGGACATGTGCACCCAGCCCCAATCAACAGGATTCTTTTCCACACCCAGCCACTTCTACACTTGAAAGATATAGTAAAAATTGTTAGATTAAAGAAGTAATATTTATAAGTGTTATTTTTAACTGATGGTATGTCCGCAAGGAGTGAAATTGGGCAACATTTTAGGTTGGAGGCAATCTAGCAAGATTGAAATTATTTTTTGTTGCAGCCCTCGCAAACAGCTGACAGCGTAAATGATTTAGATTTTGACTTGAATGTTTGCCTCCATAGAGCGCAACCATGATAACCTCGCTTGCTTCGGCAATTTGCTCAGGTGTGGCATTTGATTTATAAAATACAACAATCTTCTGCTCAAGGTCTGGATGTTTCTTGACTACAGCAAATAATTTCATTTCTCCTTGCCCGAACAGTGCCGATGTAAAGTCACATCCACTGAAGGCATGCAGAAATAGAAAGAGTTCAGGAGACTTGTATTTCGAGGAGGCGTTTAAATAAGTCGCGCCCGGTTTTTTCCTCTCCCACATTTTTGGAAAAAGATTGTGTGTTTCTCTGTAATGCCAGTGAGAATGACTAGAAAATCTATGTCTTCACCAGCGATCACACAATATCGTTTGTAGAAGCTGTAGAAATGGCTGTGGTGACAATCAGCCTATCCGCATCGTCTTCTGCCTGGATTACAATAATTTCCTCTTTTTATTTTCAGTTGACCATTTAGAAAAGAAAAAACGGAAAAATCGCTAAAAATGTCAAAATATGAAAAATTTACAAAACTTGAACAGCTGTATCTCGGATACTATTTGATCTACAGAGTCCGCTCTGGTACCAATTTGTAGCAAATTTACTACTTTTAAAAAGTACTAAATTGTTTTTACCAAAAAAGTAGGCCTTGGTGCCAAAATCAACAAAAACTTTAAAAAAAGGTCTGCCGAGGTCGTTAAACTTGGATTTAACATTAATTTTTTAAGTCCTATACAACATACTAAAAAAGCATAAATACCCGATTTGATGTCAAAGTTACTGGATGTCGCCTTTTTTTTTTAATAATTTAATTTTGATTTCAGATTTGCGATCACAAAAACATAAATTAGTACAGTACCTAGAGGTAAAAAATATGCAAAACTTCGGAATAATATCATAGGCACGGATTTCGTTCATTTTTGGCAGTATAATAGTAAATGCCTCACAGAAAAGTTTCTATATTGTGTGGGGGCTTGCTAATTTATAGGGGGTGGCACTTAAAAAAATTTATATTTATTGGCTGAAGTAGAATCATATTTTAAGAAGAAAAGGTTCTATGCAATTTTTCACATAAATTGATAGTTTTTAAGTTATAACGACTTCAAAATTGCGATTTTAGCTTAAAAAAAAGGTATTTCTAAACGGCTTTCGTCAAGTATCTCGAAAAGTATTAATTTATCGAAAAAATGTTACAGACCAATTACAGAAAGTACAAACTGGGAATTAATTATATTTTTTGTTTATTGATGTAGGATTAATAATTTCGGAGATATTTAAGTTTACATTTGGCATCCAAGTGTTCATAAGGTAATTATTTAGAGTGAGAGTTAAATATCTCAGAAACTGTGACACCTACGTCAAGGATGCTAATAGGTATAACAATTGGTTATTAATTAAGCTTTCAACTGTTTTTTTATTGCTTTCTGTAGCATAAAAAACAAAGAAGTTATGACCGACGCAATGTGCGTCTACACATTTTTTTAATAACTACGTCGCCATTTTGTTATTGTAATTAGCCAGTAATTAAAAAAAAGGAATTTCAAACACTGTTTCTCATTAATATATAGCATGACGTAGATGCTCAAATTTTTTGGTTTGAATACAGCACTTGCTTTAGAAAAAAATACAAATTAAACTACAAAGGTATTTTCGATAAAACGTATTTTTCTTTCCCTTTTCCAAATATCTCAATAAATATTAGTTTTATTGAAAAATGGGTAGAGACCAAAAATAAAGCTCATAAATTGATAATGAATTTCCCTTGTTTATTTATTTACATAGATTTAATAGTTCGGAGATACGAACGTTGGCGTCCGAACGTTTATAAGACGAAAAATGCAGTTTAAATGTTAAATATCTCAGAAATTGTGGCACTTACGTCACGCATGCTAAGAAATGAAATTAAAGACAATTAATTGCGCTTTCAAATCATGTTTTTCTCGTGACTGTAGCATAAGAAATAAAGAAGTTATGACGGAAAAATGTGCGTATTTATATTTTTTTATATAAAAAGATCGTCATTTTGTTACTCTAATTAGCCAGTAATTTAAAAAAAATTATCTCAAATAGAGTTTTTCGTTAAGATGTAGCATTACCTAGATGCTCAAATTTTTTTGCTCATTTAGAGCACTTGCTTTAGAAAGAAATGCATTTTAAACTTTAAAGGTAATTTCGAAACACTTGGATACCAAATATAAACTTAAATATCTTCGAAATTATTATTAATCCTACATCAAAAAAAAATATATATAATTAATTCCCAGTTTATACTTTCTGTAATTGGTCTGTAACATTTTTTCGATAAAGTAATACTTTTCGAGATACTTGATGAAAACCGTTTGGAAATACCTTTTTTAAGCTAAAATCGCAATTTTGAAGTCGTTATAACTTAAAAACTATCAATTTATGTGAAAAATTGCATAGAACCTTTTCTTCTTAAAATTTGATTCTATTTCAGCTCCAATAAATATATGTTTTTTAAGTGCCATCCCCTGAGAGGGGGTGGCATTCACCCCCTATAAATTAGCAAGTCCCCGCACAATATAGAAACTTTTCTGAGAAGCATTTACTATTATACTGCCAAAAATGAATGAAATCCGTTCAATATGACATTATTCCGAAGTTAAAACCTCTAGTTACTGTACTAAATATCCTACGTTTGAAAAATAAATCAGCAATTCTTTTTCAAGTATCAAATATCTAAATTCAGGGTCTGTTTGCATCCCTCGAGGGTAAGAGCAAGTATCGGGACCATATAGAAACTAAAGATGACATCTTTTACTACAATAATTATCCATCAAAAAAATTATCATTACATATGGGATTATTCATAAATTTTACTATTTTTTACCTCGAGGTACTGTACTATAACAGCAACCAGTATAGTCATTCTGTAATAAATTTATGTTTTTAAATTCTGTGATGTTTTGTATACATGTATGGAAAAAATCACGTACAAGAATAGTTTGTTTACAGCATTCAGCTGTTTTATAGGTTTTTTACGAAACCTAGACGCCCCAAAACCCACAAGATGGATTAAAACAAACTCGAATATTTTAATGCTAGAATAGTCACAAAGCATTTTAAATGCCGTGGCAAACTCTCTGCATATACTGTTAATATTTACAAAAAAATTAGGATATAAAACTGTAAAATGCGGTAAATACGTTCAATTGTTTGGTTTTTGGTTTCCTACGTGACCAACTGTAATGGATTCATACCGGTCTCTTTCAAGAAAAAGAGTTAATGGTGTTGGTTAATGCCGTATCTTGCTTGTTTGAATAATTAGTATAAATTTTAATGAAACTCACAGTAGGTTTTTTGCTGTTATACTTATCGTTAAAAAAGAAAATTTATAGCCAAGTTAAATCTACATCCGTTATTAATATCAAATTTTAGATGTCTGGAATAAAAGTTGTTAATAAAAGTTTTAATCATCTCGAGATGATCCTGTTGTTTTATTATAATGTAGACTTGAATTTACCTGCCCTAGTTAAATAATTTTAACAACGAAAAAATCTTCATAGAAATGTTAAAGTTAAGAAATATTTTAAAATTCAATATTTAGATGAAGGAAATAGTCCATCTAAGTTAGAATCTTTGGGAGAAATAATTTATAGAGTTTAAGTTTCTGAGCTGGGTTATATACAGGGTGTTTGGTACATCGATAAAAAGTTTTAACTTGGTGATAGTTGGGGTCGTTTCGAACCTATATGACCATATTTACCCGTATGCAGTCTCATCGTTTTTGAGGAGTCGGCATTTTTAAATATTTTTGCGGAATAGTTGAGTTGTTACTAATACATGTTATTTTTTATGATACTAAATACTTCAGCTTTCTTAAATATTTTTTTTTAGATATTCTTAGTATGCACTTTGTCGAAACAGTACAAAAAGAAATGCCGAAGTATTGGTATGAAAATTATGTAGGGCAATTTATGTGCTGAAATACATTAGTTCGATTTTTCTTTTCTATTTTAAGCAAAATTTTCTCAAATGCGGCACACCTACTTCGAGAGATTCAAATAGTTTTAAAAACTTCTCTATTGCGTACTCTTTCCAATTGTATACCACGTTATGACAGAATTATAGTTCATTAAACTAAAAAAGAAACATATTTGTGGACAAGTACGTTTTTAATAAAGAAAGAATATTAGCAAAATCATAATAAATTCTTTCAGCCGCAAATCGATGATATTATTTACTAATGTTTAAAGACAATTTTCTGTCTTGAAATAAAAACAAACGTATTTACACGTACAGTGAACAAGAAATGAAATAAACAAAGGGTATATATCTGGCGATCAGACGCAAAAAATTGTTTTCGTTGAACACCAGTGAGATATTTGAACGCTTGTGTCAAACGCCGGTAACATAGTGGCACTATGAACAATGAACAAACAAAATGTGACAATAAATGTCACAATAATTGTCACATTTTTCTGCAATGGCATCTTTTTCTAATGCCGAATATGCCGGTATTCTCTTTATGTACGGAATGGCTGACGGAAATGAAGCAGCTAAAGATTTTTATCAGGAACAATTTCCAACAAGAAGAATTTCCAATGTGCAGGTGTTTTGTAACACATATCAACGTATACGTGAAACAGGGAACCTTCATTATAGGGAACGGGTGCATATTGTGCAACATGGTCCTGAAGTAGATGAGCAAATTTTGGAGGTTTTCGAAGCAAATCCTACCAGCAGCATTGGAAAAGTAGCTCGTCAACTGAATTTGTCCATATGGAAAATTTGGACAATTCTTAGGATTGAAGGAAAACATCCATTCCTCTACACACCTGTTTAGGAACTCGAAGAAGGTGACCCAATACGGAGAACTGCCTTTTGCCGTTTTGTGTTGAACGCTGATCTGGAAAATGAACGGTTTCTTAAAAGTATTTTGTGGACAGACGAGTCGAAGTATTCTCGAAAAGGAATAACAAACTTTCACAATCTTCATTACTGGGCTGATGATGACGAAAACCCGCACATGAAAAAACAAACCTCTTTTCAATACAAGTTCAGTGTGAATGTATGAGCAGCGGTAACTGGCAGAGCTTTCATTGGTCCGTATTATCTTCCAGACAATTTAAATGGAGACAGTTATTTAGAGTTTTTGCAGAATAATTTACCATAATATCTTAGACAACATACCTCTAAATGTAAGAGACAGCTTGATATTTCAAAACGACGGATGTCCTGCCCATTTCCGAATTACTGCGGGAGAATTTTTAGACGAAACATTTCCTAATCGTTGGATTTGGATAAATGGGCTAATATTGTGGCCAGCGAGGTCTCCAGATTTGACGCTCCTTGATTTTCATGTCTGGGGCCGAATGAAAGACTAGTTTTTGAGATTGAAATAACCTACTGTGACCACCTTGTACGGAGAATAATGAAGCAGGTGCCAGATTAAGGGAAGAAGTGAGGTTAGGCGTCACCACTACCCAAATACGAAAGAGAACACGTAAATGTGTTAGAAATGGAGGTTCCCATTTTGAAAACGAAATGAATTAATTATTAGTTTTAGTTACATTTGTTTTAGTTAAAATGGAAATAACAGTAATAAAATGATCATTAATTATTTAATTTTTTCCTCATTAAAAATATAATGTCTGCAAATATGTCGTTTTTAGTTTAATGAAGTATAATTTTGTCATAACGTGGTATACCATTGGAAAGAGTATCCAATAGAGAAGTTTTTAAAACTATTTGAATCTCTTGAAGTAGGCGCCGCTTTTGAGAAAATTTTGCTTAAAATAGAAAAAAAAATCGAACCAATGCATTTCAACAAATAAATTGTTTTACATAATTTTTATACCAATACTTCGGCATTTCTTTTTGTGTTATTTCGACAAAGTGCATATTAAAAATATCTAAAAAAAATATTTAAGAAAGCTGAAAGTATTTATTATCATAAAAAATAACATGTATTAGTGACAACTCAACTATTTCGCAAAAACATCTAAAAACGCCGATATCTCAAAAACGGTGAGACTTTGCATAAGGGTAAATATAGTTATATAGGTTCCAAACGACCCCAACTATCGCCCAGTGAAAACTTTCTATCGATGTACCAAACAGCCTGTATATAAAAAATATAATTAAGGAAACAAATATGACGGAAAACAGTAATATTTGACATGTAGTTAACACTACTGTCAACGAAGAAATATATGAAAAAATATATCATTTTCGTCTAGAACATGCTTGCGTGAGAATAATCCTAAAAAATAAAAATAAAATAAGCAATCTCGCTAATATAAGCGTTTAATTTCAAAATTATTGAAAGGATTTCAATTCGAGGGAATGAAGACGATTGGTGTTGCTGATGATGCGGTCACGCTAATAGTTCAAACTCTCATAAATTACTCTCATTGTTGATCTTGCTTCTGAAGATAAAGACATCCGATTATTAAGAGATGCTCAAAGAAATATAAAGAAAAGGGCGATTCGCAGTTCTCAAAAATTTTGGAAAATTGTACAGAAACTCACTTCGTTCGTCCGGAAATTACAGACGAATCACAGCAAGTGGCTTTTACTCCGAATAAAACATGCTATTGTTTCTTCAAACGTCGATTAACTATAAAAAAAATAAAGATAAAAGATCTTGAATTTCATCACCAAAAACGCATTGTGTTAATATCGCATAGCTGGCGTATTAAATAAAATGCGCGTTGCTATGGATATTACTTTTTCTGCCACTCACAGTGTCAGAAAAAGTACTTTTATCTACTCTTATTAGGTTATATACTAATTAATGAACTGCTTTTGATCAACTAATAGTATCCATAAACAAACAGCGTGAGTTATAATGCATGATATGAGTTATTATAACTCACTAGGTACAGAGCCAATCACCTGTATCTTCATACTTAGCCTGTCCAATCGACGTAACGCGCAACACACGAAGGTGGAGCCAGGGAGGTAGTGACAGATTATTCGCGTTAATATCTATAAATATTTTCTGAAATGTCACAAAATGCTACTTTTGATTCGTTCATGCCGAGCCGAATTTTCGAATTTCACCGTGCAATTTACGATCCGGTTTATTTGGAAGACTTCCTCTTTACGTCGCGACATCGTACGACCGTCCCAATGGTGTTTCTCGAAAAATATGAACGTGTCAAGATTGCATGTTTTTGTAATTTTTTTGACTCCGAAATGTAAGCTCTTTTTTGTTATTTTTCGCAGATCTCCGAAACGGTGGGAGTTAGCTCGAAATAAAAAACAAGGTCAAACGAGTATTTTCCATTACAAATCTTTTTCTACTATCAGAATTCTGATTTTTTTCCGTTTCGGAGATAACTACTGAAATGTTGGCCATGTATGGCAAAAAATCGCAAATTTTGAACTTCTACAGTTGGCAACTTTTAAATCTTGGCTCCTACGCCAAAAGACTACTCTAGTTAACTTAACTAGAATCAAATTTGCTAAAACTTTTTTTTTATTCTTTGAATTCCGACAAAAATGTAGGAATTAGAGGGGGCGGGATTTGAGACTTTTTTTTTCGGTAAAATTTCTCCATTTTGTCATCGTAATTAATCGGTAATTAACTGAAATCGATCTCATATACGATGTTCACTTAATATCATGTACTACTTTGATGCTCCGTTAATCTTGGCCCTTCGAAACAAAGGTTTCTGAGAAAAATTATTTTTTTAAGATTTACATGCACTCTATAGGAAAACGTGTAATTTCTTATATTTCTTCGAATATTTCGATAATTATCGTTTTTTTCGAAAGTAAAGAGAATTGATTGAGCTCTCCGGCGCTTTTTTAATTTTTTCTCTAACATAAAAAACAAGACTTTTGACCGAATATGCACTTCGGGCAGTTCGCGGAGAAGTTTTGCATTTTCCGCCGCGTAATATTAATCTACAAAGCTGATTTTTTTGTCTACAAGCAGTTTATGCACTATTTCGATTAAAAATCACATTCTACCTCCGCTTATAGGTGGCTAAATCTTTGAAGACAACAAATTTAAAATTAAATTTTACAGTTAATTTTTTTAATAAACAAACTGAGTAATTTAAACAAAATTTTCTCAATTTAATATTTATTGTTATAATCGTAGATAAAGTATAGCATTCAACTTGCGGTAATGGTAATAACTCACTTGATGAACTTTCATCTGCGTGAGTTATTACCTACATTACCGCTCGTTGAATAATATATCGCACAGCCGTCTAAAAAGTCAAACTTTAATGTCATAAACTGAGTTGAGAAGTGTCATGTTTTTCTGAAGGTTGAAGAAAATAGTTATTTATTAGGCTAGTGACTTATATGTAATAACTCACGTGTCTAATACAACATTTTATCCAACACTTTCATATAAATGGTTTTTCAGTGACAAACAATAAAATTATTAAAATATCATGTCATCGATTTTTTGTCAGTTGTCAATGTCAAAGTCATCAGTGTTTCTCTAAAAATATAAAATACAAGTAGCTTATTGCTAAGTAGATTCTGAATAGATGTGCCGAAAAAGCTGTGGTTATTATCCATTTTGTTTGTAACCAGGGGTCTGTTTAATAAACATTGTGTAATTAGCATCAAAACGGAAAATTGTGAAAGATATAATATGGAAATTCCGACCAATATTTTGCAAGAAGCCAACGAAGCTACAGCCAATTTAATTCCAGAGAAGTCCAAAGTAACCTATTTTAAAGAATATCTACAATTTGAAAATTGGATGAAAAAAAAGAGGAGTTAGTGCTGTAAACGAAGCAGTGCTTCTCGCTTACTTTCTACATTTGAGTAAAAAAATTGCACCTTCTTCGATGTGGACTGAATATTCTGTGATAAAGGCGACTTTAAAAGTATACAGGAAGTTTGATATAACAAGATATGGAAAACTTGTATACTTAAAAAGCCGATCAACAAATTTCAAACCAAAAAGGCCAAAATTTTGGAAAGAGCACATATCAAACAATATTTGATGGATGCCCCTGACGATGAGCATCTTATGTCAAAAGTAGGTGTTTATTTTGATGTTCTTGCTTTTATGTATTTAATTGTTTGGGTTTCTTTAGGTTGCATTGATATTCGGAGTTTGCGGTGCCTGCCGTTGCGGTGAAATGACCTACTTAAGCGTCGAAGATATAAAGATAAAGAACAATATCTATATATATCCATACCAGATACCAAGACGAATAACTCAAGAAGTTTCACAGTATTAAATGAAGGATTTTCTGTAAACCGACTTGATTTGATTAGGAAATATGTCTCTTTATGACCGCAAAATGTGTCGCACAAAAGATTTTTCGTAAATTTTCAAAGGGGAAAGTGCACTGTCCAATGCGTTGGATTAAATAAGCTCTCAAAAATTCAAAAAATTGTAGCTGATTATTTGCAATTGCCAGATGCAGATTTGTATACTGGCCATAGCATGCGCCGTTCCTCGGCAACTCTTTTGGCCAATGCTGGGGGTGATATTACCACCCTTAAACGTCATGGTGGGTGGAAACATCCACCGTGGCGGAGGGTTATTTGGAAGATTCAGTCTCAAACAAGATTGTTATTGCTAAAAAAATACAGGGAGAGCAGCGCAACGAGTCAGGCGATACAGATAGTGGAGGAGCTATACAACAAAAACCATAAGAAAACTGCAAATTGTGATAAGAACATGCCCTTTGGTGAGAATGTAGATTAAGGTTAGGCAATAAAAATAAGATGGGGAGGCAACGCCCAAAGTTGTTATAATCCAAAATGGTGGCTATTTTTCAAAATGGCTACCCGTATTTTGTTTTTACTACATTTTCTTTGATACACATGATGCAAAATAGTGTTTTATATCAATTTATATGTTTTAGGTCTAGAATAAGTAAATAGATTAAGTAATAATGTATTAAACGTAAATAATAATAATGTGCACGATAAACCAGCAGTTCTGCAGCTGCACTTGTTTTTGCAGATTTTGCAAACACATTTTATGAGTTCGTTGCAGGAATCAGAAATTTCTGGTAACTCCGACCATTTCAACTGCCAAGATTCATTATGCAACCACCATCCCCAATCGTTTGGTGATGGTACACATATTGTGCGTTTATTTGCTTGTTCCCAAATGTGTCCAGCTTGGAAAGTACTACGCAATACTTGTTGTAGTAATGCACCCTTTGTTGGTGGAAGACTTTCTAGTGGACGATTTTTGGTCATGAACAATTCTTGTCTTGCTTCATTAACACTGACCTTGTCACTAGTTAAACAGTAAAGGAGTACTACGTACCTTTCAAATATATCAACAATTTCATTAGGAATTGAATTATGTGGTTGTGAGATGAACGAAAATGTAGTAGTAGCTTCTTTGAAGAGCATCCATGTCTTCCAAGTTGATTTTTTGGACTTTCCTGAGAAACTAGGAATGCTATCACAGCCTGTGAAAGCGTGGAATCCTGGTAAAGCAATAGCCTTTTCCATCCCAATAGCTTCAGCTATTGCATGAACCGGAATAAATCTGTAATTCTTTCCTGTTCCAAACGGAATCCAAAGTTTATCAAGACCCGCTGTTGACAAGGTGAAGAAGTAAGCAATTGCTAAAACTAAGACATCAGTATCTACAGTGCGTATAGCAACATTCTTGTAGCCGTTTCTACCAAGTCTTGGAGATGCAGTATTATTCTTGAGTCCGCTCTTCATGACCAGTACAAGTAGCACCTATGAGGGAAGTTTGTGCAATGATAATTCCTTTGACGTCTTCACCTGATGTTGTTACAACTTGTACGTTTGTGATGGTATCTGCAGATAGATTTCCAAATAGACTGAAGAGCTCTTCTTTGTTCTTTGAATTTCTCAAGAAGCCGTGCCAATTTTTAGGTAGGAAGTACTTGTTTCCTAGTTCCTGCTCCCATCTTTTCTCTCTAGTTTTACCTTTGATACTCGGTGTAACGTATCTATCCCAAACAAGATCAATTCTTCGACATCCGAAGGCTGCAATATGCTTACGAATGTGAGGGAGAAACTGGTTTGTATAATAATCAGCAAATGTCTTTGAAGCTTGTGGCCTCAATATGTTAGTAAGAACTGCACCATTATAAACTAAAGCGTCACAGGTTCCTGGAAAGGCATGCTCATTTATGTTTACAGTGTCTTCCAAAATTGTGCAAGGTCAGATTTATTGCCTAATCAAAATTTACCATTACTAGAAAGTGTAGGTGGAAATGGCTGATTCTCATGTTTGAAAAAATTCTTCATATTTAACTGACGATTCTGTTTAACTATAAAGAGCCTGGAAAACAGCTGGACATCTGCTTTTAAAATCTTAAGTGTACTATTTTTTTTGCTAAGGGTTACCTCAGGAGTACTGAACAGGGGAACGTTGTTCTTTTTCAAAGGTTCAAATATTGTTGAAGAGCTGTTTACTAGTCGTATAAGCTGTTTACTAGTCGTATAATAAGAGAAAGAAAATTAGTACTGTATTGTAATATCCAATTTACAACATGAAAAATGAAACCCTTGACCTGAGAAATATGTAAATACATATAACGCATACTTTTGCATGATGTCTATGAAGAAAAGTGTAGCAAAAACAAAATATGGGTAGCCATTTTGAGACATAGCCGCCATTTCGGATTATAACAACTTTGGGCAATGCCGCCCCCCATTACCTAAATTCTTACCAAAAGGCTTATTCTTATCACAATTTGCAGTTTCTATATACGAATCTCCCCCACTAAGAAGTCGTTACTAGTATAGAAAAAAATTGTGTACACGAGAGCATTTTCTTTGTGAAAAATCGAATATGATATAATAAATGTTAACATAAATATAAATAAATAAGTGTTAGTGCATGGATTCTTTGTTTTGTTAATTTTCCGTATAATAAAGACAATAAATAAATTTCTTGGACTTTTTTTATATTAAAATTACTCTTTAATGACTAAATCACTTTACCTAACTAGTGATCTAAAGTATACTTTAGCTCACTACTTTATCTCACTAGTGACTTATGGGCCACTCTATACCTTCAAAATCTCATCAATAAAGATCACTTTATATGAAAGTGTTGGATAAAATAATTTTAACACCTGTTTTCTCCATGTTTTCGCCACCTGCAGTCACAAAAAGGGTTAAGAGTTACGGAAAATGATACATCAGTATCATTGCGGTATTTAAATATTTTCTCCAACCGTCATAGACAAGAATGTTTAGATTCAACAGCCGAAAAATAATTAACCGAAGAAAACCACAAAAAATACTCCAGAACTCTACCTCATAAGCGGTATGGACATAAATTCAAATAATAAAATGCATGTTGGCAAAAAAAAAACAGGAAAGCAAATACAATTTTGCGATACCTGCTGGTTATAGAGGAGTTCCTGCTGTACAATTTCGTTTCTAACGATTTTTTCTGTAAAACAAGCCATTATGAAGACATTCGCTGTAAAAAACCGTTTTTTGCAACGCGTCCCAAACTACCCTCAACGTTATTTACAAGAGAGGGAATTAACTGAAGTCAATGGAAGTTGTTTTTTGTTTAGAATTTAATGACAAATACCTTCTTCTTTATACCCTTTCTTCCGTTTGAAAGATTCGTAAGAAAAATGTGAAAAACTAGCATGAAGTCACCTGGAGGTAATTTTCCGAAAATAAGGAATGTTTCATTCACTGGACAGTTGGAAACTCTTCAGATATTTATCCTACTCCTATTGAAAGTTCATATCAAAAATGTAAACTTTAAATTATTTTTCCTATTCGTTCTTTTTTAATCTAATTCATGTGTACAAAGTAATTGTCTTAATTTACATTGTCACTATTTTTTCTAACAAAATTTGTTTGCTCTTCTATAGATGTAATATCGTTTTATTACCTTGGCAATAAGTCTTATATTCAGTCAAATTCCGCAATCACAACAGTAGTTTCGAAGTCGTCAAAAAAATTAGAGAACTATATTTCATATTGTTCTTCATACCGATAACTATTGTATAATAAATTGTATAATTTGCAAGCAAAATATTGTCTTAATTATTATTTAATAAATTTAATCATGCGTGACCGCGTTGAACAGCGGTACACATACAAAATAAAAAGTAAAATCGTTATTCCAATTTTAAGAAAGTGTCTGGCACAACAAATTGGAATTTTGGTCTAGATTTTTCGAGGTATGTGCTCTGCCCGGGGCTTACTTTTCCCTTCATTGCCATTCAATGCTGAGAGAGAATCATGAGCGCAACATGAAGGTTAGATGTTATATTTATATGTAGAAAATGGAATGTCAAGAAGTTATTTGTTAATTAAGATTCATATGTATATTCGACAAATTTGGATTTTCAAAAATGCTGATTTTAAGAATGATCTAGATTGTTTAAAATTTTCTGTTTTTTTTTTAAATTTCGAAAAAGTTCCTCAACTTTCATTAACTTTAAAAAATGTTCCTAAACATCGAAGTAAATATGTTAGTTTAGGATGTGTGATTGAGTACATGAGAGTTACAGAATACATTGCAATATTAAAATATTAAAATAATAATACAAATAAAGGTAAGAAAAACGTAAATAATACAGACTGCACATAAAAATACAAATCAATGACAAAGAAAACCAGAGCACGTGTTTCTGAATTTTTGCACTTCTTCATCATCAAGTGGTCATATTAAGGAAGGATACTGCAGAAACGTGTAAGTTTTGAGTTTTCGCTGGTCATCATTGTGGTTTATCCACGTCAAAGATGTATTGGGGAATATGGATAATAAACAATAATTTCTTGTAATAGTTATTTAACAGTAGTTAAACAGTTAACAGTAATTTGATGATATAACGCTAGCTCCTGCGGCACAATGAGCGTCTGAAAGTGCTTGAAATTTTCTAGACATGGATAAAATTAGGTTCCTTGCAAAATCAATCTCTCGATAAGTTGTCCTACGTATCTTCAATTATGCTTTGAAGTTCTTAACCATTACCTGGACGAATATTTAATTTTCTTATCTTTTTCAACATCATCTTCGAACATTTTCAATAGAATTTAAGTCCGGACTTTTAGAGGGTCACGGTAGCAACTCTATATTTTTATTAACAAAGTATTGTCTGACACGATGGGCGGTGTGCAAAAAGCAGTTCTCTTGGCAGAAAATAAAATTATTATCCGGAAATAATAAGTTGCTAATAAAAGTTAGGTCCAAAAGGTTTCAAGATAGACTTGGTAGCTCTGACAATAAATTAAAATGTGCATGGGAAAAGAGAATGAAATTAGGGGAAAAAAATAAGTCTCCAACTAACATATATTGAACCCATGGTTATAGCCAAAAATTTTAACTATTTCATAACACACACTGCACCCGATTTAGTTTTGCAGGTACCAAAGTCCTCTTTAACATGTAATATAAAGAACAGTAATACGTCAATGTATGTAAGGAGCGTGAATAAGCAAGAAATTATTGACATAGTTCATAGTTTGAAAAATAAAAGAGTTGTGGAGATGACGGTATCCCTACAAATTGGCTAAAAATATGCATAGATGAAATCGCTGTTATACGTTACATAATAAATAATTCTTTAAAACATGATATATTTCCAGATTCCTTAAAAATAGCACTTATAATACCGTTATATAAAAAGAAAGGTGAGTCCTTAACAGAAAATTATAGACCAATAAGTCTTTTGTCAACTTTTTCTAAAATATTTAAGAGGGTAACGTTTAAAAGGTTAATGAGTTATATAGTATCAAAAAAACCATATGAATTCACGCAGATGATACAAAACATTTTAGATGATAATAACATAGCGTTAGGGCTTTTTCCTGACTTATCCAAAGCTATGATTGTATAGATCATAAAATACTTCTCATTAAACTATAAAAATATGATATAAGAGGTAACTTATTAAAGTGGTTCAGTTCTCACCTCAGTAAAAGAAACAAAAAGTCGCCATCACAAGAAATAACGTCACTTTCAAGTCTGACATGCAAACAATCAGACTAGGAGTACCCCAAGGAAGTGTTTTGAGACTTATATTGTTTATAATTTGCATCAGTGATTTATGAAATAGCGTCCATGGAGGATACGTATATGACGAACTATGCAGACGATTCAAATCTACTGGTATTTGCATCCACATACTTCGAGGCCATGAGTCTGGCCAATATGTTATTCGCGAGAGCAGAAAAATGGTTCATGAAAAATAGGCTCATATTAAACACAAATAAAACAAATGAAGTTTTGTTTAAAACTAATAATGCACGCTTTGAGACCCCGAAGTGATGCGTTTAACCAGCAAAACTAAAATAGAATTATCGGAAAGCACAAAATTTCTAGGCTTGCAATTTCTATGATTCTCTTTTAGCTTTCCTAAATTCGCAGTGGTATTCAGTAAGGATGTACCTATACACGGGTCCATACTGAATGCCTTTGGCCTTTTTAAATAATTTCCGTGCTATTTTCCTAAGATTCACAAGCTTTCTGTTCCATCATGAGACTTTTCTGTTGATATCCTTGGTTTAAGGCAGAACTCCTCGTAGATATTCACTAAAATGGCTCAAGTCATGGTGCCAATAACAATTTCTATACTGTCAACAGCTTTAATTGATTTAATAATGGCTAGCCTTTAAGAGTTTTTAATATACGATCGAATCAGTTAGTAGGAGAATTTTCATCTTTAATTGGCTTTTTGGTCAGAAAAATTGCAAATTTGAACTTCAAACGCCATCTAAGCGGACGATTTGCTGCTGGATAAAAATTTAAAAACATACATTATATTGCAATATACTTTTTTTTCTTCCACCTCTTCTTATTCTTTTCATTGTCCTTCTTCTTGTTCACAAGGTCCTGCGTGACGTGGACTTATGATGAGATCTTATAACTCTCATATTGTGATTTCAGATCATGTAAGAAACAGAAGTCTTGTATCCCGAAAATTCGTCAACAAAAATCAATCTGATCAACGAGGTATTTGAGCGATGAAAAAAATTTAAATTTAATTCAAGCTTTAGCTTGAATTAGGAATTTTTAAATTGCTACTGAAAATATTGTAGTCGCGCCTATGCGAAACGTAGTACCGCAATTAATTCAAACCGCACCTTGTCGATGGTATTTCATTTATCTTGTACCTGCTACAAGTGGTACAACCTGTGCACCACCGCGAATTCAAAGGTCACAAAAAAATTGTGACTGTACCACAAAAGACTTAATTATCGTTGTAATTAGAACACTTCACTAGTTAATGTAATTTTCATGCTTATAAGGTGTTCACGGCAAATTAACTAAAGACTTATTATAGTTTTCGGTAGTTAAAATATTCCTATTACCGGCTCATAGTGGAATAAAACTAAGAGCACAGAGTCGAAATCACCTAAAAAGAAATTGTCATATTTCAGCAATTATCTTGAGCAAAGCGTAGCAAAAAGTTTTCACTAAAAAAATTTGGGTGTTTCATTAATAATTGGTCATACGCTAACTGAAGAATCCTTGGCCCAAAGTATGCAGATTTAACCAAAAACACTTAAATAAAATGTGCATCCTTACTGAGATACAGGGTGTTGAAGTTAACAATTAAAAAAATATTTTTACATATTATTTTAAAATTACTTAATATTTCTTTACCATATAGACCGTGGGATAGTGACAGATTTTTTTAAACGTTTGGTTCCTATCTGGCCTTTTGGGAGCCTTTTGTGCCTGATTTGTGCTATTTTCGTGTTTATCAAACGGTTATCCAGGGCCCCTCAGCGGAAAACAGAGAAGAAAATTTCATGAAAATGAGCAATTTCAAACGTTTTGTTCCTATCTGGCGTCAAGTTAGACTTACGTTTTAAAGAAGAACATCCGACGGAAGCTTATATCGCCAGACAGATTCCGTGGGACGGAAGGCCCGAAATTTCAATCCGAAGTTGTAAGGAAAATGGTCAAAATCAAACGATTTGGTTCTTATCCGGGAATTGTATATATATGTAAATAGATTATAATTATCGCGATATAACAAACGCCAGACAAATTCCGAAGGCCCAACAGTGAAAAAATTATTGTTCAAGTTGTCAACTATTCCGCGAAAATCAAACGATTGGTTCTCATGTGAAATGATTTTTTTTGTAAAAATTAACCAAAACGGAAATCTATTGTATCATTCACAGACATTTTTAGTGGGCCAAACATATTTTAAATCTTAAAAGAAGTTCACGAAAAAAAACCATTTTTTCAAACGATTTATTTCTGTCTGGCATTTGGATTTTAAAAGATATGGTAATAAATAAACCATATTTCAAGTCCCAGACAAAAACCGTGGGCCAAACATATTTTAAATCTTAAAAGAAGTGCACGAAAAAAAGCCATTTTTTCAAACGATTTATTCCTGTCTGGCATTTGGATTTTAAAAAGATATGGTAATAAATAAACCATAGTTCTTCAAGTCCCAGACAAAAAGCTTGGGCCCAGCCGTAGATATGTTGAGTGAAAGTATCGAAAAATCAAAAAATAGTCGTGTAAAAATCGATGCATTTTCAAACAATTCACACTCGTCTGGCATTTTATTAGCTTGTCATTGTAAAAGAGTATTATACACATGTAAACAAATTTGTTTCGCGTCACTACTTAAATGCCGCAAGCGCTGATTTATGGGGGGGTAACGGGGTAATTACCCCCCAAGATTCCGTAAACAATCAATTTTCATTTTAAAATTTCATAATGTTTATTATTTTGTTTTATATTTTTGAATAAATATACTATTTAGTTGTGTTTATAATTTTTTTCTTTGAGATTTTCTCCCCCCCCCCCCCGCTCATCAATTTTAATTTTCGAGGAAAAACATTTTTGCGGCTATGTTACCCCCCCCCAGCTCAAGGTCCAGATCCGCCCTTGAAATGCCGTTTTTTCTCACTTGAAACTCATTTGGAATTAGATTTTCTTTATCATTGGAATCAATATAATTGTCACTTTCACATTCATAATCCCACGATCGAATAATATTTAGTAAGTATTAAGTATTACATATTAATATATAATTTACAACTCTGCACTACACCATATCTGAAACTGAGAGTCCTCGTAAGTCCGTACCTGTTTCATTCTCCCTTGGCGTAGGTAGTCAACCACACAAAAGTGATTTCTTCTCTCATTTTAATGCACGCGACATAAGACACGTAAGATGCGATGTGGTAGAAACATATGTGGTATGCATTGCTTGCGAGCGACGCTGCTTTTTATATTCCCCGCTCGTCCCGGAGTGGTTTTTATTTATCGTTTGCTAATGGGGAACTTGCCCATTTTTTAAATTTCATTATAGTGTGTGTTTATGTATAAAAACACGCCACACCGAATATCAGCTCTTAAATCGCAGTACTTACTTTGCAATAAATAGTGAAAATTGAAATCCTCGCTACTCCTCACGAAAAGCACTGTGACGTCAGATCGAGAGACTATTCTCGCCTGGTGTACTTTAGCCGAGCGGTACGTCTTCACCCTAATTAATAGACTGGGTGGCGGTTGGCTTTGAGACGTCCGCATATTTGGTCTTTTGCTCTTTATGTTAGAGAAAAAATTTAAAAAGTGTCCGAAAGCTCAATCAATTCTCTTTACATAAGCTATCTACGAATTTTTCGAAAAAAACAATAATTATCGAGATATTCGAGGAAATGTAGGAAATTACACGTCTTCTTATAGTGTATATAAATCTAAAAAAAAATAATTTTTCTCAGAAACCTTTGTTTCGAAGGACCGAGATTAACGAAGCGTCAAAGTAGTACATGATATTAAGTGAACATCATATATGAGATCGATTTCAATTAATTACCGATTAATTACGATGACAAAATGGAGAAATTTTACCGAAAAAAAAAAAGTCCCAAATCCCTTCCCCCTCTAATTCCTTCATTTTTGTCGGAATTAAAAAAATTAAATAAAGAATTTTAGCAAATTTTATTTTATTTAAATTAGCTAGAGTAGTCTTTTGGCGTAGGAGCCAAGATTAAAAAGCTGCCAACTGTAGAACCTCAAAATTTGCGATATATCTACAGCTGCGCCCCAGATTTTTGTCTGGCACTTGAAATATGGTTTGTTTATTAACATATCTTTTCAAAAAAAACAAATCCCAGACGAGTGTAAATCGTTTGAAAATGCCTCGATTTTTACACGACTGTTTTTTGATTTTTCGATGCTTTCACTCAACATATCTACGTCTGGGCCTAAGCTTTTTATCTGGGACTAGAAATATGGCTTATTTATTAACATATCTTTTTAAAATCCAAATGCCAGACAGGAATAAATCGTTTGAAAAATGGCATTTTTTTCGCGCTTTTCTTTTTGTCTGGCTATCCAGGGGACCCAGCCAATTCGTCTGAGAATCTTAAATTGAAACTACTTATTGCCTAATATTTATAAATAAACAAATGCCAGATGAATGTAAATCGTTTGATTTTCGCGGAATAGTTGACAAAGTGAACTATAATTTTTTCACTGTTGGGCCCTCAGAATTTGTCTGGCGTTTGTTATATCGCGATAATTATAATCTATTTACCTATATATACAATTCCCAGATAAGAACCAAATCGTTTGATTTTGACCATTTTTTTTACAACTTCGGATTGAAATTTCGGGCCTTCCGGCCCACGGAATTTGTCTGGCGATAAGCTTCCGTCGGATGTTTTTCTTTAAAACGGAAGTCTAACTTGACGCCAGATAGAAACAAAACGTTTGAAATTGCTCATTTTCATGAAATTTTCTTTTCTGTTTTCCGCTGAGGGACCCTGGATAACCGTTTGATAAACACGAAAATGGTTAGTACAAATCAGGCACAAAAGGCTCCCAAAAGGCCAGATAGGAACCAAACGTTTAAAAAAATCTGTCACTATCTAATATTAGCTATAAAACCGTTGGTTCCTCACTATTGTCGGGGGTCCACGGTAGGGGAATGAAGAAATTCCTCCCCCCCCCCCCTTAATTTGTACGTCACTGGCCAAATGTTTTTCTTTTATTTTTCAATAATTTTTACGCAAAAGATACGTTGCTCTACAGTGCCTATTTTTCGAGATATTTGAATTCGAAAAAGCGGCTACATGGTATTTTAAATTTCAATGTTACTCATCTTACAAATAAATTTCTAATCACTTTGACATCTAACTAATGCCTTATTGTTTTTGTATATACTAGGCTGAATTAATACCATTTTTACTTAGTAGGCTAATGATATTTAGTTTTCCAAGAACTGTCAAACGTTAGTTTTGCCGTTAGAGGAGTAATTTAACAGTTCTCAAAACTTATTTATTGAAAATGCCTCGCCATAATAATTGGGAGCAAACTATTCTTTATTTAACATACAAACACCTCACCAATGACAGCTTGAAGACCCTGTTTATTTATAAGACGGTGTTATCAGGATTTTACTGGAATTACTATTTCAGTCTCTTGTTCGATCCCAATTGTATTTGAAACTTTGACAACAGTTTTTTTTACTTGCAGCTATCTGGCGTGTCTCTATCTCCAGTCTACGCTTTACCTCCACCAATGGTCCAACCACAAGTGATAGGTTATCCACTTATACCAGCGCCATTGGGACCAGTGCCATCACCGATCATACCGCCACCATCACGCAAGGAAATCGTAAGGATATTTTTTCAGTATACTTTTTCACAATTAATTAGGATCTGACGTAAATTAAGTGTGCCTTGATTTGCATAAATCAATTCGAAGAGGAAAGTAATTACAAATAACGTCATATTTTTCACTTTTTGTGAAAAACATGTAATCATTCATAAAAAATGTAGAATAGTTTTTCTTTCTCTAGTTTGTAACAAAAAAAAATAAGTACCCGCTGAACTTCGTACCAGTAATACAATCTAAGACACTGCTGCCTAAAGTTACATGCAAAAAATTATAAAAAAACTTTAGACAAAAAAAATTGTCTCTTAAACTACGTCATATAATTATAAATTTTTTACATTTTCTACAATTCACATTTTTTTTTGTAAAAAATCGACAATACATTATTACAAAAATGTTTGTTTTATCCTTAATTATAAAACTATCATATAGTTTTGGAGGAAATACATTGTTAGTTAATTATTTTCAAAGCCCAATTTCTACATCACCTATTTTAAAAAATTTGGTTTACAATAATTTGATTATAATAAAATTCTTATTATTATTACTTAAGGGATTCTTGAATCCCAAATCTCAAGCACAAGATATGTTAAATTTGCCATAATTTTAAATACATTAAACGATGGTTATGTACGGTACAGTTTCGTTAAGCATGTGAATTAAAACAAACTAAAATTAAAAAAGATTATAAAAGATTTTGTGTTTTAAGTCTGGAGTTCCTCAAGGATCAATTTTGGGACCCGTCTTGATTATTACTTAAATTAATGACTATCCAATCAGCTAATGTTCGTCCAAGTTTAACAAATTTCTGCTAAAACGAATCTGATGAATATAGTAGATCCAATATCCTCTCACTGGTGTATCTAAATTTAGATAAGTCGTATTCTGATTATTTCTCGCCTT
Organism: Rutpela maculata; assembly: GCA_936432065.2. NCBI lineage: Eukaryota > Metazoa > Arthropoda > Insecta > Coleoptera > Cerambycidae > Rutpela > Rutpela maculata. The sequence goes on along the minus strand of OW386290.2, from coordinate 124,138,265 downwards.
ACAATGTTCATTTTTTTTTATTTGCCAGTAGATAAATGGGAAATATAATTAACCAACAATACTTTTATCCTTATTTCAGATGCATCGAATCCACAAAAAGTACCGGTCAAAATCCAAGTCCAAGAGCAGGGAACGAGAGCCGACACCCAGACGTTCCAGATCTAAGTCCAGGTCGATAGAACGCCAAGTTACCGAAGAAGACGTCGCTAGGACATACACTGGACTGGACAGGACTATAGCGGAGGAGTTTATCGATATTTGTGAATCCAAGAACACCAGTTTGTGTAGCGACTACAGCTGCAATAGCAGTTGCCAAGATCCTTGTACCACAGGATGTAACTCAAACAGCGATGCTGCTTCACATGAATATTTAGTAAATAAATTGTGAGATGTAAGATTCACTCTTTTTTTTTTGTAAATATGATCAATGTTGTAATTTTAGGCATATTTTATAAGATCGTTGCTACATGATTACTATTAATTTAGGATGGAAAACCTCACATCAATAGGTTTACTTTGAATTTTGAACGAATATACTATGCATCCAAATGCATTCATTAGTGACTGTTCTCGATGTCATGTCTACTGTCTTTGTACTATTGGGAAAACATTTATTTTTGATCAACGGGAGGCTTTATTCTTATTGAAACACTCTTTGATTTTAGATGTTACAAAATGGTGTGAGGAAAAATATGCTAAATACGCCTAAATAATGCTACCTAGCAGAAAATTGATTAGAACTATTGTTGTAAAGAGTGTTGCGTGGAGTAAAATTTGTAATAACCATGTTTGCTCAAAAGTGCTTCCAAAACCAGATACTTATTTTGGACATCATTTTTTCAAGATGGCGGCCAAACCTAAGGTGGCTAGTTCCGGTTGTTCTTTATTATTTTCCTGCAGGGTCTCTTACTATCTGGCCTACTATTGAAGTCAGATCTGCTAAATATGTAATTGCCCTAGAGTTTATAGAAAGAGAACGGACATCACATTTTTTTTGTTATAATAGAGGCTTTGAAAATAAGATTGGTGCTTCTAAATAATTAGGGAAAAATAAATACTGGACACTATTTGTAATATACGTGGACTTTTTAATTATATAAGACTGTATATTATGTAATGTATATTTTGTTGAGGACAGGCAGATTTATATTATTTAATCACCTAGAACTCTTTTGTATACCCTATAGAGGATATGTTACGACGATTAAATGTAGAATACAAAAATTATTATGTTAAAAGTAATATATTACTTTCAACTTTTGTAAATAATTTACCAGTAAGTAATTATAATTATACAGGGGTGGCGCCGCAGGCCCGGGTGGGTACTGTGCCCGCCCGGTCCGTCTCGCAGACTTTCTGATAAACGTTAGACGCAGTCGGTGAAACTTAAGTTAGCCATATCTTGCCTTGAGGTATGGGACCAAAACAATATTGTAAGTCATGACTGCCGACTGCTAAGATTAAAATAAGGTTTTATAATTGTTACTACCTTAAAATCTAAGATATTACTAATGGCCACACTGAATTTGAAAATAATATATAGCCGAGAAAAATAATATACCTAGAAAACTAGTATTATTATTTTGATGCCCATCTACTGGAAAAAATCTGGCGCCGTCCCCGAAATACAGACAATATCTATTGTAAAAATCAAGTACCTTAATGATAGATAGATAGACATTAACTATGTGATAATTTAAGTTTAGTCTGTAAAAATTAAAAATATATAGTTATTAATAAACATATTTTCAAACTAAGTTTCTTCCTTGTAGTCTCTCTAATAGACCTACCTTGTTTCCATAAAATAATGGCTACCCTTTTGAACACATACTGCTGGTCCAAATTCATTTTCTTCAGACAGTTCTAGATGTAAAAAACTGTCTTTATATATTGGCAGCAAGTAACTTTTGATATTTTCGGTAGGTAATGTAATGAACAAATCGTAAAATGTGATGATACATCATTGGACAGGGAATTTAAAACTGAATATGAAAGAAACTGGTAATTTCCGTTTGAAATGGGAAAGTTGATTTGACTTCTGGTTAGACCAGAAGTGGCTTTTGCTGTGAAATTTACATGAATTTCTAGCTTTTGTCGCACATTATGAATAGCCAAAAGTTAAAAATGGCACCTTTCAAAATAAGTAGTTTATTCCGTAGGCAATACTTTTGTCGCCACCCGGTATATTTATTTAATATTTACCTAACTAAAGATTTTAAATTTTGGTAGTTTCATCGCATTTAAAATGAAATATAAAAATTCAACATTTTCTGCAGTTAATAGTAGTAAGGTAACATGGTCACTCCCGGATAAACTTATGTAGCCACAAATAAAACAACTTTCAAGAAGCAGTAAAAATTTTTATTTTAAAAGACAGTCACACAAAAATAGAGTATTTCATAAATAAATAAGTGCGTGAAGATAATTAAACAGCGTAATGAGTTCTTCGAAAACCCTGACCTAGAAAAAAATCAGTCGGTTTACCCTTATCATTTTTTTTTTTTCAAAATAAGAAAGTGAAACGCAGCATTTCAACAGTTTCCAACAATAATGAGGCCTGTTATTCCTACTAAGTTGAGATATTCTAGATATTTCGTATCTAAAGTTACTGATGGTACTAGTCAACTATCGTAGGTTGGCCTCTGAAATTTGAATGCGCAGTAGACAAGTCTCCCCCTACCGGCAGGAGCTCATGAGATCAAGTGAAACATAAAGTGTTGTCTGGACAAAGTCGAGAAATCATGAACAATGTAAATATAAATTACTTTTTTATTTACTCTTTGATTTTGTGTTTGAAAGAGGGTGGAGACAGAAGTTTGATACATTCTGGATATGAGTTTTACATGGTTACTGCATATGAGAAGGAACGTTCGTAGAACGAGAGTGATGTTGTGGTATGGTCAGCTGGTTTAAGTATCTTAAATTTCTAGGATCAATCTGGTGTCTAGAGGCCAGTTTGTCTACTAAATATTTCGGGGTTTGTTTTATAAACAATTTATAGGTAAAGTGCTTGAGAACTTTTTTCATTTTGAAAGTATATCCCTTGACCAGTTTAATCCCCAAGTGGCAAAACTTTATAATTTTTTTTTCTATTGGGCTATTTTTAAGCTAATATGAATGGCCTAAGATGTGTATATTATAAACAGTAATGGAGCAAATATTGAACCCTGCGGCGCACCGTGAACAACATCTGTCCTATTTGAAACATCATTACCATTTACAACTACACATTAACTCCTATTGCTTAGAAATGATTTGATAGATGACACACTACTTTGATTGAAATTGTAATAACTAATTTAGTACATAATAATTCGTGATTCATCGTATCGAAAGCTTTGCTATAGTCCAATGATAGTGATATACGATCAATACCTCTGATAACGTCATCTGTTATTTTGAGAAGTGCACTAGTTGTGCTATGGTTTTGTTTAAAACCAAATTGATGTTCTGGTGGGATCTTGTTATCTGTAATATATGAATAAATTTGTTCATAAACCGCCCTTTCTACAATTTTTGAAAGTGCAGGTATGATATTGATAGTCCTTAGATCTGCAAAAGTTTGAGGATTTTTTATTTTATTAATAGGAACGACCAATGAGTTTTTCTAGGCAAGAGAGAGTTTACCGGAATTAATACATTTATTGACTATGAAGGTAATAATAGGAATGAGATAAGGAGTTCATATTTTTATCATTTTGATAGAAATTCCGACTGTGCCGGTGGCGTTTGATTTTATTCTCTCTATTATCAGTCCGACTTGTTCCTCATTTACACTGTTAAGTTCAAAATTAATACCAGAGTTAAAGCAGGTAGTATTATTAGTATTTATGGTGTCATTAGAGGGCGGAGTGACCCTCTGATTGACTGACTCAATGAGATAATTATTTATTAGAAGTCTCGCTATCCTGATGAGTTATTCAGGCATATCCATACTTTTGGGACACTCTGTATATTTCCAAACATTTGGTAAACTTAAATTCTGTAATATGCCGAAACTGCAGTAACGTTTTAAGTTACAATAAATTGGTGACAAACTGATAAATAACAAATTAGGTAATGCGTTCTTATACCAATCAGGCTAAACTTTCTGGGGATAGCCGCTAGCCTGTCCTCCTCACACAACGACGTTCTCTATTCATCTTGTGTGCATCTCAGAGGCCAACCTACGATAGTTGACTAGTACATTCCATCTACTAGCCTGTTTAATTTTTCTCTGATAAAGTAAGGGTATATAATTGTAAATAACTCTATTATATTAACTTACCAATACTTTGCAAAATAGTTTCTGCGTCGTCATATGACGTAACTTCAAAAACATAGCAATTGAAATGTGTGGCTATATCGCAATTTTCGTCACTGAAATGAATGATCGGAATTGATAGATGTAATGTAACAATTGCATAAAAATTTACCTTGCGCAGTATCCAACATTTCTAGGAAAATTGATAATGCTTCCACATGCAGAAATTTTCATATACGAATGATCCAAGATGAGCTAAATAAAAAAATATATTAAAGCATGAATATTTCAAGGTGTTTTTAGTGCATTTTCCAAAGAATAAAATTCATCAAAACCTAAATTCATTAACTAACCATTTTTTTTTTTTTCAACTAATATTTAGGATGTGTAATGTAAGGGCCCCGCACAAAATACATGGAAATTTACTTTTGGATGAAATTTTTCACATATCTGGAAATAATATATTGTGTATTTCGGTGTGAAAGCAATATATTCCCGGACGACGATGCAAATTGTTGACCGAGGCGCTAGCCGAGGCCAACAAGCATCGAAGTCTGGGAATGTGCTTTCACACCGAAGTACACATACTATTTTTTCTGAAATTATAAATTAAGGAATTTGTTTTAACGCATTTCTTCATTGCAATCTAACTGCTTACTAATAAATGAGATTTTAATGTGAGTTGAGTTGTCTGCGTGTACTTATTTACTGTCTAAAATATACATAAAAACCATAGGGGAATGTTACTTTTCCGGCCTAGGCCGGGAAAGTAATATTCCCGTACGGTCTTGGTGCTAAGGCTTTCGCGGAGCTGGTGATCTGGCTGCTGGTTTCCGGGTCTTCTTCCGCGTAGACTTGGTTGAGTGCTTGACGTTTCGACCATCTTGTCATGGTCTTCTTCTGAAGCGAAGTGAAGTGACTTCGCTTCAGAAGAAGACCACGACAAGATGGTCGAAACGTCAAGCACTCAACCAAGTCTACGCGGAAGAAGACCCGGAAACCAGCAGCCAGATTCCCGTACGGTTTTGTTGATAGTTGTTTGACAACGGATCTTTTCCGGTCTGTTTTCTGATAGTTTCTTAGCAACGGACTAAAATATTGGAATTATGCATTTTAACATCCCCACAATAAAATTGTGGGAGTTTACTACATTTAGTCCAAAATCGAAAATTGAGATAATATCAAATCTTTACGTTTTGAGGTCCCAGGAACCCAAAAAAGTGGTTTTTAAAAAATGTCTCTGTGTGTGTATGTGTGTCTGTGTGTATGTTAGCACGATAGCGGTGAAGCTACTAAACGGATTTGGATGAAACTTAGCATGAGGGTTCCATTAGTGCTCCAGAAGATCTGAAAAGGTTTTGGTTGAGATCGGATTACGTTTAGTGCCGTTTTGGCACAACAAGTTGTTTATTTTATGATTACTTACAATTTGTAATCGAACCATTGAAAAGCAGTAAAAATTCCAATTTCAACGATATATCACACTTGTACCCTTTCAGTTTCGTTTCCGTTAAAAAAATTAAAAAGGATTCGTTATATGTGCACACATGACAGCATCCAAAAAATATTATTGGTATTATTGTTATGGGAAAATGTATTTTGCCATCTGTCAAAAATATTTGGGTTGGTAACCTTTGTGAATGTTGATTTATAGGTTATGATACGTGACGTCACAGCTAACCTGAAAAATATATATTTCTTAAGATTTAAGAATATTACGCAGCTATTATTGAAATTTCTGCCCGGTTCCCGTACTTTCAACTAAAATCTAGTACAGTGTTATGTTTATGAATTTCTAAATACTTTGTCCTAATAAAATAGGACTCTTTTTGTAGGTTGGAAATCTAACCTATAATTAGCTGTCTATTTTTATTAATCAATAATTAGGCAATCCAACGACCTGTCAAAATTATTTTTCAATATGGCGCTGAGGGCAAACATGGGGTTTATTTTAATTAACTCGCGGAAACGTAGCCAAGGCAACCGAAAAAAAACTCATTTAACGAATGAAAATAAAGGATTGCCGGATGTTTGCCCTCAACGCCATGTTAAAAGTCACGTGGTTTGGATTGCTTAATTAGGCAATCCAAACCACGTGACTTCCAACTTTGCGTTGTGGTCAAACATTTGTTGACAGTAGTTAAACGTTTGTCAAAACAGTTTGTGTTTTTACGTCGGTCTGGCTAAATATCTTGAAATTTTAACAATATAGTGTTTTTTGTGGATTGTGGCAAGGCGTTTTTGATTGTTTTCAAGTAATAAACTTTATTTGGTTATGCAAAGTGATAGAGCAAGATCCCGTGAACGCCAGACTTACGTCATTTTATAAAATCTGAAAATTTTTCTACGGAAGTACACTACTACAGGTAATAACAATTGGCTACTATGAACAGTCGGTTGCGGTGGCTTTGACAGATAACAGGTAGCAAAGGTGTATAGAATTGCTGTTCAAAATCATCATACTATAAAGCATAATTTTTTGATATTGTTTACGAGATACTATAATAATTCACGTCCTCCACTGCCAGACACTTTCTATGGTGGCAACTCCCCGCCAGACCCCTATAAAGTATAAAAAATTGTAATTGTACTTACGTATTTTATAAAGTCTTTAAGTAAATATTCTCAGACAGGTAGGTGGTCGAGTGAGTTAAGGCGTCATCTTCCTAGTCACCCTCTCGAACGGGTTTTTTCACTAAGTTTTTCCCGTATGGACAACAAGATTTTCTTCGTAAATTTAGTGCGCGCGTGCGACAGTGCGCGTGTGTTAAAAATGCAATTGTTTCTTCGTATTTCTAGCTATTTCTAAGTATTTTAATATCTTCCCGGATTATTGTTCAACGAAATTGTTAGGTTTAAGTTTTTTTTTTTTTTTATATATATATATATATGTTAAACAGGAGCCCTGACGCCCCAATTGCATCTGTTGTTACAGCCGAAGCTAAACCCCTCCACCCGATCACCTACTTACCGCGACGTTGCACGCCGCGGTGGGGTGATCGGCTCTAGACTGGACCCAGCTGAGGCGCATTCATGTCTCTAAACTTTAATAAATATCTTTGATTTGATTTGATTTCCTAGTCACCAGGTCGGCGGTTCGACCCCTGCTCATTCCGTTCTTTTTTTTTTGTTAAAATAATTGCGAAAAAAATTTTAGTTGTTTTTTTTTAAGGTAATAATTGCTTATAAAACCGATGTATGAATGTACAAACACCTTAAAATAGTTGCCCAAGTAACATATATTAAATTCAGATTTTATACACCTTTGCTACCTGTTATCTGTCAAAGCCACCGCGACCGACTGTTCATAGTAGCCAATTGTTCTTACTTGTAGTAGTGCACTTCCGTAGAAAAATTTTCAGATTTTATAAGATGAAGTAAGTCTGGCGTTCACGGAATCTTGGACTATGAGTATTTTAAGAAGTTGGTGTTGGAAAATCAAGATGGAAAATCGAGATGTACAAGCGATGGAAGGTGTTAGATCATCCCTTTTATCTATCCATCTTTGACGTCGTTTTCTCGACAGATCATTTATATGCGGAAAATATTTAGAATTCACGACGGTAAAAGCCAACCTCGTCATGATTTCCACGATGTCTACAACCCACCACTATGCACATATTAGGCATTTTTTCCAATTATGGCCAATAATATTATCACGAAAAAATCTAATAAGACACATTAAACAATTCTTTACAAAAAACGCAAAAACTACATAAAGAAATGCTGCACTGGTCACAAACCAACCCAAATATATTTGACAATGTCAAGACTCATTTTAGTTGGTTTTTTAAAGGTAATAATTGTTTATAGCCGTGTTCGGATATTACGTCTGATTGATGGGATGCGTCACAATCGTTCATTTAATGCAAATCGAGCTAACCGAGCTAAATCTGAAACGTTCGAATATTACAAAATAAAGGACTCAGACGCAGCTCGACTTGCTCGGACTTTTTTGATCGTGCAGGAAGATTTTAATTTGACGCATACGTAGTCCGCTTGAACTGTCCATAATGTTATTGACTTGTTGAGGTTAGAGTGTCATTTGGGCTAAATTCTGTATTATTTTTATTCGCTATTCAATGTTCTACAAAATCTTCGAAACGTTATCTATTAATACCCTTATAATATCCGACAATTGATTAACATGCAACATAAACAAACATGAAAGGTTATGTTTTAACAGATTGTTTGTAGTCCACTTCAGTTCGTTCGATATTTGTCCATGAAATAAATGGCTCCAAAGTCACGTGTAATTTATCTGTTTGCTCAATGCTCTGATTTCCGATGTAATATCCAAACACAGCTAATTTGGATCCACCGTGTGGGGAGGTTCCAGCCGCTTCTAGTAGCTGCCGATTTTTAAATTTAATTTAATATTCTTCACGAACGATAATATTGTATCACGCCGTGTCCTACGTAAACAAACACGTACCTAAATCCTAGCGTTAATGTGTATTTCAAATGTTGGGAATAGTAAACACAGAGCCATTTGGGTGTTATTAACCGAAAACTAGGGTGGAATCGAATCTGAGCCCCCACAACCCCACACGAGCGAATTAAGCATGTGGAATGAAAGTTAAAAATCACCCTCTTAAAAAGCTCCTTGTAAGAGTCTTTACCGTTGTCATAATTCTATTTTTGCATATCTTGTCTCATCGTTCATCGTTTTTAACGTAGCTTTGCTTTCAGCAACATATTTGATAGTTTCTTGTGTTCATGAGTTTTGTGTAAAGTGGCTTTTCTTCAGGATTTTTTTTTTCTAGATTCGTAAATAACCTACGTCAAAATGACAAAGCATTCGTAATTAAAAAGATGAGACAAGGAACTGTAGCAACAGATAAAAATACAGTAATTTTTTTAAATAACCATAGAACATTGACAAGAGAGGCTTGAATACAGTATCTTAGTAAGGCAAAGATATTTATAACTTTTGGGAAACAAGTAAAATAGAAATTATTTGAAAACGTGCCACTTCAGATTAGAATACATTATTATTATTGAAACAACTCAATCAATTCAAAAAAATTATATGCCACCAAAAACTCTTACTAACCTCATTTGATTCTATATCTTTAATTTTTACGCCGATTTCTCCAATTTCAAATATGACATTCTTATTTATCCGAGTTATTGTCATGCCATTTGCCGCAGATGAGTTTTCCTTTGTTTTAGTGTGTAACACATTCTTCATCGCTCGTTCTACTTGTTTGACATTACCAATGGATCCCACATCAACAACTCCTAAATATTTGACAGCATATCCATAACTAAAATAGAAGAAAGCACCTAAAAAAATAATTCTAAACGTCTAATTAATTCCTGAATCATAGAAAAATTAAGTCAAATATCGCCATAATACAGTGATATACCTACACAAAATAAAATAATTTTTAGACATCATGAAATGTTCAAATATAATTTGCATATTCAATACGTGTTATTTTTTGTTGAAGGGTTGTTCACGAAAAACTACAATGAAATATTTGTTTATAGTTTTTATTTTTTTGCATATTAGTCCGTTGATATTAGATTTGAAATCGGCGAATAGAGGAAATAAATTATGATGTTTTGCCCTTTGGGAATTTTACGCACCATAGAGAACGAAATAGTTCCCAATACTCAAGAGGTAGTTTCATTTATGTCATACATAATTTCATATAAATGTTAGCCCGCCAGATCGTACATTGTCATCCAACAACCAGGTCTTAAATTAGTAGGCAATAAATTTTTTAAATGAATCTTTCATACCGGTACGGTAGTTCAGTCGGTACGGTAGTTCAGTGGCGAATATGCTGATCGACTGTCTATTGCATTCTAGGATCGAATCCCAGCCCCGGTACTGACTATATCGGTAGGTATAGATGTATGTCTGCGTTTTTCCAAATGTGTAACCCCCTTCCGGACAGACTTGGATTTGGATTTGGGGGTTGTCTAATTAATATATGTGTTGTGTTTATGTTTATTTAAGATAAAATAAACTCTCGACCACAATTACTGTCAACAATGAATAACTGAACCTAAATTAAATCGGCAATAGACAGTGTAAGTATATCGCACCAAAAGTAGCTTCAGTGGTAAGAACTTCTTTTAGGAAAATAATGCCTTCTCAGAGGACACAAACACAATAAATGGATCACTTACAGAATGTAGGAGCGGAAACTAACAAAATACCTAATAATACCTGAAACATTCTTCTATTACGGCGTGAAGTATACGAGGAAATAGAAAAAGTACTAACATGAAAAAACTTGATTGGAAATCAATGATTTCAAAAATTAAAATTGCCGGAAGAAAAATATTTAAAAGGGAAAAGTTACCCGTAGAGCGGGCGCCAAGAAACAATCCATTTGAAAAGTCCGTAGGATTCATTCTGATTGATGATTTACATTCAGAGAGATGTAAAGAATGAAATTCTGAAGGTTGCCAAACAAAATTTTCCATATTTTTGTTTTCACCTAGGTCACAACAGTAATTTCGCGAGCGTACCTTTATAAAATAATTAGTAATTAATATTTTGATCTGAAATTTTTAAGTCAAGTTACTCCTGATAAACAGACAACCTGGGGAAAGCATCATCATCGATTGATGGAAGCCTTATGCATGAAGCAACTACTACCAAATGCATAGTTAGTATATTTTCACATTCCAAAGAAAACTGTGTTAATAGCTGTTACCAGTGAGACAATTATTAGTGATAATATGGCAAGTAAGCCTATTAATTTAATAACACAACTCCACAAAAAAAAATGGTCTGTCCGGCGGAGCAGATCAGTATATCCGTATGTATTTGGACCCGTTGAAACCGAAACTGCAGTCAGAATTGTCAGATTGGCTCGTTTTTCACCCCTAACCCCAAAAAACACCCCTCCAAAAAAATGGTCTGTACGGCGGACCAGACCATTGTATTCTTATGTATTTGGACCTGCTGAAACCGAATCCGAAGTCAGAATTGTCAGATTGGCTCGATTTTCACCCCTAACCCCAAAAAACACCCCCAAAATAAAAAGAAAGTGGTATGTCCGGCAGACTATACCAGAGTATTCTTATGTATTTTGAATCTGAACTCGAAGTTATAATTGACAACCCCAAAAAACACACCCTCCAAAAAAATGATCTGTCCGATGGACCATAACAGTGTACCCGCTGAAACCGAATTAGAAGTCAGAATTGTCAGATTGGCTCGTTTTTCACCTCTAACCCCAAAAAATAACCCCAAAACAAAAAGAAAATGGTTTGTCCGGCAGACTGTACCAGTGTATCCTTACGTATTTTGACCCCGTGAATCCAAATTCGAAGTCAGTATTGTAATATTGACTCGTTTATCACACCTAACCCCAAAAACACTCCCAAAATAAAAAAAAGAGGTCTCTCCGGCGGTCCATACCAGTGTGTCCTTATATATTTGAACACGCTGAAACCGAATCCGAAGTTAGATTGTCAGATTGGGGTTGGGGGTGAAAAACGAGCCAATATTACAATTCTGACTTCAGATTCGATTTCAGCGGGTCCAAATACCTGAGGTGGTCTGGTCCGCCAGGCAGACCATTTTTTTTGTGGGGCTGTGTAATTCAAGTCTGTTTTAATGATCTTTTATAAAATATACTTGTTATATTTTGTCACACTGAAAGTAGAATACACTGAAATTATCTAACCTTTTATTAGTCCGGCGGTATTTGGCGGACATAAACTCTCCATATATATGTAACTGATATATATAGCTATTTGTTTCAATAGAAATTATCTGCATACAGTTGCATAACTGCTGTGTGTGTATTTCAGATTCAACCTATGTCATCTCGTGGCAAGATCCTTTTAATATTTGGCTTGAGAAAACCAATGCTGCTGAGAAAGCGGTAGCTGTATATAACCATATTTTTTGGCACTTAAAAGTTTTCAGGATGCGATCGACAATGAGCTCAATAGAAAAGTGCAAGTATTTGTAAGTAATTTAAAAACAAATAGCTAGAAAGTCATCGTAGCCTTACAAATTTTTGTACCAAAAATTCGATATACTTAAATGGTCAATTTTTATTTGATGATTTGATGGAGAAAGTACACAGTACCTGTACGCAAACTGTTCCCTCTTTAAGGGGTCGACCAAAGACGGAGTTTTCGTATAGTACCCAAAGAACCAAGCGAAGAAGAGTTCAACCTCTTCTGCAGCATAGCAAGAGGAACTTACCTATGCGACACAAGTTCGTTTGAGTTCTGAGGGTAAATATACTGAGAACAAGGTGCTATAGAAAATTTAGTTCATATGCTTTTAATTACATCTGATCATATCGTTAACAGATACATAAAATCGACAGCAGAACCAAGCGGTCCACTACTGCCAGATGTCACTGAATTGTCTGTTGATATTGTTGACGAATATTATATTGACAGTGACTAAATTTTCTTAAACACACCAATTGATTTATTTTTACCACATAAATTATTTCGTTCACCTAACTGTTTTGTTTATCTATTCTTATTTGTTGCGTAGGGCTCAGAAGTCTAAATGAAAACCTATTACCTTCATCCTTTATTAAAATGTGACTTTAATTTCGGGTCTACATAGCAGATTACCTTTTTGTCCACCATAAATTCGAAAATCAACTACTGCGACGCACATAAGGCCTATTTAACAATTTACGACGACAAAAATATAAAATATGATTTTATTGGATATTTTGATCAGAAATGCTTATGAGGAGGCTACTTAATAATTAACGTTCAGAAAAATACCTAATTAGGGTTAGTTGGGGTAAGGTGCTCATAGTATTCTAATTAAAAAAAAAAACAATTTCATATTAAATTATTTTTCTATTTTGAATTAGTACAATTTGTACATAATGTATCATTTTGATCAAAATTTTATTCTACATCTACATCCTCATCGCCCTTATCATCATCAGACTCCTGTTCACCTGCATCATCATCACCACAGAAAGTAGACGGTCTTAGCATGCTTAATACAACTTCACTGAATTGCGTTTTATTTTTTTTTTTTTCGCTTATTTGCGGGTCCGAGGATACTAGTATCCAGTTAAATATATCACTAAAAATAGTTCGTTTCTCTTAATCTTCACTTCCCTTAGAGAAGGATCGCCACGATTACCTGAAAAGAACACGCTCGATTTAACAAAAGGGGAAACAAGGGGACTTGCATTTTACTTTTTTATATTAGTTATAAGGTATTTTTTCGAACTAGTAAAAAAAAGTTTGTGTACTTTTCGGAACTTTTTATATAACTCTATCTAAAGCAAGAATTTCAATTTTTTTTTTAAACAAAAATAGTGTTTCATGAAACATATTATATCTATACTACGTACAACTGTTATATTTATAACAATTGCAGATTAAAGTACATACCTGGTGCTTCAATATCCATGCTGAAAAAATTGTGATTATAAATTTAGGAAAGTATGACGAGCGTAGTTAATCCGTACACAATTTATGCGCAACTAACCGGTATTGGCCGTACGAAAGATAACCCAACTTTGCGCATACGCGTAGGCTATTGTGTTGCGTTAAAAAAATTAATTTTTACGGTTCATTGCGGACTGGTTTATAGAGAACGTTTTGAAGGTATTTGTGACTAGTTTGAAGAAACTACTTTTATCTATTTTTGTCTTCGTAATTAAGCTATTTGGCCTTATGTGCGACGGTGTGTTTCCCAGGAGTGGTAGCACTGCCTACCGTATGTCAGTAAATCAAATCGAATCGAATCAAATCAAATCAAATCAAATCAAATGCAACATACCAAGATTTCCTATGTACAATTTCATCCTTTGATTCCTGATACTGCTTCACAACAAGATCACAGTCTATATTCAAGTGCTTCAGCAAAGACTTAATTGGCACGAAAAATTCCTTAGTTTCATGATTGTATGCTTTCGCTATTGTTAAATTGACTGGTTTAGATTTTCGACTCCTCAAAATGCCATTTAAGCGGCCTTTAAAAGACGAAGTGATATGTACTCCATTTAATTTGTCGACTACGTCGCCAATTTTAATATTGCCCTAAAAAAAATCAAGGATTAGGCAATCCAACAACCTGTCAAATTATTTTGGCAATATGGCGTCGTGGGCAAACACGGGGTTTATTTTAATTAACTCGCGGAAACGTAGCCAAGGCAACCGAAAAACAAACTCTTTAACAAACGTTTAACGAATGAAAACAAACGTTTGCCGGATGTTTGCCTACGACGCCATGTTAAAAGTCACGTAGTTTGGATTGCTTAATAGCACAAGGCTCAACTTAGTTATATACATGGTAATTTAATCTTATATGAAAATTTTAACGAGATATATAGCAAAAAATTTACAATAAAATTCTAATAAAACGTGTATAAGAAATTATTAAAGTTGTGGTCTATGAGGTTTTATTTTAATACAGTCGGTCAGATGCCAGTGGCGTGCAAGTAAATTGAAGGTAAAGTAGCAAAATTTGACATGACCATTATTATTCTTTGCGTACATTTTAAAAATGAAGAAAACTGAAAAAAAAATTACAACTTAAGTCTTAAAATTACGCCAAATATGACAATGTGGTTAGTCTAGTATAAATATATTTATTACTTATATTACACTCATTTCGAACTAAACTCGTTTTTGTATTTGCCATACCAACATAAATAATATAATTTTTTAATTACATTTTCAGCTGCTACACTATTGGATACTATGTCCACAATTACCGCTCGATCCTCCGAGAAACTGTAAAAAAAGTAAACAGTTAATTGTTATACAGACATCAAATTAATTATCTCAGTTTTAGTTGTAACATAACATTATACAGGAATAAAGAAAAAACGATGTCTTTTTTAGTGCACCCAACATTGTTCGGTTTTCAAAGGACACCGCACGATTTATAGGTAAATTCGTGGCCTATCAAAGTTGATAAATTGATATGTTGTAGTTCCACTGATTCTAAACAATAAATTCCTTTGAGAAAACTTCAAATTATGCACAATTTCTCCGACAGATGGCTCCAAAGACTGGTATAAACGATTTTTCAAAACGTACTGCAGGTATTGAGATGATAACTGCTGGAAATGAATAACCAGACTATTTACCATTATTTGGTCTTAGACTGATCTGCCTGAATTTCCGGTTTTGCCGGAAGTGACGTCAAATCACGTTTTTCGAATGCACCCGTTTACTTCAATATAATTCACTATCTTAGTAAGTAAGTAAAACGTGCATTGATTGATACAACACTGACGCTAGCTTGATACCGGATACATCATAATCTTTACCTATAAAACGTGCGGTGTCCTTTCCTGATTTTTCTAGGTTTACAATGATCTGCTCTTACGAAGTCCCTACTTATATACATCATATATACCGGGTACATCATAATCTTTACCTATAACACGTGCGGTGTCCTTTCCTAATTTTTCTAGGCTTTCCAGAATTATTTCAAACAAAATCCATATATTAGTCTTAAACTTATTTATAACTTATGAAACAACCTATTTATACAATTGCTAATGAAACGGTGCTTACCCTTACCTTACCTCACACTCACTCCCAAGATTTTGCAAGGTACCAGTTCCAAGTGCACCAAATCTGGAATGTACCAAGTACAGTCCAGAAACGAGGAATTGTTTAAATCTAATGTAAAATCTATTTTGCTGATTTGGAAAAGAACAGACAGAAATATCTCAGATAATATCTCATCTCCAATGATGGAATAACTTGCGTAAAACATATGAACACGTTGGGTGCGCATCTACAAATAAAATAATATTATAATTCGTGCATATTAGGAGAAATACATGCTACTATGACTAAAGAAACACGTTTAAAAAAAGCTCACTGAAAATTATGAAATAAAATTCCACCATAATTAAGCCTTATTATCTGATATGGATATTGAAGTCGGTTACCAAATACATTCGACTTCGTTATTTGTTTATTGTTACTATCTCTTAAAATAAACTGTGGATTTACACGAATTATATTACTTTTGACAACTTAGCCCGAGAAAAAAATTATAACCATCAAATTTGATAGGGCGAAATGTTGTTGAAAAAAATCCGCGTAAATTGGTGTGTCATAATAAAAAACAGAGTTGAAACAGAATTAATATTTGAAAATAACTAATAAAAAATTGATCGCTCTGAATCGTGGTTGCGGGGAGACGTGGAACTGCCAGTGCTCACCTGCGACCCTTTCAAGGGGTTTACTGATAAAAGTCATACAGGGTGTCCCATAAGTAATGGTACATAGAGCAATGGTAGATTCCTTACGTAAAATTATTACGATTTAACCAAACTTACTTTAGTTCAAAAGTTGATATTAAGAGACGCGGGGTGGCAAAGTTATTATTTTTTTTTTAATTTCTTTAAAAATGAAATATTTTAACAAAATTTGGTGATTGGGGATTTTTTGAGGCGAGGAATTCAAATCTATTCATACTTTTGTTGTTATTTGCGCCGCCTACGGTAGTTTGCGTGTCGTTTATATGTCGTATATTTTTGGCGATTTTTCTTAAATTTTTTTCAAATACAAATTCCTATTTTTTTTGTCTTTTTTACGTAAAAAAGTATACCTTCTAAGTGTGGCTACGAGTAATCGTTTTTAAGATATTTGGTCTTAAAGTAGGTCCGTAACGGTCGGTATTTGAAAGTGAATAGACGCGCTTTACAAACGCTCTAGAAACGGCCAGTAAATCGTGAAAAAAAACCGGTAAAAAGCTGGCCGAAATAGGTCAAAATTACCCTAGTTATTGAGTAAAAAATTCTACATACGGTGGTGGTGTCAACATAACAACAATTAAGTGATAAGTGCCAATAATTAATAAATACGTGATTAAATTCTTCAGTGTTGTGCAGTGAAAAAAGCTGACAGATGTATTCGACGAAGGGACGGACCAGAAAGGGAACCATAAATCAAGCTAAGTGTCCAATTACCACTTATAAACCAGTCATATTTTGTAGACAACTTAAAGAATTTCATAAACAGGTCGGGCAATAAATTAGATAAGTCAATAAACAATTTCTCTTTCAGCTATACATATATGACTAAACCCCAGGGGCGTACCATCAGAGTAACAGTACATCGCGCCTAATTAAATTAATTCAAAAATAACAAAAATTTTGGATAAAACTGTTGACCATTCTTGATTTCAGAGCTATTAAAATCTAGAAAATTCTCATGCATGCTTTAAAAACGTACTGATTGTTAACACTCCACGTCTGGTACGGCTCTGGTAAGGCTAAGGAATTTTATTTTATTAAAAAGTTTAGGTCAAGAATAAGCAAAAGTAAGCAAGAAATAACAACTTTCCAGAAAACACAAAAACAATGTATCCACTACAGAACGTAAGAACGAAGACACATCAATTACTGGTACAAAAAATTGACGGCGACGGAAACTGTCTAGAAAACCAACTGACAGGAGAAGAATTAGACTGGACATCAATGGGCGCATAAATAAAAATTGCAGCAAGAAAAACGTTAAAAAGGGACAGATCACCTATGGGCCCGACAAGAAAGAAAAAAAAATAATAATAAAATAAATAAATAACAAGTACGAACAGCTAAAAAAGATGAAGGCCACAGGCGAACAACAGCCGACGGGGAATATAAACGAAAAACTAAAAGAAGCACTGAGGGAAAAAAGAGAGGCGGAGAGAAACCACGACGAGGAAAAATGCAAATCATTCTTCGAAAACATAGAAGTACTTCCAACAGGACAACGACTAAACCAAACCTTCAGATATCTGAAAAAATATAGAAGAAACAACAATACCCACAGGAGAAGATACATACCAATACAACATTGGACCAAGAAGCTGGAGGAAGAAGAGAAAGCAACTAAAGAACGAAAAAAAACTAATAAAAGAAACAGACCACTGGCCCTTGGACAAGCCACAGTCAAAAAACTAACTGCTAGAAATAATAGCCAGAGCTAGAAGAAACACCGCACCTGGAGTAGATAAAATAAACAACGAGTTAATACACGACGGCACGGAAAAGCTAAAGGAGCAAACCCTAGAAATCATCACTAAGTTATGGACAGAAAACACACCTCTGCCTACGGAATGGACCAAGACTATACAAATACCTCTCCCAAAAACCAACTCACCACAGACCATAGAAGACTACAGAAGAATAACACTCTGCAGCATAGGATACAAATACTACGCACAATTCCTGCTCGAGCAACTAGAGATGTACATTGGAAGACCGCCAGACTACCAGACAGCATTCATCAAAGGCAAATCAATGGACGACCACATGTACACCACCAGAAGAATACTGGAAGAAAATGGAGAGAAGAGACAAAACTGCACATAGCCGCTATAGATATCCAAAAGGCATTCGATACCATCAGTCACGAAGCCATAGTCAACACCCTCTATAACAAAGGAGTGCCGCACTATCTAATAAACAAGATAATAAAGGCCTGCCTTCATGAAACAACTGCCATACAATGGTTCGGACAAATGACGGAAACTAGACAAAAGAACAGAGGAGTCAAACAAAGATGCCCCCTATCTCCCCGACTATTCACCACGGTCCTAGACCAAGCGATACAAAACACAATAAGGGAAACACCAAATTTTAACGAAGACACGGAAACACTGAGAACCCCAATCGAATTAGCTTACGCCGATGACCCAATCGTCGCAGAAGAAGAGCAACAAATTCTCAACTTCCTAGAAAACATGAAACCGCATTTGGACACATCTGGGCTAAAAATAAATTTCAAGAAAAGTCTAATAATGGAGCGAGACCCATCAACAAAAGAGAGTCGGATCAGTGGAGAAGAATACAAAATAGGTGACTACTCCCTAAGAACAACGAACAAACTGAAATACCTAGGAACCTATCTGACGAACCAACTGAAAAGAGAGAAACAAATAAAGGAGAGAATAAAAACAGCATACAGTCACAAGAGCAATTATACCGTTCATTGAGAAAAACAGACTATCATGAGGCCTGGCCAAACGGCTGTACATAGCCATCATACTGCCAACAATGACATATGGAGTTAAAAACGCGGCAACAACAAAAGCCAACAGAATAAGTTTGAGAAGAGCTGAAAGAGACATCATCCAATTACTCAGAAAAACAACAGGGCAAAAACAACGACATAAAACATCAACACTATTAGAAGGGAAGACAATCACAAAAAGGACAGAAATGTACGCAATGAAGTACTGGGGACACGTCCAAAGAAGGGAACCAACACACCTACTGAAGAAAGCACTAACACTGAACAGCAGCAAACTTAAAATTGGGAGACCATGTTACACGTGGAAAACAATCGAGAGGATCATGAACAAACTGGGAAAGGACCAAACATATTGGGAAAAAAAAAGCGAGGGGAAAAAATGATTTCCAAAAAGAAATCGGAGCGATATATACTCTACCAGAATCAGAAACGGAGGAATCAGAAGCATCAGAAGAAGAAGAAGACTTGTAGAAACAGAAGTACAAAAATAGGAGCACAGATAGCAGCGCCACAATGCGGCAACATATCTCACAAGAAGATCCAGAATAGGCAGAAGCCCAGAACCAAAAATACAAAAAAAAGGGGCTTAAACGCTCCCTCACGACACAATGCGGTAACGCATCTCACAAATACCTACACCTCCCATCCCATATTCCTTTACCATGCGCCATGTGGCTCTCGCTGCTGGCAACAAGCATGACCTTAATCCAACCCAGCGTGGACGTAGCAGGCCCAGCTGTATACTTGGTGGCAGCAATGCCTACCGCACGCTGGTAAATCAATCAATCAATCAATCAAAGATATTTGGTCTTAAAGTATTCAATGCAACCAATTTAAATAAAATAAAATATCATATTGTTTGATTTACAGAATAATTGATAGTGAAGTGAATAGTATAAAATTCAATTCTCTTTTTCAGTTTTTTTTAAATTTATTACATCAAAAGCACCAGCAAAACAGTACGAAGAACAATGACTTTCAAATAAATAAACTTAAAATTTGAGAAACAGTTTTTATTTAAATACAAATTTCATTTAAAAAATAAATAAATAACAATAATTAATAAACAAAGAGATCTGTGTTCGGTAACAAATGTTCGAAGTGAGTTCCGTCATCGTTTTGAAATGATTCGATTGCATTCCTAATTCTCTGCAATAATTCTCGATTATTATTATACTCTTCGCAAAAACGAAGAGTATATTGTATTTGATCGGCACATTTTTAAAATCGTAAATATCGCTCGTAGAGAAAAAATTTTCATATCATTGTGTTAGTGAACGAATTCTGAACAACTTTCAAAATGTCCGTCTGTCCGTCACGTTTCTTGTAAGCACGATAACTTAAGAAAGAAAAGTTCGATTGTATTGAAATTTGGAAAGTAAGTTAGTGTTAGCTAGAGGAAGAACCCTATTGAAGAAAATCGATCAGTAAATAAAAAAGTTATTAATTATTTAATTTAAAAAAATATATTCTCTTAATTTTTGTCGTTTGTACTTAAATAGAAATTTTGCGAAATGTTATCTCCATAATATATTTTTTTTTGTGTTTATGCATTTTACTAATATATATTTCATAAAAATATATCTGAGTTGAAATATGTATGATTGTCGAAAGATTATCACAGACAATTAATTTTCTTAGTAATCTGTGGTGGGCAGTGGCTAAGTTTTTGGCTTGCAATTTTCCCGTGAAGACCAGCCATATATATCTGATATTTTATTTACACCAGCCTCTTTTCTATTGTATATATCAATTATTTTAAGTTTATTTTTTACATGTTTTACCTTATGCACTTTTTAATTCACCTATCCTGCGAAAGGAGATTGTGTTTATATTTTCATTTTATTTTTAATCCAATCCGGCCTCGCTCCGTCCAGTCAATCAATTACCATGGCGATTCGCACCATGGATGTATGGCTGGCTCCGGATGAGTGCGCGGGGAAGACAATATGTATTCTTAATTTAAAATAAATTTGTTCTTGCTTGCTTGCTTGCAATCCAAAGATCGTGTGTTCGAATCCCACACAGGTTGGATGTTTTTTTTTCGTATAATTTTTTTTCACAACAAAGATGGTATCACAAAATTTAGAATGTCCAAAAACCAACATTATTTACAAGAAAACTGCGAAGAGTATCCTATAGAATGTGTAACAATTATATAAAAGCTCAGTAAATTGGCGAAGAGTACGTTTTTAGCTTGTATTTCTGCTTACATTCTTGTTTATTCCATCTTGATACACAAGAGATTTCATGTACATGTACATTTAGAAGGTATATCTTTTTTTACGTAAAGAAGACAGCAAAATAGGAATTTTGGGTACTCCACTGGTCATCACGAACTGAAAGTTCAAAAAATGTACTTATTATTATTTGAAAGGAGACATCATAATCAGAACTCAATAAGGCCTAACTTCAAAAAAATGGGAAAAATTACAGGTTTTAGAAAAAAATCGGTATCTTACAAAATAAAACGGGTATCAAAAATGTAAGAAATTGCTTTTTCCCCGTAAACCAGTCAGTGACTAAAGAAATTCGAATAAAGAAAATTAATTTTTGTGAAATCTCGGAAGTTGGAAAGTTTGGTAAAAAAAACACAGCTTTCTTTCAGTAGATAGTAACGTGCTACAAAATAAAAGAATCTGACAAAACTCGCTGTTTCACAAATAAATTATCCTTAAAACCGCACAGATATCTATTCTCGTTCTCAAAAAATGTGGATTTAAATTCAAACTAAAAATTCGCTCGGTCTGTTTCAATTAGCCAGCAGCTTAGTTGTTTTATTACTAATAGTGACATTTACTTGGTTCAATGGTCTTGAAAAATGAGCTTTAATTAGGCAATCCAATCCTGTCAAGCGTAATTCAATATGGCCGACGTTGGCACACAATGTTATTACCGTTGTCATTAAGTATTTCGTTTTATTTTTTACGTGTTCGGAGTTGTTTTTATAGTTTTGTGAGACTTATTTGTGTTACTACAAGCATAATGTCTATGACTTGTATTGTACTTAGTTATGGGAGTCAAGCTGACGGAGATCAAGTAGCTTTTTACTGTATACCTTCGATTTCTAACCACAGGTTTTTAACGAACAAAAATGAATTATCCATAAAGCGTAGGGCCCTATGGATAGCTGCAATAAAGTGAGATGATCTCACAGAATCAAAACTCAAGTATCAGAGAGTCAGCAGCAAACATTTTATAAGAGGTAAGTGCCAAACATCCAACGGTTTTAAATTTGCTCTCTGAGAATGCTTCACCTGGAAATAAACAACAATTGTAAGAAAATTTAATATCATTGATAATATAAAAATTGCTAGAGATATTCATATAAAAATTAACCATAGACCAAACAAACTCTTAAAGAAGCACATACTCGTACTGCTAGGCTACAGCAAACGACACCAAGTTTATACATTGAGCTTAATAATTTGTACAAATAAGGAATCTTACCTTTCCAACTAAAATGTAAAAATCATGAATCACTTTTGTCCCTGCTTTTACAAGAAAGCCACACTCAAAATATTTATAAGATTGCAAACTTTTGTAAGCCTTCATTTGCTCTTTAGGATTGTGATAGGATTGTGTGTCAACAGCGGCCATCTTGGTTTGGATTGCCTAATTGGCTACCATGTCAATGAACTTATTTCGCATCATAAACGGTGTGCAGCTTCATGCTGATGATTTTATATCCAAATTTACTAAAGGGGCGATAGGTGGCTATACTAATACAACTATTAATTTCAAATGAGTCGTGAACTTACCAAAAATTCCACTGGGACATGAAGACACTTCTTTGCCAAGCAATATTTTACCAGCAACCTAAACCTCGCACCATTAGTAAGAATATCACAGCGTTCCTTGACAACATCGACACAATTTTTGTACGTAAACGTGACAATGCTATTTTTTGCTTTGGTTATGCTCACCATCCAAGCGTAAGGATCTATAAGTCTTGTGAAGTACAACGTGTGTTGTTCGGCTATTAAGCCTTTATTGAATACTTTTTCTAGCGTACGTCCCAGAAGGATAAAGTAGAAGTTATTATCGGAAATTTTGCCACCATTGTTAGTGATGTTAAAAAATTGCTGAACACATCCTGAAATTTTCATAGATATATTTAGAAATAATAGGCCGGTCCTGGAATGATTTAAATATGAAAGGTTTAGTAACTGGAATTTTTTTGCATTTTCGGGTGTATTTTCTTTATCGTCATATTTATATTACCGACCTGGCGAAGTTTAGACATAGCTATTCCACCACTCAATCAAGGAACCCACCAGCTATCATTTTCAAGTGCACACCCTGATATTTTAGGAGCGTCTTTTGGGAAGCCATGATTTACTCCAGTCGAATTGTCACGAATAGTATCAAAATGTAGCGAAAATAGATAACCACGATTTTATTACTTATTTTAAATTGATTGGTTGGGCCATGAATACTAAAGACAAGGATAACGCACGCCGTGCTTCGTAGGCCACGCGTGCTTTCAACATTTCCGTAAAGCTGGAAGAAAGAAACAGGCGTTATAGATGGCGCAGCGCTCAAGAACACACTGGAGCGCGGGCTGCTCATTGGCTAATGACATTAGCATACTGGAACGCGAGCTGCTCATTGGCTAATGACGTTTTTGTGTTACTAGCACCATCTTCTTTCTTCACATTTTGCGGATCGGTTTTCATCGAAATTCCAGCGTCCGTAATCCTTGTCTTTATAATTCATGGGTTGGACATCCAAAACAAGCCTTTATAGCGTGCCAATAGATGTCAAACCGGATAAGGGGGTGGCGGGTCGTAAAGTTGAAAAATCCGTTTTTTTTTCGTATGTAATATCACTAGTGCTTGAAATTTTATCGGTAAAATTTTTTCGAAAGCGTTGTTGCCTGGTAATATAAAAAGTGCAAATTGACAGGTTATTATCTGATTAAATTCCGACCGCTTTAGCGGAAGGGATCTAGTCTTTGATAATAAACTATCAATTTGCATGAGTTATATGAACCTTTTGGCAACTTAGCTTGAGAAAAAATTTATAGATAAAATTTAGAACCACGAGTGGTATTTGTGGAGAATATTTCACGAATAAATAATTCATTAAGTACATCTTCAATATCATGTTCAGTAATTAATTGCCTTCAGACGTTTTCTTGTCACTTTTTAGAGATTACTCACCTTTATTTTCAATTTCATCATTTACGTCACATACAAATGCATTTTCAAAGCGACTCATCTAATAAAAAACAAAGTAGGTTTAAATTACAATCAAGAAAAACAATATACGTTAAACCATAGATTATAGACTGGTCTTCACAACAAAGGCACGCTTCGACCAATCACATTACGAGTAAAACCAGTCAAATTGCATATTACCAATCTATCGCTTTTACGTTCTAAGGCTGCCGGCTCAGATGGTACCGCCATCTAGTAACGCTAGCTAAACTTAACTGGCCTAAACAGTGAATTTTTCAAGAATTATTATATTAAAGTGTTTATTAATATATATATTTATGTATTTAATTTAATCCTTGTTTTTAATTTAAGAAGTTTAATAATTCAGTTAAGATTTGCTTGTCTAAGTAGAGATACTTTAAGTACAACGAATTATAATGTATATAGTGATGCTGCAGTTTTGATTTTCCAAATAAGTGTTAGCTGCTTTGTGATGGATTACCAAACGTGTAAATTTGTGTATTTAACATGAAATAACTGATTTGTCTACTTCGTAGGCATCTGTATTTAATTTCAGTTGTGAAAATTATTTTGTAATTACGTTAGGTATTATAAGCCATTGAAAGCTGTCTATAACTTGTCCCGAACCTATATAAGTTCCACACAGTATTGGCTTTCACATTGGGAGTTGTTAACTTATGTGGTGTTTTTACTTTTGAGGTTATTTTTATATTATTATATTACTACGTACTTATATAATACAATACTACAGTTTATAATCTGCGCTAACAATTAGTAATAAGCTAGAGAAGATATTTAGATAAAATTTAAATGCACGAGTTGTCCTATTTGCAGAAAACATTTCACGAAACAAAATGTCAAAAAATTATCGCAATATTTGCCGCTGCAGCGACACAAAAAATTAGAGCGATAAATTTTGCATGTTGGTACTGTCAAAAGCCGGTCTAGGTTGGTTTACTACTAATAATGACGTTTGATTGGTGCGATGTTGTGAAAAAACGGGCTCTCATTGGCTATAGCGTTAATGAATGAAATAATCGCGTTTAAATATAAGGCTAAAAATCTGAGAGGAGGGTTTAAATCAAAAAGTCATAAGTATTAAATATATATAAAATGAACTCCTGAACGTTAAGATAGCTTTATTAGGTCAGGAGTCAATTCAAAAAAATGGAAATTTTGAAAGAAATTTTTAATTTCAGCAAAATTTTAGAATGATTTCTGAAATTTTATTAAAGCACGTGTTATGTAGGAGGGAATATCTGATAAAAATTTCAGATCGATATATGCATTATTTTTCGATAAATACAATTTTTTGGAAAAATGGCTATGAGTACTTCACTTTCTGTCAGATTTTGCTATGAGAAGAAAAATTCTATTCTTCGAGAGTTGTTCAGCAATTACATTTTTTTTTTCTATATGGTCATTATTCACAAAAAGTGGTGAAAATTGAACTTGAAAAAAAAGATTTTTTTGCATAAAAAATTCCAATTAAAGTTAAATACCTTTTGAATAGAATGCAGTGTCGAAAAATCATGTGTACCATTTTGAAGTGCTATTCTTAAGTTCAAAAAAAAACTTTACTCTATGATAATTGATTTTCGAAAACTATGAAAAAGTAGTGTGCGCGAGCGTAGCAGATTGGGCAGTAATAAAATGCGTTCAGGCATAATAATTGAGACAAAATATTAGCTACGTAGTTTTTATGTTTTATAATGCTAAAATGTGAAGGCAGTTGAAATTATTATTTAAGAATAATTATTTTCATTTCTTATAGAATTTTTAAAGATTACATTAATTTCATACACTCGTCACATAAATCGCTTACATACATACAGGGCTGGCTCTAGGGGGGGGGGTCGAAGCGGGCGGCAAAATTGTAGGGGCGGCAAATTCTTCAAATCCACAGTTACCAAAAAATATAAAAAAGCTAGGAAACAATTGTTTCACTAATACAGTAATAGTACGTAATGTTAACTTTATATAAATAATTTGTTATTGTTAGTTTTTTTGTATATAAAGTAGGTTACATACATACATTCTGTTTCTTATATGTGATTTTATTTCTTGTCTAATTTCTGTGGTGTGGTATTTCTTTTTTAATTTCAATACGGTTAATTTTTTCAATTATTTTATTTTATCCTTTTAAATACAGTAAACATATTGCTGAAATTCCAGAAATTGCTATAAACCTTATAACTAAAAAACAAACCATCAAGAATATTCAGTAGGTGACTCTTGAAATGTTATAAAAAATAACGGACCGAAAAGATAGGCGGGGTAAAAATGAGACAGGTAGCGGGGTAAATAAAAGAAAGGTGATATCCTACCCAGATTGAAATAAATTAAACTTAATTTTTTATTCAAGTTTGTTTTGTGCATTCAGAACTGTTTTATGTTATCCAATCAGGTACTATATATGCCTACTAATAATGCGGGAAAATATATTATTTAGTAAACTTTTTAATTCACTTTTAAAAAATTTTTGAATGCATGTTAGTACTTTTTTGGGGACTTTATAGTTTCTTTATTTGCATTGTCCGTATTTCGCAGACGTCAACTAGAAATGTCATACTTCACATTTTGTGATCAAGTTTATTAATCTGCTAGTTTTAAATCTCATCAAAAATTTGATTTTAACGAAAAAATTAAAAGCGGGGTAAAAAAGAAACTAAAGATACTAAATGGGCAGGCTGAAGCAAGCATATTTCAGCTTCCTAATTTAGGAGAAGCTAGCCCTTCTGCAAGCCCCTTCTTGTTTAGTAAAAAATCTGAATAAATTATATATAAAAGAACCCCTCCTCTGTCTTATTTTTGCACTTCCATTTGTACGACGTCAATAAGAATGGGAATAAATCACGTGTCTTTCATTTGCCCTGCACCGTCTTTTTTTTACCCCACTTGGAGGGTAAAAATGAGACACTGTTTATTTTTGTTTATCAATGAACGGTACTTTTTAGTAAACAAAAAAAATACATAGAAATATAGTTTTTCCTGTCATTTTTACATATGACACCAATTTTTCATTAAATATGACTCGATTCTAAGCAACCTAAAAATTGAAAGATGTCATTTTGTCTCATTTGCCCGACCCTAATGTTATTTATATAAGAGAGAGGTAGCAAAATAAAACTGTGCCCGTGGCGGCAAAATATCTGGAGCCAGCCCTGTACTTATAGCAATTTTTTGAAAAAAATTTTTTTCCAAAAAAATGAATTTATCGAAAAATAATGCATATACCGATCTGAAATTTTTACCAGATATTCCCTTCTACATAACACGAATTTTAGTAAAATTTCAAAAATTTTTCTAAAATTTTGCCGAAATTAAATTTCTTTTTCAAAATTTCTGAATATTTAATTAGTTATTAACGTCATGTTCGAAACCATGAAAATTTGATACGATTTTTTATACTTTCAGAATGCCAAAGGAAGCTAAAGAAATGAGGATTTATACACATTCCCGTATTTTAGAATCACTGGAAACCTAGAAAATAAAATATTAATTTGGCTCAAGAATTGAACACTGAAATCAGCTTGGAGAGAAAATGTGAATAACGTGAAAGTATTGTCAAATCAGACAATAAACCTGATGAAATCTGATGAATTTGAGAATGACGACAAATAATGTGCCTACTTAGGTAATAATTTGAAAACCAACTAGCAATTATGAAACTTTTATTATACTTTTAAACGAAAAATATGATACGATATCAGGTCGAACATAGGTGGCAGACTCCATGAAAATACAGAGACCTATTACAATTTTTTATCTTGGGAAATTCTATTTGCCAGAGTGTACTTTATGGATTTTAATTTATAATTCTGTAAATTATTATTATTCACTTGAGTGCTCAATAATTTCTATTTTTTTTATCTTGCCCATTTTTCATATATTTCTTTAATAATAGTGGTTCAATTAATAATAAATACGTTTATTTTATCTGTAAAAACGAAGCACAGAAGCTGTTAAAAGATTATCCGAGAAGTGCAAAAGAGAAGAGCGAGGCAAAAAAGAGAATAGAGAAATAGGAGTGCGCTACATCCTAAAAATCATGTTCGGCTATTATTAAATTTGCAAAAGTAATATACGTATTTATTTTACATTTTTCTATGAAGTTTGCTTTTTAACATTACAAATGTTTTTAAATATTGAATGTGTTTAGCTTATTTCTATTATTAAAATATTATTATTATTTAAGTAGAACTTAATTCCATTCATACAAAATATTTCTGCATTTTTTATAAAATTGTAGTGTCTTTGATGATGGTTAATAAACCGAATCATAAGAAAATAATATTTTATTTTTTAACTTACCATAAACCCAAGAAATTACGTATAAGTTATAAGGAAAAATAGGCAATTGCAAATATTTAAAAAATGTGCATATTTGACAAAAATTCTAAAAATTTTTACAATTCAATTTTTTTTTTAATTTAAATATAACATTATTGTCTAAATGTTGGTCGTGGCATTTTCTTAATTTTTATGTTTCTTGGTGGGATCCTCTGCCACATGTTTTCTTCTAAAACAATGTCCGTAAAATCTACAAAATAATGCAATTATCCAGTATTTTACGCTCCTATAACGTAAAAGTGACGGACGTGGAGGTTATTGTCCAGTAAAACACCGGATAATTGTATTATTTTGTTGATTTTACGGACATTGTTTTAGAAAAAAACATGTGGCAGAGGATCCCACCAAGAAACAGAAAAATTAGGTTGCCCGTGGATATCTATTTGCAGTCCGTAAGATATCCTGGGACATTTCAGTATATAGTTTGTACAGCCTATTCGTAATACTTAGGACATCCCGAAATATCCCGGGATGTCGTGGTACGTCCTTAGTACAAGCACCGGTATATCCTTCAGGACGTTCCTCGTACTACTTTTATCTGATACCGAGTTGTGACATTGGGATAACCAAAAGTGCGCCGAAAAGCATACAAACTGGGATATTAGGATGTCCATAGGCAAGCCCAAATACTAAATGGGATTTGCCATAGTACGTCCCTCAGACAGCCTTGTGTTGTGTGGGCTCAGATAATTAGTCTTCTATTTAAACGCGAGAAACAGATTTTTCAACTTTACTACTCCCACCAGGCGCGCAGCCAGGGGGGGGGCATGGGGCCCGCCCCCCCCCAAGCCGTCTTCCATGAACCAAAAAATAAAGAAGCATAATCACTATTAGTACAAATAGTTCCTTCAAATTAGGAAATATTTAAGAAAATTTTCCCACAGTTATGAGACCTGTAAAAAGTTAAGTATTTAGGTTGTCTAAATATGATTTTTATCCATCGCAGTTCTAAAAAAGGGTGGTTTTTGAGAAATATATACATATATATGAATTTTAGCGTTTTTTCGTCTTTTTCTCTATATTGAGGAAAAACTACGCATTTTGGGAAAAATATCAAGAAAGCAAAGTAGTAGAGCATAAAATTTCCTACAAGTGTTGTCTCTAACTTTTTTTTTTTTCGAATTCCGCTTAGTTCCGCCGATAGAGGGCGCGAAAGAAATAAATATACATATAGACTTTTGCGCCTTTTTATAGATTTTGAGCCAAAATTATGCATTTTTATGAAAAATTACATGAGATCAAAGTTGTCGAACATAAAATTCACTATCTTTGGTTCTAGTTTTTTTTTTTTTTTTTTTTTCATAGAAATATATATGTTCTACAACTTTGATCTCACGCAAGTTTTCATAACAATGCATAATTTTGGCTCAAAATCTAAAAAAAAAGGCGCAAAAGTCCATATGTATATTTATTTCTTTCGTGTCCTCTAGCGGCAAAACTAAGCGGGATTCGAAAAAAAAATGGTAGAGCCAGAACTTACAGGAAATTTTATGCTCTACAACTTTGATCTCTTGATATTTTTCACCAAAATGCATAGTTTTTCCTCAAAATAGAGAAAGAGACGAAAAAACGCTAAAATTCATACATATGTATATATTTCTCAAAAACCACCCTTTTTTAGAACTGCGGGTGAGGTGAAAATCATGATTAGACAACCCAAATCCACTTCTTACAGGTCTCATAACTGTGGGAAGATTTTCCATAAATCAGCAATTTTTTGACTAATTTGAAATTAATATTTTGTAATTAATGCCAATATTATCTAGTAGAGGAATCTATACACATCCGTTTTCCGAAAAGATTTCCTCAACCTCTGGGGAGGCCGGTTCTATTGCCCCCCTCCCCCCCCCCCCAAATGAATTTTCTGGCTGCGCCACTGACTCCCACCCCCCTTTTCCGGTATGACATCCGTTGGCACGCTATAGGGGCGTGTTTTGGATGTCCAACTAGTGATGCAGATATTCGGATGATTTCGGTACTCGGATTACACGGAATCGAATGACAAGAATATTCGGATTAATCATCCGATGTCGAATTAAATTTTCAC
Source organism: Rutpela maculata (assembly GCA_936432065.2). Lineage (NCBI taxonomy): Eukaryota > Metazoa > Arthropoda > Insecta > Coleoptera > Cerambycidae > Rutpela > Rutpela maculata. The sequence goes on along the minus strand of OW386290.2, from coordinate 124,107,484 downwards.
TACAGGTATTAGTGATGTGATATCGCGATTTTTCAATCACTCTGTCAACAGTAATTGTGATTGTGGTTAAAGCGAATGCAAGTGGCACTGATGTTAGTAATTTTTCTCCCCAGATCTCAGAATCGATGAGCGGGGGGGAGAAATCTAAAAAACATTTTATCATCCAAGTGCACGATTAACAGTTGTTTTTTGTTTTGTACTTAAAATTAATCCGAGTATATTTTATTCGGATGAAATTTTAATACTCGGAATCAAGCGAGTATTTCGATACTCAGATTAACCGAGTATTTTAATTCGAATTCGCCCAACACTATGTCCAACCAATCAACGCAAAACAATAAAATCGTGGTTATCTATTTTCGCCATGTCAAATTACAATTCTACTGGACTAATTCTCCATTATAAATAAACTGGAATTGCTCATCGTTGACCACACAATAATATTTAGCCAGTCACCTGAAACTAATTCAAGGAGAAACCAAATTTGGCACATCTAGTGGGGTTCGGGGATAAATAACGCATCCCTTTTGCGACATCTATATTCCCCAAGCTAAGCTTTTATTGATTTACGGGCCGCCAAGGAACTCAAACAATTTTAATATATATCGTTCCTAAATATAGGCAACACTAAATACAACTGAATGTACGCAGAATTCCATAAAGGTAAAAAACAAATTTAGTGCATACAATGACCACAAACTAAGCAATAACAAACAATTTTAAATTTAAATAATATTCGATAGCGCTTTATCACTCATTCATTACTTATTGAAAATAGCAGATACAGTCATGAACTGATAACAAGTGTATTATTATTTTAAGCCTGCTGCTTTTGTTTACAGAATCAGAATAGATACCATTTAACTAACGCTGCAGTGCAAATGCGTTGGTTAACCTAGAAAAACACTATTTTATATAAATAATAGAAAGTTTTTTACCAAAATGGGTAAAAGAAAAGAAACCTAACCTCCAACCGAACGCTGTCCAAACTGACTTAATTAATGCATCAAGAAACATATACAAATATTTACCTTTAATGTCTTTGATTAATGGGTCACTGACTGACATCCTTATCACGAAATTAATATGTAAAATAGATTAGAAGCTCTCATACGAGTAGATGTATCGCTGCTCGACGTAGTTTATCGCACACACATTTCAACTTCAAAAATATACAGGCGGTGCGCGCTCAATGTCAAATTGATTAGTCTCTACGCGAATTTGAATTTGTTTGCAATTATTTTTGTATAAAGTGCAAGATGGCCGAGAAAATTACAAAACTTAGCGATATGGTAGAGCAGGCTAGGAAGACGTTCCGAGATGAGTTTGACGAGGAGCCGGAAGTCGCAGTGGCCGCGCCTGGAAGGGTGAATTTAATTGGGGAACATACCGATTATAATGAGGGGTTCGTTATGCCCATGGTAAGTTATGAAAATTTGATGAGAATTGTGTTAATTTGCGTTGTCAAGTGTTAAAATAGTACGCTTGGTTTTAAATCGTATGTAATATTAATAGTAGAGGTGCATATTATGATCGAAAAGCTCTCATTAAAGAAATCGTTATACCTAGTCCAATAAAACAAATATTAAAAATACGATTTTAACGATACTTGGAGGGGTGTATTTTTTGTGGAAATGTAGCCTATATGTATTTAGAGAGTTACAGTAAAGGTTTGTCCAATCTGGGAGGTGAGCGTTTTTTTGTAAATTAACTTTTAATTTTGCAAAACGTGTTCTTGCCTCGTTTTTTTTTAATATCCCGGGTTCTGTTCATCAAAAAAGAAAAATATCTGTAAATAAATGAAACTGTTTTTTTTGCAAACAAATTAAAACCATGAAAATGTCTAATTTTGCATAAACCGATATTACTAAAAAAATAATAAATCGTTTTTAATGGAACTTGACAAAATTATATAGGTCTCGTAGATATAACTATTGTGCAATATTACAAATAAAAATATTTACTATTTTCTCTAAAAAACGAGATTTTTTAAAAAAATTTGGAGCTTCACGAAAACTGCTATTTGGTCCTACTAAAGCTGAATTCTCATGCATTCGATGTCCGATGATACGGTGATCCGAAAATTTTTTTATCGGTGGAATTATTTGAAATTAATTTGGCGGGCTGTCATCGTCGGAAAATTTATTTTTAGCATAAAGGTGTTTCATGCATCCGACCACGACCGTCTTTGATGTGAACAGGCCGGAGTGTACGATGTGGCAACGTTGCAATCTTAAACTCTGTCAGTCCTACTAATAGTCTATGTAATGAAGGAAAAAATAGCGTAAACAATTCGTGCAAAGACGAGATTACCTTCCCCCTTTTCGAGGGTGCTGAATACGATGGAAGTGGTGGGAGAAGTTTTTGACCGCCTCAACCCCCTGAAGCGGCCACAAAAAACATCCCTTTTAACCACCCCTTTATGTTTTCATATATAAACTGGTCTGGGAAGTGATTTATCGACGAGTTATACTTGAAAATTATATGGAAGAGGGTTATAGGGTAAGTGGAATCCAGACAGCATGAAAATATTTCTATGAAAATAAATTATTTGCTTACAATTAATTTAAAAAACCTAGGTCGTTAACAAACAGCATAACAATCCTCATATTCTTCGAAATGCACATCGAACGCGATCTTTTCTCCATCATCATCACCCCAGCGATAACTGGTGGATGAGGGTAAGTTTCCGTTACCCGGGGCACTGCACCAGACACTAACATAAACTTTTTCATTTCTCTCTCCTTCCACACACCATAAGCATCTTTGTATCGTTCAGATTCGGATATTGCACTGTCATAAAAATGTTTTATGCACACCACTGAATATTTTGTAGGCTGCCAATTTTTCCTAGAAATTCTCTTTAGCCACTGTTTCCGCAGTTCTGGTTCTTTAGGAAATCTAAAGGCTCGGACATAACGTTTAGATGAAGAACTGTAATTGGTTGTACAGCCAGGTACACAATATTTATCTAGCATATTGTTATTGTTTTCAGACCCCAGACCTAGAATTAATTAAAATTATTTTATTGGTTTTGGTAGTAAAAGTGAATTGAATTAAAAATATAGTTTGCATAAAAAGTAAGGTTTTAACGTAATTTGACGCACAAAAAGTGATTTCAGGTGCGATAGATAATCAATTAAAATAATAACTACTTACTTTATAAAACACAATTTGTGAAATTACACCAACAGAGAGGCACCTTTTATGAATTATAATGCCAATTTATTCGTGACAGATTACTGCACAACTGTTTTGTTTTGCCAAGAAAGGACTGAACCACATGTTGCCACATTTCCATATTCCGGCCTGTTCACATTAAAGCCGGTCGTGATCCGACATCCGATATCCTAATCGGAATCGCGTGGTTTCTCCATCGGATAAATATTCCGGGAGTAAGCGAATTTTATAGTATTTGCCCCCTCAAAAAAGGGCGCCAAAAATAGAGGCGGCACTGCATACACGAAAGGGTGGTCAGCTGCTCAAGTAACGGTGAAGGTAGGTGCTGGAGCGCCTCCCACGCGTAGGAAATTTATTTGAAATAAAAACATACCATCAAAGTTGAAATTTTGCATGTTGCTTAATAATGTTAAAAAGTGATAAAAATCATAGTCAGCTGTTAACATAGTGGTGGATAATACGTCCGCTGCTCATATAAACATGTCGATTAAAAGTCCAAATTTTAGTAATTCCATCAAGGTTCAAATTTTGTTACATATAACAATATGTATAATGTATTAGACGAAAAAATGAGTCAGCTGATGGTAAGAGGGAGGAAAGGTCGTCAGCTGATCCATAAACATTGTAGTTCGCGGCTAGCATGCGGCGCGCGGACCATATGTATCGAGTATCGCGCATTGTTTTCATACCAAAAGCTGACAGCTTTTCCCTCATGACAGACCCAGCTGATCATTATTTTTATTCAATGTATTTAATACTGTATTATATATTTGAATAATAAACAGTTGTTTTCCCATGTAATTAATAACATAATTTGAATAATTCAATGGGTATACAAACCGCGCTGTGATTGGCAGTGACGTCATCGGTTACATTAAAGTAACTAACAACCTTGAATTTATAGGTTTTTTAAAGTGTATTCCGATTTATAATTCTTGGAGCCATATTGGCTTCAAGTGAAGATTTAAATATCGATGCAAGTGATGTTTCAATATCGTTGACAAATAAAAATGAGCTGCTAATTATAGGTTAGATTGCCATCCTACAAAAAGCGCTTTATTTTATTAGGACAAAGTATTTGAAACTTCATAAGCATTACATTGAACAAGATTTTAGTTGAAAGACCGGGAAAAATATGTATTTTTGGAGTTAGTACCATCAATGCAACCGATGACGTCATCATCGCCCGTTGATGTGACGTAGTGTTTTTGGAGGTAAAATTTTAATTCAAATTTAAAAACGTTTTTTTTTTATATATTACTCGACTGGTTGTGAAAATTCAAGTGTTTTTAATTATATATTCACAGTCAAAGACTATGATCTCGCCACCGGTTTCGGTGGCGAGATCTCTTCACGTCCAGGAGTCTATATCCGCTCCTGGTCAGGAGTAGCGAACTAAACAGGACCAATAAAAAATTGCTATACATGATGGTAATCAGGTCGGCCATCACATACGCGACGCCGGTGTGGTGCAGCATCCCGGCCACGAGAATGAAAGAACTCCGTATTCTAGAACACAAATCTATTCGCCTCATTTCTGATTCGGGCAAATACACCTTACTCAGAGATCTGTACGCCTGCTGTAACGACATAACCCCACTAGCGGAGTACGTCCAAAAGATTTCGCAAAAATTCTATGAATTCCAACTGAGCGATAGTCTGCTAACCCGCAACATAACACACATCAGACGGCATAATGCAATTCTCTTTAATCTGAAACACCCATTATCATACCAGACGTTGCCTATTTTCAGGCAACTTCCACCTTAGCCAACTTCTTTCCTACTATAACTTATATTTACTATATCTTTATCTTTACCTATCAACTTAACAATTTTAATCTCATTCTATTCTGTTTGTTCATTGTTTTACCCTTTTTTGTTCTTTTGTCCTCTTTTTGTCCCAAAATTTACCTCTCGGCTGATAACCTTTTAGAAATTATAACTTTTCCCCTATTTTCTCGGATTCAGGAAGACCACCACGTTGGAGATTATTTGGAACGGGTTTTTTCGTTGTGTTCTGTTTTCCTGTGGCAGTGATCAACATTTTTCAGTGATCTCTGCGCGCACAGTACGACAACTTCAAGTGTAATTTTCACTACTTCTAGGCGCTTGTGAGCAGTATCGTTAAGGATATTGTTGTTTTTAAATTCACCCCAGGCGAGTGGGACTACCACTTATCACCCACTATCGTTCTTAACCGAACCGGACCTGCCCCTCCAACCTTACTCACCAAGTACGCCGACGAGACGGCCATGTACGCTCACTCACAGAACGCGCAGGCAGCGAACATGCTGCTTAAAGCACACAAGGTCCGTGCCACGGCGTATTACGACGTGAAAGATTCGGATCAACGCGGAGAAGTCTGAGGCGATCTTCTTCACGCACTGACTCACCGAAAATCGGATTTTAACGCCAATTTCGATTAAGAGTAGAGAAATTCCTATTAAACGGTGTGTGAAGTATCTGGAGGTTAACTTAAACAAACAGGGCCGCCGACAGGGGGAGGGCAGGGGGGATCAATCCCCAGGGCCCGGGCACCTACAGAGGGCCCGGGACTATTTTACGTCATATAGGCTAGGCATTCAGTTGTGCACATTTGGCGATTCTTAAAAAAACAAAATTATATAAATATTTCAATTCAATAAAAATCTATGACAATTAGGTGTTTTCACTGTATGCAAATTTGCTTTTTTGATATTATTAAAATGAAGTACTCCATACATTAAAGCACTTACCAATATTTAAGCACCATTCTTTCATCTATCAATTTAAAATTTCAACAAATAAATAACAAAACTGAATAACTGAACGAGTATTATACAAAACGGGATGTGGCATCATCGGTTGCATTCATCCAACATAACCTCAACTTTTAGATTTTTTAAGTTGGCTTCAAGAAAACATTTAAAAATTGACGCAAATTGTGTCTCAATATTGTTCATTACTAAAGATGGGCTGCTAATTATAGGTTGGATTTCCAACCTACAAAAATCGCCTTATTTCATTGGGAGAAGATATTTAAAACTTATGAACATTACATTGAACAAGATTTTAGCTGAAAGTACGAGAACCAAACGGAAATTTTCATAATAGTGGCATATTACTCGGAAATTTTTAAAAAATATGTATTTTTGAGGTTAGGTATATAACCGATGACATCAACAATATGGCTTAGTGTTTTTGGCGGTATAGTTTTAATTCAAATTTAAAAATTCTTTTTTTGGATATTACTCAACTAATTGTGGAAATTCAAATGTTTTTAGTTATAATTAAGTATTACCTTCATAGTCAATGAGATTTTAATATTTGTGAAAACACCAAATTAAACACTGTGGAAGTTTTTTAATAAATTAAAAACTTAATGCGGAAAATAAAATGACAAAAGCTTGAGAGGGAAGAGGCCCTCAATAATTAGCAGCCCCGGGGCCTAGTAAAGCTGTCGCAGGCCCTGTAGACAAACGACTGACGTTTGACACCCACATCAACTAGACAGTACGCAAGATCTACTTCATGACCAGGAGTCTGTACCCACTCCTGGCCAGAGGTGGCGGACTTAACAGATATAATAAAAAAAACTGTTGTACACTATGGTGACCAGGCCGGCAATCACATACGCGACGCCGGCATGGTGCAGCATACCGGCTACGACAATGCGCAAAATTAAAGTTCTAGAACACAAATTTATGCGCCTCATTTCAGACTCTAATAGGTACACCTCCCTCAGAGATCTCTATGCACGTTGCCATGACATAACTCCACTAGCGGACTACGTCCAGGAAATCTCCCAAAAATTTTTTGTAGTCCGCTAACCCGCAACATAACCCAAATCATATGCATAATGCAATATTATTCAACCTGAGACACCCTCTACCATACTAGCCATTTCCGGCAACTCCCTTAGCCAAATCTTCCCCTACCATAACTTTTATAAAACCATATCCTATCATATTTCCTAAACTTTATCTTTAATTCCCTCTTTCCTTTTCTATTTGTTCGTTTTTATGCTTCTGTTGTTTTTCTTTTTTGTTCTTTTTGTCACTTTGTTCGTAAATTCTTTTAGGCCGAGAAAATTCTTGAAAATTATAACATTTTAAACGATACTCTTTTACTTTATCATATCTTCCTGGAGGCAGGGAGACCACCAGGGCGCGGCAGTTCTCGTATGAGTTTCTCCGTTTAACCTTTTTACCCTAGTCAACAACCCAAATTTTGTAAATGCCTTGCCAAGTGTTGTATTAATTTGAATTAGCTATAGGTCTCTGCGTAGACAGCGATTTTTAATATTATGATTAGTTTTTAAGTTTATTTATAATCCTCCCCGTTAACCGTTAAGCCCAACCGGACCTGCCCCGTCCAACCTTACATTCACTTACATTGATTGGCTCCGGGACAGGATCCGGCAAAGCACATAGTTGTACTAAAATGAAGAATAATATATGTTTCGTTTTTTTTTGTGGCGAGACCTCAATCGGCGAAGTTAAAGCAAGTCGGCACTTAGATGGGTGACCGTCGCCCTCCTGGTTAAGTGGTGGAGTAACATTAGCTAAACTTCAACTTTAAAATAAATAAGACAATTAAAATTTAAAAAAGAAATAAACAAGATTTTAAAATTTGTGAAAACACCCAATTGAGTGAATATAATACATTTTGGTTTAATTTTGAGAGATATTAGGACAGGCATATAAAATATTTGTGTGTGACACTAGTCTTCACAAGTGACCGTCATAATGGAACTGGAATTGTTCTAGAATATCATATTCTTTGCGTGAAGTACATACCCCCGTTTTCAGGTTTAAAAGTTATTAACAATGACAGCATCAAAATTTGATTACATTTTATGCTTTCTCGTCAATGTCTTGAAAACTATGTTAAATAGTGCAAGACACTATACGTATTTCTTTGGTAGTGAGTAAAATACTCTAAAATACTGGTTATAACAAAAAAGACGATACAGTTGATAGTTAAGTTTGTAGCTACCGCCAAAGTTTCAAGCGTTTATTTTTCATTATTTTCTGGTCCATAAACTTTCAGAAGACTGTCCAACATTATCAAAAACATTGTTTCAATGAACGCTTTTCGACGGTCTAAACCACAACTATAATGCATAATACGTAGATATATATGCGCCGTGCCATGCGGACTTGTTATGTTAATGCTAAAGTATAATGTAAACAGTTTATATGGAAATGTACTAATCATATAATAGTCTAAGAGCTTGTGAACATTTTTGTATATACATGGCAATTTTACGCCATTAATCCTTAACTTTGTTTGTTATGTATGATTTAATATTATATAAAAATGGTTTATTTTATTGGGAAAAAAATGTTTTATGTTACCAGCAGCTTATTGGGTTTTTATATTTAATTATTACAAAAATAAACATAATAAACACGCCACACATATTAAACAGAATAGGATAGAAAGTATGTGTTTGATTGAAAATTGTTTTTTATTTGCTAGATATGTATTAAATGTTTCTGTAAGAACCATTACCGTTTTTAGGTTAAATTTATTACCAAAAAACATGGCAGCTAGCAATGATGAATATTTCACCATTTCGTCGTTTTTATGAATGTAGGTGTTTGCAATATAATATTTTGTCTATATGATAGCCGTCTCTGGCGGTGAGATAAAATTCCCAATCCATGCACATAATATAATTACGTAAATTAACACTACACTACCTAAGGGTAAGAAATATGCAAAATTTAGAATGTAGTACCTAATAATTTCTTTTTACCGGTGATTCTTTTAGCTAAAAGCATTTGCAGTTTCTATATGCTTCCGACACTTGCTCTAACTCTCAAGAGGTGAAAACACCCCTAAACGGAAAAATTTTATATTTTAATTTTATCTAACTAATCACCAAAGCATAGTGATGCATATTTTAAATGAATACAATATCTGTACTAAAAGAAGCAAAATATTAACAACTTAGGATCCGCAAAACGACAGTGTTATAGTCTCTAAACATTTCAAAATTTCACGTTTAGATCAAGCCTTCAAGCTGTTACTTCAGGAGAGCATAGAAAGACAGATAGACACACATATATTAGAAAAATCGAAAATAACATACACTAGAAAAATTGAATATCTAGTTCCGTCAAGTTCCTCCCCGTTTTTTATAAAATAACTGTATAAAATTCTACATTTCTAGGTCAAGGTTAATTCAGGAGAGCGTGGAACAACAGACGGACAGATAGACATGCATGGAAATTATATATACAAACGTATTTTTAATTCAATTAACTGGGCGTCAGTGAAATTTTATTTAATGATTTTTAACAACCTGTCTTTATGGCGGTATTCTGTTTCAATTTTTTTTTTACATTAAACCCTCTGTCCCACTCAAAATGTCTGACAATCTTATACTTTGTTTATTGCCTTCCTGGCGGAGTTTAGCTATAACTGTTCCACCACTCAACCAAGGCACGCACACATAAACAACAACACAACAATCATACCCTACGGCATAGATATCTGCTGCCAGCTAAAACCCAAACTCAGGAGAGGACAGCGATTAGTCGGGTTGTCTCTCACACAACCGCAGACTAGCCCACTGTTACTGACTGGGTAGTACATGAAAAACGTCACTACATATCCATACCCTAGTCAAGATTGGAACCCATGATCCCGTGGTCGCAAGCCTAACAACAACAGCAACAACAACCAAACCCATTTATTTATATTTAAGCAATTACAATGTATAACTGGCACCCGGCCGGAGCTAGCGGGACATGCACGACACGCAGCGCCGTGGCAATTGAAAGGCTGGATAGGGAGGGACTAGATCAACTCAACGAAATGTATAAATAAAAATAATCCTAACTCCATTCGCTCAAAGGGCAAATTAAAAATGGAAATATGTCTTAAAACTTCCAAAAGGAAATAAAAGAAATTAGAACTTAAAAGTAATAAAGTATGCACACACTAGTAAAAAAAATTGATTACCGATGCTGGCAAAAGATCTAAATGAATTACCGCGCCAAGCAATCTACTGTGCAGCAGGTACTGGCCGCTCAAGGTATAATTTCAAATGTTCTAGTTTCAAAAAGTTGTGTTTTTCTAGAAGTTAATGTGCAGGAAGAACAATTTAGAAAATAAACAAGAACGGACAAAAAGAAGCAAGGAAAGGATAGAAAGAAGGTAAAGGATTTAAAATTATAAGTTACAGATGATGGCGCGAAGAGAAGTCATAGTTAAAGGGATTGTGGCTAAAGAGGTTGCCGGAAGATGGGCAACGCCTGATATGGCAGGGTATGTTTTATTTGGAATGGCGCATTATGGTGTCTTACTTGGGTTACGTTGCTTGTTAGCGGACTATCACTCAGCTTCCACATGCAAAATTCTTGGAAGATTTGCTGGATGTAATCCGCCAGTGAGATTATGTCGTGACAACGTGCATATAGATCTCTGCATCTTGAGGAATTTGTGATGAGACGCATGAATTTATGTTCTAAAACTCTGTTTCCTTAGAGTCGTTACCGACGTGCTGCGCCACACTGGTGTCACGTACGTGTTGGTCGGTCTTATTACAACAGTGTATATCAACATTTTATTTTATCGACTAAGCCTGATATTCCTGGCCAGGAGTGGATACGGATTCCTGGACATGGAATAAACTGTCCATACCGTTTTGTTTACGTGAGTGTTAAACGTTAGTCCTTGATCCAGTCTAACCCCCCAAGTACTTCACGGAAGCCTAACACCGTAAGCACTCTGCCACTGAGTCGGTTTGTGATAAGGGAGTTCTACATTAATAACACAGGCCCACAAAAACAAAAAAGTATCCTGGGCTAGTCACCAAACCCACATATTTTCATGTATTTACACTCGCTGAATACGAATCTGGCATCAGAATAGGACCTTCTTCGACGAATTTATGAGTTATGATAGAGAAAATCTTGAAATTCATTAATTCGTGGTATTAACCTTGCATATTTCAAGATCATTGGCAGCAGCATTGGAGTGAATTGAAGAGAATAAGTCAGAAATTCATATTACCAAAGTTCGTAAACTTAAAGCAAGAATTTCTTACATTCGGCAATGCTTTCGTACTCTTTTATCTTCAAGTGACCTGCGTAATGGGTTTCTTTTCCTGTTTTTTTCTTTGACAACGATTCCCCCTTCATTGTCTAGCAAAAGTCAGCCACCATATTGATGTCCCATCATCTTGAAAGGTACTGTCTTTCCATTTCATTAATATCTTGATGAAATCGTTCGCCTTGTTCTTCACTGTAATCTCCTAAGTTTTCAGGAAAGTAGTCAATGTGTGAATGAAGGAAATGCAATTTCAAATTTATCAGACAGAACAGTTTTTGGTAATTCTGTATCATGTTGGCTACTATATTTTTGTACCTTCCACTTTTTTTGTTACCTAAAAATTGTTCTACAACTTCTTTGAAACTAACCCACGCAGCTTTTTTGATGTCAATCATTTGAATGGTGAAATTTTCGTCCTTCATCAAAGCATGAAATTGTGATCCATGAAATATTTCTTCTTTTAATTTAGTTTCTGATATACGACTGAACTTGTGTTAAATACTCATAACATTTTCCTTCTTTGCCAAGAGCTTTGACAAATTGTTTTATTAAACCAAGTTTAATGTGAAGAGGAGGAACATTCGACTACTATCTTTTTAATGACGTTCACTGAACCAGGATTCAAAGAGATCCTTCTTTCCGTTTTTCTTTGACGTAATGATTGTCTCGGTCTCGCCTATCTCATTCACAAAAGGAACATGGATTAGAGCGGGAGCTAGGTGTCTTTTTCGGCAGCTCGTCGTTTTATGAACTTTGAGATATTTTTATGGTTTAATGGATGATAACGATTCATAAAATCGACTTCTGGCGGGGCACCTCCTGTCAGGAGCATCACGAACACTGTTTAAAAATCAGTGAAATCATGTCATCGTTACAAAGCTCATTTTTTTTGTGTGTACACATTTTATGTTTAGAATGAATAAAATAAGATCGCCAGAAAGTGTGGGCCGTCAGGAGGCGCAGCCAGAAAGGTACCTAATAATGATACAATACATCTGAGGCACGGTACGGAGTCAAGTTAGCCGAAAGTGTTAAATTCCTGTATATTTAAGAGCCTATGGTACTTTTGTTGACACTAAGAACTTTACGGGGAGGCTATTCTATTGTTGAAGGAGCATATATTTACGTTTTAAAAAGGAGCCAGAACTTGTAACGATGAGTTTAGAGTTCTGAGATGAAATATGCGAAAAAAAATCCAATTTTCTTCAAAAATCCTAAACATTTTCTTTCTGGCTAGCCTTACTGACGGGAGTTTCTTTCTGGGATTTTTTTTCTGTGTTCAAGACATTTAAATAAACATGCTCAACCTTAAAAAGTTTGTAACGATCATGTTATATAACTCCGTTTTTTTACCTCTTTGACCTTTTTGGTTGCACCCCTGAAGGCCCACACTTTCTCGCGATCTTATTTTATTCATTCTAAACATAAAATGTGTACACGCAAAAAAAATTGGCTTTGTAACGATGATATAATTTCACTGATTTTTATATCTAGAACCATGGCCAACTTGACGGGCTGACATATGCCAGAAGTCTATTTTGTCGTTATTTAAGTTCGATAGAATTAATCAGCGCATAGAAAATGCTTGTAACGATGAGTGTCCGAAAAAGCCACTTAGCTCCCGCACCAGATACTTCACAAAGCCCGACTGTTGGCCCAAAATAATTGACAATATTTCCAAGTCACCACAAATTTGCCATTCATGTTCTTCGTACTTGATCTTGTTCAAAACTAATTCTATATTTGAATACCCTTCCTTCAGGACTGTCGAATGGGCAACAGGTATCGGTGCCAATTTATTAGTATTGTGTAGTAGTATAGCTTTTAAATTTCGCGTGGAAGAGTTCAAAAACAATCTCCATTCATTTGGTTTATTTGGTTTTAGTTCACCCACCCAGATACCTACATATTTTTGGAAAAGTTCAAAGTAAAAATTGATACTCATTCTATAGTTGGTCCATTTTTCGACTATAAAAAAATTGTGACGTGTAAGCTCAATTTCAACGCTAGATTCGAATTTTGTGGCTCAAATAACATGAAGGTAGATTTTTTTTGGTTTTACTTAAACTTTATAATATGAATTGCCGATTTATTGGGTCAGTCGGTTGTTGGGCCGTTGGGTTATTGTTGGTTTATGGGTCATTACGTATATTTTTTGAAGATAAGAGAGTACGAAAGCATGAGTGAACGAAAAATTTTTCTTTTAAAACGAACTTTGGTAATATGAATTGCTGATTCATTGGGTTATTGTTGGGTTATGGGTCTTATTGATATCTGCTGTAACATTAGCACCTAGAAAGTATGTATTGGAGCTGTCCTCAATTGACGCCAACGCTACTGCCATTGATCTTGAAATATGTAAGGTTAATATGGCGAATTAATGATTTCCGAGCTTTTTTCCATCTTAACTCATAAATTCGTCCAGGAAGGTCCTATTCTGATGCCAGATTCGTGTTCAGTCAGTGAAAATACATGGAAAAATGTGGGTCTGGTCACTAGCCCACGATACTTTTTATTTTTGTGGGTCTTTGCAATTAAAACATGCCAGAAGTTTGTTACGGACCTATTCCTCATGTTTCATTGTTTGGTAAATCAAATGTAATGAATAAATCAAAAACTAATCCCGTTGAAAAATGTTCATCACGTCCTCGACTATAATATAATATTGCTAATAATGTTTACGTTCTGTCAATTACAGTCGATCATAAAACTTTACAATCTAAGATCTAATCATTGTTTGTGGACAATAGTTAATTATGACGTTGTGTGGAAAAATATATTCAATCGACCAGTGGTGTGTCCACAGGAAGGAATCTAGGTAGTGTAACGGTGGACCTGGTGGATACTTAAATTTCTATAACAAGTGCTAGAAAAATTCTCTGAATTTTACAGGTTATCATGACTAAAATAATTTTGTTCAGTCACATAACAATACAGTCCACAGTACATCGCCCTTTTTTTTTAATTAGTAACAGGCTGAATTTTCGTGAGTAGCTTCGTTTTGAAGAGACGCATAACTTTTCTCTCTGCGAAAATTCTCGGTAGTGATAGCTAATAGCAAAAATTATTTTTTTTCTATTTCACACGAATTAGACAATTCGACAACCTGTCAAATTTATTTTTGCAATATGTTGTTGTGGACAAACACGGGGCTTATTACCACTATCGAGAATTTTCGTAAAGAGAAAAGTTGGGCGTCTCGTCAAAACGAAGCTACTCACAAAAATTCAGCTTGTTACTAATCGTTAAAAAAAAGGGCGATGTACTGGGGACTAATAATCATTGTTGTGTTTAATGCGGTTTTAGATAATGATGTAAATTTTAGTGGCGTAGCTGACTTCTTGAAATATATATTTCTTACAATTTAAAGTCGCAGTTTGTTTATTCTTTTCCATATTGTGACTCGAAATTCCCTGATTTTAGCGATTTTTTTTAAATTCCCTGAGATTTCCATGATTTCTTTACTGTTTTTAAAAGTCCCTGAATTTTACAGGTTCTTCAGGTTTTCGATAAGAGCCCGAATCCTGACTACTACTTTTAAGAAATGAAAGAGTTGCGAAAAACCACGCATTAGGGGTGGTTTTTAAGAGTGAAGCTCATACTTACGCCTTGGTGACTCTTTCGTTTCTTAAAAGCAGCCCTCTGAAGGGAAAAAGATTATGATTTATTTTCTCTATTCACCGATATTAGGTTTAATATGAATGGGCTAATAGATATATCTAGAAAAGTACGTTCTCTATAAACACGGACCTGGATAGTTGTCTAAACAAGGACGGGGTTCCGAGCGGGGAAAAATTGTATTAAATTTTGAATTAATGAAAATAGAAGGTATTTTAATTGAAATAAATTATGCTACACGTCGCTGTTAATAACACAGGCACACACACACACACAAAAATTATTTTCCAAAGGTGAAAGACTCCTAACCTTATGTTTTTTGAACCGCTGATTCTAAATATCATGTCAAAAATATATCTTTCACTGCTGAATCTTCTGCAAATTGACATTTCATCCCTAAATTCGGGGTTAAATGGCTATTAAATATAATAAAACGACACGCGACACGAAATGAAACTTCTGAATCGTTTAAAATAGTTCTAGTCACATACTCCCAATGTTCTATCATACCACGGAAATGACGGTGGTGTACTTTTTCCTCAAAAAAAAAAACTACTACCACCTCTTGTTCTGATTTATCCATACTACGCTTGTGAGGGCTTGACAGATCGGGGTTCACGAAATGAAACTTCTGAATCGTTCAAAATAGTTCTAGTCACATACTCCCAATGTTCTATCATACCACGGAAATGACGGTGGTGTACTTTTTCCTCAAAAAAAAAAACTACTACCACCTCTTGTTCTGATTTATCCATACTACGCTTGTGAGGGCTTGACAGATCGGGGTTCACGAAATGAAACTTCTGAATCGTTCAAAATAGTTCTAGTCACATACTCCCAATGTTCTATCATACCACGGAAATGACGGTGGTGTACTTTTTCCTCAAAAAAAAAAACTACTACCACCTCTTGTTCTGATTTATCCATACTACGCTTGTGAGGGCTTGACAGATCGGGGTTCACGAAATGAAACTTCTGAATCGTTCAAAATAGTTCTAGTCACATACTCCCAATGTTCTATCATACCACGGAAATGACGGTGGTGTACTTTTTCCTCAAAAAAAAAAAACTACTACCACCTCTTGTTCTGATTTATCCATACTACGCTTGTGAGGGCTTGACAGATCGGGGTTCACGAAATGAAACTTCTGAATCGTTCAAAATAGTTCTAGTCACATACTCCCAATGTTCTATCATACCACGGAAATGACGGTGGTGTACTTTTTCCTCAAAAAAAAAACTACTACCACCTCTTGTTCTGATTTATCCATACTACGCTTGTGAGGGCTTGACAGATCGGGGTTCACGAAATGAAACTTCTGAATCGTTCAAAATAGTTCTAGTCACATACTCCCAATGTTCTATCATACCACGAAAATGACGGTGGTGTACTTTTTCCTCAAAAAAAAAAACTACTACCACCTCTTGTTCTGATTTATCCATACTACGCTTGTGAGGGCTTGACAGATCGGGGTTCACGAAATGAAACTTCTGAATCGTTCAAAATAGTTCTAGTCACATACTCCCAATGTTCTATCATACCACGGAAATGACGGTGGTGTACTTTTTCCTCCTTGTTCTGATTTATCCATACTACACTTGTGAGAGCTTGACAGATCGGGCTTATTACAGGGAATATTAATAAATCGAGTATCTTGATCAGGAGACGCCAAAACAACTCTCGGAGGTTGAAATCACCCACTCACTGAATGAAAAAACATTCCGAAAATACTGCGAAAGGGTTGAAGAACGATTTCCTCCAGTTTTCGACGGCGAGTAATACGAAAATTGCAGTACTTTCCGCCACTCTTCTGGAACTACCTCTAAATGAAGAAAAACTACCCCTTGTTCTAATTTTTCCGTACTACGCTCGTGAGGGCTTCGCAGATCGGGTATATTACAGGGAATATTGATAAATCGAATATCTTTTGACCAGAAGACGCCAAAATAACCCCGGGGGTCGGAAAATACTGCGAAGGGGCTGAAGAACGGTTTTCCCCCGTTATCGAGGCGAGGAACACAATGGTTGCAATATATAACCATCGTATCCTCGCCCTCGAAAACGAGAGAAGACCGTTCTTCAGCCCTTTCGCAGTATTTTCGGAATGTTTTGTCATTTAGGGTCGGGGTGGTAGTATGAATAAATCAGAACAAGGTAGTAGTAGTTTTTTGGGGGGGGGTACGCCACCCACCATCATTTCCGTGGTACGATAGAAGTTTCATTTCAATGCGTGTCGCTCTATTAGATTTAATAGCTATTTAACCCCGAATAGGGATGAAATGTCAATTTGTGAAAAATTGAGCAGTGAAACATACATTTTTTCCTGTGCCTGTGTAATTATTTCAATCTTTGGAAAAAAAATTAATGAAAATAAGGCACTTTGACACTGCTTCTCGTTTACGTCGCGATTGCGGACACAATGTTGATATGGGAAGGTAATAGATGTAAAAAAGCCCTGGAAGCCATACATCTTAGATAACACTCACAAGAAAAACTTCTATCGAATAATTTCGAGAAGAGAAACTTATAAAACAATATAAAAACTTAGATATTTAAAATTTTAAATCGGCTTTATGGTAGTCACATCTCGTCCTGAGTAGTAGGCGAGTCTGCCTGGGATTTTTCCCAAAAATTTTCTATACCATTTGAGTTATCCACAGATTCTTATAGGAAAAATTCCGCTGAACAAGATTTTCTTATGAAAAATTTTACTAAACCGCGAGCTTCATGGTCAAATAATTGTTTAAACCAAATTTTTTTCGTTTTTATTTAATAAAATGAAAACGGTTTGAGGATCCGAAAAAATCTTGATTAAATCGAAAGATATTTCCAATACGCGTCGTTTGGCGCAAGGCATAACTCATTTTGTTAACCCGTTCATTTGTTATAGCAAAAATAAATATCTAAATTAACAAATTGATTACTCCGAAACTAATAAGGTCAGGATATTGTTTTTTTAGAAAAACATGCAAATTTGACGAAAAAAAATTTGCCCACACCGAGGATCGAACTCGCCACCCCATTGCGCGTAAAATCTTACTATTTTCACGTTGCGGGAGAGATTTTTTTAAGGGTCAAACACGCGTATAGCTCTTCAGGGATTGAATATTTTTTGTAGAACTTTTTGTGGTTGATGGAAAAACTTGTTAGCTTTCATTTGCACCAAACCTCGAGTCAAAAAATTTGTTAATAAACAAATTAGAGCCTCTAACGCAATATCACATATATTTCCGGTTCCGGTTATTCGATCAAGTTCTTCCTGGTCTCAAAATTTTCCTTTTTTCCACGCACTTTCATATGCACAAAACTCCATTTCGATACGCTTACCCAGAGCCGAGATATTCCATTTGTTAATTTGCAAAATTAATTTAAACTTTAAATAAACAAAAGCAAAAAGTTGCATTCGTGCAGACTTCTATGGGGGTTATGCCCAACATCGATATTTATCGTTTAAAGTTAGTTTGAAGTCGATCACACTTTCGAAAAAAAAGTTATTTGCTAATTAGCAAATTATGCCAATTGTTTAAATAATCAAAAAGTATTGAAGATATCGGGCCAAAAAAAATATGGTATATTCTTTGATATAAAAGGCATGTTTTTTGAAAAAAACAGTATCCCGACCTTATTAGTTTCGGAGTAATCAATTTGTTAATTAAGAAATTTATTTTGGCTATAACAAATGAACGGTTTGACAAAATGAGTTGTGCCTAGCGCCAAACGACGCGTATTGAAAATATCTCTCGATTGAATCAAGATTTTTTCGGATTCGTCAAACCGTTTTCATTTTATTAAATAAAAATGAAAAAAAATTTGTTTAAACAATTATTTGACCATGAAGCTCGCGGTTTAGGAAAATTTTTCAGAAGAAAATCTTGTTCAGCGGAATTTTTCCTATAAGAATCCGTTGTTAACTCAAATGGTATACAAAATTTGTAAAATCACCTCTTTTTTACCTCAGGCAGACTCGCCTATAGGGGGTGGTGAAAACAATCCAGAAAATCTGCTTTATGTGTAAAGAAGAACAAAATAACCAAAAAATACATAAACTTTTCCCCACAAATCCCAAGGTTGAGTAAGCCACACAATAAGACTTAAAAGGTGAAAAATCTCTTCCTTGTACTCGCTAAGCGAAAAATGTATGCTTTCCTGGATCATAAAAAAGGAATTCTCAAAAAAAACCCAAGCATTCAAAAAAAGTTATCGCACCGCACCAGGCTCGATATAACTAAATTAAACAGGCACACAAAATAGAAAAAGACCACTTTTGGTACTCCAGTGGGTAACCCATATGTATTTCAACGTGCTTTTGTGTGCCTATGTTATTAATTTTTTCCATAACCAACAGCTCAGACAAATTTAATTTTTTGTATCCTATTTTTTTTTTAATTATGTTACGGGGTCGGACCGTGAAAAGAGTAAAACCAGATAGTTTTTTAGTTTATAAGCAAGATATTGATATATGCATAAATAAACACGTTGACCGATTTTGTTTTAATTTGTGACGCATTCTCGATAAGCTTGATTTGACCATGTAAAAAGAAATATTTGAAAGTTTCATATTTTTAATGCTTACTAGAAGCCGCTGCAAGGTTTTCTAAATAGACTTTTGGGCAATTTTTTATAGAAAAATTGGTTAACATATTCGATTCGTACATGCCTCAAGTACCCTCATACAAAGTTTAAGCTCAGTACCTTATACAGTGTGTTTGTTAAATAATGATGAATTATTTTTCACTTTTTAACTGTATAAAGTCTATCATATCTAAATCGAATATTTTCCATTTTTGGAAACATTATAAATAGAATCAGTCGAAAGGTCAAAAGTTCTAAAAAAATTCTACTTCGGAAGGCAGTTCTAATTCAAAATTATCACACTCATAATATTTCAATTAGTACAAACCAAATATTTATAGTTACCTTTGACCTATTTAATTTATCAATTTGTTATTTTGTTAATTCGTTATTCAATTGTCAATATAATAACTGTATTAAAGAAATATACACAAAAATGTATGTACTATGCATATTAAATAAACGATCCAGCACCACATATAGAAGTAAGGTCTACTAAGTACAGTACAGTAACTTATTATTAATTTTTAACCTCTGCCCCCACATACTCCCTCACTACTTTTTCTAGGAGGGACTGGTTATTCCATATCTTACTGTTATTACGGGAGTATCGATGTGTTAAATTTAACCAAAATTTTTAGAGTCGTTTAAGAACAGATAGTTACATTATTAAACTCTACCAGGGGCGTAGCGAGCCAAATTTATTGGGGGGTTATTTTTCAAATTTTCCAACTTCATAAACTTAAGAAGCCAACTCTGTAAATAAATAAATAATAATTCCTCCAAAAAATTGATGAGCTTGAGGAAGAATATCCAAACAAAGAACTTTTTTTCCACCGAAATAAAAATTACCAACTTAATAATATCTCAAATTTCCTCCATTCACTACGCCCTTGAACCCTACTACCGCAACTTCCTCCCTGCATATTATAGGCACAACTAGCCGTACCATTTCATACTGGTACTAAAGGAGTGTCGGTCAAATTTGCCACACCCCCGTGAACAATCGAACCCATTTATGCATCATGATTTCCCACACATTTTGCACAATTTTTCACACCTCTCATATTTGGAAATATTAGGAACAATTATGTGAGGATGCAAACTTAACACTTGCCCATTTAAATCGATTCTCTCATCATCATAATGGCCTGATCTTGCACAATTTTGCAGAATTATTTCAAATTTTGCACGCACTCTAATTAACGCCCGCGTCATCCTGAACAATTTCTTCAAGCCCTCTCACTACCAAAATTCCTATTATTTCTCTGCTATCTTAATGTCTCCATCTTGCATACCCTATTTCAAATTTTGCGCACATTCATATTCCTATTTCGGTTTCATATTGTTCACGAGGGTGAGGCAAAATTGATCCACCCGCATCCATGTGTTAAATTTAATAAAAATCATTACAGCCGTTTTAGAGAAAACAATGATTAAATTTTTAAACTCTACCCACACATCTCCCTCCCTGCATATTTTGGGAGCAATTGGCAGTGGCGGATCCATAGTAGGCTTCCGGGGAGGGCAGGGCGTTAATTAACAATAAGTAAAATTTGTAGAAATAACCTTTATTCAATACGCACAAAACAAAAATTTTAAAAAAAATTTCTATCTTGTCAGTTTTTTTGGGGCATGAAGGGGGTGGTAGAGGGAATTTTTTTTTTCCAAAATTAGCTTTTGCACGTCAAAATACTTCAGAAAAATTAGATGTGACCTTTAGGACAATATCTTCGTTTTGCCCTTTTTAGGGGATGAAAAATTGACGCGATAGAAATTTTTTTTGTCCAAAATTGGCTTTAGCGGCTCAAAATACTTCAGAAAAGTTAGATTAGAAGCTTACGACAAGACCTTTTTTTGTAGATTGGTGTAATAATAGGCCAGGCAACGAATGCTCAAAATCGATAATTTACGACACAAGACAAAAATAAACTTCTGGCCACTTGAAACTAGCAATTATCGAAGAAGTGGTGTTATTAGTAGTGTAACAAACTATGAAAGATATCAGCATGACCGCGGTTTCCACCAGTGGCGGAGTGAGTACAAGAAGTAAAAGGGGTGAAACAACTAACTGGTGTGAATGTTCCACTATGCTGCCGATAGTAAATGATATAAAGAAGCAAATGGAAACATACCTGCATATAATCTCTTAGCAGAATGTGAAAATTGAAGAGTTTACTACTGAAATAAGAGAATTAAAAGAAAAATTTGTGGAAAAACAGAACATGAACGTTTGGCCAGAGTTGCCAACACCAAAGGTAACTTCAAGAAAAGAAGAGCATGTGTTATTGGTAAAACCGAAAACAGGTCAAGAAAATAATAAAGTGAAAATAGATTTAAAGAACTGTATTAACCCAACAGATTTACAAGTCGGCGTGGAAATGGGAAAACCAGTGCGCGACGGTGGAGTTATCGTGAAATGTGCAGATAAGCAAGCCCTTAATACAATAAAAGATGATATTGTCATAAAAATGGGAAAAGATTATGAAGTTCAAGAACCAAGTAGAAAAAATCCTAATATAATAATTGTTGGAGTTGGAGAAGAAGAATTAAATGCAGAAAGAGACCATTTGTTGGCAAAAATAATCAGACAAAATAAGATACCCATAGAAGATAATAATAAGTTTGAGTTAGTATATACAACCAAAGTAAGACGAGGAAGTTTTAATATCATCATTGAAACTGACCCTAAAACATTCAGATTCTTAATTTCAAAAGAGGAAAATGAGGTGCATGTAGGATGGAGAAACTATAGGATCTATGAACATATGAGAATTAGGAGGTGTTTTAAATGTGGAGGATATAACCATTTTTAAGTGAGTACAAAGAAAAACGTAGCTGTGTTTCTTGCTCTGGTGAACATGAAAGTAGTGAGTGTCGATCAAATTTTAAAAAATGTATAAACTGCATAAGAGCCAATGAAAGGTATAATCTTAATCTAGACATCAATCATGCTGCCTTTGACCGAGAATGCAAGTGTTATTTAAAAATAGTGGAATCTGTAAAGAGAAAAACAGAGTATGAACAATAGCAAATACAGAACCATAACACACTACTACTATCTTGTATAAATGCGCAAAGTTACTACAAACACAAAGATGAAATATCTGAATATGCGATTAAATATCTACCATCTTTGTTGTGTATTACTGAAACTTATATAACAGAGGACTTTTTAGATAGTGAAATAACACTAGAGGGATATAAAGTAGTTCGTTGCGACTCAACAAGCCGTTTTACAGGGGGCGTTCAAATACATGTCAAAGATGGGCTAAAGTTTAGGAACATTGAATCTTTCAGACAACAAAAGGAGTTCTGGTGTCATTGAATGTTATTATAGATAAAATTACTTATTGGGTAATAGCTGTTTATCGTTCACCTAGTGGAAATGCTTATGACTTTGTTAATAACTTTTTTAATTAGTTTGAAGTAAATTTGGTAAAAAATTGTAATAATAATATGCTAGTAGTAGGAGATTTTAACATCAACTGGCAAGACAACAATGCGATAAAAAGAAATTTAAGCAATATGTTTGAAAATATTGGCTTTAAACAGTTCGTGACGGAATATACTAGGGTGACGGATATTAGTAACTACAATAGATTTAGTGTTTGGAAATCGTGCAAATATAAATGTAACTGTGGATCATAATTATATAATATCCGATCATTCCATTGTACATGTTTATACAGATAATATCGTTAATAGTTTTCAGGTCAAATTAACAAGAGGTAAATTAGATTATACTAAATTATCAAATTTATTGGTTGAAAAAGACTGGAGATATAGTAGTACGAATATAAATGAAGTAACTGATACCTTTTTTGATAATTTAATAATAACATTAGATACAGTTTCACCCCTAAAAGAAACCAGAATAAAGTTAAATAATAAATGGAATGATGACTGTAGAGAGGCTATCAAAAACAAAAATAACGCATATAAAAAAAAACATAAACACACCACAGATAGTAGTAGACAACCCCCAAATCCAAAGCCAAGGCTGTCCGGAAGGGGGGTTACACATTCGGAAAAACGCAGACATACATCCACACCCACCGGTGTCAATACCGGGGCTGGGGGTCGAACCCAGAGCGCGGTAGCGAGTCGATCAGCGTATTCGCCACTCAATACGCCTTAACCGATTGAGCTACCGTACTAAAAAATATAAATAGACTGGAAATAATGAGGACTGGGTAGCATATAAAAAATGTCGGAATTTAGTAACGAGAACTATAGATAATTCAAAACAAATTTTTTTATCATGATACGATAGACAAAAACAAAAATAATTCAAAATTAATGTGGTCTAATTTAAAAGACATATTGGGCTGCAAAAAGCAAAAAATAGGCGGAATTGTTTGTGATGATGCATACTACCATAGACCAAGTGACATTACCAAAGTGTTAAATAATTATTATATTGAGAGTATTGAAACAATTGTATCTAACATTGATAACAATATTACTGATGAAGCTTTATTAACAAACACCATACCACTATGCTCCTCTACTTTTACTGTATTTAAACAAGTATCAATAAAGGAGTTGGAAAAAATTATCTTTAGTCAAAGTAAAAACGGTACCATAGATGAGATAGATTTAAAATTAATTAAAGAACTCTTTCATGTCATAGGATATCCCTTAAGGAATTTAATTAACCTTAGTTTAGAAAAAGGTATCGTTCCTGATAGATTTAAAACATCCATTATTATTCCAGTTCCAAAAGTACCTAATACAAACTTAGCACAAGAGATGCGCCCTATCAATATGTTACCATTCTGTGAAAAACTATTAGAACTTGTAGTATATAATCAAATATTAGAATATGTAAAATGCAACGATCTGCTTTGTACATATCAGTCAGGATTCAGGGACAGACACTCTTGCGAGACAGCGTTACAGTCTGTAATATCTGATTGGAAAGAGGATATAAATCATGGACTTGGTATATGTGCGGTCTTCATAGACCTAAAGAGAGCTTTTGAGACAATTGATCGACATACTCTAATTCTAAAATTAAAAAGGTATGGATTTTCTGGCACAACTTTAATGTGGTTGGAAAGTTACTTATCATTTAGATGCCAAAAAACTAAATATGAGGAACAATATTCTGAAAGCCGCTATAACAACAATGGAGTCCCGCAA
Organism: Rutpela maculata; assembly: GCA_936432065.2. Taxonomy (NCBI): domain Eukaryota; kingdom Metazoa; phylum Arthropoda; class Insecta; order Coleoptera; family Cerambycidae; genus Rutpela; species Rutpela maculata. The sequence continues at coordinate 124,082,917 of OW386290.2, read as the reverse complement.
GGGAGTGTCCTTGGTCCCCTGTTATTTATTCTGTATATTAATGATTTAGGTAAAGTTTTAATAAATTGTAAAATACATCTCTTTGCAGATATTCAATCTATTTTAGTCATAAAAACTATGAAACTTTGATTGCAATGGTTAATGAAGATTTAAAGAGGCTTACTGACAAATTTAATGTAAACAGGCTAAAAATAAACGAAACAAAATCAAAGTGTATATTTATAGGATCCGATTGGGCATATAAAAATTTTTGTGATTTACAAATAAAAGTCAAAATTGGAAATAAGGACTTGGATTTTCAAGATGAAATTAAATACCTGGGGTTGTTAATAGATAGGAATTTAAAATTTAAGAATCATGTGGATTATATTTCTAAGAAAATTGGTAAAAAATATAGGATACTTTTATAGAATTAGTGGACACATTTCCATAAACACAAAAGTAACATTATTCAACAGCATTATTTTGCCCCATTTTACTTACTGTTCATCAGTTATATATGTATCCCAAGTAAATTGTTACAGACTGCAGATTCTACAAAATAAAGTAATGCGTATAATTTTGGGTGCAAATCGATATACAAGCATTAATATAATGTTGGAAGTATTAGGCTGGCTGGATATAAAAAAGAATATGTATATTCAAACAATGTTATTTGTTTATAAAACATTGAATAAGAAGGTGCCTGAATATTTATCCTCAAGGGTAGTGAGTGTAAATGGAGTCCATAACTACAATACTAGAAACAAAGACAACTGTTACGTAAATAGAACAACTAAAACTCTCACTTACAATAGTTTGTTTCATAACGATATCATTGAGTATAACTCTTTACCCAATGACCTGAAGACTATTAATAGTATTGGTTTATTCAAATCAAAACTTATTAAGTACGTGAAAGAAAATATGTAAATGTAAGCATATAGGTATATATTGTTAAGTATGTCTGTTAAAAATAGGAGTTGTTAGAATATGCGTGTTTGTATATAATTGTAATTTATGTACTAACTTAGTGCCTATATTATGTCTACTGTAATGTATTATCTTTAGATAAATAAATACTATTCATTCATTCATTCATTCATTCAAAAAAGGGTGTAGAGGGAAATTTTAGGGACAGAAGATTTGACTTCGGAACTTTGTTTGGACTAGTCTGGAGGTGAATATATCAAAAGTCCCTACTCCTAGGTGGTGAGCGGGGGGGGGGCACTTTAAAGGTCCCATTTTTTAGTTCTTCCCTTATATCTCGGAAACTATGCGTCGTATGGAAAAAGGCAATCTATGCAAAATTAAATATAATTAAATTTCCTACAAAAATGTTTCTATTCATTTTCTTACTATGTGTTATTGTTTACGAGATATTCGCCAGCCAAAATAGATAATTAAAAAAAAAAGTATTAGGTACCTTCAATATTTCTATCAAAACGGTTTACTGTGGTCTGCTAATAAATCACAGTCACAGAACAATCTTTATTTTACAACACTCGACGTATTTACTAATGTAATATTTTGTCGAAATCTATACATTTCATTAAATATACAGTGTGACTCACTTAAAATGAAGACGTCCTTATAACTTTTTATTTTGCTTCCGATTTGAATCAAATTTTACTCAAGTATAGAACAAATTAGGATCTACTTATAACCGGAAAAACATTCGCCTGCTACAAAGGCATAGCCTTCTGTGGTACCAAAATATGCTGAAAAAAATAAAAACATTTTGAATGTTAAAAATTCTAAAAAATGCATCGGATCGGCGCCACAACCGTAAATGCACCAAAATTTGATTTGGTTGTGGATGGGGGATTTTTCATACATCATCTGGCAAAGGGGGTCCTAGTTTCCGCAATTTGTGGTGGATACGTGAAATTCGTCAAGACCCATTAATATGATTTTTAATATTTTTCAGCATATTTTGGTACCATAGGTGGCTTTACCTTTGTAGCAGGCGAATGTTTTTCTGGTCATAAGTAGATCCTAATTTGTTCTATACTTGAGTAAAATTTGATTCAAATCAGAAACAAAATAAAAAAGTTTTAAGTCTTCATTTTAAGTGAGACACTGTATATTTAATGAAATGTATAGATTTTGACAAAATATTACGTTAGTAAATACGTCGAGTGTTGTAAAATAACGATTGTTTTGTGACTGTGATTTATTAGCAGACCACGGTAAACCGCTTTGATAGAAATATTCAAGGTACCTAATACTTTTTTTTTATTTGTCTATTTTGGCTGGCAAATATTTTGTAAACTATAACACATGGGAAGAAAATGAATATAGACATTCTTGTAGGAAATTTAATTATGTTTAATTTTGCATAGATTACCTTTTTCCATACGACGCATAGTTTCCGAGATATAAGCGAAAAACCAAAAAATGGGACCTTTAAAGTGACCCCCTCCCCCCCGCTCACCACCTAGGAGTGAGGACTTTTGATATGTTCATCTCCAGACTAGTCCAAACAAAGTTCCGAAGTCAAATTTTCTGTCCCTAAAATTTCCCTCTATAATCATTCGTTACTTGGTCTATAAGGAAGTATCCATCTATTAAATTTACCTAGACCATTAGTATATGAATATGCACAGAAAATGTATGAGCGTGTGTGTATGCATGTGTTTATTGCATACTTCATTTATTTTAAAAACATTTTTAAATAAATTATCTACGTAAATTGCCGATAAATAGCAGTAGATATAATACGTCATTAAATGTGATAAATATTCCAAATGACAGGAACGGAATTGGTTATAAATATATTGTATATATACCGGGTGACAACGGATTCGCTTTACAAGGCTCATTAATTGTCTTTTAATGTAGAAGCTTGAAATTTAGTTTGTAGATATTGCTCACAATTGAATACCACTTTCGGTTTTTCCGGAAGTTGGTCTAAGTCAAGAATTTTAAATGAAACCCTGGATAGTTTTTATATGGTTGGAGATTAAAATTCCCTTTTCAACGATATATCACAAGTTGCCATTTTTTTTTTTCAAAATGACGGCGTAGGAGCTACTTTTTCTAAATGTAATATGGTGACAGCCTGGCGTTATTAATGCAACTGACACCAAACAACTTGTTAAGATAACAAACAAAATGTGTTTTCTTATTGGTTTTTAATTAAATTTGACAAACTTAATTTTTCACAAAATGGGACACATTTTAGATATTGTTCAAAATGTCAATATTTTTCATAAATTTTCTCGAAAATTTTCAATGGGAACCCCTCGTATTAAATGCTAACATTGAAGTGTATCTTATAACCTACAGAAAAATGTATAATACAATGCACTTTTAATCCAGTCAACGAGTGCTCAAAAGAGAGGTGTAGAGTACATGGAATATGCGAGACTTTTTGACTTCAGGACTTTGTTAGTAGTAGTTAGCAGATAAACATACTAAAAGTCCCCACCCCTGGGAGGTGAGCTTACGGTGGAAGGAGGAGGGGAAGGTCCCATTTTTGGATTTTTTTATTATATCTCGGAAACGGTGGACTCTAGAAAAAATATGTTATAAATAAAAATGAAAGCTAATTAAATTCCCTATAAAATTGTTTCCTTACATATTTGTCGAATTTCCAACGGTTTTCGAGATATACGTTATTGAAAATCGATACTTTTCGAAAGAATCATTTCTACCTAACTCTTTTTATCAAACATTTGCTTCTAGTGCTTCCCACGATCGTTTCTCAGAAAAATTGTCAGAAACGAAGTTGTAGAGCATTAAATTTTCTTCAATTTGATATACACTTAAAAAATATTTTTTTCGAAAATTATCTTTTATAAACAACTTGCAGGAAAACGAAAATCTAATCTTTCCAACAAGATGGCGCACCAGCCCATAATTCAAGAATTGTTGCAAATTATTTGAATGGATGGTTCGGTGAAAACTGGTTGGGAATCAGTGGACCAATCCGGTGGCCAGCAAGATCACCAGACTTGATCCCGCTGCATTTTTCAATATGGGGTTATCTAAAAGAAAAAGTGTATAGAACTCTTATCGAACTCTCGAGAGCATTTACAAAACCTGCTCAGAGAAAGTATTAGGAAAATCAGATTGTGCGGGAACAAGGCGGCTAACGAATAGAACATTTAATTGAATAACTTTTTTATCGATTTAAAGTTTACTTTATTTATTTACTTAGGCAATTAGTTCATTAAGCCAATCATTGTTTAAAAACTAAAACCAATAACCAAAGTGCATTGTATTATACATTTTTCTGTAGGTTGTCAGACACTTTAATAAGGTAGTGGTTCCCATTCAAAATTTTCCAGAAAATTTATGAAAAATATTGACATTTTAAAGAATATCTAAAATGTATTCCATTCTGTGACAAATTAAACGTTTGTCAAATTTAATTAAAGCCTATAAGAAAACACATTTTGTTTGTTATCTTAACAAGTTATCAGTTTCATTAATAACGTCAGGCTGCGACCATATTACATTTAAAAAAATGGCTCCTATGCCAAAAAAATGGCAACATATGATATGTCGTTGAAAAGGGAATTCTAATCTCTATCCAACTATATAAACAAATATACACGTTTCCCTTTAAAATTTTTGACTTAGACCAACTTCCGGAAAAACAGGATGTGGAATTCAATTGTTTTTTCATGGAAAATATGAGCCCCAAATGAGCAATATCTACCAACCTAATTTGAAACTTCTACCTTAAAAGACAATCAAATGGTGCCTTATAAAACGAATCCGTTGTCACCCGGTATATATTTTTACATTAGACAATAAAAATTTACTGCCGTAGATAGGTGACGAAGAATTATTATTAAACATTAAAATGTATATTTTAAATAAGTATGTTTCTTTTTGTTTATCTCATTTAATTTAATTTGATCTTAGTTTATTTCTAAAAGTAATCAAATATAGCATTAAATCAAGGACTGCAATAAAAATATCAAGATAACGTTGCTATAAATAGTTTTCGTTGCTCGCATCTAATAAACAGAAAAAATCTTAACACTTTGTGAATTTCTAAAATGATTTAAGGTATACATGTTCGGACAGTAAAGCCAAATTTACATTAGTAAAAGTCAGAATAAAGTAGCGACTAAAGAAAAGCAAGTACTCGACCAGTGTAAACAGTTGATCAAGAGTAAGGTAGAGTGAACAGTATAGTAGCTCTCCCACTCGGCATCCTCCACCACCGAATTTTAACTCTACCGGCATAAAACTGCCTACTTGCCAGTGTATACGCATAGGCGAGTGGAATAAAAACTCACCCTTCTACTGCCTTATTAACATCATCATCATCATCGTCATAGTTCAAGCAGCAGTCGATTTCAAGTGGAGAAATATTAGATGTCTTTTTCAAGGCACTAATATAAAAAGATAAATAAGAAGAACTCAGACAAAAGCTTTGATATGGAGACGGACGACTCTTCTAGAGCGTCAACTCAAGACCGAACTAGCGGATATCACCCACCAGATGAGAGCCCAGCAAGAACAAGCTGACCTTCAACACAGAGAATTGATGGATGCTCTCCGAAATAACAGGACCCCCCCCAGAGACCCCGTGAAGGAAGCCCCGAAAAGGAAAAATGTCCTGGACAGCGATGATGAAGCTACAGTCACAAAAAAGAGGACGACAAAGGCCGGCGAGGACAAGCCATCCACCACCCAAACCGAGAGTGCGACGGCCATGGACGCGGAGGCCCCAGAAAACCCCCGGATGCCCCCCGTTGTACTGAGAAACAAGGAATCCTGGACAGAAGTGACCCACAAACTCCACAACGCCAGGATAGGATTCAATAAAGCCAAGGTGGTCAGAGAGGGCATCGCCATAGAGCCCGCTTCCGGGGCATTCCCAGCGGCGTAGGCACGGACGAAGTCAAACTAGACCTAGAGAGACAGGGATTCACACCCACATTAGTCCAGAGGATGACCTCCCGGAGGACAAGACAGGAAATCCCCCTAATGCTAGGTCTGGTCCCCCCGACAGAGAACATCCTGGCAGTCAACAGATGCTGCTTCCTGGTGGTCAAAACCGAGAAGCAACGAGCAAAGCAGACCATCTCCCAGTGCCACCGGTGCCAGACATTCGGCTATGCACAAGGACGATGCATGGCGCAGCCAAAGTGTGTCAAATGCGGAGAGGCCCACCACACCAAAGACTGCCAGAAGACCAAAGACACCCCAGCTAAGTGCGCAAACTGCCAGGGAGCGCACCCTGCAAGTTACCGAGGATGCCCCCGTTGCCCCAAAAGGACAGCCAGCCACCAGACACCAGCCCCCCGGAAGCCACCCGCCAACAAGTCGGCCACCACCAGGGCAACCTCCGGGCTAAGCTAGCCAGAGCAGCCCAGGGAGGGGCAGGAACACCCACCAACCCTGCCCAACCACCACAAGCCCCCTTAGAGGCTGTACAAGTCGCTGCAGTACTGGCCCAGATGCAGCAGATGTGTACCATGATGGGGGCCCTGTTCGCAAGCCTGCCCCACCTCACCCCCCCAGTGACGCCACCCGGAATATCCCGCCGACGGAGAAACTACCCGAAGAGACACGACGACACCCAACACCCCACCCACGACCCTGCGGGTACCGGACAACATACCGTCCAGTACCTGTAGTCCCCTTGGCTCCGGGCAGACTAAAAATGCTACCAATAGCATTTAGGTCTGCCCTTCCTCGAGCTACACAGCTCTTCCTTACCACACCGACGATCCGGATGACAGGATGTCATTTGGCATCCTGTGTACCGGCAGTCTCTCCTGCCAAAACCTGCAACCCACCTAACAGACCGATGACTACCCCCCGGGGGAAACAAGCTGGCGAAGAAAGAAGCTCAAGACAGAAGCACGCCAGAAGAGGCCTTAGCCAGCAAGGTCCAACGAGCCAGGACCTAGGGAGGTGGGCTGAAATCGTCTGCACCGCTCACATTTGTGAGTGGGGCCGACGCAAAGTAAGTTCGCCCGCCCTGCACGAGGCCGGTCCCCGGTCTACAGCGATGCATTGAGGTAAAGGGCAATAGTCCTGCCCGGCCCCAGTCATCCGAGACCGACATCTTTAGCCAAGAATATTGGCGGCCTTATTAAAAGTGTCGAATACACAGCTACATAGAAAAAGTAGGTGAGTTGAGTACCGACCAAGGTTAATAGACCCAGTTCACTGGATCAAATTACATTACCAATATAAACTAGGCTTAAGGCCAGCCTCCCACCAAAGATTTATACAACAATTTTATTTTGGCGGACGCTTTTGTCGACTTAACACATTATCTATACGTGTCCGCACACTAATACTACGTCGATATCATAACAATGCGAGAATAATAGTAATAATAATAAGCTTTATTCATCTTTTTGCCATATAAACTGCATGGATAAGATAAGTCACGCTTGCCCTTGCATGGGCTTACTATGATAACCAGTCCCCCCACATCAAATCATGGGGCCTCGGTACCAAATTCACTGGCGACCCCCCGCGCCTAATAATTGATGAGCGGGTGGAAGGAATTTGAAAAAAAAAATTGCCATGGTCTCATAATTAATGAGCAAGGATTGCGTTTACTAGTCTAACTGGGCCCCTAACATGGCCGGGCCCGGGTACCACGGTACCCCCCCCCTTGTGGGGGCCCTGATGATAACATAAAATAAAATAAAATTTAAAATATATATGTATACACACATTTAAGTTTAGTCAATAAATAAAATTAAAATTACACAAAACAGACAAAAAGATGTAAAGAACATTAAAAAGTTCGAATAAAATCACAAAATTCATTAATTGTATAGAAAGCCTAACACAGTAAAAGTTTCTTAAGTTTATTTTTAAAAATAACTTGAGAGTTATTATTATACTCTTCGCAAAAACGAAGAGTATATTGTATTTGATCGGCACATTTCTAAAATCGTAAATATCGCTCCTAGAGAAAAAAAATTCATATCATTGTGTTAGTGAACGAATTCTGAACAACTTTCAAAATGTCCGTCTGTCCGTCCGTCAGTCACGTTTCTTGTAAGCACGACAACTTAAGAAAGAAAAGTCCGATTAAATTTGGAAAGTAAGTTAGTGTTAGCTAGAGGGAGAACCATGTTGTTTTTGAAGAAAATCGAACAATAAATAAAAAAGTTATTAGTTATTTAATTTAAAAAAAAATTATTCTCTTTAACAATCAATTTTCGTAGCAATATGTGATGGTGCAGTGGCAAAAATTTTGCCTTGCAATCCAAAGATCGTGTGTTCGAATCCCACACAGGTTGGATATTTGTTGTTCATTTTTGTTTTTCATATAATTTTTTTCACAACAAAGATGGCATCACAAAATTAAGGATGTCCAAAACTAACATTATTTACAAGAAAACTGCGAAGAGCATCCTATAGAATGTGTAACAATTATATAAAAAGCTCAGTAAATTGGCGAAGAGTACTTACGTTTTTAGCTTGATTTTTGTTTCATCTGGTAAAAGATTATAAATACGGCACCCAGCATTTACAGGTGATTTTTTAAATAACTCATGTTTGTGTAAATTTTCGACGTCATGCCATCTGTAGCGGTTGATGGCGTGACGCGGTCATATCAGCTATACAGCAAGCGGAGGACAACTAAAATAATTCATGGATCACCAAACTTATGGCAAGACGTTTTGAATAAGAATTGAAATCATTTGTGTTTATCGGTTTGTCACATTCTAAAGCATCATACAAATAATTGATAAATAATAAAGACAACAAGGGCCCCAGGTTACTACCCTGTGGTACTCCATGTAGATGATTTAAAACCATTGTAGAACAGAAACTGATATCTATTTGCAAGACATAAAGCAAAGAACAGTAACAATTCTCTAATTTGCTCAGTAATATTTTATTATCAATTTCATCGAAAGCTTTAGAAAAATCTATATACAATGCATCTATTTGTCTTTGTTCGTTTATAGAATCTGACACATATGATTTTATAATTGTGGTTAACAAGTAGATGTGGCTGTACAAAATGATTTCAAAAAGCTATTTAGCCAAACGTATGTATTAAATTTTACAACCGAGCCATGATCAAATAAAATTCACAATTTGTTATTGTTTAAATAAAATTTATAGAAAGATTAAATATCTTACAGAATATTTTAATAATTATTTATGATAAGATATGGGACAGAACAAAATTAGACAAGTTGTTCAAAGTGTATTCCTAAATTTTTGAGCGATACTAATAGTTTCTGTTACACGTTTAACAGTAAGCAGTTATTGTTGTAAAAGCCTCGTGAATTTTCATTTCCTATTCCTAGAATTTTCTTGATGAAGTTGAATAAACCCGCCTTTTTGATGTATGGCTCACTTATAAAATTTATTACATACATCGGCATCGCAAGCCACAAAAGGCAAGTTTAATATCATGACATATAAAAACCGGCCAATGGAAAAGAGTTCACATGAATTTTCTATGCACAACACAAGGCAAAATTGTACTTGTTATAATTGATTCCTATAGTAACTGGCCTGAGGCTTTCGTAATGAAGACAAGTACAGCCCAAGAAACGGAGGAAAAAGTGAAGGAAGTTTGTGCACGGTGGGGATTACCGACCACCATAGTAACGGACAACGGCAGACAGTTTACAGCATCAATATTGTCTATGTGTGTGTGTCCGTCCTGGTTGAGTGGTAGAATAGCCTACGGCTAAACTCCGCCAGGACATTAATATAAACAAGGCGATTAAAAAAGAAAAATGCAAACAATTTTCAAGAGGAACTCTATAAAACACATAACATCACCTCCAAGACATGCACAATCAAATGAGGCAGCAGAGAACTTAGTAAAAATATTTAGTAACGTCCAGACAAGACTGATGGACCCTAAAAACAAAGGGAAAAGTTTAAGTATGGTAACGTCAGACTTTTTATTTTCTTATAGGACGACCAAACATATTTCGGCATAAGAAACACCAGCAATTTTAATGCTAAAGAGAGACGTAAGAACGAAAATGGATATACTAAAAGAAAGCCAGTTAAAAGAAAAACGACTCACAACAGAAAACCAAGCAGAAAAGACCCTTTCACAACAACAAAAAGCCCAAGACAGACAAAAGATATATTCCAGAGGAAAACAAAGAACATTTCAACAAAGAGAGAAAATAGTAGTAACCAATTACAGAGTGTTAAATAAAATACAATGGACGGAAGCAAACACAGAAAAAAGAATAGTATAAAACACGTATTTGTGTAGGCTAGAAGAAGGCAAACTTTGGAAAAGGTATGCAAACCAAATACTATAAGGACATCAAGAGGAAACAGTAGAGGATTTAGAAATACAATTCACAGGTAAAAGGCAAAATGGCGGCAAACAACGGTACTAGATAAGGAGGCAAATAATATTATCACATCTACGCAAACGCTCTCAGCTACCTCTTCAGAACCATCATCGGGGGAGGAACACCTAGCAGTAGATAATAATATTTCAGTTACAGTCTCGACAGCTCAAACCAATTCCAGAACAACTAACCAGGATCCCAAACCCCCAAAGAAAACCAAACTTCCCAACCAAAACGCAATCACAGTTGACAAGACAGAGAGAGCATCCTGTAGCAAGGAACGAAACGGAGAACAGGTTGTATCTTTTAATTTTGACGAGCCTTTTCAATGCATAACACTATCTCAGAGGCGTAGCCATGCACGGGAAATTCGGACAGTTGCCCAGGGCTCCAGGCTTCCACGGATCCGGATCCCACGAAATATTAATATCGCGTTGTGTTGATCTATGTTTGATATAGTGGATACAGCTTTGTCACTTTTTTGTACCACGCGTAAAAATGTTATGAGCGAAAACGTAAAAACTGCATTTTTGTGGTAGTTGGGTACCTTCTTGGGCTACATTTAACCAAATTAAATCAATTTTTTTTATTCAGTAATTTGGCCACAATGTTATAAAACGGACGATGATTATTAAAAATGTTCGTCACTGTATAATATACCTATTTGATTAAATCAAACAAATTATTATGAACATATCTTCCCAAATATCTTTATTAAACATTTCAATTAAATCTGGATCAGATAAAAGATTATCATTAACATAATTTAATTGTATGTAATGATTATTTATTCATTCATATCAATTATCGATGATTAAACTATTGCTCTTCTTATCAAATAGATATAAATCTATTTGATTTAATTAAATACCCAAATTTTTAACCAATTGTGATTATTTTGAGAGGGCTCGTCAAGTCGCTTGTCTTTTGACCCTTTTGTCCCTTCCATCCATTCTACATACATATCGACGATTAAGAAACAATACCTACCTCTTATCTCCATTTTTGTCAAAAGTTGGTTTGTATCTCCAAGATTGATATTAAAACTCGCTTCAAAAATCATACCTCTTATCTCCATTTTTGCCAAAATTTAATTATTTATTTTATTTAAATTGATGTCCACTGCTGTGTCCAATAGTTCCTAATAGCTGGTATTTTCAAGATTAATATTGATACCTAAAACTCTACTTAAAAGAATAAATGATTAAAGAAAAAAATAACATGTAGGTTTCATACATAGGTACTGATAAGAGAAATTAGTTTCTCTCGTCTCTAAAATTGCTAATTTGGATATAAGACGTATTGTTTCTTAAGCGTCGATATGTGAAATTTCATTTTTATACATAATCCGTCATAAATATCCAAAAAGTGCCATACTAAATATTACTAGTTGTTTTTGAAGGCACCAGATATTTGCAGTTTGAATGCTGTACACTTGGGCTGTCGAGTGAAGTGAGACTTTTTTAATATGCCAATCGTTGTGTGGCGAAATGGTTACAAAGAGTTGATATATATGATGACATAACATATTCCAGAGAACAACACTGAGTGCATGAAAATGACGACATGCACTCCACTAATTTTACAGTAATGATATATAGTGCGACTAACGTATTAGAACGTACTCGTGGTTTTGTAGTCTAGTAGTGTACTGATAATCTGGTCCTCACTACTATCCGAGAAACTCTACAAAAATTCATTGGTTCTAGTAAATGTTCTTATTCTGTTTAGATTAATCATACGCGCCATATTGCACGATTTGTCAGAGCTTGTGTCAATAATCTGCACTTAGTGCACACTGCAGAAAAATAATTTTGCCAGTGAAACATAATAAACTGCCAAAGTGCGTTTTATATTCTCAGCAGAATATAAGAGTTGAACTCAGTTTCATAGCTTTCATTAGAAAACGCAATTATATAGACGTCAGTATGTGGAAGGGGGGTGGGGAATGGGATGGCGGATGGAGGGTCCGTAGGTGGTACTTCATCCTTCTTTCTTTTCAAAATGGCTCCACAGCAGGAGTTGAATTGTTGAGACCTCAATAGTCTCAAAGGTTCAACTCAAGAACCAAGTAATTTCCATACTGTCAATCACGGAAATTCACCATTCGTCTTACGAGCGCAAATTCATTCTCTGACTAAATCGTAATGTACACTCCTCTGTAAAACCAAAATTCTTTCGTGACTTTTTTTTCCTTATGGGTTGCAGTGCAGAAACCCCGCCGCACTGAAGCTTAAGCTTATTGTCTCCTTATCCCATTAGTCCCGTTCCTCTCCAAAATGCGAGTGTACAATCAATGAGAGCTCTGGCTATTTCTTTCGCGGTCACGAATGGTCCCCCGAAGTATGGAAACCTTCCAGCCACCAAGGCTGGGCAGTCACATAGTATATGGTGAGGACTTTCCTCATCCTCACCACACATCCTGCATTCTCTATTGTCTACTCATGCACAAATACTTTAAACGGTATTTCAATGAGTTATTTGTTTATTTACTCGTTGGTGTTATTCTCTATGATTATAAATGTTACTAATGGATCTTTGTAAATAAACATATTCTATTCTATTCTGGATTGGCCCTCACTCCTACAACTCCTATATTGGTTAGGTGCCCATTCAGAGTGTGGTGTCCTGTTAGGTTGCCCACTGCATATCTCAGCTGTTTCCTGCTTAGTTTTAGCAATTCGTTAGTCTTTGTCTTGGATGGTCCGTCAATGGCGTTCAAGTCCAAGGCAAGTTGTGTTTCTGACTCAATAGTTCCTTTACCATTCCTCTGGCGATACTCTATGATATCCTGCAGGTTTGTTTGGGTCCCATGAAGGCTGTTTTTGCACCTTCTTTGGTAAGCTTATCTTCTTTTTCATTACCTTCATTGTCCTGGTGTACTTGCGTCCATTCCAGTTGTACACTGCTGTGTTCCGCCAGTTTCGCCAGAGACTTAAAGCAGTGTTTCACCGTTTTAGGATGCATCTCTACTGCGTCCAGAGCTGTGAGAGCTGCTTGGCTGTCAGTGATGATACAGATTATTTTATCGTGACTTTACATTCCTGACCTCGAGAATTCTTAACAGTGCACGTTTTGCCCTACCTACTCAGAGACTCCATACACAACACAAGTCGCAATGTCAACACTACCAACAACCATATATAGGAAACATATTCACAGCACCACACTTCCGGCATTCACCTGATACTCTGAGACATTCTTAATCGAAAATCCAATGACAAACCCAATACACCACAGAACAAAATTACACCTTTCAAAAAAACAAACCCAATTTAAAAATGGTTATGATTCCAAGCAAGACGTGATAGTTTCATGTTATTTTTTTTTTGTGTTTTCCTATTTGCTGGTAAGAGTGATAAGTAAGCAATTAGTGATATTGTCATATTATTTAACAATCACCAAGAATAAGAGTTTTATATAAAATATATTGAAGTAGCATTAGATACAGATTTTGTTAAAAATTTATTATGGAATGTATCCCAGAGGGAAACCTGGTGATAAGGACATGATATAGGGTTACTATGCGAATGTTATTTGGATTTTTATGATTTTTAAACAATAAACTACTTATTGTATTGACCTGAAACTTGACAGACATACTTTGACAATATAGCAACCAGATAAAGTGTCAAAATTTTATTTTTGTTTGATGTAACTAGCTTATTTTTATTTGGTTGCTAAAGTTCTGTTGAAAAAAAAATTCAATTTCCAAACTAGTATTGTAAAAAAAACTGTTCCACGACTATGTGAACAAATTTTTGAAAACTAATTGATTTATGCTAATTACTTGAAAAAAAATATAAATTTACGTCACCACTGGAACATTTTTTAGAGTCATCATTCACGAAGAGCCCGAAAAAAAATCCAAAACTGTACAAAATAACACAGCCCCACAAAAGAAAAGTGTTCTGTTCACCAGACTAGACCAACATATCTATACGTTTTTGGCGTCGCTGAATCCGAATCCGGGGTCTGTTTGACACCATCAGGTCAGGGTCAAGGTCAATCCAAGGTTAAATTACAAAAAACGATTAAGCGAAGGAAACCACAATTTCTGTACGTTTTTGGGGTCACTGAATCCGAATTCGGGATCTGCTTGTCCCCATCAGGTCAGGTTGATGGTCAATCCAAGGTCAAATTGGGAAAAATCCTTTTAAGCGCAGAAAACCACCATTTTTGTATGTTTTTCTGGTAACTAAATCCCAACTCCTGGTCTGTTTGACCCATCCGGTCAGGGTCAAGGTCATTCCAAGGTCAAATTGGGAAAACTTTTAAGCTAGAAAACCACGCTTCTTATACGTTTTTGGGGTTGCTGAATACGAATCCGAGGTCTGTTCAACCCCATCAGGTCAAGGTCAACTTTTGTTTATCAAATGGAAATGCGTTTTTGACCACGGATTCTAAAAGAGCGGGATGTTTTACGTTCGCATATGATTTGACCTATAATCAAAGTGACGTTTGGTCATCAGAAGGTCGAATGACTCTCTCAAATTAATTTATCTAAGATCAAAGATGATTCGTATTGAGAAATCTGTTACAAATCTTTATCGAGCATAGTTTAGCCTCGTGATATTTCTCCGAGGGGGATTGGAGAACCAAGACAGCAGACACCTATATCCACACGCAACCAACGAGTGGCGTCTTCCAATCCTCTGGAAAATACGAAACGTCTGGCATATACTGACTGCCAAAGCATCTCAGTGATAGGGGCTGATGAAGTTGCTGGAGCATCACTGATGGGGCCAACATCAGTATCCGAGCGATAGGTTTAATTTCTGTGGGAATCCTCTGATCCTGTTATTAAAATTAAAAATCTTACTTCTCAGAGGATGCTGGAAATGGTGACAACTACCTTAATCGATGATGTGTAGAATGATCCATTTTCCGATCCTTCGAGTTAATGAAGCCAGTAATGGCGTACTGCCCTGCAGGGGCGTTAGGATGTGAGGATGTAGCCATAGTGTGTCCGACGACGAGTTGACTTTGTCCAGGTCTAAGTATGAAGGCTTTCCCAATTTGACGAGGATAAAGTCAACTCATCGTCGGACATACTATGGCTTGATCCTCACACCCTAACGCCCCACTGCAGGGCAGTACGCCATCACTGGCTTCATTACCTCGAAGGATCGGAAAACGGATCATTCTACACATCCTCGATTAAAGCAGTTGTCACCATTTCCAGTATCTTCTGAGAAGCGGATTTTTTAATTTTAATAACAGGATCAGAGGATTCCCACAGAAATTAGATACGTTTAATTTCTGTGGGAATCCTCTGATCCTGATGTTGGCCTCATCAGTGATGCTCCAGTATCTTCATCAGTCCCTATCACCGAGATGTTTGGGCAGTCAGTATATAACATAGACGTTTCGTTTTTCCCAGAGGATTGGAACACGCCACTCGTTGGTTGCGTGTGGATATAGGTGTCTGCTGTCTTGGTTCTCCAATAACCCTCGGAGAAATATCACGAGGCTAAACCATGCTCGATAAAGATTTGTAACTGAGATTTCTCAATGCGAATCATCTTTGATCTTAGGTAAATTAATTTGAGAGAGTGATTCGACCTTCTGATGGCCAAACGTCACTTTGATCATAGATCAAACCATATGCGAACGTAAAATATCCCGCTCTTTCAGAATCCGTAGTCAAAAACGCGTTTCCATTAATTTGATAAACAAAAGTTCACCTTGGAATGACCTTGATCTTGACCTGATGGGGTTGATCAGACTTCGGATTCGGATTCAGCAACCCCAAAAACGTATAAGAATCGTGGTTTTCTAGCTTAAATGTTTTTCCCAATTTGACCTTGGAATGACCTTGATCCTGACCTGATGGGTCAAACAGACCAGGAGTTGGGATTTAGTTAACCCAAAAACGTAAAAAAATGGTGGTTTTCTGCGCTTAAAACGTTTCTTCCCAATTTGACCTTGGATTGACCATCACCCTAAACTGATGGGGTCAAGCAGATCCAGAATTCGGATTCAGTGACCGTACAGACGTACAGAAATCGTGGTTTCCCTTGCTTAATCGTTTTTTCCCCAATTTAACCTTAGATTGACCTTGACCCTGACCTGATGGTGTCAAACAGACCCCGGATTCGGATTCAGCGA
Source organism: Rutpela maculata (assembly GCA_936432065.2). Classification (NCBI taxonomy): domain Eukaryota; kingdom Metazoa; phylum Arthropoda; class Insecta; order Coleoptera; family Cerambycidae; genus Rutpela; species Rutpela maculata. The sequence continues at coordinate 124,066,547 of OW386290.2, read as the reverse complement.
CCCCAAAAACGTATAGATATGTTGGTCTTGTCTGGTGAACACAACATTTTTTTTGTGGGGCTGTGTAATTAAAAGGGAAAAAATAGAAAATATAATCAAAAATATATTTATTTATTACTTATTACATTAAGTTTTCAACTGTTGTATCTCCCATCGAAATATATAATCTACATCTTCGTAAAAACTCTTTTTCATTCAGACCAATGACTGCCGGTCTTCCTTTATTTGATTTACTGCTACTCAAATCTTTTTGAACGTCTTGCTCAGTTGGTACTTCTCTGGCGCAAGCTATTTCTTTAAAAGGTCCCCAAACAAAATAATCAATGGGGTCTAAATCAGAAGATCTCGCTGGCCATCTGATAGTACTTTTCAATGCACTCTCATTAATTATTTTGTACAGTTTTGGATAACTATATTTTTTCAAACTTTTCATGAATAATGACTATTTAAAAAATGATCCAATGGCTATTCGAATTAGAAACTTTCTCAAGGTAATAATAAATCAAGGTAATAATAAATCCGATTTTGATACTTCGTTTAACTGTCGCAATTTTTTTACGATATCTCTACCGTTTCCTCGTTTAATATGTTATTTTCATTTTCATAGGCCCTTCCTTTGGTTACCGTCATAGTAGGCAAAAAAATCGAGGGAGAAGAATCCATAGTTGTTTCAACAGATAAGAATATTGATGCACCTCATAGGATCACAATTGATATGCCCAACAAGAATGCGTTGATCAGGGCCATCCCTCCCGGAGGGCCAAAATGGTCAATGTATATAAAGGGTAAGTTATTATTATTATTTATACAACATAAACATAAAACGAAAAAATACTTTTTATATTTATAATTTCTACTGCCAAATATTTTAAAAATTCGATACGTGAAATTTGATATATGGAGATTTCAGGATTTTCTGACAACGAGCCTGACGCGTAAAGTTTAAATATTTTACCATGTAGAAGCTAAATAAAGTTGCCACTAAAAAGAGTGGAGAAAATTAAAAAAGAAAATTGAACAGCCCTCGAAAAAAGCCCTTATATCGATATTAAGGTCGGTGTAAAAATGAACAAATAAGTAATTCAAACGTATTCTAACCGATTTTAATATAAATCCGTGACGGTGCTAAAAGGGTCAATGTCACTTTTTCTTTAAAATGACTTATTGACACCAACGAACTACATTCTTTCAGATTGTATCTTGAAAAAAGGCCAATGTCAAACTCTCATAAATTTTAAGTTTCTAGGGAAAATGTAAATTTGTAAACAAATTTTTGTAAAACAGATAAAAGGGCCAATTGTAACATGGACTGTATTAATAAGGCATGTTTCGTTTCTAGAAAGCCCAAAGTAGACTTTGGCCGTTTTATCATAATAACTTACACAAATAATAATAATAATAATATAATTTTCCATAAAAACTTTAAACCTCATTTCCTCAAATTGTAAATTTTTGACATTGGCCCTTTTAGCACCAAGCCACAGAAATATTAGGTAATAAGGTTCAATTAATCAAGCGACGATTAAACTTTTTTTAAACGTTTCAATTTTTTTCATTTTTTCTTATATTTACTAGAAGATAGAGTCCCTTACTCGTAAGCATAATTATTCATTGGTTACAAACATTTTTATTTTAAATGTTTCGCTGATTCATTACTTGCTTATAATTATTTACTAAATATTAGTAACGCTGAAGTTGATAAACAAAAACAGATAAACGGTAAATAAATACAAAGGTCAAACGACAAATATATGGGGAGAGAGAAAATATATACGAATACAAATAAATATCTGTAAAATTACGTGAAAATTACAACTATCTAACCCAGAAATTACAACTACCTTCCCCAAAATATTTAAGGAAGCGCAGAGGGGCCACAGAAAAATAATTTCTTGTTGAAATTAATTTTTCACTATAATTGAATTAACGTGAAATCAATTTCATGATTATATTTTTTTATGTTGAAATTAATTTCATTATAATTGAATTAACATGAAATTAATTTCACTATAATTGAATTAACGTGAAATTAATTTCAGTATAGTTGAATTAACGTGAAGTTAATTTCGAGATAATATTTTTTTTGTTGAAATTAATTTCACTGTAACTGAACTAACGTGAAATTAATTTCATGGTAATACTTTTTTATTTTGAAATTAATTTCATTGTAATTGAATTAACGTGAAACCAGAGTTTAGAAGACTCTTAAACGCGAACAAATGCATTCTTCTCAAATCCAAATTGTACGATTGGTGCTGATTAATGAAGTATATGGGTTAACGTTTTGCCGCTGGGCCTTATCCCATAGACGTGCTATGTTAAGAATACGATTTACCGATGGATCTCAATTTACCCATGGTGGTAATATCAATAATATCAATTTTCATATCTACAGTTGAGAAAATCACGTACAATTGAATAGTATTCCCAAGAAATTTTCTGTAAATGTGTGGTATGGGATGTGGGATGTTCAAGGGTGGGTAATGGAGCTAAACGGACACCCGATTCGTGTTCAGTACGTCGAAATACCCAATGGAGTACCAGAAAAAGGCCACTTTTTTTATTTTGTGTGCCTGTGTAATCAGTTTTATTGAAGCTTCATTTAATTGCGTTATAAAGCACATACTTACTTCACTGTTTGTTATTATTGTTATAAGACACCAATAGAATAAAACGATTTCTTAAATGTATTCAAACAGTCGCATACACATATAACAAATATATAATATGCTGATCTCTATGAATACCAAGCTTTCAGTGATTTTACTGGATAGTGAATAAGAACTTACTTAATAATTATTTTAGAGACGTGTTAACCCATATAGCCTGCAATTTCTGATGCGAAGGAAATTTTATTGTGAATTATGCCATGCATTTTTGATGAATTTTAATTGCAGCTCATGTTTACTGAAGGTTTCTAATAATTTTTGGAATTTTATAAAAATCGATTTCACATTTTAAAATTTTTTTCTAAGGAAATTTAACGCCAATTTGTTTGAATCATCAGTATAACTTTATAATTAGCAAGTATTAACTGCCATAAACATTAATAAAAATGTGATTTTAAAACTTCTATGTCGTCATATTTACGACCTCGAACGCTGATCTTATAAAATGGCTCCCTTCTATAAAATACTGTTGTGTTAACAAACAACATTTTAAGATAATTAAATTATAGGCAATTTCTACAAAACATCTATAAAATAATGTGTCTTAAAGTATTTTAAATAAACTAATATAAAAAAAATTCAAAAATGGCTTATTTTGAATGTTTGTTATAACTTATAAGTGAAGAAAAATAATTGTAGCCGGAATCACAAATATTTTGATAAAAACTGTGATTTATTGTATCTATTGCAGTTAAATTGCATGTTAAGTTTTCATTTTAACACCCTTGCTCATTTTATGAAAATCTCCCTAGTGCTTGAAAATTGTCCAGTAATTAATTCAAGCACGTAGATTTTTATGTAACCTAGCTTTTTAGTTGAATCAGATATATCACATTCTAATCAGTACGTCATATGGGTTATGGGTTTGTTATGCTCCATAATTATTATTTCAATGGTTGTATTTAGTGTAATTAACTATGGTTGAAGTTTAAAATCTTAGTATACATACAGAAACAATCTTACAATCCATTTTAAATTGTAATAAAAATAGAAATATAGCAAAATGCACAGCTTATGTTTATAATGTTTGCAGTTGGCGCCTGAACTCAATCAAAATGATATTTCTTTGACAAATATTTATGATCTGCTCTAAGTGATACGTAAGTGATTTGAAACTAATATTCAATTCGCCAAAGAAATACGGCTTACATAGAAAGGAACAACAATTTACTTTCAATAGCAAAACTGTCCCAAACAGTTATATAATATAACTGTTTTAAAAGACAATAGGAAACAACTATAAAATAATTTTAATATATATTTATAACGGTGCTAAAAATACTGCCGAACGTTACTAAAAAAGCGCTAGAAAATTATATAGTTTTATAAGCTGAACTGTTTTATAACTGAAACGTTTCTAAAATAATGCCTTAACTGCTTTAGAAGATATTTTATAATTTTGCTGTAAAGACGTTTTAATGATAAATTTATATTTTTTCATATAATTTTTTTTTAATCTATTGTGTTGCATTTGTATGGACAGAATTTTTATAAGAGGTTTGTTTCTTTTTATACATATGTATAAGTTTTTTTATTAATGTGTATTTTTGTGTATTTGTGTGTTTTATTTTAAGTTTTATTGCTATAATGAGACAGACAAATTGTTTATTTTAATTGATGTGAATTATTTAAATAAATATTTTTATTTATACTTGCCAAATTTACATAACCCATGTATGAAAAAAATGGCGAAATAAATTATATTCTATTCTATTCTATTTTATTCTAAGACTAGATCTTTTCTATAAAACAGTTCAGTTGCAGACAACTAGATAGTGTTTTCTGAAACTCTAATACATATAAGCAATTAGCATTTCAGAAGAATTAATAAAATAACAAATTAATCGTATAATATTTAAATTATAAAACAAATTTGCTAATTGGGTTGAATTTGAGTTTGAATTTCACATAGAAAATCTGGTTGGAAATCAATGATTTATCAGTGAATATTATCTCTATTCAAAAATATAGTAAAAGTTTCTTAAATATACACACAGAAATATATGTAGAATTATATTTATTTTGTTATCTATCTATATATCTATACCAATAAATCATTTTTTAGGAGTAATAGCGAATTACCTAGGAGATATTCCACCTGCGTTCAAAGCCGTAGTACACAGTAGCGTCCCGGTGGGGGGAGGATTATCTAGTAGTGCGGCCCTTGAAGTGGCGACATATTTATTCTTGGATGAGTTGACTGAACCGAATGCAGTGATGTAAGTAGAATTAAAAATTAAGTAGCCCTGTCAATGAACGTTCAATAAGGGGGTCTAGAGGTAAATGTCGAGATCATAATTTTTCACTTGAGGGCTGTGTTTGGATTATTTACGAGGTAAACATACCAAAAGTTCCCGAACATAGGAGATGCGGGGAGGTGTAGGTTTTTTGGTTTTTCGCTCATATCTCGAAAACGAGATATGAGCGAAAAACCAAAAACCGGGACCTTCTTCGTGCCCCCCCCCCCCCCTACATTCCCTGCACTCCTCACACCTCCTATGTTCGGAGACTTTTGGTATGTTTACCTCTTAAATAGTCAAAAATTGTGATCTCGGCATTTCCCTCTAGAAACCATTCATTGACAGGACTAAGGCACCAAAATCAGTTGAATACCACACTCGACGTGCGTTTCGCCAACCATGTTGGTATCATGTGCGGATGATTAAAATTAAAGTTTTAATTATCTCATCACTACTATCACCATTATATTTTATTATCATATTGGAAGCCAACGAGTCCCCGTGCTTAATAATTGATGAGGGGGGAAGAAATTTGAAAAATAATTTTTTGTCAAAATTTCTGACGGGCCCCCACTACGGGCCTCTTTCAAGGTTTTGTTGTTTTATTTTTCGCATTAAGTTTTAAATTTATTAAAAACTACCACAGTATTATGATAGTTATGAATATGAACAACCAAAAGGCTAAATTTCATTAAAATTGATATATTTATGATTTTGTTTTTTTGAGAATCTCCAAATGTGCACAACTGGATGCCTAGCCTATATGACATAATATAGCCGGAGCCCCGGCCCCCCTGCGGGTGCCCGAGCTCGGGAGATTTATCCCCCCCCTGCCTCCCCATGTCGGCGGCCCTGTATATATGTAACTAGCTGAGTTCGGCTTGTAGATACGGTGCTAGAGTGGAGTGAGAGTGGATTTTCGTCACGTGATCATAGAGTAACAATTGCGAATCGTATTTACTCGAATGCGAATTACTCCAACTAGTGTCAAAAGGTATTTTCTCGCCAAACCTTCAATATCTACGATTTAGATTTATTTGTAACTTATCATTTTGCAATAATATTAAATTGTTATGTTTGAAACAACACCCTTATCTGTGACTGGAGAAGGGTATTTGATGATATACTTTCCATATTTGCAAGCATTAATTAACTTAGCTAACAATTCGTACGCATACGCCCAATTAACATTCACCAAATCAAAAAACGTCAAGTTACTTAGGGCCGGTTTTATAGGTACAGATTAAACCAAAGTTTAACTAGAAGTTTAAACTGAAGTTTTACTGGAGGTTTAAACTTTAGATTTTAGTATTCGCTAAAATGCCGTTTTATAGGTGCTTGTCAAGATCGTCAGTTCTATCGCCGTTTTGTTAGTTGGTAGCATAGTGACAAATTGGCGATTGATGTCATTTTCATTATTGGTACTTTGACTTTTCGCGATGGGTGAAATATCTTTAAATTTCTACGTCAGTGAAATCAAACTATTGATTGAATTAGTTAAAAAGCGTAAAGATGTAATCGAATGCAAGAAAAGTGATTCAGTTACTTGGAAGGATAAAGCAAATGTTAGTCGAGTTAAATGTGGACTAATATGTTCTAATACTATGCACGCATTCTTTAGATATTTGAAATAGATCTATAAATTCTTTGTTATTCCATATCTTGTTCTCTCTCGGAATTTTCGTGCACGACGAGGTGCTTCTATTATATTTATAACACCATCTTCATCGCTTGATAAAATGTCCTCAAAATTATCGAAAATCTCCATTTTCTATAACTTTTTCTTTACAGAATATATAATAGGTAATTAATTATTTGTAGGTTAAGTAGAAATTTGAAGTTTGCATTGACCTCCTTCAAAATATTGCTAATTAATCAACGTAAGCGTGCATAAACCTAAGTTTGGAGTTTAAACTTAAGATTGGCAGTTACTGGCAGATATAAAACGTACTTTTTGACAAAACTTAGAGTTAACTATCAGATCTAAGTTAAACGGAACCTATAAAACCGGCCCTTTTAAATGTCAAATTCTATTTTATTTTTCGAACTTTGGCCAGAGAACTTATACCACAGAGAAGCGACAATTTGATATTTTACGGCCCGGTTCTAATGACCAGGCCCGGCGAACGCCAGACCGGGACCCGTGTGTAAAACATTGCGGGCCCCCACCCCCTTTGAAATTAAAAATCAATTATTTATTATGACAAAAAAAAATTATTTTCCTTTTAAAATATTAAGTATCAGCATCTGCCTGCACATGTATGATAGATAGCCTTCCGAGCTTTCCTAGCGGCAAAATTTTTAATGACAGTTTTGAAATTAATTGTGCGTGCTAACTGCGCTTCGAGAGCTAGCATTCCAAGACTGAACGATTAGTTAAAACAATTAAAGCTTTGGCGCTTGCCGAGCCCCTTTCCTTAGCCGAGGCCCGGGGGTACTATCCCCCCTGCACCCCCTCTCTCCGGGCCTGCTAATGACATTGACATGAGTGAAAGACAACCTCTTACACTGAGAGAACTGTAAAATTTGATGTACACTGAAATTAATTCAGTATAATATATACTCAATACAATCTCTTACACTGAGAGAACTTTTAAGTTGGATGTTGGAGTAATTCAGTATAATATGTTACTATACCACATATTAAATATCATTAAATAATAGTTGATGTTTTAAATACTATTAGTTTCTAAAAAAGGCTAAAAAAACGTAAAAAAAAATGTGAATAATATATTAAATTTCAAATATTTACATTCACATATAATAGAATGTATACGTTATCAAAACATATTTTAGAATAATATATTGTACATAATATTACAATTTATTCTATTTTAATATTTTTTTGTTATAATTCTAAAAATTAAACAAACAACATGTTTTACAAAAAAGATTTTTATTTATAATATACATAAATTTTATTGCTAAGTTGAATATACTGGGTAGTATAGTACGTATTATATGCTCACTTTTATATTTTGGAAAAGATTATGATAAAATAACTAGTAATATATTAAATATGACTTGAGGCAAATATCACTCGTTAACAAATCAAACGGGTGGTTTTTATATTTTAAATCTTGCTGTTCCAAGAAAAATGGATTATACAGATTTTATGGTTCTCTGGGGTTATATCGGACACCGCAAAATCATTCCCTGAAGGCATAAACACATTTATTTTTTTCTTTGTGGTGTATTATTGTAATATATTTTAAATTTTACTTTTTTACTTTCTTCTTAAAGGAACCCTCCCTTCAAGTCTATTTTTAATAGCATTTACCTATATTTTTTTAAACAAAATTATCCGATTCATGTGTATAATAAATTCTATATCGAAAAAATATTAAAATATACACATTTTAAATGGTAAAAAACCGCTGCCCAAGGAATCACTACTTCCACATCCAGATTCTCTATCCAAGTCACTAACAACGAAAAAACTTTGTACGTGAAAATAATTGTTTATGGAACTTTAATAATATAATATTTGAAATCTTCTACCCCAAAAACCCATAAAACGATACCCCACATCGGTAGTGGGGTGGGGGTGGTGATAGGGGGGTGGTAGTGGGGGGGTGGATAAAGTAAAAAATATTTTGAGGTTTCTGGTTCCTGTACATACACTAAATCACATTTTTTTTTTTCATCCCCTTTAATAAGGAGGTGGGGGTGGTAATGGGGGTGGCTAATGCCAAAATTTTTTTTTTGAGACCTTAGCTTCTCTTGTATATACGAAATACCAATTTCGTAATACCAATTTCGTGGACTCTTACCTGCTTGATTTACCCATTTACCCCAAATTTACCCCAATTTACACCCCAACCCTTCGACGAAACAAGATGAAAATATAATCTAGTTCTAGATCTCGTTAAAATACATATGTGTACCAAATCAATATCTCAAATGGTTCCAGAGTAAACGTGCGCACAAAAAAAAGTTACAGACAGACAGACCGACAGACAGACAGAAATTGCGAATCAGCCGAAGAATGTTTTCTACGACAACAGTATGAACTGAGACATTTATTGAGAAACGCGCCCGTTGAACAATTTACTTTTGCAAACAAATTATACAGCATGCTCTCGCTCACGAATTTAAGGTTTAATAGTGAAATTTTAAGTAAGTTTTTTTTTAAATGCACTTGTACCGTTTTGCCTGAAAGTTGAAAAATAGAAAGAACTACTCGCTCCATTTAATCCATTTCAATTTCATAGTAATTTCACCACCTCACAGATAGTGTTAATCTATAGAAAACCACTTGTATCTTTTTGCTACCAAACAATTTGGACTTTTGGTTATCCAAATCTGCAATTAACTCATTATCGAAAAAAAATGCACTTGTACCATTTTGCTTCTTACTCCTTCATTTCTTATGTTCACTTTATAAAAGCTGTAAGGTCTGGTCTGGTTCTACGTTGATTTTTTTCTCGCGAACGGAGAGACTTTGTGGCCTATTTCGCTCCACTATATAGATTTTATTACATACTATTTCTAAGCGACGGATAAATTCTATAAAAATACTAATAAAACCTATGGAATAATTGAAGCCACAAGTGGATGAAGAGTCTCTGTAACAACATGTAATTTTGAGATAATTGATCTCAAAGTTTTTAGCAGACCTATCAACTTCAACGGTACATAGATCCTTTATAAATTGATAAATCAGATATTTTAGCATTAGAATCAAAAGTAGTGTACCCGGGGGCAATTTCGTTTAAAAAAAAAAAACTCGTTTTTTTTGGAAATGTCACATAGACCATTCATCCACTTGATGATTTGTGAAAAATTACTATGGCATTGTCAAATTAAATTTAAATGTCAGTTAGTGTTTTAATTTCAAAACTGATTAAACAAGGTCAAGGTAAAACTGTCTTCCAACACTGTCCTTGTCGTTCCGTCTTCTATTTATAGTTGTACTGCCTAAACTGAAAATTATTGCCTATTTCTAATTAATTTTAAATAAAAAAAAAGGTTTGAGTAAGAAAAAAAAATTATAAGGATTTTTACTTACGTCATTCTGCAAATATTTGTACGTATATGTATTACCAGCAAATTCGCTAATTTGGCGAATGCGCTAGGGCTAAATTAGTTTTCTATTTTATAATGATAATTTTTTTTTTGCACAACATCGGATGGGTGGTATGTAGCTACAGATGCTTGTCTCGAGAACCAACCAGACGGTTTTAACGAAGTATTTATTAAACGACTCTAGATCAATCTACAGTACGTTCGTGTACTGAGTTTACAGGAGGGAATGTTTTTATTTTTAATTTTACAAAAAAATTTCCAGAGGAATAAAAATTGTTTCTTTACTTAAAACGAACAAATCTGTAATTAAAAAACTTCAATATTAACATAATGCGTTTTTAAAATCGGAAAATAGAGTAAAAAGAATTTTTATTTCTAATTTAAATTTGTGAATTACTATACAATTTTCTATAGTTTTTTTAACATAGCAAACTACATTCTTTGGCTGTCAATTTTTTTTTAAATATTAAAATCGGTTGATAAATAAGGCAAGAAAAAAATGTTTTTGTTCAACGGTGCGGCGCGCACAAGCAATTTTTCAGTATGGCGGCTCAGTTCGAAGTCTTCGAAACTTTTAGTATGATATTACGCACGTCGATATCAATTTTAGCTCAGAAACTTGCAAAATGATTTTTTTTTTAATGAGTTCGTGAAAGTGTATAGAATAATATCCTGAAAAGTTCACATTTCGCTCGGATGCAAAACATAGAAAAAAGTGAAAAAAAATTTTGAGATCCATTTAAACAAAATTTTGAAATTAAGTCAATATAGACAAAAATAAAAAATACAGATGGATACATCACGTGTTTGTAAACACAAAAAGTGCTAACAAAATTTATCGCTAAAGCCATAATATTCCCGGAAAAAATAGTCAAGTAACGTGTTATTACTAGGAGCGAGATCCACGCGTGCGCGTGCTTGAATACGCATGACTGTGACACCGACCGCTGAATTACATGAGACTAAGTAAGAATTTGTTCAACCAATCGGAGTGCTGGTTCATTTAAAAGATGGAAATTGTAGCTTTCCAATACTTTTTTGTTTTAAACAATACAAGCAAAGGATGGATGTTAAAAATATACTTATATATATTATCATGCCCGAACTCAATCGTCGCAAAAAAAAATTCTATAGAAAAAAATAAAAGCCCTTCAAAAAATTTTTTTCTTCATTCTTCATAAATAAGGGGTCACTGAGAAGAGTGAAAAAAATTCTTTGTAAACAATTGAACGGCTGCAAAAAAGGATCTGTTACATAATAATAATTATAATTTCTCTTCCTCAGTTTTTATAATTTGCTATTTGGTGTAGTGATGGGAGTCGTGTGCACCCAAACTGTATAATTTTTTTTAATTAACTTTAAATTGTTCTAGGCCCACAGACAAGGCGCTAGCATGCCAGAAAGCCGAGCACGACTATGCAGGAATGCCCTGTGGCATAATGGATCAGTTTATATCATTCATGGGCAAAGAAAACCATGCGCTCTTGATAGATTGCAGGTAAGTTAATTTTTTTTTAAATTTTTTTTATTCACTTTTATTGCTTATTTACAATCTACTCTAATTATACTATAGAGTAATAAGTAAATGGTTTGTGTGCGTTGCTTGTCTTGAGTTGGGTACCATCCAATGATGGTCCACCTGTCTTCACCGCCATTGTCTTTTTAATATTCTGTTCACCAAGGGCTGTATTGCTAATTGCCTGACGAGCTGGTTATTATGGTCACTAATACGATCTCTATATTTGGTGGTATATCTGCTAATCACATCGTTTATGGAAGAAACTCCAAGATCTTCGTGGAGGGTTTGGTTAGATACATACCATAGAGCATTTGTTATGATTCGAAGCTTTTTGGACTGGTAAGTTTGGAGTATTTTGGTGTTTTATGATTTGCTGCAACCACATAATTCTATGCCATAGGTCCAGATAGGCTTTAATATAGTCTTATACAGTGTGTCCCGCTTTTCATAAATCCACCTTATTATCTCAGTTATGAATAATGCGATTTTCTTCAAACTTAGGTGATAATTATATGTAGGAAAAATGAATTATTTGGCATAGTAAAATTTTGGCGTGCGGTTTTAGGGGGTAAAATAGGGTAGGTGTTTTGGCAAAAGGATATTAGGGCTTATTTTAGACAAATTTTTCTATCATATTTGAATTCAGCATGTCCAAAAACCCCTTCATCTATATTCTCCAATTTCAAAAACGGATTATGGCAGAAACGAAATGTTAATTAATTTCTTAAAAAACACTTTTTTAATTTTTTATAACTTTGTTTAATTGCTATAACAAACCTAAAAACAACTTTTTTTTAAATTCTGGTCTCTTCAACATAACCACCTTCCAATAAAATAGACTTTGCAACAACCCTTCTTAACCGTTCAATCACTTTTCTTAAAGTTTAGGGAGTAATTTCTTGACACGCTTGCCTAATCCTACGGCAAAGCTCTTGTCTGTTACGCGGCCGAGTAGCATACACTTTATTTTTCAAGTACCCCCATCGAAAAAAGTCACAAGGGGTAATATCAGGCGATCTAGAGGGCCACAGTTCTAAAGGGCCTAACCACTTCATAGGGAAATTTGCATTTAAAAAATTTCTAACTATCAGAGAATTGTGCGCCGGGACACCATCTAACTGAAAGTATACATTTTCTCTCTGTGCTAAAGGCATTTCCATAAAAAAATCATCTAAATCATTTTGTAAAAAATTTAGAAAATTTTCTGCGTTGAGGTTATCCAAGAAAAAGGGGCCAATAATTTGTTCGTTTAATATGCCACGCCACACGTTAACTTTTTCACTATATTGGTTTTTACAGTTAATTACAAAGTTGGGATTTTCGGCTGCCCAATATCTACAATTTTGACACTACACCGTTTGTCGTAAATGTTGCCCTGTCGTTAAGATAGTTACCTACAACCATAGGCAAAATTCAAACCGTCGCGCGTCGTTCAAATTCACCTTCTAAGAGAGTATGCAAAAATTTTGGTTTAAATGCCCTAATCCTACTGCGTTTCAAACACCTCCATATTTTATTTTTGGTTAAATTTAGTATTCTCGCAACTGCCCTTATACTACCATTTGGATTGTTCCGAAATTCTGTTAAAATGCGTTCGTCGTTTGGATATTGTCGTGAATTTAAATTGTACCTTCTTCGTCTTGCCTTGAAAATGGCTCCGGTTTTTGCAAACAATTTGTTGATGTCACCAACGGTTTTGTGCCAAATTGGTGCTCGATCACGATGACGTTGATTAAATATTCGAGCAACCTGACGCGTAGATCTTTCATTATCACCAATTAAGCGGATAATTTCAACTTTTTCTTCAATTGTAAGAACTACTCTCCGATTTTCTGCCATTATCACTAAGAGTGATAAATTAAATAATACTATTTAACTTTTGACAATTCTTATGAATCGCCAAATATCAAATAAAAACTTGTTTTTCAAAGCACTTTTGATTCATGCCTATGGTTACAAGGTAACTAGGTATCTTAACGACAGATTTTTTAAAGAACATAATGTTTAGTGACGGGGCAACATTTACGACAAACGGTGTGGTATCATTGGAAGGTGGTTATGTTGAAGAGACTAGAATTTATAAAAAAAAAAATATTTTTAGGATTGTTATAGCAAAAAATTAAAAAGTGTTTTTTAAGAAATTAATTAATATTTCGTTTCTCCATAATTCGTTTTTGAGATCATGAAGAATATAAATTTTGGACATGCTAAATCCAAATATGATAGAAAAATTTGTCTAAAATAAGCCCTAATACCCTTTTGCCAAAAAACCTACCCTATTTTACCCCCTAAAACCGCACGCCAATGAAGAATGAAAATTTTTACTATGCCAAATAATTCATTTTCCCAACATATAATTATCACCCAAATTTGAAGAAAGTCGCATTATTAATAACTGATATATTAAGAAATTAATTAATTTTTCGTTTCTGCCATAATCCGTTTTTGAGATCATGGAAAATATGGAATAAGGGGCTTTTGGACATGCTAAATCCAAATATGATAGAAAAATTTGTCTAAAATAAGCTCTATCTTTTGCCGAAAAATCGACCTCTTTTTACCCCCTAAAACCGCGCGCCAATGAAAAATGAAAATGTTTTCTATGCCAAATAATTCATTTTTCCAACATATAATTACTACCCAAATTTGAAGAAAATCGCATTATTAATAACTGAGATATTAGGGTGGAATTAAGAAAAGCGGGACACACTGTATATGATTATTTTATTTTCTGATGATAATTGGGATTTTTTACCCATTAACCTGTACATATTCCTAACCTTTAGGTTTAGTTCTGTTTTCGTGGCCTTAATATGTGCTTTCCACGTAAGCTTTTGATCAAGGTGTAGTCCGAGATATTTAACCTCAGATTTTACAGGAATCAGTGTGTTCTTTATAGTGACTTGAAGGCATGTACTTGAGTGTATTTTTCACTATTGACATTGATTTTCCATCTCTTTAACCAGTCCTGCAGTAACTTAAGATGGTTTTGTAGTATTTTGGATGCTCTATCTGGATTTAAGTCTGATGAAAGAATCACCGCGTCATCCGCCAATGTAGCCATTGTAGTAGAATTTGATAATAGGATATCTGAAGTAAAGAGAAAATAAAGAACTTGATTTTATTTACTATTCGATGGCACTGTTGAATTGTGGAATGGTTTTGCCTAAATCAAAATTGATGTTGATGAACTAGGTCATTTAATGGCACTATTTTTTCAATTCTGATAAGAAGAATTCTTTCAAATATCTTGGACAATAGTGGTAGAAAACTAATTGGTCCATAAGACGTAGGTTTATTAGACAGTTTTCCAGGCTTAGCAATCATTATAACTTGGGCGTTTTTCCACTGTATGGGGTAGTAACAGAGTCTCAGCATACTATTGTTTATGGTTGTTCACAGTACGATTGCTTTAGTAGGGAGGTATTTTAGTACTTCTCCCACAATTAAGTCATAACTAGGTGCTTTGGTTTATTTCCAAGTTAAAAAAAAATCCCGACAAATAATATCTTTATTGATGATATGCAGCTCCCTGAAAGTCTACCGAGATGAAACCTTACTAAAAATCTTGTTGACAAAATATTTTTTCAAATGGAAAAAAACGACATCAAAATTGGATCACCCGTTGAAGACATATGAAAACAGACACACAGACATACAAACATATGCGTCAAATTTGTAACATTCCTCCTTTTTATAGCGAGGGTTAAATATAACCCACATCAAAATTTGTTTCATAAATTTGAATTTTTTTAAATATCAAAAATGCTCCTTTATATACGCATGTTTTCGCCCTAGTGTTTTTTTTTTAATTGCTAGCTCAGAGAGCATATTTTCCCATTGAAATGATATAGACAATTGTAGTGTAACATCATATCTTCTACAACTGAAACAAGACATCGTATTTTCGATTACAGTGTAGACAACGCAGTCCTTCAAAGACCTGCTACTACTGTGACGTATCTTACCGACATATTTTTTAGGAGTTTGACGTCCACGCTGATACCTCTGGCGGATCCGAATATCGTGGTGCTTGTAACGAATTCTAATGTTAAACATGAACTTACCGGTAGCGAATATCCCACAAGGAGGAAACAATGTGAGGAAGCTGCGTTAATACTGAAAAAAGCGAGCTTGAGGGATGGCACGCTGGAAGATGTTGAATGTGAGTAAACAATTACGATTAAGATTTCTCCAGTCTGCGTAATGGGGTATTTTAAAAAAAAATCTAGCCAAAATATAAATGATTACATTATGTTTTGAATACATTAGGTATTACAAAAAAGATTTGAAAAAAAAAATGGAAAATATACAGTGTATCCCCCTCGAGGTGGCAACGATATTTTTGTGGAAAACATTTCTTAATAATTGGAGCAACCCTCCCTACATTAAACAAACAAAAAATTCATTCTATGAATTATTCACAGGAATTATTCAGGTATAGGTAGGTCCCGTATATCGTATATAGTTCAGCGATATAAAAAAGCTTGCAAAAAAGCGTAAAGGTTACCGACCGCTTTTGGTCAGTGTACCGGCGGCGGCGTTAGCTTGAGCAGTACACAGGACCGGACTTAAAATGTATTTTCAGTTTCAAACCATGAATTAAAGGATTTGAATTCTCGTTCAATTGTAAAGTTGACTACACAATTCTTAGGTGTGTAAAAAATTCCGGCGTCTTTGACCTGTACCGTACCGCCAAGGACGCCGACATTTTTTATATGCTTAAGAATTGTGTAGTGAACTATACTAATAACAAATAGAGAGTAATTACAAAAAATATAATTAAATTCAAGTTTGTATGCTCATCTTAGCCAAAAACAAAAACTGGTGTTCTTTTAAGGACATAATTTTTTTAACAGTGAATAATACATTATATATCAGAACTGTAAAATAAGTATGTTTACAAAAATGTGCATAAGCTTCAACGATACCAGTTTTTCTTATTCCCTAGCAAAGACCAACTAGACAGGATAGGATGGTGAGAGGATCGTTAATTAGGGAGTAAGAGGTTAAAAAAAAAAAAAATAAATAAACCAGCATTTTTCAGTTAAAAATAACTAACTATTCTACAAAATAACAACCTAATAAACTTTCTTATTAAACTAACACAATAAAGGTTCAAAGTAAAAACTGAATAAAAATAAATAAAATAAATGAATAAATAGCAACAACAACACGATATAAAAAACATTAAATTAGTAAGAAAATTAATAGCATTATCCTACACCAAAATAAATAAAATAAAAACATTTCTTAAAATGTTGCAAAAACATGTTTTAAACTTACCAAAAATAATAACACTTTTCTGAAATAAAAATAATGAACCTTATCACAATTAGTCCAGTCGAATTAGACATCATAAAAAATTTTGCGTACTGCGGACTTTTTTTTATGGAAGTTGTTTAAGAGGGCATAATAAGCAAGCACAGAAAACTACACCCTGCTACACCATTTGCGTCCCCTATTTTTAGGGGTTGAAACTTTGAAATTATACTTATACGTCCATATCTGTTTCCCTATTGCCCGTAGGGCTCTTTACCAAGTTACACTTTTTGAAGGTTCATCCCTCCTCTACATAATTACATATTACACATTTGCCGTAGGACAAACGGTTTTGGCTGTACGAGGCCGGAAAGGTCGCGGTGTCCAAATTTGGTGGTCTTCTGTACAGGACAAACGGCTATTATTTCCAATCTACAATACTACACATACTAATGCCCTTAAGGAGGGATGATGATTTGTGAAAAAACTTTCATCGAATACCGCGCGGTTTTCGTGATACGGGATGTTGAAATTTTGAAAACTTCTTTTTTTAAAAAAAAGTGAACCTACTTTTTTTTGGCCCATTTTTTTTTCATGCATGTACGACCCTAATATAAGAAAATTTACGTTGGTTTCATATTAATACATTCGTTGGTTTAGGAGCTAGATAGCAGAATATGCCAAAAATGGCTATTTTGGTATTGTTGTATTAAAAAAACCAAAACCAGTATAACTCTGGTAAGTGTTTTTGTTTATCCTAAAAGTCCAATTCATTGCGCATAGAAAATGTGTTTTTGTATTTAAGTAGGATCAACACCTATTGTGTAATAACGATTTTTGTCATGTGTTCTCCTGTCTCCTTTTTCACAATTTTTTTTATGCGGCCTTATGGTTCATAGTAGGGCAGAAAGCATTATACACATAGACAGGGCACATAATAGGGTTTTAAAATGGGTCTCTCGTTAAAATGCGATAGGACGTACCGTTTTCGAGTAAAACGCACTTGTTTGGTTATGTTTGCTTTGAGTTTTCATTGTGTTCTGAATTGTGATGTGATAAATAAATTCTACATTTTGGTGTTTTCTTTCTTAGGAGTTTGTTTTTTTAAATCATTTTCCGATGAAATGGACACATAATAGCTGTTTCTCGAGGAAGGTAAAATTGCTGTGGATTTTGTTATAGACCCAAAATAAGTTGCAATGATGATTCGAGACAAGCGTGAACCTTCAAATAGGGGGTGAGAACCACCTATTCCGTCCGAGTCCCTTCATTTTTTCATTAGCAATGTCCCTCATAAACAGAAAAAGCAGGAAGCGACACATAGTTTTATTTTTTCGTAGTCAGCGGTGAGTATTTATTTACTAGTCAGTCGATGAAAAGTGTGATCTGAAATAATTTTTTGCAAACAAGTGCGTTTTACTCGAAAAGGGTACGTCCTATCGCATTTTCACAAGAGACCCATTTTAAACCCTATTATGTGCCCTGTCCACGTGTATAATGCTTTCTGTCCTACTATGAACCATAAGGCCGCAAAAAAAAATTGTGAAAAAGGAGACTGGAAAACACATGACATAAATCGTTATTACACGATAGGAGTTGATCCTACTTAAATACAAAAACACATTTTCTATGCGCAGTGAATTGGACTTTTAGGATAAACAAATACACTTACCAGAGTTATACTGGTTTTGGTTATTTTAATGCAACAATACCAAAATAGCCATTTTTGGCATATTTTGCTATCTAGCTCCTAAACCAACGAATGTATTAAAATGAAACCAAAGTAAATTTTCTTATATTAGGGTCATGAAAAAAAAAATGGGCGAAAAAAAGTAGGTTCACTTTTTTTTTAAAAAAGGGGTTTTCAAAATTTCAACATCCCGTATCATGAAAACTGCGCGGTATTCGATGAAAGTTTTTTTACAAATCATCATTCCTCCTTAAGGGCATTAGTATGTGTAGTATTGTAGATTGGAAATAATAGCCGTTTGTCCTGCACAGAAGACCCCCAAATTCGAACAAAATAGGGGGCGCACATGGTGTAGCAGGGTGTAGTTGTCTGTGCTTGCTTATTATGCCCTCTTAAACAACTTCCACAAAAAAAAGTTCGCAGTACGCAAAATTTTTTATTGTCTAATTCGACTGGAGTAAATTACTAACACTATCACAGAATACCATTAACTCACTATCAGCTGTCGCTGCCACTGTCACTGTCATAAATGTACCCACGGAACGTTAAATATAAACAGTAAAATAAATAAAATATAGAAATCTTTTCCGTTATTCGAATTCTTCGCCATTGTCACTGTCCCCTCCCACGTCGATGATGAAATTATTTCCGCTATTTGTAAAAATTTGGCCCATTTTCTGTAATCATCTTCATCTTTTATTACTTTGTGAATTGATTTTCTCCAATCGTCTTCTCGTATGTTGGAAATTTCACTGTGTTCGATGACTTTTTTGTCAAATTTAGGAAATGTGTTTTTCCGACGAATCCGCCTTTTTAATTGACCCCAGACCAGCTCAAATATATCAGATTCCATATTTGTCTGGTAATCAACGTTGCATTCTTCCATTTTTTTTCCACATAATTTCAGTCAATTTTCAACCCATCACGTGGTCTACTTCCACAGTGTCGAGCGTTTTTTCACGGATTAATTAAAAACCGTTTCATTAGCCTTCATTTTCATTTTATCACGATCATCTTTTAACAATTATTTATTTTTGTGAACTTTAGTTTTAATGTTAAACAACAATTGGCTAGAGCAAATTTCAACCAATTATATTCAGTGGGATTGGCCTACATTCTTCTTAGGAAATATGTATGACCATTATTTGTGATGATACAGAGCTGGGCGAATACCGGCATTAAAGTACTCACGAGTACTTCACAACGAGTACCTACTTATTTGAGAGGTACTCAAAAATGAGTACTTTTGCAAAACTTAGAAAGTACTCGTCAAAAAACGAGTAACGAGTACGAGTAGTTTATAAAGTACCAATTAGAGATATCAAATTAGAACTAATAGACAAAAACAAGAATACCAGTAATATGAATGCTCAATTTATGGTACTTTAAGTAATAAAAATAAGGTAGGTAAAAAAATAAAGCTACATTTATTAAAAATGTACATAAAAATATCACACCTTACACCTCACCTGTCATCTTTATATTGTATCCAATCCAATCCAATCCAAAACAATTTTATTCAACATTACGGGTACAAGAATGCGCCTAGACCGAGCCCCGATTCAGAGCCGACCACACCACCACGCAACGCAGTGGTAGATGACTGGTCGGGTGGAAAGGGGTCGGCTTTCGACTTGAACAACAGATCATGTGATGGGGGGTTAGGCCTCCTGTTTAACAGTAAAAAACTTAAGCCTGACAATTGCAGATAACTAAGAACTAAAAACTAAGTTTAAAAACACTTAAAGCTACTTAATTTAAAAACTTTGATTAAAGGGCGCGCGCACAACACACGCGCACTAATTTTAAAGTTTTGGCTGATAATACGGGAAAAACTCAATGAAAAAACCCGTTTGGGCAAGTCACAATCTTCATCCGGTGGTCTGCCTGCCTCCGGAAAGGTAGGGTGAAGGGGAGAGTGTGATTTTAAAAGTTGGGATTTGCTAGAGGTTATTGGTCAAAAGGGGATTTGGAAGGACAAAAAGGGACAAAAAGAACAAAAATTTAACAAAAATAACAAAATGGATAAAGAGAATAGAGAGGGGTTTGAGGTAAAAGGTGGTTAAATTAAAGGGTGGCGAAAGGGAAGTTGTGGTATAGGAAAGGTTTGGCTAGGGAAGTTGCCGAAAGATAGGCAACGCCTGGTATGGTAATGGGTGTTTTAGGTCGAAAAGTATGGCATTATGCTGTCTGATTCGTGTGATGTCTCGGGTTAGCGGACTGTCGCCCAATTTGAATTGATAGAATTTTTGGGAGGTTTCCCGGACGAAGTCCGCTAGTGGGGTTATGTCGTGGCAACGTGCATAGAGATCTCTGAGGGAGGTGTACCTATCTGAGTCTGAAATGAGGCGCATAAATTTGTGTTCTAGGACTTTAAATTTATTCATTGTCGTGGCCGAGATGCTGCACCACACCGGTGCCGCGTATGTGATGGCGGCCTAATCACCATCGCATATAACAATTTTTTATTCGTCTTGTTTAGTCCGCTACCCCGCGCCATGAGCGGATACAGACTCCTGGACATGGAGTAGACCTTGCGTACAGTCTCGTTCACGTGCGTATTGAAGATCAGTCTCTTGTCCAAGTTGACCCCCAAATACTTCACGCACCGCTTTATTGGAATTTGGCGGCCCCCGATCGAAAGTGGTGTAAGAATGCGATTTTCGGTGAAGCGGCGCGTGAAGATTATATTGTATCCGAAGCAGGACTGTCTAACTAATTGCACTGCACACAATGTATAGCAAACAATATTGAGACAAAAAACAAGCTAAGACTTATCTGTGTCGCGCGAGGTATCTTATGAGCATCAGAAGTACTGAGTACTCAATAATGTAAAGTACCCGAAATTTTCGAGTACCGAGTATCGATAAAATAAAAGTAAAAGTCATGAGTACAATTTACTCGAGTACTGCCCAGCTCTGGATGATAATAAAAGAAGCCGAATATCTTTATGGCCTTTTTGTATATAAACTGAAAGTGATATGCGGTCGGTACCCTTTACGGTTTTTGTGAGCTTTTTTTATAACGCTGAATTATATACAGTACCTACTACACTCTCCGTTCTTTTTTGCTCTACAAATGTATTAATTAGAAGAGTGTAATTATAATAAAAACATTTCCTGATCTTGTACTATTTCATTTCAGATCTCAAATCAATAAACACTGATGAAGATATTATCAGAAGGGCTAGACATGTTATAACAGAAATCCAGAGAACAACAGAAGGTGCAGAGATGCTAAAACAGCAGAACTACACAAAATTTGGAGAACTGATGACTCAAAGCCATTATTCGCTGAAAGTAGACTACGACGTGTCTTGTGATGAACTGGATAGTTTAGTAGAGTCTGCTTTAGAAGTTGAAGGTGTTTTGGGAAGCAGAATGACTGGAGGAGGGTTTGGAGGATGCACAGTAACGCTGGTAATTTTTGCATATTTGAATAGAACTATAATAATACAGGCACACAAAAAAAAGATCATGTTCATTTATCGACTATCATATCTATATGTATTTTGGGTCGCTGAAACCGAATCCGAGGTCAGAATTGTCACATGTCAATATTTCCATGTGAGCTCAAAAAACAGCTTAGAACAAGCCCGAAACCGAGTAAAAAGTAAACTGAGGGATTAAATGAGTTTTTATACGTTTATGGATTTTGAAATATCCTCAAAAAAATCTCAAAAAACACC
Source organism: Rutpela maculata (assembly GCA_936432065.2). NCBI lineage: Eukaryota > Metazoa > Arthropoda > Insecta > Coleoptera > Cerambycidae > Rutpela > Rutpela maculata. The sequence continues at coordinate 124,044,451 of OW386290.2, read as the reverse complement.
TCAAAAATGGTCAAAAATGCATGTACAGGTAAAATAAAAAAATTTAAATGAGCAAGCCATCATATCAGCACGTATTTTTGGTCATTAAAATCGAATATGTCTCAGAATGGAATTCATACGTTAAAACGTTTACATTTTGACGGAGGCTCAAAAAACCTGTGAAGACTAACCCAAATTACGTTTATAAGGTAAACAAGCTAAAAACGTACTCTTCGCCAATTTACTGAGCTTTTTATATATAATTGTTACACATTCTATAGGATACTCTTCGCAGTTTTCTTCTAAATAATGTTAATTTTTGGACATCCTAAATTTTGTGATACCATCTTTATTGTGAAAAAAATTTGATTAAAAAAAAATGAAAAAAAAATATCCAACCTGTGGGATTCGAACACGGGACCTTTGGATTGCAACGCAAAGCAATCAATCAATCAATAGTATTTATTCAGTATTAATAGTACAATATGTGCCTCCTCGGAGCCCAACCCGGAGCCAGCCACACGACCAGGACAGGTGACGTCGAGGTGGGTGAGGGGCTGGGCGGAGTGGGCTCGACTCAGCTTAAAGATAGTTTGAGTGGGGGGCTAGAAGCTCCTGTCCACCGCAGGTGGACTTAAAAACTAGGTTAAAATATTTTATTGTCCACATGGACCTAAAAAAAAAATTAAAAATAAACACAACACTAAAAACATTGGCGAACGCGCACTACACAATTTTGGTTATTGACACGGGAAAACTGAACGAAAAAACCCGTTCGAACAAATGACGGCCTTGCGGTCTGATCGCCGACAAGGAAGGTAGGATGGAAAGATAAAAGCTGTGATTTAAAAAATTAGGATTTGGATCAGTTTCGGCCTGAAGGGGATTTAGGAACAAAAAATTACAAAAAACAACAAAAAGGATAAAAGAACAAAATTGCAAAAACATGAAAGGAAGAGAGAAAGGGGTTGAAAGATAAAGATAGGGGAAAGGTAGGTTATCGTAGGAGAGAGTGTGGCTAAGGGAGTTTCCGGAAGATAGGCAACGCCTGGTATGGTAGGGGGAGTTTTATATTGAAAAGTATGGCATTATGCTGTCTGATTCGAGTGATGTTGCGGGTAAGCGGGCTACCGTCCAGTTTGAACTGATAGAATTTTTGAGACGTTTCTTGGACGTAGTCCGCTAGTGGGGTTATGTCGTGGCAACGTGCATAGAGATCTCTGAGGGAGGTGTACCTATCAGAGGCTGAAATGAGGAGCATAAATTTGTGTTCTAGTACTTTTAATTTTCGCATTGTCGTGGCCAGGATGCTGCACCACGCCGGCGCCGCGTATGTAATAGCCGGCAAAGCAACGCAAAGCTTTAGCCGCTGCGCCACCACCTATTGCTAGAAAAATTGATTGTCTGTGATATACATCTTTCGACATTCATACATATTTCACTTCTATGAAATATATATTAGTAAACTTCATAAACAAAAAAAAATTTATTATGGAAATAATATCTCGTAAGATTTCCATTTTAGTACAAGCGACAAAAATTAAGAGAATTTTTTTTTTAATTAAATAATTAATAACTTTTTTATTTACTGATCGATTTTCTTCAAAAACAATAGGGTTCTTCCTCTAGCTAGCACTAACTTACTTTCTAAATTTCAATACAATCGGACTTTTCTTTCTTAAGTTATCGTGCTTACAAAAAACGTGACGGACGGACGGACGGACGGGCGGACGGACGGACGGACGGACGGACAGACGGACAGACGGACGGACATTTTGAAAGTTGTTCAGAATTCGTTCACTAACACAATAATACGAAAATGTTTTCTCTACGAGCGATATTTATGATTTTAGAAATGTGCCGATCAAATAAAATATACTCTTCGTTTTTGCGAAGAGTATAATAAAGGTCGAGAAAATCTCGACCCTTGAGAATTTGTAAAAAATCGCTCTTTATGATACTCTTCGCAAATACGAAAACGAAGAGTATCCCAGTAAGCACACACACGTGCATTTAATGTTATTTGGTTGAATATACGTTAGTAGGTTGATTTTTACATTTGTAATAATTGATTGAATATTCAACTACACGTTTTTTCAACGTTAATTAACGTTTAATTAACGTGAAACGTTGAAATTTTGGTTGAATCCAGCGACATTTGGCCGTTGATTCAACATTGTTTCTGGTATAATTTTTCACGTGTTATTCACGTTAGTGTGCTTACTGGGATATTGCATTTGATCGGCACATTTCTAAAATTGTAAATATCCCAGATAAAAAAATTCTCATATCATTGTGTTAGTGAACGAATTCTGAACAACTTTGAAAATGTCCGTCTGTCCGTCTGTCCGTCCGTCCGTCACGTTTCTTGTAAGCACGATAACTCGAGAAAGAAAAATCTGATTGTACTGAAATTTGGACAGTAGATTAGTGTTAGCTAGGGGAAGAACCATATTGTTTTTGAATAAAATCGATCAGTAAATAAAAATGTTATTAATGATTTAGATTTGAGAAATTTTTCTTTTTTTTTATTTTTATGTTTTTGTAAAACTTTACATTTTTTACGTGATAGGTGGTGGTGTAGTTCTTACGCTTTTGACTCGGAATCCGCTTCACCGAATATCGTATCCTTACACCACTTTCAATAGGGGGCCGCCAAATTCCAATAAAGCGGTGCGTGAAGTATCTGGGGGTGAACTTGGACAGGCGACTGAGATTCAATACGCACGTAAACGAGACTGTATCTAAAGTCTACTCCATCTCCAGGAGTCTGTATCCGCTCCTGGCGCGGGGTAGCGGACTAAACAGGACCAATCAGAAATTATTGTATACGATGGTGATCAGGCCGGCCATATACGCGGCGCGCCGGTGTGGTGCAGCATCCCGGCCACGACAATGAATAAATTTAGAGTCCTGGAACACAAATTTATGCGCCTCATTTCAGACTCCGATAGCTACACCTCCCTCAGAGATCTCTATGCACGTTGCCACGACATAACCCCACTAGCGGACTTCGTCCGGGAAACCTCCCAAAAATTCTATCAATTCAAATTGGGCGACAGTCCGCTAACCCGAGACATCAGACGAATCAGACAGCATAATGCCATACTTTTCGACCTAAAACACCCATTACCATACCAGGCGTTGCCTATCTTTCGGCAACTTCCCTAGCCAAACCTTTCCTATACCACAACTTCCCTTTCACCTTCCTTTATCTTTCACCTCTTTCTATTCCCTTTATTCACCTCATTTTTGTTCTTTTCCAAATCCTCTCTCGACCAATAACTTCTTGTAAATCCAAACCTTTTAAATCATAACTTCCCCTCCACCCTACCTTTCCGAAGACAGGTAGACCATCGGATGCAGAGTATTATTAGTTCGAACGGATTTTTTCATTGAGTTTTTCCCGTACCAGCAACCACAGTTTCTAAAAACAGTGCGCGTGTTTGTACGCGCGCCCCTAACCCAAGTTTTAAATTTAGCTGTAATTAGTTATAAGTATTTTAAAACTTCCCTTTTAGTTGCATATACAAATTGTTAGGTATAAGTTTTAGTCATTAAACAGGAGACCTAACCTCCATCAATTTATCTGTTGTTAAAGCTAAAGTTAAACCCTTTTCACCCGACCACCCATCTACCACGACGTTGCGCGTCGTGGTGGTGCGGTCAGCTCTAAATCGGGATTTAACCTAGGCGCATTATTGTAACTTCAACTGTTAATAAATTTGTTTGAATTGAATTGAATTGAAATTGACTCGGAATCCAAGGGTCCCACTTTCGAATCCGGGGTATGGTATAGTTTTTTTATTTTTATTTTATTTTACACCGAGTCTTTCACGAACGAACTTCGTACTATAAAATTAAAATGTCTTAAAATAACATTATTTACAAACTGGCGAAGAGTACGTTTTTAGCTTGTTTCTTCCTGTGATAACGCACTCGTTTTGACTCGTTTATGCAGTGGGCTTCTCTTTCCTTTGCTTGCCACTGTCTGGCAAGTCTCTTTTAAGCAACCAACAGTAATAGACCATCGTATTTATGCCCCATTTTCCTTGGTAGCGACCTCCATCTCTCTTATATCTTGGAGGAACCGCTCACTTTTTTTTTTTTTATAAGAGAAGGCTTGATCTAAGCTGTCTTTTGAGCTTACATGAAAATATTGACGACGTGACAATTCTGACCTCGGATTCGGTTTCAGCGCCCCAAAATGCGTATAAAAACACGGTTCAACTCGTTTAATCATCCAATTTACTTTTCACCCGGTTTCGGGCTTGTTCTAAGCTGTTTTTTGAGCTTACATGAAAATATTGACGACATGTAACAATTCCAACCTCAGACTCGATTTCGGCGCCCCAAAATACATATAGATATGACAGTCGTTAAAAAAGTACACGACCTTTTTGTGCGTGTCTGTGTAATCTACGACCAAAACATTGAACACTACACTCGAATATTGTCTACAATTAATTAATTGTGGCGTATTCTTGATTTCTCATTGTTTGTTGGATATTCACATTCTGTAAAAAAATACTTGAATACTATCACTCGGCGGGTGTTTCGCCACCCATCGTGGCATCATCTGCAGGTGATTAAAACTAAAGTATCCCTTCCCTGTCAAAAAATCCTATTTCAAACTTATAGATAATTATACATTTTTTATGGGTATAATCATAAGAGCCTATCTGGTTTATAAGGTTTTATACAGTACATTAATTTTGCCATATAGAAATTATATTGGGATGAATAAGTATCTAAAGGAAATACCCATGTTGTTATTGATATGTTTCCATAAGTGTTTATACTAAAAACAGTTTTTATATGGCATTGCAACTTTTAATTTGATAAGTTCTCATGCGATCTGAAAAGTGTTGAAACTGAAAAGGTTTTATCAGTAAAATCAAATACGAGTTCTGTAATCTTTTATGAGAAACAATTAGTATATGGTTTTTGTAAGATCTGAGAGATTGTTATCAGTTTTAGTTTATATAATAATTTAATAAGGATTTATAAGGATACCAGCGGCGGCTGGTGAAATTTCAATATTTTTTTTCTCGTCTGTGGCGCATGGGACCCATACGAAATTTGGGAAATAACATCTAGAGAAGCACTTCTCTAATGACCCCTAAAAAATTTTGAAAAAGCAGTTTGCGAAAAAATTTTTGAAAATTTGCTAGCCTCCCCTGGGTCTAGGGACCCCTGTTTACTTTTATTTTTTTTTGTCATATGCATTTGACTTTTCATAAAAATGCATCGACAGATTTTAGAGTTTGTGAAAATATTTTCATTACTAACTGAAATACAATGAACTGAAATTTTGTAATTTACAATTTAACAAATTACAATATTTCAATTCGTTGTATCTCAGTTAGTAATGAAAATATTTTCACAAACTCCAAAATCTGTCGATGCATTTTTATGAAAAGTCAAATGCATATGACAAAAAAAAATAAAAGTAAACAGGGGTCCCTAGACCCAGGGGAGGCTAGCGAATTTTCAAAAATTTTTTCGCAAACTGCTTTTTCAAAATTTTTTAGGGGTCATTAGAGAAGTGCTTCTCTAGATGTTATTTCCCAAGTTTCGTATGGGTCCCATGCGCCACAGACGAGAAAAAAAATATTGAAATTTCACCAGCCGCCACTGAAGGATACGTATTAAAAAGTACTAATAAGGATTTCCATCGAATAATTTTGTGACTTTCTTTTGGCATCTGAAGATTGATAAAATTGAAAAGATATACTAAGGAGTTCCTAGTAGACATTTTATATATTTTTATAAGGATATATTTGTACTTATTTTTATAAAACTTCATGGGTGCATATCAGTTTAGTTTATATAAGAATTTAATGGAAACGTATAAGGATGCATGTTAAAAAGTATAAATAAAGTATTATCGAATACTTTCATGAGTTTTTCTTTTTTAATCTGAAGAGTAATGAAATTGAAATGATATACCAAGGAGTTCCTAGTAGGCATTTTATACATTTTTATAAGGATATATTTGTACTTATTTTTATAAGACTTCATAGGTCATACCAGTTTAGTTTATATAAAAATTTAATAAGGATTTATAGGGACATCTATTAAAACGTATTAATAATGATTTACAACTATTAATTTGAGTTCATGGGGTTCCAATAGCGGTAAAACTAATAATGTTTCATCAGGAAACCAGGGATGAATTTTATAACATTTAATAAGAAATAATTAGTATATGGTTTTTATAAGATTTGAAGGGTTATTATTACTCAGGGGCGCAGCCAGGGGGGGGAGCCATGGGGCCCGAGCCCCCCCCCCCCCCCCCCCAAGCCGTCCTCCATGAACCAAAAATAAAGACGCATAATCTCTATCAGTACAAAGCAATATTCAAACTATCCCTTGAAATAAATATTTTGTAATTAATGTTAATATTATCTAGTAGAGGAATCTATACACATCCGTTTACAACAATTTTCTGAAAAGTTTTCCTCATCCTCTGGAGAGGCCGGTTCTATTGGCTCCCCCCAGATGAATGAATTTTCTGGCTGCGCCACTGTTATTAGTTTAGTTTTATATAAGAATTTAATAAGGATTTTTCAGTGCACCCATTGAAAAGTATTATTTACAACTATTAATTTGAAAAGTTTTCATGGGATTTCAATAGTAGTCAACCTAAAAAAGTTACAATACTTACTAAACTAAACTTACTAATACAATAGATTTCATATAATTTACATTAAAATCCATTGTAGTAAGTATATACTATATACCCATTGTATTTTTGAAAACCCTCTTATTCCCATAAAAGCATAAAGTCTTACAATAGACCTCAAAGGAGGAATATACATTAAAAACTCACAAAATCTATAAAATTTTTGTGTTTCAAACGCCATAAAAAATTATAAATACTTATAGGCCTCGTACTGAGAATTTACATTAATATCTTTCAAATTCATATAAAAAAACTTCGCAATTTAATTACCATAAATACTTATAAATATACTGATAGACTTCATTCAGGGAATTTACTTTAAACCCCATCGCATATCCTCATAGAATTTTATAAAAACTTCGTGTTTATTATTAAAACGTGTAAGTGTTGATAGACTTCAGGCAAGGAATTTACATTCAAAACACATTTCAAATACTTCAAAAACTTAGACACATCTGAACCTATAAAACCTTCGTATTTCAAATCCATATAAGAACTTACAAATACTGATAGGCCTCGTATGGAGAATTTTCGTTAAAAATATTTTTCAGATACATATAAAATATCTATATCACTTCATATTTCAATTACCGTGAAAACGTATAACTACTGATAGACTTCATATAGGGAATTTACATAAAAAACCCATTGTACGCAGCAAATCTTATAAAAACTTCGTATTATTTCCTATTAATATATGCAAATGCTGATAGACCTCAGGCAAGGAATTTACATTAAAAACACATCTCAAATAATCACATCAAACCACATTCAGAACTTATAAAAACTTTGTATTTCAAATACTATAAAAACTTAATTATACTAATACATATAACTACTGATAGACTCCATATAGGTAATTAACATTAAAAACCCATTGTACGCAGCAAATATTATAACAACTTCGCATTTCCTATTAATATATGTAAATGCTGATAGACCTCAGGCAAGGAATTTACATTAAAAACACATTTCAAATAGCCGCACATCAACCACATTTAGAACTTATAAAAAACTTTGTATTTAAAATACTATAGAAACTTACGTATACTAATTTCATACGAGGAATGTACATTTAAAACACACACTCACATAATTAAAACTTATGAAAGTTTAGTGTTACATACTCCAGCCTGCAGTAGAGGGAGCTGTTATACATGTCGCTGATTCATATCTAATCTAATGTGACCTAAGAAACTAGTGTGGGCTTGTTAAATTAAAATTAAAGCATTCTCTTTTACTGCTAATGTGTTTATGCTAGAACGCTAGAGGAAACAAGAACTTTTGCACTATTTAGTGTTTACCCCTATATTACTATTGATATTTGAAATATTAATAGTAAATAAATAATAGTCACTTACCTATGTAAGTTTATGGGATTTGGCATTAAAAATATGCTTCAAATACACAACCAAAATCTGTAAAAAAAACTTATCAATAGTAATAGAATTTCTATGGGGAATTTACATTCAAAACACTATACAAACCTATAAAAACCTATAGAAATTTTTAATTACATGTACTATAAAAACTCATCAATACTAATAGATATCATATAGGAATTTACATTCAAAATACTATAAAAACCTATAAAAACTTTTAATTACATATACTATAAAAACTCATCAATACTGGTAGATACCATATGAGAATTTACAATTAAAACACATTTCAAATACACACATCAAAAATTATAAAAACTTATACGTTTTTTTTTATAAGTTTTTATAAGGATTTTTTGACGGGGTTGGCGTGAAACGTGTGCCTACTGTAATTTTCCCCATAGTTTTTTAGTTGATTCTATTTTTCTCTTTTATAATGCAAAGTACGACAATCTGAGTAGCTGGCTAATGGGAAATACCCGAGGCCAATCTAAATCCGGAAAAAAAAAACTAAAGTAACTTCAACTAAAATTGTTCCTATATTTATGCTAAAGTAATGTTACGATTTGTACCAATGCAATATATGAACCCTGGTTTACCCGTGGTCTATGCAGGAATTTTTAAAACTTAGATATGACAGTTGTTCATCCGTCGCGTCGGGAAATAAACTTTTAGGCAATCCAAAAGATAAAATTTAATGAAAAGAGATGTTTTCGAAATTAGTTGTAGGGTATAGGGATTGTAATTTGAGGTATGTTGGACGAGCAAAACGTCCAAGTATAACAAGATTCAAGAAACATATAAACTCAAAAGTGGAAAAACTGAAAAATTTATACAGTGTTGTCAAACAATAGGGAACGTGAGCTGGGTTTAGACCGTCGTGAGACCGGTTAGTTTTATCCTACTGATGACTCGTCGTTGGGATAGTAATCCTGCTCAGTACGAGAGGAACCGCAGGTTCGGGCATTTGGTTCACGCACTCGAGCGAGCGGTGGTGAGAGGCTACCATCTGTAGGATTATGCCTGAACGCCTCTAAGGCCGTATCCTTTCTAGTATTCTAGTCGAAGGTGGCAACGATATATCTTGGAGTAATATTAGAGAAAAAAGCTATTTCATATTTCAACACTGAGCAGGTAGTGCAGGCAAATCCAGTTTTGAGTATGAACTATCTGGGGACAGCTATTTCTTTATCGAAATGGATAGCTTTATTCACGTAGAATGAGGATATAAAAGTCCCAAAAAATCCCAATGTGAGCTAAAGCCACCATTTAGAAAAAATGGCTGCCAGAACCGCTTCTTTTAGAAGGACATATCTCAGTAACCATTGCTCCGATTTTAGATTTCTTTTTTTTGTTCTTTTCCCATTTTTATGTACAATCGAAAGTATTATTACATCTTTGGGCATAAAATAGAAGATAACTGAAGAAAATAAGACTTGAGTTCTTGGAAATATACAAGGTGTCCAGTTAGTGCTTCCTCGGAAGATTGTGCAAAAACGGGTTAACTTTATAAAAAAACTTTTTTAACGAAACTTTCAATGTTTCATCTCTACTACAACGTGAAATAATTATTTTCAATTATACAAGGTGTCACAAAAAGGAGTTACACAAGAATGTATAATTTTTTTAACGGAATACTCTCTAATTTTTTGGCGCTAGTTAAGCCTCTGAATTACACCCTAATTTTTTTTGCCAATCAGATGCAGCGTTGCCAAGTTATAATTTTTTTCCTGTTCTTTTGGCAAATTACAAACATTTTTTTGACTACCATGTCTCCGCGATTTATTAATTGTTTTTTCTAAAAATGTAGGGTGTTATTCGATAATTATGCATTTACTGAAAAACATTTTTGAAATAAATTATTATTATACCGGGTGTCCAAAATATTTGTTTACATTTCTTGTTATTTAATTATTATTTTTCTCAAATTTTTTAAATGGAATGCCTATATTTTTTACATGGATGAATACAGCATAAAATTCCCCACATTCTAATATTATACACTTAATTTTTATTTCAAACCGTTTTTGAGATATGATTATTTCAAATAAGTTTTACGTAAATCGAGGTGCTTTTTATTTTAGCATTAAAATCTAGAATGGCTTTGGTTTTTTGTTTTGCGTTTGTTTTTCACTCTACGACATTTCTCTAATGTGTTTAAGATTATCGTGATTAAGATGAATTAATATTGTTAATATTTAAAAATACGAATTATAATTATCGTCAATAAGATTTAATATCTATGGTAAATGTTATGTTATTGGTGAATGTGATGGAAATTGTTTATTGGCATCAAGAATGTATGGTCAAAAATATCCCTATAGTATAGAAGATGTCCTGATGTGAGGTCTCTAGAAAATTTGAAAGAACATTTTGAACGTACTGGCAACTTTGCATATGAAAAGAGGGCGAGACGACGAAATGTATTGTAATGAAGAAAATGAGCTGGCTATAACTTTAGCGGTAATCGAAAATCCTACGGCAAGTGTTCAGGAGTTAAGTAGGGATTTAGAGGTCAGTGAATCTAGTGTTCCCTATGTCTTCGTAAAAATAAGTTTCACACCTATCGAGCTCAGCTGCATCAAGAGCTTTGGGATGTGGATTTAAATCGTAGATTAAATTTTTGCCAGTGGGCTCAAAACCAAATTGGAGAAAATGAAGAATTTTTCAAATTTGTATTGTTCACTTATGAATCGACGCTTCCTCGCAACGGATTTGTGAATAGGCACAATTTCCATTATTATGCCAGAGAAAATCCTCATGTTACACAGAAAAATCAGGACCAGAGTTTAAATGTAAAGGGAGGAATTGTACATGATTATGTTATTCATCCTCGCTTTTTTGAGGAAAATGTGAATGGAGCAGTATTCTTAGATTTTACGCAAAATACGTTTCCACAAATAATCGAGTATATTCCTGATTACACTACAAATAATATGTGATTACAACTTGAACCACCACATTTTAGTAGAAATGTTCGTCAGGCCATTAGTAATCAGTTTCCTGAAAGGTGGATAGGAAGAGGAGGTCCAATATTTTAATAAACTGTTAAATAATATCTAATTTATTATTTTATTAAATTATGTTAGGTCTCATTACATGGCCGCCTAAGTCACCCGACCTGACTTCAGTGGGTTTTTTCTTTGGTGATTTGTGAAGTCAGACGTTTATAAAGTAGAACCAACGACTCGAGGAGATCTGATGGAAAGGATTCGTCGGTGTTTCAATCGTATAAATGTTGATTGTTAAACTGTGTAATGCGCTCATTTATCAAGAGACCTCAGTGTTACCTGAATCAAAATGGTGGATATTTTGAGCAGTTGTTAGGTTAGTTTCAATATCGTGAAAAAAAATTATTGCTCAAGAACCGTTCAAAAAAGAAAGTGTACGATATCAAAATGTGAGAAATTGTAAACGTTAGGTACTCATCCTTTTAAAAAAATTATAGGCATTCCATTTAAAAAACATGAGAAAAATATAAAACAAAATATAGATTTTAATGCTAAAATAAAGAGCACCTTAATTTACGCAAAAATTATTTGATATAAACGTTTGAAATAGAAATAAAGAGATATTAAAATGTGAGGAATTGTATGTTTTATTCATTCATGTAAAAAAGTATACCTAGGCATTCCATTTAAAAAAAATGAGAAAAATAATAATTAAATATCAAGAAATGTACGCAAATATTTTGGACACCCGATACACTAAAGATTTATTTCATAAATGTTTTTCAGTATATACATCATTATCAAACAACATCCCACATTTTTAGAAATAACGATTAATAAATCGCGGAGATATGCCAGTCAAAAATGTTTGTAAACTACCCAAAAAAAAAACGAAAAAAGTAACTTAGCAAAATATTTTAGGGTGTAATACAGGGCCCTTGAAGGCTTAACTGGCGCTAAGGAAATACAGGCTGTTCTATTTAAAAAAATTATACTTTCTTGTGTGACTCGTTTTTGTGACACCTTGAATAATTGAAAATAATTTTAAGTTGTAGTAGAGACGAAACATTGAAAGATATGTTAAGAAATTTTTTTTATAAAGTTAGCCGTTTTGCACAACCCTTTATACCTTAATGTACATTATTAAAAATGATTACAATTTTATATATAAATAACTATCACTCTGTTAATATTTGAGTTAGTAACATCGGCCAAAAAAACAAATGAAAGCTAATTGTGTGCTCTAGAACTTTTATTAAAATTATTTTTTCAAAAATTGACTAGAAATTTCAGTACAAACGGCTCGAGTTTACAAAAGTTTAAATTTCCGTAATATTAAAATTATTTTTTAATTTCCTAAGTTTATTGTTTAATTTATCGTAAAATATGTAATCATTCTTTCTGTAAAATGTGAAGTGAGGAATGGAACAAAAAAGAAATCTAAAATCGGAGCAATGGTTACTAAGATATATGATTTTAAAGAAAATGTCTCTGGCGGTCATTTTGTCTAAATGGCGGCTTTAGCTCACGTCGGGATTTTTTGCGACTTTATGTACTTATCCTACATTAATAGAGCTATCCATTGCGATAAACAAATAACTGTCCCCAAATAGTTCACGCCAAACCCATTTTACACTGAGATTTGCCTGGTCTAAAGGTGTAGATATATATTTTAAATAATTATTAAATTTTGATTGTAAGGAAAAATTGCAAATTTCTTATGGTTGTTTTATAATAAACTGTTATTAAAACTTATTTCTTAAGTAATTATTACCCTTTTTATTAATTTTTTAAATAAAATTCTTTAAGGCTAGCAATGAAAAAATTTAAAATACCATTTTATTTTTAGCTCGAAAAAGATATGAAAAACTACATGTATTATAAATTAATCGGCAATGTTCATATAAAAATGACAAATTAACCCCTCTTATCTCTGCTCTAATGAGCTCATGACTTGGAAGATTCGAGTCTACTTTATTGACGTTCGCTTCATACATTTTTCTTAATCGCCACAAAAAACAATAAAATATATTACCTAATTTAAAGCACAGAACACCGAGATAGACTCTCAAGCGGAATGCATGCCTGTTTATATGTTACGCGACCGTTTCGTTTCCTATTAAGTGACGTCACGATGTTAGTCGCACGGCGTTTCAAATTCCCTCTTTAAAAGTCTTATATTTCGAAAACCACATATCGGATTCATCTGAAATTTTCAATATCGCCTATTTTTAAATAATACTTTATCCACAAGAAGTAACAACTACTAAACGAAATTCATTAAATGAGTCCAATAATGACAAGTATTATTATAGTACAAATATAGGAACATTTTTAGTTGTATTTTAGTTTTAATCATCTCCAGCCGATGCCAACATGGTTGGCGAAATGCGTGTCAAGTGATAGAGTAATCAATATTTCTGACTCCTAGTTTTTTTTATTTTTTCCTTCTATTTTCTGTATATTTTTAATTTTTGTTATTTAGGTTTATGCCCATGCAGTTGATAAGGTCATCGCTAACATTAAGAGCAAGTACAACGGCAAACCCACGTTTTACATCTGCAAGCCCAGTCAAGGTGCGCAGAAATACACAATAGAAAAAACATCATGAGAAGAGAAATGACAACTGAATAACATATAAGTACTCCTAAGACCAAAATATAATATTTTATATAAGATAAAAATAATATACTATATCTTTATTAAACTTAGCTTTATTTCATTGTGTTGCCTGCGATATAACTAAGTTATAATTATTTAATTGTTAATGTTTACAGCGTAATATATCGGCGAGATTTGGCCTCCTCATTTTTACTTCCACGTCCAGTGGAAGTATAGTAACGACAAAAAAAAATTAAAAAATTTTTATTGTTCAAATAGGCTTAAAATGTCATGAAACGTCGAGATTTTAAGTTTGAGCGAAAAAAAAAATTTCTGTCTGTCGGTCTGTCTGTCTAACTTTTTTTTGTGCGCACATTTACTCTGAAACCGTTTAAGATATTGACTTGAAATTTGGTACACATATGTACTTTAACGAGATCTAGAACTAGATTATTTATTATTTTTATCTTGTTCCGTCGAAGGGTTGGGGGGTAAATTGGGGTAAATTTGGGGTAAATAGGTCAATCAAGCAGGTAAGAGTCCATAAAATTGGTATTTAGTATATACAAGAGAAGCTAAGGTCTCAAAAAAAAATTTGGCATTAGCCACCCCCATTACCACCCCCACCTCTTTATAAAAGGGGATGAAAAAAAATGTGATTTAGTGTATGTACAGGAACCAGAAACCTCAAAATATTTTTTTACTTAATCCACCCCCCACTATTACCCCCCTATCACCACCCCCCCACCCCACTACCGATGTGGGGTATCGTTTTATGGGTCTTTGGGGTAAAGGATTTCAAATATTATATTATTAAAGTTCCATAAACAATTATTTTCACATACAAAGTTGTGAGTGACTTGGATAGAGAATCTGGATGTGGAAGTAGTTAGTGATTCCTTGGGCACCGGTTTTTTTTCTTTACAAGCAGACTTTTATTGTATTCAAACAGTAAAATAACTTAAACTCTTGAAAGATTTTACCATAAAGTACAAAAATGGCGCAGTGCTTACGGTGTCAGGTTTGCGACCACAGTGTCCCAAGTTCGAATCTTGGCTAGGGTATGAATGTATGAGGAGTTTTTCACATGTTAATGACACATTATCAACTAAAACTGCAGTATATAAGATAAATAAGTGATAAAAAAATAAAGTGGTTTTTATTGTATTACGATTAATTATCACAAAGTAATAACTTATGCAGTTCATTTTTTTAAGTTGGTTGTGATCAGGCCGGCCATCATATATGCGGCGCCGGTGTGGTGCAGCATACCGGCCACAATGAGAACTTCGAGTTCTCAAACATAAATTTATGCGCCTTATTTCTAATTTCGGCAGATACACCTCCCTCAGAAATTTATATGATCGTTGCCACGACATAACACCACTAGCGGACTACGTCCAAGAAATCTCAAAAATTCTACCAATTCAAACTGGGCGATAGTCCGTTAACCCGCAACATAACCCGAATCAGACAGCATAATGCGATTTTCTATATCCGACACCCCCTACCATACCAGGCGTTGCCTATCTTTCGACAACCTCTCTAACCACACTTTCCTGTACGACAACTTCTTCTTTCCCCACCTTTAATCTTCACTGAAACCTACAACTAACCCCTTTCTATTCCCTCTATCTGATTTTACCTGTTTGTTCCCTTTTTGTCTCTAAATTCAGTCTTGACCAATAAATTCTTAACAAACCAAAATATTTCACATAACACCATACCTTTTAACTATCCACATTTTCCTGGCGTCAGGAAGACCACCAGGGTGTTTTCGTTGAGTTCTGTTTTCCCGTGCCAACGAGCAAAATTTCTAAGTGTTCGCGTTGTGCGTGAAACCGCTAGTTTTGAAAGTTTTTAGTTTTTAATTATTTTTAAGCACCCCTTGTACTGCATTACACAATAATACCGTTAATTTTAAGCTTTTTTTTTTCTATTAGGCAGGAGTTTTAACTTATTTATTAATTATCATCATAGCCAAACCAGATCCGCCCCGCCCAGCCTTACACCCACCTCGGCGATGTACGCCGTGGTTGTCTGACTGGCACCGGGCCGGACTCTGGAATGGCGCACTGCTGCATTGTAAACATAAATAAACACTTGTTGAGCTTGCGCTTGAGGCTTGCAACCACGGTATCACATGTCGAATCTTGGCTAGGGTGTGAATGTGTGCGACGTTTTTCACGTGTTAATGACACGTTATGAACTAAAACTGCAATATGTAAGGTGACAGTTAC
The DNA here is from genome assembly GCA_936432065.2 of Rutpela maculata. Taxonomy (NCBI): domain Eukaryota; kingdom Metazoa; phylum Arthropoda; class Insecta; order Coleoptera; family Cerambycidae; genus Rutpela; species Rutpela maculata. The sequence goes on along the minus strand of OW386290.2, from coordinate 124,028,610 downwards.
AATATATAAGTGATAAAAAAATAAAGTGGTTTTTATCATCATATTACAATTAATTATCACAAAGTAACAACTTATGCAGTTCATTTTTTAAGTTGGTTGTCTTCGAAAACGAAATAAATAAAAATAAATCCACTTACTGAATCTACTTTTATACAATTCAACAATGCAATAGTTTTAAAGAAAGTTTTGATTAATCTAAAAAAGAACAAAACAAATACAAATAAATTATTTAGTTGTAAAAAACAATTATTTCTCAAATATAATAATAGACGTTATTTAATTCAACAAAATAATGTAAACTTTTCAAAACGATATGTCGATTGCATTCAGAGTCCATCCAGATTACTTAACAAAAGAATATTGTTAAGTTAAATAAACCTCTTATTTTAAAACGGTATTAACTTAATAAGATGTTATGGTGCGGGAGCTACGTGGCTTTTTCAGAAACTCATCGTTACAAGCATTTTCTATACGTTGATTAATTCTATCGAACTTAAATAACGACAAAATAGACTTCTGGCATATGTCAGCCCGTCGAGTTGGCCATGGTTCTAAATATAAAAATCAGTGAAATTATATCATCGTTACAAGGCTAATTTTTTTTTGTGTGTACACATTTTATGTTTAGAATGAATAAAATAAGATCGCCAGAAAATGTGGGCCATCAGGGGTGCTGCCAGAAAGGTCAAAGATGTAAAAAAATGGAGTTATATAACATGATCGTTACAAGCTTTTTTTTAGGCTAAGCATGTTTATTTAAATGTTTTGAACATAAAAAAAAATTCCCAGAAAGACACTCCCGTCAGTAAGGCTAGCCAGAAAGAAAATGTTTAGGATTCTTGAAGAAAACTGGATTTTTTTTCGCATATTTTATTTCAGAACTCTAAACTCATCGTTACAAGTTCTGGCTCCTTTTTAAAACGTAAATATAAGCTCCTTCAATAATAGAATAGCCTCCCCAGAAAATTCTTAGTGTCAATAAAAGTACCATAGGCTCTTAAATATACAGGAATTTAACACTTTCGGCTAACTTGACTTCCTACCGTGCCTCAGATGTATTGTATCATTATTACCTTTCTGGCTGCACCTTCTGACGGCCCACACTTTCTGGTGATCTTATTTTATTCATTCTAAACATAAAATGTGTACACATGAAAAAAAATGAGCCTTGTAACGATGACATAATTTCACTGATTTTTAGACGGTGTTCGTGACGCATCTGACAGGAGGTGCCTCGCCAGAAGTCGATTTAATGAATCGTTATCATCCATTAAACCATAAAAATATTTCAAAGTTCATAAAACGATGACGTGCCAAAAAAGCCACCTAGCTCCCGTTCTATTACATTTCTTTTCATTTAACTAAATAATTTATTAAGTAAAATGAACATATTGTTGACTAAAAGAGACATTTATGTTAATAATCGATATAAATATTTATTTTATTTAAATATATATTTGTTTGCGAAAATTTTGTGGTGTGAGGGGGTTCTTCACAGTAAAACACTGGTACTAAATACCTAAAAAGTATTTACAGTACTTTTAAAATAATTTTAAGGTACTATAGATTAGAAACATACAATCTACAAGACACTTAAGTATTTTAAAGTGCTTAGAGTACTTCAGGGTGTAATACTGGAAACGAAATTTTTTAAATTCAAATATATTACTTTTTCAAATTACTTTCACAGAGTGTAAAAAATAAATTTGAGGCTACTTGAGAATGGGTTTTTTTTATTTGTCTCAAAACTCTACAATCATATTAGATAAAGAAGTTAAATATTTGAAGTTATTAACAAATTATGAGAGGGATCAAGCACTAGGAATATACACCACTATCAATTAAATAATAGTATCCGTATCTAAGATTTCAATTAGGAATTAGTCGGTGTATCGAATAAAATAAAACTAGGTTATTTCCACTCTAGTCGACGTTTCGAATAAACTTTTATTCTACCTCAGGACTTTAGTGAAACAAAACCACAAAAAAAACTTCTTAGGTGAGAAGGAGTCATAATAGTGAACAACAAGCGAGTTGAAAAATAAAATAAAATCTAATGGACAACATAACATATAATTACTAAACAATGTGAATGTATGGACGTGAATAGTTTCGTACCAACTGTTGGTGTGAAACTATTCACGTCCATACATTCACATTGTTTAGTAAGTATATGTTATATGTTATGTTGTCCATTGGATTTTATTTTATTTTTCAACTCGCTTGTTGTTCACTATTATGACTCCTTCTCACCTAAGAAGTTTTTTTGTGGTTTGGTTTCACTAAAGTCCTGAGGAAGAATAAAAGTTTATTCAAAACGTCGACTAGTGGAAATAACCCAGTTTTATTTTATCCGATACACCGACTAATTCCTAATTGAAATAAATTGAAATACACCAGTATATTACATAGGTACTTCAAGTATGTCGCAGTACTCAAGTCCTTCATTGTCTAAATTGTGTTGTTTTCTGTTTTTTCTTTTTGTTTTCTGTAATTCATAAAATCTGTAAAACTACAGCATATTGCACCACAGTTAACAAAATGAAACAAATTTTGGTTTATATTTCTTCCAAGGTACCATTTCAACACAGTAGCTTTTTTTCTTAATTTTTGGCCTTGAGCCAAGAGATTCTATCAAATTATCAAATTGTGTGTAATTAAATAATGATCGAGGCAGGAGCACTCATTTCTCATCAAGAAATCCAGCTTGATGTTTTTATTAAATACACAAACATGAAATAGACCACATATAGAAAGGTTTAATCAACAAAGGCTTAAAAGGAAATGATTTCCCTAAACTACTACTAGCAGCATAAGTTTTATTATTTATTGTTTTAATATGAATGACACATTTTAAATACAATAGTTTTAAGCAAAAAGACTAAAGTTCATAATTAAAATTTAAAGTAGGTACTACTTGCACTTCATGCATTAAAAAATATGTATCTGATTCAATAAATTTAATTTTTCATTATAATTAAATATGAGCAAATGTTTGGTTAAAACAAATTTTCTCATAAATTGTCCTGTACCTACTAATATAAGTACAATAGTATATTGTTTTATTAGGAATAAAAGTGATATTTTGTGACGAGTCTGTAGGTTTGCCAGAAGAACGAAGCGAGTCTGGCAATTACAGACCAGTCACAACAAGTGGCTTTTACTCCAAATAAAACATGCTATTTTTCCTTCAAACGTCGATTAGCTATAAAATCTCGAATTTCACCACCAAAAATGCATTGTGTTAATATCGCATGGCTGGCGTATTAAATAAAATACGTGTTGCTATGGATATCACTTTTTCTGCCGCTCACAGTGTCAGAAAAAGTACTTTTACCTCCATTGTTAATAGCAAACTTTAATGTCATGAAACGAATTAAGAAATGTCATGATTTTCTGACGTTTGAAGAAAAACATTTTTACAACCTCAATATGATTTATCCCTAGTTATTTGACTAATTTTAAAATATTAAATAATATTAATAATCATGAAGTGCTCAAGGACAAAAAATAACCTTTTCAAGCTTTATTGTGGGCGTATTATTATTCACAGCTCAATACTTATATCTACCTAATTTTTTTTATCTAAACCCACGAAAATTGAGAAGGCAACAACAGACTAGAACATACTCAATAATAAGAATGAAGAAACTTTACTTGTGCGAGATTGAAAAAGACCAGCAGGGCCCCCACAAAGGAGGTCGGTAGGTACCGTGGTACCTGGGTCCGGCTACTTTAGGGGCCCGGCTAGACTAGGAAACGCAATGCAAATATTAAACTAATTAATATTTGGGTACAAATGAACATATAATAAAAGATGTGGAGGCCTGCCAGTGAATTTGGTACCAGTGGAGGCCTGCCAGTGATGTGGTGGGCCTGAAGACCAGCATCTGCCACACTTGGCCTTATATAGGTATATTATCTTTTATTTCTCATACGCAACTCAAGCAGTAAGAATGCCTTCAAATTCTGGTCTGTAATTCTCTCATTTATATCTTTTATTGCTTGCTCTCCTCCATCTCTATAATATTCGCTCAACTTTTCTGCATAATCCAACCACACACAATTGGCACATCCCGACATACAGCAAGTAGTTGGTTCTTCGGGATACTCCATTTTCTCATGTTCCCCCTCTTTTTTGTCGCTTTTCTCATTTTTCTGTTCACTGTTTTTATTTACAGATTCGTTATTGATACTACTGCTAAAATGAATTCGTTTTCCGAAAGTGATTCGGCGATTTCTTGAGAGGTTATGAAATAATTTAAGGTTAAGTCTGACATATTTACCTATGTAAAAAAATAATATACATAGTACAATTCTACAGAAATTAAAATGAAATACTCACAGGAATATAATGGATGTGTCATTAATAAACTGGCATTTATAGTTACATAACATGATCTAAGGAAGGGTAAAAACAAGAATTGCACAACAGCCAAAATAAACAAGTATGACAGTGATGATTTCGACATTTGACATTTGACGTTAGTGTTTTAACTATTGTCGGGTATGGGACGAATGACCTAATCAAATCGTAATCACGCACGGTCAATAAACGATACGGTTGCATCAATCAGCAGCTTTAAGACGAGAGAGACGCGGGGGGCGGAAAATCGAATGAAAGAGACAGACATATCTGATTTCCGTGCAGAGGACAGAGACAAAGATTCCGGTAGGGTCTACAGCCTACGTCACCTGTAGACACTACAAGCATCTTTGTCTCTGTCTTTTGCACGGAAATCAGATATGTCTGTCTCTTTCATTCGGTTTCCCGCCCCCCCGCGTCTCTCTCGTCCTAAAGCTGCTGATTGATGCAACCGTATCGTTTATTGACCGTGGTAATCACGTACTTTCAGTAGCGGCTCGTTGGGGCAAGTCTCTGATTTGTAAAAATGATAAGGGGAACAATATTCTTAGCAACGGTTATCAAATAAAATTTCAAAGTAATGAGCCCCATTGTAGAATTTAATGAAGCTCATATTTCACAAATCATGTCAATTACTAAGCATGATTTTCTCATTAAATACACGTTTCTTTTTTTTAAGACACAATATATGGGGCAGGCCCAATGTTTTACCGGAGATTAATATATTCTTACTTTATTAACCAATCAAAACGTACATTTTCAAAAAAATGGACCAATAGGACTCTTTTAAAGTGAGAAAAATGTACGTTACTTTTTTCGTAGTAGCCATATGTGTCAAACTAAAAAAAAAAACATTCAAATTATTAAAATCTGACATTTCGCGTTTTTATCTTGATTTTTATACACAAGATGAATGAGAAAAAGCGATTTGGTGACGTTTCACAAGAAAATATTACCATGAACCCATGAAGAAGAATCTAAATATAATAGCATTGTTTATAATAATTGTGTATTTCATATAGATACAATGAATATGTTTGACGATAAAAAACATCAGAAAAAGTTTCTATTTTTTATTATAATTATTATTTTTTAAATTTTAAATAAACAATTTTGTTTTTCTAATAATCATTTTAGATAATATTTTTTAATAATATATTAATCTTCCCAGGTAGCAAGGGTACGTTATAATGACGTCAAAATCTGGTGATTCTGGACAAAAAGACGTCAGGGCACTAAAAATCGACGACAGAATGACGTCTTATCCCAATGGGCACACGTATGTTTAATAAACGTTTTTAAAACATTGTAGTCGTTGATTAAACGTTTTATGTTGAAATTTTCAACGTTGCATTTGATAGAAAATTTCAACGTTTAAATAAGACGTTTAAAATACGTTACTACTACACGCATTTTTAACCATTAGTAGAAGAAAATGCTCTAATAAAACGTTTTAGTAAGCACGTTTTTTTCACAAATATTTAATAACGTATAAAACACGTTTATAATGTAAGGAGTTTTAACGACTCGCTAAAGGTGACGTTTATGAAACGAAAAAGTTTAACGTCTTTTATTATGTATATTTGATACGGCGATTCAAACGTTTTATTTAAAGAAAAAAAATAGTATATTAAAGTATAAGTGGATAATAGGGTGTTTAAAACACGCGCGATTTTTCGAGCACGACGGCGCAGCCGAGTGCTCGAAATAGAGCAAGTGTTTTAAAGACCAGTTATCCACGAATACTTTACGCTATTTTTTTTTATTGGTACACTTCGAAATCATAAATACTGGTATTATTACTACAAAAAATGGAAACAAGAATTAAGAATGTAAATTGGTTGAATTCGTGATGTGACATCAAGATACCTGTCAGTGTCATGAAAATGAGAAAAACAAAAATTAATTTGCAATCTGTCACATATGATTAATTATTGTCAATACAGTTACTGATTGTATACTGCTTTAAAATGAGTTCTAACATTGATTACTTAAATAGAAAAGCAGAATCGCGGTTAATACCGCAAAAATAGGAAGGCTTTTGAAACATTCGTTAGTAATATTTTATTTGAGTTACAGTATGTTATATCAACAATTAAAAAGTTGACATTTTGACTTCACGTTTCTTTGATCGTTGATGTTACCATGGTAACTTTAAAACACGCGCGTTTTTAAAACTTGGATTTAAACACTCTGAGGCGTACTTTAAATAAGCAAAATGGGGTACCAATAAAAAAAACGTATTTTTTAAAACATTAAAATAACTGTTGTTTCCAACTTACTAAATGCAAGAGAAATTTAAATCCACAGGTGAAATAGATGGTAGAATATTACGTTATTTAAACGTTTTTCTACGAATCTATATCAACGTATAAAATTAGGCTGTCAAATTTTATATTTAAATAAAACGTATAAAATACATTATTCCTACACACATTCCCAACCTGTAGTGGAAGGGAATACTGAAATAAAACGTTTTAATTACAACGTTTCTTTTACTAATATATTATCGTATAATACACGTTCATAATTTGAGAAATTGTAACAACCCCGGTTGTGAAACGAGAAAATTAAACGGTTTTTTTATTGCATTAATCACATATCAATCACATATAGCAATTGAAATATGTTTTCAGTTGCTGCAGCAAATGGAAATTTTTTTTTCTATACAATGTTAAAATAACTGATGCTTTCAACTTATTAAAATGCACTGACGTTCTAAATCTACAGGTGAAATAAGTGGTAGATGATGACGTTGTTTTGACGTTTTTCTATTCAGCTATATTAATGCATAAAATTTGCCTACTTATCACGTAGTTTGCTGCAGATATTATTTGTAGATGGCGCCACATGCAAACCACTGACAATAATCACTCATGCTTCATCTTATATTCTTATGAACTTATATAAAATAAATATAACATACATTGCAATGTTTAAATTCTTTCAGGGAGCATCGATTTATTTGGATGGATCTTTAACGATCGGGTTAAAGATCATTATTCTGTGGCTTGGCCGAGATAGCATAAAAGAGTTTTATGCTATCTGTTTAATAACCCTACAAACACAAAAAGTCGGCCCTCCAGTGGGCCATCACAGGGCCAGAAGTTTCATTTCTGGCCCAGTGATGGCCCGCTGATGGGCCGATCTTTTGTGTTTGTTGGGAAGTTAAGCACCCACTGGTTTCATGATAAATCCAGCGGGTGTTTAACCGATTAAATTGTCCATTTATCTACATGGCGGTTCATCCAGTAACATACCTATCATATATATGTATATTGGAAAATGGAGACCTAGAGCCTGTTTAATTTCGCTTAATTAACGTACATAATTAGTGAATATTTAACGTTATTAAAACCTTTAATAAAACGTTTATATTCTACATTTACTTTCGTTTTATAAACGTTGAATATTAACGAATATTTATCGTTTTTTTTTAATGTTATTCAATCGTTATCTATGATGCTTAAAAGACGTTTATATTTGGTTAATAAGAACGTTTTTCCGCGCGACATTTTTTCGTTGAATCAACCGTTACTAAAAACCCTAGAACAACGTGTGGTTTTCAATCCTTTTTTAACGTTTATTAAACGTACGTGTGCCCATTGGGATAAATGACATTAAAATGACGTGCTACACATCACGTCATATTGTCGTCTTTTTTCGGTGTTAAATTTATTTATATTTTATCGGATTACAAACTTTAGATTAAAATGCATTAAAAAGCAAAATCTATCCGTTGCGTGTTCCAACTATAAAGTCTTTAGGTAAGTAGCCTCAGAAAGGTTGGTGGCCGAGGTCTTCCAAGTCATGAGGTCGGCGGTTCGGCCCCTGCTCATTCCGTTTTTTTTTATTGCGAAAAAAATTTTATGGTAATAATTGCTTATTGGTTTTTTTCAATTTTAGGTCTGTTTTAGACCATTAAATATTCTATTTATGTTGTAGATGACGCTATTACACCTTTACCGTTTTTTCTCCAACACGCTTCCCAGGTTTGTATAAGTACCTCAACTTAAAACCTTAATTCTTAAAATAGTTGACTCCTGACTTCCCCTCCCCCGCTCATCAAATTTGAGATAAGGAAATTTTTTTTTTCGGATTTCTCCCTCTCTGCTCTTTAATTTCGAGATCTGGGGAAAATATATTTTTTTTAACGAACCGCCAGTAATACTAATTAATGTAATAATTACATGGTTCAACAACTACTCGTACTTCTTAATAATTATAAATAAATAAAAATACTAGTAACTCGAAGCGAGAACCTGAAAGATTTTCATATATTTTAAATAAGGCAAGAAATTCAATTTCACATAATAAAGACTTCATTCACCACCATAAATACTGCTTTTAGCATCCGAAATAGCGGTCGCCAAGCTAGCTCAGTTGGTTGAAGCGTCAGTACTGTTTTGTTTTGTTGTTGTTGTTGTCAGTACTTTAATACGGACAACGGGAGACATGTAGGTTCGAATCCTACGGACCGCAATTGGTAAAGGTAAGTAAAAATGAATTTAATAACTTAATAAACATTATAATTTGCAGGCAACCCTTGTGACAAAAAGTTGGAGTGATGGTAAACAATATTAGATATGTTAATGTAAATAAAATTACGGATGGCTAACAAACAAATTCATTAGGACCAAACTTATTTATGCATTAATTATTTTATTTTTATCAAGTAGATTACTAACTAGTATGTAGTTTTATATGTTCATTACTAAAAACCTGTGGGGGGATTACGAAATATAACCTGAAAATGACTTCCTAATGTCTCTAGTATGGGTTTTTCTTTTTTGTGACGTGGATGTATTTTTGATTCACTCGAATTTCGTTTTTTCTTCAATAGGGCCACCTACATTTCAAATATGAAGTCAGTATTTCCATCCGTTCGTGCGTAGTAATAGTTCTTCTCTACGACTACTGAATAATTCATTAATTATATCAATATGTTTTTGAACAAGTAATAGGGCTCATTCATTACTCACAGTCGTGGGTAATAAATAATCAATGGGTTTTTCCTTTTTGTGACGTAGGTGTATTTCAAATATGAAGTTAGTATCTTCATCCGTTCGTGTGTTATAAGAATGTTTTATTTTGTGACCTGTGAGGGGATTACCAAATATAACCTGAAAAAGACGTCATTCGTCTGAGACATTAGGAAGTCATTTTCACGTTTAATTTACGTCATCTAACTCGTCATTTCTCGTCACTCCTGACCATTTCTTCACGTCATTTTCACGTGCCTTTGCTACCTGGGTAGGATCTTTAAGGTAGAGAATTTACAGATGTACAGCTTTTATAATAGGTGTTATTCCCATTTGGGCCGATTTCCGCGACCTTCCGACGCGATTTTCAAGAAATCCTCCAGATGTGTCGTGGCGTAACACCAAGTGTTATTCAAGACGTCCAAATAAACACAATAAAAAAAAATCGTAGAGCACGAATTTACCACATAGGTCAATTTCACAGCTAAAACGCCTGGATTAAACGCTATTTTTGCATTACGAACAGACTTTTTTTACCTATGATTGGACTATTTCCTAGGCAGCAAGGTGCCGTCATTATGACGTCGTTTTTTCGGCATTAATTACGTCAATTTCACCTTCAGCATGACGTAAAAATGACGTGAAAAAGACGGCACAATGTCACAGTCCAATGACGTTATATATATGACGTATTGGTAATCAGTGAATTTTGCGATAAGGGATGCAAACCTCTCATTATAATATTTTTCCACAATTATTAATAAAGTTTTTGACGAAAAAAAACCCGGAATGTGCAGGGATCGAACCGCGGACCTTTTGCCTCGCAACCTAACACAACAACAACAACAACAACAACAACAACAACAATAATATTTTATTTTAAGTTCAAGCACAATATATGTGCCTCACCGGATCCTAGCCCGGAGCCAGCCAGACAACCACGGCGAACATCGCCGAGGTGGGTGTGAGGCTGGGTGGGGTAGGTCCGATTCGGCTTAGAAATAAATTCGAGGGGGCGGAGGGTGCTAGAAGCTCCTGTCTGCCACGGGCAGACTTAAAAACTAGATTAAAATTTTTGATGTGTCCACATGGACCTAAAAGTAACTTAAAAATAAACACAACACTAAGAACACTAAAATCGTAGGCGAGCGCACTTCGTAATTTTGATTGTTGATACGGGAAACACAACTAAACGAAAAAACCCGTTCGAACAAATGACGACCTTGTGGTCTGATCGCCGACAAGGAAGGTAGGGTGGAAATAAAATTGTGGTTTAAAAAATTAGGATTTACGTAAGTTTTCGGCCTAGAGGGGATTTAGAGAGACAAAAAAGAAATGAAAATAACAAAAAGGATAAAAGAACAAAATTGTACAAACATAAATGGGAAGAAATAGGGATTGGAAAGATGTAAAGTTGAGGAAAGATAAGGGTAAGGGTATGGGTAAGTTATCGTAGAAGCAACACTTAACTCACTGAACCATTGAACATCTTTATTTAAATATGTTTAAAAGCTGTATACCTAGTTAGAAATAGTAAAACAAAATTATTATTACTATGTGGCAAAAATTGAACTAGTTACTAAATACTTCTATTTATTTTTATTTTATAATGATTTATTTCACGTCATTTTAATGACGTCAAAATAATGACCTAAAAGAAACGTGTATTTGACGTCTTCATGATGACGTCAGAAGTACGTATTAAATATCACATCTCTGGTACGTCATTTATTAATGACGTCAAAATAATGACCTAAAAGAAACGTGTATTTGACGTCTTCATGATGACGTCAGAAGTACGTTATAAATATCACGTCTCTGGTACGTCATTTATTGGGACAATGACGTCGGCGACGAAAAATCACCTTTAAAAGACGTCATAATGACGTCACCTTGCTACCTGGGTTCATATAGGTATAAATTTTGTATTTTAACCCTTTATTCTAAATTTAACGAGTCATCTCTGTCTAATGAATATAATGGAAAAATTACCAGGCATTTTAAGAAAAAATCTTAGCCATAGGAAATTCACGAAACAAAATTTTCGTCAAAAAGTTTGTACATGTATAATTCCTCGCCCTTTTACTATATAAGTCTACAAGGCAGAGTTTGCAAGGTATCTATAATAGATAAGATAAAATAAAAATAACACCTAATATCCTAATAATTTACACAAAATAAAACAGATTCAATTCAAGTGCTCTAATATAATGTTCCGTTTTTTAAATTTAGTTCAAGTCGACCAGAAGAAAAGGTAAAAACAAAATGAGACTCTCTGTCATTGTCACTCGAAGAGTTTCGTTATAAATACAAGACGCCGTTTGACGAGTTGCCACCAAAAAATAACTTCCGCCAAAAGAAACATCTTCCATCCTGTGGTGCCATAAATAAATCTATCGCTTTCTTCATAACCGCTCGAATTCAAAAATTAGATCAGTATTGTTGTGGCGTCGCTAGGCGCACGTGGTTATTATGTTGAAATCGCTGTTTCCTTGGAAACATCACAAAACAAAAGCGATGGCAGCTCAACAAACGATGGACGACGGTAAGTGTCAAAATCATTCAATAATTGTCATTTAACCTGTATTTATTAATTATACCAAGTTTTATTTAACCGGTGATCTATTTAATGCAATTTTATTACCTCTGTTATTTATATAATTTATCGTTGGAAAGGAAATTGTATCAGATGTTTGCATTTTGCCCACCCACAATATAACACTTCTAGTTTATTTCTTATTTCTTGTAACTTTGCTTGTTAATTGGTACGAAAATAAACTCCTATCTATAAATAAATATCTTAATGATCTAACTGAAAGACCTAATTTCAATGCACCACTCATGGGATTTGAAAATCAATTTTATTTATTTCTTTATTGACAGTTGTCAAATTTTTCTACCCCTAAATTTTACGTAAGTTTTTCACGCTTATTTAATCGCATTCATGTATTAATTAGTTGCTTATACCCTTAGCTTTAAGGTGAATATAAAAACCTGTTCCGCATAACTTAATAAAACTGCAAACAAGGCAAGTATTTGTTTGGAAGGGAAAATAACATATTTTTCTTCTCTATTGTTGTTTTGTGATGGGATGATGTTTATTAAACATACATAAGTATATTTTTATCTGGACATCCCACCTGCGGATTCGCAAATAAGTCACAGTTTAAACTCGTTTACCTTGATTGATTTAAGGCATTTTTTAAAGTTAAATAAATTGTTAGATAATGTGACTTATCAGCTGTGTTGAGATGCATTCGCTAGGTATTGTATAAGTAAAAAAAATTATACTTTAATATGCTTCAAACATATACCTTTCCTTGTGTAATAGTATGACCTTGTGTCTCAATTTGCTCCGTCTTATGTTACCAATAATGTTGTATGTTCATCCTATGAATAGTAATTATTGTTTAAGCAGTATTATCTAACGCCGATGCTTTTTTACACGACAAAAGTTGCCGCGGATCATATAATTGTTGGTTGGTTTTTGAATGTTTTCTGATTTTGGAGAAATAGGTGTGTACAATAAATCTAATTATATTTTATAATTAAAGTTTAAGTAGGAGTTGTTGATTTATTTTTGTGAATATATTATAGTTTATATATGTAAACAGTATAGAATAATGTCAATATCACGGCCTAAAGATTTCATTAATAACAATTTAAATTTATGTTAATTATAGCCTGGATTATTTTATTACTGTTGATTATTGCAAGTGGGATGTGGCAGAGTTTTTAAAATTTCAACACAATATGTGTAAGGTTTGCCATGTTAAGGGTGATCACAATATATTAGGATTTATATTAGGGGGGTTGAAAACTTTTTTTTTTTGGGTTTTAAATAGGTACTGTTTGTGCGGAAAAGTTGAAGATACTTTATAACTCACATGAAAGATCAACATTTTAAAAGAAAAATTGAGCCAGATCCCTGAAGGCTTAACATTTGAAAATTTAATTTTATAAAAAATCAGCCTGGGCTAGTGTAAAAATGTTGTTGGCTATCCTGTTAGCACAGGAAATAAAGATGTATATGTAGCATAAACCTAATCTAATCTAATCAACACCAGCCTGGTTGGAGTTTTTTTTTTTAATTTTGATTGCTATCAGTAGAACTGTTTAGTTTAATAAGAAATACTAAAAATTTAAAAAAATCCATATATTTTTTAATGGGCTTGACCGATTTAAATAAATGTAGATATAAAATTTTGGGACATACTTTTGTCTAAAAATTTAGAAAAATAGTTGATCGAAAAAAAATTATAGCTACCTATATTTTTCTAGATTTTTTTTTCCCATCATATCGTGTCCTGGTACACACTACATTTTTTTAGGTGAATCTTTAAATACCATTACTACATACCGTTTTTTGAAATCTATAAAATGGGTAGGTTATTCTTAAAAATATATAAAATAAATCCGAAATAGCTCATTTTCTTTTTATTTTTTTACCTAGCGCTGTCACTATTAAAAAATCTCATTAGAATATTTTATTGTAAATTAACTTTGCTATAACTTACCGTAATCAAATTTTTATTATGACGTTTTGTCTGTTCAGGGGCACCATTGGCTTTATTTTGTTAAATACGGACCTGTCTTTTTTATTTAAACTTTTTAAAGCATTTGAAATTATAAATTCAAAGCTATGTCACATTTGATAATTTTACTGTTTCGTCAGAAAAATAATCATCATTAATTTTATTGCATTCGCCCTTTACAAAACATTTTTTGTTAAGTAATACAAGGTGTGACTCATTGTTTAAGAGCTTATTTTATGAACAATCCAATGCATTGACGTAGCTACTCCGATTCTGCTGTTAACTCAATATTGTTTGCAGAGAAAGCACCAAATAAAAAATGTATTTCAACATTTCAATTGTACTGCTTTAAACTACGAATAAAATATACAAAAAAAAAACATAATTTAGTGAGTAAACAAGTAAATTTACAAAAGTTGTTCAAAATGTCCACCATTCTCCAGAATGCAAAGTCGCGTTCTCTTAGACATCTGTTTACTGGCTTTCGCAATCACATTTTTCAACAATTTGATTATGTAATTCATTGACATCTTGAACGTCGTTTTAGTATACTTTGTTTAAAAAAGAAAAACTCATACAAAATAATCCATGGGATTCAAGTAAGGTGAGCGAGATGGCCACCTTACTGGTCCATTGGTTCCTAACCACTTTCTTTGAAAATGCCCGTTTAAAAAAATCCTGACCGCGTTAGCATTGTGAGGGCCACAACCATCTTACATAAACCATTTTATTTTTCTCCGAATCAGTAACGGCATTTCATCGAATACTTCGTGTAACAAATGGATATAATTTTCGCCGTTTAAATTGCCCTCAATGAATTTGGTCCCAATTAGAATGTTGTCAATTATGCCACACCACAAATTTACTGAAAATCGCGCCTGAGGCCGTACTTGATGTTTCAGATGGGGTTGACAGTTCAGTAGCAGTGTTTATTTTTCCTGTTAAAGATTCCAGAATTTTCAGTCCAAAGAATATCATTTTAGAAAAATCTATTATTAGTCAATTTTCTCCTGAACCAATTACAGGTTAGTCTGCGGTCTGGGTTACCATGATGTAATTTCTGTACTGTTTGAAATTTATAATCGTGATATTTGTATTTTTTTAACAGCTGCTGCTGATATTCCGCATTCATTTGCAATATTCCTTGATGAATTTTATGGGGGTTTATGTATATTTGAGCCAATAAATTAATATCATTTACTGTTTCTTTCAATTGGTGCCTCCGTTCCAATTTACAAATACCGCCTATTTCGAATAAATTCTTGGACACAGTGTAAATAGTATTTCTTGTCGGATGGTGTCTGTCAGGATATAATTTGGCATATTCTTGGACTGCCCTGTCAACATTTCTGTAATTCTTAATGTAAACATCATGCATGTCTTTTTTTTCTTCTACAGAGTAAGGAACCATACTGAGAAATAAGTATTAAATGATATTTAGTTTGAATTAGAACAGTAATAGCTAACGAAAACAAACGTCACTAATCCGATAAACTAAAATCAAATGACAATTAATGAAACTTTTGTTTTTCAAGGCACTCAAGTGAAAAAAGGCTTAACAAAGAAATGTTTCGTAACGAGCGAAGGCAATAAAATTAATGATGATTATTTTTCTGACGAAACGCAGTAAAATTGTCAAGTGTGACATAGCTTTGAAATTAAAATTTTAAATGCTTTAAAAAAAAAAGGTCCGTATTTAAAAAAATAAAGCTGATGGTGCCCCTGAACAGACGTCATAATAATAATTTGATTACGGCAAGTTATAGCAAAGTTAATTTTAATAAAATATCCCAATGAAATTTTTTAATATTTTTTATACTGACAGCGCTAGGTAAAAAAAAAAGAAAATGAGCTCTTTCGGATTTTATCGTATATCTTCGGAACCAACCAGAATATTTTGAATTTTTATAACCCGTTTCACTAGTCCTCAGAATGCGAAAGTTTTTTAGACTTTTTAACTGTTATGGTTTACGAGATAGCAATACTCTTCAATATAAAAAGTAGCCACCCTGTATGTTGATGACTATTAACTTGCACGGAATGTAACCAAATTAGTAAAAATGACTAACTTTTGGAACAACTCTGATGGCAGGGTATGGGAGCAAACTATATTTTGCTTCTCTCTCATTTTAATGGCAATAATATATTATGTTACTAGGAGTAGAAGGCGAGCATTATGTGTTGAGCCTAGAAATTTGCTCAGCCGAGGCTGATGCACTCTCTAGAAAATTGTTTTTTTGGACGAAGTTTAGTGTTAAAATCATACTCATGTGCAACGGAAACTGTAAAAAATTTGTATTGTAACTGAACCTCCTCTAACAATGTCTGTGTCTGAAGAAAACTGTGAGATATCATGACACAAAATCAAATACCAGTTTCCCGGCCACACTGAGGCAGCCGAAAGTGAGATGTTTACTACTTGACCGAAGAAAAATTATCGAATTTACTTTGCGCGGTACCATCCACAATGGTTCTAATTCCTAAAAAAGTAATCTAAAAAAGTAATCCCTTGAACATTTGAGTCAAATCGGTTAAGAAAACATGCGGCAAGCACCAAGATTCTGAATTTCTTGAAATACCTCATATTGTTCAACCTTTTCTAAGAAGTAAACAATAGGTAGGTAGTTGTTAACTCTCAATAGACAAATATAAAATAGTTTACCAGACCCTTTTCCCAAGAAAGCGGAAGGTCATTGCTAGAGGGAGTAACAGTGAATCATCTAGAAGGGTTTGTTGTGGTAAAAAGAGTACAGCTTTAACAGTATCTCACTGTCTCTTGTACTATGATGAGTGACTGTGAAATTCGGCGATTTTACATTGAATATTTCCAATAATTTAATTTCTATTTGGCGGGATGAGTTACTTTACGTCATGATGATTGAGTTTATCTTCTTGGACATTACGCTCATGCGATCACTGGTAGTAAACTTCCATCTAATAAACAACTATTAAGTGTGTTATTTTTTAATCTCAGTGAAGTTAGACCTACGTGAAAGTGTAAAGCTTGTGATAAGCTTAGAGGCATCAGCTTTTTGGGAAAAGGCAAGAATTCCAACAAGAATTGAAAACAACAGTTCCTAGAAAAAGACCTGCTGTATCTGGCTTGCCGACATCACATTTACGAGTTGGTCCTTAGAGCGACGTCCGAGGAAAGTTTAGAGTAACAAGCAGTCCATTGATTTCGATTTTTAAAAGGTTCCAACAGGAATGGCCTCAAATTAATCAAGTATATTTCAAGTCTGCATGTCAGCGACCACCTACAAAATATAGGTGAAATCTCCCACTTTATTGCCGTACTCTCGAAAATTCAGAACATCAAACCCGAGAAGATTGTAGGGAGTTTCTGGAATTAGCATTCATAGTGTTAGGAGAAGAGGTTAATAATCCAGAGACTGTTAAATGCCTAGGATTCAAGTTATCCTGGGAAAGTCATACCATTTACCATATACTTACCTGTTACGAAACCTTGTTGACGAAGTCTCACTGAATACTCTAACCATGGCTTACCATAGTCTCATCCACTCCACTTTATCATATGCGATTTTAGTCCGGGGACATGCCCCATCTTGTGCTACTGTATTTGCTCAGCGTAAAGCAATACGAGTCATTTCTGGACTAAAATATAGAGATGATTGCAGATAACATTTTATTACTTTGAAAATTATGACTGCCAATGTCTTACTTATGTAAAGAAAAAAGTGGAATCATTCAAAACCAGAAGCCACGTACATTCTCATAAAACCAAAAATAACGATAAACTAAATATAAATTCCATAGATTAAATAAAACCAGGAATGGCACTGGATACTTGGGTTTACAGTTTTATAATGCTCTTCCACCAGAAATAAAATCGTTAAATGAAACCCAGTTCAAAAATAGGATAAAAAAATATTTACTTAATAATGTTTTTTATAGTACTAACGAATTTTTAGCCAGTGACTTTTCCTCGAATAAAATCTAATGTGTGTATCATCGTGCAGTATTCTAGAAACAGCAGTGATAAATTACCATACCATACCTGCTACATATTTAATATTTATAATTTTTTTTTCTTAGTTTGTCATTTGTATTCTATGTGCCCTTAGTCTTATACTTTATATCTGTTTTATAGATTTAATATCAATATACTTTGTATTTTATCTTCCTTATTGTATGTTGACGTGTGTAAACACTTTGTGTAGTTTAACACCAATAAAGAATTGAATTGAATTGCTCTGCAAAATTTATCCTTTCGTGCTTGCGATGCATCATGCCCGATGGATGGCAAAAGCCATTTAAACTTAATTTTTTTTTTTTTTTGTTTCGGGATGAATTCCATTTAACGGCTTCACAACCATAAAATATATTTATATAAAAAATATATTTCCATTATTATTAAAGTGTACTTAGAAGCTTGGTTCTTAGCACCACTGGCAACTTTAGCTCCATACCAAGATTTGTGTTTTTAAAAAAAACTTCTTGAATATAAAGCCACGGATCTGGGCTTGTTGTGAGCAACAGTCAAAAAACTAAAAAATCACTTATGGTACCTTGCTCCAGAGACAGTTATCTTTCTTTAACTCAAGATTGTCGCAAGAAACAACAATTAAACTAGTGGATGCTTTGGAGAGGCAATCCAGTGAAGATGAAGACAGAAATAACAACACAAAGCGGTTTCAGCTGATTTCTCATGTAACAACATTTTTGATGGATAGTAATTTAGATTTTGTTTCTATGACAACTAGAGTTTTTTTACGAGGTTTCATTTAGATTAACAATTTCTGGAAGTAGACCTCTCTCTATGGAGTACAAACAAAAGTTACTTGAAATGTTGCGATTTTGTAGAAAAAACTGAAAGTCGTCAATGATGTGGCAGAAAGGGTGTTAAATTATTCAGCGATTATAATAGTTTATTGACAAAAGACAATGAGCAAAAACAGTATGTGCTACAAGTAGCGTCTGATTATAAAAAAGAAACTTTGTCCAAGCAATCGATTCAACCTTCAACCCATAAAAATTCTATTGTCTAAAAAGGGGGGCATTGTGGCACCCCTTAACGTAATCCGATTGAGCTAAAATTTTATACAGAGTATTTTTTTATGGAATGGAACCATTCTGAAAAAAAATCTGAATTTGAAAAATGATGTTACCCATGCATTAAGTGCGGTGAATAATTCAGGAATGACTACATAAGAGTCAAATTTGATGCAAGACAACTTTTTTTTAAATCATGATTTTTTATCAACAACTTTTTTGAATATGGACATGAAATTTTAAAATGAAAAATTAGAAAATTAAATTGCATGAAATAGCTCTGTTGAAATATATATTAATTAAGTAGTAATACTGTTTTAATACAATTTTTATGATGGTAATTATATTTTATGTCAGTCACACTTCATATTTACAAGTTTACTAAAATATTTATTACTTATTATGGAAAGACTGCGTCACTCTTCTTACATGGTAAAATTTGTAATCTAGGATTAAATTTAAAATTAGATTTTACAAAAATAAACACCGTTTTATAATCCATATATTGTGTCACGTGGGAGGAAAGTAAAAAATTCATTTGACTTGTTTAGCTTGAGTGTGGGAACTTGTAACTCATCAGCATCAAAAGTTATTGTTAATGTTTATAAAACAGGGGGCACAGTAGGGAAAGGTGTAAACAGTTATGAGAAGACTAGAGGTTACTGGTGTCTCTAATAATAATAATGAGATATTTGACTTCTTCCATTCAAAAGTACAAATACGAATAGAAGTTGTAGATTGTGAGTACTTATTTGATTAAAAATTTGCTTTTATCTGGTAAGTATCACTAGGATTAAACCCAAACTCAATAAATTTTTTATTTTTCAAATAAGGTATTTGGCAGCATCCAACTGCAACTTTCTAAAGGGTCTCTAAAGTCTTAGATCCACTCTTGGTAGATCCGATAAAAATATAGAAATAAAACTGGTTACAAATATTTCTGCAGTGTAAAAATTTGTTTTAAAACATTTTGGAAAATATGAACATTATAGAATTATTTAATGCAGAGCATTATAGAACCAGAAGTGGTAGAAAAATTAAAATATTTTAGTTGCATGGAACTCCATGGAAAGCCTATAATATATAAAAAAATATCTTAGCTATACTCTTAACAGTTTTAGAAGAATGGATAGTTTCAAGTGGTGGCAATTAACACACCCTACAATATTCGAGTGTAGCATTGAAGTATTTGTGGAAATTACTTTATCTTTGGTGTCACACAAAAGTTCCAATACCTCCAAGACACTATAGTTACATAATATATTATTGCTTTCCACGGCTACAACCACTTGTAAAATAAATTATGACAAATTTTTTTCCTGTTCTTGCAACCGTGTCAGGGCCTGGTTGAGTTCAACATTTTTCACCATTTGCTTAATGCAAATATATAATTACATAATTTAAATTCTAATATATTTTCAAATAAATATTTGGCTATCAAATTAATAAACTAAACAAGCTTAGATAAGATTACAGCATACCTCCATACCAACATTATTCCTTGAGAAATCTATTAAAAAGCTTAATTATTTACATTGTCAACCCTGAGCAAATGTTTACTCTTTACTGGTAAGTTCTGAATATATTATATTTTCATATCGATACTTGTTTTTAAATATTTAGACTGAACTGAAATTCCCCATTGTTGTGGACCTCAAATAGCACTCAGTATTCTGTTGTCTGAGTCTTCTTTTCGATAGTTACTTAAATGTGATGTTAATTTGTGATTTTTGTGCTGAGAAATACAATTTCCTTGGGAATTTTTTTAGTGTAAAAAGTAATGTAGTTATATTGTTTTTTTGGTATAAATTCAGATTAGGTATTAATATTTGAATATTTATTTATATAAGTACATTTTTGCGACATACCGGGTTAAATAAGAGTGGTATGTAGTGGTTAAACCCCCACCATATTATTATATATTTACAAACCGGTGTCGCGAAAATATAAATAGTTACTTTAAATTATTTCTTACAAATTCAAAAAGAGATAAGTTTACGGGCTCGACAGTAAACAAGGACAGCGATACATACCGCTT